>OY856415.1:652394990-653686240 GCA_963693085.1 Alisma plantago-aquatica | reverse complement strand
GGATACCCTGTGAGTTCATTACGAAGCAAAGGTCGCCGTGTACTGCTCGAGGTGATCGGGTTTTCAAGCTTCTGAGTAACCTTTCCCCTGACCGGTGATGGGCAGCGTGAGAACCTGTATTGGGGGAGGAAGGATTCCCAATGTTGTTTCCCATCTATACCCCTCTTGTTTCTCATTCTGCCATGTTTTTCTATAAAGGGTAAAAGCGTCTTTTCACCAATGTTTTGGTTTCCTTTTCAATACATGCAAACTTGCCCAGCTGTCAGTGGGTCCGACTGAGTTGGCCAATTTTGATTGGGCCAACTCAACAAGTTGATCGTTTAATGGATTTGCATTTAAGATGCTGATTTTGGAATTATATGATTGGTCGGATTCGTATAATTCATAATAATTTGCTCATTGATAAAAAAATGGATAAATAGTTGTTGGATTCAGAAAAATAAGAGATATCTTGTGGTGTTGGTTTTGTTTACAATGATTAATGATAAGTAATTTTAATGGATTAATCTAAATAGGTAATAACTTGTAAAATTCATAATTAAATATCTATAAGTCAGAAAAATATAATAAAATACGTTTTGGGCTTCATATAATACAAACTAAAATATGTCATGGTTTTGATAACCTAATTCACTAATAATAAAAATGTGATTTTTAGGGTTTTGAATAATAAATGTAAATTTAACCCTAATTGGACATACATGGTTAATAGGTTCTCTGGAGACCTAGAATTGGATCAAGAAGTGACCTTGGACTATTTTGACTTTTAAGAAGGTATGTTTTACATCCCCTATTATTCTATGTTGAGCAATTAACCTATATTTTTTTTTTCTCTTGGTCCTATGAACAATAGCCTATACACAATGTCTTTTCTTTTGAAAATGATGGTTCATGTGAACTACCATATTTGTTATTGATATTGTGATCATGAATATTCTCTTGGACTCTTTTTCATATGCTTTGTGTATGTTGGACTTATTTGATGATATGTGCCCACATTGAGGTGGATGTTGATATGTTTATGTTATCCATTACTATGATGGCAACTTTTATTTAAACTGACTATACATTTTTACTTACCTCTCTATTAAACATGCTATGTGAATCAGTAGAACTAGAGTAGTGTAATTGCATTGGTTTTTGGGCAGTATGCCCTTTGTTATTATTGGGATGGAGGTGGTGGTGCCCCATACCCGGGTTTCAAGTTTGTGAGGCTTGGCCCAACTTATATATTTTTGGGAGTGGCAGTATGCCATCTCTATAAGGTTTCAAGTTTGTGAGGCTTGGATGCATTGTATTTATATTGTTCTAGGGCTATGTTTATCTCACATGCATGCAGGTTGATCATTGTGGGGTGTGTGCCCTACTATCTTTGTATGTGCTAGTATGGCACAATTTTATTTGTTTAGTTATGGAAAATATCTCTTTTGTTGTTGTTCTTTTCTTTTATGTACTTTTTGGGTAGTCCTTGTCTTTTCTATGAGAAGCCTTTTATATTTGATGTTCCTTTATTTCATAATAGTGCTCAATGTTCCTATTTAGTATGCACATACCAGCTTTTGCTATTGTTTCCTTTTTTTCTCCTTTTGTGGGGTATGATTCCATCCCCAGGTTTAGATCAAGGAGAGGATAAGCAAGGTGGACTTGGACAACAACCTAGGTAGCTGAGCTTTTGGGAGACTTGGAAGAGGTGGTTAGATGATCCTCAGCTAGATCCTTATAGTTTCTTTTGTAACTCACCCATGTGCAGTGTAGTGATGTAAAAGATATCAAGATTTGTAATAGTTGGATATATTTCTCTTCCGTTGCTACTTATTGTGTTATGATACATACATGTTGAATGAATTGGTCTTCATCCCTTTGATGAAAATTTTTATGTGGTGTTTGGTTCAAGGGATGTTGCCTTTTTATTTCTAGTAGGGCCTCTGCGATCCCACTCCTTACAATGTTTCCCAATAATTCTGCAATAGTAGGATAGTTTACTTTCTTATTTTGACTAAGAAAAAAGATGCCAACCGACCACTTGGAGGAGTCAAGATGCCTGTCTGGTGGGACTGAGATGACCGTCTAGTGGGGCTGAGATGGCAGACTAGGAGCCCGAAGGAATAGACGATATGACCATTTAGAGGAGCCAAATGATTGACTATAGGACAACCAACTGGTCGTTTGGAGGGGCTAGACGACTGACTGGAGGCGACCAACTGACCGACCAAGAGGCGAGCTGACCGGTTCAAAGGTTGAACCGATCAACCCAGATTGGAAAGCATGGATCTTCATCAACAACAAGTTTCTGCATGTGATGTAGACCTAGATTGTGGTGATTCCTTGTGGCTCTAAGGAATTACATTAGATTGGCCATAACCATCACTTTCATTTATTGTATGTTTTTTGTTGTGGGATATAACATGTATATGATACGTACTATAATGTGGTGATTGGATAAAGTGTATGTATTTATAAATGCAAATTCCCTCAATTAAACTATTAAGTCTTAGATGCTTTCCAATAGTAGCACACATGAAAAACTTGATCGACCAAGTGTAGGATATTCAAAAGTGTAATGCACCGTCTATCTCGTGGAAATGTGATGGTAGTAATGTAAAATCCACAAAAGTGGGATGCATTATTTTTGTGTTGGCTTTTGGGTCAGGCTTAACTGGAAATGCCTTAGTGATACTAAGCACTAGAAGCATGCAAATGATTATGGCAAAGAGTTACACATATCATCTATCCAAGAGTTGAATATGATGAATTGGTATGATGACCTACCGAAATAACCAAGTTGTGGGTGATTGGATAAAGCCAACTCATGACTTGATGAAATATGGATATCGTCCCACTAGAATATTATAAGCTGCAATATTCCAAATTGATATGTGAGGGCTATCAATTTGAAATAAAATAGTGGGAGCGATAATGATTAAAGACCTAATTAATATTGTCAAAAAATTTCAAATCAAATCAAAAGGTTTTTGACAAATGCAAATTTTCTCTTGTAGAATTAAATGATGAACAAATATGTATTGCAATCGATCCTTAAGAAGGAAAAACTTGACGGGACAAATTTCCATGAAGGGTTTTGGACTTTGAGAAGGGTTCTCAACGAAGAGTGCAATCTCTACATCCTTGACAAACTAGTGCCAGAAATACATGTTCCTGATGTACCTAGGGCACAAGTGGATGCTTATTGGAAGCATGCCAATGATGCCTTGGAGATAAAGTACCTTGTGCTTAGCTGCATGAAAGATGAGTTGCATGAGCAGTGTGAGGACATGAGTGTTCTTGAGATGGTAGCACATCTTAAGAAAGTGATTCTTGGTCTTACAAAGCAAGAAAGGGATGATATCCTAAAGGTGCTACTTGAGTCTAAGCTGACAGAAGAAACCTCAGTAGAAGAACATGTGCTCAATATGATTGGACATGTGTATCATCTTGAAGAATAGGGATTCACCTTGTGCCAAGAGTTGGTCACGGATATGATTCTAAAGACAATGCCAGAATCATATATCCACTTTGTTGCTTGTTATAATGTGAATTATATGGCTGGATAGATGTCAGACTTGCTTGCCATGTTGATTCATGCTGAAGCAAAATTGAAGAAGGACAAGCCTGTGATGGTGATCAGCGGAGAAAGTCCAAGGATCAAGGCAAGACTGAAAAGAGTTTTGAGGTGAAGCCTAAATCAAATTCTCCAACACTCAATACGAGGAGAAAGAAAGATATAAGAGGAACTCATCCTTTGTACTTGAAGGCATTTAGGAAGAATAAGATGGGGATGGTGATCTCCACTTTAGGTATATACGTCATTGAGATAAACCTATATACTTCATCATCATGGGTACTAGATACTGGATGTGGATCTCACATATGTTTTCATATCTAGGATCTGAAAGGAAGTAGGACTTTGGGAAAAGGCGAGGCGGAACTGCAATTTGCAAATGGCGCAAGAGTTGCGGCCAACGCAGTTGGAACCTATAGTTTATCTCTACCCACATGGCATGTATTTCAAAAGATGGGATCTTTTATGGTAGTGCCCCAGTGTCTTATGGTCTTTATATATTATATCTAAAGACATATATTAATGACATAAATACTAAAAGACTACAACTCAACAACTCAAACAAAACATACCTTTGGCATATTCGTCTAGGGCACATAAATGAGAATCACATATCTAGACTCCTTAAAGATGGTTATCTGGACTCTTTTGATTTTAAATCATTAGAGACATGTGAATCTTATTTGTTGAGCAAGATGGCTAAGACCCCTTTCACTGGTAACAATGAGAGAGCTAGTGATCTATTAGGACTCATACATACCGATGTGTGTGGACCTTTTAAAACAACTGCTAGAGGTGGGTATTAGTACTTCATTACCTTCACTGATGACTTCAGTAGGTATGACTATGTTTATTCAATGAAACATAAGTCAGAAACTCTTGAAAAGTTCAAGGAGTTTATGAATGAAGTACATAACCAACTTGTTAAAGGTATTAAGGCACTTCATTCTGATCAAGGTGGAGAATACTTAAACCAAGAGTTCGATAATCTTCTTAGAGTCCATGGGATTGTATCCCAATGGAATCCACCTGGAACACCTCAGCATAATGGTGTATTAGAAAAAAGGAATCACACATTGTTAGATATGGTGCAGTCAATGATGAGTTTAGCTAAGCTTCCGTCTTCCTTCTGGGGGTATGCTCTTGAAACTTCCACATTTACACTAAACCCAATACCATCTAAATCGGTTCAAAAGGCACCATATGAGATATGGACTGGGAATGTCTCAAAATGTCTTTTATGAGGATTTGAGGGTGTGAAGCTTATGTCAAGAAAATGTTTCCTGAAAAGCTTGGCCCTATATCTGATAAGTTACTTTGTTGGATATCCAAAGAAACCATGGGATACTACTTGTATAATCCATCTGATAACAAAGTGTTTGTTGCCAAAGATGTTGTATTCCTAGAAAAGGAATTTATTTCCAAAGGAATCAGTGGGAGTCAAGTGGAAATCAAAGTGGTTTGAGGCCAACAAGAAAAAATTGAACCCATAGATGAATAAGAGGAACAAAGAGAATCAAAAGATTTGTGGAGTCTCAAATTCCTCAAGTAACACATGAACCTCAAAATAGGTCTAATAGGACACACCTTGAGCCTCAAAGATTTGGTTATCTTGTGACCCAGTAAGGTAGTGAATTGGCCATAGATGATGAGACAATAACATATCAAGATGGTATATAGGGACTAGAGTCTAAAAAATGGTTCGAGGACATGAGATCTGAGATGGAATCTATGTATACCAACAAAGTATGGACTTTGGTGGATCCACCTAAAGGGGTAAAACCCATAGGGTGCAAGTGGTTCTTCAAGAAGAAGACCGACATGGATGGTAAAGTACAAACCTGTAAGGGTAGATTGGTTGCAAAGGGTTTCAGACAAGTTCAAGGTGTTGACTATCACGAAACCTTTTCTCCAGTGGCCATGGTTAAATCCATAAGGATCATGTTTGCTATTGCAGCTTATCATGGATGTTAAAATTGCATTCCTTAATGGGAATCTTGTTGAGGGTGTGTATATGACACAACCTAAGGGTTTTATAAATCCAAAGTTTCCAAATAAAGTATGTAAGCTACAAAGGTCAATCTATGAATTGAACAAGCATCTAGCAGCTGGAATCTTCATTTTGATGAGATATTCAAAGAGTTTATTCAAAATGAAGATGAACCTTGTGTGTACAAGAAGGTTAGTGGGAGCATAGTGACATTCCTCATATTGTATGTAGATGACATACTATTGATGGGGAATTACATCCCTACTTTACAAAAGGTAAAGACATGGCTTGGAAATACATTTTCAATGAAAGACTTGGGAGAAGTATCCTACATATTGGGGATAAAGAATCTATAGAGATAGATCAAGAAGGCTTCTTGAACTGTGTTAGAGCACATACATTGACAAAGTGTTGAAGTGATTCAGCATGTAGAACTCAAAGAGAGGAAACCTGCCTATGCATCATGGTGTACCCATCTCTAGAGCTCAATATCCCAATTCTTGTGAAGAAAGGGAACACATGAGTTTGATTCCATATGCCTCAATAATTGGATCAATCATGTATGTAATGTTGTGAATCCATCTAGATTTCTTGTATTCCTTGAGCACGATAAGCTGATATCAATCTTTTCTAGGTGATGCTCACTGAATACCCATGAAGAACATCTACAAGTACTCGAGAAGAACTAAGGATTAGTTCTTGGTCCAAGTGATTGGCTCTAAGTGTAAGTGGGAGTCTGTTGGTATGTATGCCCAGAGAGCCAACCATGTAATGATTGTAATGGCATAAATGTAAATGATTAGATTATTAATTAAAAGGAAAACTTACAATCTATTATGTTTATTTTAGTTATGAGATAATGAAGTAACATACTGAATGTCTAGAGAATGATATTACTCAATTATGTATGTTTTCATGTTGAGAACCTGAACAATGAGACCATACAAATGTTAAGAGTGTACATTCTCATTATGTCCCTGATTGGTTGTTATTGTGGAAGGTTGATAGACAACAATAACACATAAGATCAGAGTGTGAGTTTGTTGATGACAAATCTCATTAGTCATGATATGGAAATATCAAACCAAGCACACAAATACATGTTAGAGAATAGTGTATTAGACAAACCCATCGTGAGACTGACACATGGAAGCCATTATCATGGAAGTCATAGTCAACTTTCACAGTAATGGTGGTGGTTGTGGTTCTTAGACCGAAAATCACTACACTCATCACATGTCATTCAATATGCTTTAACATCATCAAATGTAGTCCTAAAACATGGGTTGCTATAATGGTGATGATTGGGTGACTATAACACATGGGGATAGACTATGAGTGATAGAAATGTGATTTTTCCCTCCTACATGAGTATGATATCCTAGGCCTCTTGATTAACGAGACTAGGAAATGCATGGACAATATGTGATATTGAGCTTACATATATCTCAGACAGTCTACTCTTGGTTCAAGAAACAAGATGGAATGATGAAGAGGGTGACTATTCCATGTCTCTACTTCAATCTGGATATCAGTGACAAAGGAACTATACAAGCACTAAAACACCATACATAGATTGTAGGTTGAAGTTGTTCCCCAACTTTCCATTTACTTGGGTAGCATTAATGTGCGACTAGGCACCATTCATTGCTTGTGATGTCATAATTTGTTATGGACATTCACTGCCAACGTAATATGGGACCTATAGGGTCACACACATAAGTCTTGACCTAGAAGAGGAGTTTAATCTTGAATGGTGATTGAATTCATCACTAAACAATTTATGTAATTGATTCATGCAACAAATCAACTAGCTACACTGCCGAATGACCAGATCACAGGGTGAGACGGCTGTCTAGAGTGCCAAACAGTCATTTGAAGGGTTGAGATGAGTGTTTGGAGAGCTAGACTAATTCAAGTTGAAATTGGCTATGGGTTGAACCAATCGGCTTGGCTCGGCTCACCAGACGACAACATGGGTGAGTGAGACAACCATTTCACATGGAAAATATCATTTGGTTGGGCCGAGGGAGGTTCTAGATACTTCCCAATATTCTTTTTTATTGCACATTACTTGTAGTGTAAGGAATTAATGTTGAGCATTAATAAGAAACAAATTGCCAATTTTGTATGCGTTTGGGAAACTACGAAACAATTATCTTGCAGTACGAGACGACCGTCTCACATGCCAGACAACCGTTTGGGATGCCAGATGACCGTTTCAGTTGTTTCAGGTTATGAAAATTTGATATCTTTCAGTCCCTTCCACTTATGCACATACTGAGAATCCTAGCTCGAATCCCACCTATAAATAGAGGGGTATTGGGGGCTTCCCATAACACAACACAAACAATTGAAAATTACTTGCTCTGACAATTGTTGTCTTCTCTGGTTGTGTAACTAAGAGATCACAAGAAAGTCCTACCTGACTAGCGAGGGACAACTAGGAGAGAGAACAATTGAGGATCATTATTGTGGGAGAGCAAGTTGGTGATTAGTACACCAACAGAAGGGACAACTCCTTTATGTATGTTCTAGCAGGATGATAATAGTTATACGCGGTTCGTGTGGACTTCTCTAGAGGCGGGAGGCCGTTGTATGACGTTAGGAGGACAACATCAACCAGCAGTCTGTGGCAAGAGGAGGTGCTACATACAATAACATTTGGGGTTGTGTCTGTCGTGCAGACCAGGAGGCAGAATAGTCAGACGAGTCCTAGTGCAACTAGAATACAGTTGCACATCTATGATGATGGGGAGATGTCATTGAACTTGATCCAGGACCAGGTATATCCTCGTAACCAAACTTGTTGTATTATAGTAATTGATGTGTTCTACTGGTTTATAGGGAATATGGTAGTAAAATTTTGGTTTTCGTTGCCTATTATGTAGCCATATATCCCTATAAGAGCCCCACTCATACCTAGATACATTGAGGGACATCACATAGATAGATCCCTACTTAATTTGGGATATAGTGTGAATTTGATGCCATATAGTGTCTATGTTGAGCTAGGCTTAGGCAAGTTGAAACTGGCACATTGCACTCTCCAATTGGGAGATTGTTCCATCAAGGTTCCAAGAGGAAGAGTGGATGATGTTTTGGTAATGATAGATAAGGAAAGAGGTGCAGTGTTTCTGATAGATTTTATTGTTCTTGACATGGAGCCAGATGATAGGAAGATTCCCATCATCTTGAGAAGACCATTTTTATCTACAACTAATGTCGATATATACATTCACAATGCATAATGACGATCTCTTTCATGGAAATGAAGATAAAGATCAACATATACAACTCCTCAACCTGACGAGTTCGAGATGAGGATATTGGACATGGTCACTTCAAGAGTTTGACTAGTCATTTGAGAGAAGGAGATCTGGATGAAAGACTTTAGGATAGCTTTAGTGATCAAAGGGATGAGGAATATATGTTGAGTGCAAATGAGAGATGGATTTATTGCAAGAATGGGCACATGAGAATTCCAAAAGGATGAATGATTGAAGAATCTCTAAGAAGCCCAGCTGAAGGCATGAAACTCAGTGCTTGTGGGAGGCAACCCACCTAGGTTTGGGGAATTTTTTACCCAAACTCTCATTTTTTTTATATATTTTTCTATTATTTTTACACTTTTCTAAGAAAACACAAACACAAATTTGTTTTTAATAGTTTTTGTTTAGTTTTAAGATGTGCATGTGAAAATAGGGTGAAATGAGGGGAAATTCAAGTGAAATTGAAAAGGGATTTCAAAGAAATATCATTTGGGATCGAAGATTGAGTGTTTGATGAGATTCAATGTGAAAAAAACAACTACAACACCCACCACGGCCATGGTACATATGAACGGCAGTGGTGGTCGAACCACAAAGTCTCACTAGATTGGGAAAAATTGCCAAGTACAGCAACATGGCTGTGCCATGCAGCATGACCATGTAGCCTAAAGCCACCACGACCATGCCACACAGCACGACCGCGCTATAGCCTGTGTTCAACAACTTAAGTCAGCCATTTTGCAAAATTTCCAACTTGCTCATTTCATTTCTTTGTGAACAGAACAAACGTGCGTCGTACCCTAGCGGTCGTGCAACACTCCGAAATCCATCTCCCACCTTCAAATCTCCATCAAATCATCCCAAAACCATCCCAAATCAACCCCCACCATTTCCAATTCCTAACCTCAAGATTCCACCCATTTCATCCACAAAATCCACCTCTTCTCTCCATTCCGCCCCAACAGCCCTGTTCATCGGAGAAATTTGAAAATCTTTGATTTCTCCACTAATTTCAATAAAAGATGAAGAAAATGGCTAAGAAAGTAGTGGAGAAGACCAAGGGCATACTTTCCTACCAACGCCAGCCCAAGAATGCATCATCCTTGAATCTTACATCTACCGCTCCAACATCTGCCTCCGGCTCCAGCGGAACTGTTTGTTTGTCAGATGTCGAGCTCAATGCCTTGGTGAACCAAATTGTGAGGAGGCATCCCCTTAACTGCAACCATAATCTAAAGAATCACCACGATGACCCTCATCATCTCAGCCTTATGTTTCCTCATTTTGGCAGTATGTTTCTTTTGGTGCAGCACCACATCCCTCATCGACTTGACCGTCAGTATCGACCCATCCTTCAACATACACAACACCACAAAAACAACCACAATAGAGATCACATAGACAATTACTATTGAATGGTGAAGATGAAGCAATGCCAGATGCACCTTAGTAGGAGGAACCCCAACAACAGCCTGAGAGAGAACTCGAGGTTACTAGCAGTCAGGCGAAGGGGCCGAAGCACCTAGAGTGCTTGACATGCAAGGTGATTGCCACCCGTTATGTATGTCGAGTTACGATGGAGAGCTTAAGTTTTTACACCTATTTTCAGAGCATCATGGAGACAATGGGCTTGTTTGAGATCCTAGTGACACCACAAGAGTCTTTATTGAGTTGTCATACCAATTCTTTGCGACATTAGAGAAGGTGTATGATGATGGAAAAGACACCATTAGAGTGATGATTGGAGATGACGTTGGGTCATTACTTCAAAGATTCTGAATAGTATTTTCACCTCCAGTGATGAGATGGCAACCCTCCTAGATGGGGGAAGGACAAAAAATAACTCAAATGCCACTTACATAGCCATGTGGAAGCACTTCACCTGCCAAAACAACTTTGTAGCAGGGGAATTGAAAACAAGCCTGATTCACAATGCATTCCTCCACTATATTCAGAAAGTATTTGCAAATACAATCTTCAGTAGATATGAGTGCCAATATGGTTTTACAAAGAAGGACCTTTTTGTCTTGGGCTGGTGGTCGAAGGGAAATATGTGAATTTGGGTTCTTTGTTGGTTTGTCATGTAAGGATGATCCCTTCCAAGAGTAAGAACCCATTCATTATGGGGGAGATGGTGACGTCCATTGCGATTGCCCTAGGATATGCTGTTTCTGGCTACACAAGGGTAGAAGGGGGGAAATTGGTAGACTTGTATTACTTGGTTCATTCTTCCAGGATTGCAATAGTGGATCAAAAGATCATATATTAGGTCAACCCTCCCGTATGCATGTGCCTCATTGGTGTTACCCTACTACACTCCACCTCTCCTAGTTGAGTATGGCCCGACTCGAGATTTCTTGGAGACCCTGAGGAGATATGAGGAGGAGCACCCCATAGAGGAAGGAGTACTAGAGGTGGTACCGACTGAGAAATTTGGAGGATCATCACAGGAAATAGAGTAGAGGAGGAAAAGAGAGGCTAGAGAGACACGTAGAGTGAGATAGTGAGAGGCAGAGGCAGGGACAATAGAGCCAGAGCAACCTATAATGAATGCATACTACATGTCTACCATACATGAACAGTTGGAGGGTATACAGAGCACACATGATAGGATTCTGAGGGAACAAGAGGGATTTCACTCCACACAGGATGCATTGTGGTTGGATCATCAACAAATGCACTATCAGATCAACCACATGTATCAGTTTCAGCATGCCCAGGCCCAGGGAACCCCAAGTAGGGGGAAGATTGGTGGGGTGCACTATTCACATATCAGGATTCCTACCCGCCTCCACATGTGGACTATTGAGGCAACTACTACCATCATCTCCACTGCATGGAGTAGCACCACCAGATCCACCACAGTGATCATCTGCCCTATCACTCCTAGACTTTATCGTCATGCTAAGGACAACTTGATTCAAAATTTTGGGGTGGTAGGGTGGTATGCTCTCTTTCTCATTTCACTCTTTTTGAAACTTCACCTATCATTTACCTTTTGTTTTGTTGCTTTTTCTATATAGGTTAGATTTTACCCGCTTTGCATGCTTACATGTCATGTAGTTTGCTTTCTTGCAATTTTTGCATAATTTCTAAAAAATTTACTCTTTTACCATGCATTGGACATCATGTAGATTTTTGTAATTTTTGCATGTTTTAGCTAGGATTTGCTTGTTTACTGCTTTATGTTTCATAATGTAGGTCTATATGTGATTGAAGGTGATTTGGCATCATTTTGACCAATTTTTCCCATGTTTAGAACTTCTTGCCTAAAAAGTGTGTTTTGACCCAATTTCTACTTTTCGGATTGAAAATAATGACCTTTGACAATTGCAAGTGAATTTTCATGGTTTATTGCCAAATGGCCTCAATATTGACGTTTTACATGTGAACCACTTCTCTCATGCTTGTGAACTATTTGGTTGAATTATGATTGAAGCATGCCACAAACACTTAGATTTTTGTAGAATCTCATGATAGAAATGTGGTTTTAATATTGTTCATTCATGTGGTGTATCATTGTTTGATGAAATTATTGGAGTAACTTTCATGTAGGAGATCTCATGTTGAAGTTCATATTAATAACCCCTCTTTTACTCACTTTTCTTCTACCATCTTCTTACCTCTTCGCCTCATGAAAGGATTCCAAAGTGCACATATTCAGCCATGGCCACCTCTAAAAGTTTGGGGTGGCCACATCTATATCTCCCCGCTTCACTCTCATCACCACATGCCCTATCCACACTAAAGGCAAAGAAAAAGAAAAAACAATACAAAAATAAAATAAAATATTATCACATTTAAGAGCATCTAAACAAAGAAAAGATGAGTGTGTAAAAGTACTCCAAACTCTTACCACAACCCTTTCTTCCTTTTGCATGCCCGTGGAGCTAGAAAACATCAAACCTAGCTCATTTTGCCATTTTTCACAGACATGTGGATCACTTAGTGTGGATGAACATATGAGATGGAATGCATGAATGTAAAACAACAATAGTCATTTATGACCTTCACCACCATGAAATGATTTACCCAGAGTGATAGGACATCCATATGGATTGGTTGCGTTTCCTATGCTCTATATTTGAAGTTTGCATGCTTAGTGCTTTAATCATGATTGGTTTGTGAAATAGGAGAGGATAGAGGTGGAATGAATGTACCTAGTCATCTTTGAGCCCATCTAGGCAATAATCATCTTTTGCATTGCATTTTTCATTTCTTGATTGTGGAAAAATTACAAAGAGATTGAGTTGGAGCATACATGAGGACAAGTGTGTTTTAAGTTTGGGGTGGTTATGAAACCCTGTTTTAGGGCTCTATCTTGTGTCATATTGCATTTCAATCACATCTATACCTATTAAATTACATGTTATTTCCCCTAATATGCATATTTGTTTGAAATACACTTATGGATGTTATTTGCATGTTCTTCAGGTATTTGGACCAAGCTTGGATGTAAGAGAGAGAGAGAGAAGGAGTGATCCTAGGGTTTCTGTACCCTTAGATAGGCCTAACGAGAAGTCCAAGTCTCCCTCAACCAACCCCTAGTGGCTAAAGATCAATGGAAGCAAAGATGTCCAAGAATGAACCAAGTACAAGCTCAAAGTGCTGATACAAAGAGCAACACGATTGTGGTACCACATAATGGTCGTGCTAGCTCACTCAAAATCAACAGAGACAAGCTACAAAGATTGCACTCAACAACACAACCATGCTGCATAGCATGGTCATGGAACAAGACCCTAGAATGACCGTGCAACACAACACATCCGTGTGACAGTTAGAGCAGAAGGGCCATTCCACCAAGAATGGGCACAACATCCCAAGCCACCACGGTCGTGGTATCCACCACAGCCGTGCCACCCATTCATCACCACAACCATGGTGATTGCTATGGCCATGCCACCTTCAGTTCAAAAACACCAAACTTAGTGTGATTTTTCACCACTTTTCACCTTGGTCATTCCACTCGACCACGACCTTGCTCACTCCTATCCACCACGGTCGTGCTACATACATATTTTCCACTCATTTCCTATTTTACCTCCACTTGACCTAGTGCCTCCCCACTACTTATATATACATAGGTGGCAGCTCAGGCATGAGGTTATATACCTTCTACCCCTCTTAGCTCCCCATTTTTGCATTCCACCCATTCCACTTCATTTCTGCCTCCATTCCACTTCATTTCACCATTTCCACCATCAAAACCCTAGTTTCTTAGTGTTTTGACCCTGTTCCACCATCATTCCATGCCCTTGCACCTTGGGGAAAGGAGGAGGATGTCTTTGCAATAGCTGAAGAGGAGTACCACTCCATCTACAACGAGCTCCATGGCTACTTATCCATCTTTCTCCTTCCTTTTTGTATTTTGCATTTCCAGGAGTAGCTAGGCTCCTTAGATGGGCTGTATGGGGTCCAAAATGTTACTTTGATACCATGTTGGGGGAAAATGATATGTAAACATTCTAATTTCATTTGATAATGATTATTTTCTATTTTTTTAAAAAGAGCATCTATATAAAGAAAAGATGAGTGTGTAAAATCACTCTAAACTCTACTCGCAACCCTTTCTTCCTTTTGCATGCCCATAGAGCTAGGAATTATCAAACCTAGCTCATTTTGCACTTTTTTCACAGACACCTGGGTCACTTAGTGTGGATGGACATATGAGATGGAATGCATGAATGCAAAATAGTAAAATTAGTCATTTTTGACCTTCGCCACCATAAAACGATTTACCTGAAGTGATAAGACAACCATATGGATTGATTGTGTTTCATAAGCTATATATTTGACGTTTGCATGCTTAGTGCTTTAATCATGATTGGTTTGTGAAAGAGGAGAGGAGAGAGATGGAATGTATGTACCTAGTCATCTTTGAGCCCATCTAGTCAATATTCATCTTTTTTTGCCACAATATTCATCTTTTGCATTGCATTTATCATTTCTTGATTGTGGAAAAATTACAGAGAGATTGAGTTGGGGAATACTTGAGGACAAGTATGTTTTAAGTTTGGGGTGGTGATGTAGCCCTATTTTAGGTCTCCATCTTGTGTCATATTGCATTTCAATCACATCTATACTTATTAGATTACATGTTATTTCCCCTAATATGCATATTTGTGTAAAATGCACTTATGAACGTTATTTGCATGTTTTTCAGGTATTTGGACCACACTTGGATGGAAGAGGGAGAGAAGGAGTGATCCTATGGTTTCTCTACCCTTAGAGAGGCCCAAAGTAAAGTCCAAGGCTACCTTAACCTACCCCTAGCGCCAAAGATCAATTGAAGCAAAGATGTCCAAGAATGAACCAAGTACAAGCCCAAAGTGCTAATACAGAGAGCATCACGACCATGGTACCACAGAACGGCTGTGCCAACTCAATCAAAATCTATAGGGACAAGCTATAAAGACTACACTCATCAACATAGTCATGCTGCATGGCATGGCCGTGGAACAAGACCCTACAATGACCATGCAATACAACACAACTGTGTGACAGTTAGAGCAGAATGACCATTCCACCAAGAATGGGTAGAGCATCCTAAGACACCATGGTCGTGGTACCCCCCATAGCTGTGCCACCCATGCATCACCATAGCTGTGGTGACCGCCACATCTGTGCCACCTTCAGTTCAGAAACACCAAACTTACTATGATTTTTCATCACTTTTCACCTCAGTCTTTCCACTCCACCATGACCATGCTCACTCCTACCCACCATGGCCGCGGTGACCACCACGGCCGTGCTACATACATATATTCCACTACATTTCCTAATTTACCCCCACTTGACCTAGTGCCTCCCCACCACATATATATACATAGGTGGCGGTTGGGGTACGAGGTTAGCTGCATTCTATCCCCTCTTAGCTCCCCATTTTCACATTACACCCATTCTACTTCATTTCCACCCCCATATCACCATTTCCACCATCCAAATTAGGTGTTTTGACCCTATTCCACCATCATCCCATGCCCTTACACCTTGGAGGAAGGAGGATGATGCCTTTGCAGCAGATGAAGAGGAGGACCACTCCATCTACACTGAGCTCCATGGCTACTTCTCCCTTTTTCTCCTTCATTTTTGTATTTTGCATTTCCATGAGTAGCTAGGCTCCTTAGGTGGGCTGTTTGGGGTAAAAAATGTTACTTTGATACCATGTTGGGGGAAAATGATATGTAAACATTGTAATTGCGTTTGCTAATGATTATGTTCTATTTCTATCTCATTCTCCATGGAATTCTTGTTGGTCTGTGCTTGAAATCACCTAGCAATTTAGGGAAATTTCTTATATGAGTGAATTTCAGGATTTGCTCCTAGGTCCAATTCATGGATCCTTCTCTAGCCACCCATCTTCCTACATCCTAATCAATTCTCCTAACCCCAGTTGAGAGATCTAAGTAGCTAGTTTAGATGAATTTAGTGTGCTTAGCATGGAGCTTTCTCATTGCTAGAATGTGGGTGATGTGAGGCCTAAAACCTCACTTACACTTCCATCACTACCCTCAGCCCCTAATCACCCTAAGATCCTCTAAACTAGAAACCTAGGCTTGTTGAAACTCTAATTGAATTATACCTAAACCCTAACCCAATTGAGTCTTGTAAGGGTAGTAGGAGGTGTTAGCGACTAGTTCCTATATACACAACCTACCCTATCCATGGCCAGTTAGTAGGCTAGGGTAATTCATTAGTCTCTATCTTGGTGTTTAGGTTGGTAGTCTAAATGAAAACATAATGTTCACATGTCAACCCTCAAACTAATTGATAAGTGCATCCCCTAAGCAGCTCCAATTTCCTTTTATTGCTTCAAAACCCTAATTGCCTTCTTGCTTAGCTAGTTTTAGCTTAGTTAGTTCTTTACTTTCTTAGTTAGCTTCTTTCCTTGTTCTTGCTTTTCTCTGGCTAGTTTAGGTCTTTAATGGTTCTTTTGCCCTGTTTTCTATCTTAGTGTAGTGTAGACTTCTTATTACCTACCTTAGTATAGCTTACTCTTTTGCTTGCTTTCCTCGTCTTTCATTGCTCAATAGAATTAACTATCTAGGGTTAAATTAGGTTTTAATCTTGTTCGTTCCCTTTTAATTGCCTGTTCATCATTAGTGTAATCAACAAACCAACGTTTAAACCCTTCACCCCTAGACTTTGCAGTAGGAACCTAGCCCAAAACTAACCTAGCTGTAGTGCCCCCTTTTCTCCCTGTGGATCAACCCTATACTTACCACCCTCCTGTACTACGACATGACCCCGTGCACTTGCAAGTGTAGTGTTTTAGTGTATGTGAAGTGTGTACATTTAGGTCCTTATAAATTTCAAATGATACCTGTATGTTGCTCATGGGACACATCTAGTCAAATCTAATTGATTAGTGTGTACACCTCTAAAGGGATACACTAAGCTTTCTAGAACCGTTGCTAAGGATAGAAAGGCCCATAACTACTTAGTAGTTGTGATGTTGACTCTCTCCTTTGGCTTCATCTTTGGAAAGTTTACTTGTTTGCATTTAAGAAACACACCAAGTTTTCTGGTGCCGTTGTCGGGGATAGAAAGCGCCATAGCTACATAGTAGTTCTGATGTTGACTCTCCCCTTCAACACCATCTTTTTCTAGTTTACTTGTCTGTGTTTGAGAAACACACCATCAACCGCCATTTGTGGTGATCAACTAGGAGGCCATTGCTGACATCTACTCGAGTGCTACTTGAAGAAGAAGCACGCTGCAATAAGAGTTGTTGCTGGACTTGCTCCAGGATAAGGTATATCTCTTGTTACCTTCCTTCCTAGATACATCGTTGTTGATGAGATCTTGCTGATTAGGGAATCAAACATTAAAAATTTTATTTCTACTGCCTTATCTGTTGCCTCAGTTTCCCAATAGTGTGTGCCATGGGTGAGTCAACCCAATGGTTGACTCTCTTTCCCACAACCACCAAAGGCCATATGAGGGTATAGGAATTTTTGGCATACCTCAATGGACTTGGTCCACTGTTTACTACAGCATGGGGTTGTCAAAGATTAGGGAGCTAGGTATCAGGGTTGCAATGTACATACCAGGGATAAAGCACTAGAAAAGTAGAGTGAAAATCTTACTTAGACAACTTAGGTGTGCTGCGGATCTTGGGGTGATCATTGTGGATTAGTGTGGCACCATTATAGCTTCTCTTCATGCTCATGTCTATTCATCTTCCCTGAGATGACTGTCGTTTGTATCGACAAGGCAACAAGGTCAAACACTGGTGATGCAGCTAGGTACGTAAGCAATTGTGGTTTTTGTGGTTTCTAATGGCACAATTAGAGGTAGACGAGGGTCCTTATATAGCCTTCTAGCCCAAGGATAATGGATTTTTCTACCTAGCTCATTTTAGGCTATTGGCTAGATTTGGTTGTTATCCAAAGCAAGAATAATAACAATCACAATAGTACTCATTGAGTTTGTAGAAGTCTCATGAATCCAATGGGACAAGTCCCATATGAATTAGTGAAGCAAGGAGGGAGAACAGACCTGAGGGGCAGACTTAACACTGATGGTCTCTCATCCATGTGTCGATGACAATCTACGGACCGTTCAATCTTAGATCACCATTTGGGAATAGGGTCGATATTTGGGTCACATACTAAACACATGGATTATCCAGACTTTGTTGTGACATAGATATATTGCGTATTAATCTCCTCATTTTATAAGAAAGTAGCAAACCTTATAAAAGTCTTATAGGCCACTAGGATTATTGAGCCCAAATTTTAGCATTACCTCTATTTTACCTTTATCTATGTTTAGGCAAAGTTTGCGCATAAAATGAGTACGATAAACACATTTTCTTACTCTTAAAGCATTTACTTCAGTTAGGTACCCAGGTCGCAAATATTTTGTAAGTATCTCAAAACTTATACTTGTTTTCATTTATCCCTTATTCATTTTATACTAAATATTAGATCATATTATGCTCATTTGATACTCGAACACTTAGAATCCAAGTATAGACTACTTAATTTCTCCTTTAATTATCTAGGTTATTTATCCTTTTGGAATCTTCTAGATTCTTGCCAATTATCTTCAAATGAGTTTATCAATTATCTCAAAATATTATTGGACTCATGATTATACATGAAAATCCCACTTTCTTTATCTAAGATCCCGTGGATCTAATTTTCACTCTAACAACCCAACATGGCCTACATTGGCTTTTGCAACACCCCAAAATTTATTTAAAGTAACATTAAGGTGTTGACAAAAATTCCTCACAAATAAAATCCAAATTTGTGGACTTCAAAACAAACAAACCTTAATTATCCTAAATTCTCCCATCAAACCCCATATGACCATGAAATAGAGGTTAGATCAATTGAGGATCAATCCTATTTCATTAAATGTACATAAGTGGTACTAATTATATTATACTAATAACTCACCTTTTGGTCATAAAATTGGGAAAATAACTGTATGAAAATGTTATAGACTATGAAATACGCTTGTGCTCAAAATTTGGGGTGTATTTGAGTTTGTTTGACCCCTCAATCTGATTTTGAAAGCTACCATATAGTTTGAACCCTAAATAATATACCTTTTGAATTAATTAGATTGATTTTATAACGTCATTCATGATTTCATGTGTCACTCACCTTTTACTTTTCTTTCACGTGGATCTTAGTCACGATTCAATCAAGATTTGTGGATCCACCCCTACTCTACCCTCTCTCATCCATGTTCTAGGGTCGAAGGGACAACACTGTGTGCATGACTCCCTTCCCTTGTGGTTTCCTCCCTCCATCAGAATCTCTCATCTCCACCTATAAAACTAGTTGTTTTCATTGCCTTTGATCTCTCCACACTATTCTACTTTAAGAGAGCCCAAATTCTATGGGTTCCTTGGCCCGACCATCCTGATTGGCAAAAGTCCCTATTTTAGATCAAATTGACCACCAAATAATCCTCGTAACCTCCCCAATAAAGATGGGGCATCCGAGAGGCATCATTGGGTATCGAGGAACCATGCTTGAACTTCAATGAACCCAAAGGAATCAACGCATTGCCTTATCATAGTCAGATCTGGTCCTTCACACTCCATCCACCATGGTCCACCTTCAATGACTTGTAACAATAGCGAGATCCGTGTGAGTCAATCTTGAGACACCAGAACATCTTCTCAATGCTTCAGTGTGGCCCTTGCTCCACCAATTCATCCATGGAAATGGTATTTTCCTTGTTCTCTACTTTACCCCCTTTTTCAAATATGTTCTGATCTCAAGAATGATTTCTCCAATGCTTGTCACTGTTTCACTGCCTACAACTCTGTCAGCTTCTCAAGTTTTGTTCTCAATTCATTTTACTTGTGGGTTTCTGCCCATTTTGGTTTCCTCCAGACCTCCTCCTTCTCTCTCCATGGAGGAGGACCCCTCTACGCTCATCAATGACCAATCAAGCTTGGGTTGGAATATTTGTGACCGATGGAGGGCAGTGAACTCAGGTGGATGATTTCCGCTGATGCCATTGGATCAAAATCGAAGTTTTGGTCATATGTTCCAACCAAATTCCTCATATTCTTCATTGTCAAGTTGACAAATGAGGCTAATGCTTGATTGTCTATTGTGTCCCTGGTGGATAAATTATTATGTTATGTTGCCTTGGGCTTTTTAGTAATTTGGCCTCTCTCATGTCCAGCCTTTGGATGCAACTAGGCTGTGGCTTCCGGGCCACATGACTGCAAGCATTTGGTCCACCCAACTCAGCCGCTAGATTTTGGATAACCTTGGCCTATGTAGATTTAACTCTCCTTATGATTCATTGAAGTTTTAGAAATTCATAGTAATTGAACCGATGGTTGGGAAAATAAGGAATACATTTTGGAAAAGGGTTTTCAATGAGGAATCAAAATTTCTATTTTTCAGAGTCTAATTTCATAATCTCAGTCCATGTTTTCCTATTGACCAAAGATTAGGGTTCATGATGTTATTTAAGGTAATAATTAATACAAAGCATGCTAATTTATGGGAACTTAGGATCTGGCTTAGGACCAAAGAGACTAAATAAGATCTTCTTTGCTCTAGGGTAAGTGGGTCATGCCACTATACATATGTACATTGTTTGAATTTTAACCTATGTATGATTTATGAATTATTCTTTTAGTTTCAAGTTCAACGCTCTAATCATGTTCATTATATAAATTGCACAATGATTTCAGTATCCTATGTCTTAGGGATTTCATGTGCATTTATATTAGAGATTTTGATTAATGATCAATGGATTTAAAGTTTAAGTTTCAAGCGGGAGAAATCCCACCATGTTAAAGATTCAAATTCAAGATTAAATTCATGTTCATGGTAATGTTAACATTTAAATAATTGGAATTGAATCAATTTTTATATGTTTCTCAAATCATGGACCTCAAGGAGTCGTTATGGGAATTCATGCCAATTATGGGCTATTATAGCCAAATCATGGGCATTTGTGCCAATTATGGATTTTCTTAGCATCAAGGTGTTCCTAGAAATCACGTGCTCTTAACTGGACACCTTAAAGAGATACATATATTTACTACTCAATTCTTCATATTGTAAGATTCATGTACTCAAGAATGCTCAAGTCAAATACACGTCAAGATTTTCTCTCAACTCAAGTATATATATGCTTATTTTTCAGTTCTTATCAAATATATAGTGCCACTTACTGATGTATGTCAATGTTTTTGCATGATCATGGGATAATATGTCCCTATATCAAGGATCTAAGGAATTTGAAGTGAGTGATTCAAAGTAAAAGATACCAAGACTTAGCTATTGGGTTCCATCTACACTTTAGAAGATCCAATATCAAATTTTCAGAGAAGATTTATGCCTTTGATTTCTTCTACCTTTCATGTATTAGATTCTAGTTCAAAGATGAGATAGTTTACATTATAAATTTTCTCTTCCCAAGGGCATTGTGTGAATATATATTTTTGAATTAATGCATGTGTTTCATTTATCTTATTGCTATGAATATCATGTTTTGTGAAGTTCCTCCAGGCCAACTGACCTATGTTATGGACAACATGGGGTTTGCTTCCAGTTCCATATATGTGCTTGGAGGGGCATTACATTGTGGGTAAGAGCAAATAAGTAGATGGCTACTAGGAAAAACCCAAATTCATATGTTTTGACCATAGGTATAGAAAAAGTAAGTGAACAATATTAGAAATCAAAGTAGAGGTCTAGTCAGGAGACATAAGTTTAAATAAGGATTAGGATTATGCTCCTAGATATTTTGGATTTTTGTGTTTAACTCTAAAATTGTATGTAACGTGATCTCTCTTTTTTCCATGTGTTTATGGTATGGGACACATGCTTATGGGATTTTTTTAGAGAATGTTATGTGCACAATCATGCTTGTCTAGTCCTTTCAAGTGCATGTGGTATGGGACATGTTCATGAGGGAGGTGCGAAGATAAGTGTGATAAGAGATGTCATCTCTGAATATATGACCAACCAACATGTATCTAAAGGAGACAAAGGAGACAAGTGTTGACATTTAAATTTTGAGATATATAGTCATCTAAACCTAATCAAATATATAGTAAAACCAAGCATACATACAAAGGGTAGATAATTTGACATAGTTAAGCAAGTCATATTCATGGTAGAATTAAAACCCCTAGAGAAGAGATAAGAAAGATCCTTTGTCATGTCAATGATGATGTGAGATAGATTCATTAGTAGTATACCCCTCATTAGTAGTATACCCACATGTTAGTTTTAATAATGACGTTGAGATAGTGTTTTTCCATGAGGAGGTCACACCTTGAGGGCGATATTGATCCTTTAGGATAATATTAGAGCATTAGCATACTCAGAATATACAAAACCATAAGGTGGGTAGAATAAATAAAATTTTGAGGATGAAATTTATGTAAGGTGGGTAGAATTATAACATCCCAAAATTTATTTAAAGTAACATAAGGGTGTTAATAACAATTCCTCACTAATAAAATTCAAATCTATGGACTACAAAACAAATAAACCCTAATTAGCCTAAATTCTCCCTTTATACCTTATATGACCATGAGAGAAAGGTTACATCAATCGAGGATCAATCATATTTCATTAAATGTACATAAGTGATACTATTATAGTAATAACTCACATTTTGGTCATAAAATGGAAAGTAAATGTATGAAACTATTATAGACTATAAAATATGCTGGTGCTTAAAATTTGGTATTTATTTGAGTTTGTTTGATCCCTCAATATGATTTTTAAAGCTACCATATAGTTTTAGCCTAAATAACCTACCTTTTGAATTAACTAGATCAATTTTGTAAAGTAAATTGTGATTTCACGTCACACACCTTTTACTTTTCTTTCATGCAAATCTTAGTCATGATCCAAGTAGGATTTGTGGATCCTCCCCCACTGTCACCTCTCTCACCTATGTTCTAGGGTTGGAGGGACATCGTTGTGTGCATGACTCCCTTCCATTCTGGTTTCCTCCCTCCATCGGAATCTCTCATCTCCACCTAACAAACTAGTTGTTTTCATTTCCTTTGATCTCTTCACATGTCCCATTTCAAGAGAGACCAAATTCTGTGGGTTCCTTGGCTTAACCACCTTGGTGGGAAAGAGTCCTTGTTTTAGAGTGACTTGACCACCAAATAATCCCCCTAACCTCCCCTATAAAGATCGGACGTCTAAGAGGCATCGTTGGGTATCCCAGAACCATGATCAAACCTCCAGGAACACAAAGGAATCAACACATTGCCTTATCATAGTCAACTTCTGATCCTTTGCACTCTATCCACCATGGTCCTCCTTCAGTGACTTGTAACAGTAGTGAGAGCCATGTGAGTCAACACTAAGACACCATGACATCTTCTTAATGCTTTTGTGTGGCCCTCACACCACCAATTCCACCATGGAAGTGGTATTTTCCATGTCTTTACTTTACCCTCTTTTTCAATATGTTTTGATCTCAAGAATGATTTCACCAATGCTCATCATTGTTTCACTGCCTACAGCTTGGTCAGCCTCTTGAGTTTTGTTCTCAATTGGTGTTTCTTGCTAGTTTTTGTTTTTTTTGGTTTCCTCCAGACCTCCTCCTTCTCTTGCCATGGCAGAGGACCCCTCTACCCGTGCTAGTGACCAATCAAGCTTGGGTTGGATTCTTTTTGACCGGTGGAGGGTAGCAAACTCAGACATAGGATTTTTCATGATGCTCTTAGATCAAAATCGAAGTTTTGATCATATATTCCTAGTTCCTCCTATTCTTCATCGTCAAGTTGACAAATGAGGCCAATGCTAGATTGTCAATTGTGTCCCTGGTGGATAAATTATGTCATGTTGCCTTGGGATTTATAGTATTTTGGCCTCTCTCATGTTCAACCTTTGAGAACATCCAAACTATGGCCTCCTGGCCACATGACGACAAGCATTTGGTCCACCTAACTCAACCAACAGATTTTAGATAACCTTGGCCTATGTGGATTTACCTTGCCTTATGATTCGTTGAGGTTTTAGAAATTCATAGTAATTGAACCGATGGTCAGGAAAATAAGGAAAGATATGTTTTGGAAAGGGTTTTCAATGAGGAATTGAAATTTCTATTTTTCAAAGTCAAATTTGATAATCTCAGACCATGTTTTCCTATTGACCAAAGATTAGGGTTTAGGATGTTATCTAAGGTAATAATTAATACAAATCATGTTAATTTTAGGGAACTTCGGATTTGACTCAGGACCAAAGAGACTAAGTTAAAATCTTCTTTTCTCCAAGGTAAGAGGGTCATGGCACTATACATATGTACATTGGTTGAAATGTATGCTATGTATGATTTATGAATTATGCTTTCAGTTTCAAGTTCAATCCTCTAATCATGTTCATTATATAAATTGCATGATGATTTCAATATCATATGTCTTATGGCTATCATGCTCATTAAGATTAGAGATTTTGATTAATGATCAATGGATTTAAAGTTCAAGTTTCAAGAGGGAGAAATCCCATCATGTTAAAGATTCAAGTTCAAGACTAAATTCATGTTCATGGTAATGTTAACGTTAAATAATTGGAATTAAATCTAGTTTTTATATGCTTCTCAAATCATGGACCTCAAGGGGTCATTATGGGCATTCATGCCAATTATGGGCTATAATATCCAAATCATGGGCATTCATGCCAATTATGAATTTTCCTAGCATCAAGGGCATTCTTAGCAATCACATTCTCTTAACTGGGTGGCGTAGAGATATACACACAATTACTAATCAATCCTTCATGCTATAAGATTCATGTACTCAAGAATGCTTAAATCAAATACATGGCAAGATTTTCTCACAAGTCAAGTATATATATGCTTATTTTTTAGTTCTTATAAAATGTATAGTTTCACTTACTGATGCATGCTAGTGTTTTTAATGGTCAAGGGGTGAGATGTCCCTAGATCAAGGAGCAAAGGAATTTGAAGTGAGTGCTTCAAAGTAGAAGGTCCTAAGACTTAATTGATGAAGTTCCATGTACACTTTAGAAGATCCAATATCAAGTTTTCAGAGAAGATTTATGCCTTATATTTCTTCCACCTTTCATGTATTAGATTCTAGTTCAAAGATGAGATAGTTTACATTATAAGTTTTCTCTTCCTAAGGACATTGTGTGAATATATATTTTCAAATTAATGCATGGTGTTTCATTTATCTTGTTACTATGTATATCATGTTCTATGACATTCCTCCAAACCAAGTGACCTATGTTTTTGGCAACATGGGTTTGCTTCTGCTGTCATATATGTTCTTAGTGTGGCGTTACAAATTACATGGATCATAGTTCATACACATGCCCTCCAATGAACCACAAGCCTAATTCCCTTTTTGTTTACAAAATTATGGCATTGTTCATTATATCACTTCAATTGAAGCCTCTTATAGACATATTAGTTCCACATCACATTTTTCTTTAACTTTTATACTTTATTAAAGTTTAGATTCATTGTTCATAAGCATTACTGTAATTATCTTGAAATGGATCTTAATGCATCAATATTGAATTCATATCTTAGAATCCAATTCACCAAATTTGAGGATCTTACATTCACCCCTCCTTAAAAAGGACTTTTTCCCCAAAATTCAAACCTAATAAGGTTAAGGTGAATGAAAACTCATATTAGCCTCCAATATTAGGGCCAACAACCTTTATTGATTGGTTTATCTAGGTTATCTTTAATAAATTTATTGGTACATAAAAAATTATCATATTACTGAGGTTGTAATCCGAATTTAATCCAAGGATATTTCCACATCCTCATTTAGTTCCTAATATTATTACTTAGAATTTTATTTTCACTTGGGGATTACACACTTCAGTCATGAACCTACCAAACATTATTCAAATATATTCATGTAAGGGTGAGGTAACACCTCAAAACCTTAAATTTTGACATTACATTTCAACTCAGAGTATTTATTCTCAGATGTTAATTTTATACATCACATGTGGGTACCCCATCTCTCACACTCAGAATAAGATGAAATAAGCACCTGGCTGCAGTCCAAATACAAAGTTCACCCCATTCTATGGGGACAGATGGTGTACCCACACCTTATCTCATAATTTTGAATTTTAGAAATCATCACTAACAATGACTCCAAACTAGGTATACCTTTTAATTCCACATTTATTTTCTTAAATTACTTGAATGCAGGGATAATGACTTTCGCATCCTTGAGTTTGTACACAACTCCCTTTGAAATTCTATTTCAACCATAGGTACATATGTTCAAGTATTCCTTATGTTCACATCTCACTAGCCTTAGTCATTCCTTTAATGTCTCAAGGGGTATAGGTACCTTTGGAGTTGATCCTCCCTTTGATCTCATGAGACTTATGTACTTATGGAGTGCCTCTCACATTTATCCCTTAGGCCTCCTGAACTCATGAAGGTGGGGAATCTCCTGAACCCATGGGCCTTGGGTACACATGGATGACTATCTCTTGACCCCATGGGCCTTATGCACTGGGGCATGATCACCTCCTGACCCCTTGGGTCTTACATACCTTTAAGAATCCTCACTTGACCCTAGGGTCAACTTAGGTTTCTACACTCCCCAGGGTTTATTGAGATGCCATAACTTCATTTCATGCATTATTTACCTTGGTTATTCCCACTTGACCCCTTGGTCCTTAAACACATAGAAAGTGGCTTTTCATGAGCTCTTCCCTGCATAGGCTAACTTGAGGCTCATCTCTTTCCTCCATAGAGATAAGTATGGCTCATCTCTTCCCTCCATAGAAATAACATATGGTTCTTCCCTTCATAGGCCTAATTTGATCCTAACTTGAGCTTCTCCCTTTCGTAGGGTTATTTCATGCCTTACTTGAGTATCTTCCCTGCATAGGGATATTTTGGGCCACTTTCATGTGTAGAGATTACTAAGATGTTAGAAATTGATACTATCATTATCTTTATCCTTGCATTGTTTTAGTGCATGGGTTTTCATATGTCATCTTGACCCTAGGTCTTATGACCTACAGGAAAAACCCTAAGGAATATATATACTCCATACCATACATTTTAAGGTATATTTTAAGCATCACATTTCAGTTTAGAATTTCTCCCACCAAGGTCTCACATCACATTATGCTGATAGACCTTCACATATTATCCTTGTATTGATTATGCCTAACATTATCATAGTTGTAGACGGTTAGGGTTAGTTTATTTGAGCATGTATAACATTTCCTTAATATTTCATAATCTAACACAAGGTGGTTCAACTCATCCATACATGGAAGGTCCTAACTATGGGCGCCTTCTTGGCTTCTAGGAGGAGGTTAACCTTTGTAGCCACAAATGACTCCACGGGTTTAGGGTTATGCCTCACCCATATGTCCTTTTCCCAATCATGGGTTGACCCACCCCAGATCAGGACACAACCCTTAAATGTTAGTTGAGGGCCTCATGTTGCTTCTTATGTAACAACTAATGACCTATGTTTCATACACACATAAGAAAAAAAACCTTTGCATGCCTCATGCATGCATTACTACACGTACTTGCATGCCTGGGGAATTCTAGGGTATCCAAATGAGGTACCAAAACTAAGTTACCTGATCCACTTGGGTTTTCTCTCTCCTTCACCCCTACTAAAGGTTTGATTGGGTAGGGGTATTATTTTTCCCATACTATCCCATTCTCTAATATTAGGGTTTAGTGTTAGGGACTACACCCTACATTTCCCACTAAAGTTTTCATACCCTAGTGGGTTATCCCACTCAAGTCCTTCATGGACGATTGGGTTTTCCTACCCATACCTAGGTAGTTCTAGGGTTAACCCTCACTAGAGGGACCGACACTACATGTTGATGCACTGAATAATTGTTGCTTTATATAGGCTATTTTACTATGTTTTTTTTAAAATAGGCTATTTTACTATGTATTTTGTGCATTTATTGCTTAGTTTTATATTAATTGTGTATGATTTATCATTAATAGCATGCGACACTCATTTGCATCAATTATTCGTTATTTTTACTGTTCCATGTTGATTTATCATTATTTGTGGAGCTTATGTTCTTTATTGTTTAATTTCAAGTAAATTGACAAGAATCAACTCATCTTGATGATACCAACATGTGTGTCAATGGTACCAGTATTTGAAGAAAAGGAAAAGGCTGGAGTCAAAAGAACTCAGTGGTACTAATAAAAAAATCAACACTATCAACGATTCAACAAGAGATGTCAGGGATCATCTCGGTGCTATTGACACCCATGTCAGTAGTACTGACATTTCACAAAGAATCACGAAGCTGAGAAGGTCTCAGTACTGACACCCTATCAGTAGTACTGACTTGTCATGATCATTCCAGATTAAAGATTGTAGTTAAGACAATAGTTGTGACTTAATGACACCCTAAGTTACTTCTATGACTGGGGGGAGTGCGGCCATACCTATATATCACGTTCTTTTCCATTGCATGACAACTGAGAGCCAAGATAGGAGAAAAGAGAGAAGAAGGCCACGTTTTGGATGATTTAGACACCTTTGGTGGACTGATTTGTAGCCAGAAGACAACAAATCATTCTGTTCGTCAGAGGGAGTCATCCAGTCCAGCTTCTTCAGGGATTACTTTAGTTTTCTAATGTTTCCCACATTTTTCTTTTCTTTTTCCATGTGTATGATAATAGAAACCATGCAGGGCTAATCCCCTTTGTTCCTTAGGACCCAGGAGTATCCCGATTTTGCATTGTACTTGACGTTATGAATTAACATTTAAACTTCTCTTAATTTTGCTTCATGAATTATCTATGTTGATCACCCATAGGTGATTTATTTGACCATTAATTGCTTTGAGAGAGGGATTAAGGGTTGGACAGGTCAAAGGTTTACATAGCCTAGACCGCTCTTCGAGAGAAGGCCTACGACTGTGAAGGGAATAACCCAGAGAATACATTAAAGAACCTAACCTATAATTAAATCGCTACGAGAGTGGGATTTGTATTAGATTAAGTAGTGAATTACGCTACAAGAGTGGATAATTCTTGCTACAGGCCCCTTAGTCTAGGGTTAGGAGGAATACATATTAATGAAATGATTTTAATTGCAATGTGAACTGTGGTGAAACCGTAATCTTAAGGAATCCATTCATTTTGTATTCACAACCAGTAAATTTAGTTATGATTCCTACAACTTAGTTAATTAGTCACCAATTACTCTTTTATTTTAGTTTGTCTGATCATGTCATTGTTAGTAGTAGTTTCTAGACTCACATTTTCCCCGTGTTTGATATCCAAGCCTCTTTGGGCCTATATTACTTTGATACATGCACATGCATTTGATATGTATAGTAAACACACTATCAAGTTTTTGGCATCGTTGTCAGGGAAAACGGTGCATCCAACACTATGAGTGTTGTGACTGACCACTCTAGGCCACAATTTTTTTTTCTTCCAATATTTTTAGAGATGAATTCCAAATATTCATTTAATTACTAGTATCCAATTCTTACATTTAACTTGCCATTTGTAGGTACCAATGCATGATGCAGACAAGAAGCACTGAGTACAAAGGGTTACATTGCTTTCCAGGAGGATTTCTTGCATAGGGAAAGAGAGTACGATGATCCTATGAGAGGACTCATCCCAACTATAGTACCACATCATACACAACCAAAACAACAAAAAATGGGTGACAGTAATCGAGTATCTGAAGAGCAGACTATCAGGGAGAAGATCAAGGCTTCTTCTACCACAATTCAGTTGGGGACAATCAGAAGACATGCCATCAATGTGGGCAGTTACAAGATAGATCCTGGTTTGGTGGCACTAGTTAAATCACAAGCATTCCATGACCATAGTATGTATGACCCAATGGCGCACATCAATAACTTGTTAGAAAGCTTCAACATGGTGAAGATTGATAGGGTTCCAACCACAATGATGTAGTTGAAGCTGTTTCCTTCTTCATTGTCAGATAATGCAAAGACATGGTTTCTTAGCCTTCCACCAGAGTCCATACAAACTTGGGACCAGATGATTGGCATTTTCTTTGAATGTTACTTTTTGCCCTGGAAGACAAATGAGTTAGTTGGGAAGATTTACAATTTCAAATAGTATGTAGAGGAGTTCTATTCTTAAGAACAAGAGAGATTCCAAAACATGTTGAGGAAGGTACCTCATCATGGGATTGATCTTTATGGCCAAGCAAAGACCTTCTACTATGGAATGCACAAAGGAGAGAGGACCGTACTTGATATTGTTAGTTCTTGATTTTTTTCTCAACAACAAGCCATCTAGGTGTCATGAGATTCAAAAGAACATGGCTAAAAATTAGTCACATGGAGATGAAAGAGAAACTCCAACAAACATCAAGAGCGTTGGAGTGTCCAGAGTCATTACATCATTAAGTGATAAATTAGACATCCTAGCTAAGAAACTAGATCAAAAATCTAGAAATTCATCCAGAGGTGAGGAAGAGGAGAGTGCATTTATATGCAATAGTAGAACTATTGGGGGTAGCAATGACTATGCATGGAGGAAGGATACTAAATTTTCATGGAAGGATCCCAACAACTTTCAACAGGACCCATCCCAAGCACAACAAGCAAAACCACATCAAGGTAATCCACAACAAGACATGACCCTCAACAAGATAGACCACATTGAAGACATTCTAGGCAAGTTGGTTAGTCAGAATGAAGTGATCATAGGCCAAACACAGATAGACTTGCAAAATCAAGGAACATAGATCCGCAACACTGAGAACCAGATTTCTCAATTGGTAGTAGAAGTTGCATCCTTGAAGAAGATGAGAAGACAAGGATTTCCAAAAAATATTGATATTTCATCTGGAAATCAGTAGGTGAAGGCAGTGCTGCTATGTAGTGGGAAGAAATTGTTTAATGAATAAAAGAAAACCACAGAGGTAGACAATGGTGTAGGTGACATGGGACCAGTGTTGACTACTGATCCACTTGAGCCAAATACCATGACAGATGAGAAAGAAGCGGAAGAAGAGACTAATAATTCAAAGGAGACCAGGAAGGAGTCATATTTCCTACCTCACCAAAGGAAGTTGGTGATTCCAGTGCCACTTCCAAATAACTTGAAGGCAAAGAAGGTTGAATAGAAATTTCAGAAGTTTCTGGATACTTTCAGAAAATTGCATGTCAACATCCCCTTGATTGATACAATAGAGAAGATTCCATCCTACGACAAATTTTTGAAGGACATCATTAACAAAAAGAGAAGGATAGCTGATTCAGATATATTGGTGTTGAAAGAGGAAGTCAGTGCACTTGTTTAGAGGAGATTGCCATAAAAGAGGTAAGACCCAGACTGTTTCAATATACCATGTTACATCAGTAGGACTAAGTTTGGTGAGGTTCTTTGTGACTTAAGGTCAAGCATTAACCTCATGCCCTTGACCACATTCAAGAAATTTAGCTTGGAGGAATCTAAGAAGAGCAACATGACAATATAGCTAGCATAAAATTCAGTGGTTAGGCCATATGGTATATGTGAAGATGTGCTAGTCAAGGTTGACAAGTTTCTGTTTCTGGCAGATTTTGTAGTTATGGAAATGCAGGTTGATCATGGCAATGAACTACTCCTAGGGAGGACATTCTAGGCCATGTCAGACATGATCCTAGAGAAGGGAAGAGGAAGACTGACATTGGGTATCTAGGATGACCGCTTTGAAATCAAGATGTCAGACTCTCACAAGTAGCTGGTGATAGTGTACAATGTCACATGTTGCAACAATTACAAGGAAAAGTGTCTCTATTTTTAGGGAAACCATTCATTGACATGGATCATGTCATGACAAAGATGCAAAAAGACACCTTGTAAGTTCATGGAGCACACCAAGGAGGTTTCATTGACCAATGCAATACAATATTCTGATGATGAAAAGGAGGAGGAGGTTTGCCCAAGGATAATTGATGAGGCAACATCTTCCACTCTCACCCAATCTTATCCACAACTACCATTAGAGGTGTGCATGATGAATGTGGTGGATGATATACTCATTGTCATTCTTCGGAGGAGTGTATTCTATTTATGAAGGCATTGCCATGTTTCTAAACAAGGCATTATGAAGATCTAGTGCCACTACCACCAACATTGATTCCATCTTTCCTAAGTCCTCCAGAACTTGAGTTGAAGCCACTTTTGCCGATCTGAAATACATATTCTAGGTGACATATGAGAAGCTTCCAGTCATCAATTCATCCTCATTGAGCTTGCTGGAGGAAGAGCAATTGCTAATGGTGTTGAAGAACCACTGGGAAACGTTTGGGTGGTCTGTTGCAGATATCAGGGGGATCTCCCCTAGCTTTTGTCAACATAAGATCTGCATTGAAAAAGGAGCCAAACCATTAGTCAACCTCAATGACACCTCAATCCAGTCATGATAGAGGCAGTGAAGAAAAAGGTAGTGAAGCTTCTATTGATATGTATATTCTATGCTATTTCTAGTTCAAATTGGGTTAGTCCAACCCAAGTGGTTACTAAAAGGGGGGAACAACAGTCACAACTAATTCAGTAAGTGAATTGATTTCTACTAGGTTGGTGACTGAGTGGGATGTATGCATTGATTGTTTCCGTTTGAATGCCACCACATTTAAAGATCATTTCCCACTTCCCTTTATTGATCAAATTCTTGAGCGGCTCACCGACCATTCTCATTTCCATTTTTTTGATGGGTATTCGGGGTATAATCATATTTCTATCTATACATAGGACCAAGAAAAATCTACTTTCACTTGTCCCTATGGTACTTTTACTTACCGTTGGATTCCCTTTGGCCTCTCTAATGCACTGCAGATTTTCCAGAGATGTATGCACGCTATTTTTTCTGATTTGGTTGAGCATTGTCATGAGGTTTTCATGGAGGCTTTTTTAGTGTATGGAGAATCTTTTGAGGACCACCTTGACAATCTTGACAAGGTTTTGCAGCATTGTGAAGACACTCACCGGTGTTGAATTGAGAAACATGCCACATGATGGTGAGTGAGGGGATATTTTTGGGACACATGGTGTCCAATAAAGTAATGAAGGTCTATCCAATTAAAATCAAAGTCATCTCTAATCTACCTCCACCATCATCATTGAAGGGGGTTAGGAGTTTTCCAGGACATGCTAGTTTTTATTGAAATTTTATAAAGGATTTTTCATAAATCACAAAGCCGCTTTCTGAGTTATTATAGAAAGATGCTGAATTGAAGTTTGATGAGCAGTTTTTGAAAGATTTTGAGGTGTTTAAGGAGAAACTGGTATTCACACATGTGGTTCAAGATCCAGATTGGAGCCAACCATTTGAGTTTATGTGCGACACATCAAACTATGTAGTAGGGGATGGTCTAGGACAACACAAGGATAAAACCCCCATTGTTATCTATTATGCATCCTAAATGATGCCCAACTTAATTATACAACAATTGAAAAAGAGATTTTGGCGGTAGTTTCTGCTTTTGAAAATTTTTGCCAGTATTTGACCGAGGCAAGGATTACTATGTGGACTAATCATGCAGCAATTAAGTATTTGTTGCAAATGAAGGATGCCAAGCCTAGATTGATAAGATGGATTTTGCTATTATAGGAGTTTGATATTGAGATCAAGAACAAGGTATGGATAGAGAATGTGGTACCAAATCATTTGTCTAGGTTGGAAAGAGTAGATGAGAAGGATCTAGAGATACTCATAGTTGAGGAGTTCCTAGATGGGCAACTATTTGCTATGAAGAATAAGGATATGTGGTTTGCAAATATTGTAAATTACTTGGCTTGTGGCGAGCTGCCAAAAGATTGGGGATATCAAGATAAGAATAAAATTTTCCATTCCTTGAGATTTTATGTGTGGCATGACCACATCTTACTCAAACAATGTAGGGATGGGATTTTGAGGAAGTGTGTGACTGAGTGTGAGATGAAGAGTATCTTGGCACATTGTCACTCCCTACCTATTGGGGGATACCATGCTATATTTAGGACAGTAGCAAAGGTTTAGAAAGTGGATTTTACTAACCATCACTTCTTAAAGATGCTTACAATTTGGTGTACAATCATGATGCATGTCAATGTGAATGGAATATATGTATGTGTCATGGGTTAACAACCTAACCCTAATCTACACCTTATGCACCAAAAAAAAGGTGTACACAAGGGTTAAATTTTCCCGTCCCTGAGTGGATCAAACACACAAGTATATACATGCACCAAATAGAAAAGCTTCCTTAAATAAACCAAATGTTAATTACATAAGGGCCCGAAGGAATATGATTTCTACATAAGGAAAACTTAATACATGCGAGAACTACTTGTAGAAGAAAAAGAACTTAAACTAAGAGTCCCATTTAACTTTAGCATCCCCATAAAAGATCTGATATGTTGAGCCAGCATATTGAGTTGCATCATCATCATCATAAGAAAAAGGTACCTATAAAGCATTTGAAATTGGTACACATCAACACAATATACAAATATTTGTACTAAGTACGCCTACATGTCTTTAATTATGCCTCTTTTCATATCTTGGCAATAAAATAAAACTAAACTTGGAAATTATAAACAATATGACAAAATCATACTTGGACAAGAATGTTTATTAACCAATAAGAACACACATTTTAAGTACATTTTCCAATATATATTCATGCATTGACTGTCAAAGGGTTTGATGCATTCTCTTGACTCTCAAACAACTCAAGATTGAGGCCTTTATGATCGACTACCAAAGAGTTAGATCATATGTACAATGTGACCGACTACCAAAGAGTTAAGTCACTTCCATGCATTGTAGTACCAAAGAGTTTAGTGCTATCATATAATGGACAAGATAATTTATGTTCAGGTTTTGCAACATACATATAGAGAAAACATCATTGAAATTGATCATACTTGAATACATATTTCAAACAATACCATATGCCAAGTCTTCTACGTTCATAGTACAACCATATTAATTAGTAGGGACAAGTAAGAGGTATGAGCATACCTTCTACTAAAAAATGGGGAGTCCAGAGATGCTCCTCACTGGTACCTTTGTCTTCCTAAAATTATAAGAGATTTGTAACTAATTAGCTATATTGGCAAAATCACCATTTAGCTCTAAAAGAGTATAAAAGGCCCTTTTCTTAGTTAAAGTCATGAGAGTAGAGTATGAGTCATTGAGTACGAATTTGAGTCCATAATTGATAGTGTCATGTTAGAGTAGGACTTCTAGATCAAATTGGTGGTCTTTAGATCATGATGGATAATTATAATAATTTTTGGTAAGCCAAATAGGGAAAAAGAGTAATAATTTGACTTTACTGATAGTTGAGTCACATAAATTGGAAATAAACATCCCATAATTATCTAGGTACAAAAAGAAGGTAAACACATGAATTTGATGATTTAGTCAGGCTCAAGTATTTTCTAAATAATTAAACAAGATAAAATAATATTTGAGTATGAGTACTTATACGAGTCATATTTAGGGTTAACTGATGTCATAATCATGATCCTCATATTTTTCTGATAAAAAAGGAGTACTGGTTCATATTTTTCTGACACTCCTACTATTTATAGTGAATTTTCCAAGATTAGGGTATTTACATGCAAATATTGAAAATCAAAGATTAATAAAAGAAAAGGGAGTAAAGACGGGCCGTTGGATGCTCAGATCCAACAATTAGAGACAATTTGCATAGCTGCAAATAAGAAAGAGGCTAGACTGGTCCACACTGATTCAGTGGGTCCCACTCTCCCTTTGTCTCTACAAGTCAAGCTTGATTTGTCGTCAACTTTGGAGAGCTTGAGAGGGCAACAGGGGGGCTCCTCGTGTGTGACTAGGGTCAGATTCTCTTTCGCGAGGGTGGTCTGGGTCAGGGCGGCAAGGTTCCAGGCCATGTCTCCCCTTGGAGCAGTGTGCCACCGAGGGAAAGCAAGGAGCTCGCTGCTCACGGCGGAGGAGATGGGTCGAGTGAGTTGCAGGTGACGTCGAGGTCTCTTGAGGTGCTGTGAAGGTTGCTTGAGGTACCACGAAGCTATATGAAGGATCAATTCATGGTGAGGAGGGGAAGAGGGAGCTCCTCCATCACTTACTCCAAGCGGAGCCGATCGGAGGTGTTGGCTAGAGGGTGGAGCTATCAAGGCTCTATTCGGACCAATTGGAGGATCGAGCAAACAATTGGAGGATTGAGCACAGCAAAGGAGCCTCGATGATGATTTTGGAGGTGTTATATAGGCGAGCTTAGAGAGGGGTGCTCGCTGGGGTGGTCGTGGATGCAGTTCCAGTGATCTTTAGGGGGGCCTAGTCTCATTTGTGGTGGCGAGGGGGAGGCATTGCCTCGGCCAGTTCCTCATGAGGTGGGTTAGAGTGGGGAGTAGTGGTTGAGGGAATGAACTCGTGGCTGTAGCCACATTCTCAAACAGAGGTTGGGGATGACTTCCCCGCCGTTCGATCCCCCATGAATCCATGGGGTCACGTGTGAGTGACTAAGATGGAGTCTTAATGGTGACCCGTGAATGGGTGAGTCATCCCCCGATAGGGTTGAATATCCTCGCATTGATAAAAAACTATAGGGTTGGATATGCATGTGATTTAATTAAAAGGAAAATCTTTGGAAAAAAACTTTGAAAAAATCATAGAGGGATCTAGGAATATCCGATTGACATGAAATTTGAAACATAGCTCCATATTAGTGATCCTTAGATGTTGGGAAAGTTTGAGCTCAAAATTCACAACTTTATTGGTCAATGTATCACTTTATGAAATTAGGGTTTTTGAGTTAAGATATTATAAAAGAATAAGAATAAAAGAGTATAGAAAAACCACTTTATCACATCCTACTCACCTTAAAAGAAATTTTGTCCTCAAAATTAAACTGACTGGAAGAGATGAGGAAAACATTGCTCCATATCTGCTTGTAGTTCCCAGGTTGCATCTTCTGCACCATGATGGTTCCATTGCACTTTCACCATCTGGCTCTACTTGTTCCTGAGCTCTTTGACTTTGGAATCAAGAATCTTTGTAGGCTGCTCCAGATAAGAGAGATTCTCCCACAACTCAAGAGGCTCGTGATTTAGCACATGACTATCATCCTTCACATAATGCTTCAAATTGGATACATGAAAAACATTATGCATCATACTGTATTGTGGAGGAAGAGAAAGCCGATAAGCACATTCACCAATGTGCTCCAGAACCTTAAAGGGCCCCACATATCTCAGACTAAGTTTCCCTTTATTCTTGGCTATAGCACGGATGGGTATGATCTTCAAGAAATCATAATCACCTACCTTGAACTTCCTGTCTGACCTATGTGCATCTGCATATGATTTTTGACAATCCTGGGCCCGCTTCAACCTTTGCTTGATCAAAGACACCTTATCAACATAGAGTTGCAACTCCTCAGACTTTATCATCTTCCTTTCTCCAACTTCATCCCAATGGAGAGGGGATCTACATGGCCTACCATAGAGAGATTCATAGGGTGACATATCAATACTGGATTGATAGCTATTATTGTATGCGAACTCTATTAATGGAAGGTAGTAATCCCAAGATCCTCCCCAATGTAGAACACATGCTCTAAGAAGATCCTCCAAGATTTGAATTGTATGCTCTGACTGACCATCAGTTTGGGGATGATATGCTGTGCTAAAATTCAACTGTGTACCCAACTCGTTCTGTACCTGCTTCCATAGGTGTGATGTGAACTTTGGATCTTGACATGAAATAATAGATATTGGCACTCCATGTAGTTGTACGATCTCCCTGATATACAACTCAGCAAGCTCAAGAACCTTGTCCGTAGTCTGCATAGGTAAGAAATGTGTAGACTTATCAGACGATCTACTATGACCCATACCGCATCATTTCCCTTCCTGGTCTTGGGTAATCCCACCACAAAATCCAAGGTGATGTTTTCCCATTTCCATTCATGAATTGGTAAAGTTTGCAACAAACCACCTGGTCTTTGATGTTCAACCTTAATCTGCTGAAAAGTAAGACACTTAGAGATGAACTCTACTATACCATTCTTCATTCCTCTCCACCAAAAATGTCTCTGTAGATCCTTGTACATCTTAGTAGATCCATGATGTATAGAATACTTAGACCCATGTGCCTCTTATAGAATACACTTCTTAATCTTCGACTCATTAGGTACCCACATCTGATGCTTGTACCTTAGTCCACAATCCATACCAACAGACAGATGTGTTTGAGGTTTAGCAAAAAGAGCTGTCATCTCCTCCAAGCTAGACCTGTTCTTTTGAGATGTCAGAAGTTCAAAAAGAAGATTAGGAACAATATTGTTATTTTCTAGAATAAAAGTACCATCTTCTGCTTGAGGTGACCCAAAAGTCGAAGGTTCCAGACTCATTGGTTCAGAAGTAAGGATAGATGCACAAATTAACCTCTGACGACTAAGAGCATAAGTGTAACATACGGAATCTCAAACCCTACCCTATAACTATGACCTTTTGGGTTTGACCAAACAAGGTCAAGGTTAGAGTGATCCTAATAATCTAATGCGTGAATAATGTAATATATTACGTCAAATAATTCATGTGGTGATAATACGATGATAAATAACTTAATTGGATGCATAATGATGTTAATGGGCCTCTAATGGGCCAGATGACAAAACCCATGTAAGAAATTCTTAAAAGTAGAAATAAACTCCAAATTCATAATCTATACATAAAAATAAGTTTACATGTCAATTTTCATCTAATTTGGACAACCTTGAAATAATATGGTAAGTTAGGAGAGAGAAATTGCTTAAAAGGTGTACTTAATAAATAAATATAATAAATAACTCCAAAAGAGGAAAATAATATTAGATTTGTGATCTACATAATAAATATAGCCTTTGGGTAAAATTTTTATCCAATTTGGAGAAAGTTTGCTTAAAAGGTAAAATCAGGAGAGAGAAAGTGTGTAGAACCTTCAAAATATTAAATAAATATTTAAACAACTTCAATATGTAAAATTGATGGAAAATTCATATCCAACACATTAAATATGACTTGTTGGTCAAGTTTCATAAAATTTGGATAATCCTAAAGGTATTAATGAAGACAGAAAGAGAAAATATGATTTGATTTATTTAACCCATTAAAAGTTTTCAAAAAGGCAAAACTAAGTGCATAATTGAAATCTACATGCCTTAATTTTCTCCTCTGCAAAATTCCACTTAATTTGGAAGATGTATGAACCCTTAATTTAAGAAAGAGAAAAAGGAAAAATATATTTTTATATCACTTTACTTTTAATCAGATGATAACCTCCCATTTTGTGATGTTATCTTAGTAATTTTCCTCAGTTTTCCATACTCTTTCTCAGATAAATTAGATAGAATCCTTAACGTCCCTCCTTTATTGCAAATATACCATTAGATTAACTTTTCTCATTTTTATTCTTATAGAAAAGAAAAAAAATCACAAAAGTTCCAAACGGTTCCAAGACCGTTTGGAGACTACCCGGTCCCAAGACCGTTTGAGACTACCCGGTCCCAAGACCATTTGGAGACTACCCGATCACGAGACCACATGGAGTCACATGGACCCGAGACCGCATGGAGTCACACAGTCCCGAGACCGCATGGAGTCACACAGACCCGAGACCGCATGGAGTCACACGGTCCCGAGATAGCATGGAGTCACACGGACCTGAGACCGCATGGAGTTACACGGTCCGGAGACCGCACAAAACCAAACGGTCCCGAGACCGTACAAAGCCAAACGGTCCCAAGACCGCATGGAGTTACACTGTCCTGAGACTGCACAAAGCCAAACGGTCCCGATATAGCATGGAGTTACACGGTCCGGAGACCGCACAAAACCAAACGGTCCCGAGACCGTGCAAAGCCAAACGGTCCCGAGACCGTGCAAAGCCAAACGGTCCCGAGACTGCATGGAGTTACACAGTCTCAAGACCGCATAAAACCAAATGGTCTCAGAACCCAAACGGTTTCCAAGACCGTTTGGGCCTAAAACTTCCCAAACCGTTTGGACTTCACTTAAAGCCTATAAATAAGACCCAAAGGGTCCTCATAAGGGATCAAGTTTCAGACATCCAAAGGCTGCCTCTGCTGCTCCAGAGCTGTTCCATCCTTCATCCACCACCCTAAGGCTGCCGGTCTAAGATCCACACTCCATCCAGAAGCTGCTTTCTCTCTCATTGCCAAAGAAGGTGGGAAGAGGAAGATTCATCATCGAGCAACTTACGAAGTGTGAAGATCATCACTCTCTCTCTCCAAGGGGTTGACCTCCCTCCCTCCTTCGTGGAGATGATGTTTTCTCTCTCTCTTCTCGCCTCCTTCTTTGTCCTTGCCATGAACGAGTAGTCTTATACACTAGGGTGCGGGGAGTAGCCCCGCTACCCATGTTTTCATTTAATGCAATGTAATCCATAGTTTGCAATAGAGATATTCCTTCTTTTCAGTTCAACATCAATCTCTTAATGAATACTTGTTGCTTGATCACCAACTTGTGTTACCTTTTATCTTTCAGTATGAATTGTCTACGTTTGTACTATTAGATTCGAATCTCGATTGAATGTTGGTTCTTGATGCATGTATCCACCATGCATCTGTTTCGGTATCTAGGAGTGTTTTTCAAGTAGTGGAGTAAACTCACTTCCATCGTTGTACTTTCATACTATGAAATGGAATCAGTTGACGTATGAAAGTACAACCTTGATAAGTCGAGGAACACACTTTGCGAAGGGAATGATGTAAAGTAAGTGACCATTCATCTGGGGATGGCTGGCATTGCAACATTCCCACACTTCTCATAGTTAGTTCTCTGAAAAGAGACTAAGTCTACAAAGATACTAACTGTTTAGACTCTTATTGCAGGTTATGTTTTTATGTTGCGTGTTTTGATCCATGCATAGTAGTGGTGAAAGCCGATCACATCCTAGTGGTTTCTTAACATTGTTTACAACCTTAAATTTACTTTCTTGCTTTGTTTTACTTGCACTTAGTTTAAAACAACCAAACCAACTCTTTGATCTAGATACCAACTGTTAAGGAGTTAAGTGAAATTATATCATTTTCTATCTTGTTGCTCCCAACAAGACCATTGTCCTGTGGATTCGACCCTTAACTATACTACGATAAGACTTCCACGTATCCTAGCATACGTGGGTGGAGTTCTCAATCTAGTATAAGCAAGGCTAAACCTAAAGACTTACTATCTTTAGGATTTTTAGTGGTGCATGCAATTCCACGCGAGTGGAAGCTCCATCATAAATTGGCACCATTCCCGGGGACAACAAAATGTTTTAATTTCATTTATCATCTTGCTAGTTGGTTAGGGTTTTACACTTTTTCTTTAAAACATTACTCTATATCTTCTTGATTTCATCACACCCTCCACATCATCTAAAAGGTGTGTTCCTCCCTCTACTCAGGTAGAAGACGTGTATGCAACCATCACATAATCTCGGATTCTCCTCTGATCTAGAGTACGACTCTGAGGTAGAGAGAAGTTTCCACCGCCGTATCAGACTTAACCGCCAAAGAGCCAGACAAATGGCTGAAGATCAACGCCAAGCTGCGCTAGTGATGGATAGGGTCAATGCCGCCATAGCCGCTTAGAGAGCACAACTCATTATTGACACTCGTGCTCAGGTCCAAGCGGAAATCCGAGCTGAAGAACATGCCCGCATCTGAGCTGAAAACGAAGCAGCTAATGAAGCTGCCTAGTTAGAGCTAAGAAACAAGCAATTAAGGGACTATGCAGTTCCCAAGAACTATGCAGATAATCATCCAGTTCGGCCACCAATCATCAACATACCCAATTTCGAAATCCAGACACAATGGATTCAAATCATGCAGGGCATCTCATTCTCTGGTGGTTCTGGAGACGAATGCATGGATCATTTGAAGAGATTCAAGTCACTTTGCCGACTTGTCCCACAAGCCGGAGTTGCCTTTGACGCAATAATGCTACATCTGTTTCACTTCAACCTATCTGGAAGGGCTTTGAGTTGGTACAATTCACTTGATAGGGAGCCAATCATCACCACCTGGGCTCCCTTGGAAGAAAAGTTCTTGGAAAAGTTTTTCCCTCCTTCATTAACCTACAAAATTAGGGGGCAGATCAACCACTTCGCCCAACTTCCTGAAGAAACACTCACAGAAGCATGGGAAAGATTCAAGGAGCTTTTAAGGAAGTTCCCTCATCACGATATCTCCCAGAATCAATTAATAGAGACGTTCTATAGGGGGGTGAGTGATGATATCAAGCAATTTCTGGATTCCTCATATGGAGGAAATTTTATGAGGAAGAACTACGAGGATGCTTCGAAAATCATTACACTTGGAGCTGAGAACCAATCCAATTGGGGACGATCATCCACTAAGGGAGTCCTCAAAGTTTATAAGGCTGAGGAATCAATGGAAATGAAAGCTATTACTGAAGCTTTAAAGACTATAGCTCACAAACAGAAGGCGCTTGAAACCTCATTTGGAGAATACGATAAGAAGAAAAACCCCCAAGTTCAACAAGTTAAAGCTACCACAAGGACTTGTGAAGCCTATCAGGCATCTGATCACCTTACCCTATCATGTGGCTTACTTTATAATGTGATGATGGATATGCAACCGCCACAACAGAAGTACGAACCAATCATCGAACACCTTGAAGATCAGATAACCGAACACGTTAATTCCATTCATTCCATACCAGGGCAAGCTTACTATAATCCAAATCAACCAAGAAACCACCCTGGTTTTCAATATGGGAATCTTGCGGGGACTGCTAACCCGCAACATCAAACACAAGGCGGATCTTCCAATAGATTGCCACCTGGATTTCAAAGTAACTTTAACCAAAATCAAGGGAATCTTAGGAATAATTCCCCAAGATCCAATTACCCTAGAAATCCTTCCGCCTACTATCAATATACCCATCCTCCTCTGCACCCACAATTACATCCCCAACTGCAGCAATCACATCAACCTCAGTTAACACCACCTCTGCAACAACCACATTAAGAACAACAACAACTCACTCAGAAAAATGCCCCTTCCCAGCCAACAGACGAGATGACTATGATCAGGTAAATGCTACAGTCACAACAGATGATGCTTGCCAATCAGCAAGCTCAGCAGAAGGCTGTGGAGGCTCAACTAGCACAAATTGCCGCCCAATTGAAACCACCAGCAGGTACTTTTGCTGGTCAACTGGAGTCAAACCCAAGACATGATCAAAATAGACCAGAGCAATTGAATGCCGTCACTATAAGATCTGGTCGTGTCTTTCATGAAGCTACAAGAATCACTCATAATGATGATGATACACCTATTTTTACTCCAAACGCAAGCCCGAATCTAGGAATTGAGAAATCTGCAAAGATTGCAAAAGGTAAAGAAAAGGAACAAGCACCCGAAGAGCCAGAAGTTCCGCAATATAAACCTAGGATACCATATCCAGGAAGATTGAGAGAAACTAAAATGGACACTAGATTCCAAAAATTCAAGGAGGTGATGAAGAAACTTTATATCGATATTCTGCTCCTCGATGCCCTCTCTGAAGTACCAGCTTGGGCTAAATATCTGAAAACCTTGCTATCAAGGATATATATTACTGAAGAGCAAGAGACGGTCAAACTGGCTTAGACCACCTCTGATATCATTCTTAACAAGATGCCAAAGAAAAAGAAGGACCCTGGTTCTTTTGGTATTCAATGCTGTATTGGAAATGCTTCGAGCAAAAAGGGATTAGCTGACTTAGGGGCTAGCATATCTATTATGCCCTACTCCATGTGTAAGATATTGGGTTTTACTGACTTGCTACCCACAATGATGACAATTCAGTTAGCCGATTCCACTATCACTGCACCTCTTGGAATTATTGAAGACATTCCAGTCAGGAAAGGCAAGGATTCTTATGTCCCATGTGATTTTGTCATTATGGATATCAAGGAGGATCTAAGATACCCAATAATATTCGGTAGACCCTTCCTTGCCACAGCCAGGGCGCTCATTGAAGTTGAAGCTGGCACGATCATTCTGAGACTGGGAAAAGAAGCAATTCAGTTCTGGGTCCTCAACAGCATGAAAGGTCCCAACATTCAAGAGGAAGTTTTTCTCTTAGATGCAATACATCAAATGTCCCAATTGGAAATATCTGAACCATATGATGAGTTAGAAAATGTCCTAATAAATCTAGAAGTCAAATTCTCAGCCAACGAATTAGTTCAACAATGCTTGCAACACTTAGAGAAAGCTGAAGAAGCACCAACAACCACTTTTGAGGAGCTCAAATCTATCATTATTTTTACAACAGAAGCACCTAAGGCTCCCGAGATGAAAACCCTACCAACATGACTTAAGCACGTCTTCCTGGACGAAGAAAAACTATGTCCAGTAATCATCAGTTCCAATCTAATGAAAGACTAGGAAGAAAGGCTTCTCGTTGAGTTAAAGAAACATAAGAAAGCCATTGGGTACAAAATAACTGACCTGACAGGTATAAACCCATCTCTATGCATGCACAAACTGCCCATGGTAGAAGAATTCAAGACTCCAAGAGAGCACCAGAGAAAGCTGAACCCCAATCTTAAAGACGTGGTTCACCTTGAGGTCCTCAAACTGCTGAAAGCCGGTATTATCTACCCAATTTTAGATTCTCAATGGGTCAACCCTGTCCAAGTGGTCCCCAAAAAGGGAGGAACCACTGTCGTGCTAAATGATAAAAATGAGCTAGTGCCCACGAGGACTGTCACGGGGTGGAGAATGTGTATCGACTACAGGAAACTAAACAAAGCAACACGAAAAGATCACTACCCTCTACCTTTTCTTGACGAAGTCCTCGAACGCCTATCCCATCAAAAGTTCTTCTGTTATCTCAATGGTTATTCCGGGTTCTATCAAATTCCTATACTAAGACTAAGAAAAAACAACTTTTACTTGTCCCTTTGGGACCTACTCTTTCAGAAGAATGCCATTCGGGCTGTGCAACGCACCTGCTACCTTCCAAAGGTGCATGTCTACTATTTTTGCAGGGTTAACCGAGTCCATAATGGAAGTATTCATGGATGACTTTTCAGTTTACAAAGATTCCTTTGACAACTGTCTACTCAACCTTGGACAAGTCTTACAAAGATGCGAGGAAATGAACCTTATCTTAAACTGGGAAAAATGCCATTTTATGGTAACTGAAGGTGTCGTCCTCAAACATAGAGTGAGTGACAGAGGGATTGAGGTAGACAAGGCAAAAATTGATGTCATCTCAAAACTGTCACCGCCAAAAGACATAAAAGGAGTACGAGCATTCTTGGGTCATGCTGGGTTTTATCGAAGATTCATTATAGATTTCTCAAAAGTAGCAAAACCCATGACCCAATTATTGACCAAGGACGCCGAGTTCAATTTTGACCAAGAATGTCTACAAAGCTTCACAACCTTAAATAACGCTCTAGTCTCTGCGCCTATTCTGAGAGCACCTGACTGGTCGCAACCATTCAAAATAATGCGTGATGCCAGTGACTATGCTATAGGAGCGGTGTTAGGACAGAGAATTGACAAAAAACCTTATGTAATATACTACGCGTCCAAGACTCTTGATGAAGCGCAAAAGAACTACACCACTACAGAAAAGGAGTTCTTAGCTGTCATCTATGCGTTCGAGAAATTCTGCTCCTACCTGATCGGATCAAAGGTCATAGTCTACACTGACCACTCCACCATACAATATCTAATTCAGAAGCAAGATGCAAAACCCAGACTTATCCGCTGGGTGTTGATGCTTTAGGAATTTGATTTGGAAATCAGAGACAAAAACGGAGTGGAAAACGTTGTCGTTGATCATCTCAACCACATTGAAGTCGAGGATGATGATAAATTACCTATCCGAGACTCCCTCCCTGATGACCAGCTAATGAAAATTACCACCAGATTCCCCTGGTATGCCGACATAGTGAACTATCTGGCTACAGGAATCATCCACCCTTCCGCCTCTCACCACGACAAAAAGAAATTCCTCCACGATATTAAGCAATACTACTGGGACGAACCCTATCTCTTTCGCCTATGCGCAGACAGACTTTTCTTTCGATGTCTACCTGAAGAAGAGATTACTCTTGTCTTAGAACATTGTCACTCCGGTCCCACTGGGGGACACATGAGTTCGAAAAAAACCGCTATGAAAGTTCTACAATCGGGTTTCTTTTGGCCAACAATAGCAAAAGACTCCCATGATTTTGTAAAATCATGCAATAAATGTCAACTTTCTGGCGGTATAACCAAAAGGAATGAAATGCCCCTCACTATGTGGTAAGAAATCGAACTTTTCAATATTTGGGGAATTGACTACATGGGTCCCTTCCCCTCTTCATATGGATTTTCTTACATACTGGTTGTTGTGGATTATGTCTCTAAATGGGTAGAATCTATAGCCACAGTTTCCAACGATTCCAAACCAGTCATTAAGATGTTCAAAGATATCATTTTTCCCAGATTCGGAGTCCCCCGAACTATCATATCCGACGGAGGGACCCATTTTCTAGAACGAAACTTTGAAGCCATCCTAAAGAAATACGGAGTCAACCATAAAGTTGCCACACCTTACCATCCACAAACTAGTGGTCAGGTCAAAGTTTTGAATAGACAACTGAAGGCAATCTTAGAGAAAACTGTAAATAGACACTGTATCGACTGGTCCATCAAGCTTCCCGATGCCCTTTGGGCATATCGCACAACTTATAAAACACCGATTGGAACAACCCCGTTCCATCTGGTATATGGGAAATCATGTCATCTTCCAGTTGAACTGGAACATAAGGCTTGGTGGGCCATCAAACAACTGAATTTCGATTTTAAAAGTGCCGGAGAAAACAGACAACTCCAGCTGCAAGAACTAGAGGAGCTCAGAATGATCGCATACCAAAGTGCCAGGATCTACAAAGAACAAACTAAGATGTGGCACGATGGTCATCTAAAAAGAAAAGACATCGCTATTGGAGACAAAGTCATCCTTTTCAACTCCATACTCAAAATGTTCCCCGGGAAACTTCGTACAAAGTGGTCTGGGCCTTTTACCATCAAGCACATATATCCGACTAGAGCCATCATAATTGTTGATGACAATGGAGGAGAGAGGATAGTCAATGGCCATAGATTAAAAAAATACTATACTCCAGCTGAAAAAAATTCCGAGACAGACTATTGAGATCAGAGACCCCACAACATCACCATAACAAAATCAAAACTTCGTCGAGCCAGCGACGTAAAACCCAAGCGCTACTTGGGAGGCAACCCAAGATCTGAGTATCACCATTTATTTTTATTTTTGTTTTTGTTTCCTTTGTTTAACTTAGGTTTATCATCTTTAATATGAAAATATAAAAATTCACACAAACAACCAAAACAAACATAAAAATATAAAAATCAAAAACCTAAACCATCTTAAACGGTTTTGAAACCGTTTGGAGCCAAACGGTCCTGAAACCGTTTCTAAAACCGTTTGGAGCCCAAACGGTCTCGAAACCATTTTGACTTTGGGTATTTGTAACGTCACCCCCAAATCCTATAAATATAATCCCACCCCTCCCCTTCTTCTTTCTTTAGAATCTCGAACTTTCTAAACCCTCGCGTGAGCGCCGTTTCATTTTCTCTCTGATTCTCTCTCCCGCGCAGCCTGCGACGTCAGCTCATTCCGCCACCATCACCAGCACCACCTTAGCTTCCGCGTGACTTCACGAAGTCTGCACCACTCGTTCCGCCATTCTTTTCCTCGCCATCGTCATCGTCACCTACAACAATAAGGTAGACCAGCGCCACCACCATCATCGGCACCTCCGCCATCACGACATCTTTGTTTTTATCATCGCCGATGCCTTCGTCGCCGATGCGGCTCTCTTTTCTATCGCCGCCGATAACACTTTTCCACCGTCGACCGCTGCTCCCCCGACATTCCACCTTCCTCGCGGTCTTGAAACCATTTGGAGCCAAGCGGTCTTAAAACCGTTTGAAGCCAAACGGTCTTGAAACCGTTTGGAGCCAAGCGGTCTTGAAACCGTTTGGAGCCAAACAGTCTTGAAACCATTTGGAGCCAAACGGTCTTGAAACCGTTTGGATCCAAGTGGTCTTGAAACTGTTTGGAGACAAACAATCTTGAAACCATTTGGAGCCAAACGGTCTTGAAACCATTTGGAGCCAAACAGTCTTGAAACCATTTGGAGCCAAACGGTCTTGACACCGTTTGGAGCCAAACGGTCTTGAAACCGTTTGGAGCCAAACGATCTTGAAACTGTTTGATCTTACAAACCACTTGGATTCCACACAAACCTACAAACGTTAATAACCACATAATGCAACCCTCTTCCTTTTAATAAACTTGCTATCTATACAAATTCAAATTTTTTCTAACACGTGATTTTTTCTGATTACTTTCCAAAAATGGCTTCACCAGTAAAACAATCCACCGGAACTGAAGACGCTCCACAGTAGACAACATAGCAACTAATGGAGGACCGTGCCAAGCTCCAGAAGATAGTCGACATCTACGACAGTACTCAACATGTCCCACTGAAGGTCAACCTGCTCGAGGTCACGAATGAAATTCAATGCCTTAACAGGTGTCTAGCCGAGGAGCCCGAAGAAGAAGTGGAAGAAATTTATTCCAGTGATGAAGGCTCCGAATACAAGCCAAATTCCAAGGGCGAATCCCCAACCGAAAAGTACAAGGGGAAGCGTAAGGCCCAGGAAGATACCAAAGAGCAACCAACAAAGAAACGGGCAAGAAAATAGGTCCGCCCCACCACTGCTAGGGAACAAACCCTAGCAGGATACATCCCATTAACCGCTACCACCACCCCCACCAACACTCCCGCAACCACCACTACTCCTATCTTCTCCGTCATCACCACCACCGCACCACCACCAGAAAACCTTTTCATCTACACCACCCCGTCCATCGACAAAGCTTTAAGGCCAACAAAGTACATCTATTCCAGCATACTAAAAAAGATGGGGATATACAATTGAATCCTCACCCTGCTTGATAACGCAAATCTCTCAATACTGTGTTTTGTCCCCGAGATCTCATATGTCGAGCCCACAATAGATTTTTTTACACATCTCATCAAAGAATCTGTGGACATTATGGATAGAGAAAGGGACGGCGGTGAACGCAGGCTGGTCACCAAGCTTTTTGGGAACAAAGTTGTCATAACAGAGAATCTATTGAATGAAATCTTCATAGACAACCAGGAGCAGCTAAAAAAGGCCAAAACTGTTAGCACGGAAATCTCCCAATTCAATAGACACAACTTCTAGAAATCCCTAACATGGATCCCAAATTATGAGGCGAAGACCTGCAAGGCCTCCAATATTCATTCTGGGTTAGTGCGCACGCTTCACAAAATTCTCACCAGTGTGCTCTTCCCCAGAACAGAGGGCGGGAATGTTATCACCACCGATCTTTTTATTCTATGGTCCGTCGTTCTACATGGGAATCCAGTCAACATTGGACGACACATGATACAAAAGTTTTCAACATACCCCTTAGGGAAAGAAATCTGCATGGGCAGACACATAACTTCCATTCTTAAATACCTGAAGATGGAAATATTACTCCCTTGATGCACGTAGATCAAGGGCGACATCCTTACTAATGAACAAATCTTGAAGAACTTTTACATTATCAAAGAAAAGGATGCAAAATTGCACTACATTTTCTGCCCTACAGTACGATCTTCCAGAACTCTGCTACCGCTTCCGGAGCTTGTGGACTATGACAAAGAAAAACTCCTCTTCACTGACGAAGAGCTTACCAAAATCCTAGCTTCAGTCAAAGTACACGAGAAGAAAACCAAAGCGGGCCAGGCAGAACTAAGTATCACTGCCCCGACAGCTAGGGTAACAAAAATACCAGTAAAATGACCATCTAAGGCACATTTACAACCACTACAGCTGTCAGGGATGCCGAAATCAAAGCTAAATCCCGAGACAGAACACCCTCGTCCTGAGGAACATATCAGTACCTCATCATTAGACTCATTCATCATGAGCCTAAATGTTGGGCTCGCCACCACCTCCACCCCCACCACACCACCATCCACCACTATCCCACAATCTACCACCCTCCCACCTTTCTCCACAACAATCCTAACAACAATTCCTTTCCCCACATCCACACCTCCACCCACAACATCCACCTCAACCTTTTTCTCTTCGGGTATCCCATTCTCCACTCCAACACCCGACTTCACCTCCTCCGCTCCCATCTCCACCCTATTCCCCTCAACATTTTCAGTCCCACCATTCTCACCAGGATTGTCACCATTTTTTTCATCCTCCACCACCCCGACACCACTGGTGACTCCATCTATAGTCACCACACAGGTTGTGGGACCATCAATAGTGTCTCTTTTGCGAGACACTTCCACCCTTCCACCTCGACCCCATCCACCCCACCCTTCCACATCTGGGGTCTCTTTTACAAATGTCGGTGAAGAATTCAGACGTCAATTCAACGCTATCCGAAACCTCCTCACCGACCCTTCTAATATATTACAATATATTTTTTCTTGAGTGCAGGGTCTAACCACACAGGTCGCCAAGATTGATGAGCAAAACCGTACCTTGCCAGGCATCCTCTCAAGCATCCACCAACAGTAGAAAGTAGCGGCCATGAAAGTCGAACGCATCGACGACCACCTGCAACAACTGCCACAGTTGGTGCTTGAGGTGAAAAGCCAGCAAGGCGATCTGGTCAAGCAAGTCGACAAGATTTCTGTGCAAAATCAACCATTGCCAGAAACTCTGCGCGAGCTTAAGCAGCAACAAACTGCTCTAAGCACACGCTTGGATGACATCAGCACCACCCTCATACAACTCAATAACTACCAAGAGGAGTCATCCAGCAATGAAATCAACCAATTAAGAACTCAAGTGACAGACCTCTCTGCACGACTCCTCTCTGTCGAGGCTCGCTATTCAGATCTCAAAGAAACCCACGACGCACTGCTTGAAACACACGAGCATGTGCAAGTGGCTTTCGACGAACTACAAGCACTCCACAGGTAGTACAAGAAGCCTCCACCAAAGAAGACAACATATAAGGCGACAGACGAAGAAGATGATGAAGAAGAAAATGAAGATGAGGATTCTGACTCCTCGGCTGACTCCAACAATAGCACCTCCTCATACGATAAATCTGACGACCCAGACAATGCTAGGGAGGGCCCCAGCTGAGGAGCTGCACCAAAACAACAGAAAGATCACCACGAAGGTGATACAGATCCCAAATCCCTTACTCACAATGACAACGTTAATATGTCATATGGGGATCAATTTCTTGACTATTCTGCATTGGAATCTCTGGGGGAAACTGCCAAAGAAGAAGCTTTTGCTGAGTTCCAACAATGTTTATTCAGAACCAGAACGAGTCAACCACAACCACAACACTCCGCCCCGGAGCAGTCTTCACCCCTTCCCCCAGAACATGAAGAATTAGACAAAGCCAGTTTAGATACAGATGAAGATCTCGACTGCGCTTCTGATTCGGAGAAAGATAACGATCTGCAACACTACATAGAAGATTTGGAACATACTTCTTCCCACCCTCCGCAAGAGCTTCCCCCACCGCCACCTCTAACTCACAAGATGCACGATTTAGACAAGGCGACCATCTCTACCCTATATGCTCAAGACATCTTCATCCTAAACACTATTGTAGATGATGCCAAAGACGGGGGAGATGTTATTTACCAAAATACAAAGACTCAACACAAGTTGACACGTGAAGACTTCCGCACCATCCTTCGACCACAGTCAGCGGTGAAGATGGCAATCTTACGTGTCCTCCTTGCCAATTCTATCGAAACCTACATAAGCTCTAAACGGCAGCAACCAGTCCTTAACGCTTCACCTGCTCTAGCCATGAGTCTATTATATAAAGATTTACAAAGAAAATCTATCGAGCGGTTGCAGAGGGGGATTGCCAGAAAGGCACGCTATATTACCGTGCCCTTTCAAGTTTCTGACCACTGGCTGCTAATGATTGTGGACACCGCGGCTCGAGACACCAAGGTGTACAACTTTTGTGCCAGTGAACTAAAGGCCGGTATAATTAATTTTGCTGGCATTGAAGCCGGGGAGGCCAGATGCATCCCTTTCTGGCTTCTAAAACTAATCTGGGCTGCATGCCCATCCCTCTGAAATGGTTGGAACCAACCGTGGTTCTAAATTATAAACCCACAAGTACAAACACAAGAAGGATCTAGGGATTGCACTTTCTACACTATACGCCACATCCAAGTGCTCAATCAACAAATCCCTTTCAATGAGTTGGCCACAAAAGATTTTCATTCTCTACGAGGATGTTATGCCATGGAGCTAATATGCGACAGAAGGTTCTTCAAGGACCCAACTATAGCACCTGACGAGGTCCCTCGTTACCTCTACTCAGCCATCCAACGTCCTCAAAAGTAGCCATTCTGGCAAACAATAAAAGAGTTGGAGAAACAACAACCGGCCAGGGTCTCTGAGAAGAAACAATGGGACCCTTACTCTTTTGATCTGACGAATGATAAAGGGGACATCAAATTGCTAACCGGGGCCACCATCAACAGACCATCTTCACAAAAGGTGCCTTTATCTTCCATTGAACCGACTTTCCCAAATTTTGATCTTACAGCTTGCAAGACTCTCTCCGACAATGAACTCTGACTCCTCATGTCAAGGCTATATGCCGAAAGATATGATCTTGTTTTTCTAGCCAGTGATATTCTGGTTATGGCAGATACGCTCTGTGAAACTATTCAATTCAAAGGGTCTCTATCCGTGAGTCTGATGACCGCCTATCAATATCTACTCAGACAGAATCACCCTACAATTTATATGGTGTCAGCTTATATGAAGGACGATCTTCTAAAGATAAAAAACTTTAGAACCACAGAGGCACTTATCTCTTGCCTTCAGCATACAACTCCAAAGTTTATCATGCTTCCTTTCCTTCATTCAGAGCACTAGATGTTACTAGTGACAAATCTTCATGACAGAACAACAATCATATATAACAGTTCCGACAGCCAGTACAATCCAGATCAGCACCAATATACTACAACACCAAGAACGCCCACGGAGGAGGTGGCGAAGGAGTGTGTTGACCAACTACATGACCTTCTTAGCAAGCACACAAGGGCGTACAATAAAGAACAATTTCATCGCCCAGCCTTCAGCCACAAATGTCCCCAACAGCTCCGAGAGTCAAACAACTGCAGCTTCCACGTCCTCTAATGGATGTATGCTATCATGGTCCTTGGAAGACCAGTAGAGGACATGACAGATGTGAATTACCACACTTTACGTGGAAAGTTCGCAGTTAATCTTTTCCGCACACACGGAGCTAACAAAGGATTAACAGAAGCCTAATGCCCTTGTCCATGCACTTCTCAACCTATCACTTTGACACCCTGAGGATAGAATGAGTGATAAGTTGGGGGGTGCACTGGACAAGGGCGAGGTATCATTTCTTCAATCCTTCTTTCACTTCTATTTTTCTGTACAAAAATTTTATCTTTCTTTTTACATTTAGACTTCTTAAGTAATTTCTTTGATTAAAATAAATCCTGCACATAAGAATAACACCCCTTTCTGTGAAAGATCATCCCCATCTAACTTTAGAATCCAACATCCTCAAATGTAATAAAAAGAATAGCTTGTAGGCATCTAATGGCGAATTAATAAATTACCTTCACACTTGATTTTCATGCTTTTGCTTCAATTCTACATCTGACTCTCCACATGTCAACATCAGGGCCGAAACAAGCCAAACACTCTCAAGGACGGGAGGGATATCAGGTGACATCCAAATCAAGAATCCTCGCAAATGGACCACCAAGTAGAAACCAAATAAGTGCATGTCAAGAAACTCTAAGAACAACTTTCTTCTCTTCAAATAAAAGAGGCTTGGCCGCCCAACCAAAACCCCTAAAATTCTAAATCCCAAGCCCGTGAGTTTACGAATAAAAGCCAGAGTGTTGAATAAAAATATGAGAGTTGTGCCACGTATAAGGATTTATATAAAGGTATCGCCCAGTCGGTACATTCAACTGCCCTCACAAAGGCAGATCTCATGCCCGGTAGCGAAACCCTAAGGTATCTAAATATATGAAAGGCTGATAAAGGACTCGCCCGGCCGGTACATTCAGCTGCCCTCGTGAAGGCAGATGTATCGTGCCCGGTAGTGAAACCCTAAACACATAGACAAACCCTCCTCCACTTGAAGGGGGATTTACACAATAAGCCTTTAGCCAACCCCCATACCCACTCTAGTTTCCGGCAGGATTCTCAGAGAAGTATAAAACTGATTAGAGTCGACGACATGCACATAATAAAAAGTGGTACCGATGCGGGCTACGAGATATGGAAGAAACCTGAGATCCAAGCAACTCTCAACACCTGAAAGAGTTAAGGCAAGCAAAAGCTCCGATACAATCTTAGGAGATCTCTGGTTTAGATTTGAAGTAAGAGTATGGAAATCTTAACTAAATAAAATCACCTCGCCATTACATGCCTCAACTCTATATAACTTGAGGACAAGCTAGACTCTAAGTTAGGGGGGTGATAATCTCTCATTTTATGATGTTATCTTAGTAATTTTCCTCAATTTTCCATACTCTTTCTCAGATAAATTAGATAGAATCCTTAACGTCCCTCCTTTATTGCAAATATACCATTCGATTAAATTTTCTTCTTTTTATTCTTATAGAAAAATACAAAAAAAAACCCACAAAAGTTCCAAACGGTCCCGAGACCGTTTGGAGACTACCCGGTCCCAAGACCGTTTGGAGACTACCCAGTCACGAGACCGCATGGAGTAACACGGACCTGAGACCGCATGGAGTCACACGGTCCCGAGACCGCATGGAGTCACACGGACCCGAGACCACATGGAGTCACACGATCTCGAGATCGCATGGAGTCACACGGACCTGAGACCGCATGGAGTTACACGGTCCCGAGACCGCACAAAACCAAATGGTTCTGAGACCGTGCAAAGCCAAACAGTCCTGAGACCGCATGGAGTTACACGGTCCCGAGACCGCACAAAGCCAAACAGTCCTGAGACCGCATGGAGTTACACGGTCCCAAGACTGCACAAAACCAAACGGTCCCGAGACCGTGCAAAGCCAAATGGTCCCGAGACCGCATGGAGTTACACGGTCCTGAGACCGTATAAAACCAAACGGTCTCAGAACCCAAATGGTTTCCAAGACCGTTTGGGCCTAAAACTGCCCAAACCGTTTGGACTTCACTTAAAGCCTATAAATAAGACCCAAAGGGTCCTCATAAGGGATCAAGTTTCAGACATCCAAAGGCTGCCTCTGCTGCTCCAGAGCTGTTCCATCCTTCATCCACCGCCCCGAGACTGCCAGTCTGAGATCCACACTCCATCCAGAAGTTGCTTTCTCTCTCATCGCCAAAGAAGGTGGGAAGAGGAAGATTCATCATCGAGCAACCTACGAAGTGTGAAGATTGTCGCTCTCTCTCTCCAAGGGGTTGATCTTCCTCCCTCCTTTGTGGAGATGATGTTTTCTCTCTCTCTCTCTTCTCGCCTCCTTCTTTGTCCTTGCCATGAGTGAGTAGTCTTATACACTAGGGTGCGGGGAGTAGCCCCACTACCCATGTTTTCATTTCATGCAATGTAATCCATAGTTTGCAATAGAGATATTACCTATTTTTAGTTCAACATCAATCGCTTAATGAATGCTTGTTGCTTGATCACCAACTTGTGTTACTTTTTATCTTTTAGTATGAATTTCTACGTTTGTACTATTAGATTCGAATCTCGATTGAATGTTGGTTCTTCATGTATGTATCCACCATGCATCTGTTTCGGTATCTAGGAGTGTTTTTCAAGTAGTGGAGTAAACTCACTTCCATCGTTGTACTTTCATACTATGAAATGGAATCAGTTGATGTATGAAAGTACAACCTTGATAAGTCGAGGAACACACTTTGGGAAGGGAATGATGTAAAGTAAGTGACTATTTGTCTGGGGATGACTGGCATTGCAACATTCCCACACTTATCGTAGTTAGTTCTCCGAAAGGAGACTAAATCTACAAAGATACTAACTGTTTAGACTCTTATTGCAGGTTATGTTTTTATGTTGCGTGTTTTGATCCATGCATAGTGGTGGTGAAAGCCGATCTCATCCTAGTGGTTTCTTAACATTGTTTACAACCTTAAATTTACTTTCTTGCTTTGTTTTACTTGCACTTAGTTTAAAACAACCAAGCCAACTCTTTGATCTAGATACCAACTGTTAAGGAGTTAAGTGAAATTATATCATTTTCTATCTTGTTTCTCCCAACAAGACCGTTGTCCGGTGGATTCGACCCTTAACTATACTATGATAAGACTTCCACGTATCCTAGCATACGTGGGTGGAGTTCTCAATCTAGTATAAGCAAGGCTAAACCTAAAGACTTACTATCTTTAGGATTTTTAGTGGTGCATGCAATTCCACGCGAGTGGAAGCTCCATCATTAGATATGATTTTATTTCCTTATGAAGCTATGCTTTCAGATACACTGGCTTTTGAAATGTTCAAACATCTTTTCGAGCATCAGATTATGATCTTACGGTTGCCCTTTATCTCCTACCTCTCGATTCTTTCCCTTTCTTTTCTCACACACAATACAGTTGCCTGTGGACTTTCCTTCTTTAGTCTCTCCCTCTACTTTCTTCCTTTTCCTCCGATTTCTACTCCTCCATCTCCCTTACTTTTTCTCGATTTCGATGACCCTATATATATATATATATATATATATATATATATATATATATCAGGGTTCAGAGCTTTGTTACCCAGTTTGCAAACCATCTTATGTATCCCCTATTTTCTCTCTGATTTCTCTATTCTTCTTTCATTTCCCCTCTTCTCGCCCATCTTGACCATCGTACCAAGGGGGGTCTGTCCCTTGACCTCCGATGAGGTCCCAAACACAGTTTGCTTGCATTGGTTTGGCCTCGTTTGGCTATGGGCTTCCTCCCCTACTCTGGATGCTACACCAAAACCTCGGGGGCTCCTCCGAGCAACTCCGACCGCTGTGAAGCCAAGAGAGGGATCCGTTTGCTCCCAAGCACCTCCGGGATGCTTCTGATGCTTCCAATTTGCTCGGGTATGGCAGCATTTCTATTTCCCTCTTTTTGGTGCTTCTTGCTACCTGTACCTTGGCGACAAGATGAGTTGAGGCTCTTCGCACCTCAGTTTCAGTGGTTTGGAACTCTTGAGTTCGGTTTTGCTTTGCGTTTTTAATGGTGCTTTTCCCTGGCATTTTGGTTGGTTGATTTGTGAGATTCTGTCCTCCAATTTTGCTGTCTCACTGCTGGCTCACTTCATTGCAAGCAAGGTTGAATATGATTGTGTTTGTTTTTCCTAAACCGCCCATCAGTTCCTCTCTTTAGTTTTTTGGGTTAGGGGCATTTTGGTCTTTTTAGGTTCCCTTTTTGTTTCACGCGTTGGGCCTTTGCCTCGCAGAGGTGGTTGAGGGACTGGCCAAGTTGGAAAACTCTGTTTGGGCCAACTAGGACCGAGTGCCCTCTCCCTCTCTCTCTCTCAGTCTCTCGTTGGGTAAACGCTGACATGTAATTTCCTGAATTGTCAAGTTTTTAAAATTAATAACTATTTAACTACTGGTCAGAAAAATATGGACAAATACTCGTTGGATTCAGAAAAATGCAATCTTTCTAATGGTTTTGGTTTTGTTGCTGGAATCTGATGTTGTGAAGAGGTGATTTTAATGGATCTAATTAATAAGATAATAACTTTAATAATTCATAACTAAATATTGATAAGTCATAAAAATGTAATAAAATATGTTTTGGACTCATAAAAATATAAACTAAACTATGGCATGGTTTTAATGACCTAATTCACATATAATAAAAAGGCAATTTTTAGGGTTTTGAATAATTAATGGAAACCTAACCCTAATCCCACATATATGCTAATAGGTGCTTTGGATGCCTAGGCTTGGACCTAGATGTGACTTTGGATCGTTTGACTTTGCAGATGAGGTATGTTTGCATCCCCGATTATTCTTCTTGAGCAATTATCCTAAATTGTCTTTCTCTTGGTCATATGGACAATAGCCTATACACATTTCTCTTATCTTTTGATATCATGGTTCTTGTGAACTATCTTACTTGTTAGTGATCTTGTGATCATGGATATTCTCTTGACTTTGTTTCATATGCCTTGGTGCATGTTGGACTTTTGATATTATATGCCCACTGTGATGTGGAAGTTTACTTGTTGATATATGCCCACCATGATGTGGAAGTTTAGTTGGTGATATATGCCCACTTTGAAGTGGATTGTTATATGTTGTGTTGACCATTGTGTGATGGCAACATTGTTTATTCTGACTATACTTTTCTACTTGTCTCTACATTAAACATGTTATGTGATTCAGTAGCACTAGAGTAGTGTAATTGCATTGGTTTTGTTTATAGCAGATGTGATATTTCCTGCTCTTTTTGGGATAGCAAGGAACCTCATACCCTGGGCAAGATGTGTGTCTTGACCCATTTTATATATATTTGGGAGATTGACAATATTCCTTTCTCTACCAGGTTTCAACTTTATGAGGGTTGTCCGCCAATTGTGTTTATAATGTTCTAGGGATATGTTTATCTCACATGCATGCATGATATTGATTGTGGGGTGTGTGCCCTACTTGTGCTTGTTTTCCACTATGTAGTGGAAGTATTTATGGCACAATCCTTTTTATGTTGTTTTATGGCAAGCATCCCTTTTGTTATGATTCATTTCTCTTGATACCCATTTGGGTGGTACTTATCTCTTGCATGGGAATCCTTTTATTTTGATGTTCCTTATTCTTTATAAATTGCTCAATTTGTTTTTTAGTATGCACATACCAACATTTGCTGATGTCTCCTATTGTTTCTCTTTTTCTGGGGTATGCTTCCAACCCTAGGTGGAGGACTTGGATGCAAGGCATGTTAACCTGGACTTAGATTGTGATGATGAAGGTTGGAGACAATCTTGAGGTGGTTTAGATTTCCTCTACATGGATTCTTGTGATGTAAGTTTGTAACCCTTTGTTTTATAATTGAATATAGTCAAGTTTTTAGTCCACTACTATACTTTGGTCTTTTGTTACCATTATATAAAGATTTGAAATTTTTACACCCACTCCATCATACCTTCTGAGTGTGTTGGACTGGAGGTTTTATTGTTAAATTTTTTAGTAGAGAAGTAGTTTCACTTATTTACAACATGGTATCAGAGCCCATGGTAGTTGTAATCTGACTATTTCAATTTTGTCTCCCTAGTTAGACCCTTGACTTAGTTAGTTGCCTCTAAGTGAGTTGTTCACCCTATATTTGATCTATGATGATAGTTTATACAATAAGGTCTGGTTTGAGGACAAGTTTAGGTTATGAGGAAATATTCATATGGAAATATTGTGACTTGGTTTCCGTAATTGATTTTGGATCCACTTTTTGTTTCATCTCAAAAAGTTTTCATCACCAAAAATTATTTTCAATTATACTACTATATGTACAAAAGTTTTCTCTAATTTATTGATGTTTTCTTCAACTAAGTCATAATGAAGAGAAATTCTAGTTTGAGTAGAATCTAACCCTAGTTTGTGACTAGGATTGATATAGTGGTGTAGTTGACCTACCCTATGATTTTTTGGTGATTCATGTAGGGTTGTTAGGTTAGAGATACGAGGACCTATAACTCAACCCTAGATGGTGTCTAAATAGTTGGATACATGAGAAACATAAAACTCTAAAACTTCCATAACTTTGAGATGTGGGTGGCTCTAAAAAGATGTTTAGTTTGACTTGTTAGGTTGATCCTTTTCAAGGGGGTGGAGAATAGTTGGTTGTTGATGTTTGGATCAATAGATTTCGAGGACGAAATCCTTTTTAAGGGATGGAGTGCTGTAACATACCGAATCTCAAACCCTACCCTAGAACTGTGACCTTTTGGGTTTGACCAAACAAGGTTAAGGTTAGAGTGATCCTAATAATCTAATGCGTGAATAATGTAATATAATATGTCAAAAAATTCATTTGGTGATAATACGATGATAAATAACTTAATTGGATGCATAATGATGTTAATGGGCCTCTAATGGGCCAGATGACAAAACCCATGTAAGAAATTCTTAAACGTATAAATAAACTCCAAATTTGTAATCTATACATAAAAATAAGTTTACATGTCAATTTTCATCTAATTTGGACTCCTTGAAATAATATGGTAAGTTACGAGAGAGAAATTGCCTAAAAGGTGTAATAAATAAATAAATATAATAAATAACTCCAAAAGGGGAAAATAATCTTAGATTTGTGATCTACATAATAAATATAGCATTTGGGTAAATTTTTATCCAAATTGGAGAAAGTTTGCTTAAAAGGTAAAATCAGGAGAGAGAAAGTGTGTAGAACCTTCAAAATATTAAATAAATATTTAAACAACTCCAATATGTAAAATTTATGGAAAATTCATATCTAACACATTAAATTTGACTTGTGGGTCAAGTTTCATAAAATTTGGATAATCCTAAAGCTATTAATGAAGGAGGAAAGAGAAAATATGATTTTATTTATTTAACCCATTAAAAGTTTTCAAAAAGGCAAAAAGAAGTGCATAATTGAAATCTACATGCCTTAATTTTCCCCTCTGCAAAATTCCACTTAATTTGGAAGATGTATGAACCCTTAATTTAAGAAAGAGAAAAAGGAAAAATATATTTTTATATCACTTTACTTTTAATCAAATATGATTTTATTTCCCTGTGAAGCTATGATTTCAGATACACTGGCTTTTGAAATGTTCAGACATCTTTGAGCATCATATCTTGATCTTACAGTTTCCCTTTATCTCCTACCTCTCGATTCTTTCCCTTTCTTTTCTCGCACACAAGACGGTTGCCTGTGGACTTTCCTTCTTCGATCTCTCCCTCTACTTTCTTCCTTTTCCTCCGATTTCTTCTCGTCCATCTCCCTTACTTTTTCTCAATTTTGATGACCCTATAAAACTACTAGTCCCTAAGTTCAGGACCCCAGTAGGGAAAGTAACCATCGAGAATTATTAAGCTCCTCAGACAATTTTCTGTTTTCAAGAACTACCTCGTCCCGTTCATTGATAGTTTCGACACCTTAACCAAAATAGCAATTATGCTTTTTGACTAGTTTGATTAGGTGTAGGTAGATGTGAGTTTTCAATGTGTTTGTATATTGCAAGATCACACTTAGCAGCCCAAATACACACTTCCAAGCTAGCCTTAGTTGTATTTTGTGAAAATTATACAATTCCATATAGTTGTAGATTGAAGTTTTTTGTCAGGTTCAATACCACCCGTTGGGAGCAAAAACAATATTTCTGATAAAGTCCAAGCAATAGGCCTAAAATTTCTCATTAAGTTGTTTGACATTTAGTTACTTTTTTCCGACATCTTATTTTATATGATTTCAGATTGCTAAATTGGTGATTAACTGAAATTTTTGAAACATTTGGTTAAGCTTTGTAGTTTATGAAACATTTGGTTAAACTCTGTAGATTGGAAACAAAGTTTTATACTATTTTGTCACATGTTTCACTATGAAGGAATGCAATATGTATATAGAGCCACACATTTAGGGTAACTTCATTGCATTCTAACAAATTGCATACTGTACTAGTTGATTTGTCTTAAAGTCTATTAGCAAGGAAAATATTTTCAAGAATGATGCCAAATTTGAAATTTGTGTACATAATAATTTTGTTTGGATTATTTTTGTTGTTTTCAAAGTGATGTTTCACTTTCTCAGGTTGCCATTTGACCTAGCATCGGTTTCTTTAGGTTTACCATAAACTTGCTACTATTCTATTGTTACCATTATTATGTCAAAAATATGGACTTAACGTTGTTTTTACCAAATAGAGAATCACAAAAGAAATATTTCCATAAGTTTATGTTTGGATAGGGCGTTTCAGATCGTGCTAACTTTCCCATCAAGTATCGAGATAACACTTTAAACTAGGAAGTTGGCATGTTACATTTTCAATAAAATATAGCAGAATGCACTAGTCCCCTCAAAACCATGGGAATTTGGAGTGATGTGCTTCTCCCCATCCTAGCATTTGAGCCTATTAAAGTGCACTCAAATCTTCTGTTACACTACTCCATATGTTGCTGTAGAGAATCTTAACCTTAGATCTATTCCAAAACCTCACCCATAAAAAACTAAAAAGGAGTTCCAACGACTGTGATTAATTGCAATAGTCTGGCACATCATTTTTGCACCCATCTAAGCATTCAAGGCCATAAAAGTGTGCACAAATATGTTGTTAAATATTGCTGGAGAGCATCTTAGTCTTAGATCCATCCCAAAACCCCACCTCTAAAAAAATAAAAAGGGGTTTCAATGACCGTGATTAATTGCAACAGTCCGGCACAACATTTTCACAACAACAAATCTGGACTACGTAAAAGTACCATTCTAAGGGGTCTTTTTCCCCACTGGATGTCCTCAAACCATTTTTGATCATTAAATTTTTAGTTTTATAATTGAGTAGTTGGATGGGTGTGATGACATTTTTAGATTTTTTTTTTGTTACAATTTTCTGCCAAAATCTAGGAATATTCCGCTCCTTTCTTACTGTAAAGGAAATATTTTTCTCATAAAAATGATATTTTAGATAGCTTTTATGTTGTTACCATTGTTAACCAACGTGATTGATGCATTCTTTATTCCATCACACATTCTTTTACAATTACATCATACTATGAGTCTACAAAACACTCATCAAATATATAATAATGATTGGCTAAAAATAGTTGATACATGTATTAAAGACTTGCAACATGGTGCCAATGACCATTGGGGGCTTGTAGGTATTGTAGACTGTCATTTTCATCTATGGTAAGTATAATTTGTTGGTTCATTTAAAATTTCCAATCAAACTATTAGTTCTTAAGGTGATTAGTATACACAAATGAGCATGTGAAGAGTTGCCTCAAGTACATTACTTGTCACAACAATGCATTGCTAGTATGGTGAACCACATCATTGTGATGTAGATCATCGTAAGATATGGGTGAGATAAAAAAATTGAAAGAAATATCAACGACATACATGTCACTATGGTGATACCTAATATTTAGATTATATGTTTTTATAAGTTTTTCATCTTCCAAATTGGTGAGAAGTAGGTACTAATTTTCTTGATTATCTAGGATTTGATGGAGTTTTATACCATGATGGACAGGATTCGTGAACCAAGATTGTAGTTCACAGTGACATAGGAAATGGGTTAACCAAGATTTGAATGACTGTTGATTAAACATTACTGTGAATGTGGAATCAAGATTTGTATTATCAGTGATCATGTATTTAAATATTTACTAGACTAGAATTACTATGACAATTAGAGGATGCTATTCATATGATCAATGATAGAAATGGATAGAATACCAGTCACCTAAGACGCAGACACACTATAGACCACGGTATGAATGTGTATGCACTAGAATCCATTTCCAAACTAGAAAGAATTATAAGAACAATGAATGTATTGGAGATCATGGTGCACATGGTAATGCATCATGATGCATGCTACAGTTAGATGATGAACGCTAAATATAATGTTGAACCAAGTGAATTGGAAATTGAACTTTTATAGAACTAACATTGATATGTATACTAGGACCATGATTAAACAAGATGCAATTGATTTATACACCATAATTTGAATGACCTTTCAATAGACACTAACTTTGGAAATGACCAAAAAAGATTTGCACATTTTCTATGAATACTAAATCATGGTGCACATATTAACTTCATCCCAAAGCAAACTACAACCATATGATGAATTATATTTTGAATTCTTAATGAAATAGCATTCAACACAGAGATAACCCACACTTATATTCATATTGTATCACAAAAAGTACACATACTAAATCATTTTTTAGATTGAGATTAACATTATATCATACCTCATTTTGCCCAGGTTATGATATTTTGGTTCATCATGCAAATGAATATTGAATAACGTTTACTTATGTCTTGACAACCCTAGAATGAGATTGTATTGTTGTCATTTTAATATTTTCCCTTCTAATTTCATTGCTAAACCTATATGAGGTTGTGGAATAATGGAAGAAGTTTGAGTTCAACATGACAATATAAGCTCACGGGTTCTACAAGTTATATACTCATAAAAAAGGCTTCACTACAAGGATAGAATAGGAAAAGAAATATGGCATCAAGAACAGGAATAAAGACAATGTTCAATAGATGCAGTTTTGTTGTAACAAACAAGGACTTGGCAATGATAGATTGCTCAACCTTAATAATGACACAATCAAAACATGGTCATTGATTCTAGACATTCTACAAAATGGATAGAGAGAAGAACAAGATGCAAATCCCATATTTTTTTTTATTTCTTGTGAGATTTGTATATTTATAAAATTATCCAATTGTGTTGTGAAACATAATAATGATCTACACCCTCAAATATTCTCACACTTGCTAAAATCAAATCATAATTTAATAAATGTCAAAGCAAAAGTTGCTCAAATAAATGTGAGTATTGGCATTTGTTTGAGATCATCTATTGTTGTGGTGTTGACTGGATCACAAGGAAAGAGTAGTCTTGGGTTCCTTCGAGTAGATATTATGAATAATTTGTATGGAAGGCGTCAAAAGTAAATGAATGAAAATGAAGCCATGGTAGTGTAGGAACACTTTCATAATGTAGCCTACAATAATGTTACACATTTTATTTTATCGAGGTTAATAGATATGACAAGATTGCAAAAATATTTAGGTTTGAACCAATAATAACTACTTCATGATATGTTTAACTACTAAATGATGTTATTCTTTAATTCTTTTTATCATATTTTTTTAATATTGGTTCAATTGTGACTTTATCCATGGTTCTCCAATGATTTTACTTTCACATGTCTCACAATGATATTTCTTGGTTTCAACTACAATCAAAAAGGTTGTGAACTAGAGCTTTACTATTGTATGATGAAACAATAGAGTCCTTTCATTATTTGTTGATGACTTTATTGAGGTACATGTCTGATAAGGCACCATTGACCATCTTCACAAACAAAGTTATTGTGGCTGCATTAAATTAAGGAGGTTCTCCCTGAACATTCATATATCATGCACTGGGCATATAATGTTGACAACATGGTTTGTTTGCATATAATGTTGATGATGTATATGGTGTCAAACACTAATCAGAATTCAACTTTACATGGGTGTTTTCCCAACAAAACACATAAATGGATTGAAGGGGTCAATAAATATCATGTCAACCGAATACCTTATAGAATTATACAACCATTTTTACTAGATGATGTCAAGTTTATTTAATAATGAGAGTATCAAGAATTATCAACTACTGATATGTCCATAAATAATATTTTAGACCAATTGCACAAAGGTTGAGAATGTTTATATGTCTAACATGTTTGTAAGATTTGAGGATGAGTATGATAATCAAATAGAGTACACCATATCTGGTAAACTTAAAAAGACTTATGGAGAGAGGATATCATACAGGTTATATAAGACAAAGTGCAAGGAAAACTTGGACTCAAGAGAGATTTATGTAATCACATATCAAGCATGGTGGGAAAGCACATGTAGGATGTATGAATATAGTGGGTTGCTATGCCTGCATATTTTGAGAGTGTTGGAGGAATTCGACTTATTTGGTAACCAACTCTTGAGTACATTACAACATTGTTACATAAAGATGATGGAAACATTAGGTTTATTTGGAAACCAGACCCTGAGGACATTGCCACTTAATTACATAAAGCATCAATAAAAAAAAGAAGGCATACACATTTTTGTCAAAAAATGCTTAAGTTAGCCACCAACATTTGTAGATTCAATGACATATAAAATATGGTAGATAATGAGATAACTATGTTGGGGAAAAGGGTAATAAACATGATAGTTGTGTTAGGAAGAAAATACTCTCTGATAGGGTTTGATATAGAAACACCTAATGATCACCCAAACGACAAGTAAAAAAAGACTAAAAATAGCTCTATAAATCAAGAAAGAGACTCCAACATAACTCTGAGAAGGTTCAACACAAGTATAGGGTCAAGATGCAAAGATAAAAAAAAGTAGATTGAAATTCATGGTCCAAGGTAGATACAATTAAGTTAACTCATGATATTCTTTTGTATTCAATATGGCATCAATATCTATGATTCATAGATGTATTGCACTGGGAATCAATCAAATGATGAAACGAAACTCATACATATAATGCACATGTATTTGATTGCATTGGGAACCAATCAAATCATGAAATAAATCTCACACATATAATTCTCTATCATTGAATCAACTAAATAAAGAAAAAACACTAGTAGTAGGATAAAAAATTAAGAAAATTTATACAACAATTCATATATACACAAGAAATATGAAAAAATATGCTTCAAAGTGGTTGTTCTCTCTTCATTGCATCCAATTTTTTCTTTTACTTTTTGTGTGGCATTATCAACTTTATTTCTCCTACCATCATTTTAATGATGAAATTATGTTCTTATTATTTCACTTGTAAGAAGTATACCCACCAAGTTTTCACAACATCAATAAGATAACTCCTCTTGATGCCATTTTGAGAATCAATCTTTGGGATATGGTCACTTCAGTACTAAAAATGTCAAGAATTTATCACAATCATTGTGATTAGGCTTCTAAGGTACTATAGTCACTTCCTATCTCTAGTCATCCTGTAACATACCGAAACTTTGACATATTTTCTTTTTGGTCCTTTCCCAATATTTTCCGATCATTTCTATCTTTTTTTGGCCTTTATGCTTAAATTGTTGGATTTATAGTGGTTTGGTGAATATTTGCTCAATAATTATACCAATGGAATGCACAAATACCTCGGTGAAATCTTATTTAAGGGTCTAAAATGTAAAATCATTTCTTAAGTGGAAGAATGGTAAATAAATCCATGTTAGAAGTGTAAGGCCCCAAACCTTACTTAATGTATTGAACAAGCTTAATTACTATGATTAAGTGATATAAACCTTAATATAACTTTGTGATGTGTTTTGAAATCATAAAATGAGCCTAAGATTGAAATTTGGTTCAATTTGGCTGTTGTTTGTGCAAGTTATGCAATTATATGCACATTGTGGACTTTTATGAAATTTACCCAATTCGGAGGTTTTATTTGTAAATTGTCACATGCATTATAATATTTGAATATTACCTTACCATTCTTGAGTTTTTGAACCACGAGGAACCTAGTTGCACCTTGGTTTGAAGGTGTTACTTTCCAAGGGCATTATAGGGATTGCCCTCTTTATAAATGAGCTTATCTTTAAAAGCTATCAACCAGTGGGGTTATTTCTTTGTTTGAAGGATGGTGGGGATGACCTAGAAGTCTCCAGGGGCTTTTAGGATCGACCTTTGATATACTAGAAGAGTCTATGAGCTGTCCTCTTGCATGCCCATGAAGCCCTAGCCTAAGGATACATGGAAAGTCCCATAGACACCTCATACTTGCCCCCTTCTTTATAAAGCCATGCCTACCCCTTCCCACCTCCCAATCAAAGATGCAATCCTCTCCTTCTCTTTCCCTCATATTAGAGCATTGTTCCTACTCTATTTGTCCATGAAGGTGTTGTACCAAGGTAAAAGAGAGTGCTTACCTTGGTGAAGAAGGCTCCTAGGGTTCCAAATTTCTCTATTTATGATTTCTTAAGCTCCTCCTTGGTGATTTCGACCAAAACTAGTAAGTATACTCCTTTACTTCTCTATTTTCATGCTATTAGTCTTCCTTCCACCTTCCTCCAGGTCGGAACCCTCGTCTTACATGGTGAAATCCCACTTAGAGCCCTTAAACATCTCATCTTCATGCTCTTTTGTTAAGGTTTTGCACCTCTAAAGTGGGGAAGGCGATCTTTGCTCAAGAAAGGAGCTTGGCTTGGAGCAACCAGACCTTCTAATCTTGCGATCCTTTCTGTTTGGACCTTCTTACCTTCCTATAGGCAAGTTTTTCTAACCCCTTTCTTAAATATTGCTTACTACATGCTTAAAACTCATGCTTCTATGTTTAAAATCGATGATCTCCATCTCTATTTACCATGTTCTTCTAGGGTTTTGGTTTCTTGACATTTTACTTTCTCTAGAAGCTCTAGTATGGTTAGATATGCAACTAAAAACCTGATCTTGGGTCAAATGGTGTTTTCTCCCTCTCCCTTTCTCTTCAAATATCTCGATTGGTTTGATGATGTGGCAATTTCCTATTGGTCAATATTGAAAAATTCATATCTTCTAATCCGCTTATCCAAATTTGACAAATAAATATGTTTTAGAATTGTAAAATTAATATCTATCTAATAAAAATATTTCAAGGTCTGATTTCATGGTTTGACGAATGGTGATTTTTGTAAACTAAATTTAATGCATAAAATTCATAAAAAGTATATCTGAATCATCATAACTCCAAAATTAACATAAAAATATGTTTTCTTGATCAAGAGAACCTAATAAGTTCATTGGAAATATTTTCAAAATATAAATCTGAGTTTTGATAAAAGAGTTCTAAAATTAGGGTTTCTATACATTAATGTGCATTTTGTACTCTAATACATGTTAATACATTGAAAATAGGCAAAGTGGAACTTGGACTCAATCAAAGTGGTGAAACTTAGTAATTGATATCCGTAAGAGAGGTATGTGCAATCCTTATCTATGTATGTGCAATCCCTCTTTATATATGTGCATTTCTTACACCATAAGTTGGGATATTTGCAAACCAAACCCTATATTCCCTAATGAGGCACTATATGAACCCTATTTCCTCTATTCATGATTCTTTTATTAAATTGCCTCAAAATCAGTAATGATATTCTTTTTCTTAAGTCTTATACCCCACTTCCATGTTTTAATTGATATGATGCTTTTACTTGCCAAGAATTCTTTTCTAGCATGTTGATTTTATGGACTATTTAGCTATAGTAATGGTACTTATGTACAACCACCCATAGATAAGGCATGTATTAATTCACCCTAGGGAATGTCTTATTCTCCCCCATAAAAATATATGTAGGTGATTGGGAATGTATTAATTCTCCCCTCACCTATAGGTTGAGGTCCGGTAGGTGCCTCAACCCTACTTAGTTAAGGTAGTCATAATTATCATACATGCAAACCTTTTATTATATTTTGCTTATGGCAAGCATCTATTTAAAAATAGCCTCATACTCTTGAAATCTTTATCTTATGATGAAAACTAGCATTTATTTACATGTTTTCTTTACCTTGATATCCTATTCATATTTGTTGACACATACTTTGTTTTCATTTCCCTTTTGCTGGGTGTTTTTCCCAACCACCCAGGTTAAGACCAGTTGTTGAGCTAAATCAGGAGAGCATAGATTTGGGCATGGACCTAGCACTTGGAGATGTTTCTCTGGAGACAATATTTGAAGTAGTTTAGACTTCCGTATATCTAGATCCTTTTTGTTGTATCTTGTTGTAAACCCTAATGGGATATTTTGATGTACTTGTGTAATCTTTTATGAAAGTTGAATATAGTCAGTTATTTTTATTCCACGACTACACTTTGGTCTTTTGCATACCATCATAATAAATTTAGAAAATTTATACCTATTCCAATATACCTTTGAGTGTGTTCGGAATGGATGATAATTCTTCAAATCAAAGTTTTAGTAAGGGGGTGATCCCGCCTCCTTACAACATGGTATCAGATCCCATGGTAGTCAGAATCTGACTATTTCAATTTTGTCTCCCTAGTTAGAATACTTGCCTTACCTTTAAGTGGCATTTTTGCCTTAGAGTTCATCAATAGATGATGAAGGGTTGATTTAGGATCCTATAGTTTCACATTAGAATAATGATGAATAGATCCCTAAAATACTTACAACGAAAAGATGCATACATAACCATAATAACTTGAGGTTGTTTAGCTTGGTCTTTAGGTAGCTACTAGGACATGAAGTTGAAAGCAAAGGTGTCTAGAAAGGATCAAGGTTCGGGGGATGGAAAGATTTTCCTCCACACCACTAGCTTGGTTTACGAGGACTCCCGAATCCATATGATACCGGCCTGGCCTGAGCTGATATAAATTATTCGAAATAGCATGCTTTTAGGCAATAGTATCCTTAAACATCTATATGATTTATCTTTAGGGACCCTAATATGTTTAACTAGTCTCCCAGGTGTAATGACTTGTTTGAGGATGGATACCCAATATAGTTCCCTTATGTCCCATAAAACCACATGTTTGGATAGTTATCCCTAGAACCTAGACTTTGAAGTTTGGTGTTTAGTAAGAAATTAGAGTGTGCAGTGAAGCGTGATGGATCTTGTATATGGTTTAGTTCGACTCACCCTTTTACCTCTAGATTTGTTTGGCTTGGTAGGTCAAACCTTTTAAGGGGTGGAGAGTAGTTGGTTTGATGATGTTTGGGTAGTTAGATTTTGAGGATGAAATCCTTTCCAAGGGGATGGAGTCTTGTAACATACTAAAATCTAGCTACTCGGACTTTAGAAACCCTAACTCCCTAATTAGGAAGTTAGTGTGCTTAAATCCTTAGTTTTGATCAAACATGTTATAGTTGTAACCACATGTTTTTGGTATCCAAAAGAACATATAACGATCATCTAATGAATAGTTCATATGTTTGAACCCTAATGAATTTCTAATGCACATAATAAGAGTAACTCTCATTTTAATACTAATAGTGGATAATCATGATGTTGACCATGTCATAAACCAATAAACCCTAATGATATGATGGGTAAGATAATTGTAATCTAACCTTGGACTTAATGCATCCTAAGAAGGTATAGGTGAAGAATAATGATCATGTTGACCTAAACCATAAGTTGTAATCATCTAACCTTAACATATACATCCTTAATGACATTCATGATACATTAGTGTCACTAGGTGTCATAATCAGATAACATACTTTAATACACATAAATCATAGAGTAATTAGGTCATCAATACAAAATGCATATCACCTTGTTCTCTAATACACACCTAATAAATCACCTAATCATTACTTGGTATGTGAATCAAATCATTAATATGTAATACGTCTCACCTTGATCACTAAAGATAAGAAGTAATTGGATTCACATAAATGTGCATAATCAATAATAGGAAGTGAATAAATATGAGAAAATGATTACTGATGACATTAATGTAAAAAAAGGGTAATGTGACAATGTTTAATATAGATATAAGTAATTGATGTGACATTATTTGGATTAATTATAACAAATTGGACAAAGTATCCTATTTCATACAAAATAATTTGATATAATTGATAATGGAGTCTAAATCCAAATTATTAAAGATAATGGTCAGATATAATAATGCATATTAAGATTATTTAGTATAACTCTAGTTAAGATAAATTTCCTTATGAGATAAATAAGAAATATATTGGGTTTGTGCATAATAATGAAATATAACTCTTTTGGTATGAAATGACACAATTAAAAGAATAATAATGATAATGTGATATCCTAATAAATATAATTCCAATAATCCAAAAAATTTAAAAAGAAATCATAAAAGTGGAACCTTTAGGTGATCCATGAGAACCTGACCTATGTGGAGTTGCTTGAGAAGATTATGAACTTCCAAGTTAAGTAGTTGAAAAATAAGGAGTTTGAGTTAGTGAAAGTTTTGGTGGAAGTTTTATGGAAACAACTTGGAGTTTAGTGGTGACATGTTGCATACTCACCCTTCTCACTGTGCTTTAGATTTTGAGGATGAAATCCTCTTTAAGAGGTGGAGTGCTGTAACATACTAAAACTTCAACATATTCTCTTTTTGGCCCTTTCCCAATATTTTCCAATCATTTCTATCCTTTTTTGGCCTTGATGCTTAAATTGTGGGATTTATAGTGGTTTGGTGAACATTTGATCAATAATTATACCAATGGAAGGGTTATACACAAATACCTCAGTGAAATCTTATTTAAAGATCTAAAATGTAAAATCACTACTTAAGTGGAACAATGGTAAATAAATCCATGTTAGAAGTGTAAGGCCCCAAACCTTATTAAATGTATTGAACAAGCTTAATTACCATAATTAAGTTTTCTAAAACTTAATATAACTTTTTTATGTGTTTTGAAATCATCAAATGAGACTAAGTTTCAAATTTGGTTCAATTTGGATGTTGTTTGTGCAAGTTATGCAATTATATGCACATTTTGGACTTTTATGCAATTTACCCAATTCAGAGGTTTTCTTTGTAAATTGTCACATGCATTATAATATTTAGATATTCCCTTACCATTCTTAATTTTTTGATCCATGGGGCACCTAGTTGCACCTTAGTTTGAAGGTGTTACTTTCCAAGGGCATTATAGGGATTACCCTCTTTATAAATGACCTTATCTTTAAAAGCTATCAACCAATGGGGTTATTTTTTTGTTTGAACGATGGTGGGGATGGCCTAGAAGTCTCCATGGGCTTTTAGGACTGACCATTTGATATACAAGAAGAGTCTATGAGTTGTCCTCTTGCATGGCCATGAAGCCCTAGCCTAAGGACATATGGAAAGTCCCATAGACACCTCATACTTGCCCCCTTCTTTATAAAGCCATGCCTACCCCTTACCACCTCCCAATATAAGAAGAAATCCTCTCCTTCTCTTTCCCCGAGATTAGAGCATCACTTCTACTCTATTTTTCCATGAAAGTGTTGTCCCAAGGTAAAAGAGAGTGCTTACCTTGGTGAAGAAGTCTCCTAAGGTTCCAAATTTCTCTATTTAGGATTTCTTAAGCTCCTCCTTGGTGATTTCGACCAAAACTAGTAATTATCCTCCTTTCCTTCCCTATTTTCATGCTATTATTCTTCCTTCCACCTTCCTCCAGGTCGGAACCCTGGTCTTCCATGGTGAAACCCCACTTAGAGCCTTAAAACATCTCATCTCCATGCTCTTTTGTTATGATTTGCACCTCTAAAGTGGAAAAGGCGATCTTTGCTCAAGAAAAGAGCTTGTCTTGGAGCAACCAGACCATCTAATCTCAAGATCCTTGATTTTTGGACCTTCTTACCTTTCTATAGGTGAGTTTTTTTAACCCCCTTCTCATATATTGCTTACTACATGCTTAAAACTCATGCTTCTATGTTTAAAATCGATGATCTCCATCTCTAGTACATCTTAATCATCATAACTCCAAAATTAAGATAAAAATATGTTTTCTTGATCAGGAGAACCTAATAAGTTCATTGGTGATATTTTCAAAATCTAAATCTGAGTTTTGATAAAAAAGTTCTAAAATTAGGGTTTGTATACATTAATGTGCATTTTGTACTCTAATACATGTTAATACATTGAAAATAGGCAAAGTGGAAGTTGGACTCAATTAAAGTGGTGAAACTTAGTAATTGATATCAATAAGAGAGGTATGTGCAATCCTTATCTATGTATGTTCATTTATTACACCCTAAGTTAGGATATTTGCAAACCAGACCCTATATTCCCTAATGAGGCACTATATGAACCATATTTCTTCTATTCATGATTCTTTTGTTAAATTGCCTTAAAATTAGTAATGATATTCTTTTTCTTGGGTCTTGTACCCCACTGCCATGTTTTAATTGATATGCTACTTTTACTTGCCATGAATTATTTTCTAGTATGTTGATTTTATGGACTATTTATCTATAGTAGTGGTACTTATGTACAACCACCCATAGATAGGGCATGTATTAATTCACCCTGGGGAATGTCTTATTCTCCCTCATAAAAATATGTGTAGGTGACTGGGAATGTATTAATTCTTCCCTCACCTATAGGTTGAGGCCCGGTAGGTGCCTCAACCCTACTTAGTTAAGGTAGTCATAATGATCATACATGCAAACCTTTTATTATATTTTGTTTATGGCAAGCATCTATTTAAAAATAGCCTCATACTCTTGAAATCTTCATCTTATAATGAAAACTAGCCTTTATTTACATGTTTGCTTTACCTTGATATCCTATTCATATTTGTTGACACATACTTTGTTTTCCTTTTTCTTTTGCTGGGTGTTTTTCCCAAACAACCAGGTTAGGACAAGATGTTGAGCTGAATCAAGAGAACATAGATTTGAGCATGGACCTAGCACTTGGAGATGTTGCTCTGGAGATAAGATTTGAAGTAGTTTAAACTTCCCTCTATCTTGATCCTTTTTGTTGTATCTTATTGTAAACCCTAATGGGAGATGTTGATGCACTTGTGTAATCTTTTATGAAAGTTGAATATAGTCAGTTATTTTTATTCCGCTGCTACGCTTTGGTCTTTTACATACTGTCATAATAAATTTGAAAAATTTATACCTATTCCAACATACCTTTGAGTGTGTTCGGAATGGATGCTAATTCTTCAAATCGAAGTTTTAGTAAGGGGGTGATCCCACCTCCTTACACATCCCAATCAAGAACATTCCTAAAAGTATGCAAATAAACCTTCTAGGATGACATAATGCTTCTCTCAAATGCTTATATTTATCTCTATTTTTCATCTGCATTCTAGTTTGCCACAAGAAATTTGTTAATGGAATGTCCATGCAGTAGACATGAATATGATAACTATTCCAATAAATTAGAATATCAGTTTTATGATTGAAAAGGATTATTAACAAAATTGTTGAATTAACATGCACATACATATTTGTATTTCTCTCATCTACAAAATAAATTGTCAAGGAACCATTTGTTACTTAAATCTAAAATCCAAGTTACTAGTAGTCAATGGTTAATGGACTTGACTGTCAGTCCCTAGTTTGGTATGCCAAATGTGTGAAAATGTAGGAGCATAAATTCTTCGCATACATGAAAAATTAAATATATTTAAATACAATATATTCTCAACAATCAATAAGTATATCGTACAACATTATTCATGACATAGTTTCAGATACAAATTGAATAGTACATTATCAAGTATGATCATGTATACTAGTTAGGATGTTACAATAGATACAATTTGAACACTTTCTCACAATCCAACTTCTCACAAACTATCTCTAAACCTAAAACATATGAGAAACAAGTGATTCAACACACAAGGTATTGAGTACAGGGTAAAAAGACATATACATATAAGGTTTTCATAAGTTAAAAATATTTACATAAGTAAACAAACAAGAGTAAAAGAGTTAAGTACATAGAAAATGAAAACACATATTTTTAACCAATTTTCTCCATTATACAGAAGATAGCATGTATCATAAGGCCTTTTACCAACTTCTGACCGGAAGGGGCCTGTGAAGGTGCTTAGGGATTGAAGTCATTATCTAACCCTATTTATCAGCATGGTCCACCCTAGTTTGACAATTGAAGTATGATTCTTGGACTTATGATCTTAACCCAACAATTCAAGCCCGTGCACAAGGTCATCATAATGGATATCTATATTATGTGTTCATTTTATAAAAACAACAAGACAAAATATCAAGTACAATACTAAAATACTACATGGCAATATTTTAGCACGTAAACAAACATATATATCAAGCATTCAACCAAGAAAAATAATCATGTAACTATTAAAGCATGTATTTGATTTAGAGATTCTCAACCTCTCCTTGACCATCTAGATCACAAGCAACCAACTGATCAATATAAGATTGCATGCATATATTAGATTCTCATCACTAACCCTAAATAGCTCCATTTTATGGGTTTTGGTCTAATGTTCAAGGTTGGTTAGATACATTGTTGACATTCTCTTAATAATTTAGGGTAAATCATGAAGGTTTGGCCCAAGTTTAATTTCATTTAAATATTTCTTTCATTTTATATGATAATTTCAAGGCTTACAACACTTATGTTCATTTTAAGGCCACACATAATTGGACAAGAAAGCTTCATGATTATCAAGGTCATAGGATACATCAAGAAAAGTGAATTAGATTATAAAGTAGGGACATAACATTAATATACAAAGTTAGGTGGACGTGCCTAGTGGCGTATCCACATACACCAGAGGGTGGGCACGTGCCCTACCTCCATTCTAAAAATTGTGTACATCTTTACATGAAATTGAGTTAAATAGAAGCAAAATATGCTCTAGTGCCCTACCAAAATATCATGTGTATGCCCTTAAATTAAGTGGTGCACCCCTTGAGTATTTTTTCTGACTATGCCACTGGACGTACCCAAGGTCAAGGCATCATATCAAGCATTGGTGCAAATCCTTTCAATATACATGTAACTATCAATATTGTTTACTTATGCCATCAGGGGTCAACATAAGACTTAACCGGACACCCACATCAAAGGGGACAAAAATATTAGAGTAAACCATAATTGCAAGGTCAAAACATAATAATAGGATGTACATCAAGATTTTAGCATGCAAGGTCATGATAAGATTAGCATATCTCAAGTGTGAGTGGATGGTCACCTAAGTCTAGTTTTACAAGATTCATCATTGTGTTCAACATTCCCACATACATTTTTTATAGAATTAGGGTTCAATATATGATTTAGGTGGGCCATACACATCAAAGGGGTCACAAGGATTTAGGAAACTTTGGTTTGAGATGGTAGAACACAAGAGTAAGATTCACATCAAGATTAGGGCACAAGAAAGATAATCAAGTCACATAAGGCAAAATCTAGTGGTTTTGGTGTTACAAACACATCAGAGTACAATAGGGGTTGCCCATAGCCAATTAGCTTAAAACATATCATAAAATTATTGATCCTAAAAATCGAAAAGGGTTTGAACCACCAATTAGGAAAAGGAACCTCATTTGATCAAAGTGCTCCCATTTACACATCCAACATATCCATTATCAAACTAAAATTACATAAAACATGATTTGCACATTCTCTCTATCTCTTTTGTAGTTCTTCATCACTTAAAACTTCCTCTCTCTCTTGCATAATATGTCTCACACCCTCCATGTAACCCCTTCAACATTTTCTTCTTTCTATACCAAATGCATGTTGACTTAAGAGTTATACATTGCCCATATTTTGATAATGACTTAACCATTCCACTCCTATGGTTCTAATATGTTTGTTCAAAATTGATTTTAGGCTTTAGGTACATTAAAAGGATCAAATTACACAAGCCCTGGCTTATTCAAGTTCAACTCATAAGCAATGCAAGTGTGCATTTTGGAAAATCACTCCAAATGACCTTAGATGATTTCTATAATCACTTTTATTGATGATATGACTTATAACTAAAATGAGAAAAAATTAGGGACACTTAATTCCAACATTTGATACCTAAGAAGTCAATTTAGAAAATTTGTCATAGGTTGTTTATCGGTCGAGTTGGAAACTCGACCGATCCAATGATGGATTTTCTAAAGATGACCAATCGGTCGAGTTACACACTCACATAACTTGACCAATCGATCAACTAAGCAAAACTAAATTTGACTCATCGGTCGAGTTTTCCAGAACAAAATCGACCAATAGTTTGAAAATTTTCTTTGTCACTTAGTAGATTGGTCGAGTTATCTTTATTAAATTTGACCGAATGTACTTTACAGAAAACACAGAAAAAGTAATTATAACTATTGGAGAGTTGTTTTGAGCAAGAATATATATGTTATAACTTGGAAAACATCTATCTTTTTCCCTTAAGTGATCCCACACTCAAGGGAACACCCACAACTATAAATAGGACCCCTTGAAGTTCATTCCAATTTTTCTCATTCATGCTATTCTAAGTCCTTCGTATAGTTGAGTGTGTTGCAACTCCTTGAGTCCCTTTCTCTCTCTCATTTAGAAAGAATTTTGTGATTATGAGTGAGTTAGGCTAGTTGTCAGAGAGCTACCTTCATGTTCTTGTAAAGCTCTCATTTCATTCTATCTTCCCTACCCCCCTTTCTCAAAGAAGAAAAGGTTGAAGCAAGCTACTCTGAGTGGAGGTGAAGATATTACTATTCTTCTTCAAGGTTGAAGAAGAGGTGAAGATCTCCTCTAGGTGAAGGAGAAGGGAAAGGACAAGATTCAAGAAGAGTGGGAAAATTCCTTCAAGGCCAAAGACTTTATGCAAGTGTGGGTAAGTCCTTGTTGAAGACATCTTGATCAAGTGGGTAAGTCCTTATGTAGGTGGAAGACTCTTGTCTTGAATAGGTAAGTCCTTGGATGTATGGTGGTCTCCTTGTATCTCTTATGAATGAATATAAGTATACATGGATTACAAAGTCCTAGAGGTTGACCTCTCTAGGTAGTGTATTGACGCTCTCCTAGTTTGGAGAGTGGAACCACTCTAAACCACCTTGTCCAAGTACATGTTTCAATTTCTCTCATCCTTGCTATGCTTACTTACTTAGGACTTCAAATTGCTCTTAAGCTATTGGTTTTTATTGATATAATTTGAAGATCTAACTTATCTTGTGAGAATTTTGAAGATCTAGTCACCCCCCTCTAGAGCCCTAGATCCAAGTGGTATGAGAGCCAATGATCTTCTCCAAGAATCTCCCATGAGACGAGAAGATGGGCGACAACCTACTTGGTTCACTCAACCTAGAGGGAGGCTTATCCATGCATCCTCTAATCTTTGATGGCACCAAATTCCTTTATTGGAAGAGGTGTATGTAGTTCTACATTCAAGGGATGGACTTTGATATGTGGAAGGTGATGGTGACACCATACAAGGATCCAACTAGAGTTGTTTCAACATGGAATGAAGCTGCACTAAAAGAAGCCCAACTCAATGACAAAGCCATGAGCATCCTCTATGCAACCCTTAACCCAGCAGAGTTCAACCACATCTCATATTGGGGTACCTCCTATGAGATTTGGTATAAGTTGTGCATTACCTATGAGGGCACAAAGCAAGTCAAGGAGGCTAAGATATACATGTTGAACAGTCTTCTAGAGAACTTCGAGATGGGCAAGAAAGAAAGGATTACAGAGACGTACTCTAGGCTCAATTTAATCATTAATGGCCTAGATACTTTGGGCAACACTTTGTATAGAGGTGTAATCAACCCCAAGATCTTGAGGACTCTACCAAAGAGATGGGAGTCAAAGGTGACCTCCATTGAAGAAGTGAGGAGCCTTGGTGACATCCCAACCAAAGAGATCATTGATAACCTCCAAGCTCATGATCCAAGGCTTGACGAGCAAGAAGAAGAAGCCAAGCAAGAAGAAAAGGAAGCCAAGAAGATAAAAAATAGTGTTTTCAAAGCACTAGTGGAGGCGTTCATCCTTCAACAAAAACTTTCTTGCCTGACATCTCCCTCATCCTCTAGTGAAGATGATGGCCCTAGTGAGCATGAAGCCAACTACACTAAGGGCTAGCACTTCAAGGGAAAGAAATCCTCCTCCTCTACTCCTAGATGCTACAAGTATGGACAAAAGGGACACTACAAGAGTGAATGTACCAAATCAAGAAAGTCACACCACAAGGGCAGATCCAAGAAGGAGGAAGAGTACAATAAGGAGATCAAGTACAAGAGGAAAGAAAAGAAGGAGAAAAGACATAAGAATGCAGCTTGGGAGGAATCATCCTCAAGTGGCTCTAGCTCCAAAGAAGATGGAGAGTGCCACCTTACACTCATGGCCTCTACTAGTGAAGAAATGGTGAGGTAAGTGAGGTAAGCTTGCATGAGTTATCTAAGGAAACTCTTATCGATATGCTTGTTTCTACCCATTCTTCTTTTGCTAAATGTAAATCTAAAAGAAAAAGGTTAGAAAAAATTATTGATGTTATGTATGCTAAACTTGAAATTCTTGAGTTCGATGAGAAGACTCATCTTGAGAGCATTGATAACTTGCAAGGCCAAAGTCTTGATCTTGAGATCCAATACAATGGAGTTGAAGTAGAGAATGATGTTTACCTTAAGAACATTAAAACTCTTAAGGAATATAACCAAGAGTTTCTAAATGATCTTGAAACTCTTAAAACTAAAAATGCTGAATTTAAGCTCCTTGTTGATGCTTGTAGGGATGAGAGGGATGTTTAACTTAAGGAAATTCAAGTGCTTAAATCTGAAAATGCTAGGTTGCTTGTTCAAGTTACTAATTTATCTTCTAGACCTATCTTGCCTAGTAATGATATTGTTTCTATTTCTCTTGAGAAAGATTCTTATTTGACTAAAGCCCTCTATTTAGAGGTCAACCTTGTTCATGCTAGAGATGATCTTGCTAGTTTGTCTTCTACTATAATATCTCTTAATGATGACAATCATAGACCTAGAGCCTCTCTAAAAAATTTCTCAAAGGGAAAAACTCCCTTAATGAAATCCTTGACCATTCTACCAAACAAAGTGGTACTAGTAGTTTGGGATTTACATGGGGAGCACCTAAGGGCAAGAACAAAGACAAAGGTAAGAAAAATAGTAAGGAACCTCCTTTTTCATTGGAGAGTCTTATGGCAATAAGAACCCTATGATTTGTTCTCATTGCAAATGTGATGATCATTACTCTACTTATTGTCTTACAAGCCTAAGGGGACCAACCCAAAGATGAAATGGGTCCCCAAGCTAACTCTAGATACCAAAGTTTGAGTTGGGAACCGACACTCTCCTTTCTTGTAGGAAAAAGGTAGATGGATTGTTGATAGTGGCTGCACTAAGCACATGATAAGTGATATAAGCTATTTCAACAACTTCACTAAGAAGAAAGGAGGTTCGGTTACCTTTGGGGACAACAAGAAAGGTAAGGTTAAAGGTGAGGGTGATGTAGGTGAACCCTTATGTATCAAGAACGTCTTTTTGTGGATGGCCTACATCACAATTTAATAAGTGTAATCAATTATGTGATAATGGTTACATTGTGATATTTACTTCTTTTGAATGCTTGATTCTAGATTCCCTCACCTATCAAGTCATATATAAGGGAACTAGAAGTGGTAATCTTTACGTAAATTTTCTTGACTCTATTAATCCTATTGTTGGTAGATTTCTAGTAGTCAACTCGAATGATATTTCTCTTTGGCATCGTTGGCTTGGTCATGTAAATATGCATCAGTTGAAGAAGTTGAGCAAAGAGGACTTGGTCAAGGGACATCCTAAATTAGATTTTGAAAAGGATGAGGAATTCCAACCTTGTACCCAAGGAAAGCAAAACAAGTCCTACTTCAAATCCAAAGGAGTCCTTAGTACCAAGAGATCTCTTGAACTTCTTCACATTGATCTATTTGGACCAATGAGAACTCAATCGTGTCGTGCTTTCAAGTATTTCCTTGTAATTGTTGATGATTTCTCTAGATATACTTGGACCTTCTTTATCATTTCTAAGAGTGATACACTTGATGTTTTGTCTAGTTTTTTCAAATGAGTTGAGAATGAAGCTTCTTTCTAAATAATTTCCATCCGTAGTGATCATGGGGGAGAATTTGAAAATGATCTTTTTGAACACTTTTGTGAAGAATCTCAGTATGCACATAACTTCTCTTCACCTCGAACACCTCAACAAAATTGGGTTGTAGAGAGAAAGAATAGGTCATTATAGGAGATGGCTAGGACCATGCTTTTAGAGTATGACACTCCAAAGAAGTTTTGGGCCGAAGCTGTTAGTACCTCATGTTTTGTGCAAAATCGGGTTTTTACACATCCTTCTATAAAGAAAACCTCCTATGAGCTATGGCGTGGTAGGAAGCCTTCCATCGAGTATTTCCATGTTTTTGGATGTCCTTATTTTGTTTGGAATACAAAAGATTCTCTCAACAAATCTGATCCAAAATCTTACAAGGCTTTCTTTCTTGGATATGGCACTACTAGCAAGGCTTATAGAGTATTTAGTGTTGACCTTGCTAAAGTAGAAGAATCTATAAATGTTAAGTTTATTGAGACTAACCCCTATATTCCCAAAGATATTGTTCCAAATGATGATGTTGCATGTAAGGTAATTCCTAATCTAAAAGAACTCAACATCACCCAAAATGGAAAAGAGGTTGTCATTCAAGAAGAAGAGAAAGATGAAGAAAAGAAGGATCCAACTCACCGATTTGTAGAGAATCATCCAAAAGAGCTGATTTTAGGTGATCCATTTGAAATAGTGAAGATGTGGGCTGCATTCAACAAAGAACAAGCCAACAACGCCTTCATCTCACAACTCAAGCTAATGAATGTCAAAGAAGCTCTTGGGGATGATGAATGGATCCTAGACATGTAAGAAGAGTTGGAGAAATTTTAAAAGAACAAAGCATGGACCCTAGTGCCAAGACCAAGTGATAGAAAGATTATTGGCACCAAGTGGGTCTATCACAACAAGATAGATGAAAGTGGCAAAGTGGTAAGGAACAAAGCAAGATTAGTGGCTCAAGGCTACAATCAATATGAAGGTATATATTTTGATGAAACATATGCACATGTATCTAGACTTGATCCATTTGTATGTTTCTTTCTTTTTCCAATTATAAAACCTTTTGTCTTTATCAAATGGATGTTCAAAGTGTGTTTTTGAATGGTACAATTGAGGAGGAAGTGTATGTTGCACAACTGTCGGGCTTTGAACATGATAGTTTACCTAACCATGTTTATTTGTTGCAAAAAGCTCTCTATGGACTCAAACAAGCACCTAGAGATTGGTATGAAAAATTAAAGAACTTTTTGTTAGATCATGGGTATATCATGGGCAAAGTAGATTATACCTTGTTTCTAAAGCACACTTCTAACAATTTTGTTATCATTCAAATATATGTTGATGATATCATTTTTGGAGGAACTAACCTTGATCTTTGTAAGAGTTTAGTGATCTTATGCAGAGTGAATTTGAGATGAGTGTGATGGGTGAGCTCACATTCTTCCTCGACTTTCAAATTGAGCAAACTAAAGATGGGAACTATATCAACCAAGGCAAGTACACAAGTGAGCTACTTAAGTGCTTTGGGATGGAGAACACCAAGTCAATGGACACACCCGTGTCAAACAACACCAAACTTGATAAAGATGAAGAAGGTTAGAAGGTAGATGAGAAGCTCTATAGAGGTATGATTGAAAGTTTACTTTACTTAACTGCCTCTAGACCTGATATAATGTTTAGTGTTGTCTTGTGTGCTCACTTTCAATCAAATCCTAAGAAATCACATCTTATAGTTGTTAAGAGGATTTTAATGTACTTAGCCAAAACTCCAAATTTTGGTCTATGGTATCCCAAGTCAAGGGACTTTACTCTTACGGCTTATAGTGATGCAGATTATGTAGGATGCTTGATTGATAGAAAGTGCACAAGTGGCACTTGCTTTCTCCTAGGACCATGCTTGGTGTCTTGGTTCTCCAAGAAATAGAGCACAGTGGCATTATCAACCATTGATGTTGAATACATTGAGCCGGGAGTTGTTGTGCCCAGGTCCTATGGATGAAGCAAATGCTCTAAGATTTTAACATTCATTTTTATGCTCCTCCTATCTAATGTGATAATACTAGTGCAATCTACTTGTCATAATCCTATCTTGCATAGTAGAGCTAAGCATATAGAGGTTGATCATCATTTTCTTCACGATCACATTGCTAAAAAGGATATCTATATCACGTATGTGGACACCGAAAGTTATTTGGCAGACATTTTCACTAAACCTCTAGCTAGATAGCAATTTAACTATGTTAGATCTAAACTTCTCATAACTACTTTGAATGAATCTGATATGCCTTCTAGCTAGTTGTCATCTATCCTATATGATTTTCCTATATTTTGATCATCATCGCTTCTTAAATATGCTAAAAAATAGTTTTCATGTTCTTTTTGCCTTGTTTTTCTCTTACTTTTGGGTATTTTTCGCAAATTCTATTTTATTGCAAAATAGTACCTAGTGATGAGTGATATGTGCCTAAGTATGGTCCAAATGCAAAATGGACTTTAGAAATAAATTAAATTAGCACTCTAATGACTAAAAATTAAGATTTCTAATGTTGGTTTAGTTGAACCACCAGTCGAGTTACCAACTCGATCGATCAGTGGCCGAGATCTTTTTTTCAAGAGTAAATCGGTCGAGTTTTTGAATCAGAGAACTAGACCGATGGCTGGGCTGGAGCAAAGATAAGTTAGGTTCAGCCGACTTTTCTCCCTCTCAACTAGAGAAAAATTGACCAATCCAACCTCTAGCTCCCTCAAGCTCTCAACCCTAGCCCTGACCTTCCTCTCCCTAGACCTAGTTCGACCTAGATCGACCTTCCTTGACCTCTTTTCCATCAACCCTAGGTGTGTGGATGGTTTGTGGTGGTGTTTTCCTTGTTTTTGCTCTCTCCATCCTCTCTTTTCATCTCCATGACGTCCAACAGGAGAAAGAATGCGAACCCAACTGGAGCACCATCATCCTCTTCCAACTCACGTCTCATACCCTTCGACAATACCATCTTTGTCTCCAATGAGGCTCTCAATATGTACAAGGAGCTCCTGCCTAAGAATCCTTTTTCCTTTCGTTCCCTTTTGTGACAATCCCTCATAGAAAAAGGGTCATCAGTCAAGTAGCCAAGCTTCTATATGATCACCACCCCTCTGCCTTGTGTGTCGAGTGTGCGTGCTACGAAATTCCATCACAAGAATAAAAGCCGCCGTTCATGAATTCTATGCTATAACTTGCAATGGAATTATGACACACTCGTACCCACCAAATGCTCAATTAGTCCTCACTTTCATGATCACCAGGAAGAAATTCCAAGTCTCTGACGATGCCCTGAACATCTTCCTCTCAGGTACTGAGGTGATTGATACCTAGAGGAAGGACTACCCTGAGTATTTCGACCTAGTTGACCCTGAGGCCTTCTATAAGCAATATGATCTTACTCTTCTTGATATTCATAAATACTTGAAGAAGCCTCAGTTTCCCTATAGGAAAAAGTGTACCCTTTCATCCTCAACCTTAGACCTCAAGAACCGCATACTCACCCTAGTTGTTAAATACAATATTCATCCCAAGAAAGATTAGACTAAAAGTGTAGAAAACACTACAGTGATTATGTTCTGTCTCTTGAAGAACATCAGAATTAAATGGTCTCATTATGTCCTTCACCACATGACCTATTTTTACTCTGGAAGGAACATCCGTGGCACCCATCAACCATACCCAACCCTAATCTGTGGTCTTTTTCAAGTTGTCACTGGTAAATCTCTTTTATATGCCCTTCATTACAAACCATCCCAAAAAGGATTTCACATCAGTGATATCACACTTCAGAAGTCTGTGCCTATCCCTACCTCTACCACACCCAGAGCCACTACCTTCACCTCCACCCGTGCACCTCTACCATCTCAACCTTCTTCAGCTGCCCACGCCTCATTCCATGTATCAAATGAAACCCTCATGGGCTACATGATGCATTAACAAGCGTATAACCTTTAGGTTCAGGAGAACATGCATCGAGATCTATGTGCCATCATGTCCAACATGAACCTATCATGTGCACACCCTTATCCTACCTACCAGCCCTACCCAAGAGGTAACTATGCATCCTATGCATATGATCACTTTTACCCAGCCCCTCCACCTATTGCTTCTGCTACTAATCCCTCTGCTGTTGGTGGATCTACCCCTAGAGTATTGCCTCTTCCTGTTGGCCCTTTATCCACCCTACTTGCTGGCCTTTGTAGTTCTGCTCTCTCTTTCCCTTAGGCCAATGAGCTCCATGTTCTTGGCATGTCTTGGGCTGAGTAGAATGCCTCTTGGCCTAGTCATGGTTTCAGATCCTCCGTCGATGAGGAGATGCCAGGTCAGACCAATGAGGAAGATGTTGCTACTGATGATGAGGCTTCTGAGGATGATGATGGCGATGATGCTTCTGATGATGGCTTTGCTGGTGACTTTGGTGACAAAGGTGATGTTGCTACACCTTTAGACAAAGATGATGACTATGAGCAAGAGGCCTCAGATTTTGATGTTGGTGATGTTTTTGATGATGTGGACATAGATGACCTAGATGTTTAGATTTTTTAGTTTTTAGTCAAGATGTTGATCATATATATCTTCCTATGCTATTTTGTATTTAAAACATCTAGGCACATTTTCTAAGCTGTACAATTTATCATCATTTTTCATCATTTTGGCTTATAGTTGTTTCTGAGGACATGCTCTCTGAGTTGTAATCTTAATCCTTTGTACACTTACTCTTTGATTTACTATATCTCATGAGTTGCTGCCATGTTTACCATATTTTGATTATGACTTAGATTGTTTGTTTCTCTCACATCTGTTTGATGTATTCTTTGGGATGGCATGTTGTGGATGTATGTTTGGTTGTGCTTGGAGAAGACCTGCTTCTGTGCTCTTCTACCCCCATTCCTTTTTTATAATGTCAAAAGGGGGAGAGAGGTTCAATGTTTTGAAGCTCAACCATATTGCTTTTATTGTCTATGTGATTTTTTTCTTGTTGATTATATGCTTTATCATGTGACTTACTAAAGGACCATATAGTATATATGTCATATTGCTTTGTGTACATAGAATAACTATGTAGGTAAGAGTAAGCATAAATTGAGGGGGAGCAATTCACATTGTTCAAATCATGAACCCCCCTACATTTCACAAGGCAAAGGTATAACTTTAATTATCCTTTTCAATATGATTGAGGAATGGTTTGTCATTGTTAAAAGGGGGAGAAGGTTGACTTAAGAGTTATACATTGCCCATATTTTGATAATGACTTAACCATTCCATTCCTATGTATCTAATATGTTTGTTCAAGATTGATTTCAGACTTTAGGTACATGAAAAGGATCAAATTACACAAGTCCTAGGTTGTTCAAGTTCAAGTCAAAAGCAATGCAAGTGCGCATTTTGGGAAATTACTCTAAATGAACATAGATCATTTGTGTAATCACTTGTATTGATGATATGACTTGTAACTAACATGAGAAAAAATCAAGGACACTTAATTCTAACATTTGATCACTCAAAAGTCAATTTAGAAAATTTGTCACTGGTTGTTTATCCAGTGATGGATTTTCTGAAGATGACAAATAGGTCAAGTTGCACACTCACAGAAATCAACCAATCGATCAACTAAGAAAAACTAATTTTGACTCATCGGTCGAGTTTCCCAGAACAAACTCGACTGATAGTTTGAAAATTAGCTTTGTCACTTAGTGGATCGGTCAAGTTATCTTTGTTGAAATTCGACCGAATGTACTGTACGGAAAATGTAGAAAAAGTGACTATAACCGTTGGAGAGTTGTTTTGAGTGAGAATAGATCTGTTGTAACTTGGAAAATGTCTATGTTTTGCCCTTAAGTGATCCCACATTCAAGGGAACACTCCCAGCTATAAAGAGGACCCCTTGGAGTTCATTCTAAGTTTGCTCATTCATTCTATTCTAAGTCCTTGCTATAGTTGAGTGTGTTACAACTCCTTGAGCCCCTTTCTCTCTCTTATTTACAAATCATTTCATGATTATGAGTGAGTTAGGCTAGTTGTAAGAGAGATACCTTCATGTGCTTGTAAATCTCTCATTCCATTCCATTTTCCCTACCCCCTTTCTCAAAGAAGAAAAGGTTGAAGCAAGCTACTCTAGGTGAAGGTGAAGCTGTTGATGTTCTTCTTCAAGATTGAAGAAGAGGTGAAGATCTTATCCAGGTGAAGGAGAAGGGCAAGACCAAGATTCAAGAAGAGTGGGAAAATTCCTTCAAGGCCAAAGACTTGATGCAAGCATGGGTAAGTCCTTGTTGAAGGCTGAAGATATCTTGATCAAGTGGGTAAGACTTTGTGTAGGTAGAAGACTCTTGTCTTGAATAGGTAAGTCCTTGGATGTATTGTGGTCTCCTTGTATCTCTTATGAATGAATATAAGTATACACAGATTGAAAAGTCCTAGAGGTTGACCTCTCTAGGTAGTGGATTGACTCTCTCCTAGTATGGAGAGTGAAACCACTCCAAACCACCTTGTCCAACTGCATGTTTCAATTTCTCTCCTCCTTGCTATGCTTTCTTAGTTAGGACTTCAAATTTCTCTTAAGCGATTGATTTTGATTGATATAATTTGAGGGTCTAACTTATCTTGTGAGAATTTTGAAGCTCTATTCACCCCACCTCTAGAGCCCTAGATCCAACAATGCAAACTTCTTTTATAAGCACAAAATAGTACAAAACATTATGGTTTAAGGGGAAGCACGGGTCAAACCTTTTATTACTCCTTGTACATAATATTGACAATATTATTTTACTAAACACTAGAAAAAACATTTTGTCATTAATCATATAATTAATTACTGGGGAGATATATCATTTATGCATGTCACTAATATTTGTAATAGAATTATAATATTTTATGTAAAATTACATCCAAAAATTTATTCTTCTTATTTGTCTCAACAAAAGGTAATTGTGCAAAAAGTGTATGCCTACTAGCCAAAAAAATTAAGTGTTAACTAGAAATTCATTGTGAATACAATTTACAAGCATATAGAACATAGAAAGAAATGGCTTCACAAAAGTACCTTTACAAAATGGATAATAAAAATCCATTTTGTTTAACGAACCCCAAAGATCTCAAGACAAATATAAAGACTACAATTTAAAGAGATCTAACTTTATAAAATATTTTTTAAAATGTGGCAATTCTATTAATGACGTCGTCAGGGCTTGAACTTGAGACCGCTTGATAACAAACCAAGGACTTAACTACTGGGGTGTCCCATCTTGGACTAACTTTATATAATAATAACTAACATTTTTCTATATATTGTTAACTATTTTTGTAAGGGATTTGAATTGTATACTTCTACATATCATAATAAAATGACAGACATTATTTCTTTGTAGTTAAAAATAGGTGTATGTCTTTTATATCTAAAACTTAACGGATTGGGACCGTCTCAGTTTAGGGCAACTCCAGTGAACCATATATACAAAAATAAAAAAGAAGTTATCATCACAGGACCATTATCTTTTAGGAAACTCCATTTTTAAGGTTGTTTTATGCCCATCAAAGAAAGAGAGAGAAAAGGAGAAAATTTGTTAGAGGAGGGAGGATATGCAAAGAGAGAGCAAAAACTAGAAGAGAAAATAGATATACATACCATGACATTTTTATTTCCTTTTGAGAGAGAGAAACTCTTGACACATTAGAAACTAAGAATAAATGTTTGTAATAAAATTAAAAGTAGAACACACCATGCTAAGGTTTACTCAAACGATACATATTGACGCATAAATAAAATATTTTGAAATTATGGTATATGTACATAAAATTAATAAAAATATAAATAGTTAAAACGATATATATCAACATATATATATATCAATAAATATCATGTGTACCTTAACAAAATATCATGTGTAATGATATAAAATTTGAAACAAAATCGTACCCCAAGCCATTTTATAATGTTTGTCCAATGTGAACACACGAATATTTTGTGCATTGTGACATAATGTTTTCGCCTTCCCAAAGGTTTTGTGAGCATTATGTTTAGAAATGTTTATTTATCAATTTGAAATTGTTTGGGTACATATATATTATTTTATTCACATGTTTGTAACGTTCTATTTATTATACGTGCAATGTAATATTTGATATCAAGTACTGTAATGTTCATATATTGGTATTGTCTGATTTTAAGATGTATTGTTATTATTTTTAATATATATTTACAAAATAAAACTATTAGTATATTTTCCTCTTTCTTTTGGAAGTAATGAAATTAATATGTTGTTCTAATAATTGACATCCTCTCTTTTAGTATCATACCCTTTAACATATCTAGTATCCTTCCTTTTCCTTCCGTAATACGTTGGTGTTGTGCCGACATTGCTCTAGGATTCAACGGATGCTTACTCTTGTTATATAATATTGGTATGTATAAATAATATCACGAGTTCCAAAACTTGACCGTAAGACAATGGATGTCATGGACATTGATGCTATCTGCACCCTCTTGCTCGTGTTCAACACCTGCATCGACTAGTTTTGTAGAAGCGACTATGGAACCAACATTAATATGTATATAACACTAGGATCGTGATTACCAAGATGTAATAAATTATACACTATAATTTGAATGACCTATGTAGGAGACACTGATTTTGGAAGTGACAAAAAAAGATGTGCATTGTCTATGAATATTAAATCATGGTACACATATTCACTTCATCTCAGTGCAAACTACAACCAGGTGATGAACTATCGTTCGAATGTAGCATTCCACACAGATATAACTTACATATATATGTATATTATACCACAAAAAATACACATAGTAAACCATTATTGAGATTGAGATTAACCTTAAATTGGACCTCATTTTGCTTGATGTTATGATATTTTGTTTCATCATGCAAATGAATTGAATCACGTTTACTTTTTGTCTTGACCACCATAAAATGAGACTACATAGTTGTCACTTCAATGTTTTCCTTCTAATTTCATTGCTTAACCTAGATGAGGTTGTGGAATAATGGAAGAAGTTGAAGTTCGACATGACAGTAGATGCTCACGAGTTCTACAAGGTATATTCTAATAAAAAGGTTTCACCACAAGGATAGAATTGAAGAAGAAATATACCATCGAGAACATGAACAAAGACAAGGCGCAATAGATGAGATATTGTTGCAACAAACAAGGACTTTACAATGGTGTCTTACTCAACCTTAATAACGAGACAACTAAAACATGGTCATAGATTCTAGACATCTTACACAATGCCACATGATAGAGAGGAGAACAAGATGTATATTCATGTTGAGAGTTATTTAGTTAGTGTTTTATTATTAGTTTATATTATGGGCCTAAGTGTTTTGGCCCATTAGGGTTGTCTTATGTCTTGTACGCTTCTCAGTTCTCCTATATTTATAGGAGCAAAGTTTCTCCTAACTAATACATATATTATCTATATTCTATTCTCTAAGATGGTATCAGAGTAGCCGTCCTAGGAACCAAAAACCCTATGCAAGAGAGTGAGAGAAAATATGAAGCAAGGCCCCTTGCGGGCGGCAGTCGCCCTTAGCAGAGATTGGATACCCACGGGGAAATTTCCCTGCTTGCATCATACACTACGCCACCGTTGCCCCTCTTCTCACCATCGCTCCGGTGCTCTGATCGCCCTTGCTGCAACCCCTTGTCGGCGCCACCCCCTAGCCGCCGCTGCCTGCATGCTGCCCAATCTGATCATTGCCGTTCTTGGCTTAGCTTGGCTGCCCGCTAGGTAAAGAGCCGTTGTGCGCACAACTGTCCAACGGACCCCCTCCTGTTGCAACACATCATCGCGGAGTCATCTCCTGCAGATTGTATTCCTCTATCCAGATCTGATGTCCTTCACGGAGGGCATAACTGAACTTCACCAAGCCAACGTCCCTGCTTCACTCCCTGAATAGCCGCATCCCTGCTTATTTGTGCCCATCACCGCCGCATCACCTCCTAACCGACCTACTGCTGCTAATCCCCTATCTGCAATGAACCCCTCCAACAAATCCGCTGCCCACCACAACTACTCCCTCAACACCGCTGCCTCATGACACAACACCATCATCGTCAATTCCACCCAGCAAGGACGCAAAAGGCAGGCGCCCAACCTACCTAACTCCTGCTACTCCATCTAAGGAATTGTTGTATCTTAGAAATCTCTGCCGTAACTGGAATCTCTAGCCAAGCTTGTGATTTGTAGTTGCTTTGTTCTGCTGGTCCATCCTTCTAGGTTGGACAAGAATTTGTTTGCTTTGTGCTTTTCCCGTTGTGGTGACTTGAATTGCTCCCTTCTGGGAATATGTGCGCCTTGAGATCTTTAGGTTCTCCTGCTACTGCATATGAGCATCATTGCTCTCTACTTATGGTATATGTGGTGACAAGTTGACATCAATTTTCTTGGACTGGCTAGAGCAAATTTGGATGGATTTTATCCGTAATATTATTAATCTTCATGAAGATTTGTGCTTGAAATCTCTTCAAAAATATTTGTAGACCTTTTTTTTTCGGGGGATCTGCCCCCGATCCCCCGCGAGGGGTGGCCTCCTCTCGACTCCCGCCAGCTGAGGGGTAGCGGGACTCTCTAATTGGGGGGCCGCGCCCCCCAAACCCCCCGACAGTTCTGTGACTTGTTTTCTGGGGAGTTTTTTTACCATTGTCCACCCCAACCACTCTTGTTTCCTTCCGTGGTTGGTGTGAGGGGGAGAAATAGAGGAGAGATGAGATGAAGAAAGGAATTTTATTCTGCTTATATTTATGAGGATCTTTTTGTTGCTTTATATTTTGTGAATCTTGATGCACTTGTTGAAGAACTTTTGGACTTCTACTATTGACGATTACTGCTAGCTTCTTGGAGTGCTTTGTATCCGGAGCTTATTTCTGCTTATGTTGTCCTTTAGTTTGCTAATGATCTTCTATCCAGCTACATTGACTCTACTTTCTACATTTTGTCGTACTTTATTTGTGTGTTGACACTGCTCGTGCCTTACACATGTTGACTCTTTCTTTGTCTGTGCTTTATTTGCATGCTGACTGTTGTGACCCAACACTCTTTGGGACTTTGACGTGCTGTACGCCAATACTCTCTGGCATGTTCGTGCCTTGTTTGCATGCCGACTCTCTACTTCTGTGTGTCAGCATTCTCTAGCTCGTCCGTGCACTGTTTCGCACGTTGACCCGTCCGTACTTTATTTGTACGTTGACTACTGTGATCCAGCACTCTCTGGACTCTGCGACTCTTCTACTGTGACCCAACACTATCTGGCTGCTACGACGACGACGTTGATAAAGACCTTGGTGCCTATTAGCTATTTGCTTATTTATGCTCCAGATGATTGAGAAGCTTCTGTGACCTGCTTGCCTAGAGTATCTATTTGAGGGGGAGTGTATCTTGAGTGTTTGAGAACTTTAATTGTAAAATTGAGGGGGAGAAATTTTTTATGGGCTTGATTTATCGTTTTATTCTGTTTCTTTATCGAACTCTCTGTTTGCAAGATGATTTGGGATTCTCCCAACTTCAGCTTAAGGGGGAGTGTTGAGAGTTATTTAATTAGTGTTTTATTATTAGTTTGCGATATGGGCCTAAGTGTTTTGGCCCATTAGGGCTGTCTTATGTACTGTACGCTTCCCTGTTCTCCTATTTATAGGAGCAGGGTTTCTCCTATCTAATACATTGATTAGCCGTATTCTATTCTCTAAGATCTCATATAATTTTCTTTTTGATATTTTAATATTTATATAATCTACTATTGGGTTGTGAAACATAATCATGATCTACTCCCTCATATATTCTCACATATGCCAAAAAAATCATTATTTGACAAATGTTCAAGAAAAAATTCTGAAATGAATGTCAATACTGGCATTTGTTTGAGATCATATAATGATGTGGTGTCTATTGGATCATGGGGAAAGAGTTTTCTTGGGTTCCTTTGAGTGCATATTACATTTGAATGGAAGGTATCAAAAGGAAATGAATGAAAATGAAGCCATGACAGTGTGGGAACAATTTCATAATATTTCATACAACAAATTTTCATTTTTAATGTATCGAGGTCGATAGAGATGATAGGATTGAAAGCATATTTTGGACTCACAATTAGATTTCAACATGTCCTCTTATTTGATGATTGCATCACATTTGATGCAATATTTTTAATCAATAAAAACTACCACCCATTAGGTGTGTATACCAGTTTCTGATTCACTTATTCTGTAAAGAAGTGAAACCACTTCCTTACTAAAAATTTGAATAACAAAACATCCAATCCAAACACACTCAGAAGGTATGTTGGAGTGGGTGTAAAATTTTCAAATCTTTATATAATGGTAACAAAAGACCAAAGTATAGCAACGGAAGAAAATATTTGACTATTCAATTATAAAACAAAGGGTTACAACTTAAACTTACATCATAAGGATCCATGTAGAGGAAATCTAAACCACCTCAAGATTGTCTCCAAGCTTTAACTTCATATTCTAAGTCTAGGTCATCAAACCTTGTCATCCAAGCCTTCCACCTAGGGTTGGAAGCATACCCCAGCAAAAGAGAAACAAAAGGAGTCATCAGCAAAGGCTGGTATGTGCATACTAAAAAGCAAACTTGAGCAATATATGACAATAAGGACATCAAGTATGAATGCTTCCCATGCAAAAGAAAAGGACTACCCACACGGGCATAAAAGATAAGATTCATAACCAAAGGGATACTTGCCATATGTAAAGCAATAAAGAAGTGCCACATGCACATATCATGACCAATATCCTGCATAAATGTGGGATAAGCATAACACTAGAATATTATAAAATACAATGATGGTCAAGAATCACACATCTTGAACCTGATGGGACATGGGCCAAGAATCACACATCCTGCCCTGGCATGGGGAATCACACATCCACCATCCAAACATATATAACATGGGCCAGGAATCACACATCCTGCCCTGGCATGGGGAATCACACATCCACTATCCAAACATAGTAGGAAAATGATAATGAGACAAAACCAATGTAATTATACTACTCTAGGGTTACTGAATCACATAGTAGGAAAATGTAGAGGCAAGTAGGAAAGTATAGTCAAACATCAAATAAGATTTTCCACAATGGTCAACATATGAAACATTAATAAACTTCCACATCATAGTGGTAGATACCATCAACAATATCATCATGTTTCCATATCACAACAAAAGATTCCAAGAAATTATCCAAGATCACAATAACCAGGATAGTTCACATGAACCATGATAACAAGAGAATAGACATGTGTATAGGCAACAGTCAAAAAGATGATAAAGTAGGTGAATTGCTCAATATGGAAGAATAGGGGATACAACATACCTTAGCCTCAGGTGTTCTAGAATCCCTCTTTCCAACACTTCACACGAATATAGAACCCACTTTCCCTAATTCATCATTAGATTTATAAATTAGAGTTGTATGTATTCATTAAAGATTGAAACCCTAATTTTACTAACTTTTTGCACAAACCCTCGAATAAGACTCCAAAAACCTCACCATCATCTTAGTTAGGATTTTTTGATAAAGATAAAATATAAAATTGTATGTTTTGAAAACATGGACTTTTAGGGTTAATTTTAGTGATTTTAAGTTAATTAAATCATTCTAAAAATTACGTTTTCGCAAACATCAAAACCAAAACTCGAAATTATTTTTAATGAATAGGTCTCGTCTTCCTGATTTCAAAACACTATCTACTTTTAATTTTTGACATCAGAATTAATTTATACAATTTATTTTGTCTCGACCAATCACAGCCTGCCACGTAGGCAAGGCATGCAAAACCAAGCGATCGCGGGCGAGTGGTAGCGGTGACCCGCGTCTCAGGAGCGCTCGCAGTAGGTCAAGCGGCCGGGGTCAAACGGTCAAAATAGAGGGAAAAAGACGATAATGTCCCTCGTGTGAAACGCAAGAAAGGCAAGCGATCAGGGGCAAAAAGGGAAAACGACGAGATCGTCTTCTCCAGCCCGCCCGACGGCCGAAGCAAGCTGCTTCTGGCGGGGGTTTGGGCGATTTTGCCCTAGAGCACCAAACTCGACGCGAGAACATGCGTTGGAAAGCCAAGCAACAAACGAACTAAACCGTACATTTGATTTGAAACTAGATCAACCGAGCAGTGCACGAGAGGCGCCGCAAGTCAGGTGTCGTCGGCGGCCAGTTGGAGGTCAGATCGTCCACGAAACACCAAATTGAGAGAACGAGCGAGTTGCTAAGGCGATGGCGGTCGCTGGGGTTGTAAGATTTATAGGCAAGGTACCCTAGACTAGGGTTTAGATAGGTGAAGGTAGAAGGTGGCGGCGCAAGCTTTGGGCGTTCCCCAAATACTCGATTAAAACATGAGATCTTGTATTAGTTGGATGCAGAATTGAATTTGCAATCCAATGCAACTTGTTTCACGAAGTTTCGTTGAGAAATGAGGGAGATATGACATCCGAAAAAATCACAAAAACTCGGAATTACTGTTCATACGCGACCAAGGTAGAAGATGAAATGATCATTTAATACAACTTGCTAAACTTTGATCTTTTGGTGTATTTAATATATAAACCTTTTTATAATTATTTAAAGGTGCAAATAGAGTCCAAATAAACTCAAATTTGGTAGGTTTACTGATTTTGTGGTGAGGAATCCGAATATAAAATTATATTTATCTTTTGACAACTTTTATTGTGTCAAATAAATTAATTACTATTTTCTCTTTCCTCCTTTACTAATGATGTTAGGATTATCCAAAAATTATAAAACTTGACCCACAAGTCACATTTAATATTTTGGATACTAATTTAGTATTATTTCTATTTTTTATATCTTTTATTATTTTAATTAATGATTTAAATATTTTACACACTTTCTCTCTCCTAAATTCACCTTCTTATAAAATATTTTCCAAATTGAATCAAAATTCATACAAAGATATATTTTGACGTGTAGAACACTAATTTAGCATTATTTTATTTTTTTGAAGACTTTTATAATTTTATTTAATTCATTTAAATTTATCACTTATTTAACCCTTCTAATTTATTAGAGGCATCTAGAAACCTTATAAAAAATATAAAACATGGTATACAAGTAATAATAAATGTTAGGAACACGTTTTTGAGATTAATTAATTTTTATCAACATATATTTAATATTTTTGATCTTTAAATCATTTTCTCTCTCCAGATTAAAATAAAATATTAAACATTAACCAAATTAAATGCAAATTTGTCCAAAGGCTTATTTTTATGTTTAGAATACGAATTTGGAGTTATTTTTTGATTTGAGAACATTAAGTATTTTATTTCACTTTATTGGCATATTTCCTATTTTCTTTTGATAATGTCATTAATACTTATATTATGTTCCACTTTAAATGATACTTGGCCCTTAAGTTACTTTTTGATCAAGGAAACAAATTTGAGTATCAAATTATCCTGATGGGTTTCCAATTATAAATTTTGGTACAACATCTTTCTAATTATCTTCTTTACCCATTAATTCCCATATTACCTTTAATTATTGCATTTATCTTCTCCTTTATATAAAATTCGGATTTTCTCCTATTTCTCTTATTTTAGGAAGTACTAGAAAGTTCTACGAAGAAATATTTTATGATTTCTATTACTTAGTGACAATTTATACTTCAACCCCATTAATTAAAACCAAGTTGGTGTTTATGTACATACAACCCTATATTAAGAATATATGGGGAGGTATTTATCCAACTAAGTTCTTTAATTTCTTATTATCATCTAAATGAGTTATTATTAACCACAAAGTATTTTGTATTCCCTTAATTACATGCATTAGTTTATTCTTGTTTGGCTAAGACAAAAGGGTAAAACTACTAGGATAGGGTTCTAGTTCTAGTATGTTACATATTCAATCATGGTTCATGCTAGGTTTAAGTACTAGATGATGTAATTCTTCAATTATTGTTATGATAATTCTTTAATATTGGTTCAATCATGACTTTAACAATTGTTCTATAATTTTACCTTCACAATTGACTCACAATGATATTTCTTAGTTTCAGACAATGATCAGAAATGTTTTGTACTTACAGATTCTCTATTAGGGCTGGAAAAACTCGACCCGACCCGACCCGACCCGACTAAAGCGGGTTCGGGTCTTGATTTTTTCAACCCGACCCGAAATGACTTGAACCCGAAAAACCCGAAATTATTTACGGGTTGGGTACGGGTTTGCAATTCTCGACCCGAAACCCGATCGACCCAAAATTATGTCTTCATATATGTATATATATATTTCATATTTTAGCCATATAAAAGTTAAACACATTCAAACATAAAAATAATATAGTTTATACAAGTCTTTTCTTGTAAAGCACTAATTAACCAACAAATTCTGCAGCAATTTCGGGTCTAACATGTTTTTATTTTTGGGTTTTTTGGGTTTGTATTTTCGGGTTTTCCGGGTTTGTATTTTCGGGTTTTTTGGGTTTGCATATAACATGGTATTTTCGGGTCCACCGGGTCCATCGGGTCAAACCCGCAAATAGTAATTTCGGGTTCGGGTCGAGGAAGTATGACTCAAAAATAATTTCGGGTCGGGTTCGGGTCGAGTGTATTTGATCTGACCCGAATTGACCCGAAATAAGACCCGCTCAACCCGGACCCAATTGCCACCCCTATTCTCTATAGTATGATGAAATAGTGAAGTCCTTTGATTAGTTTCTTATGACTTTCTTAAGGTGCATGTCTGAAAAGGCACCATTGAATATCTTCACAAACCAAGTTATTGTGCCTGCATCAATTAAGGAGGTCCTTCCATAAACATTCATGCACCATGCACTTGGCATATATTGAAAAATGGCAACAAAAAAATCATCATACATTGACAACACGACTTTGTTTGCATATAATGTTGATAATATATATGATTTTTAATGCAAATCAAAATTTAACTTTGCATGGGTGTATTCCCAATGAAACACATAAAAGTATTGAAGGGGTCAATAAATATCGTGCCAAACCACAACCTTATAAAAAATATTAAACCATTTTAACAAGATGATTTTAAGTTGAATGAATAATGAGAAGGATCAAGAATTCTAGACAACTAATAAGTTCATATATAATATTATATCCCAATTGCATGAAGGTTGAGAAAGTTTACATGCCTAACATGATTGAGGATGAGTATAATAAGAAGATAGAGTACATCATCTTTGGTAAACATGAAAAGACTTACGGAAAGAAGGTACCATATACAACTTATAAGCCAAAGTGCAATGAAATCTTGGAGTCAAGAGAGATTTATGCAATCACAAATCAAGCATTGTGGGAATACACATGTAGGATGTATAAATATAGTGGTTTTTTGACGACATGTTCTGAGAGTGATGGAACCATTAGTCTTATTTGGTAACCAAATCATGTGGAAATTTCCACTTAATTACATAAAAGTTGATGGAGGCATTAGGCTTATTTGGAAACCAACTCCTGGGGACATTTCCACTTAATTACATAAAGCATAGATAAACAGAGAAGACATATACAAGAATAGAAATCATAGAAGCAAATGGTTCTATTACCAAACCTCAAAGTATGAGGAATACTTTAATCATCTTTGCTAAAAGAAAATTCAGTTAGCCACCATCATTTGTAGAGATAATGTCATTAAAATATATGGTAGATATGAATCTAAATAAGTTGGAAAAAGGGGAGAAAACATGGTAGTTCCGTCAAGAAGAACATACTCTCCGTTAGGTTTGATACAAAAACACCTAATGATCACCCAAAGGCAAGTAAAAAAGGAAACAAAAATAACCCTATAAAATCAAGAAAGTGGCTCCAACATAATTATGAAAACGTCTGGTACAAGTATAGATACAAGATGCAAAAATAGAAAAAAGATATTAACTTCATGGCCCAAGGTAGGTACAATTATATTAATTCATAATCTATTGATGCATGCAATGATGACATCAATCCATCATTGGAGCATACATGTGAGATCATCAATCTCTATGATTCATAGATGTATAGTAGTGGGAATCAATCAAATGATGAAACAACACTTATACATATATTGCACCATTATGGATTACACAAGGAATCAATCGTATGAAATAAAATTAAAACATAAAATGAACCAACATCGAATCAATTAAATAAAGAAACAATACTAATAGTAGGATCAAAGCATAAGATTATTTACACAATAATATATGTACACAAGAAATAAACCCTTTTTTTATGCTTCAAAGTGGTTGTTCTCTCTTCACTACATCCAACTTTCTCTTTTTCTCTTTATGTTGCATTGTTAGCTTCTTTTTCTCCTACCATCATTTGAATGATTCCATGTATGTGCTTATTGTATTCACTTGTAAGAAGTATGCCCACCAAGTTTTGACAACATTAAAATCAGACTCCTCCTAGTACAACTTTGAGAAGAAATCTTTGGGATGTGTCCATTCCAGTACTAATAAAAATGTTAGGGATTTATTAGAAGTATTGTAATTAGGATGTTTAGATACTACTGTGACTTCCCACCTCTTCTAAATCAAGTATATTCCTAAAAGTATGCAAATAAACCCTCAAGTCTTGTTAATGTTTCTTCGCCTAAAGTCTTATGAATGTCTTCATTTTTGCATACAAATAAAATATATTTTGCAACAAGAAATTTGTTAATAAAATGTCCATGAACTAGACATAAACATGATAGTTATTCTAATAAGATATAATATAATTTTATAGCTAAGCTTGACCCAATGCAGTCCTTCAAAAAATTTCCTTCAACCCAAGGGTCAGACCAGAGGGAGATTTTCACTCCATTGCCAATACTAACTCTAACCTGATGAAGGAGTAGGTCTCTTTGTTTAATAATGGACCTCCACATTCAACTATGATATTGTTTAATAATGAGCATGTTACATCTATAAAATGTGTTATTCATAGGTTGCTTATGTTTTCTTAAAACTTTTCTCATTAATGCCTTAGATCAAATTTAAACAAATCAAATATGAAACTTGATTAGAAAATTAGAGGAACACGGATAAAATGGTCTCAGAGTTTAATTATGCTTCCAATTCCAAGAATGTATAGAGATATGATCTTTAATATAAAATATGCATAGAATCCCTAGTTTCATGACTTTAATGGTCATCATTTGTTTAAATGATATTAATGGATAAAGTCTGAACTTTTTGTATAAAAATATAATGTTGATGACTAATTCTAATTCCAAATCTAAAAAGCAGTGCTAAGATGTGTTAATGTGGTGATTAATAAATGTAAACCCTAGTTTTTGGAGGTTAAGTTGTTTATCATGTTAAATATGTTTATTTGAGATATAAAATGACATCATGGAATATAATGATGATTTAAAATGATTATGACTATAATTATGATAATTAGAGTTGCTAATGTGAATAGCCATGCATATGAAGAATTATGGTTTTGAAGTTAAAGATGATAACTTCGTTGGATCCTAGGATGGGTGATTGGATGCTATGGGGTGGGTGAATAGAGATAAATACACTTAAACAAAATTCATTTATACCTTCAAGATATATCACATGATAAGGTTGCTAACATGGGAATTTGAGTGCAACTAAAAGACACATAGCAAGGATTAGAGAGATTGAACATACACCAATTGACAAGCTATGTAGAGTGGTTCAACACTTCAAACTAGAAGTATGTCACTCACTACCTAGAAAGGTCAACCTCTAGGATTTCTTAACCGTTGCACTCTTATATTCATTCATAAGACTTACAATACATGACCTTGCAAAGGACTTACCTATTTAACCAATAGTCTTCAACCTACCTAAGGGCTTACCCACTTTGTAAGGAGTCTTATGCCTTCACCAAGGACTTACCTAATCTTGCACAAGTCTTTGACCTTGAAAGAATTACCCACTCTTCTTGGATCTTTAGCCTTTGTCTTCACCTTCACCAAGGATAAGGTTTCACCCAGGACTTACCCACTTGAGCATTGAGTCTTCTGCCTTCACCAAGGGCTAACCCACTCCAGCTCCAAGTCTTCATCCTTTAATCTGTTGACCAAGGGACTCCTTCCCTTGTTCTTCTTCACCTATCTTAGCTAAGAGAGAGGGCCTTTATCTTCATGGTTTAATGAGAGATTGGGAGGTGGTAGAAGTGAGAGACTCATAAGATATACATGTAGGACTAGCTCTCTTACAAATCTCCTACTCATTCTAATGGATGATGCAAGTGATTAATCTTAGAGAGAGAGAGAGAGAGAGGAGGTTGAAGGATCACTCAATTATAGAATAGGGACCTTCATAGAGCTTGTCTAACCATGGGATGAAGACTAAGTAGTCCTATTTATAGTTGAGCATGCCTATAAGCCTTTTAGGACACTTAAGGATGACTGTTGAGAATCATATGCTACATGAACATTGAGAATTCTCATCGACCAAGGTGCATTCTAAACAACCAAGGTTCATAAAAGCTCATCCAACCACTGAAAATAAACCCTAGGGCATTTGAAAAAACCTTGGTTCTCAACACGAGTGGATTCCTCATCAAACAAGGTACAACAAGGAGCCCCAAGGAACTTATCTCTCCAAAATGATACAAAAACATAAGAGGCTGTGTAATGGACTAACGATGGACAAACACCTTGATTCTATTATACAGGGAGTTGAATGGAACATCCCAAGGATCAGGGGAACTGAAAGGCTCACTAAGATTTATGCGAATACTAGGATTACTGGAGAGGTAGATCATTTCTAATTTAAAGAGGTGTATCCCTTCTCCTTAAAAGCTGCTTGGAACATCTGTCGAAACCCAGACAAGCAAATCCCATGGGCAAGATGGACATGGAAGACCAAAGTTCCACAAAGATTCAAAATCCACTACTGGAAACTGATGCAAGGAAAACTAACTATAGATAGATATCTCAAGAGTAGAGGCTTTTTCCTAGCCTCTAGATGTTGTGTATGTCGGGAGAGTGAAGAGGACATTACTCATATGTTCTGGTGCTGCAAGTTCGCCTGTGAGTTGTGGGACAGCGCATGATCTGTTATCCCAATTACTCCAACCTGTAGAGATGATATGCTGATAATGAAAGGAGAGAAAGAAAAGATAATGGTTATGCCAGTAACCTACTACACCTGGTCCACTCGAAATCAGGTTATTTTTGAAGATGCAAGACCCACTACAAATGTAGTGTGGAATAGAATAACAAATGATTTCAAAAACCTATATAGATACATATTTGATTGAGATGCAAGCATCTCCCCCACTTGTACAGTTTTGACTTTTTTGGGAATATAAAGAGTAGCACGCTTAATGATAAAAAAAAGATGTAACCTTCTCAAACCCTGTATTGATATCTGGTGAGTTAAAGAGAGAGAATGGGGTGAATAGAGTCATCACATGGGGATGAATAATGTCCACTGTAGGGACCAAACCCTTAGAGAGGGTTCCCTAGAAAGAGGCTACCCCTAAAGAGGGCACACCATTGTGAAAAGAGGATAAGGGTGGTGAGTTAAAATAAGAAATGCTTACTGAGGTTGCATAAAAAATAAAAAATAAAAAGGATGATGATATGAAACCCTTAGTTCAACTTTGAGGGCTAATATCCCGACCTGGGGTGAGTCAACCTGACTTGAAAAGGGCCTATGCAGGAGGCAAACCCTAGACCTATAGGGATGGGTTGTGGCTAAAGAGCCTAACCTACTCCTATGAGCCAAGAAGGCACCCTTGGTTAGGACCTTTCCTAGAAAGGTAAGTTGACTAAATCAATTTAAGGATTATGAGTTTGATCCTGAAAAAGAAAGTCACCATGAGCTCAATGAGGGGATATAAAGTGAATAATGAACATCATAAGAGATGGAGGAAATCTGACTTAAAGCATTACATATTAACATAATTTTCTCTCAAAGAAACCCTTGGGAAGGGTAGAGCCCTAAGTCAATCCTAAGGTCAAGTAGGGAGTATTAAAGGTACATGGGACCGATGGGATTAGGAGTTGATTGTTCCCTAAATGCACAAGACCATCTGGTCAAGGGGTAACAACTATGTTTTCTTGAGGCCCATGACTGAGGAGATTGACCACCTTCATGAGTTGATGAGTTCTAATGGGTGAATCTAAGAGGCACTCCCTAGATGCATAAGGATGAGATCACTCCAAAAGTACATATACCCCTAGAGACCTAAATGAAGTGTCTAAGGCACATAATACATGACATGTAAATGTAAAAAATACAAAGAAGTGATGTAATAATGAAATATTAAGAGGAGTTGTGCACAAACTCAAGAGTGAAAAGGCATTTGACTTCATGAAATATAAGAATATTGTGGAATTAAAAAGTATTCTTCAGAGTCATGATGAGAATGACTTAACTTAAAATGTGAAATTTTGAGATAATATATGGATACACCATCTCTATTCTTAGAATGAGGTGGACTTTGTATTTAGGCTACAATAAATTGCTTATTTCATCTCATTACGAGTGGGAGAGATTGGGTAGAAATATGTTATGCATAAAGATGACATACGAGAATGAGCACCTTAAGTTGAACTTAATGACATGATCTATGGTTTGAAGTGTTACCTCACCCTTAATGCAAAAGTAAAATAGTAATAGGTTGAAAACCAAGGTGAAAAGTAGTCACCAAGTGAAATTGGATTCATAAATGAAAATTGTAATCACCAAGAGAGGATATCGTATAAATACTAAGGATGTGGTTATACCTTGAATTGAATTCAAGTACCAATCTTAGTAAGAAGCATGTAAATAAAAGTTGTTAAAGATATTTAAGTAGACTTATCATTCACCTTAACTTTATTGGGTGTGAATTTTGAGGACAAAATTCCTATAAGAAGGAACAAATGTTATAATCGATTTTTCCCATATTTTTTTGCAAATATTATAATATTAAGGACACATTAGAAAGCGGGTTCTTTATGTGTCTTTTTTGGAAATTGTGGTTTGAAAGTGCAAATACTCCATATGGAATAGTTCTGTGTAGTTTACTAGTTTCAATAATACCTTAGTGGATATTGGATAAAGAAATAGGGGAAAATCTAATGATAAATGAATTACCAAAAATAATGGAGATGTTGTAAATAAATAAGGAATGGTGAGGAATTTTCTAGAAAAGAGATGTTGAGGGAAACTAATGAAATGGATTCAGGTCAAATTTGTGTGTAATGAGAAAATACATCATTATGGGATAGTTTGCCATGATTGAATGGAATAAGAAATAAATTGATGCCTTAAATAAATCAAATATGTCATTTTCTTAAGGGTCAAGTAAAGTGTATTTAATGTTCGTATTTTGGCTTCAAATCTTTCTCACATTGGGATATAAGTATTGAAGACTCTCCTTTAAAGTTTGGAATTAATTGTATAAAAGGAGAGAGATATGAATTATACTAGTTTTCCTAATGTGTGAGGGATTACTTGGCAAAGTATTAAATGTCACTTTTCCTTTTCTAGTAAAATAAATAAAGGGATGACCCTTTGAAAAAGGTGTTGTTGGTATGTATGCCCTGAGAGCCAATCATGGGATGATTGGTGGGATACATTAAGATTGATTTGATAAACATCAAAGGCAAGCTTCCAATTCTTTCTGGTTCAGTCATATGAGATAATTATAGAATAGATTGAATGTCTAGAGAATGACAGTACTCAATGACACATGCCTTCAGGTTCAGGACATAAATGATGAGATCATACAGATGCTAAGAGTTTGTACATTCTTATTATGTCCCTAGTCGGATGTCATTGTGGAAGGTAGATAGACAACAATGACACACAAGACTAGATTGTGGTGTTGGTTGATGACAGAATCTCATTAGTGATGATATGGATATATCAAACTAAACAAACAGGTACTTGTTAGAGAACAAGTGTACCGGATAGACTGACCGGCCTAAATTGCGCGTCCTAAAATTGGAGGTGGATTTGAGGTAGTCGAGCTTTTACATTTATAAACCCGAATCCTTCTAGGCCCCCGCAACTTTGTTTACGGGGTCGAAGTAGATATACGGGATTGAACACAGGGACAAGGGGGGTAGTGTTGAGAACCCAAAATCGACACGCTACACTCCGACAGGTATAAGGAGATATAAATTCCCCAAGGGGAAACAACAAGATGTCACAAATAAAACAAAGAAAACTATCTCCAATTGGAGCTACAAGGGAGGTTTAAGGTTTTAGTCATTTAGTAGTTTTTAGGGGTTTTCATGCAACAGAAACAGAAAGATGAAACCAGAGCTAGAGCAAGATGCGAAGGATAAGACTACAGTAAAACAAGCGGCAGCGGTAACGTCCTGCACCCCTCCTCTCAGAGCGGGTACCTCTATCCAAGTATCAACACCCCTCTCGAGGTTGTTGGACTTAAGCTAGAGTGGAGAGTTATCGAAACAACTCCGTTCCAGGCACTTTCGTACTCTGGAATCGGACCAAACACTAGAGTCACAACACGACTCTCGAAGTTGTTGCGACGGGAAAACACGATTCGGTAGCTAAGCGAAACGCGATCCAAACATGCAAGCTAGAGTTCAGATATCAAACATAGCAGTCTATCCGATATATCGCACCAAGCATATAGCAACAAGTAAAGAAGCATTTCTATGTCCATAAACATTAAAGGTCTTAATTACAATGCATAAATAAAGAATTAAAAGACAAAAAATAAAGATAAGTGTTTCCTTCTTGGTGTAGAAGGACGACAGGCTACAATGGCTCTCCAGCCCGATATCGGCCCAGGGGCCTAGCCCAATACATCTGTGTCGGGCGGCACACCCTCTCGGGTGGCACGCTTTGACGGCCGACTATATCACTCAAGGACCTGGCCGATACGCTCAAGTCGGGCGACACACCCTCTCGGGCGGCACACATGACGGGCGAAGCGTATCAGGTTCGATATCATGTCAGGCATGGAGCGACGCGTCCTACTGTCAGACACTTATGTCGCTCATCGTCGTTGGCCGATATCGGCCCGCAGTGTCGCCCGAGACATTCCTAAGTGAACCATCCCCTCCCTCTCGGGATGAGGGAGAGCTCACCTAGTGTCGCCCGACACGAGCACTGGGGCGCGATACTCCTGCTCTTGCAGTTCCTCCGAAGATCACTCAAGGCTCCGAAGTATCCGGACTGTCCGACCTGTCTTTTCAGCTCCCTGTAGCTGCTATGTATAGGCAGCGGTTGGGGGAAGTTATGGTGCTTGACGCGCCACATGTACTCCATATTCGTGAGTTTGGTGGACGACTGATACACATATCTCCCGACACGGGGATCTCGGCTATCGGTCACGTGACGGGCGGCGCCTGCCGGTGGGTGGTCCGCGTCGGGCGACAGGCTATGGTTGTTAGATGAGCTTGGGCTCCCTGTCGGGTAAAGGGCGTGTCGTCCGTCAGCTTCTTCTTGCGCGGTATCCCCGTGTCGCGCGTCGTTGCGTCGCGCCACCCTGTCGGGCAGTGCTTGTGTTGTATCGGGCCATTGGAAGGCCGATGTAGGTTTGGACTTTTGGACTTATTGCTTGTGGGCCGGTACGGCCTCATTGGGCCAAAACTGGAGGAAAGTTCTGTAAAAGATGGAAGTATTGGATTAAGAGCATTGCTTGGCCAATTCTTGCGAAAGTGTATATAAAAGAGAGGAAATAGCAGAAAAGGGCAGTTTTGATAACAGAAAACAAGGCTAAAATGTCACCAAAATTGGTGTCATCACAGACCCACCATGAGTTTGACACATGGAACCATGACATGGTAGTCACAGTCAGTTCTCATAGTGATGGTGGTGAGTGTGATTCTTAGACCTGAAATCACTACACTCAATACATGTTGTTGGGTACACTTTGACATCATCAAACGCAATCCTAAAACATGGGTTGTTATAAAGGTGATGATTGGGTGACTTTGACACATGGGGCTTTTGAGGGGTGAGTGATAGATATGGGATTTGTCCCTCCTGAGGGAGTTTGATATCCATGACCACTTGATGAGTAGGATTGAGATAGGCATGCACACATGTGTGAATTAGTATGTGATATTGATGTCATACATATATCCTCTAATCTACTATGAGATCAAGAAAGTGAATGAACATTGACAGGATGACTGTTCCATGCCTTGAGTTCATTCAGGATATTAGTGACAAAGGAATTATACATTCGCTGTAACACCATTCACAGATTGCAGGATTGAAAGTTGTTCTCTGACTTTCTATTTCACTTGGGTAGCACTAATGTGCGACTAGGCACCGCTCTTTGCTTGTGAAGTCATAAGTGTTATGGACTTTCACTGCCAACGTGAAATGGGCCTGTAGGGTCACACACATAGGATTTAACCTGGAAGATGAGTTTATCCACAAATGATGTTTAGATTGATTACTAAAGGAGTTTAGTGGTTCAATTAAATAGTGAATTAATTGATAGATTAGTATCATAGTGTTCAAGGTGTTGGATCGATTGATTAGAGTATCAGATTGATTGAAACTGCAATTGACTGATTTGCACAGTCTGCTGCCCCAACCGATCGACTCATGGGATGAACTAATCGACTCAGGTTGGTGAATCGGTCAGCTCAAGTTGTGAGTCGATCGACTCATATGCCATGAAACGACTGACTTAATTGTTGAACCGGTCAATTCATGGAACAACCGAGATCGTTTGGAAAGTCAGAAGACTATTTTGCAAATACAATTTGTTTCACTTGTACAAATTTGATTTGGACAAGGGTTAATATTTGATTAGTTGGAAACAAATTTGAAAGTCAATTTGAGTTGGGCCAGGACCACGAACCGATCAGCTCAGAGGTGAACTGATCGGCTCAGGGCCCCAAACAACTGGTTCAAGTAGTGAACCGATCGGCTTACCTCCCCAACCGACCATTTCATGCATGAAACAATCGGTTCAAGTGGCGCAGTAGGTTGTTTTATGGAAAATCTCGAATCCTTCTACTCCTGCTTTAATCCCACATTGCCCGGGGTAGAGAACCCTATCCCATGACCCTCCTATATATATAAGGGTAGTGGGGGCTTCTCAAGAACAAAAACTCAGAACACCAGTTGCTATGCAAAGTTGTCGTTTTCTTTGGTTTTGGTAACCAAGAGAGCCCGAGCAAGTGCTACCCGATAAGAGAGGCATAGCAAGGGAAAGACAACTACAGAAAGGAAACTGGTTGCAGGAGAGTGTGTCGGTGACTAGTATGCCGACATGAGGGTGCGACTCCTTTCGATTCCTTATGGGACAAGGAGATCGGGGTTCTAGGTGGTCTGTGTGGACTACTTCAGAGGCGGGAGACTTCTTCCGCTCAGAGGACAGCTGTCAATCCCGACAGTCCCGGTGAGACCAGGAGCTGCACATACACCATCCAAGACTGGAGGTGAAGACTGTGCAAGCTGCAAGGTAACGTCTCTGAGCAAGCCTCGGGACAAGGTATGCCTCTACAAACCATCCTTCCTATTATATAGACGTTGACACGATTCCTTTATTCTGGGTCCGGGAGGAGAAATTTTTTGTTTCCGCTGCCTTCTCTGTCTCCCCAAAAACCCAACAGTGGTATCAGAGCCTCAGTCTCAGTCATCGTCAGATGTCCTCCATTCTTTGAAATAACAGGAAATAAAAGATCTATCCTATTTACATTTAAATTGGGAAACCCCGAGTTACATTCGGGGGGAGTAAAGGTAGGAAAGAAATCTCAAGTTATCTTGAGTTACATCAAGAATAGGAGACAGGGAATCGGTGCACAGACCGAGATGCAAGCAACCACATACAACCAACCACACACATAGGGTTTATTGGCCATAACAACACTATACATCCACCACAAAACTCGTTTAAGGGTGATGTGTATCGAGTGCATTCCTATTACATATCATATATGTATATTGGGATTTGTGGATTTAGGATTGGACATGCATAAAGCGTGTGAACTTATCAGTTGGCGATCCAGACGATCGCTTGAGGAGCAAAACGAGCGGGTGGTGACCTGAGGAGATGCACGATGACCAGGTGAACCGATCGGTTGGAGGAGCCAACCAATCGACTGGTGGCACCCAGACGACCGGCCAGGGCGAGCGGGTCATTCATGTGATGAGTTGATCAACTCGGACGGCTATAGCACTTCATCATGGACATGTTGCATGTGATGTAGACCTAGATGACCATGATTCCTCTTGGGTCGAGGAGTCACATTAGGATGGCCATAATCATCACTTTTATCATTTTGCATGTTTTCTATGGGATATAACATGTATATGATACATACTATGTATTGTGGTGATTGGATATGTATATGCACCTATAAAAACCAAATCCCTCATCTAAATATTAAGTATTTTACGCCTTCCATTAGCGGTACACATGAAAAACTTGACCGACCAAGCATAGGTTATGCCAAAGCGTGGTGCGCCATCTATCTCATAGAAGTGTAAAGGGTAAACATGTATGTTTTGCCAAAGTAGGGTGCATGTTTACCGTGTCAGCTTTTGGGTTAGACTTAACTGGTGATTCTTAGAGCATCTAAGCCCAGAGGCATGGAATGTTCATGGCAAGGTGTTGCGCATGTCCATTCATCAAGAGTTGCATATGATGCAATTGACATGATGGCCTACCTAAATAGTCAAGATTGTGGGCGATCAGCCAAAGCTGACTCATGACTTGATGAAATACGGATCTTGACCCACTAGAAGATTGTACGCTGCAATCTTCCAAATTGATGTTGAGGGCTATCAATTTGAACAAAATAGTGGGAGCGATAATTAATTAAAGTCCTAATTATATCATTAATTTTTCAAATCAATCAAATAAGTCAAAATTGAGCTTTGGACTAAATTGCATGTATTTCCTTTTTGTAGTACAAATGACAACAAACAACAATCACTTCTCGTTGCGATCGGTCCTTGAAAAGGACAAGCTGAATGGGACTAACTTCCACGACTGGTTTAGGACATTGAGAATTGTTCTCACTCAAGAGTGAAAGCTCTATGTCTTAGATACTCCAATTCCAGAGGAACCTGCTCCTACCACACCAAAGGAAGAAATGGATGCTTATAAGAAGCATTCTGATGATGCCATTGATGCAAAGTGCTTGATGTTGTGCTCCCTGAACCACGAGTTGCAGAGACAACATGAGAGCATGGGTGTCATTGGGATGATTCAACATCTCAAGAACATGTATGAAGATCCAACACGGCAAGAGAGATATGATGTATCCAGGGCGCTGTTCAAGTGTGTCATGATAGAAGGAGATCCAGTTAGTCCTCACACGCTCAAGATGATTGGGTATGTGGAGAACCTGATGAGATTGGGATTTCCCCTGAGCCAGGAGTTGGCTACTGACGTGATACTACAATTGTTGCCAGAATCCTATAGTTAGTTTGTGATGAACTACAACATGAACAACTTTGACAAGCCGTTGACAGAGTTGTTGGGCATGTTGAGGACAGTTGAGGCACAGATGAAGAAGGACAAGCCTAAGTCTGTGATGATGATCAACAACAAGAAAGGCAAGTCCAAGAGCAAGGGCAAGGGCAAAGCTAAGAAAGGTTCTGATGCTAGCCAACAACCCAAGTCGTCTTCAACTCTCAAGGCTAAGGGAGGCGTGACCAAGAGAGGCAATTGCCACCATTGTCAAAAGCCAGGACATTGGAAAAGGAATTGCCCACTCTATCTGGAAGAACTAAAGAAGAAGGAGGTGACAGGCATCTCCACATGAAGGTGTCATGAAATAAACTTGTAACATTTTTGAGGTATATGATACCAAAATATAAAATGTAAAGCACTCAATAAATGGGGCAAGTGTTTCCACCATAGATAGGAGTACTTTAGTGTATTTTCAGCCTTAAAGGCATGTAATAGAGTTATGAACTGCTATTTCATATTTGCCAATGGATAGAAACACATTATTTTTTTGCATATTGTATGACAATAATGGCAATTAATAAAGTTGATGTTTCAATCTTTGCGGAAATGCCTTGTTTATCTTGTGGTACTTGGTATGCATAAGATAAAATGATACCTAAAAGTTATTGATAACTCAAACAATCAAATTATCATAAATCATGAGAAATTCATTTCTAGTTTCCATATGATGGATAAATCTAGACTCTTTTGGTTGGAGAACCAGTAAGAGACATGAATCTCTTGGACATGATTAATCAATCTTCACTAAGGTAGTGGGAGAATGATTATCCTATTAGGTATAATACATGTGATGTATTCACATACCTATTAGAGTTAATGCTAATACTTCAAACGGTGTTTAGAGAAATACCAATATGAATATCTTGAAGTGTTCAGGAATGTCATAGATGAAGTATGAATTTGGTAAAGTGTTAATTCTTGATGAGATCAATGAATGAAATACTTGAACCAAATGTTTGAGATCCTTGTGAGTGATTATGATAATGTATCATAGATACTTGAACCAAATGCATGGAGATTTCTAAATCAAAAGGAGTCATACTCTAAGGAGTTAGAGGATGATTATCAAATAACTAATTTCTTCTTAAATAAAGGATACCCCACACTAATAAAGGACATTGAGAATCACTAAGGGTTGTGAGTTCTTATATCCTTGACAGATACACCTCGATTATCTATGTGATGAGTTGGTCATGTGATGGGTCATCTATCTAGATGAATATGAGGAACTAGATTTTGAGTTATAGTTTATGACCATTACATCCTAAATGACTTCCATGTGAACCATAAGGTATGACCTTGATGGTAGCACCCATTGGGATGAAATCCATAAGTGCGAATGAGTCTTAAGCGTTAAGACACATGGATGACATTTTGAGAAGGATGATGCTTGATGACTAAGATATTTGGCATATGGTACTAAAACTGCATTCCTATAAGGAATACAACGAGGATGTGTACGTGACACAACCTATAAGGTTTATGAATCCATTAATGCAAATGAAGTCTATAAGTTACAATGGACTAATCAATGTGATTGATTGAGTACAAACAACTCAGAACTGTGATCTTTATTTTTGATAATATCGTCAAAAGGTTTGACTGATATGTCAAAGATAAAGAAGGGATATGTGATTTAGTGGGAGCGTATTCACATTCCACATATTGATGTGAAGTGGAAATGTTCTAGAATGGAAATACAAAGTGGAAATTATCTTTAGGGAAGATAGAGATGTTTCCTATGTGATAGGAATAGAGATAGTTCTCGAAAAACCTCTTGACCGAAAAAGAGATAGCATACATTGGCAATCTATACTGAAGGGTTTAGTATGCACAGATTCAGTGGGAGAAAACTCATCCATGTTACATGGAGTTAATATCCCAAGGCCAAGTGTCCAATTCTTATGAAGAATGGGAACGCTAAGAACAGATATGGATCTATCATGTATGTAATCATCCCATTATCTTACATGTATGGACATAGCAAGGATAAAATGCATTCATCATCTTGTATGTAGGACATGACAACATGATGTGCTCATCTTGATAACTCATATGTGGGACATGACGAGTGGATGTCTGTCTAGTTCCAGTAAGGGTTACTGGAATACCATAAGAACTTGATAAGTACTTGAGAAGTACTAGTTCTATGGAAATAAGGAAGGGTTCACTGTAAAAGGTTACACTGATGCGAACTTCCAAAAAGGGCAGAAAAATAATCACAAAATATATATGGGATATATAAAAGTGAATGTTTGTTGATAAATGGAAACATTCCAATAAAGCCGTTTAAAAGGAAATGCCGAGTATCCGTGTGTTAGAGAACAACAGTGGATACTATATGGATCTAGGAGTTCATAGAGATGAACTTATAGACATTCCGATCATTGATGACAAGTTAGGAGTGCTTGATCAAGCAATGTCGCTAAAGGTTAGAAAAGGAATACTAGATCGCATGTTACAACATCTCCATCTCATACATGTGACGTACAAAAAAGAAATGAGAGACATGCAATTAATTCCGACTTTGGAAAAGTGTTGCTATAACTCACTGTGTTAGCACTAGAGCACAGTAACATGTGGGACATATTTGACGATCACTATGGATATGATTCAAGGGTGATTGGCTCGCAGTGCAAGTGGGAGTCTGTTGGTATGTATGCCCTGAGAGCCAATCATGGGATGATTGATGGGATACATTAAGATTGATTTGATAAACATCAAAGGCAAGCTTCCAATTCTTTATGGTTCAGTCATATGAGATAATGATAGAACATATTGAATGTCTAGAAAATGACAATACTCAATGACGTATGCCTTCAGGTTGAGGACCTGAATGATGAGATCATACAGATGCTAAGAGTTTGTACATTCTTATTATGTCCCTAGTCGGATGTCATTGTGGAAGGTAGATAGACAACAATGACACACAAGACTAGATTGTGGTGTTGGTTGATGACAAAATCTCATTAGTCATGATATGGAGATACCAAACCAAACACATAGGTACTTGTTAGAGAACAAGTGTACCAGACAGACCCACTGTGAGTTTGACACATGGAACCATGACATGGTAGTCACAGTCAGTTCTCACAGTGATGGTGGTGAGTTTGATTCTTAGACCTGAAATCACTACACTCAACACATGTCGTTGGGTACACTTTGACATCATCAAACGCAGTCTTGAAACATGGATTGTTATAAAGGTGATGATTGGGTGGCTTTGACACATGGGGCTTTTGAGGGGTGAGTGATAGATATGGGATTTGTCCCTCCTGAGGGAGTTTGATATCCATGGCCACTTGATGAGTAGGATTGAGATAGGTGTGCACGCATGTGTGAATCAGTATGTGATATTGATGTCATACATATCTCCTCCAATCTACTCTGAGATCAAGAAAGTGAATGAACGTTGACAGGATGACTATTTCATGCCTTGAGTTCATTCAAGATATTAGTGACAAAGGAATTATACATTCGCTGTAACACCATTCACGGATTGTAGGATTGAAAGTTGTTCTCCAACTTTCTATTTCACTTGGGTAGCACTGATGTGCGACTAGGCACCGCTCTTTGCTTGTGAAGTCATAAGTGTTATGGACTTTCACTGCCAATGTGAAATGGGCTTGCAGGGTCACACACATAGGATTTAACCTAGAAGATGAGTTTATCCACAAACGATGTTTAGATTGATTACTAAAGGAGTTTAGTGGTTCAATTAAACACTCAATCAATTGATAGCTCAGTATCATAGTGTTCAAGGTGTTGGATCGATTGATTAGAGTATCAGATTGATTGAAACTACAATTGACTGATTTGCACAGTCTGCTGCCCCAACCGATCAGCTCATGGGATGAACCGATCGACTCAGGTTGGTGAACCGGTCGGCTCAAGTTGTGAGTCGATTGACTCATATTCCATGAAACGATCGGCTCAATTGTTGAACCGGTCAATTTGTGGAACAAATGAGATCATTTGGAAAGTCAGAAGACTATTTTGCAAATACAATTTGTTTCACTTGTACAAATTTGATTTGGACAAGGATTCAAATTTGATTAGTTGGAAACAAATTTGAAAGTCAATTTGAGTTGGACCAGGACCATGAACCGATCGGCTCATAGGTGAATCGATCAGCTCAGGGCCCCAAACGATCGGTTCAGGTAGTGAATCGATCGACTCACCTCCCCAACCGATAGTTTCATGCATGAAACGATAGGTTCAAGTGGCACAGTTGGTTATTTTGTGAAAATCTCAAATCCTTCTACTCCTGCTTTAATTATGCATTGCTCGAGGTAGAGAACCCTGTCACATGACCCTCCTATATATAGGGGTAGTGGGGGCTTCTCAAGAACAACAACTCAGAACACCAGTTGCTCTGCAAAGTTGTCGTTCTCTCTGGTTTTGGTAACCGAGAGAGCCTGAGAAAGTGCTACCCGATAAGGGAGGCATAGCAAGGGAAAGACAACTGCAGAAAGGCAACTGGTTGCAGGAGAGTCTGTCGGTGACTAGTACACCAAAAGGAGGGTGCGACTCCTTCCGATTCCTTGTGGGACAAGGAGATCAGAGTTCCAAGTGGTATGTGTGGACTACTTCAGAGGCGGAAGACTTCTGCTGCTCAGAGGACAGCAGTCAATCCTGACAGTCCTGGTGAGACCAGGAGCTGCACAGACACCATCCAAGACCGGAGGTGAAGACCACAAAAGCCATGAGATAATGCCGCCGAGCAAGCCTCGGGACAAGGTATGCCTCTACAAACCATCCTTTCTATTGTATAGACATTGACGCGATTCCTTTATTCTGGGTTTGGGAGGAGAAAATTTTTGTTTCTGCTACCTTCTCTGTCTCCCCAAAAATCCAATAGGTGTGTACCCTGGTTATCCTTGGATTAGGATTGAATGACAATCCCCACATCTCCTACCTCGTGCCTGAGTTGGAAGTAATAGTAGCATGACCTTCCCTCACCTTTCCCTCTCTGCTCCCACCACTATTTTCTTCAAAATTGGTTCCTACAAATTTGAGAGAAAGTGGCAAATCTTGCAAGCTATTAATGAGCAAATATCTTGTTGTATTCAGAAATTACCCAAATCATGGGTGCGTCTAGACTCTTAAGGTAACATTGGGATCCCTATACCCTAACCACTCATGCCTATATAAGGAAATGGAAAGTGCAACTGTGAAGGGTAGACACAAAGACTGCCTTCTGTTGCTCTTGAACCCCTTGGCAACCCATGGAAGATCTTCAACTCTATCCATAGCGACAATCACCCAAGCCCTCATGTAGAAACCACCTATACACAATTAAATGGGTCCAATGAAACTTGGGGACTCGCTGAAGGTAGGAAAGACTTTGGTTGATCATCTCATCTAGCGAGTAATCCAAACGATGAAGTGTTGTCCTCCAACACTTGTAGACCAGAGATCATGCTCGAGTTTGGACCTTTAATCAAAGAAAAAGCTACTAACTGGAGGGGAAAGATTGTAGGGCCCCAAGTATACTCATCAGGAATAGAGGTAAAATCCATCTTTCCCATATTCAACTCTTTAGCAATAGGAGACTAGACTTTAGAACCATCACCACTGACCACTCCTACATTAGTTGCGGGTCTCGTTGGCTTTGTAAAGCCTAGATGAAGGTAGAACAACACCAACTCAGGGCACACAGAACATGTATCCCAGAGTCAAGCATACACTTGACTTGTGAAGCTTTTGTTTCTGCCAACCATGGTGGGTTAGAGAAGGAAGAATCCCCTTGTAGGAATTACTGTTGTGCGTTGACCCGTGTGCCTGATCTCAACCACTGTGAAGGGGCATTATCATCTTTTATCCCTCTCATGAAGCCCATACCACGTGTGTCAGGTGTCAATTAGGTGAAATCCTATTGGATAGAGGCGGCCCACATGGCATGAATGGATAATGTGATAAATGCTGACATGGCATGCTACCCTTGGTCTAGAGAGGTTTAATTTGCAATAATTATAATAACTGCTAGGATGATCATATTTGGACAAACCATATATGAAACTTGATTAAAAAATTAGAAGAACACACATAAAATGGTTTTAGAGTCTAATTATGGTGAAAAGTATGTAAAGAAATGATCTTTATTGAAAAATATGCATAGATACCCTAGTTTCATGATTTTAATGGTCATCACTTGTTTAAATGATATTAATGGATAAAAGCCTAACCTTTTTGGATAAAAAGAGCATGATAACTAATTCTAATTCCAATTCTAAAAGTAGTGTTGAGATGTATTAATGTGATGATTAATAAATGTAAGCCCTAGTCTTAGGAGATTAAGTTGTTAACCATGTTAAATATGTTTCTTTGAGATATAAACTGACATTGTGGAATATAATGATGATTTAACATGATTATGACTATAATGATGATTATTAGAGTTGCTAATGTGAATAGCCATGCATATGAGGAATTTGGGGTTAGAAGTTAAAGATGATAACTTTAATGAACTCAGACTAATCCAAGTGATCATAATGAAATAATAAGATGGATAAAGTAATTAGGGTTGCACATGATGTTTAATGTGGATTAATAACTTTAATAAAGAGTTATGCGATGGAATTAGGGTTTGTACCCTTATTCCTCACCCAAACTTAGACATGATCCTAAACCCTGGATTAGGACCCCAGAGGGGTTTGATCTAGTTAATATGATGGTAACACTTTAGGATTTACATGCATGTAGATTAAATGTTGATTGCTTGATTTGTTTGCTTGATTGAATATATGCTTAAAGTATGATTGTAAGCTCAGCATGGTTCTAAAAAGGTATGTGTTTACACCTATGACTACCCACATTAGTTTGCTGGTATTTTCTGAGGATTTCTCAAGGATTGAACAACTAAAATGTTGGACGTTTATTTACATTCAATTCAATTATAATGTCATTATGAGTATTACATAAAGAAAGATTATGTGAAGAAAATTACTATCCTTATTTGCAAGTATTTGATGGAATATATGTTGTTAGTTTACTCACACACTTTTGTATGCACCCACGTAAACATTTGATATGTTGAATAGTGCTTTTGTTTCATAAAGTTTTAGGTACATGCTAGATAAGATAATATCAAGATATGATGGACATATGAATTTACTTGAAGACATTAAAGTTATCTTTTAAGGAATATTAGATAGATATTATTCTCATATAGTTATCATATGTGCAATTCTGATGAAGGAAAGCTCTGTAAGTTCTAGAGGAACATCTTGTAAACAAGGTATTTGAATTAATGGAAATTATTTACTATCAATTAATTTTTGTTTAAAATTTGGATCCGTGGGAAAATTTTAGATAATGGCTCTCATATTTTTGTCCTTAATTAATTGGGGGATACTGAAAAGTGACGTCGTTACATTTGGTGTCGAAGTGCAAAATTTTACAAATAATATTAATAGTTTATAATTTAAAGTAATTTGTACAAATATGAGTGTAACGTCTAGGCCCACTACCCAAGGCTCTAGTAGAGTTTCAGGAATGCCGAATGGCCCCACAAACCACCACTAGCCTTAACTGCGCACTTTGTCCTCACTGACGCGCAAGCCAGGATCAACTTCCCGACTGGTCACCCATACTAGTACTACTCCAAGCTAAGCACACTTAACTATGGAGTTCTTTAGTGATGGGCTCCCGGAAAAAGAGGTGCACCTTGGTGATATGGGTAGTCCAATCATTCCTTTTAAGATCAACTTATCCGAGGCCTCAAATCATGGGATGTTACAATGAGGGAATTATTAAGGCATATTCTAAAGTCGATGGTGACTAGAAGGGACCATAGACTGAGGTTGGGAAAACTTTCCTCCAAACCTCTAGTCAGCTTACAAGGACTCCTGGGCCCATGCATCCTACCTTTTCTAGCCAAAGTCAGAAGTATTTGCCTGAAGTAAAATACCTTTAAGGTTTCTACTCATCTCTTTTTTCCATTTCTCATTCTCTTTCTTAATAAACCCAAAAAGGAACTTCTCTCCTCACCTAAAGTTAAGGTTTTTGATAAGAAATAGGATCAAGGCATACTCCACCAATTAATGTACATGTAATGCATAAATATAATGTACATATAATGTGGATATAATAATGTACATATAATAATCTACATGTCATGCAGAAATTAAAATGTATAATGGAAATAATAATGTATATGTAATCAAGGAATGAGGTTTCAGCGAAATCACCAAAATTTCACCCCAAAATACCGATTTCAGTAGCATCTGGTACCAAAACATGCGACTATACCAATTTCAATCGAAATTGGCAACAAGATTGCATTTATTGAAATTTTGACGGTTTCGATGAATTTCGCCAATTTCAAGGTTTTTTGTACACAAATTGAAAATTTTCGATGGAAATTTTGATGGAAGTTTCGATAATTGTAATCCTTTATGTTATTGTTGTTTTTTGAATAGGACTAAAGGGGGATTGGGGTTATTTCACCATTTATTACTCATGCATAGCATATACCTATAATATATCATAATTACATTGCATTCCCTAATATTTGCTACTCAAATTATCAAATACTAATACGATGCATGCTTTATGCTATATTTTATTTTCTTCAATGCAGACAACATGTATCCTAGTGGTGGTTTATTAGACAATGAGGGTCCTAGGAAGCCAAATACACCAAAAAATAATGATTTTACTTGGAAACATTGCATTAATGTTCTTAGGGCCAATGAAATGGTTGACTGTCTAGTCAATATCAACAACAAACTATCAACCCAAGTAAAATGTGTGGGGGACGCCCTACATATCGAATATGTGATGTTATAGCACAAATAAGTACATGCATGTATATAGCTCATAACTGCAAAATTACATAACTTAATTCCTACATTTTGTCATCGAAATCCTTCATCGAAATCCTCAATAAACAAGATAGTTCCCTTACCTCCCACATGAAGGACCCCTCCCTAACCTACCCCCACATAAAATTTTATTGCATAAAATAATGCATTTTGGTGTAGAGATCACGCCTGTAAAATTTCATAAATTAATTCGTTCATTTTGGCGTCGAAACGGGCATAATTGCATTTATCAAAAATTTTGTCAAAATTTCCATAAATTTTGGTTTCCGTGCTGTCGAAACGGTATCAAATCGGATACCTTATTCCTTGTATGTAATATGGAAATAATATTGTACATTAATGTGTAAATAATAATGTGTGTGTAATATAGGAATAATAATAAAGAAAACAAAATATGGTTTTATGAGTTATAAGGGTAAGCTCTGAATGAAACGTGGGTTGGTTAAGAAACCCTAGTGAGTCAAGGAAGATAGAGACCCTAACATGTAGGATGTAGATTGTGTAGTCATTAACCCAAATGAAAAACCCTAACTATGAGGAATGAGAGTAGTGTGGTGATAAGAAACCCTATCCACATGAACCCAATTAGGGTAGGAGGAAAAAAGAAAGAAAAAAGAAAATATAAATGAGTTTAGAGGACCCAATATACCTCGATGAATGTGAAAGGTTTTGAATATACATGACAAATATAAGAAAACAATTGTTATACATGAAAATGAAAATATGAATATAACTTGCTCATCACCCTAATGCTATCTCTAGAGGAATGGATGAATATAGAATACACCCAGTGTGTGGGTATGCTACCCCCAACGATGGGTAAGATATTGAGACTACCCCCAGCGAGTGGGTATGTTATTAGACATACCCCTAGTGAGTGGGCATGCAATTGGAAATACCCCCAACGAATAGGCATGTCATTGAGATTACCTCTAAAGAATGGGTATGCTACCCCTAGAAAGTGGGTATGCCATTAAAATACTCCCAACAAGTGAGTATGATGTTGTGAATACCCCCAATTAGTGAATATGGATAGAGATTACCCCCATAGAGAGGGTAGATCATTGAAATAATCCCAACGAGTGAGTATGAATACCCCTATTGAGTAAGTATACCAAAAATATTGTGCATACAAAGGTTCAAAAATTATAACATAAAATGTATGCTCAAAATATTATGGTTACTTAAAAAACAAAAAATATAATGAGTTAGGTGACTCAATCTTCCATGCATATGAGCATGTGGAACAAGGCATTAATGAGAAAAGTTTTAAGAAACATAAGATACCTATGAATAACACATTTTATTGATGTAACCTGCTCAAACGTTGTATTGATTGCTGGTGAGTTAAAGGTAGAGCATGGGGTGAACAAAGTCATCACATGGGGATGAGGGATGTCCACTCAGGGACCAAACCCTTAGAGAGGGTTCTGCCTAAACAGTCTCTCCTTAAAAAGGGCACACCATTGAGAAAAGAGGATAAGGGTGGCCAGGTTAAAATAAGAAATGCTTATCGAGGTTTCATAAAAAAATAAATAAAAAGGATGATGATATAAAACCCTTAGTTCAACTTTTAGGGCTAGTGTCCTGACCTGGGGTAAGTCAACACAAGAGTGGGAAAGGGCCTATGGGGGAGGAAAAACCTACACCTACAAGGTTGGGCTGTGGCTAGAGAGCCTAACCTCCTCCTATGAGCCAAAAGGGCACCCTAGATTAGGACCTTCCCTAGAAAGGTAAGTTGACTAAATCAATTTAAGGATTGAGGTAACCTTAATTGTCACCTAAAGGGTGGAGAATTAAGGATATAAAATATGAAAGTACATATATTGAGTATGATTCTTTGAACCAGTATGCCATCTCTAAGGATCATGAGGAAAAGTCACTATGTAAGTGGATGACAATATGAGAATGTGCCCAGAAAAGAAAGTTTCCATGAGCTCAATGGGGGAAAATTAAGTGAATAATGAGCATCATAAGAGATGGAGGAAATCCACACTTAAAGAATTACATATTAAAATAATGTGCTCTCAAAGAAACCCTTTGGAAGTGTAGAGCCCTAAGTCAATCCTAAGGTCAAATAGGGATTATTAAAGATACATGGGACCGGCAGGATTAGTAGTTGATTGTTCCCTGAATGCACAAGACCATCTTGTCAGGGGGTAACAACTATGTTTGCTTAACGCCCATGACCCAAAAGATTGGACACCTTCATGAGTTGATGAGTTCCAATGGGTGAATGTGAGAGGCACTCCCTAGATGCATGAGTATGAGATCACTCCAAGAGTTGTGTAAAAACTCAAAAGTGAAAAGGCATTTTATTTCATGAAATATAGGAATATTATGGAATTAAAAAGTCATGACTACTTAAAATGTTGAGATAATGTGTGGATACACCATCTCTACTCTTGGAATGAGGTGAACTTTGTATTTGGGTTGATGTCAAGTGCTTATTTCATCTCATTATGAGTGGGAGAGATTGGGTTGACACATGGTATGTGTAAAGATGACATATGATAATGAATACCTTAAGTTGAACTTAATGACATGATCAATAGTTTGAAATGTTATAATCACTCTTTACGCGGAGCTAAAAGAGTAATAGGTTGGAAACTTAGGTGAAAAGTAGTAACCAAGTGAAATTGAAATCACAAATGAAAAATGTAATCACCAAGAGATGATATCATATAAATACTAAGGATGTGGTTATACCTTGAATGAAATTCAAGTACCAATCTTTGTAATAATGTGAGGAATTTGCATATCAATAAAATTTGTTAAAGATATCTAAGTAAGGTTGATAACCTTAAGTTGTGAAATTAATATGGGTTATCATTCACCTTAACTTTACTGGGTGTGAATTTTGAGGACAAATTTCCTATTAGAGGGAACGAGTGGTATAACCTAATTTTTCCCATATTTGTTTACAAATAATATAATATTAAGGATACATTAGAAAGATAGTTCTATATGTGTTTTGTTTGGAAATTGTGGTTAAAAGTGTAGATACTCCATATGGAATAGATCCTATGTAGTTTACTGGTTTCAATAATCCCTTAGTAGATATTGGATAAAGAGAATAGGGCAAAACCTAATGATAAAGGAATTACCAAAAATAATGGAAATTTGTAAATAAATAAGGAATTGTGTGGAATTTTCTAGAAAAGAGATGTTGAGGGCAGCGATGAAGTGGATTCAGTTCAATATTGTGCGTAATGAGAAAATACATCATTGCGGGATAGTTTGCCAAGTTTGGATGGAAGGAGAAATCAATTAATGCCTTAAATAAATCAAATATAGATTTCTCTTAAGGGTCAAGAGAAGTGTATTTAACTTTCATATTTTGGCTTGAAATCTTGCTCACATCGGTATTTAAGTATTAAAGACTCTCTTTTAATGTTTGGGATTAATTGGATAAAAGGAGAGAGAGATAATAATTATACTAGTTTTCCTAACGTGTGAGAGACTACTTGGAAAAGTATTAAATGCCACTTTTCCTTTTTAGTAAAATAAATGAAGGGGAGGTCGATTGAAAAATACCCAAGTATTGGGTGTGTCTGGACTCTAGGGACCACTGTGATCCCTATACCCTAACTACCCATGCCTATATAAGGCAGTGGAAGGAGGAATGTGAAGGGTAGACACCAAGACTGTCTTTCATTTCTCTTGAATCCTTTGGCAACCAGCGGTGAACCTTCACCTCTGTCCACACAACCATCACCCAGGCCCAATTGTAGCAACCACCTATGGACAATTAAATGGGTTCGGAGAATCTTGGGGACTCACTCAAGGCATGAAAGGCTTTTGTTGATTGTCTCATCCAGTGAGGAATCAAAACGATGAAGCCTTGTCCTCTAACATTTGTAGCCTAGAGATTGTGGTCAAGTTTGGACCTCTGATTGACACAGAAGATACTAATTGGTGGATCGAACTCAGTCTGGGATCCAATTTCTATAGACCGGGTCTTGGTCACCGCAACTCATCATCTCGGACTCGCTTCCTCAAGATATCACACTGCCAGTCCATTCTTTTAGTTATATACTCTAAAGGTGTTAAAGATTTTTTTTCCTGAAGCAATGACGTAGCCACTCCAAATCATCATGAATGAAGGTAAAATCCATCTTTCCCATATTCAGGTCTTTAGCAATGGGAGACTAGATTTTGGAACCATCATCACTGACCACTCCAAAATTTGTAGGTGATATCGTTGGCTTGATAAAGCTAGTCAAAGGTAGCACGGCCCCAACTCAGGGAATGCAAAACATGTAGCCCAGAGTTAGCCATGTGTTTGTCTCTTGGAGCTTCTATTTCAGCCGGCCATGGTGGGATGCAGAAGGAATAATCCCCTTGCGGGAATTACTACTATTCCCTGACTCATGTGGTTGATCTCATCCACTGTGAAGGTGCATTAGAATCTTTTAGCCCTCTCATGAAGCCCAGCATACGTGGCGTCAGATGTCAAATAGGCAAAAGCCTATTGGTTAGAGTCACCCTACATGGCATCAATGGATAATGTGATTAATGATGACATGACATGCTACCACTGGTCTGTAAAGGTTTAATTTGCAATAATTACATGACACAATCAATTCAAGGCATTAGTACACTTTATAAAAACAATATGGAATAGTTTAGAACATTTTTTATCAAAATAGTATACTTGGCGGGATTTATATTGAAATAATCAATGTGATATTCAAACTCAACTTTATTTTGAGGAATTGAATTTTTATTAAAATTCCATATTATGTTGAAATCAACAAGTGCATATATATGGATCCATCCCTCAGTCAAGATGGGGAAGGTCACCATTTTGTACAATTTCCACCCTCTGGTACGACGAGTTTGCTTGTACCCAATTTCAACATCAATATTACAGGCAGTCATAAGGGCCATTATCATTTGTGTTCAAGGATTTTCAAGAATGCATATACAAATCAAAAGACTACTCGGTAGGGAGGGTTGTAGCTCAGACAAAACACAACCAAATATATAATCAAGAGCGTACATACAAGTATTGTTCAATGTTACTAGTTTGTTTAATGAGAAAATAATATAAAAAGTACCTCTTTGGGAGCATGGAGTGTTAGTGAAATCCAAACCGACAAGTCTAACAAGTATTAGATCCTAGTACAAATGGGAACAACCATGTATCAATATATATAGTTCATTTCTCCAATGACCGATTAGGGCATTCATAAATGTATTATCATGTTCAAAGCATCTCTTTTCCTATAGTCATTAAGGGTATTGATCTAAGACCATATGATTGAGATCAGGAACTTATATTTCATATCAAGGTTTGATTTTATGTACAAAATATCTGGGATTAAGGTCATAAAATCATTTAGTCATTTTCATTTACAAATATGTCAAGAGTAAATTGGCTAAATATTTAGTATTTAAATCATGTGATCAAGTCATCACTATATCATCATAGCACAATTGGGTCGTGATGTGATCATATATCATGCAAATCAGGATTTCAACAAGATTAGTGTTTAAAATTTTAATGAAATCCCTAATTAAGATGTATGAAAGTGATATTAAATATTATCATTAAATCATACTATAACAAGGCAAGGTAATGGTTTCATATTAATCTAGAAATTTTTCTAATAATATTGATATGTTGAGTGCATTTTTTAAATAACAGAGCTGTCTATAATTGATTTTACAAAATTGACCAATAGGAAATAGCTAGAAGATAAAAACGGAAATAGAAAAGACAAATCCCAGCTTGTCTTTATGGATCGGGGAAAAGTTCTGACTCCACAGATCCTCCTCCTGACTCGCAAGTTGGGTTGGGCTCACAGGAGTTAAGGCAGGGGCGAAAAGGACTAAAAGGATCATGGTAGTCAAATTAGGGTGTGACAAAAATCAAGGGCATATTAGTACTTTTTGCCTTATGATTGTTCGATATCGTTGGTGACATAGTTTAAAATGTGAGATAGAATAGGAACATGTGAGGGAGAAAAGGGGAGGTAGGATAAACTTAAACAAAACATCTAGGGTTAAGCCTTAACCCAGGTCAGGGATGTTACAGTCACCACAAGCTCCTCTGCACCTGGGTGGAGGGGAACATCACCCAGAACATAGGAAACAAAGTATAGAGGCCAACAAAGGCTGAGTATGTACATATATAAAACACTTTGGCATTATAATGTGTTATAAGTATAAAAGAGATGTTCCCACAAGAAAGGGGCTATATGCAATTAGGTAAGTTCAAGAGGAATGTAACAAAAGAAATGAGGCACATTAAATTTTAGATTACAAGAATGATAATAAAAGTGTCTTGTCATAACAGTCATCCACATATTTAGATTAAAACAATAAACATTTGCATGCAGAACAATGTAGACTAAGTACACCTAAAATAGGGCCATAACACCATATGATCATGGCCTAAAAGAAATAAGGGTGGAAATGCACACCCCAAGTGGAAACACACATCCTATACAAGTATGGATGTACATAAGTACCACTATTCTAGATATTCTAGTCAAACATGTAGGATGCATAAAATAGAGAGGCAAGACAAGCATTTCAGTCAATTTTTCATGAAAAGACAATCATAGAAAGTGGGGTCCAAGAACCCATATAAACAAGATTAGTCCAGAAACTACATGGAGATAATGAGTCAACATCATGAGATATAAATGTCTAAGACATTAGATCTCATTAGGAATAACAGTTCAAGAGATGCCTCATTACAAGAAAGTAGGTTTTAGTCAAATAATGCCCAAAATAAAATAGAGGATGTACATACCTTATGATCAAACCTAAATATTCAGTATCACCTCCTAAGCTCAGGGTCAGGGTTGTCTCAACCTAGTCACAATATGTGCATTCAATTAATATAAGGTGCATTAAATTCCTTGCTTATATATCGACCCTACTATAGGTTGGAAATCTAATTGTGAAACCTATACCATTAAACCAGTCGCATTTTTCTGATATAAAAATGTATGTTTTTGTATTTTTCCACTAAACCAATAACTAATTATGATTTTTACAACTTAAAACTATTTACTGATTAAAAATGATAATTACAACGCACAATGACCATAATTCCCCTGAATGTTTGTGGTTATAAAGATACCATCGTGACATTGAACCATAGTTGTATGTTACTGGAGATACATTGGTCAAACGTGGGTCAAAGATGGACAAATCCCTAATACGCCCCTTGCAAGGGGGTTATTGACAAGTCAAAAGACCATGGGTATACAAGGGTTTTCATTGTAGGGAGTCAGTACCACCCTCACGCCATGGTTTGAGCACAAAGCTCCAGTCGTGGAGCTTGGCTCCGGGCAGGGTCATCGACCACTCTCCAATTCCTGCGGCTCCAACTCCCCTATCTTCACCTGACTGTTGTGGTTCAGGTGAGCTGTTGCAAGTGTCTAGAGAACGATGACCAGGGAGATTATTGTCCGAACAAGCAGTGGGACTAGAGGTAGCACACACATACAAGTGGAGGGAACATCACCCAGGAGAGTGCTCCGAGGAGGAAACACATTTAGGCGATGAAGGTGCATCCACACTAAGCATTTGTGATACTAGGGAAAGTCACATTAACAAGAACTAACTAGTCGGAGGAAAAAGAAAACTAGCAACTCAAAGGTAGTGAGAACAGAGGGTGTCCACCGGAGTTGATACAGGCGTGAAGCATGATATAAATCGATTTCAAGGTTCTCAAGAAGGGCTTCCGTGACCTTGTAACGACAATGGAAAGTCCACTAGAACTTGGGCGCCACTATCACTATGGCTACTGATCTCCATAGTCAGGCTGGTCACGAGAAGTTTAATCAACCAGGAGGTGTAGGCGAAACCGCAAGAAATAAAATACATAGAATGAAAAAGGTGGGCCTGTGGTTGGTTACCTCGAGACTAATTACACTGAGGTGGTCCACACAGTTGTTGCTCTCTGCTCCTCTCTAAAGAAGATGATCGACTCTAGAAGGCACCCCACGGTCAGTGCTCTCTATTTGAGAAGGAGGAATGTTGGTAAAGAGTTTGAGAGGAATTCCTAGTGATAAATAGGTACAGGGTGCTAGCTCTTCTTGGTAGTTTAGGGGTTAGCAGACTGTGTCGTGACAACAAGCCCCAAGACTATTGGGCATTTTTGATATAGGGACTGCACATGATGAGTTAGGGCTTGTTGAAAATGACAGAGAGAAAGGAATCAGTTGGCAAAGAAAACACAATGAATGAGTCATCCTAGTGAGTGAAAAGCAGGAAGAGGAGTCGTGGCACTGAACAAGTCACTAGAGCATGAGAAAGCTAGAGGTAGGGGACGACCGAGTCCCACTACTCGACTACCCGGGTATTCAACCCGAGTCACTCGTGTGACCCTGAATCGGCCCTTGGACCAAAGTCCAGGCCGTGACAAATGAAGTCAATTAAATCGACCCCAAACCTTAGGTTAAACCATACATAGTCTCCTAGGGCCTAATTAAAGGTGAATTTGTTGTCCAAATGACCCCAAATTTTAAGGGTTAGCTAATAAGGATATGAGGAACCCAATTATAGGCTTAGATTTAGGTTTTGAGGTTAACTAGGATGTAAATTTAACATTGTGCATTAATCACCCATTAATGTAATGAAACTAACCTAATGATCAATTAGCATAAAACATTCTACCTTGATTCTAATCATGTTATTTTGAGATCCCAAAACTAGCCTAATGCATGATTCTAGGGTCAAGTCATCCATGGTTACTATTATTTACTAATTAATTTCCAACTTAGGTATTTTGGTAACAATATCACATGGTTTCATTTCTATGGAACCATATTGAGTAGATTAGGGTTAAAGGACCCAAAAGTAGACTTATTAATTCCAAAATAGGGAAAAGTAGTCTTTGAGAGATTTCTAATGAATTAAGGACAAGGAAAGAGAAAATAAAGGTTTGTACCTAGAACTGGGGATGTTACCTGACGTGCAAAATGAAAGTAAAAAGAGAAATATAATTGTTTCTTTTGTATCCTCTCTTCTTCAACTTTTAAATAAAAAAAACAAATATATACATGGATCTTTCCTCTTAATTATCTTCACTTTAAATTCCTCAACTTTTCTTCTTCACCATTTGTTGTTTATACAACCATGTTAAATACTTTCCCTTCTTCTTTCTTTCTAAAGCCCGCTTCCTACCCATGATTGTGTCAAGATCTTTAAATAAACGGACATTATCTAGTATATCATACTTCTATCCTTAATAGTATAAGATTTGACTGCTACAAATCTTTTTTTTTTGGGGTTTTCGGTATGGCACCATCCACTTAGCGATGTCATATTATATTTTGATGCATGCTCTCCACAGAAAAAGTGATCTTGTTCATATTTTTAGTTGGATATTGTTTTTATGCATTACTAATATTATACACATTGCACTGATGAAATGACCATAAATTATGATTATATTATTGATCATCTAGTTGTTTAATAAAAAAAATGGTTAAATAATGTCTTATTTATGACCTTAGGCATCTAAACTAATGCACTATATAGATATAGTAAATTATATCATATCATTTACATTATACATTTTATTTCTTTATAAATAGCTTATTTTTGTATGTTTCAAGCAATGAGACATTATGTTAGGTGTATTTTCTTTCAACTTTTCTAAATAAGTACTATTTTTTGCATCTATATATAGTCAATATTTATCACTACTCATACTAACTCAACACCCCATAAAATAGATTTCTAGATCTGTCATTGACTATTAGGATCATCTAATTCACTCTATTCACAACATTGATGCTTTTATTGATTCAAATTTAAAACCAAAAGCTAAAACAATAAATCATGTATCCTTTCGAGAGTACGATTTGTACAAAATCTCACCCTTCTAAATAAAAAATTTTATGCATTGCATTGTTTGAACCACTTACAATGGCCTTTAGTGTTTAAGATACAACCTTTCACATGTGATTCTTCATGGGTTCTTAAGATCAAGACAACTCCTCATGTTTTTACCATAACAATATAAGGCCGTTCCCCTTTAGGGATGATCAATTTCAAGTTGCATGATGAAACAACGATGTATTCATCAGGTGGATTTGTTGATGTCTGACTGGAACAATCCTTATACTGGCCTATGTATTGTATGAATGGTTTTTATAAGGGGAATCCACCCCCCATATTGAACTATTTTTTTCTATTGACAACATTTCCCATCTCCATTAGGGTTTTATCATGTGGGTTATCTTAATTAAAGATCCCATCTCTATGTACTCTACTTGTTGGACACCTCTGGTGCCCTTCTCTGTTGTTTTATCACCACAATGTCATGCATATGCATTCTCCAGATTTTGATTAGTAAATGAATGCACGATATATAAAAAATTAAGGCCAATAAAAACTACATTAATAAGCACCTTTAAATAATTCCATCTTGAGTAGAACCCAACTTATGGTTACAAATCCCAGTGTGAAACGTATTTCTCTACATTTCACAAAGCAAAGATAATCACATCACGAAGACCTAAACTAACTTTGTGAAAGAACTGTAAATATTTTTTCCTTAGTTCAGTGTGGATGACATAAAAAGAAAATCCAAATAGAAAACATAATCAACTCCCAACAAAGTTTATAAGAAAACTAAAAACTTGATAATGATGTATAGTTAAATACTAATTGGAACAGGGTAGGGCATCTCTGAAAGCACATGATCTCCTAGACTCTTTTTGGAAACCAATTCTCAAACCTCAATTCTGCTTAAATTGGTTGAGATATCTAGATTAACTAGTACGACACATCCAAATGCCAATTCTAAAGCAAGATTAGACTTGCATTGCATTTCAACACATATCACACAATAATCACTTGTAAAAATGGTACCACCTAATGCACGCGATAATAAGATGAGACCAAATCTAAATTGATTTTCAACTCTACTTAAAGCACAAGGTTAACCTGATCTACATTTCAGAGTTCAGCTAATCAAGATCACATGGTTCAAATGGCTATAATAGGACACCAAAACCATTCTATCCAAATTTCTAAATATTTCAAACTCAAATTGAACCCCGCCTGGATGACACAAAAGACAAGCAATAATCCCACTTTGACTCACTCCCAAACATATGTTTAAAGTCGCAACAGTTGTGTACAAATCACATACTAGCATGTTTCTTTAGCTTGACAAGAAATGCATTTGGAACCCCACCTACATGACATAAGAGACGTCAATCTGCCTTCCAATTCATTCCCAACCAGGGGAACTGGCTCAGTATATCATTAAAAATAAGCACTTTAGCTGGATAAAAAATGAATATAGCTCCCAAGTCATTTAGACCTTCTACTTCTTCATAAGGGTTTCGTTCTTCATTTTCCCATCTCTTTTATTGTTCATCATCATCATCATCATCATCACCACCACCACCACCACCATCTAAGCCTCAGACCCAACTATGTTGGGATCGACTACATGAATTCTTTGTTTCCATTCAACTCTATCATAGGTCATATTCTGGTCGATATGTAGAGATTCAAAATCTGTCTTTATAAGTTCTTCCCATGTTAATTTAGGCCTTCCTCTTCTTCTATTAATTGTTCTTTCCTCAATAGCATTTCTTTGTATAGGCTCATTAGTTGGTTTGTGTTGCACATGTTCGTACCATCTTATTCGTCCATGGCGCAACTTGTACTCAATGCCCACCACCCCATTTTATTCCTGACATAGACATTTCTCAAGTGATGTTTTCTTGTCTTCCCACACATCCATCTCAACATTCACATTTCAGTCACGTTCATCTTGTTCATACCTTGTTTCTTAATTGCCCAACTTTCACTCTCACAGAGCATGGCTAGCCGTATAGCAGTTCTATAAAACTTGCTTTTTAGTCTGAGAGGGGTCCTCTAATCACATAATACTCTAGTTTTACTCCTCCATTCCAACCATCATGCATTGATCATGTGACAAACATCATTGTAGACATCCCCATATATTTTAATAATAGAGCCTAAGTAACAAAATCAATATCATATTGGTATATCTACTTCGTCCAACTCGACCCCATGATTCACACTATGATATTGGCTGAAATTGCAATGCATGTACTCATATTTGATCCTACTAATCATCAAACCATTTGATTCCAATGCCTTTCTCCAAAGTTCAACTTTATCATTCAATCCATCTATAGTTTTGTCTATCAATGCAATATCATCAACAAATAGCATACACCAAGGAATATCATCATGAACATTCATTTTCAATTCATCCATAACAAGAATGAACAAATAGCGATTGGGTGTGGATCATTGGTGCACCCCAAATGTGATAGAAAATGTTGGTGTCTCTCCTCCAAGAGTCTTCACACTTGCAGTAGAGATACCATACATGTATTTAAACAAGTCAATTTATTGGATTGACACACCTTTTTCTTTAAAACCACCCACAACACTTCCATTGGTAATCAATCATAAACCTTTTCAAAATCAACAAAAACCATATGATAATCTCTTTTTCTTTCTCTATACTTCTCCATAGGCCTCCTTATCTAAAAAATGGCATCGGTTGTTGATCTACCCAACATGAAACCAAATTGGTTGTTTGATATATGTGGTATAGATCTTAGCCTCTGCTCAATGTTCCTCTCTCAAAGCTTCATTGTGTGACTCATCAAATTGATGTCTTTGTAGTTTGTGCTGCTTTTAACATCACCTTTGTTGTCGTATATGTTGACTTGAGAGTTATACATTGTCCATATTTTAATAATGACTTAACCATTCCATTCCTATACATCTAATATGTTTGTTCTAGATTGATTTCAAGCTTTGGGTACATGAAAAGGATCAAATTACACAAGCCCTAGCTTGTCCAAGTTCAAGTCAAAAGCAATGCAAGTGTGTAATTTGGAAAGTCACTCCAAACCACCTTAGAATAATTTTGTAATCACTTGTATTGATGATATGACTTGTAACTAAGATGAGAAAAAATCAGGGACACTTAATTCCAACATTTGGTCACTCTAAAACCATTTTGAAAAATTTGTCACATCAACTTTGTCAGTCGAGTTTGAATCTCGACCGATCAGTCATGGATTTTTGGAAATGGATCAATGGGTCGAGTTGTACACTCACAAAACTCGACCGACCGACTCACTGACCAAAACTGATTTTGACTCATCAGTCGAGTTTCCTAGAACAAACTCGACCGATAGTTTGAAAATTGGCTTTGTCAGTTAGTGGATTGTTCAAGTTACCTTTATTGAAACTCAACCAAATGCACTATACAGAAAATGCAGTAAAATAGAATCTAACCATTAGAGAGTTGTCAAAAATGAAAATAGATCCATTGCAAGTTGTAAAATGGCTATTTTTTGTTCTTAAGTGATCCCACACTCAAATGGACACCCCCACCTATAAATAGGACCCCTTGAACACTACAGCAAAAATTACCCATTAGTGGCATTTATTCTAGTAGATTTTATAAAAAGGGCAATATTTATTTAATTTACATGCATTTTTATATAAAATGCCTCTAATCTCCCTACTATTTAGTTTCTCAAAATAGTAAATTTTAAAGGCATATATATATGATTTGTGGCAATTAAAAATGCCAATTTGATAGTGGAGATCGCACAGGGGGGATACCAAAATTAGAATAGCATGAAGCCAATTGCAAGCACAAGCGGACTGGAGGAGACCTGATTCTGCACCTACCTGGGACAATCGGCCCTAAACCTTTTGGTGTCGGTGACTGTGCAGACTGACGACTGTGTAGAGGAAGGTGTGCGTCTTGGAGAGGAGTACCAACGGCTGGGAGAGGAGTGCCAGTGGTTGGGAGAGAAGCTCCACTAGCCGTGATCAAGGTACTTCTGTCTCTGTCCTGCTCCGCCACAATCGACAGCACCAGTGTAAATGCTTTGGTGGTTTTGTCCTCGGTACTCTAGCATTGGGATAATCATGTTGGTATGAACTACAAAGCATGTATGGATATAGGTATGAGATGATGTTTATCGTGGGTTGTTGTAGACCTTATGCTTCTTCTTATTTGAGGGTTCAACATCACCCATGTGGCCATTGACTAAGTCAGCTACCAAAATTAGATTTTTGAATCCTCCTATGATTGTTTGGGCTATTGGAGGTGTAGGCACAGTCATTAACAAGTGATGCATGCTTGGCATGCACACGGTGGGGGATATGCTATAAAGACTCAGGATGGTTAATACTAGGCATCCAAAACAGAAAATCTAGGTGGACGAGATAGCATAACTGAATAACACCCATTTAAAGAAACATGGTTCTATGGTGGACCCACAGACAAAAATTTATCATATTATTCATATTCTAAATACTTTTAGTCTCTAGAAATTGTTCTTCAACTATCGTATAGTACAAGCAGTTGGTGTAGATATGGTGACTGGGGATCATATAGGTTGGTGATAATGCTTCTAGATGAAATATTCAAAGTGAGGCTTGTGATAGACATGATAGCCTTGGTTTTCTTTGATTTGGAACACAAGATATGCAAATCAGATGACTGATTGACTATCTTCATGTGGCATGCTTTGAGGATTAGCTCCATATGTTATGTAATTAGATGATTATATAAGTTTCTAGGAATGGAGCATATTAGGGCTTCTTTAGAGGATTGGTCTTGTAGTCATATGTCTGCTGGTGAAAGTACATGTCACATATTATAAGTAAGTGTCAAAGTTTACAAGCCTAAACAAGATATTGAACATAACTATGTCCCTTTGAAAGGGGGATTTGAAATAGAGTGCACAATTCTACAATCTATAAAAAATGCAATGATAGGGAAATGAATGAACCAAGGCATGGTACATAAAAATCCCACTGCGTGGCAAGGGTCTTCATACTATCATTCAAGACTCATTCTCAGGTTTGTTTTGTGGGGTGTGATGGGTAATATAGAAACTTTCCTCTTATGCATAAAGGGGCAAGTATAGATGAGAAGGATTCATCAAGTGGTCTTCATTTGACTTGGTTATGAGTGGGATATTCTACCTAAGAAAATTAAGATAATTTACTTTATGGGTTTCCTTATGAGAGTTATAACATCCGCCATGAATCCTTGCATGGATATAGCAGTGCTGATTCATCTTGTCAATGTCAATATCTCTGAGGTTTGATTTATTGAGTTGTTATATGTTGATGACTTAATCAGTGATTGAGGTTCCCAATAGAGAAACTAAGTCCACTCTACTACCATTCATCCTCATAGATGGTAGGTGTAAGTGTTGATATTTCCTCATTCTCCATGGGCCTCAAATGGGTGTGATGATAGGCCAAAATCAAGATCCTCAAATATTCCTCATCATGGATTATGTAAGGAGGAAAATAGTTGTCTTTTACATTTGTTATTGTGAGAGTTAGTCAAGATATGTTTCCTATCTTATCATTTGTATAAAGTCAGTGATTATTAATCATTACAGCTTTACATATGGATTTTGTATTACATTATGATATTAATTATGCCAACGTATTGCTAGGATTCTATGTATGTGCTGCCTAACAATCTTGAGGATCCTGCAAGCTTGTCTTGGCAGTTCTAAGAATTTTGTAGTTTTGAATCTTCCATGGAAAATTTATCTACATAAGGTGTGATAACCTTGATATTACAATTTTGATACCCACTGTAGCATCTGAGGATACATTTGGGGCACAATGATTCAATTATGGAACTTGAAGCCTCATATGGTGAATTTGAGTAAGTTGAGCTTGCATTTATAACAATAGGAGTTAATTGATGCATACCTTGAGTTTAATTTCCCTACATATGCACCACTTAAGAGTATCTTGATTGAAGAGTCATAAACAAACTTTTGGGCATCTAAAGTATACCTAAGGTGGAATACACTATTAGTAATATTGGGTCCAATTTATGGGTCAAATCCCTTTCGTGTAGAGATTAGTGAGGTCTGAAATCAAGGAGTTTAAGTGAATGATTATTCAAAACCTAGGTAGCAATACTAGTCATGTTGTGTTTTTTTGTCACATTAGCATTGATATGAGTAGGATGTGTGGCCTTTCCCATGCCAAGCACTGTAATGAATTCTTTTAGTCTGGCATAAATTTATGACTACATGGATCGATCACCACCCCTTTTGGGCAATGTAGTTGGGAATCCAGCCAGTCCAATGACGGCTGTCATCAACCTCTCCTGCTTATTTGGAGGCAGTAGTTATGACCTAGTCCAATGACATCCACGTGAACATCGGATCTAGGCGTGAGACCAGACGATTAGTTGTTTCGACTCTTTCAGACGAACTGATAGACCGAATTCATTAGACTTCTCCCAGTTTGAGAGCATGTGTCTGCGGGGCTAGGATCTCCTTGGTGTGACTCAATGACTGATGTGCATGAGAAATCCTTACTCTTCATGTGTGCATCTTGGGTCTGCCTCCCCTGAGGTCCAGCGCCGCCGTTGAGCAAGATCAGTAGCGTCGGCCTCCTCCTCCTCCTCTTTTATGGTGGAAAGACCTGAAGACCTGTAGGGGTTTGTATGCACCAGAATCGATGAGAGAAGGGAGAAGCCACCATCGTTGGGCAGAATGGGAGGCCTCACAGAGGTCCGATCAGAGATGGATATGATGTGGGGAGGTTCTTGCATCCAGACGTTCCTTTCGAGAACCTAAGGTTGTTGGAGAGCCACCGCAATCCCGCTGCAGTTGGAGATCGGTGGAACTCTGTTTGGCAGAGGAAACAGGGCACCTCGTAGGCTGGGATCTGAGGATCCAACACGTCGTAGGGTTTCTATGAGCTCCAATGATTTTGAAGTGTCTGTTCTTCCTCGGGTTGATGCCAGAAGATCATAAGAGAGGGAGATCTCTCACTGTCCCAGGGATTCATCGAGCCTCGCCAGACCCAAGCGCAGATCTGGGAAGATGCCCCGATCGCGTAGAACACAAGGAAGAAAAAGAAAGAGCGAGAGCCGACCAAGCAAACCCTGAACCGGCCGGCTCATCCAAGCCAGGAAGGCAAGAGTTGCACCCACCATAGTGTCCACGTGGCAGCGCGTGATTGGTCACAAAAGGTAAATATTGGTTTAATTCTTGAAAATACATGAAAACTTAGAAAATACATAATAAATAGCTCCCATGGCCAAATAATTCCCCAAAAATATCCCTAGACTCAGAAAAATATCCTATACATTACTGGACCCCTAGATCAGAGCCTTGAACCACTTTCAATGATGATAATTAATTTAGAGTAAAAAGCTCCTTTTTGGGATTCATTAAATGAAATAAATAGTATCCAGGTGATATTAATTCTCAGAAAATTTTCCTAGAACCCTAATGAAGATATACATCCATATTTAGATTGTAATATGAGTAATACATCTAAATAATAGGTCTTTTTATATTAAAGACTATTTAGATGCTTCCAATCCCATTTTAATTTTAGAAAATAGACCAATCATCAGAAAAATATGAAATTTGGACCAGACATCTAAAATGACAACATGATCAGTAGAAAAATACCATATACCATCCTAAGATTAGATGGAACCTAGATTTGGCCAAACCCTAATTTATACCTAAAATACCTAGAATATGATGCAAATATATTAATGATGATTAATTTTTATTAATCTGGTGATGACCAGAGATATAGATGATCCAGAATATAAATAGGAATCTCTGAACTCAGGTACGTGGGTTTTATTAAGTATAAGACTAGTTTTGATGAATGCATAATGATATGATGTACTTTGGATGCTTGTGTTTGCATATAAATTCTTGGATGTGTATTAGTAGTATATGCTCCGCAAAACATTAAAGAACATAAAAAAAGAATATAGATGGTGTGTAGCTACTGAGTGGATATATGCTCTCTCTCTCCCTCAATCCCCTCTCTCTTCCTCTAAATATAAGGTCGACGCTCGGTCCCCATAGCCCAAGGGGCGGGGAAAAATGAAGTGTGACATCTCTCTCTCCCCTCTAAATATAAGGTCGGCACTCGGTCCCCATAGCCCAAGGGACGGGGAAAAATGAAGTACGACACCACTTAGTAGTACAAACACATCAAAAGACATCTTAAAATATGTGTTACCTGATTATCGCTTTAAACAATGTTTTTCTTTTAATCTTTCTTTCTCAAGTTATTTTAATTATGCAAACATATTAATATATATCTTTCTACCCACGTGCACAACACCTTGTGTGTTGATTTGCTGTTTCACGTATGTTTTAGGTTCAGAGCTAGCGTGGGATAAAAGATGGGAAGTGAGCAATTTTCCAGGTTGTACCTATTGTGTTAAGATCATGTTAGTATACATGTTCATAGACTTATAGAATTTTCTTCAAACTATGTAAATGTAAGTTATAAAAATATTTCATTTGTAAAGTACATATTGAATGTTGATAATGTTATGGTTGTATGTTCATGTATGCGCATATTGCTTCCGCAGCGCACTTTGATACAATTGCTTAACGTTTTTGGATTTTGTCTTCTCATCTCCATGGGATTTTGAGAAGGTGAAAATCTGGGGACGTTACAGTTGGTATTAGAGCATGATCAATAGCTACACCTGACAATTGCTCACCATAAAATATAAAACTAAATTTCACATTTTGCATTAAACCTTAGAAACTTAGTAAGTTGTTCTATAGGAATAAGGTTTGACTTAGCCTCTAGGTTAGAACCTAGATGTTCGAGAACTAGGTTTAGACAAGTGTGAGAAACCCTTTCCATATAGAGCTCATATGTATTGGGTAGCTACACTAGTCTACACCATGTTCTCACCATTTCACTAGATGACATGGAACTTGACTATCTACTATGTGTTGGACACTCAATTTTACTGATTTGGTTTTGTTTTCCAATCAGCTCAAGCATCGGCAATTTTCTTTGACGTCTGCCTTCTCAGAGAAAAACTGTATAATATTTTATTAGATATATGTAAATATAAAAATGTGTCCCTCACACAGGAGAGTAGTGGGTGTTCATGCAACCTAATTGAAAGGGGGTGACATCAGTCTAGATGAGAGAATAGATCTAGATTAGATGTCTATAGCCTCATAAGGTTATGTGATAGATAGATAGACAAAAGAAAGACAAAGGAAATAAGCATATAGAATCTTATCTAACTTTGATCTATGATGGTATAAGTTTCCTTATTAAGATTTGAGTTGTATATGAGCCGAGTCCACTCTTAGAGGATCTATGCTAAGTCATAATGATGAAAGTACATTCCCTTTTCCTACTTAAGATAAGCTAAGTTAAGATAGAGATGAGTGTGCATGAGCCTCAAGCTCTTATACAAGGAGGATATCTAGTGGTAGGATGAGATATGTGGTGAACTCTAGAGAGAGTAAGACCCACAGGGAGAAGGTCATAGGACCTAGCCTCCAATATATGAGATATGTGTTAAAAAAATGTCCTACACTAGATTACTCTCGAGTGTTGAGTTGAGTCCTTATGCATGATTCAAATCTATATGTGAGAATTGGGTAAAATAAAAGGATGGGTAGATGACCCATATGATAAAGTCAATCCTTTGGCAGAGTTAGGTCCTAGCTGGAGTGACATATTTTTTAAATATCATCATTAGTTGCAAGTGAGGTAATATATGAACCCTAGTTATGAGAGTATGATGCTCTGTGCAAAAGATACTCAACAAACATGTTCTCCCTTCTTCTTCTCCTTCTTAATATACGATGATAAGAACCTCACTTGAGCTATATAGATGATTTATATATGAGGAGTCACTCGTATAAGCTTGACCTATTCTATATTTTCCTCCCTATATCATACATGTGATATCCAAGTTTGAAAGCATGATAAAATTGGCTTAGTATATTCTCTTTCTCTCTATATCATGCATGAATGATATAAGTTTGAAATCATGAGTAAAAAAAAAAGATATCTTTGGCTCATAGATTAATAATCACAAAATATAGTGCCTAGGATCAAATCCTTATAAATCTAAGCTTCTTTTTTACTATAACTCACTGAATAGGGTGAAACCCTAATATTTAAGTATGATAAGCAAGCCTTTCTCCAATGATGAAATCAAGGTATGATGTTGATCATAAACCACATTAATGATGTAAACATGATAATTATAGTGATTGAAGTTGTGAGATCTCGACATCATCTTACATAGGCAAGTATAATGAAAGATGAAAACTTTGGTAATACCTCCTTAACTTCTTACGAGAAAACAAAACCCTTATCCTTAAGGGACTATGAGGTTGTAAATCATAAAATGTAAGAATGCATACGATGACTAAGACACTAAGTGATGCTATGATTTCTTTAAAAAAATGCTTTCACCTATATAAGGTGGGGGTGGGTACACCCTTGCATGCTTAAAAATCCTAAGATAACAACTTAGGGTATATCCAAAACTATGATGCCTTTGAAGCCTATAAGTGTTGACTTATATCAGGTTGAACTCCTTGTTTTCACCTTAAATATGATATTAGTTGAATTTTGAGGACAAAATTCCATATAAGGTGGGGTGAATGTGATAACCTTGATTTTATGATTTTGATACCCATTGTAGCATATGAGGATACATTTGGGGCATAGTGATTCAATTATGGAACTTGAAGCCTCATATGGTGAATTTGAGTAAGTTGAGCTTGCATTTATAACAATAGGAGTTAATTGATGCATACCTTGAGTTTAGTTTCCCTACATATGCACCACATAAGAGTATCTTGATTGAAGAGTCATAAACAAACTTTTGGGCATCTAAATTATACCTAAGGTGGAATACACTATGGGTAATATTGGGTCCAATTTATGGGTCAAATCCCTTTCGTGTAGAGATTAGTGAGGTCTGAAATCAAGGAGTTTAAGTGAATGATTATTCAAAACCTAGGTAGCAATACTAGTCATGTTGTGTTTTTTTGTCACATTAGCATTGATATGAGTAGGATGCGTGGCCTTTCCCATGCCAAGCATTGTAATGAATTCTTTTAGTCTGGCATAAATTTATGACTACATGGATCGATCACCACCCCTACTGGGCAATGTAGTTGGGAATCCAGCCAATCCAATGACGGTGTCATCAACCTCTCCTGCTTATTTGGAGGCAGTAGTTATAACCTAGTCCAATGACATCCACGTGAACATAGGATCTAGGCATGAGACCAGATGATTAGTTTTTTTTACTCTTTTAGACAAACGGATAGACCCAATTCATTGGACTTCTCCCATTTTGAGAGCATGTGTCTGCGGGGCTCGGATCTCCTTGGTGTGACTCAATGATTGATGTGCATGAGAAATCCTTACTCTTCATGTGTGCATCTTTGGGTCCGCCTCCCCTGAGGTCCAGTGCCACCGTTGAGCAAGATCAGTAGCGTCGGCCTCCTCCTCCTCCTCTCTTATGGTGGAAAGACCTGAAGACCTGTAGGGGTTTGTATGCACCAGAATCGATGAGAGAAGGGAGAAGATGCCATCGTTGGGCAACATGGGAGGCCTCACAGAGGTCTGATCAGAGACATATATGATGTGGGGAGGTTCTTGCATCCAGACGTTCCTTTCGAGAACCTAAGGTTGTTGGAGAGCCGCCGCAATCCCACTGCAGCTGGAGATCAATGGAGCTCTGTTTGGCAGAGGAAACAGGGCACCTCACAGGATGGGATCTGAGGATCCAACACGGCGTAGGGTTTCCATGAGATCTGATGATTTTGAAGTGTCTGTTCTTCCTCGGGTTGATGCCAGCAGATCGCAAGAGAGGGAGATCTCTCACTCTCCTAGGGATTCATTGAGCGTCGTCGGACCCAAGCGTAGATCTAGGAAGATGCCCCGATCGCGTAGAACACGAGGAAGAAAAAGAAAGAGCAAGAGCCGACCAAGCAAACCCTGAATCGGCCGACTCATCCAAGCCAGGAAGGCAAGAGTTGCGCCCACCATAGTGGCCACGTGGCAGCGCGTGATTGGTCACAAAAGGTAAATATTGGTTTCATTCTTGAAAATACATGAAAACTTAGAAAATACATAATAAATAGCTCCCATGGCCAAATAATTCCCCAAAAATATCCCTAGACTCATAAAAATATCCTCTATATTATTGGACCCCTAGATCAGAGCCTTGAACCACTTTCAATGATGATAATTAATTTAGATTAAAAAGCTCCTTTTTAGGATTCATTAAATGAAATAAATAGTATCCATGTGATATTAATTCTCAGAAAATTTTCCTAGAACCCTAATGATGATATACATCCATATTTAGATTTTAATCCGAGTAATACATCTAAATAATAGGTCTTTTTATATTAGAGACTATTTAGATGCTTCCAATCCCATTTTAATTTTAGAAAATAGATCAATCATCAGAAAAATATGAAATTTGGACCAGACCTCTAAAATGACAACATGATCAGTAGAAAAATACTAGATACCATCCTAAGATTAGATGGAACCTAGATTCGGCCAAACCCTAATTTAGACCTAAAATACCTAGAATATGATGCACATATATTAATGATGATTAATTTTTATTAATCAAGTGATGACCAGAGATGTAGATGATCCATAATATAAATAGGAATCTCTAAAATTAGGTACGTGGGTTTTATTAAGTATAAGACTAGTTTTCATGAATGCATAATGATATGATGTACTTTGGATGCTTGTGTTTGCATATAAATTCTTGGATGTGTATTAGTAGTATATGCTCCGCAAAACATTAAAGAACATAAAAAAAGAATATAGATGGTTTGTAGCTACTGAGTGGATATATGCTCTCTCTCTCCCTCAATCCCCTCTCTTCCTCTAAATATAAGGTTAGCACTCGGTCCCCATAGCCCAAGGGGCGGGGAAAAATAAAGTGCGACACCACTTAGTAGTACAAACACATCAAAAGACATCTAAAAATATGTGTTACCTGATTATCACTTTAAACAATGTTTTTATTTTAATCTTTCTTTCTCAACTTATTTTAATTATGCAAACATATTAGTATGTATCTTTCTACCCACGTGCACAACACCTTGTGTGTTGATTCGATGTTTCATGTATGTTTTAGGTTCAGAGCTAGCGTGGGATAAAAGATGGGAAGTGAGCAATTGTCCAGGTTGTACCTATTGTGTTAAGATCATGTTAGCATACATGTTCATAGACTTATAGAATTTTCTTCAAACTATGTAAATGTAAGTTGTAAAAATAATTCATTTGTAAAGTACATATTGAATGTTGATAATGTTATGGTTGTATGTTCATGTATGCGCATATTGCTTCCGCAACGCACTTTGATACAATTGCTTAACATTTTCGGATTTTGTCTTCTCATCTCCATGGGATTTTGAGAAGGTGAAAATCCAGGGACGTTACATAAGGATTATGGAATTCAATAGAATTCAACCATCTATAACTGGGTTTAAGAAAAAGGTTTAACATGATCAAGCATAATTAGTCTTGATGTGGGTAACTTTCTTTTGAGAAAGTTTGATCAAGTTGTCAAAAATAAATTTGACAACATTTTGGCACTATTTTGTTATTGAAAATATCATTTCACTGAGTTCAAATACTACATGCATTTATGCAGCTTGGGTTCAAAAGAAGTTTCATAAATAAGTCAAGATTAGAACTTCCAATCAAATTGTGTTTTCAAAAAGGATTATTATCAGATGGTATAAAAATTTGGCAACATTATGACACATACTTGGGTTTAAAAATATTTTCCAGCGAGATCCAAACCTTATGAAGGCTTCATCAAGATGAAAATTTTTAAAAAATATGTTTTAACAAGGGATACAAGTTTTGGTAGCATCTTGATGCTATCTTGAGTTTTCAAAAGGGGATTACTGAGATCAATAACTTATAAATACTTGATGAAACTTACATTTTTAATAAAGTTTATCCAACTGGTCAAGACTACAATGTCCAACCTGATTGGAGTTTTAAATGATTGTCAGTAAATGGCAAATTTTTTTTCATTGTTATTACATTGGCTTGGGCTTTGAAGAAGGGGTTTCTTGAAATCAATGTCTTACAAAGGCTTGATGTATCTAGGGTATTTAGAATCTTTTACTAAGAATTCTAGAAGTATAATCTCCATCCTAATTGGGTATTCCAAATTATTATTACCAAAGGATAAGAATTTGGGAAGCATTTTAGTGTTGTTTAAGGTTTTTAGAAAAGGTTTATTGAGTTCAAAACATTATGGATGTTTGATATATCACAAGTTTTTAAAATGGTCTTACCAAGAAGGACAAAAGTAGAATCTCCAACCTAGTTGGGTTTTGAACAAAATTGTTACCAAATGTCAGAAATTTTAGCAACATTTGACATTGTACTAGGTTTTGAAACAATACCAATATCAATACCTTATGTGGTCATGACGTATCTCAAGTATATAAAAGACATTTTAACAATGAATCAATAATTGGGTAGGATTTTGACCAAATCGTGTGTAAGAAGCTGGGTACATCTCTTTTCATGTGACACTGAATACACATGACCCTCATTTCATCTCTCATTAGTTTAACATATATATCATAAAGTTATCTAAAATTGTACTTGTAATAGGTGAAATGGATGTTTGTATCTTCACTAGGGATGTAATACACTTCATTCCTAGATATTTCTTTGGGTTCACAAGATTGGGATACTGCTCCCAATAAACCACATGATCACGGTGATTGAAATCAATTGTTGGTATTAAGAGCGGGAACATTTAGGTCTACGGGTCAACCAGATTATGTAGAGCCCTTGTCATTGTTTGTGCCCTAATGCCTTTAGATAAGTGAAACATGATTCTTGTTCTTCCATAAATCTCACCACAATATGGAGAGAGAATGTGTAATGTTTTAACCCGATATGAATTGGAAAAGCCTAGGTGACTTATTATAGTATCAGCATAACAAGAAATACGAGGTTCTACAATACCAAAACAATACATCTTTTTTGTTGTTATGCATACCATGTAGCGGATACTACTGCAGTATCTACCTCCATTAGTTTGGTGGTATTGGCGATTGGTAAATGGGAGCATATTCCAATTGATGATTGGTGACTTTTCTTATTCAATCCTTTGTATCTTAGAGTCCTTTTCTCTCCTTCTAACCCTCTTTCTGAATATCTATGTGATCCTTTAATATCTCTTTTATATCCTTTTCCATAGTATCATGGCATTGTTCATCTATTATTGGTATGTTGAAATATGCTTGGGTTGTTGCGACAAGTGTGGAAGCATATGTTTTTTTTTTCAATTTTAATAACATATGTGTTTAGGTTTGTTGGACTATTGTTGGTCATTCATGTGATGAGTATGTGCTACACAACTTTCTTATTGTAGAGAAGGGTGGGCTTGCTCTCCTTGGATAGGTTGTACTATCATTGATGATTGGTTCTCTATCTTTGGGGTGGTCTGGAAGCATCCTTCTCACTTTGTTCAGCATCATCATCTCTAGCTGGATGAACTTCATTAGAAGGTTATTGAACTTGATCATCTTGCTCCTCTTGGGCTTGCTCTTTTTGGGTGAGCTTATCCATGTATGGAATGCCTATTTTGTGTCTATATTAGCATTGTCTTGTTTGGTTGATGCAATATTGAGGGATTTTATCTTTTCTATACTATCATGGCCACCATTGGAGTAGGGATAGATGCTCTTTTGTATTACTCTATTTTCTTCCTTTATTTCTCAGCTCCAGGTGAATAGGCTATAGTTATTTTTTATAGAACATTGTTGAACTCTTTATATGAAACTATTTCTATATCGTAGTATGTCATCTCAGGGAGGGGTAATAAATAGTTGTAATTCTAAAATATATAAAAAATGGTTTATTTTCTTTCTCAAAGTCTAGTAGAGGTGGAGTACTTGGTAAGGCCCCTAAACTTGCTTAATGAGTTGAACAAGCTTAATTATCATAATTGAATTATTATAACCCTAATATAAACTTGTGATATGCTTTTAAATCATAATACAAGCTTAATTTTCAAATTTGGTCTAATTTGGACACTGTTTGAGCAAGTTATGCAATTTTATACACATTTTGGACTTTTCTGTAATTTACCCAATTGAGAGGTTTTCTTTGCAATTTATCACTTTTATTATGTTCCTTGGATATTCTATCATCATTCTTGAGCTTTTTGAGCCATGTGGCACCTATTTAAACCTTGATTTGAAGGTGTTTTCTCCAAGGGTATTTTAGGGTTTACCCCTTCATGGATGAGCTACCTTTAGTAGCTGTCAACTAATGAATTATTTGATTGGCTGGGAAATTCGACAAAGGAAATCTAAGCAGGTATATACAGATGGTGGGGGAGTTTCTTGTGTGTGTGCTTGTATATTCTTAATAAATTAAGGCCATGGACACTTGGATAGATACTAGAACTTCAACTTTTTGTTTTTCTTTATCTTAAAGTTTCATATACTTATCCCTAAGCACCAAAACGAGCCATTTTCTCTATACCACTTCCCTCCTTCTCCCAACCTTGTTCTCCCTCTATTATTCTACGAATTTTTCTATCCAAGGAAGAAGAAAGTGGGGATCTTCTTGGAAAAGGGATCTAGGGGCAATAGACTTCATTTTAGGGTTGAAAAAGCTTCCTTCTAGTGATCTTGACCTAAAAGAGTAAGAATTCCCTTCTTTCCTCCATTTATTACTTTTTTATCCTTCCTCCTACCTTTCTCCGGGTCGGAACCTTTCTGTTCCATGGTAGAAATTTCTCTAAAGCTCTTAAACCCTACCTTTCTTGCTCCTTATGCTTAGGGTTTGCTCATTTGACGAAGAAAGGTGCTAGATGGACGAGTTCATAGCTTATTCTTAGATTTTCTACCCTACCTGATCGAGCTTTCTTCTATGTGGGGTTTCATATTCTCATTAGAGGCAAGTTTTATAACTTGCTCCACATTTATTGCTTACCATAAGCTTTCTAAATCATGTTCTTGCTTGAAAATGATGATCCATGTACTAAAAAGCTATGCTTGACTTGGATTTTGATTTTTGTAATGTTCTCTATTCTAATTTCAGTTATAGATGAACCTATGATCATGTATACGTTATTCCTAAGGTATAATATGACTTGGATCAGGTTGGTTTGACAACCAATGGTGCTAAGCACCTATCAACCAATGGTCAATTTTAGGGTTTTAAGCTGATTTCTTCTAAAACCCATGACCCGGTGATGGTACCATTGCAACAACCCTATGGTGTTGTCTTCATGACAATGTATGGTGGTAAAAAAGGGTGTCAACTAACGTTCACCCCCTTAGGTCATGTTTTGGCCTAATTATAAGCCTAGTGATTAAAACTAAGTACACTAATGATGTTATCAATCAATGGTGATATTAGTTTGATATTTGATGATGATTAAAGAATATAGTGTTGATCTAACAACCTATGGTGACTTAATGGTCACTAATGATGGTAGATCAGGTCTCCAAAACCTATAATGAGTTAATTATATAGTTGTATCATCAATTAAGACTTAGACCAATGGTTTCTTGGGTAACTTGATGCAATGGTCGGACCTATACTGTAATTGATGGTTTTAATATATGAACTTGACCCAATGGTCAAGATATAATGTTCATTCCTCCAATAAAGTGGAATGATGGCTAATGTAATATGTTGGTCCTAATAATGTGATTTAGATTATTTCCTTTATATGATCAACTTAAGGAGCTAACTTGTTGACAATGGATGGCTTGTTTTAAATGAATAGTTGATTGTGGGTTTTACCCTACTCTCAGTGGAACTTTTTGTGTTGTTAATCAAGGGATGTCTAGGGTTATATGGTGAATATTTATAGAGAACAAATCAAGGACTTCATAGGTGGTTTATCCAAGGTATTTACTTATGTAAACAACCAATGGTCTTACCTTTTAAGCATCCAATGGTTCTGGGTGACATTGTGGTATGGTGATATGGGTTGAATGATGATGGAACAAATGGAGGGTTACCCTTAATAAGGTAGTCTTACCTATTCACTCATATGAATATAAGGGATGATAATCATATTGTGTTTATATGTAACCCTAATGAGGTATAGCTTGTTATACCTAGCTTTAATATAACTAAATGATGGTAATTGGGTATGAATAGTCCTTGAATGACTAATACAATCATGAAGTACTATGTTAATGTTGTTGAAACCCTAGTATGCTATAACTCGATGGTTACACCTTGATTTATGTGTGGGTTCATACTTGAGAATAATATGGAATGTGATGGTGATGCTTCAGCTTATGCATCCATGATCCAATGGGGATGTTGTGAGTTAGGGTTTGGGTATAAGTGTTGATTAGTAACATTGATGTAAGTTATCATGTTGAACCTAATTCTAATGCAAATAGATAAAGATGAGTATTCATGTTTAACATTCTTATATGATGGAATGATGGTGGAATAATCTCCTTAACATGATTATAACCTTAATGTGTTGATTGGTGGTTATCATAGCCACATGGTTGATACTTTCTTATGCTAAACATGTGCATTATGAATATGATGAGTGTTAATCATATCTAGATTCCTTACATGTTGATGTAATAAAGAAATCTTCTTAATGTTAATATAACCCTTCTATGATTGTTTATGAATATCTCCTAGCTCATTGAAGCAATATTGTGCTGATATGGTGTATTATATGTAAGTGATGTTGTTGAGCCTTGTTATAAGGCATACAAAGATAATGATGATCTTGCAGGGAATAATACGATGGTCTTAATGACCTTTGGGCATGGTTGAGCCCTGAATGAGGTGTAATCCTCTTGTGTTGATAAGGGTTGATACCCTGTGATATTGTGAAAAGGATTTATATCATGTGATAGTATGATGGTCTTAATGACATTTGGGCATGGTTCAACCCTGAATGAGGTGTAATCCTCTTATGTTGATAAGGGTTGATACCCTGCGATATTCTGAAAAGGATTTATATCTTGCAATAGCATGATGACTAGTGTGGTCTCATGAATGGCAAGTGAATAGTACCATGTGATGATGAGATGAGAAATTATGTTTCACACATTTTATATATTTTCAAAGTTTTGATATTTATATGCTTGCTATAAGTGAATTAGGGTTTGTATGTCCACTTGTTTGATGCAACCTTAATTCACCTGATTGGCATAACTAATCAAGTGCAACTCTAATCATATAGTGCCATGTGCAGTAGAACCATCTTCAGTGTCAGAACTTGCTGGATGGTGAAACGAGTATTCCTAAGGGAAACTCGGAGCGCATACTATTGAGTATGTGGGGTGGCAGGCTGAGGATATATCCTTGTCATCCATAATGCAGATTGTGGAGGTTGGCTATGGTCATGCCTCATACATCTAATGTGATTGAGAACAGATGCGGTCGTGTCTCGGTGATTATAACATGATGTGATTAGAGGACAATTGTGGTTATACCTCAGTGATTGGGTTTGTATACCCTGGTTTATAGTATCGTGACCTGTACCAAGGGTGGACTAGTGGTTAGAATCTTGACTATATGTCATTGTAGTGGCAGCTTTGACTAATTTTTCACTGCCTTTTTACTCGTACTGACCGAGGGGAAGAGATCTTAGGATACTGACACTCCTAGATATTGTACGGAACCGAATAGCCCTTCACATGGGTCAGTTGGACTTTGAATGGTACAATTCAAATTCCCCATGGCATAATAAAAGATGTAATACAGCCGTATAGCATATCTGTTTAGGGTTATACATGATGCTTCACATTTGATGATAACCATTGTTTTTTCTATTTACATAAAGATGATGCTTAGTGCAATTAAGATATAGTAATTATACTTATGTTGTGGATCTGCATAAGATTGTAAATATGTACATACATTAGTCATGCTTATGTTGATATCTATATTTCTACTACTGATTATAATTAGGATACTAGCTATATCATGTTGTTAGTTATGTTTAGCATGTTAGCCATGCCTCTATAATTAGAAATGCATATACTACTAATCATTCTTATGCAAATACTCATTCTTATGTTGATAGCTCTGCTTATGATATTGATCTATTCAAACTGTTAGACATGCTAATGTTGTTAGATATACTTATGATGCTAGACTTATTCATGTTAATAGAGATAATATGCTACCAGACTTGCTTATGCTAGTTATGCATATGCTATCGAATCTCTTATATGGTTAATAAGGAAAATGATGATAGTCAGATTGATGATGATAATTGTTATCAACTCCTTTATGTATTTTGTTAATCATTAGTGTTGTTGAGCCTATTTTTTATATATGATTAAACTTCTTAAACTATCTCATTACCTAAAATGTTGTAATCAATAAGCGTTGTTGGAGGTTATATCTCTTACTGGGACATGGGTCTCACCCTTGTGGTTTGCCACATTTTTTTAGGTAATCTGAAGTGATGAAAACAAACTTGTGGAAGTAAAGAGGAGCTATAGTAATGAATCTATGATAAAGTTGATTAGATGTTTAGTGTGTCCTAGAGTCATCCATGTACTCTCAGGTCTGGGCAAGAAAAAGTTTGTATATGGTGTTTCAAACGAATCAAACTTTTGTTAGGATATTTATGCTTGTTTCTGTGGCATATATGAATATTGTTCTCCTGTGTATATATGTGGTGGCTAAGACAATAGAACAATTTGTATAAAATTCTTGGCATAGTATGGATATAAGAAATATTTTGGGCTCTTATGCAAATGTTTATGAGTGGGTGCTGACGTTGAAATTGGTTTTAATTTATCCATATTTTGGGTATGTGGTTAATTAGTGATTGATTGTGTTTTATGTTTTGAGTAATCTCGTTTAGTTTAATGGGTTCTCACACTTTTGATCCATCTTGGGTGTTCACGAGCATCCATTTTTCTATCATCTATGTGCCTATGTTCATAGGTTTCCCTTTCTAATGCACCTGAGGAGATTGAAATCTTCTATATTTACATTCCCTGTAACTTATCCTATTACTATTCTATTGGATATTTGTTTGTGAATTACACACATGAACTAAAGTGCATCATCGACAATTTTGATTGGTCTGTCAGTGGAACTTTTCCCTAGATAGTTATTTATGTACATTGTCCATGATGAAATTATTGGCTTCTCTATCCAATAATGCTATGTTTCCCATAGCATCTTGTTTCTATGCATAAAAATTTATTCAACATTCCTTACATTACAATTAGATGTTTCTCAAACGTTCTAACTGATAGCTTCTATGGTACCCCACATGCCTCTTGTTCTTTTTCCTTTAAAAATCTTGATCTGGGAAGAGATAAATTCTTGACTCATCTATGTGTATGATATTCTTCTAGGAAATAGACATTGAATACAAGGATGGGTGTCAGGATACATTCATTCTTGTGTATATGCCAATGATCTGTAGAATTTTTCTACAACTGAATCTTTTGACTTTAAAGGGTCTTTCCCATCCCTTTTCCACATCATTCACTTTGTTCCCATCATTCCTTGGTTTGAAATTACTATTGGGATAACACAAAATCTTGGTGGCTACTTGTATAGAAAGTGGAGTTTCTATTGCTAATGGTGTGGCTACATACTCATCTCAAGATGTATCGGGGGCTCTTTATTGGCTTTTTTCATGAAATCTTCTTCCAAACTTTGTAAAAGAGACAAAAGCTATCTGAATCAAAATTTGGGTCCAAAATACAGTGAACCAGGTTCTAGGGGTCAATCATTACATCTGAAAGATGACACCTTGACATTCACACAATGATATACAAGGTCAAAAGCAGTACATATGGTTAAACACATGGTCATGGTTGGTAAGATATTGTCACCATTGATCTTGTCTTATCTAAGTCTATTTGAAATGTTGATCAGGATATTCCTTATGAAATGAAGTAACACAGAAAGTAAACAAATATGATATATAGCATAAATTAACAGACAAAACAAGGATGATAATAGTAATGTAGTTAAGATATCGTTATGGGAACTTAGATTGGTTTTTACCAGCCAAAAACTAACCAAATATGTGAACACTCAAATCCATTGAATGCCCCTGGCATAATTTATGAGAAATCGTCATTTATGTCCATTCCCTCCTCTATCAAGATTAGGATAGATCTAGGTTACAACCATACCTCAATATAGAGATGAAATATAAATAACCAATCATATAAGAAAATGATCATTAACTCAAGTGATCCAATACTCTTGTACATTCACACAATTCCATACTCTAGATCTCACCTAAGACACTCTCATGAAGATGCAAGTAATCATGCATTGCACCATGGTAGTTAAGCATACATGTAATTATTATGAATAAGAGTAATGAGATCAACATGCCAATAATGTGTATATCATAGGTTATCTTAGCCTTTGTTCTGCCTATGCCTTCTAGTATAAGTCACACCTGAGATAATCTTTACATGCATCCAAATGATATATATTAATGGTTGAAGCTATATCTAAAGACACCTTGGAAACCCAATAACAAAAAGAAATATACATATCCAATCCTTCAGACACCATTATGCCAAATGAGTAGTATCATCCATAAAGATACAAATATGGATCTTGGTAATTATTTTTGGTGTCAAGGATCAATAAGTATTTCAAACTACTAGCTTATACTATGTTGCATTATGTTACAAATTAGTGATAAATTTCATTGTAAATGTTCTTTTATGTTTATAATAAGTATGCTTTTATATCCTTATAATAAGTATTTCAAAAATGCTTGTGAACTTCAGTTGCATGATTATGCTAGTATTTTCTCATATTGTATAGTATTTTTTGATATGACATACTTACTCATATATGTTATATGTTTTACTATTTTTATAGAATGAATAAGTCTTGGATAGAAGAGGATGACTGAACGAGTAGTAAATATTTATGTGGAGTATCAAAATTTTTGGAATTTTCTTTTGAACATTCAGCGATTGGAGACAAGATTGCATGCCCTTGTAGAAAGTGTGCTAATGTATACTAGGTCACCAGAAAGACTGCATTGAGCCATCTATTGTGGCATGGCTTCTTACCAAGCTATATTTTTTGGGCTTTTGGTGAAGATGTCGATGTTCAAATGGATGCTCCACTGACCAGGGTGATTGCCTAAATGCTAAAAATTTACAAGATATGTTGCATGATGCTTTTCTGAGTTTTAGTGAAGATAGAAATATGGAAGGAGTAGAGTCGGCTAGTGATCAACATTTCAATGCTAACAAATTTTATATCTTGTTAAAGGATTCTGAGATAGAATTATATCCAGGGTGTAAGAAATTTATCAAACTTGATTGCATCCTAGAATTCTATCACCTAGTTTGTCTTAATGGCTTGAGTAAGAAATCATCATCTATATTTCATAGGTTCTTTAAGAAGATGCTACCAGAAGGATAACAGTTACCTAATTCCTTTTATGATCTAAAAAAAGATGATTACAGAGTTGGGCTTAGATTATGTGAAGATTCATGTTTGTCCAAATGGTTGCATGTTGTTTTGGAAGGATAATGGTGATAAAGAAATCTGTGATACATGTGGAGCATCAAGATGGAAAACAATTACAAGCCCAGATGATGATGATGAGCATGCAAAACAAACCAAGAGAATACATGTCAAGGTACTCAGACACTTTCCACTTATACCACACCTAATGTGTTTGTTCATGCCATCAAAAACCTCTTCCTTAATGAGGTGGCATACATAAGAATATGAAAAAGATGACAAGTTAAGACACCCAACTGATTCACCTACATGGAAAAAATTCGAGGTTATGCATCCAGACTTTGCTGTAGATGCTAGAAATATTCGACTGGGACTTGCAAATGAGAGATTTAATCCTTTTGGGACAATGAGCACTTCTTACAGTACATGGCATGTTGTGATTATTCCATATAATTTACCTCCTTGATTATGCATAAAAAAACCATATTTTATGTTGTCCCTACTCATTCCTGGACCAACTTCACCAAAAAACATAGATGTGTACTTGCGTCCATTGATTGATGAGTTGAAACAACTATGGGATATTGATGTACATACATATGACGTTGGAACCAAGGAATTCAGTCTGATGTGTGCTTCTTTACTATGGACTATTAGTGATTTTCCAAGATATGCCCATCTTCTGGTTGGAGTACTAAAGGCTACAAAGCATGTCCTTATTGTAATAAAGATACCGTCTCACATTGGTTGCCACATAGCTGTAAAGTTTGCTACAAAGGACATCGTAGGTTTTTGCCAAGCAGCCACAGATTTTGAAAAGAAGCAAAAGCATTTGACAGTGAGCAAGAATTTATAAGTCCACCTAAACCACCTTCTCGAGTCAACTTATCACAATTGGAGGACGAAAGAGCCATAATTGGCAAGAAAAAGCCAAGAGGTAAATATTCAACACACAATTGGGATAGGAAAAGCATATTTTTTGAGCTACCATACTGGAAGTCTAACATTGTAAGGCACAATCTCGATGTCATGCACATTGAGACAAATATAAGTGAGAGTATTGTTGGAACATTGCTAGGTTTGAAGGACAAAAGTAAGGACAACTTGAATGCAAGGAAGGATTTGGAGGACATGTAAATTAGATTTCCGTTTCATCTAAAAGAAGTTGGTAAATATACCATCTTACCTCAAGCTTGCTATACAATGAGAAAAGATGAAAATATATTATTTTGCAACCTCCTACAATCTGTCAAAGTTCCAGACGGGTATGCGTCTAATATATCTAGATGTGCATGACCAAAGGATTAGAAGATGCTACCAATGAAAAGTCACAATTATCATGTGTTGATGCAACAACTTCTGCCATTAGTTGTCACTGTGTCTTTACCCAGTTAGAATGCTAATTCATGTATTATTAATATTTGTCACTATTTTCAAAGGTTGTGCACTATAGTCATAGATCCAAATGATTTTGCTACATTGGAATATGCAATAGATGTGACACTTTGTGAGATGGAGAAGATATTCCCTCCATGTTGTTTTGACATAATGGTGCATCTATCAATCCATCTCGCTTATGAAGCTAAGATAGCTAACCCTGTTCAGTATCGTTGAATGTATCCAATTGAAAGGTAACTTTTCATACGTCGTGATGACTATACCTATTGGAATGTATTTGTGATAATATTTTCCTCAACTTTGTTATCATGTATTTGATGACTCTAAAAAGATATGTTCATAATAAAAGATATCCAAAAGGATCAATAGCAGAAGGATATATAGGGGAAGATTTCCTAACTTTTTGTTTAAGATACTTGGATGGAGTTGAAACAAAATTAAATCGGCCAAATAGAAATGATACTGGAGAAGCAGATTTGAAAAATGAGCCAACACCTAACAATGATGATTGGTCTATGTTCTCGACAGTAGGTCATGGTGCTGGTAAAGTGGTAACATGTGTCTTGGACAGACATACAATGCAACAAGCCCACAAGCATGTACTGTTCAATTGTAAAGCAATTGAACCCTACATTAAGTAAGTTAGTGACAATTATCTTCTATTGTTAAAATTCTATAACATATTCCAATTGCAAATATTTTGTATTCAAGAAGCACTATGATGTCATTTGGCAAACACATCCTCAGAAGTCCTTAAAGGAGGTTTAGAGAATACATAGTAACTCATTTGATGGATGGTTTAAAGAACATGTAAGTTTATACGGGCTAATTTAATTTGTAATGCTTCATGAATAAACTCTAACAAGCTTTTGTTTTTTTAGATTAAGACGCTCACAAGAACAGAGATGGTGGATGATAAAATCAAGTTTCTTTCTCAAGGTCCACATCAAGTGGCCATTAAGTACAAGGGCTATGTTGTCAATGGTCACAGATTTCATACCAAGGCAAAAGATGAAAACCGAACAACAAGAATAGTGGAGTCTTTCTGGTAGCTAAGACTGATTGTTATTCTTAAACGACCGACCGCAACCCAATTACTAGGGATGTTACCTACTATGGTGTTTTGAAGGATGTTATTGTGCTCAATTATTATGAACACTTTAAGGTGACATTATTTAAGTGTGATTGGGTGGACATATACTCAAAGAGGGGAATCAAGCATGATGAACATGGGTTGGCTCTTGTTAATTTGAGACAACTTCAAACTATAGGAGAACCATTTGTAGTGGCATCTCAAGTTGGACAAGTATTTTATGTAGAAGATCTCACTACAAAAGATTGGCAATTTACTGTAACGATTGCCCCACGAGATATTTCAACATGGAAGAACAATCTTGTATTGAGAATGTCAAAGCTTATGTACAAGGTGAAACTAGAGATGGGCCATCAATGACATCAAAGGATGAAGATAGTAATTGTGACATAGTTATATTGGATATGGAAGGAATTATTGTTGATAGTTCAACAATTGAAAAAGACCAATCCCAAATTCAGCAGGTTCATGAAAGTGTATCTAAAAGTGGTGATGACTATAGTTTTGATTGAGGAGATTACAAAATAGAAGTGGATGTTTCTTTTAGTTTGTCATTATTATTTCACTTGTACAGGCCATTTTTGGCTCAATGTATCTCTTTAATTTTCTGTCTCACATTGTGCTCTAGCTAGGTGTATGCATTTTGTAGGTCTGACATTCTTCTTAATCAAATTTATCCTTATCTCTGTTGTTGTTTATAATGATGTAATGTTTATGTGTTTAGTATATGTGCTTTTTATTATAAGAGATATATTTGATTAAATAATTGTTCTTAGTTTTTTAATATTGATTATATAATTTTTAATATGTTGTTTAATATTTTTTAAAATCTCTCCTAATATATGTGATGTGATATACTCAGTACGAGAGAACAGTACAGTGACAACTGCCATGACAAGATAGCCACAAGGAATGATAAAAACAACAACAATGACTAGTGTATGGTGACTCATTTACCTAGCATTACTCGACATGGTTGTTGGGAATCTTTGAACCTGTCATCCTCAAATCACTCCAAAAAAAAGTAGCCTCCCTTCCAGCTGAAATTCAAAATGATAGAGCAAAGAGATTCAATAAAACTGCTGCTAGCTCTTCAAAAAATACCCAATCAGCCACGTCTCCCCAAGACTCTATTATGGTTGGTGGTTCCAAATCCTCTCAAACATGCACAAATGAAAAGGAGATGGGAACAAGGTTCTAAAATCAGCACAACAAAGAAAGTGGTGATAAACTTACAAGATCAAGAAATTCACAGCTATCATATGTGCCTAATGTCAATGCTTCTGTGCCTATTCAATCAAGAAGTGTAGAAATAGAGCTACCAATAACCAAAACAACAATGAATTTCCTGATAACATGGAGCAAAATGACATCTCTGGTCACCATGTTGAGTCATTGAATGTTACAACAACACCTTCTAATGGGCTAGGTAATCATTTTATTCATATCATTGCATTTCTAGTGCTGCATTAATGATATATAATTTTCCATATATTTTTTTATCTTTTATGATTGAATACTTAGGTCAAAAACATTGAGCACGTGGCCAAAGACAATGCTTGAAAGTTTGGAAAAGAAAGCCCGACGATCCAATTCCCATTGAGAAAAATCAATTTGGGCAACCAGTAGGTGAAAATCAATGTCACTTATCAAGTTTTCTGACAACTATTATAAGAGATCCCAATCTTTGTCCACTAAACTACGAGGACTGGAGACAATTTCCAGCAAACAAAAAAGATTCTATATGGAATTTTGTGAAGGTACATTACTAAATTTTATTTTTGAATGGTTAAATGAAGCTTCTAATTGATATCCTTTATGTGGGTAGAGTAAATTCACAATGGATTCAGATCTAAAGGAGTGGACAATGATTTCATTGAGTCAATGCCTGGAGGAACATAGCTTTTCAGGTATCCCTTCAGTTGTTTCCTCTACTGTTTGATTTTTAGTGTGTACTGACTGATCGACAAAAGCAAGTACTCTCGAGTATATAAAATATTTTACAGATGAAAGGATATGTCTCATATATACCCATAACATAACTAGGTTGTCCTGTATCATATCTTACTTTTTTCACAATGATCACAAATTGAAGAAAAAATGGTTAAATATGACATAGAAGGTGCCCAACAAGGTCCATGAAATTGATTTATTTATTGGTTTCCCTGCCTATGCAAAATGTCTTGTACTATGTGCTATTTCTCCTCCTAAAGGAGTCAAGAAGGCTATTTTTCAATGTTGTTGCTATTGTTGATAATAACACCTATTGTGGTGCTATTTTCAAAAACCACAACTACTCCATGGTGGCTATGGAAACACACACATTTAAGGGAGATCAACATCCTCATGTAGTTGAGCTATGCAATTCTTCTATATATATAAATGGCTTAACACCGGGTACCTAATAATTTAATCTAATGCATTCAATATGGTTTAACAATTATATTGATGGGCAGACAATTTGGCACCTTGATGCAGATTCATTCAGATTCGGTGTGAATCGAGGACATAGCCCCCTAATGCAGATCTTTTCATAAACAAATAAGTATAAGAGGGTGTGTTTAGCAATGTAGTAACCACAAGAAATTGTTAATCAGAAAAATAATGCATATCAAGGATACAGTGGGCATGGTTATGAATGTTATTTTTATTCCCAACCAGTACCCTAACAACATTTTTGGTCAAGGCCATACATTGGATATGAGAATTACCAATAACAGCCTTAACATGTATTTTTTTTGTGCTAGTTCTTTGTTCACCAACAACATTCTTTTTTACTAGCCCAATTACAAATACCTTTACTCATTGTGGCACTGCAATTTGTAGTGAAGTGAGTAAACATGTTAGCTCTTAGGGTTAGCATACTCATAGCAATAAGTTTCATAATTACCTATTAGAAATATGTGCATGCTTAATAAAATGCCAACATGTGGCAAAATGGTCCAGGGATTTTAACATGCACAAAAAGTTAGTTTTCATGATATTAAATAGCCACACATGCATATTATATGAGATATGCTTGCCATCATAGACATTGAATATATCCAAGAAGATTTCATTTCTGTATTAGCCACCTACACTTCAGGTTAAACCAGGCCACACTAGTAGAGTTGACCATATCACCGCATTTTGGTTCTGTAGATCCGTAAACACACAACCCCATCACCAAGTGAAAGTACATATGACCTTAGGGAAAAAGAAAAAAAAAATATAGACATATTTCATTTTCTACTAACCATCTAAATAATTGTGAAAATACTGAATGATCAACATCTAATCATCTGGATATTCTTAATTGTGTTTATGTGCTATTTTTTAGTTTTCTTATTTGATTTATATATAAAGATAACATGCATAGTAGATCCTGTGTTGGAAATGAATTGCATATATTTGTAAGGATACAAATAGCATGCTAAAATATTACACAATCTAAGAAGATGAAACCAGAGTACTTGAAGCTAGACAAGACATTAATGAGCACCTGGGACTGTTGCAAGTGGTTAGGAATAGTATGCTAATGATATCATATGGGAATATTGAAATTTCTCATCCATGCATCAACTTTTGGTGGAGATACATATTCAGATATCATCTTGTACAACCTATATAATTTGTTTTTTTGGTAATCTCATCTCCTTTCTAGGATTATTGAGACTTTCTGTGGAGTGATATATTCAGTATCACCATAGAAGGATAAGTAGCTAACAATTGTTGTGTTATATCAACCAGTACTAAATTTAGATCGGCATGCTAATGTAACATATCTAAATGCTCTATTCACATTTTCACTATACTTATGTTTGTTCTACAATGTGTAGATAGGACTTGGAAGTGAAAGACCATTGTAGAAGTCCATGATGGACCAATGTATGAGGAATCTTGCTTTAGTCTGATATATGGTGTAACATCCCTGACCTGGGTTATGAATTAACCCTAGTTGTTTTGCCTAAATATGTAATTAAATCCTTGTGATTATCTTTTGGCATGTAATTAAGTTCCTAAGGAACATACATTTTCATTTCTGTCCTTTTTAAACAATGATTGTAGCATTGTTTGGTAATACAGGGACCTATGTGCAAATTACCCAATTAGAGGGGTTAACTTGCAAATTACACAGGTTAAGATGTTCCTCTAATAAAGAGACATCATATGAAGGAATATGATGAGGTATGATGGATTTCCCAAGTTTGGGCACCAAGGTGCAGCTTGTGGAGCAACCCTTGTGCTTAAAACCCTAATTTTGGTGAAAAGTGCAATTTACCCAAAATATGGAGTGAAACCTGTAAAATATACCTTCTAGTATATCTTTTATGACTCTTTACATCATTTAGAGAAGAAATGATGAGAGGGGCGCTTCAATTAAATAATTGGATAAGAAGGATGACTTTTGTAGTGAAAACACCTAGTAAGAATAAGGAGACCCTTCATATATGTACCTTAGTATGCATGTTGGTTTTCTTTACCCTTAGATCTTGAGTTTTGATGAGCTTTGCATAAGATTATCATGCCTGGACGTGCCTTAGAAAGAAGAAGGAACTTAGATGAGAAATCTATGTTTTAGAGGTCCTTATGGTGGAAAACAACCTAAGGTATATAAGCCTAGTTCCTTGTAAAACAACCAAACGTATTCCCTTCACTTCCTCACTTCTCATCTTTCTCAACCGACCAAGGCAAAGCTCTGGAGCTTAGGGAAACGACCAACCTGTTCTAAGGTAAGAGAGCACCATCTTCTAGCTTGGATTCATGGAGGAAATCCTTGTATAAGGTTGGTTTCATGGTTAATTCACTTAGCTTTCTCTTCCTAGCCAATCCTTCCCAACTTTTCCTTGAAGAAACAACCTTGGATGACCTGTGGAGATCAAGCCACCATTAAAGTTTCAAATCTTGGAAGCTTGGAGTTCTAGGAACAACGTTTGAGGCGGGTTTTATAACTCTACACCTTGCTTTGTTATGCATACTTTTATTCTTGCAAATAATAGTTAGTTCTTCTTCTTCCCCATCTTTCTTTGCACCCTTGCAAGCTTTTTCATGAAGAACAGGCCTTGGTTTCAAGGTTGAAGACAAAGGGCGTTAATACCTATGTTGGTCCTTATCCAACTTTACTAAACTATCTTGGACCAATAGGTCAAATGGGTTCACACCCGTTTCAACTCAAATGGGTTCACACTCGTTTCAATTCAAATGGGTTCACACCCGTTTCAACTCAAATGGGTTCACACTCGTTTCAATTCAAATGGGTTCACACCCATTTCAACTCAAATGGGTTCACACTCGTTTCAATCTAAATGGGTTCACACCCGTTTCAATCCAAATGGGTTCACACTCGTTTCAATTCAAATGGGTTCACACCCGTTTCAACTCAAATGGGTTCACACTCGTTTCAATCCAAATGGGTTCACACTCATTTCAATTCAAATGGGTTCACACCCGTTTCAACTCAAATGGGTTCACACTCGTTTCAATCCAAATGGGTTCACACTCGTTTCAATTCAAATGGGTTCACACCCGTTTCAACTCAAATGGGTTCACACTCGTTTCAATCCAAATGGGTTCACACTCGTTTCAATTCAAATGGGTTCACACCCGTTTCAACTCAAATGGGTTCACACTCGTTTCAATCCAAATGCATTCACACTCGTTTCAATTCAAATGGGTTCACACCCGTTTCAACTCAAATGGGTTCACACTCGTTTCAATCCAAATGGGTTCACACTCATTTCAATTCAAATGGGTTCACACCCGTTTCAACTCAAATGGGTTCACACCCGTTTCAACTCAAATGGGTTCACACACGTTTCAATTCAAATGGGTTCACACCCGTTTTAACTCAAATGGGTTCACACTCGTTTCAACTTAAATGGGTTCAATTAAAGGATACCTTGTTTTATGTAAACCCTAATGACATGATAGTGGTGATTTGGTTTATGTTAATCAATAAGGACTTAACCCAACCCTATCTAGAGTGATGTAATCACCATCCAGTAGTAAGGAGAGAGAGAAAGTACCAATTATGGTTAAAACTCAAATAAAGTACCTTCAATGTATATGAATATGCAGGATTAGGGTATGATCCACTTATGAGAGATCATGAAAACCCTAATTAAGATAATTGATGAGTCTTAACCTAATTTGAAGGCATCAATGATGATGTTTCTCATTCATGATGATGCTATGAGCTCATTTCACTATGATGTGAATAGTAAACCCTAATTCTAGGGTAATCATGAGTAATGTGAATAGTAAACCCTAATTCTAGGGTAATCATGAGTAATGTGAATAGTAAACCCTAACTCTAGGGTAATCATGAGTAATGTGAATAGTAAACCCTAATTCTAGGGTAATCATGAGTAATGTAAATAGTAAACCCTAATTCTAGGGTAATCATGAGAAATGTGAATAGTAAACCCTAGTTCATAGTAATATGTTGAAATGAACAATAAACTCTAAACTCATGGTATTCCTTTAAGCATGAATTGTATGATCAAGATATGAGATGAGGAATTATTATTCCCAATCATAATGAAAGGGGTGAATAACCCTAAATGATGTAAACAAGGGAATCTTACCCTTTGTAAGAACATAAAAGTATAACCTTTGAATTGAAGGGTTAATCCTGTTTTATTGACTGCTGATCTGATTATGAATTGTTGATTATTATCAATTGAATTAATCATGCAGGTTCTTATAAGTGAATAATCATATCCAGGTAAGGATCATGACATCATATTCATTGAAAACATGTCAATAGATTATGAACAGAAATAACTATGTTGTCTAGATGCAAATGGCATCATATGAAACTGATATGCCTTAAGGGCCATGAATGACATCAGGGTCATGCTAATAGATGACTTGATGCTGACATGTCATTTGATAACAAAGTGTTATGATGATATAAGGGTGTGAACGCCCATGTTCCTGAATTATAGTGATAAGATGATTAAGAATTGATATCCATCTGATAACTGATATGAGTAATACATGTTACATTTAGTATTCTTCTGTTATAGCCATGTTTAGTACTTGAATGTTTGGAAACATGTATGATGCTAAAAGAATACTGAAATGTACCTAATAACCAAGTATAATCATACCATGTAGAGCCTTGATCATAGATCCATCATTGTCAGAGTTTAAATGATGGTGAAACAGGTTTTCCTAAGGGAACTCCTGGATCACATACTTTAGAGTATGTGGGGGGGGAATATGGATGTGTATATCCTTACATCCTAGTGTAGGAGTTGATGTGGATGTATCTTAATCCATCAACCCTTCAGTATATGCTTATACCGGGATGATGTAACACTATTCTCCCAAAGGAATCTTTTATACCGCATCGATGAGAGATAAACATGAAATCTTTCGATAGCGAAGAGAGTGCAGAATGCCACTGTGACTCTAATAGCGAAGTACCAGAATACCCTGGTGAGCTATATTAGCAGAGACACTAGGTGTCCTCCATGTTTATCCTCATTCTGACTGAGGTAGTTGAAGGTCATGAGAATCCGGCTCGTTCGATGACCTAGTATGATACCGATGCGACTTACTAGTGATCGGTTGGAGTATGAGCGGTATACCTCATCTCCGCAGGGCATAATGATGTTTGTAAAACATAATCAACCGCGTAGCATAACTGTTTAGGTTGAACTACGAGGAACATTGATTGATATTACATTGCTTGCATTTAATATCCTGTTCAAGTATTAGTATACATGTTCTTCATATTCCTTAATAAAGATGAGTAATCGTTATCAAGCCTGCTGTGAATAATCTAAAGTTACCTGTTCATGATATTCCTTTGATTGCTTTTTACAAAGTTTCTGGCGGAGAGTTATAACTCTCGCTGGGACAATTATTTAAAATTGTCTCACCCCGTAGATTTCAACTTTTTAGGTGGTCGTCGAGGACGAAGGAACCAGTCTGCAGGTGATCAGAATCAGCAGTAAGAGCACCAGGGGCAGCAGTGAATCTCAGGTGGAGATACTGACTGCTAAGTCATGTAGTTAGAAAGTCTTATGTCGTCTCTGTACTCTCAGGTCCTTGGAGTCTTTTGGTCTGAGATTTTGGGTTTTAAATCTTGAGATTTTGTATCTGGCTGTGTATAATCACTCATGAAGTGATCTATCAGAGATGTAAACAGTTCATCTTACTTTTATAAAAGGAGTTTCAGGTTTTTGAGATCTCATTTTCGAAAAGTTTTAATTTCTCATGATTTTTCGTATTCCGCTGTTAATCGAATCGCTTCCACTATGTTTATCTTGTGTTTTGGAGATCAGAGCCCACAATTGGTGGTATCAGAGCTCTAGGTTCGCTGAGTCTACAGAGACATAGGACTTAGAATGTAAAGTCTATCCTTAGTACTTCTTTCTTATCTAATAGAGTCTTCTGCTGCTCAGGAGAAGAAGATAATTAAGGATGTCTGGACCACAGGAGGAGTACGAGGTAGAAAGTAGTGTTGCTGCACCTCGAGAAGGTGCAAGGAACCTAGAAATAGAGCAACCTGTACCTGAGCCACCTATGGAGCCACCTCAGTTTGACCCAGCTGACATGGGAAACCCAGCTTTTCAAACTATGTTCGGGCAATTTATGACTGCCATGACACATATCACCGACAGGATGCCCATGCCTGCACCTAGGGCACATGTCCAGTCTGAGGGTCAAGGTATCGGTAAGACGTTCGAGCGACTTCATCATGTCGGAGCGACTGAATACTTTGGGACAGCTGATCCGGCAGATGCCGACCTCTGGTTAACTGAGTTGGAGAAAGCTTTCAGAATCCTCAACATTCCCGAAGGTGAGAAGGTTAGATATGTTGTCTATCTTCTCAAAGGCAGTGCTGGTCACTGGTGGACCATGGAAGAGCTTGAAGAGGCCTGGAATAGAGATCTCGTGGGAAGACTTTCGTCGGGAATTTGTCCACAGATATTTTCCAAAAACCTTCCTGGACGAAAAAATCTCTCAGTTTGAGAGACTGAGGCAGGGTATGATGAACATTAGCGAGTATGAAGCTAAGTTTATGGAATTGTTGCAATTCTGTCCGCATATGGCTACCACAAATGAAGAAAGGATTAGGAGGTTTGAGAAGGGTTTGAATGCTGACATGACTACTCCCGTGTCTGTACTAGAAAACCGGGAGAGATTCTCTACCTTTGTTGAGTCAGTCCGAAGGATAGAGAAATCCGTAGTCGAGAAGAGACAAACCCATAAGAGATCTCCGCAGTTCCAGGGTTCTTCATCTAGAGACTTTAAGAAGCCTATATTCTCTGCACCTACACCTCTACCACCCAGATCTGGTTCTCAGACATAGTGGTCCCCAAGTAGAGGTAGAGGATGAAGCCTACCACTACAAGAGACTCACAGTTCAGCATCAATGCCAGTCACAGGACCACCCAGACCACAACAACTGGAAAGAAGCTGCTACAACTGTGGGAAGGTGGGACACTTGATGAAGGACTGCAGGTCTAGGCATGTCAGTGTGACACAGCCTCAGAGACAGAGTCAACAGGGATCACAAAGAAGACAGTTTCAAGGAGCAGCTAGAGGACGTGGACAAGCATCTCAAGCTGGATCATCAGCACTGGCTCAACCTCAGGCGACAGTAAGATTCTATGCTATGAACCCACTAGATGCAGTGGTCAATCCACGGGTTGTGGCAGGTCAGATGGAACTTTTATATTCTGATATGCCTACATCCTGTGTTGTATCTGTTTTGATTGACCCAGGTGCTACGCACTCCTTTATCACTCGAAGAGTGATTCGTAATTGCAATATGACGGTCAGTCATAGGGCAGATAGCTTGTTGCTTGAGACTCCGTTGAGAGGGTCTGCTGTGTTGCAAGAGGTATGCTCTCCCTGCATCCTCTTCTTTTCTGATCATCGCATTCAAGTGGATCTTATACCACTTGAGATGCAAGGATTTGATATAATCCTTGGGATGGATACCTTGGAAAGGTATAGGGTTGTCTTGGATTGTGAATCCAAGCAGGCTGTGTTTGCTGATGAAAGCAACACATGGATCTTTCAAGGAGAGAGAAAGATTCTACCCACCTGTCTTGTATCAACTTTGGTTGCTGATAAGCTGATGAGGCAAGGATGTTATGCATTCTTAGCCCATGTGGTAGATACTACCATGGAGAGTCCTAACCCTGCTGAAGTTCTTGTAGTCAGGGAATTTGAAGATGTATTTCCTGAAGAACTTCCAGGTGTGCCACCGCCTTGGGAAATTGATTTTGAAATCAATTTGATCCCAGATACCCAACCTATAGCCCAGACATCGTATAGGATGGTGCCTGCCGAGATGGCAGAACTCAAGAAGCAGCTTCAAGAGTTGCTTGAGAAAGGTTTTATCCGACCGAGTACTTCACCTTGGGGTGCTCCGGTCTTGTTTGTTAAAAAGAAGGATGGATCAATGCGGTTGTGCATTGATTACAGACAACTAAATAAAGTAACGATAAAGAATAAGTACCCTCTGCCGAGGATTGATGATCTCTTTGACCAGTTGCGTGGTGCAACCATCTTCTCAAAGATAGATTTGAGGTCTGGATATCATCAACTTCGTATTAAGGACAGTGACATACCCAAGTCTTCTTTCAGAACAAGGTATGGTCACTATGAGTTCACAGTTATGTCGTTTGGACTAACTAATGCACCGACTGCATTTATGGAACTCATGAATAGAATCTTCCGACCTTTCCTCGATCAGTGTGGTGTCGTCTTTATAGATGACATTCTGATCTATAGTAAAGATGCTCAACAGCATGAACAACATCTTCGTCAGGCTCTAACTTTGCTAAGGGAACATAAGCTATATGCTAAGTTTAGCAAGTGTGAGTTTTGTCTACCAGAAGTATCTTTTCTTGGACATGTGATATCTGCTTTGGGTATTCGTGTTGACCCTAAAAAGGTAGAATCTGTTCTACAATGGGAACAACCGAAGACACCGACAGAGATCCGTAGTTTCTTAGGGTTGGCCGGCTATTATCGAAGGTTCATTAAGAACTTTAGTTCCATAGCCTTACCCTTGACTAAGTTGACCCGAAAGGAAGTTCCTTTTGAGTGGAGCGATAAGTGCCAGCAATCTTTTCAATTACTAAAAGAAAGGTTGACAAGTGCACTTGTACTTGTGCTACCCGAGCAAGGCAAAGGATACATAGTTTTCTGTGATGCCTCCAAGAATGGACTCGGATGCGTGTTGATGCAGGATAAACAAGTGATTTCTTTTGCTTCCCGACAACTTAAGAAACACGAAGAGAATTATCCGACAAACGATTTGGAGTTAGCTGCGGTGGTTCATGCCTTGAAGATCTGGAGACATTATCTCTACGGAGAGACATTCCAGATTTTCACAGATCACAAGAACCTAAAGTATATCTTTTCTCAGCATGAACTTAACATGAGACAACGTCGCTGGATGGAGTTAATCAAGGACTATGATTGTACAATTGATTACCATCCAGGAAAGGCCAATGTAGTTGCAGATGCCTTGAGTAGGAAATCAGCAACATCAACCATGGATAGAGCACAACTAAACTCTTTAGTATGCTCTACGAGAGATATGCTTATCTCTTTAAGGCAAGACAATGTACAGTTGAAGGTGTCATTGTTATCCGGGTTGTTGGCTGAGATGCATATTAAACCTACCCTAAGAGAGCAGATTAAGGAAGCACAACAGGTTGATACTACAGTTCAGCAGATTAGGTCAGAGTATGGTGATGAGAAGCGAGATGGTTTCCATGACTCAGATGATCAAGTGGCATGTTATCATGGGAGGATGATAGTGCCGGATGTGGATAACTTGAGAAAGTTAGTCCTGGAAGAAGCTCATTCTTCAATGTATGCTATGCATCCAGGGAGCACCAAGATGTATCAGAACTTGAAGGATATGTATTGGTGGCCCTGGATGAAGAAGGATGTTGCAGAGTTTGTGATGAGGTGTCCTGTGTGTCAGCAAGTTAAAGCTGAACACCAGAAGCCTGCAGGGACAATGCAACCTTTACCCATACCACAGTGGAAGTGGGACCATGTGACCATGGACTTTGTTGTTGGCCTACCTAGGACAAGCAAAGGACATGATTCCATCTGGGTAATAGTTGATAGGTTGACAAAGACAGCTCATTTCTTACCTGTCAAAACAACCTATTCTGCTGAAAAGTTATCACAGTTGTATGTTCAAGAGATAGTGCGTTTGCACGGAGTTCCTATCACTATAGTTTCTGACATAGGTCCCCAGTTTACAAGTCATTTTTGGGAGCAGTTGCACAAAGCTTTAGGCACCAAGTTAAGGTTTAGTACAGCCTTTCATCCACGGACTGATGGACAGTCGGAAAGGACTATACAAACCTTGGAAGACCTGCTAAGAGCATGTGTTCTCCAGTTTACCGGGAGTTGGGATCTACACCTAAGCCTAATAGAGTTTGCCTATAACAATAGCTATCAACATAGTATTGATATGACACCTTATGAAGCTTTGTATGGTAGACGTTGTAGATCACCCTTGTGTTGGTATGAGACTGGTGAGCATCAGTTGTTAGGTCATGATCTTGTGCAGCAGACCATAGAGAAGATTAAAGTGATACAACAACATATTAAGACTACACAGGATAGGCAGAAATCATATGCTGACAAGCGTCGTAGACCGTTGGAGTTCCAAGTTGGAGACAGAGTGTATCTCAAGGTCTCGCCTTGGAAAGGAGTCCTTCGCTTTGGAAGGAAAGGGAAGTTAGCTCCTAGATTTATGGGGCCTTATCCAATCATTGAACGGGTTGGAAAGGTAGCCTATAGACTAGAGTTACCACCAGAATTACAAAAACTACACCCTATGTTTCACATTTCTATGTTAAGGAAATGTCATCCTGATACCGAGTCAGTTCTACAACCTATGGAAATAGAATTGAACGAAGATATAACTTATGAGGAAGGACCAGTGTCAATCCTTGATAACAGAATTAAAAAGCTAAAGAAGAAAGATATAAGTCTTGTAAAAGTCCTCTGGAATCACCGTGGTGTTGAAGAAGCCACTTGGTAACTAGAGGAAGAGATGAGAAGGAAATACCCTGCTCTTTTCTCTTAATATGTTTTATCGATTTCGGGGACGAAATCCTTGTAAGGGGTGGATAATTTGTAACATCCCTGACCTGGGTTATGAATTAACCCTAGGTGTTTTGCCTAAATATGTAATTAAATCCTTGTGATTATCTTTTTGCATGTAAATTAGTTCCTAAGGAACATACATTTTCATTTCTGTCCTTTTTAAACAATGATTGTAGCATTGTTTGGTAATACAAGGACCTATGTGCAAATTACCCAATTAGAGGGGTTAACTTGCAAATTACACAGGTTAAGATGTTCCTCTAATAAAGAGACATCATATGAAGGAATATGATGAGGTATGATGGATTTCCCAAGTTTGGGCACCAAGGTGCAGCTTGTGGAGCAACCCTTGTGCTTAAAACCCTAATTTTGGTGAAAAGTGCAATTTACCCAAAATATGGAGTGCAACCTGTAAAATATACCTTCTAGTATATCTTTTATGACTCTTTACATCATTTAGAGAAGAAATGATGAGAGGGGCGCTTCAATTAAATAATTGGATAAGAAGGATGACTTTTGTAGTGAAAACACCTAGTAAGAATAAGGAGACCCTTCATATATGTACCTTAGTATGCATGTTGGTTTTCTTTACCCTTAGATCTTGAGTTTTGATGAGCTTTGCATAAGATTATCATGCCTGGACGTGCCTTAGAAAGAAGAAGGGACTTAGATGAGAAATCTATGTTTTAGAGGTCCTTATGGTGGAAAACAACCTAAGGTATATAAGCCTAGTTCCTTGTAAAACAACCAAACGTATTCCCTTCACTTCCTCACTTCTCATCTTTCTCAACCGACCAAGGCAAAGCTATGGAGCTCAGGGAAACGACCAACCTGTTCTAAGGTAAGAGAGCACCATCTTCTAGCTTGGATTCATGGAGGAAATCCTTGTATAAGGTTGGTTTCATGGTTAATTCACTTAGCTTTCTCTTCCTAGCCAATCCTTCCCAACTTTTCCTTGAAGAAACAACCTTGGATGACCTATGGAGCTCAAGCCACCATTAAAGTTTTGAAGCTTGGAAGCTTGGAGTTCTAGGAACAACGTTTGAGGTGGGTTTTATAACTCTACACCTTGCCTTGTTATGCATACTTTTATTCTTGCAAATAATAGTTAGTTCTTCTTCTTCCCCATCTTTCTTTGCACCCTTGCAAGCTTTTTCGTGAAGAACAGACCTTGGTTTCAAGGTTGAAGACAAAGGGCGTTAATACCTATGTTGGTCCTTATCCAACTTTACTAAACGATCTTGGACCAATAGGTCAAATGGGTTCACACCCGTTTCAACTCAAATGGGTTCACACTCGTTTCAATTCAAATGGGTTCACACCCGTTTCAACTCAAATGGGTTCACACTCGTTTCAATTCAAATGGGTTCACACCCGTTTCAACTCAAATGGGTTCACACTCGTTTCAATCTAAATGGGTTCACACCCGTTTCAATCCAAATGGGTTCACACTCGTTTAAATTCAAATGGGTTCACACCTTTTTCAACTCAAATGGGTTCACACTCGTTTCAATCCAAATGGGTTCACACTCGTTTCAATTCAAATGGGTTCACACCCATTTCAACTCAAATGGGTTCACACTCGTTTCAATCCAAATGGGTTCACACTCGTTTCAATTCAAATGGGTTCACACCCGTTTCAACTCAAATGGGTTCACACTCGTTTCAATCCAAATGGGTTCACACTCGTTTCAATTCAAATGGGTTCACACCCATTTCAACTCAAATGGGTTCACACTCGTTTCAATCCAAATGGGTTCACACTCGTTTCAATTCAAATGGGTTCACACCCGTTTCAACTCAAATGGGTTCACACTCGTTTCAATCCAAATGGGTTCACACTCGTTTCAATTCAAATGGGTTCACACCCGTTTCAACTCAAATGGGTTCACACCCGTTTCAACTCAAATGGGTTCACACTCGTTTCAATTCAAATGGGTTCACACCCGTTTCAACTCAAATGGGTTCACACTCGTTTCAACTTAAATGGGTTCAATTAAAGGATACCTTGTTTTATGTAAACCCTAATGACATGATAGTGGTGATTTGGTTTATGTTAATCAATAAGGACTTAACCCAACCCTATCTAGAGTGATGTAATCACCATCTAGTAGTAAGGAGAGAGAGAAAGTACCAATTATGATTAAAACTCAAATAAAGTACCTTCAATGTATATGAATATGCAGGATTAGGGTATGATCCACTTATGAGAGATCATGAAAACCCTAATTAAGATAATTGATGAGTCTTAACCTAATTTGAAGGCATCAATGATGATGTTTCTCATTCATGATGATTCTATGAGCTCATTTCACTATGATGTGAATAGTAAACCCTAATTCTAGGGTAATCATGAGTAATGTGAATAGTAAACCCTAATTCTAGGGTAATCATGAGTAATGTGAATAGTAAACCCTAATTCTAGGGTAATCATGAGTAATGTGAATAGTAAACCCTAATTCTAGGGTAATCATGAGTAATGTGAATAGTAAACCCTAATTCTAGGGTAATCATGAGAAATGTGAATAGTAAACCCTAGTTCATAGTAATATGTTGAAATGAACAATAAACTCTAAACTCATGTTATTCCTTTAAGCATGAATTGTATGATCAAGATATGAGATGAGGAATTATTATTCCCAATCATAATGAAAGGGGTGAATAACCCTAAATGATGTAAACAAGGGAATCTTGCCCTTTGTAAGAACATAAAAGTATAACCTTTGAATTGAAGGGTTAATTCTGTTTTATTGACTGCTGATCTGATTATGAATTGTTGATTATTATCAATTGAATTAATCATGCAGGTTCTTATAAGGGAATAATCATATCCAGGTAAGGATCATGACATCATATTCATTGAAAACATGTCAATAGCTTATGAACAGAAATAACTATGTTGCCTAGATGCAAATGGCATCATATGAAACTGATATGCCTTAAGGGCCATGAATGACATCAGGGTCATGCTAATAGATGACTTGATGCTGACATGTCATTTGATAACAAAGTGTTATGATGATATAAGGGTGTGAACACCCATGTTCCTGAATTATAGTGATAAGATGATTAAGAATTGATATCCATCTGATAACTGATATGAGTAATACTTGTTACATTTAGTATTCTTATGTTATAGCCATGTTTAGTACTTGAATGTTTGGAAACATGTATGATGCTAAAAGAATACTGAAATGTACCTAATAACCAAGTATAATCATACCATGTAGAGCCCTGATCATAGATCCATCATTGTCAGAGTTTAAATGATGGTGAAACAGGTTTTCCTAAGGGAACTCCTGGATCACATACTTTAGAGTATGTGGGGGGGGGGGGAATATGGATGTGTATATCCTTACATCCTAGTGTAGGAGTTAATGTGGATGTATCTTAATCCATCAGCCCTTCACTATATGCTTATACCGGGATGATGTAACACTATTCTCCCAAAGGAATCTTTTATACCGCATCGATGAGAGATAAACATGAAATCTTTCGATAGCGAAGAGAGTGCAGAATGCACTGTGACTCTAATAGCGAAGTACCAGAATACCTTGGTGAGCTATATTAGCAGAGACACTAGGTGTCCTGCATGTTTATCCTCATTCTGACTGAGGTAGTTGAAGGTCATGAGAATCCGGCTCTTTCGATGACCTAGTACTAATACCGATGTGACTTACTAGTGATCGGTTGGAGTATGAGCGGTATACCTCATCTCCGCAGGGCATAATGATGTTTGTAAAACATAATCAACCGCGTAGCATAACTGTTTAGGTTGAACTACGAGGAACATTGATTGATATTACATTGCTTGCATTTAATATCCTGTTCAAGTATTAGTATACATGTTCTTCATATTCCTTAATAAAGATGAGTAATCGTTATCAAGCCTGCTGTGAATAATCTAAAGTTACCTGTTCATGATATTCCTTTGATTGCTTTTAACAAAGTTTCTGGCGGAGAGTTATAACTCTCGCTGGGACAATTATTTAAAATTGTCTCACCCCGTAGATTTCAACTTTTTAGGTGGTCGTCGAGGACGAAGGAACCACTCTGCAGGTGATCAGAATCAGCAGCAAGAGCACCAGGGGCAGCAGTGAATCTCGGGTGGAGATACTGACTGCTAAGTCATGTAGTTAGAAAGTCTTATGTCATCTCTGTACTCTCAGGTCCTTGGAGTCTTTTGGTCTGAGATTTTGGGTTTTAAATCTTGAGATTTTGTATCTGGCTGTGTATAATCACTCATGAAGTGATCTATCAGAGATGTAAACAGTTCATCTTACTTTTATAAAAGGAGTTTCAGGTTTTTGAGATCTCATTTTCGAAAAGTTTTAATTTCTCGTGATTTTTCGTATTCCGCTGTTAATCGAATCGCTTCCACTATGTTTATCTTGTGTTTTGGAGATCAGAGCCCACATATGGGGTACAAATACCCATGAGTTAGTTATGTTTAGATTCATGGGCATCTATGAAGGAACTACATGCCTTCTTGGTCACCATCATGCTCAATCTCACTTGACTTGCTCGATGAGGCTAATCTAATAAGAATATGCTTATTCATTCTTCCTACGAGAAGATAATAGAGGTTTGAATAGAATCTATGGATATTCTTAGTTGGTAATACATGTGAATCTCTTGTGACTCAATGGGCAATGTTTTTGATGATTGGAACTAATTATAACTTTGTTAATTTGTTAATAAATGACTATGATATCCAGTCCCCATAGGATCTCAACACTTCCTCTGTTTTTATGTTGATCTTCTACTGAGAGCTGAGGCCTTATTCTTTTGGAGCTCTATTGACTTGAAGTTAATTAAGGTAATGTTGCTCCCTATTTCCTTAATGTGTATATATATGATTCCTTCCTTTTATTTCTCACTGTCTTTTGTGATATCACCTATACTCATTTCAGCCATCATTTAACCAACCAAGGGATCCAAATAGAAATAAGACAAGCAAACAACTTAGCCATATGATTTGCATTACTGGTATATGTAAAGAAGGTGATATTTCTTGGTTGCTTTGTGCACATAATGGGGAACTTTTTTTATATGTTCAAGTGCTTGAACCTGCTGAAAAGAGCTTCTTGGTGATTTTGTCATGTATGATCTTTCTTGTGAAATGGGTTCATATACCTTGGGTCATGAGTTTTAGACCCTATTTTGAGGTTTTTTTTGTCTTTCATTAATAGCATATGATGTTACAAATGTTCTATTGGGTTGATAAAAAAGGTTTAAATGTTATCTTTAGTTTCACATGTGATTGAGTTACAGATGCAATTGTGATTTTGGTTGTGATTCATTTGAGGTGTTATCATTTATGTTTATGTGATTTGATGAGTATTAGCTTGATGTTATGATGACCAGGAAGAGTAAAAGAAGATGGGCGATGCTAGGGATGGTGTTGTCAGTTGTGATGTGAGTTAATACTTACATGGTAGCTACATGCTCTGGCTGAGAGGATACAAATTCAGAAAAATGTTTTAAAGGTTCTATATGTTGTGATTGTCATGATCAATCTAAGGTTGGTGGCTATGGGAATGAAAGTTTGGTTGTTTTTGTTGAAAAACTCAATCTTGAAGAAATAATTTTCAAACAAGTTCTACCCCAAGGATGTAATGCTTTTCTTATGCCTTATCCCATTTTATGTCCAGTGATATTAGTTTCTCAGTTATCAATTTAACTTATCAATTATGCATGATCTTTTTTTCTATCAAGAAATTCTTATCATTACAATGTCATTTCCTTATCATTGCACTGTCATATATATGGAAATTGTTTTATCCATATACATCATGATCTATCATTTTTAAGTCATTATCATCTAATTGAATAATTTTTAGGTCATGTTTGTTTCTAGGAAGTTTGGAATGATGCATGTTGGTCTGAGGTTTGGCACCTTGTATTTATTGAGCACCATCATAATTAATATGGAAGCTCTTGTGATGGTCTTAACTATCAGCAACATGTAAAGATTAATATCTCAATGTGAAGTTATCAGTGAACAATTGGGGGATGCATTGATCTCTTGTGATGATGTTGAAGACTCACAACAGTTTTCTTTTGATTTTATGGAAAAGCTTATAGGCACTAAGTCTAGGAACCTGATTGAAGCTCGAAAGCATGGTCTTGAGATACTGAGAAGTTTAGAACACAGATCCTTGAGGTCCTCCAAGTTTTAAAGAGAACACATAGAAGAATTTCAGACAAGGAAACAAGAATTAGGTATTGTACAAGAACAACTACAACTATGGTAGAAATCCAACCAAAATAAACAATTTCAAAATTGACATGAAGGACCATAGTTCCAACAGAATAACTAGTATGTTAGATCATCTTCTTCGATGCAGGACACATTGGCATCCCTTGAAATGATGATTCTTAATGTGGAAGACATAAATTCAAATCAAAAGGATCACAACAAATCCATGGAGGCACAAATGGCTCAACTTACAGCTTCTCTCCTCCCCCAGTAGGCACCTTCACAAGGAACCCAGGGAAATTAAAGTTAGTGATTACACACCTAGTATGTTGCATACTAGGATCATGATCTAGTTTTAAATTTCTTCAATGACTAACCAGTTTGGAGTCATAGAAGATGTTATAGACTAAGTGGGAAATAATGATTACATGCAATGCACGTCCATAATCTTATATTAATTCTATCAATGCCATGTTGTCAGGTTTCGTGTGTGGTGGTCCACTGTACTCCTGCCATGCATTCTACTGTGAAGGTGAATAAGGAGAATTTTGTTGGCTAAACTGCCTCTATGAGGGTGAACATGGAAAACACCACACATCCATATATGGTAAATCTAATATTGTTGGCTCTACTGCCTCTATGTTACAATTTAAAGTCCTCACTGATTTATAACTACAGGGCATTGAAAATTCTGGAGCTCGAGCTTATAGTTCCCAGTTAGTTCCCACTTTTGCTCAGTTATTGCACATATAGAACACTTTGTTCATATATGTTTTTGAAGTATTTTGAATCTTTGTGTGCCCCGATGGAACCAGTGATGGTCCCATATGGAAGCTACATACCAGGATAGATTCAATGTTGCATTTGCTACAAACCTCCCTTCTAGTTCTAAGCGGCACATTTCTTCAGAAGTATATCCTCAATTTTTTAGTACATCTGTTGCTTGTATATAGCTATGGTGTGGAAGTGGCACTTCATTCGAGTCTATTCCAGAAGGGTGGGTGTAACAGATGATGAGAGGCTGGTTGATGGTGTTCTATGAAGGGTGAGGTGGGTTCAAATTTCTCAAGAAACTCTCTCAGTAACCTAGTCAGTTTCTTCATGTACTTCATGTTGTCAATATCTCTAATATATGCAAGAACATTGATGATATAAGTTTGTTAGGTCTCAACTCTTCCATTCCTTGGATATATCTATGGTGTGGAAGTGGTACTACATTTGATTCTATGCCAGAATGGTGGGTGTAACAAATGATGAGAGGCTGGTTGATGGTGTTCTCTGAAGGGTGAGGTGGGGTCAAATTTCTCAAGAAACTCTCTCAGGAAACCTAGTCAATTTGTTCATGTACTTCATGTTGTCAATATCTCTAATATATGTAAGCACACTGATGATACAAGTTTGTTAGGTCTCAACTCTTCCAAGTATGTTATGGTTATGCTTGTGGTTGTGCAATTCCTATTACAAATTATTACTCTTCATATCTTTTTCTCATAGATCGTGGTTGTGCAAATCCTTTAACTTCTCAATTAACATATCATTATAGGTCTTTAAGATAGTAGAAGCCACTATAGCTTTCCTAATAGATTCACACTCATCATGCCACACTTTTGTCTCTGCTAGAGAATCTGCTTTTAACTTTTTTTGCTCTGTTCAGAACTAAATAGCAACTCAAATTGCATTCAACAGGTCTGGATTTCTTTATCAGTATGAGAAACACTCAGACCCTCCAAAGAAAGAGAAAGTTTTTGGAGTTTCTCTTCAGTTTCTGTAGTTTCTCTTCAACTGGGCATTGAGGACACTGACAGTAAGTGATAAAAGAATCATACAAATAGGTACCATGCCACCAACTTGTATCTTGGTGCATCACAAGGGTTTTTCCACTATGTCTTTCCTGTTTGGCAATGCACAGATCTGTAAACAATAAGCAGAATGTTGAGTTTAACTAAAAATATGGTTGGTTTAGAGGTAGCACATATGCAAATGACTGAGCAATGACTTGTGATATATCTCTGAAGATATAAGATGACCTACATTTTTTCTCTAAATAACAACATTGTGATTCTTATTACCTATTCACGCATGAACTTTGACCTGCAAAGTTGATATTGATATTTATTTTATTTTTCCGTACAGTCCTGCAATAGTTTCACGATGTGTGGAACTTCTAAAATGTTATATTCTCCTATGAGTTTTTTATGCTTGAGAATTATATTTGTTATTTACCAACATTATATATTTTTTGTGTGAAAATGGGAAACTATTTCTTAAATTGGTATGTGATGCACTTCTTATTCGGTGCTAGGTATATTCCTGGTCTTTTAACTTTGTGACAGATGATTCCTAGTCTAAAATGCATGGTATACCTTCTTCACCATGGCACCTCCACAAGAAACATGTAGACAGCACAAAAGAGGTACATCCTACTTTATGATCGACCTGTTAGCATGGAAGAATTTTCCATTAAATATGTATAAGCCTAGTGCCTTTGAGTCACCAATAGAGAAGACTATCTCCTTGATTTCTTTACCAGTGACCAAACCGCACAACAAGTGATTCATCTCAGTTTTGACTCTCTCTTGGGTTAACTCACCAATCACAAGACTATGGTCCTATTGAATAGGCTTCTGAAGAAATCCATGGCCTCATGTGCCACTTCAGTCGGCTCCTTAGTAGAGTTGTCATCTTCCTTGATGAGGATGTAAATACAATCCCTTATATGGTTCTTCCTTGTGACCTCGTGATGTATTTTTGTGTAACAATCTATGTCCCTTATACATCTTAACCAACTGATTTTCTAGTAGATAACCTCTTCATAATTCTCAAACTAAATCACCCACTTATCAAATGCTTTTTTCTTCAGCCATAAGGTCTTCATTGAGCATATCACATCTCAAGGAAGTGGCTACTTCACTAAAATTAGCAGTCACATTCTTTAGTTGAGTAGGGAGGTCATAGAGATCCCTGGACCAAGCCTTCAAGGAAATCTTAGTCTGCTTTAGTCATTTTAGAAACAAATAAAATTGGATTCCCATACACCATCACTTCCCAAGCTTCCTTTATAGTCTTCTCATAGCTCAGCCAATTTAACAAAAATTAAGGAATCATTGATGGAGCTTCCACTTACGTGGAATTGCGTGCACCACTAAAAATCCTAAAGATGGTAAGTCTTTAAGTTTAGCCTTGCTTATACTAGATCGAGAACTCCACCCACGTATGCTAAGATACGTGGAAGTCTTATCGTAGTATAGTTAAGGGTCGAATCCACGGGACAACAGTCTTGTTGGGAACAACAAGATGAAAAATGTTAGAACCTCACTTAAACTCTTAATAGTTGGTATTTAAATCAAAAGGTTGGTTTGGTTATTTTTAGAATAAGAGCAAGTAAAGTAAAGCTAGCAAGTACAATTTTTGATGCTAAACAATAATAAGAAGCCACTAGGGTGTGGTCGGTTTTCACCACCACTACACATGGATCAAAACATGCAAAATAAAACATAACCTGCAACAAGAGTTTAGTCAGTTAGTATCTTCGTAGGCTTAGTTTCCTTTCAGAGAACTAACTACGAGAAGTGCAGGAATGTTGCAAAGTCAGCCATCCCCGAACGAATGGTCAACTACTTTGCATCATTCCCTTCACAAAGTGTGTTCCTCGACTTATCAAGGTTGTACTTTCATACGTCAACTGATTCCATTTCATAGTATAAAAGTACAATGATGGGAGTGAGTTTACTCCACTTCTTGAAAAACACTTCTAGATACCGAAACAGATGCATGGTGGATACATGCACCAAGAACCAACAATCAATCGAGTTTCGAATCTAGTAGTACAAACATAGACAATTCATACTAAAAGATAAAAGATAACACAAGTTGGTGATCAAGCAACAAGCATTCATTAAACGATTGATGTTGAACTGAAAAAAAAAAAGCATCTCTATATTGCAAACTATGTATTACATTACATGAAATGAAAACATGGGTAGCGGGGCTACTCCCCGCACCCCAGTGAGAGAGACTACTCGCTCATAGCTAGGACAAGGAAGGAGGCAAGTAGAGAGAGAGAGAGCATCATCCCCACAAAGGAGAGAGGAAAGTCAACCCCTTGGAAAGAGAGAGAGATGATCTTCAAACTTCATAGGTTGCTTAATGACGAGGTCCCCTCTTCCCACCTTCTTTGGAAAAGATAGAGAAAGCAGCTTCAAGATGGAGTGTGGATGTAACATACTAGAACTAGAACCCTATCCTAGTAGTTTTACCCTTTTGTCTTAGCCAAACAAGGATAAACTAATGCATGTAATTAAGGGAATACAAAATACTTTGTGCTTAATAATAACTCATTTAGATGATAATAAGAAATTAAAGAACTTAGTTGGATAAATACCTCCCCATATATTCTTAATATAGGGTTGTATGTACATAAACACCAACTTGGTTTTAATTAATGGGGTTGAAGTATAAATTGTCACTAAGTAATAGAAATCATAAAATATTTCTTCGTAGAACTTTCTAGCACTTCCTAAACTAAGAGAAATAGGAGAAAATCCGAATTTTATATAAAGGAGAAGATAAATGCAATAATTAAAGGTAATATGGGAATTAATGGGTAAAGAAGATAATTAGAAAGATATTGCACAAAATATAATAATTGGAAACCCATCAGGATAATTTGATACTCAAATTCATTTCCTTGATCAAAAAGTAACTTAAGGGCCAAGTATCATTTAAAGTGGAACATAATATAAATATTAATGACATTATCAAAAGAAAATAGGAAATATGCCAATAAAATACTTAATGTTCTCAAATAAGAAAATTAACTCCAAATTCGTATTCTAAACATAAAAATAAGCCTTTGGGCAAATTTTCATTTAATTTGGTCAATGTTTAATATTTTATTTTAATCTGGAGAGAGAAAATGATTTAAAGATCAAAAATATTAAATATATGTTGATAAAAATTAATTAATCTCAAAAACGTGTTCCTAACATTTATTATTACTTGTATACCATGTTTTATATTTTTAGAAGGTTTCTATATGCCTCTAATAAATTAAAAGGTTAAATAAGTGATAAATTTAAATGAATTAAATAAAATTATAAAAGTCTTCAAAAAAATAAAATAATGCTAAATTAGTGTTCTACACGTCAAAATATATCTTTGTATGAATTTTGATTCAATTTGGAAAATATTTTATAAGAAGGTGAATTTAGGAGAGAGAAAGTGTGTAAAATATTAAAATCATTAATTAAAATAATAAACGATATCAACAAATAGAATTAATACTAAATTAGTATCCAAAATATTAAATGTGACTTGTGGGTCAAGTTTTATAATTTTTGGATAATCTTAACATCATTAGTAAAGGAGGGAAGAGAAAATAGTAATTCATTTATTTGACACAATAAAAGTTGTCAAAAGGTAAATATAATTTTATATTCAGATTCTTCACCCCAAAATCAGTAAACCTAGTAAAATTGATTTTATTTGGACTTTATTTGCACCTTTAAATAATTATAGAAAGGTTTATGCATTAAATGCACCAAATGAACAAAGTTTAGCAAGTTGTATTAAACAATCTCATTTCATCTTCTTCCTTGGTCACGTATGAACAGTAATCCGCATTTTGTGATTTTTTAGGATGGCTATTTCTCTCTAGTTTCTCAACAAAACTTTGCGAAACAAGTTGTATTGGATTGCAAATTCAATTCCGCAACCAACTAATACAATATCTCATGTTTTAATCGAGTATTTGGGGAACGCCCAAAGCTTGTGCTGCCACCCTCTACCTTCACCTACCTAAACCCTAGTCTAGGGTACCTTGCCTATAAATATTACAACCCCAGAGACCGCCATCGCCTTAGCAACTCGCTCATGTTCTCAATTTAACGTTTCGTGGACGTTCTGACCTCCATCTGGCCGCCGAGGATCCCTGGCTTGTGGTGCACCTCCTTCCCTCGTTGCTTCGTCTCCGTCCAATCGTAAGGTACCATCTAGTTTGGCTTCGCATGGGCTTCAGTTCAACTACTTGTGCATAGTTTTTCATCTCCTATAGCATTTTCCCCCAAATCCATCGCAAACAGCTACTGCTGTTCTAGCGCGAGGACGATTGTGCGAGAGGTGGAAGATGACCTCGTCGTTTTACCATTTTGCCCCCACTCATCTCTCCTTTTCTTTTTTTTCGTTCGGGGCAATCGTGCCTTTTTACCATGTTTTGGAAAGCTTTGACCCGACTTTGCAAGCTGCTGGGTCCCCGCGCGCGCAAGATGGCCATTGGGCCAGGTCAGCGGCGTGGGGCCCACTCCCTTGTTTCTTTGCTTATGTGCTCATGCCTTGCCTATGTGGCAGGCTGTGATTGGTCGAGACAAAATAAATTGTATAAATTGATTCTGATGTCAAAAATTAAAAGTAGATAGTGTTTTGAAATCAGGAAGACGAGATCTATTTATTAAAAAAAAATTTGAGTTTTGGATTTGATGTTTGCGAAAACGTAATTTTTAGAATGATTTAATAAACTTAAAATCACTAAAATTAACCCTAAAATCCATGTTTTTAAAACATACAATATTATATGTTATCTTGATCAGAAAATCCTAACTAAGATGATGGTGAGGTTTTCGGAGTCTGATTCGATGGTTTTTGCAAAAAGTTAGTAAAATTAGGGTTTCAATCTTTAATGAATACATACAACTCTAATTTATAAATCTAATGATGAATTAGGGAAAGTGGGTTCTATATTCGTGTGAAGTGTTGGAAAGAGGGATTCTAGAACACCTGAGGCTAAGGTATGTTGTATCCCCTATTCATCCATATTGAGCAATTCACCTATCTTATCTTTCTTTTGACTTTTGCCTACACACATGTCTGTTCTTTTGTTATCATAATTCATGTGAACTATCCTGGTTATTGTGATCTTGAATAATTTCTTGGAATCTTTTGTTGAGATATGGAAACATGATGATATTGTTGATGGTATCTACCATTGTTATGTGGAAGTTTATTGATGTTTCATATGTTGACCATTGTGGAAAATCTTATTTGATGTTGGACTAAACTTTCCTACTTGCCTCTACATTTTCCTGCTATGTGATTCAGTAACCCTAGAGTAGTATAATTGCATTGGTTTTGTCTCATTATCATTTGTGGCAATTTTGTGATATTTTGGATGGCGGATGTGTGATTCCCCATTTCCGGGCAGGATGTGTGATTCTTGGACCATGTTATATGTATTTGATGGTGGATGTGTGATTCCCCATACCAGGGCAAGATGTGTGATTCTTGGCCCATGTCTCACCAGGTTCAAGATGTGTGATTCTTGACCGCCTTTGTCTTTTATAATGTTCTAGTGTTATGCTTATCTCACATGTATGCAGGATATTGGTCATGATATGTGCATGTGGCATTTCTTTATTGTTTACATATGGCAAGTATCGCTTTTGTTAAGAATCTTATCTTTTATGCATGTGTGGGTAGTCCTATTCTTTTACATGGGAAGCATTCATACTTGATGTCCTTAATGACATATATTGCTCAAGCTTTTCTTTAGAATACACATACCAGCTTTTGCTGATATATTTCTCTTTTCTTCTTCTTTTGTTGGGGTATGCTTCCAACCCCAGGTTAGGTCGAGGAGAGTGAACTTCAACAACAACCTTATAGCTGATCTTCCGGAGGCTTGAAGAGGTGGTTAGATGACCCTCGGCTTAGTCCTTGGCTTTATGTTTAGTTTTCCTTTAGATTACCTTATGTGGTGATGTGTTGTAACAAGCTTTGAAAATTGTTAGATAAAACTTCTTTTTTTCCGTTGCTACTCATTGTGTAATGATACATACATGTTGAATGAATTGATCTCCATCCCTTTGGTGAAAAATTTTACGTGGTGTTTGTCTTTAAGGGATGTGGTCTTTTCTTTCTAGTAGAGGAGTGGTTTCACTTCTTTACAGCATGGTATCAGAGCCACTAGCAGTCGGTTATCTAACTATTTCAAACTCGTCTCCCTTAGGATGTTTACCTTTATCTTAGGTTGCTTATATCTCGTGTCCTTGCCTTGTGCAGACAAAACCCTAATGGCTGGAGATAACTCAACAGTTGACAACTAGTACGGTTATGAGATGCCTCAAAATGCTAGGTTTGGTCAGGGAACCTCTGATACTGTTGGTTTGGGTGGAGCTATGACTCCAGAGTAGGAGTTGGCCATGTTTCGACAATTCTTTGCGTCTTCCATGGTGGGGAAGATGAAAGACTCGTATGTACCTGTGAAGCCTAAGGAGTTCTCAATCATGGAGTTCATGAAGATGCAACCATCTTCCTTCAAGGATGAGGGTGATATAGAGATGGTTGACAAAGCAGATGATTGGGTGTTAGCCATAGAGAGGACTTTTGATGGTATTGCATGCCCTCCACATCAAATGGTTAGGTTTGTTTCCTATGTCTTGGATGGACCAGCTAGAGTTTGGTGGAATGGAATTGCTAAGACTAGAGATATCTCCACCATGACCTGGGTAGAGTTTTTGGCTCTCTTTCGAGGAAAGTACATCTGCACTGCTGCCCTAAAGAAGAAAGAAGCAGAGTTCTACAGTTTGAAGCAAGGTCCCTTATCCGTTTCTGCCTACGTGCAAAGGTTTCTGTTGTTAGAACGTTATGCAGTTGGTTTGGGTGAAGAACGTAGGGCTGACCTTTTCTTCCAAGGGCTCAACTACAATGTGGGTCATGCTCTAATCCCATAATTGCCCTTGACCTTTCAGCAGATGGTTGATAAAGCTTTGGATGTGGAGTCTTATCCAGGGTTTCAACCTAGGGAGTTTGACAAGAAAAGGAAGTCCTCAGGTGATGATCAGAGAAGGGACAAGTGTTCTAAGTGCAATGGTTACCATCCTCCAGGGAAGTGTTCTCATGACAAACCTCATCCAGTGGTATGCCATCATTGCAATGAACCTGGACACGTCAGACCTCAGTGTCCCAAGCTTCGTTTTGGACCTGAACATGTTCCTCAGCAAGCACCTCCTCAGAATCATGGCAACAATAATGGTAACAATATTAGAGGAAGACCTGCGGAAAGAAGAGCTGGAAGGGTTTTTGCTTTGGATGGTGAAGAAGTTAATGATGCTGAGCAGGAGCAAGTTAACCCATAGTTCCTTAGACTAGTCTTTACAAGTTATGTTTCCTTTTGCATGTTGCTTATGTAGTGGATGTAAGAAGTATAGTTGAACTTTTACAACTGAAGTTAAGTTTATGAGATGAACTCTTTAAGGAGTGATGAATAAGTTTCCTATGGATGTTTTGATTTCGAGGACGAAATCTCTTTAAGGGGTGGTGTGATGTAACATACTAGAACTAGAACCCTATCCTAGTAGTTTTACCCTTTTGTCTTAGCCAAACAAGAATAAACTAATGCATGTAATTAAGGGAATACAAAATACTTTGTGCTTAATAATAACTCATTTAGATGATAATAAGAAATTAAAGAACTTATTTGGATAAATACCTCCCCATATATTCTTAATATAGGGTTGTATGTACATAAGCACCAACTTGGTTTTAATTAATGGGGTTGAAGTATAAATTGTCACTAAGTAATAGAAATCATAAAATATTTCTTCGTAGAACTTTCTAGCACTTCCTAAAATAAGAGAAATAGGAGAAAATCCGAATTTTATATAAAGGAGAAGATAAATGCAATAATTAAAGGTAATATGGGAATTAATGGGTAAAGAAGATAATTAGAAAGATATTGCACAAAATATTATAATTGGAAACCCATCAGGATAATTTGATACTCAAATTCGTTTCCTTAATCAAAAAGTAACTTAAGGGCCAAGTATCATTTAAAGTGGAACATAATATAAATATTAATGACATTATCAAAAGAAAATAGGAAATATGCCAATAAAGTGAAATAAAATACTTAATGTTCTCAAATAAGAAAAATAACTCCAAATTCGTATTCTAAACATAAAAATAAGCATTTGGGCAAATTTGCATTTAATTTGGTCAATGTTTAATATTTTATTTTAATCTGGAGAGAGAAAATGATTTAAAGATCAAAAATATTAAATATATGTTGATAAAATTTAATTAATCTCAAAAACGTGTTCCTAACATTTATTATTACTTGTATACCATGTTTTATATTTTTATAAGGTTTCTAGATGCCTCTAATAAATTAAAAGGTTGAATAAGTGATAAATTTAAATGAATTAAATAAAATTATAAAAGTCTTCAAAAAAATAAAATAATGCTAAACTAGTGTTATACACGTCAAAATATATCTTTGTATGAATTTTGATTCAATTTGGAAAATATTTTATAAGAAGGTGAATTTAGGAGAGAGAAAGTGTGTAAAATATTAAAATCATTAATTAAAATAATAAAAGATATCAACAAATAGAAATAATACTAAATTAGTATCCAAAATATTAAATGTGACTAGTGGGTCAAGTTTTATCATTTTTGGATAATCCTAACATCATTAGTAAAGGAGGAAAGAGAAAATAGTAATTAATTTATTTGACACAATAAAAGTTGTCAAAAGGTAAATATAATTTTATATTCGGATTCCTCACCCCAAAATCAGTAAACCTAGTAAATTTGATTTTATTTGGACTTTATTTGTACCTTTAAATAATTATAGAAAGGTTTATGCATTAAATGCACCAAATGAACAAAGTTTAGCAAGTTGTATTAAACAATCTCATTTCATCTTCTTCCTTGGTCATGTATGAACACTAATCCGCATTTTGTGATTTTTTCAGATGGCTATTTCTCTCTGGTTTCTCAACGAAACTTCGTGAAACAAGTTGCATTGGATTACAAATTCAATTCCGCAACCAACTAATACAATATCTCATGTTTTAATCGAGTATTTGGGGAACGCCCAAAGCTTGCGCCGCCACCCTCTACCTTCACCTACCTAAACCCTAGTCTAGGGTACCTTGCCTATAAATATTACAACCCCAGAGACCGCCATCGCCTTAGCAACTCACTCATGTTCTTAATTTGACGTTTCGTGGACGTTCTGACCTCCATCTGGCCGCCGAGGATCCCTGGCTTGCGGCGCACCTCCTTCTCTCGTTGCTTCGTCTCCGTCCAATCGTAAGGTACCATCTAGTTCGGCTTCGCATGGGCTTCACTTCGACTACTTGTGCATAGTTTTTCATCGCCTATAGCATTTTCCCCCAAATCCATCGCAAACAGCTACTGTTGTTCTAGCGTGAGGACGATTGTGCGAGAGGTGGAAGATGACCTCGTCGTTTTACCGTTTTGCCCCCACTCGTCTCTCCTTTTCTTTTTTTTCGTTCGGGGCAATCGTGCCTTTTTACCCTATTTTGGTCAGCTTTGACCCGACTTTGCAAGCTGCTGGGTCCCCACGCGCGCAAGATGGCCATTGGGCCAGGTCAGCGGCGTGGGGCCCACTCCCTTGTTTCTTTGCTTATGCGCTCATGCCCTGCCTACGTGGCAAGCTGTGATTGGTCGAGACAAAATAAATTGTATAAATTGATTCTGATGTCAAAAATTAAAAGTAGATAGTGTTTTGAAATCAGGAAGACGAGATCTATTTATTAAAAATGTTTTTGAGTTTTGGTTTTGATGTTTGCGAAAACGTAATTTTTAGAATGATTTAATTAACTTAAAATCACTAAAATTAACCCTAAAATCCATGTTTTCAAAACATACAATATTATATGTTATCTTGATCAGAAAATCCTAACTAAGATGATGGTGAGGTTTTTGGAGTCTGATTCGATGGTTTGTGCAAAAAGTTAGTAAAATTAGGGTTTCAATCTTTAATGAATACATACAACTCTAATTTATAAATCTAATGATGAATTAGGGAAAGTGGGTTCTATATTCGTGTGAAGTGTTGGAAAGAGGGATTCTAGAACACCTAAGGCTAAGGTATGTTGTATCCCCTATTCATCCATATTGAGCAATTCACCTATCTTATCTTTCTTTTGACTTTTGCCTACACACATGTCTATTCTTTTGTTATCATAGTTCATGTGAACTATCCTGGTTATTGTGATCTTGAATAATTTCTTGGAATCTTTTGTTGAGATATGGAAACATGATGATATTGTTGATGGTATCTACCATTGTTATGTGGAAGTTTATTGATGTTTCATATGTTGACCATTGTGGAAAATCTTATTTGATGTTGGACTAAACTTTCCTACTTGCCTCTACATTTTCCTGCTATGTGATTCAGTAACCCTAGAGTAGTATAATTGCATTGGTTTTGTCTCATTATCATTTGTGGCAATATTGTGATATTTTGGATGGCGGATGTGTGATTCCCCATTTCCGGGCAGGATGTGTGATTCCTGGACCATGTTATATGTATTTGATGGTGGATGTGTGATTCCCCATACCAGGGCAAGATGTGTGATTCTTGGCCCATGTCTCACCAGGTTCAAGATGTGTGATTCTTGACCGCCTTTGTCTTTTATAATGTTCTAGTATTATGCTTATCTCACATGTATGAAGGATATTGGTCATGATATGTGCATGTGGCATTTCTTTATTGTTTACATATGGCAAGTATCTCTTTTGTTAAGAATCTTATCTTTTATGCCTGTGTGGGTAGTCCTATTCTTTTGCATGGGAAGCATTCATACTTGATGTCCTTAATGACATATATTGCTCAAGCTTTTCTTTAGAATACACATACCAACTTTTGCTGATATATTTATCTTTTCTTCTTCTTTTGTTGGGGTATGCTTCCAACCCTAGGTTAGGTCGAGGAGAGTGAACTTCAACAACAACCTTATAGCTGATCTTCGGGAGGCTTGAAGAGGTGGTTAGATGACCCTCGGCTTAGTCCTTGGCTTTATGTTTAGTTTTCCTTTAGATTACCTTATGTGGTGATGTGTTGTAACAAGCTTTGAAAATTGTTAGATAAAACTTCTTCTTTTTTTTCCGCTGCTACTCATTGTGTAATGATACATACATGTTGAATGAATTGATCTCCATCCCTTTGGTGAAAAATTTTACGTGGAGTTTGTCTTTAAGGGATGTGGTCTTTTCTTTCTAGTGGAGGAGTGGTTTCACTTCTTTACAGTGGATCTCAGACCGGCAGCCTTCGGGCAGAGGATGGAAGTTGGAATAGCTCTGGAGTGATGGAGGCAGCCTCTGGGTGTCTGAAACTTGATGTCTTTGGGAGGACCTCTTGGGTCTTATTTATAGGCCTGGAGTGAAGTCCAAACGGTTTGGACAGTTTTGGGTCCAAACGGTCTTGAAGACCGTTTGGACTCTGAAACCGTTTGGACCCCAAGACCGTTTGGGTCTTTTGTGATTTTTTTGTGTCTTTTTCTGTAAGTAAAAAGGAGAAAAGTTAATCTAACAGTATGTTTGCAGTAAAAGAGAATAGTTAGAGATTTTGTCTACTTTATCTGAGAAAGAGTGTGGAAAACTGAAGAATATTACTAAGATAACATCACAAAATTGGAGGTTATCAATCATAAAGGTTTGTTAGCTTGAGTAGTAGCCGACAACTTGACATTCATCCAACCATAATCACTATTGTGTTTGTAAGGTAACGGTCCATATTACTGGTGGTTCTAAACCTAGGGGTTCTATTGCTGTTCCAAGTCGAGATGCCTCCTATCATGCTTAACTCAACCAAATTTGAAACATGCACCACTGCATTTAACCTACTCACGATTGCGTCAGGTATTAATTTTCCCAAGACAATTTGGGGAACATTGTGTTGAGTCGTGCTTGTAATTATTCCCCAAATGGTGTTTCTTTATATCTCGCTATCAAGGTCATACACTATTGTAATAGCACAATGGAATCCACCCATCTTTATACAATTGAAAACCATCACTTGGTCTAAATCATAGATGCATTGGGAATCCCACACATCTTTGTTCCAGCTCACTACAATCCTTCTTCCCTCAGCTTGTTGAATATTTAACTCAAAACCCCAGCTAGGTGGAAAAGGGTTTGTAACTTTATAAGAAAATCTTCTCTTGATTCTAGTCTTCAAGCAGATTGCAATCTCACCTGGCATGTGATACTTTTGATAGGTTTTCATGCACAAGGACATGTGTGCATGCACATGCACACTTAAATATGTAGTTATAAAACACTTGGATGATTCTTTAGGTGGATCTCTGTTGGTTCAGACTTGAAGTTTGATGCTCAAAGGGATTTAGACAATGTTGGATCTAGCTATATTGAAGGTAATATCTATGGTATAGGGTGTTTACATTCATTATTTTGAATCATGTTTTCTTATCAATGCTTGATTGTATTATCTGCTTTTGTATTCAGCTTCTCCATATTTTACTTAATTTTTGGTTATCTTAGGTGACCGACTATGAATTGATTCCCGGTGGTTGCAATATTAGAGTAACCGATACAAACAAGCTTGAATATGGTGATCTAGTGGCCGAACACCGCCTTACAACTGCTATTTGATGACAAATCAATGCATTTATGGAAGGCTTAAATGACTTGGTACCTGAGGATTTTATTTTTATATTTAACGACAAGGAACTACAGTTTCTTATTAGTGGACTTCTGGATATTGATTGTAAGTATTTTTTGTTTGATATCCGCACTCTACAGTCGTGTGGTTATATTAATTTCTTATTTGTCTTAAGGGTTATTGTAGTGGAAGATTTGAGGGAAAATACAAAATACTCCGATTACAGTAATGCATCACTTGTTACCAGTGATTCTGGGAAGTGGTTCAGGGATTTCACCAGAACATAAAGCTATTTCCTGAAGGAGCTCTGAAGTCGGCATGTTGAAAAGTAGATAGTCATATCAGGGAAGAGACAGATCCAATGATGTAGAAGTTATTGTATAGAATAGAAAAATGTTGTATGAAAGTATATCATTTGTGTTATTCAATATAAAGGGGAAAGGTAAAATGCCCTACGCATGTAATTCTCATTTGATTATAAATAAAAAATATTCATACTTTCATAAAAGTGAGTTCGTTTACAATTGACATTCATTTGGAAATCCTGATAATGAATTGAAAACTGAATGACGAAAAGCCATGAAAATGGAGTAATACAAAACTAGTATGCCATTAGTAGATTTTTTTATACGCCATTAAACTCAATAAGAACATTTTCATTCAACAGCATAATACAAAATAGTGGCATTTGTATAAAAGCCAATTGATGGATAGTGGCATTTTTATAAATGTCAAATGATATTGTAGGGGCATTTATTTGGCATTTATTGGAAGCCACTAAAGCCAAACATTTAGTGGCGTTTACAAATTATGCCACTATCTTTCTAGTGGCATTGGTACTAGAGGCATTTTTTAAATGTCAAAAAATACCATTAAACATGTTTAGTGGGGTTTATTTTTTTTCAGTGGCATTTCTATAAGGCATGTAATGTGAATGTTTGTTGTAGTGGGAGTTCATTCCAAGTTTTCTCATTCATGATATCCTTGGTACTTGCTATAGTTGAGTGTGATACAACCCTTTGAGTCCCTTTCTCTCTCTCATTTACAAAGCATTTTGTGAGTATGAGAGAGTTATGCATGTTGTAAGAGAGCTACCTCCATGTTATCTTGTAAAGCTCTCATTCCGTCCATCTTCCCAATCCCCTTTCTCAAAGAGAAAATGTTGAAGTTAGCTTCTCCGAGTGAAGGTGAAGTTGCTGCTCTTCTTTAAGGTTGAAGAAGAGGTGAATATGTTCTCCAAGTGAAGAAAAAGGGCAAGGCAAAGATTCAAGAAGAGTGAGTAATTCCTTCAAGGCCAAAGACTTGATTCAAGTGTGGGTAAAAGTCCTTGTTGAGTTGAAGGCTAAAGACATGTTGATGAAGTGTGTAAGTCCTTGTGTAGGTGAAAGTCTCTTGTATTAAGTAGGTAAGCCCTTGGATGTATGGTGGTCTCCTTGTATGTCTTATGATGGAATATAAGTATGCATGGGTTGCAAAGTCCCAGAGGTTGACCTCTCCAGGTAGTGGATTGACTGTCTCCTAGTTTGGATATTGGAGCCACTCTAACCACATTGTTTAAGTGTATGTTTTAATATCTCTCATCCTTGATATGCTTTCTTATATAGGACTTAAAATTTTTCTTAAGCATTTGATTTCAATTGATATAATTTTAAGGTCTAACTATTCTTGTGAGAATTTTGAATCTCTATTCACCCCACCTCTAGAGGTCTAGATCCCAACAAGTGGTATCAGATCTAGGATCTTCTCCAACAATCTCCCACGATATGAGAAGATGGTTGAGAACCTACTTGGTTCACTCAACCTAGAGGGAGTCTTATCCATGTCCCCCGATCTTCGACGACACCAATTTCCTCTATTGGAAGAGGCATATGCAGTTCTACATTCAAGGTATGAACTTTGATATGTGGAAGGTGATGATCAAACCGTAAAAGGAGCCAGATAGAGCTGTGTCAACATGGAATGAAGCTGCCCTAAAGGATGCCTAGATCAATGCCAAAGCAATTAGAATCCTCTATGCAACCCTCTCCCCAATCCAGTTCAACCGCATCTCCTCATGGGATACATCCTATGAGATATGGGATAAGTTGTGCATCACTTATGAAGGCATAAAGCAAGTGAAGGAGGCAAAGATCTACATGTTGAACAACCTCCTAGAGAACTTCAAGATTGTGAAGAAAGGAGTTGTCGAGATGTACTCTAGGCTCAACATCATCATCAATGGTCTAGCTGCTTTGGGACACACTTTGGATAGAGGAGCAATAAACTCAAAGATATTAAGGTCTCTACCAAAGATATGGGAGTCAAAGGTGATATCCATTAAAGAAGTTAGAAGTCTTGGTGACATTCCAACTGATGATCTTATTGGCAATCTACAAGCTCATGAGCCAAGACTTGACAAGAAAGAAGAGAAGGAATTAAGCAAGGAAGATCAAAGATAGTGCCTTCAAAGCTCAAGTGGAGTCTATCATCCTTCAACAACAACTTGCTTGTCAGACCTCTCCCTCCTCCTCTAGTGAAGATGATGGCCCTAGTGAGCATGAAGCCAACTTCTCTAAGGGAAAGCACTTCAAGGGAAAACAATCCTCTTATTCTACTCCAAGATGCTACAAGTGTGGTCAAAAGGGACACTACAAGAGTGAATGTCCAAAATCTAGAAAGTCACACCACCATAGCAGCTCCAATAAGGAGGAGTACAAGAAAGAGAGAAAGTACAAGAGGAAGGAAAAGAAGGAGAGGAGACACAAAAATACAGCTCATGCAGCTTGGGAAGCATCATCCTCTAGTGGCTCAAGCTCCGATGAAGATGGAGAGTGCCACCTTGCACTCATGGCCTCTACAAGTGAAGATACTAGTGAGGTAAGTGAGGTGATCTTGCTTGAGTTAGCTAAAGAAAATTTTATTGATATGCTTGTTTCTACCCGTTCTTCTTCTAAATGTAAATCTAAAAGGAAGAGGTTAGAAAAAATCATTAGTGATTTGTATGCTAAACTTGTGATTCTTGAGCAAAATGAAAAAAATCATCTTGAGAGCATTGATAAGTTGCAAAGCCAATTTCTTGATCTTGAGATCCAATATAATTGAGTTGAGGTAGAGAATGGTGTCTATCTTAAGAATATTGAATCTCTTAAGGAAGATAACAAAAAGTGCCTAAATGAGCTTGAAATACTTAAATATGAAAATGTTGAATTCAAGTTTATTATTGATGCTTGTATAGATGAGAGGGATGTTTATCTTAAAGAAATTTAATTTCTTAAATTTGAAAATTCTAGGTTGCTTGTTCAAGTTAATGATTTATCTTCTAGACCTATTTTGTCTAGTAATGATATTGCTTTTGTTTCTCTTAAAAAAAAATTATTTGACTAAAGCCCTCTATTTAGAGGCCGACCTCATTCATTCTAGAGATGATCTTGTTAGTTTGTCTTACATTGTTATATCTCTCATTGATGACAATCATAGTCTTAGAGCCTCTCTACATAAATTCCTGAAAGGGAAAAACTCCCTAAATGAAATCCTTGACCATTTTACAAAACAAAGTGGTACTAGTAGTTTGAAATTTGTAGGAGGAGCACCTAAGGGCAAGAAAAAATCTAAAAGTAAGAAAAAGAGTAAGGAAACCTCTTTTTCTTTAGAGAGTCTTCTGGCACTAAGAACCCTATGATTTTTTCTCATTGCAAAAGTGATGATCATTATTCTATCTATTGTCCTTACAAGCCTAAGGGGACCAACCCAAAGATGAAATGGGTCCCCAAGCTAACTCTGGATCCCAAAGTTTGAGTTGAGAACTAACACTCTCCTTTCTTGCAGGAAAAAAGAAGATGGATTGTCGATACTAGTTGCACTAAACACATGACTGTTGATATAGGCCATTTTAACAATTTCACAAAGAAGAAAGGAGGTTTGGTTACTTTCAGGGACAAAAAGAAAGGTAAGGTAAAAGGTGAGGGTGATGTAGATGAATCCTTATGTATCAAGAATATTCTCTTTTTGGATGGCATACATCACAATTTAATAAGTATAAGTCAATTATGTGATCATGGTTACCGTGTGCTATTTACTTCCTTTGAATGCTTGATTCTAGATTTCCTTACTTGTCATGTCATATATAAGGGAACTAGAAGTGGTAATTTTTATTGTAATTTTGCTTGACTCTATTAAGCCTATTGTTGATAGATGCCTAGTAGTCAATTCGAATGATATTTCTCTTTGGCATTGTTGGCTTGGTCATGTAAATATACATTAATTAAAGAAGTTGAGCAAAAAAGACTTGGTCAAGGGACTTCCCAAATTGGACTTTAAAAAGGATGATGAATGCCAACTTTGTACCCAAGGAAAGCAAACCAAGTCCTCCTTCAAATCCAAAGGAGTCCTTAGTACCAAGAGGCTCTTAAATATCTCCATATTGATCTATTTAGACCTATGAGAACTCAATCACTTTGCGGTTCCAAGTATTGTTGTGTTATTGTTGATGATTTCTCTCGATATACTTGGACCTTCTTTCTCATTTCTAAGAGTGATACACGTGATGTTTTCTCTAGTTTTTGTAAATGACTTGGTGGTAAGGAACAAAGCAAGGTTAGTGACTCAAGGCTGCAATAACCAAGAAGGTATAGATTTTGATGAAACATATGCACATGTAGCTAGACTTGAGTCCATTCGTATGTTGCTTGCTTTTGCTAGTTATAAGAACTTTCTTCTTTATCATTGCAACTAGGAGTTGTTGTGCCCAAGTCCTATGGATGAAGCAAATGTTCCAAGACTTTAATATTTATTTTTATTCTTCTCCTATCTATTGTGATATTACTACTACAATCAATTTATCTTACAATCCTATATTGCATAGTAGAACCAAGCATATGGAGGTTCGTCATCATTTTCTTCATGATCACATTTCCAAGAAGGATATCTATATCATGCATGTGGACACGAAAAATCATTTGGTGGATATTTTACTAAACCTCTAGATAGAGAGCAATTTTATTTTATTAGATCTAAACTGCTCATAATTGCTTTGGATGAATCTGATACACCTTCTAGTTGGTTTCTATCTATCATATATGCTTTGCTCATGTCTTGATCACCCTTTCTTGCTAAATTGCTAAGATTCCATGCTCATATGCCTTGTTCTTCGCTTGTTTTGGGTATTTTTCACAAACATTTGTTTTATCGCAAAATAGTACCCAATGATGAGATGTGCCTAAGTATGTTTAAAATGCAAAATAGAAAAATAATTTTAATTAGCACTCAAATGGATAGAAATTGAAATTTCTAATGTTGGTCCAGGCTGACCATCAGTCGAGTTGCCAACTCGACCGATCCGTGGCCGAGGGCTTTTGTAAAAAGCCATTCGGTTGAGTTTTCCATTCACATAATTCGATCGATGGCGGGGTGGAGCAAACTTAAGTGTGGTTCGGCCGATTTTTCTCCCTCTCAACTAGAGAAAAATTGACCAATTCATTTTCTAGGTCCCTCAAGCTCTCAACCCTAGCCCCGACCATCCTCTTCCTAGCCCTAGTTTAACCTTGATCGACCTCCCTAGACCTCTTTCTCATCAACCCTAGGTGTTTGGTCGGATCTTGGTGGTGTTTCCTACATTTTTAACCTCTCAATCCTCTTATCTCACCTCCATGGCTTCAAATAGGAGAAAGAGAGCCACCCCCTCTGAAGCACCATACTCATCTAACTCACGCCTTATACCCTTTGATGATACCTTTTTTCTCAAATGATGCTCTAAATAGGTATAAGGAGCTCCTTCCTAGGAACCTCTTTCCTTTTATTACCTTGTTTGAGCCACGCCCGCATAGACAAAAGGTTATTGATCAAGTTTCCGAGTTGTTTTACGACCACCACCTCTCCGCCCTGAATGTTGAACGTGCGTGCTATAATAATTCCATCACAAGAACCAAAGCCGTTCATGAATTCTATGCAAATTTGCAATGTAATTATGACACTCGTGTACCCCCGCCAGATACTCAAGTTGTCCTTATGTCCATGATAGCTGGGGAGAAATTCTAAGTCTTTGAGGATACCTTGAATATATTTTTCTCGGGTACTTAGGTGACTAACTCATGGAGGAAGGATTACCCTGAGTATTTTGACCTCCTACACCATGAGGCCTTCTACAAGTAATATGATATCACTCTCCCTGACATACATAAATTCTTGAAGAAGCCCCAATTTCCCTATAGAAAGAAGTCCACCCTTCCCCCCTCTGCACTTAGGTAGCATAGATGTTTAGATGTTTTAGTTTTTAGTCTGTAGATGATTATCATATATATCTTTCAAGACTATTTTTCACTAAAAACATATGGGCACATTATCTCAGATGTACTATTTCTATCATCATGTTGTTTTTCATCATTTTGACTTGTAGTTGTTTTGAGGACATGCTTTCAGTGTTGTAATCTTAATCATATGTACACTTATTCTTTGATTGACTATATCTCATGAGTTGGTGTTATGTTACCCATATTTTGATTATGACTTAAATTTCTTGTCTCTCTCATCTTTGTTTGATGTGTGCTTATGTGGTTGCATATTTTATCTTGTAGATGTATGTTTTAGTTGTGCTTGGAGAAGACCTATTTTTGTGCTCGTCTACCCCCTTCCTTTTTGAGAATGCCAAAAAAGGGAGAGAAGTTCAATGTTTTGAAGCTCAACAATATTTCTTTTATTGCCTATGTGATCCTTTTCTTGTTCAATATATGCTTCATCATGTGACTTGCTAAAGGACCATTTAGTATATATATGTTATATTAATTTGTGTAAAAATACTAACTATGCAGGTAGGAGTGAACATAGATTGAAGGGGGGCAATTCACATTGTTAAAATTCTGAATCCCCTTGCAATTCACAAGGCTAAGGTATAACTTTACATATCCTTTTCAATACAATTGAGGAATGGTTTGTCATTGTCAAAAAGGGAGAGAATGTTGACTTGGGAGTTATATATTGTCCATATTTTAATAATGACTTAACCATTCCATTCCTATATATCTAAAATGTTTGTTCAAGATTGATTTCAGGCTTTAGGTACTTCAAAAGGAACAAATTACACAAGCCCTAGCTTGTCCAAGTTCAAGTGAAAAGCAATGCAAGTGTGCAATATGGAAAATCATTCCAAACCACCTTAGAATAATTTAGCACTTTTATTGATGATATGACTTGTAACTAAGATGAGAAAAAATCAGCGTCACTTAATTCTAACGTTTGGTCACTCTAAACCCATTTTGAAAAATTTGTCACGTCAACTTTGTCGGTCGAGTTTGAATCTCGACCGATCACTGATGCATTTTTGGAAATGGATCAATCGGTCAAGTTGTACACTCACAGAAATTGGCCGATCGACTCACTGACCAAAACTGGTTTTGACTCATCAATCGAGTTTCCCAGAACAAACTCGACCGATAGCTTGAAAATTAGCTTTGTCGGTTAGTGGATCGGTCGAGTTACTTTTATTAAAACTCGATTGAATGTACTATATGAAAAATGTAGAAAATGTGATTCCAAGAGTTGGAGAGTTGTTATAAATGAAAATAGATCTGTTGCAAGTTGTAAAATAGCTATTTTCCATTCTTAAGTGATCCCACACTCAAAGAGACACCTACAACTATAAATAGGACCCCTTGGAGTTCATTGCAAATTTGTTCATTCATGTTATCCTTGGTGCTTGCTATAGTTGAGTGTTATACAATTATTTGAGCCCCTTTCTCTCTCTCATTTACAAAGCATTTCGTGAGTATGAGTGATTTAGGCATGTTGTAAGAGATCTACCTCTGTGTTATCTTGTAAAGCTCTCATTCCTTCCATCTTCCCAATCCCCTTTCTCAAAGCTAAAAGGTTGAAGTGAGCTTCTCCAAGTGAAGGTGAAGTTGTTGTTCTTCTTCAAGGTTGAAGAAGAGGTGAAGATCTTCTCCAGGTGAAGGAGAAGGGCAAGGAGAAGACTTAAGAATAGTGGATAATTCCTTCAATGCCAAAGACTTGATGGAAGTGTGGGTAATTCCTTATTGAAGGTTGAATACATCATGATCAAGTGGGTAAGTCCTTGTATAGGCGAAAGAATCTTGTCTTAAGTAGGTAAGCCCTTAGATGTATGGTAGTCGCCTTGTATCTCTTACGATGGAATATAAGTATACATGGGTTGCAAATTCCTATAGGTTGACCTCTCTAGGTAGTAGATTGACTGTCTCCTAGTTTGGAGATTGGAACCACTCTAACCACTTTGTCCAAGTGTATGTTTCAATCTCTCTCATCCTTGCTATGCTTGCTTAGATAGGACTTCAAATTGTTCTTAAGCATTTGATTTCAATTGATATAATTTGAAGGTTTAACTATTCTTGTGAGAATTTTGAAACTCTATTCACCCCCTCTACAGCCCTGGATCCAACAGTATATGGGGACTATAGTACTATTTCTACACTCATTTGATATTTTCTTGGTCTTTACGATCTTGTTAGAGTGTTTTGTAAACCACATAACTCCTTCATCCCCCATACTCTTCCATACATCAATGGGAATACCGTCTAGTCTAGTCTGCATGTCTTTCTTATTTTCATCTTTTCTAAAGTAATCTTGACCTCAAATAGTGAAACTCGTCATGTGTAAGTGATATCTCTTATATTTATATCACACAAGTCTCTAGCATTATTTATAATATCCCCATTGAAAAACTTATGGAAGTAACTTCTCCATTGCTGCTTGGTATCATCATCCTTCAATATCATTCTATCGTCTTCATTCTTGATGTATTTTACTTGACACAAGTCTCTTTTTTTCCTTTCTCTTTTACGATCCATTTTATATATATCTTTTTCCCCTTCTCTTGTGTCCATCTTCTTATAAATATCATCAAAGTATCTAGACCTTACCTCTTGAACAACCTTTTTGCTTTTTTTTTACTTGCTTGTATCTCTAGAATGTTGCATCATCTCATGATTTGGGCAAGATCCTATAGATCTCCCTTTTCACTTTAATAATTTTATTTACTTTATCATTCCACCGCCAAATCTCTTTCTGAGAGGCCCCACAATTGAGGAGGAAGTCTTTGTTGCACAGCCCCCGGTCTTTGAACATGATAGTTTACCCATATTTATTTGTTGCAAAAAAGCTCTCTATGGACTCAAACAAGCACCTTGAGCTTGGTATGAGAAACTAAAGAACTTTTTGTTAGATCATGGGTATATCATGGGCAAAGTAGGTTCTACCTTATTTCTTAAACAAACTTCTAAAAAATTTCTTATCATTCAAATTTATGTTGATATCATTTTTTGTGGAACTAATCTTGATCTTTGCAAGGAGTTTAGTGATCTTATGCAGAGTGAGTTTGAGATGAGCATGATGGGTGAACTTATTGGATTCCATATCAAGAAAACTAAAGATGGAAACTTCATCAACCGAGGCAAGTATACAAGTGAGCTACTAAAGCGCTTTGGTATGGAGAACACCAAGCCAATGGACACACTCATGTCAAACACCGCCAAACTTGACAAGGATGAAGAAGGTGAGAAAGTGGATGAGAAGCTCTATACAGGTATGATTGGAAGTTTACTTTATCTAACTACCTCTAGACCTGATATAATGTTTAGTGTAGGCTTGTGTGCTCACTTTCAATCAAATCCCAAGAAACCACATTTAGACTCCCCCAAAACCTCTTTGACAACTTTTGTTATGTAAAAGCTCATATTATGCCACATAGTGTTAACATCAGACTCCAAGTTCCAAGTTCCCTCCTTGATGAGTTTATCATGAAAAGTCAATTTCTTTTCTCCTTTAAGATTCCACCACTTGATCCTACTATCTTGGTTTCTGTTATGCTTTCCTTTATTGATTTTCATGTTAATATCTAAAACCACCAACCTATGTTTGGTCATGAGTTCTTCGTCGGGAATCACTTTACAGTCCTTGCATACTTGACGACCCACCATCCTTGTAAGGAGGTAACCAATTCGACTATAATTATGCCCACTCTTGAAAGTAATTTTGTGAGATTATCTTTTCTTAAAATGGGTGTTTGTCAAAATTATATCATATACAACTATAAAATCTAATATCCTCTCTCCTTCTTTGATTATGTTGTCATATCCAAAATCACTATGAACTCTCATATCTAGCATTGCTACTCCCCACATGGCCATTTAAATCAGTCCCAATAATGATCTTCTCATCTATCGGTATTTCCTGCATCAATTGATCTATGTCATCCCAAAAATCCTTCTTAGCCTCCTCGCTAAGGCCAACCTGGGGGTATATACTAATAATGTTAGAAATTTTTCTGCCAAGAACAACTTTGACAGTTATGATTTTACCACCCATCCTAGTGATCTTGACAACATCATCCTTCAACATCTTATCAAAAATAATACCTACGACATTTCTATGTTTATTTATACCTATATACCAAGTTTTGTATTATGTGTCTCCAATCTCTCTATAACGTTCCCCTGTTCACTTAGTTTCCTGCAAACAAGCTATATTGACTTGTCTTCTCATCATGATATCCACTATCTCTAAAAAAATCCCCTGTTAAAAAACCAATAGCCCAAGATCCAACTCTAATCTTTTTTTTTTAATTTGTTTCTTTACTTGTCTTTGTCAAAAATGGTATCCTTGTACATTTTCCACTATATTCGGACAATAATGCGAAAGGATTAGCTTCTTTACCCACACATGTCCAAGATGTAAAAATTCTTGCACATTTTTCAGAACATACGAGCAATGATGCAGCGGGACTAGCTTCTTTACACACATTCGTCCAAGATAAGAAAATCTTTACTTGTCCTTCAACACAATCGAGTGTCGTTGTGTCGAAACCGCTTACATATTTATCACTGCACCTGATTGTCGCAGTGAGTCGCTAAGTAGAGACACTCCAACAAAATTTTATAAGGATCCATGTCACAAATAGAATGACAATTTTTTTTACCACCAACTCTCCTCCTTCACCAATCCTCTTTGGTTGTTAATAATAATAAAAAGTAAAAAAAAAACACGATAAAGATAACCTCAACTCTTCTCGAATCTGTTGTGACGGGTTGTTCCAAAACATCTCGTTTGTAAATCTATACCGAAGACTCACCCAAAAATGGTAATGGGTGTTTTCGCAATAGAAATTAATTGTAATACACCCGAAACAGCATTTGGCAACAGCAAATCTGTACTCCTCTTCAATTGGTAACTAATAAACACAAACACACTTCGATCCCCGGGTTCATGCGCTGATGACATTCCGACCATGAATCTCTTTCAATTGAAAGAAGTAGAAGTTAAACACATTGCGTGTAAAGCACAAGTTATGAGATCGAATCCCATTGAGACGCTACAGGAAGGAAATAAAGTCCTTTGCAATTGTGATTGGTTGTTCTTCCGTCCTATTGAAAATGTCTAAAACCCCATCATCAAAACAATTTGAAAAAAGTATAGGGTTCAATCATATTCATCCTGAACCTTGTAGGTCTATCAAGACGGATGTTGAACTAAACGTCGCTTCCTGCCGTTAATACTGCCCAATACATGGAAAAATACACTGTTGACAAACAGTGCAAGTAAATGGCATAAGAAATGATGTCCCCCCATTACATGTCAAAAGTTGGAAAACCCTTCCACAATATATAAAAACGAAAATTAAGATCAAGGTTTCAAAACATTAATCATATGAAGTGCAAACAATATCACACATAGAGCTGGCATTCAGGCGGGTCGGGTTGGGTCATTTCAGGTTGGGTCATTATAGGTCGAAGATAATTCGAGTTATTTTATTATTCGGGTCGGGTCGGGTCGAGTTTAGGTTGGGTTAGCATCGGGTTGGGTCCCTTAGGGTCATTGTGTATTTTTGGGTCAACTCGGATTCAAGTGGATCAATTTTGGTATAGATTTCTTCAAGTTACTTTGTCGAGTCGGTCAGATTCAAGTTAAATCATTTCAAGCTGTCTTAATATGTCGGGTCAATTTGTACTATTTTCTCAGGCTAATTCAGTTTCAGGTCGAGTCATTTTCGGGTTGGGCAGTAATCAAGTCAAAGTCTTCTTGGGTGTGTGCTTGGTTCAGGTCTAGTTGTTTTGGGTTTGGTCTCAGTTTGTTCAGGTTGGAGGGGTGGCAATTAGGCGGACCAGTTTGGGTTTGGTCAGGGTCATTAAGAGTCGAATAATTGAGGTTGTATTATCCTTCAAGTCGAGTCTGTTTGGTCCCTTTGGTTCAATTTACATTTTTAGGTCAACTCATGTTCGGGTCGGGTCAATTTTGGTACAAATTTATTCAGTTTTATTTATTAGGTTGGTTTGAGTTCACATCAAATCACTTCAATTCGTTTCAATTTACACAATTTTTTGGGGCTAACTTGAGTTCGAATCGAGTCATTTTGAATTGGGTAGTTATCAAGTTAGGGTTGCTTGGGTTGTATATTTGTGTAATCAAGTTGTTTTGAGTTGGACCTCATTCAGGTCAGGTTGCAACTTGTGATAATAAGTAAATGACTAATATGTTGCATTAATTAAAAAATATTTTTACTTGTTATTTTCTTCTTTTACTATCCATTATCTCATACATTTCCCCTTCCTTTTCCTTACTATCAAATCATCAAGCAAGCTATTTCCTATTAAATAATATATCAATAAAGCCATACCAAAATCTTGTAAAACTAAAACTTGACATCTCGACTTCTCACTAGTACTCAATCAGGTTGACATTGGGTCAGGTCAGTGCTGGGTTGAATTGATTTCGAGTCGGGTTGACATTTGGTCGATTGATGTAGGGCTGATTTGCCGTCTCAGGTTGATATTTGGTCGGGTTGGTGTTGGATCAGGTTGACATTAGGTTGGGTTGGTATCGGATAGATTGTTGTTGGGTGGGTTGATGTCGGGTCAGGTCAAGTTAATATCGGAGTCAGGTCAAGTCGATTGTGATTTTTTCAAGTTAATTCAGCTCACGAGATATCACCATCGGGTCGGGTCAGGTTGGATTGCAGTTTATATTTTCTTCGAGTTTAATCGGGTCAGATTGCGGGTAACACGAGTCGGATTTCTCAGGTCGGGTCAGCTTTTGCTAGCTCTAAATCACACATCCACTGCAAGAAGCACCACAAAGATAAGTCTATCCGGTGCCTTCAAAGACCTACAAGCAATTTCCCTGAAACGCCTAAAAATGATGGCACACCCTAGACAACATTACGATCAACAAATTTTCAAGATCAAAAGCGTTGCTTTAGTGCAAAGAGTCCGGAATAACTAGCAACATGGATGATGAAGTTTCTAGTGCAAAGATCTCGGGGAACAACCAGCAACCCAATATCGTCCACCGGACAGAAACAGAATACAATTATGTTCTCACCAGCTAGATATCAATAGCCTTATAGTTAAAAAAAGTCAATGCTAACAGCGTTATTTCAAGAAACTGTCAACTGATAAACATGTACCCACTGTTTAGCCCTACATGTCTCTATACCTGTTATCGTATTAATTTATACCCTAAAGACCGCTACTCAGTACATGATTATTTCACTGACTTCCCTATATAATTGCATCGTCCACTAAGTAGTTTATTTCACTGAACTGCCGTTCGGCAATTGAAAGAATCGTTCCAGACTGTAACGGTTAGATGGATGAAAGGGGGCTGCCGTCCCAACCGTGACTTGAGCATGATTATCACCTCCTTCCGGTATGCTTGTTCGTGGGACTCCCAAGGGTGAGGCCAAGTTTTAGCGAGCGGGCATGGGCAATGGATCAACGGGCATATGGTGGATCAATGAACGCCCAATCAATGACCTGCTCATATTGTGTGGCGGCATGATCCCAGGTGAAATCTTTTGACATTCCCCGCTTCATCAGTCCCTCCCAAGAGTGTTTGTGATTCTTGTACGTCCTAATAGCGAGTCTCAGAGCCTGATCATTAATAACGACAGCAATTAGCATATGAAAGATGATATATTTTCCATGCATACAACGTCAGTGAGAGTTCTGAATATTTCTTCTGAAATAGACAAGACAAAATCTAATATAAAATTAAATTAATGGAAAAGAAATGAGATAAAACATATCGAGAAAACTCAGCAACTATATAGAACCCCAACAACAGGTTCCAAAGAGCACAAAAGCAAAATCAATGAATCTATTGAAAGCATTATGTATTGTTGGATGTGTGGAAGACAAGTAGATATGTTCCCGCTTTTTATGCATAACATAAATTTCAACTAACAAAAGTGGCGCCTATTATGCATTTCAACCAGCAAACTGATTGCAGCCCCAACCCTCTTCCCCCACCATAGTGCTATAAAAGGCAACAAAACTGATAAATCCGTGCGATGACGTCTAACAAAAGTTCAATATGATGCATCCAATCGCTGAAAAGAATCTTGAATACTGATCAAAGCAAGATTAGAACTCTCCAACTTTATGGCTGACAGGGCACCTGCTTCGAACTACACTCCACTAGATCCCAGCCAGTGCACCTGCTTCGAACTAAATTCCACTAGAACCCCTTGCAAAGAATTGTGATGAAGAATCAGACCATGCATATCTGTAGACCCAAACAAGAGAACCCATTCCCTTAGAAATCGAGCAAAACGCCCTCAAAGGAATGATTAGAATGCTATATCATAGACACCGTAGGAGAGGTTAGAGAGAGCGATTAGAGTCCTAGGATCCCATTTGACAACAGGCACAAGCTACCTCATTCTGTTAATACTTCCTAAACATGTCATGCAACGCTAATTATTTGAAGCACCCCAGAAGAGAGAACAGGATGAATTCATTACTCCAAAACCTAGAGAAGAAGAAGGCCACCAGCCTCGCATACAACCTTTCCTTGTGCTCTCTAAAGATCCAGTATATCACTCCAACCATCCTCTCATACAGCCTTCCCTTGTGCTCAACCATCCTCCAAAGATGCAGCACATCACTGCAACCATCCTCCAAAGAACTCTATCTTCTAAAGATCGTTCATTTCATAAATGTAGAATACAATCCAAACAGACGGACAGATTACGAAGTTGATGAAGTACTGAATAGGTCAACTTACCCCAATCATGCTTTCCTTGGAAAGAGGAGAAAAGGTCCACCTGCAAAAAATATACAACCAAATTAATAAGTCACAACGTTACTCTCTTACTAGTTCAGAAGATTAAAACTATTATTATGAGGTTACACATCTTAGGTAATTATCTATAGAAATGTGTCCTCAAGATCCCAACCAAGAAGTATATAACTTGCAAGAAATTTTGTTTTGAATTCTCGAATCAAGAAATTGGTCAATGAAAACTTCCAGGATGATGATAACATTTTTAGTCTTAACAACAAATGTTATTGACATCATATTTATGTTCTATCTCATCCTAGGATATAATGTGGATGTTGAGAAAGTTTTCTCACCCGTTTCCAGAGCCACAGCCATTGTTAACATATGGATGAAATTCTTCTACGGAGTCCTGCGCACAGAAAATATAAAGACAGTTAGGACAGGATCCATGCATCCTAATAAGTAACCTGGCTGCTTATATCTTAAATATACATATAATCATACCCTGAGACCTCCAGTACAGTGAACAACTGGAACAGTTCCGTATCTCATAGCATAGAGTTGGTTTAGGCCACAAGGCTCGAATCTTGATGGCATCAATAAAATGTCACAACTGCTCATAGCGTAAATTACATTTAGATTAAGTCATTATATACATTAATAAAAGACACACTATTTAGACTATCCTCTTACCCTGCAGTTATGCGATGTGAAACAGGAATATCAAATCCTACCCAACCACGAAATTTTTCCCTGTATGTCCGCTCTGCATCCCTCATCCATCTCTCGGTTCCTCGATCACCAGATCCAAGCATAACCTATACATGCAAAACTGATCATTGGTTACTCACAGTTTCAAACTGAATTAAGCGTTGATTTAAATGTTACGGCATATAATGATATAAATGATGGCATCTCACTAAGTCGATAATCTTGTATAAAGAAACCGAATTACACAAGTAAACTACAATGAATTGTGGTCAAGGTTATATAAAAATATAAGAAAATACTAAAGGTTCCATTCAGCTTACGAATTGCACATCGTCCCAAAGAATCTCGGGTATGGCTGCCATTATCATGTCAGTACCCTTTTGATAGTCTAGCCTTCCAACAAACCCTACCTAAATAAGGACAAGTAATAATTAACAAAATTCTGTTAACAGCACTTACATAACCAACAGGAATGCAAAAAGGTATCAATATCCAATACCATTGGGCATTCGGGTCTTAGAGGAAGGCCTAATTCCTTCTGTAGTGCTTCTTTGCACTTGGCCTGCATGTTGGACAAATACACATTAGGAGGAATAGGATCACCAATCTGAAGATAGTCTGTCAAAAATTTGACACTGTACCTTTCCAGCCAAATCATGTACTGAATATTGGGAGGATATATGCGTGTCAGAAGCCGGATCCCAATCATGTACATCAATTCCATTGGTAATTCCTGTGTGAATATGGTTAGTTCAAACTTCATCATTCTTATTGAACTATGTATAATGACTATAAGTTAATAATTTGGAAATCTACCATTCAAAACATTCTTCCGGCTACATAACAGCTCATTAAGACCCTGTCCGCCTTCCACAGTGGTTATTTCCCAGGCATAACCCTATAAGGAATTGTTGGCATGTGAAGGGAACAGCGCCAGTACCAGTATTAATCCAATCAGATGAAAAATAAGCACCTACCTGACTGACTGTCAATATGCGATCAGATGTAACGATGGCACCCTTCAAGACATTAACAGCCTCACCCTTATCAAGGGCATGTTTCCTTGCCCATTCAGGAAATACCCACTCCAAGGACCCATACCAATCGGACGGCAACCCTAAGTTTTGGAAAGTTGTTGCTGGCTCCACTCCCTTAAAAAGTGGAAAAATCAAAATATAAATCAGATTGCCAAGGCATCTAATATGACGATAATTCAAAAATAGGGGCATCCATATATACCTGGTGAAAAAGATTATGAATGACGAGTATGCTGCGAGCGTCATTGTAAACACCATGCGGGCGGTATTTTGCACTCAGAAGACTATATTTAGAAGGTAAAAAGATGACCGTCAGGACAAAGGCTATGAACTACAGCAGCAGATTAATTTTAAGCATCTGTAAACACCATGTATTCATAATTTTGTAGCGAGAAGGCATTATTCAGCAGACATAAGACGATATCACGATAGTGGAAATAATGGAGCATAAATTTCCACCCACTTTGTTGTTCAAACAGAAAATTCAAACATGAACCCGAAGAAAAATGCCAAAAGATATGATAATGACCAAATCTATTCAATATCTACTTTTGTAAGGATGCTATTCAAAATTTCCTCAAGCAAGATGTATACAAACCTAGTGTTGGTTAGAAAGGCCAATTATCATGATGATCATCATCGTCTACTTCTAAAGCCTAAAGGTCAAATCCCAATCATACTGGGCTGAGAATGTTTTGGGTCAAAAGCTCCCTCCTCCCAAGATTTTTTTTAGGTAACTTCTTCCCCTGTAAAGTTTGTCTAATTAAGTCGATAGCATTACTTTCAACCGGAACATTTGCCGTTTAGGCTGCATTTGAGTAACTGACCAATTAACGAAACACAACATATTTTGGACATCTATTCTAACTAACCACCTAACTTTGCTCCTCCCAGACTTCTAGATTGGCTAGAATTATATGTTAAAAAAAGATAGTCAACAACCAAAGAAAAAAAGTGCGTGCATATAATTTGACCAAGTTTTTGAACTGTACATTGGAACAAGGCCAGCATGCCAGTCGTTGACAAGAAACAAGCACTTCTCTCCATATGTAAACCCTCCTAAAGGTAGCACCAAAGGAGCCTCGCAGGCAGCATGGCATAGTAACGTGAATCTAAACTGCACGACAGAAATATGTCATCAGATGATACAATTTTTTGAAGAAAAAACAAAGTAATGTCTTAAGAAGAAAATTGTTTCAACTACAGAGACTTGAAAAAGTGTATATATATATGAACACCTGATTGTCACCAAAAGCACCGTTTTTGTCTCCGTATGGGTTGCCAGGTCTGTGGTAAGCAGGATGGTCAACAAATACCTGGAGAAGAGAGAAATAGATATGAGGAGCATGTAATATATAGAGAACAGAAATAACATATCACGGGCACAAGAAAAACTATTGGGAACTCTTTGCTGAGGAGTAGTTTACCTCCTCTCAATCGCACGATTAGTTGAGTGTTAAAAGTAAACACGGCATTAATGAAAGAAAGTACAAGCAGAAACATCCCACAAACCAACCAAATAAATAAGCTCTTCAAAAGAAAGAGAAGAAAAATCAGCAACACATACCCAATCAACTCCATCCCTGTACTCATGGAAGAACGCGACCTGATGATCCCCACCGAAACATGCCAACCCAATCCTACACTCAGCATCCAGTGCCGAGGAGTACTTATGATCCGAGACACCGTTCAAATACCTCGGCGAGATCACCATCACCCGGTGACCACGTGAGGCTAGCGTGACGGGTAGTGACCCGCACACGTCCCCGAGCCCTCCGGTCTTGGAATACGGCGCGACTTCCGCGGTGACGAAGACGATGCTGTGCCCCGTTTTTGGCTGTAACAAGGAGTCATCGCCGAGACCCACGGCTTGGTCCTCGCCGAGAAAGGTGTAACGGCTCAGATCCACAAGACCTGCAGAAATCAGTTGCAGAGGGTTTTTTTTTTTCAGTTGTGGAATGATAATCTTTTGGGATTTTTTGTTATGAGAACTTCAAGGAACTGTAGTATGTCTCGGATACACAGTGATACGAAATTCGGAAGAATGTATGTTCAAAACAGAGTAAACGCTTGAAGCGGCGAGGTGCGGGGTCTGAATACTAAAATTCTATAACAACTTTTGCAGTCACCACCAGAGAAAACAAAACCCGGGCATTTTTTGGTAGGTGAAAAAACGAGGCATTCAAACCCTCAATGATAATAAACCCCAGCTAAGCTGTGAGCAGAGTAGAATTCAAGGTGCAGTGATGATACCGTCAACAGAGATATCGTCCAGTCCGATCCCGTTCATTCCAAGCCCGACATCAACCTGCAGTTCACCCACGTCCTCATCCTCCACCACCTCAGGCGGCGGCAAAGCAACGGCAGCCGCCACCTCCTCCCTTCTCTCCGCAGCGACGGCCGCAGCCGCAGCCGCAGCCACCACAGCCACATCCCTCTTCTCCGTCACGACGGCACCGCTCCTACTCCTCGCCATGCCGGCCCGATCCGCGCCCCCTGCGCCGCACCACTGCCTCCCTGTCGCGCAGCACAGCGAAGCAGCTCCCGCTCGCCTTCTCCCACGCCATGGCACGGCGGCGGCGGAGGCCGCGGAGGAGTACGAGGAAGAGATCATCGCGTCCATTTTTTTGGGGCCCTGGCTCTAGAGGCAACCGGCGAGGCAACCGGCGAGGGGGAGGAGATCAGGAGACGGGAGACAGGTTAAAGGCAGGTTGGCAAGGGATGCCGGAGGTCTGGCCTGGCCTCCCTCCCGCTACCTCGTCGTCACCTTTTCCTCGCCGCGGTGCGGTGCCCCCGGCCCCGGGAGGGGGAGATCGGAGACGTCTGTCGGGTTGTGGGCGTGGAGAGGAGAGTGGCGGTGGGCCTCTACGAGCCTCGCGTCACGAGTGAGGTTTTATACCAAGGCAGGCTCGTTGTGGGAAGGAGAGCTTTGAAGAGGGGTCGACGTGGCAGCGGCACAGGGAAAGCGTCACGTGCATAGTTGTGTTTGAGGAAAGCCGTGGGCCGATGAAAGACAGCACGGGCCGAACAAAGGTAAAAAACAGAAAGAAGAAGGAACGGTCCTCGGCGGCCGGAGGAAACTGGGAGGGAGGTGTGGGAACCAGAAGAACGGCGGATACGAAATGTGTCAGGGCTAACAGGCCCACACTTTGCCCACATGGGACGAAGAAGCGCTCTCCGCCGTCCGCTCCCTGTACCTCCTTCGTCCGTGGCGGTGGGCGGCCTGATCTTTTTTTTTCTCCTCCTTCTTTACCGTCTTAGTTAAGCTTTTTGTTTAATTAAGGCTGTGTTTGGTATACAGTTTGTCATGAGTTTAGTTGTCGTGGCTAAATTAACCAATGACTAATAATCTCATGTTAGATGAATATTGTTTGGAACAAACACAAATAAACTTGATGACAAGATGTATGTCCTTTGGTAGCGTGCAACTAACCTTAGTTTATTTGAAAAAAGTCTAGTATGCCTTGTACGTAAATAATATTGTATGTGTTAAGGAGTCGGTTAAAAAGACAACGTGGTAAATAGATATCCGCGGCAAATATACTTGATATCTGCCGCAAAGAATTCTAGGCACATTACTTGGAGTTTTTCCGGTTAACTAATCCGTGCAACATCTTATTTGCATTCTAAATAGTGGAACAAACAAAAATTAATTTGCTGATATAAAATTAATTGGTGTGCCGCTACTTGGCCGGCAAAACAAAGAATGCCTAAGCGATTTCATGGAAGTTACAAACTCAAAACTTAGACGTCATGTTTTAGCATTTGTCAACAACCCAACGGGTTAAAAGGGTAGTTTATGACCATGTAATTTGAGTAAATGTTTAGAATTATAGGAACATTATGTTGGTTTTGTGGTATTTTACAAGTTATATGAGAACGTCGTGTGGAACGGGTCGTGAAAAGAAGAGTCGCCACCCCGTGTTGACGCTTCATTTTTGCTCACGCACAAAAAAAAAATCATGATACATATTTTACCAGAAAAATTATATTAGATAAAATGTATTGTTTTCTTTATAGATATTTAGTTGTCTTTTTTATTTTAATAACATACATCTTTTTAGATAAATATGAAGGATAATCATGCTCTATTAAATTTACTAACTTTTATTCAGAAACTTAATTTTCGTTGATTATGTTCGAATTTTTTTCAGAATATTCTTAAAATATCATGAAAATTAGAAACATAATTCATCATGTCCGGGTGACCCCCACATATTAGAGCCATCTGTCGTGTGACACATAGTGCATCGTCTTGTTCCAAATGACGAGCCTCATTCACGGTGCATAGCCGCATTCCGCCGCCTCTTCTAGAGTCTTTTCTTATATTTAGTTCATTGTATTAATGTTGACTTATGCAAACCACATTAAGTCTAGGAAAACATTATGTGAAAATCAACAGATTAAAAGAGTTCTAACGAGGTACATATCAACCAAACTAAAATTGGGGAATGCAGTCACCAGAGGTGTTTCCCCAAGAGGAAGAGTGATAGGGATTAAAATATATATATTCTTCCTCATTAACATTCATTCTTCAAAATGTCCATCATCCATGAGTGGGCAACATCCCACTAGGCATGCCTTATGGTTCCTTCAGTCCTGAAGATCTTCAATTTTCTCCTGTCCCCTCCATCTGGCCCAACGTCAATGTTCTTAGCATGTTGTGTTCATTCATCTGGTTGTATGGGTCCTTGTGGGTTCTGTCCCCGCTCCCATTGTTGTGACCTGCTATGTAAGAAATCATGAAATGTTGAGTCCATCTGTTGAAGGGTGTGTTGTATAGATAAGGTGAGGTTATCAAAAATAATTTTGTTTATGGTTGTTCATATAACCCGTATGATAGCCACCATCAAGATGTCATGCTTTAAGTGTAACGACCGCCATCAAACCGACAGCCAAATCGTTACTAATAATGTGGAATTATCATAAACAACGGATTAACAAAAATCACTAAAATTAAAAACCATTTTGCAAGGAGATCCTCTACCAGAATTCTCTTATTGAAAGATCCAAATCTTATACATATCATGATTTATATTGTACAACATTGTTTCATCTCATCTCGAGGACAACATATAACAGTTGCTCTATCAAAACACATACTGGAGCAACATAAAACCTCGAGGCATACAAGCCAAAATCTCATATTGTTCATGAAACCATTATGAACTGACTTCAAGGACCTGAGAGTACAGAGACGACACATATGACTTCTATCTACAAGACATGACAGTCAGTACACTCAACCTGAGTTGTTACTGCTGCCTCAGTTGTTGTTTCTCCTCTACAGAAAGGTCTTCACCGCCTCGTGCACGTCCACCTAAAAATTGTGGATCCCACGGGGTGAGACAATTGTCCCAGCGAGAGATATAACTCTCCGCCAACCATATTAATATCACAAATAAGTATTATAAAACTGAGCAGAGGTTCTTTTATATCAACATGTAGGATTAATCATTGTATGAATAGAACAAAGTAATCTTTTTACTTAAGGAGAATGATGCATCCACCCATGGTATAGTAATAAACCATCTATCTACTTTACAAGGAATGTAAAGAAACATAAACAACTTCTATCAAGCTAAGATGTATAACTGAATTGCGCATCAAACAATGTTTTCCGTATTCGATCCTTAAGCAAATATGCTACACGGCTGAACATATTTTACAATTACACATATGCCCTAAGGAGATGAAGTATACCTCGTTCATCTCCAACCAACCACAAACTTCTCACAAGTCAGTACCATACAAGGTCATTGGAAGATCTGATTGCCAAAACCTCACCTGTCTCGGTCATTACGAGACCACACATGATTCAACAAGACATCTCATGTCATCTGCTGGCAGGACATTTCGTGTCATCTGCTGGCAGGACATCTCGTGTCGCTGCAAAAAGAGCTTGCCTGGGTACTAGGCATCTTCACTCAGAGTTACTACGTCAGCATGTACTCTCTTAGGGAAACATCTACTCACAACCGTCCCCAGTTTTGACATTACTGAGTCATGGCGTATAGCCATACTCTGAGCCATAGGCCAGTTCACCGTGCTCAACATAGAGTCTACGACTGAAGTCACACTCAAGCCAGGATATGGTTTCACATAACCAATATCCCCATTTATTTCGAGTATGTAAGGGGATCGGCTCACACATGGTCGTCCAAGCTTACGCCCCCCCTCACATATTCAAAAATATGCATTCCGGGTTATGCCGCAGGGAACCCGTTTCACCATTCAACAAATTCTGACGCTGATGGATCTATGGTCAGGGCAACATTTTATGGTTTCTAGTGACATATTAAGTGCATTACAGTATTCTTTTAGCATCAAACAAGTTATAAGCATCAATCATAGACAACTGCTATAAAGAAAGTTGTAATACATTTATTGAGTACTTTTCAAATCTTAGGAACACATTTAGATGCATAACACTTGGGATCTCAGTCCCTTATCACATTATTAGGAATTCTCATCCCTTCACATCATCATCATCATGATTATTGGATCTGGGTATTCAAACCCTTAGATCACCACACAACATTGTTACCTCAGTAACAGGTAACCATTACCTCTAGGTCCTCAGACCAAGGTATTCATTTCACTTGTTGTACAAGTATTTCACATAGTTCACATGGTTTGATTAAGTATCTTGTCACCTCTCACTAGGCAACAACTATACACATGGCTCACAAGGCCCATTAAACATCTTGTCACCTCTCACTAGGTAACAACTATACACATGGCTCACAAGGCCATTAAACATCTTTTCACCACTCACTATGTAACAACTATACACATGGCTCACAAGGCTCATTAAACATCTTGTCACCTCTCACTAGGTAACAACTATACACATGGCTCACAAGGCCCATTAAACATTTTGTCACCTCTCACTAGGTAACAACTATACACATGGCTCACAAAGCCCATTATTACGGTTAGGGTTTCCCTTTGAAGCCGAATAGGGTTTCAAGATCATATTATTAATCCAAACCCTAATTCATTGCTCCACACATCTAGGAGCATACATTGAAATCATAAGTATTCAATCATACTTATTTATTCTCGTCATTTATCATTAAATGATTATCAACATGAAGTATGAGTTTCTCTCTCATCCTCACTAGGATATTGATTACATCATGCTCTTGGTTCAATCCTCCTCTTTGAGGAATATAGATCATCATTAACAATTCACATCATCTTTTATTTTGCAATATATGTCACTCAATCAATCACATATGATTGAAGTGTCTCTACTCTATTGGGTATTAAGATGTGTGTATATTATCATATCATGCTTTAAGCTACATTCTTTACTTCATGTTGTGTATCTAAATCGGACATGTGAGATAGGCACATTACCATGTCATGTTTCAGGGTGTATCCCGTAATCATCATATCATGTACCCATATCAAATTGACTATCACTTAGTTCTTATCATTTCAAGATAACTTCATATCAGGTATAAGCTAAGTGCTTGACCCCATATCGGGTATAAGCTATGTGCTTGATACCATATCGTGCACAAGGTGTGCACCATATCAGGCATAGAGCATATGCCCCATCATGTATCATTTGAGTGGTATATTTATAAGATATCATATCGGTTTCCATTCAGGATTATCATATCGGGTATCCATGTCAGGTAACATATCAGGTTACCATGTTAGGTAGACCCTTAGACTCATAACCCTTTCATTCCTTCAAGGATCAACATTATCATATAGTTACTTGACAAGCTAGGCGTCTTATTGAATTCTCATACCACAATCCATTACACAAAGGGTAGGGTATATCAGGTTTCAATCCATCATCTAGGGTTTCCCACCATATTGGGTAAATTATGTCATATCGTGCATGAAGTATGAATTGAACCTCACATCGTTCACAAGATAGGAGTAGGTGTTATTCCTATCAATCAAGGGATATCATTCATATCATCCATGTGGTATCACTCACCACTTGTATCGGCTTACCCATCACCTAGGGTTATCCAACTCTATATTGTTTAGAGTTTTCACTATCTCTCTATCATGAAAGAGGTGTAGTTTTAGACTTGTATCATGTATAAGGGGTAAGTGGGTATCTCCCATATCGTGCAAAGGGCATGGCTCATATCATGTATGAGCTAACATCTATTTCCATATCGGGTTAACCCCATCTTGGATTTCATATCGGGTTGAGATATTTCAACCATATTGGGTTACACCTTGTATTTTAATCCATGTCTTATAGTATACATAAGTGCATACTCAATCAATCATATCGTGCACCATATGTGCGCTTCAAGGTATCGTGTACCAGAGGTGTATTACATGATCATATCGTGCAACGAGCACTTGCTATTCTCACTCATATCGGGTTACCCAACTAGGGTTTCATATCGACTTACAAGTATACCCTTGTTCCTATATTGTGCATAGAGTCTATATCATGTAATAGGTATTATGGTTAACACCATATCGTGTTTCAGGGTATGAACCTCATCTCCATATCGTGCAAGGAGATATAATCTCACAAGCATATCATGCAAGTGATACATGTATATTACCATATCGGGTATGAGCTACTTGTTTGTGTACTTGAACCTGATATCACTTTATAAAGTGATATCATCTTCTTCAAGCTCTAGACCTTCGTTCTAACTATTTTAGTTTATAAATAATAGGTCTAGGCAATTCTTAGAGCTCATGGAACCATCAAGTATTCAATAAAAACTCGAAATTGAAAGTGATCATCTAGTATAACAAGTTAAGTAGTAAATAATAACATGATTGGTTTCAAGTTATATAACCCGCCTTGTAAATGACTTCAAAGCTCCAAGATCCAAAGCTTTACATTCCTAAGTTTGAAGATGAACTTCTTCAAGGTCCAAAGATCGTTCACAACTCCTCCATAGACAAGAAACCACCATAGTTAAGCACTTGGTGAAGAAGGAAAGAAAGGAATATTCATAACCCGATATCCTACTTCAACCAAGGTTGAAGATGACCAAAGCCTTACCTAATGCTTGGTGCTCGAGCTCTCCTTGCTCCTTGAGATACTTTGCACGATACATAAGGGGCTTTTCATGATATCTCCAAGGAGAATAGTTATGGGGCTCGTAAACTTCCATGAGTATGTGGAAGGTGAAGTATATATACTTGGGTTCATGAGATAAAGTGTATAAGAGGTGTCTTCACCTCATGCTACTAGATGACACGTGGCCATGCATGGTTGACACGTTGCCATGCATGCACATACACATTTATCTTGCCATGCAAGAGTCTTGAGGATAAGCTAGAGATAATATCTCGGCCATCCTTTATCTTATTGGATAAGTTTCCTCATCTTTATCTCATCAAATAAGCAACCTGATACACTTTTTGCAAGGGGTTTTGCAACCCATCATGGACCACCTCCTTGAGGTGCTCTGCCCGTCATGGCCTTTTCCAAGGCTCAAAAAACTGATGCGAGGCCTCTATCATGGCTCCTTGGCCGATAGGGCTCCTATATCAAGTCTACAACTCGATACAACACATATAAAGCTTTACCTTCAATCCTTTCTTGGTCCTTTCATCACCAAGAGCATCATTACTCAAAGGTGATTTCATACATGGTGCCCCCTTCTTTATATCTCCTCCAAATGATACATATAGGAAGTAGGGACACTCTAGAGGTGGTATTTTTCATTTCAACCCCATATATTGGATAAATTACAAATTGTACCAAAATGGGTGCACACAGTACTAACATTGTTCAAACAAGTTATATCTTGGGATTTAGGCTTTCCACAAGCCACCACTTAGCAGCATTCTCTCTCTTATGATACTAAAACACTTAGAACACATTCAACATGTGACATATTGCAATGTAACCCCTCATCTTGGGAAAATTGCACTTTGGTCCAAAATAAAGGAACATTGCTCAAACAACATTCAATCAGGACCAAATTTGAAACATAAGTGTGTCACATGATAAAAAAAACTCCTTAGAGGATTATATTAAATTTATAAGCAACTTAATCAGCCAAAAAATTAGGGTTACCTCATAACCCATGTTAGGGGTATTACATTGAGTATCTGTCAGTTCTACTTCTAGTATGTTGTATTATGTGCATGGTGTTCAGGTAGGTGCCAGCTAGAATTATGGTGGATGTGGTGTAATGTGTCCATAATATTATAGATGTGTGACATTCATAGAATAGATGTTGGGTTGTTTCCTCATTACTATTGCAAAGATGGCATCTAGAAGGCCCCCTGAATCCCCTGCGTCTCATTGTCATATTTGTGAGCAATTTATCATGACATATGAGCCAAATCTATATGTGTAGTTTGGGTGGGCATTTGATTTGTCAGATCTTGTTGTATTTCCTAGTTTTACCTCTATATGTAAAGTGTTGATATGCTAATTTGGTCATGTATTTGTGACCCCAAACCCATTCAATGTGTATGTCAGTGTTATTTTCCAATTGGTTCAGAATGTCTAAATATGTGTCTAGTTTCATCCATTCTCTGAGGCACCGTTTAAGATTGTTGTCTTTGTTGGACCCCAACTTGGTTAATGCAAGGCAGTTGTTGAGATTGATGATTGTGTTGGGGATGTATCTGTTTGGAAGTTGTAGGTGGATAAGCTTCTATCCATGCCACCATGGATCATGCCAAAATTTGGTGTTATTCCATAAGTGGGGTGGTATTCGGATGGTGTTTGAAATGATGTGGATTGTGTTGGCTAAGTATATCCATAGGGGTGATGTTGTCCTATTAGTTTTGATGCACCATGGTGCTTGCTATAGGAGATATTTGTCAATGAAGATGTTGGTCCATAGTTTGTTTTGTTTGTTACTGATTGATGATGTGATCTTGTGAATGATACTAAGACTGTGGATTTTGATATTAATGATTGCCCATCCACCCTCCTCCTTAGGGCTGCATAATATTTCCCATTTGGCCAGGTGTAATTTCTTGCCTTTGTGTTCCCAAGGAACTTCCTATAGATTCTATCAATGTTTTAAAGCACTGTGGTTGGGAGTGGGATGCATGATAAGTAGTAAATGATGATGGGTGTGGGGGAGGCATTGATGAGGGATATGCACCCTACTATAGATATATAGTTGTTATCCCATGTCTTGACTCAGATGTTAAGTTTGTTGATGATCAGGTTCCATGTCGTGCCTGGAAGCCGAGTTGGGGTGAGTGGGAGTCTGAGGTATGTGAATGAAAAAGTTTCATGTCGGCATCCCAGCATGCACATGTATCTATCCCTCTTTATTGGGTCCACTTAGTCACATATGATGGTGGATTTGGTGAAGTTGATTTTGAGTCCGGATAATTTGGTGAAAATTGCTAGAATCCTAATTAGATGAATGACATTGGAGTTGTTTGGTTTGATGATGATGATGGTGTCATTTGCAATTGTATCACATTGTGTGTGCATCCTCTGGGCTTGTTGATGTACCCAACATCTGTGGCATTCCGTATGAGTGTGTTTAAGACAGACGTGATGATGATGAATAAGTAGGGAGATAGTGGGTCTCCTTGTCGTAGCCCATTGGTGTTCTTGAAGTAACTGTGTGGTGACCGGTTAATGAGAGTCGCAAAGGAGCTGGTGGTTATGCATGATAGTATCCATGCACACCATTTGGCAGGGAAATTGAGTCCATGGATACATTTGATAAGAAATTCCCAATTAATGTTGTCAAAGGCCTTACTCTTCTAGAGTCTTCTATTTACATCATTCAAATCCTAAATATATCATATAAATACCCTCCCCCGACATTATCCAATGTATTGCGATCCCCTTTGACCCTCCCGAAGTTAGAAGATCAACTATCTCCTTCTTCTTTTTCCTACATTGCTCATGTTCAGATGATCATTTCTCTGAACACCACCTACTTTTTAACACCTTTAGGCTGCACAACACAGTTCACTCCGTCAAAACAGTTGATCCCAACTTCTCATAACTATTTTCTTCTATTTGTGATTAGCTTTAACTATTGATTAATGCACATTTAATGGTCTAGCTGAATCATACCATCATGTGATTTATTTACACAGCTTGATTTATTTCATAGAAATATTAAATTATGCTTATGACATATTTCTTTTCTCATCTTCCTCTGATTTTTTCCTATTCATTGGTCCTAACGGAGTAGGAAGGGCACCCATTACATGAGGTCTTGGGGCGACTAGGACCCCAACACTTAAAAATTAAGACCTTTAGAGATAAGATGGGAAAGTTGTAGATATCTTTAGCTTAAAAACACAAAAACATTAAACATCCTTTTTTAATCATTTTGTCATTGTAATGACCCCAACTTTTCAGTATCCCCCCATCAAGATGTACTTCCATTGCTCAACATTTCTAGGATCATATTTGGCAAATAATAAACAATAGTATATGTTTTTTATTAATTGAACTTGAGTGAATACATATATTTGTATTATATCCTCAAAAGTGTTACATGAATATTTAAAGAAGTAACTTGTACATAGATGAGAAGAAGAGAGAGATACTATCCAATTAATCTTCCTTAACATAGATTTAATATCTTCGATAGCTATCATCTTTATCTTCATTTCCTTGTATCATATGTATCAACTACCTAAAGCACTGACAAACGAAATGCGGTCAGCAAATTTTTGTATTGGTATGCAGGTTCCCCCAAAATATCAAATGTATATATATATATATATATATATATATATATATATATATATATACACACACACATATATATATGGGTATATCTTTGCTACCCGTATGGGTAACTAAGATTCGCTACCCGTGCATCAGTTTTGTAATGGGTTGACACATATATGTAATGAGAATCAAATTTGTAATGAGACGACTGAAATTGTAATACAAAGACTCATTTTGTATTACAGCGTTGTTACAGTAATAAATAATATTTTACTATTTCAAGACGGAGAATACAAACATCACATTGTATTTACAAAATGAGTCTGTCTATTACAATTTGGACCATCTCATTACAAACGAATGCCTTCCTATTACAAAATGGATGCATGGGTAGTGAATCTTAGTTACTCGCACGGGTAGCGAAGATATACCATATATATATATATATATATATATATATATATATATATATATATATATATATATAACACTCATTTAATAGCATATATGAACTTGTATTTTCATTACATATTCTAGCCCATTCTTGGTATGATATCTCCGGTGCAATCCTTGTCCATCCTTGAAGTCATGTGTATTACCACTAGATGTATGTAATCTGGGGTTTAGAATATCATAGTTTACTTTATGTGATACTCATTGTGGCATTATAGTGAAGTGAATTACACAAACATCCAAAAATATATTCATCAGTCATCGAGAACCCATCAAAAATCTCTGGGATTCTATACATGTAAGCATTCAAATCATAATCATGTACCTTATGTAGAACCATGTAGTACACTTCAAGTATGTTCGAGCAATCCAATCAACATATCCAAGTAATCAATCATTTGATTAACATTATCTGCATGTATGTGTATTACATATGTGTCATCATGTATTCACATTATTCAAATTAAACTTAACTTAGATTCTAATCTAGGTTTAGAGTTTTCTCGGGTTTGTAAAGGGTATCAAACCCTAATCCTACTATATCATAGTTCCTAAGGGTTAGAAATCCTAATCAGACATATTAAGGGTAACCCTAATTATTAGATCCATGATATTAAGTCATCATGACCAACTAAATCAATTTATGTGAATTGAGATCGTAGTAAGATATACACATTGGTTTCAAAATCCTAATTCATCGTATATATAATTATTGACCTAGAAATCCTAAATATTATTCCTCATTATCATCATCTTCCTTGGGTTCTAGTTATATTCATCAATATCACACTACTACAGAATGGTGATATTGCATTGGTTATTTTAAGCATACAACATCGGATCAAAACTGACGACCAAGTGGGTGACACTAAAACTAAAGCCATTCTTTGTCAGTTCTGGAAAATGACAACAATACTTTTTGTCGTCGATTCCACTTTACAACAAAACTGACGATGTAACACACAACATGCGACAAAATTGTGGTCTCCTTTGACCTTTTCTCGTCAGTTATTAGAACAAAAACCGACACCTTTAAGCTAACTTGCGATAGTTCCTCATCGGTTGAGTAATGATAAATAATTGATGTTGAATAGGTTGATGTCAGATTTATCAGTGATTGAACGGTGAAAATTTTAGGTACACCCTATCAGTTCACTATTAGTAACTGATGTAAAATGTATATGTAATTGGTTACTTATAAACAATCGACAAAAAAATTCTATGTTTTTTATATAGCAGGTCTGTAGACCTGTTGTCCGGCTGCTAGCATGTCTGTTGCCTATAGTTCTTCAGAACTAAAATTTCTAAAAACCATAGGCTTCTGCAGGCATCGTAGCTTAACAACATGTGACGCCTCGACACACCATTAAGTGAGTTTACTCAAAACAAAGCACAAAAATAATACTAATCAACCAGGTTACCATAGAAGACATGAAATTAAAATAGAATTCACATAAGCACAAAAGCTAAAAACTTATTACATCTCAATCCACATGAATCCACATGTATAACATCACATGCCAAAAGATGTACACATATGATTATTCACTGGCTCACTAGCCACATCCTTTCACATATGATAACATGTTCATATACATACATACCATATATGTACAACAAAAGTGTACCACAAAAACATCGTCTCAATATACAACACCTATCAAAACCTCCCTAAGGACCTGAGTGTATAGAGTCGACACATAGGACTCTACAATAAAACACCAGCAACATATCCAACCTTTCAACAGCTATTGTTCCTCTTACTACTCAGGCTCAACTGCATGACCTATACCTCGTCATGCACGACCACCTAAAAGATGTGGAAACCCACAGGGCAAGACCAGATGTCCCAACGAGAGATATAACTCTCAGCCACAACCATTATAAGCACAAACAAACTTAAAGCAACAAGATAACATATATTATCATGTTGGGAAGATTCAACTAAACGACATGTATTTAATAGATAATACAAGTTAAGCAATTAAAATAATTACCACTGAGCAGTAGTACAATTAATATTCTAAGAAGGAATATGAAGAACATGTATAACAGTTGATTTCTCTTACCACATTATAATTCAAGAAATCAAGACAAAGATAAGGCAAGGGGCCATCCAATGTGAGACGTATTTGACCCTAAGAAAATATAGTACATGGTTATGTTATGTATTTTACTTGCCCTAAGGATTTGAGTTGTACCACTCAAATCTAAGCTACCACTATGAAGTTGAAATCAATGTCATAGAAGGTCTATGGAAGAGTCAAAATTAACTACCTCTCCAACACCTCATGGTTAGTACAGGAGAAACACCGCAAAGACATATCATTTAGCTACAAATAGTGACATATAATTAAGCTGAAGGATCGGCTCATGTATGGCCATCCTAATAAAACACCTAGCCCACCTTAGTATAGGTCATGGCGCTAGAAGAACAGGATCACACATAGCCATTCTAAAAAGAGGTGTCAAATGCAATTGAACTACTGCCTACCACATATCACAAGGAGAACAACTCATGTATGACCGTCTCACACAAAGGGCTAGGTATGACCACAGTCATCCTACCCAACTTGTCATTGTGGATGCAAGGAGATACTCGACTTGCACCCCCCTACATATTCAAAAATATGTGCTCTGAGTTTCCCGTAGGAATGACTCGTTTCACCACCTAGGAAGTTCTGACACTGGGATGGATCTATGGCACATGTCACCTACATGATTAGGGTTTCACTTGATTAGTTAAGCCAATTGGGTATCTTTTAGCATCAATCAAGTTACAACATATAAACCCTAAACAAACTCTATAAAGATAAGGGCATGGTGTGAACTTATCTCATCTTCTCATGACACTTGTAGCACTACCATTCACAAGGCCATCACCAAAGTCACATCACTGGAGGATATCACCTCACATTAGGCATTGAGCCTCTGTCAGGTCATAAGACCCAACACATACTCCTTGTGTCATATTATCATATCTCATCATGCCTCATAAGGGCTCACAATCATTACCATGTATAACATATACATCACCATAGCTATCACTAGCTATGACATCCATCACCTACATGGTTAGAATCATACAAGTAGGAGAGAGAAACAAAGTATCCTCACTACATACTATCACATTGCACAAGGTAGACAACCATATTAAAGTTCCACATTAGGGTTAGGTTTGGGGCTTCAAACATCCAATTAGGGTTTTATATCACAATACTATCAACAACCCTAGGTATCTCAACCTTCCCACATTCTTGGAGCATCAACGCCAAACACTTTCATCATAATAAAGCTACCAAGGCAGTCATGTAACCAGGGAGTATCATTTGATCGAAGAGGAACTCAGTCACCAAAACGATGCGATCGAATAAAGCATTACTATGATTGAAGACCATAGCCCAACCAAGCGACTGAATAGGAATTATCACCATTCATTCGAACGAAGGAAACCAATCCCCACTTTTGATCGAATAGAAAACCCTAGGTCGAATGAAAGCATCAAACCATGTGACCGAAGGGATCAGCACAATTCCAAACGGTTAAAGAAAAACATCACTTTCAAATGGTCGAAGAAGACCAACAATTCTTGTGCGGCCAAAGGAGATTGATAGTCTATGTGACCAAAATAAGAGGGATCCATCTCATTAGACCTACTCAACTCCAAGCCTCCAACAACTCAAAACATATCATGAAGGCATCATGAAAAGGAACCACCATCACATCACGATCAAAACAAGTGATTATCAACTTGTAAACTGAAACCTCAAAGGAGGAAACATAAGAGAATAAACATGTCTAAAACCCTAGAATCATGCACCACAAGTGATCACATGAATACCATGAGTTGAGGGATGAAAATCCAAGATCAAGCACATAAAAACAGAACCAAAACTCCACCTCATGTGAGGCAGCCAAACCAAGAACCAAGATAACAAAACCAAGGTTGAGTTGCATGCAAAAGCCATCATCATCACCTTCCATCAAAGTTCAATCGCATGAATTAGGGTTTAGATGAAGAAGCAAGTGCATGCAAGATCAATATTGAAACATAACACTAATCAAGATAACATTATCATTAGTAAGAATTTTTGTTTCTAAATGAATTGCATGTAGGATTAAAGTGCTATAATAGAGAAGGAAGAGAGTTATATAACCCACATTAGATGATGGTTGCACCACCTCTAAGCAAAGATCCAAAAGCAAGAAGGAAACCTAGCTTTGATCTCCTCCAGGACCAAGATAGTCACCACCTCAAAAGAGAAGAGAAAACCCTAGGTTAAATGGAAAGAAAGAGAACCAACACCTCAAGGACAAAAGAACAAAAGAAGGATAAAGAAAGGAGAAGAGAGCTTCTTTTCACTTAGATACCACCATGGCGAACCATAGTCTCCGATCTTTGTGAAGAGAAGATCTTCAAAATAGCCACCATAGTTTACACCATAGTATACAACCAAAAGAGGAGAAGGGTTCCTCCTCTCAACTTGAGTACTACCTTGGAGGCCCAAGGATTCGACTCAAGAAAGAGGGGTACCTCCATCCCCACACAAGAAACATCATGGTAGAACCATGGGTTCGGCCAAGAGAAGAAGAAAGAGGAAAAAAGGGGTAGGGTTCTTCAAGAAAACGAAATCAAGAGATGGATCAGTTACCAAGGATCAAGGAACCACCAAAGATCACCAAGGAAGAGCTTATCCAAGCTTGGATCACCACATGAAAATGATATTGACCACTAAGCACCAAGGATGAGCTCCTTCACACCACCAAGCACACAAGGCCGAACACAAGATGGGAGAGAGAATGAGGAAGGATGAAAGAAATTCTTGCATGTATAGGATAGAGGTTATATACTTAGGAGTATGAGAGAGGTGAAAGGAGTTTAGGTGTCAAGATATTAGGGTTCCTCATGACACTTGTCCACCAAAGAACAAACATGCATCCACTAAAACCATGCAAACAAAACACTAAGGTCATGAAAAATAAGGAAAAGCACAACCTCACTTGGTCATGGATGACCATCAATCATAGGAAACACATGGCCATAAGGGCTCATGGTCGCATAAGACCATGCGACCCAAAGGTATCCAAAACCTTAGGAACCATACTCAACACATCACCTTTTCTCTCCTCATCAAACCAAGGAACAACATGGTGCCCCAAAGAACCATTTTCTCTCTCATGATGCCAAATTATCAAAGGTACAACCTACATGTGACAAACTGCAAGATAACCCTTCAACATGGTAAAATTGCAAGTTGGCCCATAACAAGCACATATATAGAAAGATAGCTCAAACATCAATCAAGTTGGACCAAACTGAAAGCACACGCATGTCACATGGTATTAAAGCATTTCAAGAGATTAGATTAAGGTTCAAGCATCTTATTAAGCAAAGCAATCATACTCAAGCACTAAGCTAAGTCAGATATATGCACTCCGAGTAGGAACCAATATAACAAAAAAAATATGACAACAAAGTTTGAACTGCAAAAATATTAACCTTCTGATTCATCGTTCAAGTCCACATGTTTGATGAAGCAGTCTGCCCACTGTTTGCATAGGTCATTCAAATGTCCCAATGTATAGGGTCCAGTAGTGTCAAAAAATTACAAAGAGAATGAAATGTAATTCTAATTAGATTTGATTATTTGTATTATCAAATGAGACTACATCATTAATATAATACAAGACTAATACAATTATATTATGTATACATTTGATTTTTTGCACGTGCATGAATATCATCTACATGTACACCATCCCGTATTATGCACATACCCAATCATTGTCTTGTGTAAGGCCTTGTAGATTTACAATTACGTTAATAAATGTAATTAAGCAAAGTTAGTAATATATATAATTGGAATGAGAAGACTACATCAACGCTCTTCCAAGTTACTAATTTCTTTTTTATCTACTTTCCCTCCACCACTACGAATGATTTCACACCCCTATGAGTTAAATTAATAGATTTGTTGAATTATTAAACTGTCATATGATGCAAATATTAAAAAATATGTTGAGCACGAAAAAACTATGCTTACATGTGAATAGAAGGCAAAAAAATAAAAAATAAGCTACAACTTTTTTTATTATTATAAGTTATACAAATAAATGACAAGCCCAAAACTCACACAAGGTTGAAGGGAACTATGATCACATTCTTGGAAGAACCAAAAAAATTGCATCGCGGTACTCACAAATTTTTTAATGTCACTCAGATATCTGAGTTCATTGCTAGTCAATCATGGAGTTAAAAATGCCACATTTCCTATTCCAAACTTAGAAGCCACATAAAACATATGACTAAATAATATATATGCAATACTCAGTTAACATATAGGAAATAATAAAACAATATGTATTCTTCACATATGACTGAAATAGCTCAGAAACATTTGTCAACACTATACTATGTCATTGTAACAACCCAGGTCTTTAGGCCTCAAATGAATTGATCTAGAAAGAATTTATTGGACTACTCATATCACTAAGGTGCACCTCCTTTTCAAGGAGTCCATCACTAAAGAACTCTGTGCTTAAGCATGCTCAGTCCAGAGTTACTAGGATGGGTGGCCAATCGAGGAGTTTTTCCTAGCTTGCGCGTGAGTGAGGAAAAAGCGTACAGTTAAGGCTAGTGGTGGTTTGTGGGGTCAGTCATCATTCGTGAAACTCTACTAGAGCCTTGTGCAGTGGAGATGGGTGTTACAAATAGTATCAGAGGCAAAACCCCTCCAGTAGGTGGGACCCACATGGGCATGTATTATGCCAGTCTTGAGTTGTGTGATTCAGACATGTTGGAAAGGGCTATCCATCGTGATGTAGCCACCCCTGCACTGGTAGCCATGATCAGGAGCTGGGTGACATGGTTCATCTTGGGTCTGAACTAAAATGGAGAATTATTATGAGGCCTTATAGTTGAGCCTGGACAAGGATGTCAAGAGTCTAAGTGGGGGAGAATGTAACATCCCAGGTCTTGAGGTCTTAGATGAGTTGATCTTAAAATGAATGATTAGACTACCCATATCACCAAGGTGAATCTCCTTTTTAGGGAGCCCATCAGTAAAGAACTTGTGGTTAAGCATGCTCAACCCAGAGTAGTATTAGGATGGGTGACCAATCAGGAAGTTTCTCCTGGCTTGCGCATGAGTGAGGACAAAGCATGTAGCTAAGTCTAGTGGTGTTTTGTGGAGCCATTCGTCATTCATAAAACTCCAGTAGAGCCTTGTGTGGTGGACCCAGGTGTTAAAGTCATGATCTATACCTACATTCTCCTCTTAAAGACTAATAATCATGGTATTTGATTGGTCTATATTCTCTAGCTATCTTATCAATGTCTTTCAGTTACGGCCTAGGGAGTCAAACAACTCTTGTTGAATAAAATATGAGGGTGGAGGCTTCAGAACCCTATGGGGCTTCTTATCTATGTGGCATGTATGCATGTATTCTCATATTAGCTTTTAGTTAGTTATATAAATTTCAATTTACATTTTTCATACCTGAAGAAATATAACAAGTCGTTTCGGCCACCTAGCAAAACCACCTTCTACCTCTTCGACTATGGTGGCATCTGGGTGCTCATATGAGAGAGGTGTATATCTCATTGCCAAAAAGATATGCATGACTCTCACACGAATGCGATCAGCGGGAAGGGGAATACCATGAACCATATTAGTGATAAAAGAAGCCTTAACATCTCCCACAATGTTGCATGATGGAACATCGATGGAAAAATGATATTTTCTGACCACCTACAATTTTTCAAAACACAAAATTTATATTGGCACACACACACACACACATATATATATATATATATATATATATATATATATATATTCGCTTGGGAGATTATTTTATCACAATATATATACATATATATACATATATATATTGACTTAACTTGAATCTTACCCCGGTCATGCCATACGGGTCTGAAAGACTACTTCCAATACATTATGTGGGCATGCGATGATGTATAGGTTCCATGACTGTTGAACAAGCTTGTGTCACCTGAGAAGCCTTGAAATTCTCCAAGGTTGCATCTATCAATCTCTGCACATACTCGTGGTCCACTCCCCCTTTTTTGGAAGATTAGTTCTTTTGTTGGGATGCACCAACAAATTATTTTATTCCATACCCAGCTCCAGCGGCCCTAACACATCCATGATGCTTTTCCATCCATTGAGAAATCATCAATTCATCGTGTATGTCCTGAGGGGTGAACTCATTCTCCTTTGTTTCTTCAACTAGATCCATTTATTCATCATCAAAACTAACTAATCAGTAACACTCAACAATCTAGTAAAAAAGAACATGGACACGTTGTGAGACCAAGAAATTCACCATTTTTAAGCCACCTCCTATGTTGCTTGGATGGGGATTTCTTTCACTTTATTTTTCCTCGTATCTATCCACTCAATATAGTAAGGCAACCATCCAGAAGCACTAGAAGACTCAGTAGTAAAAGGAGTAGAAGTAGAAGGCTCTGGCTCTTGCTTTCTCATCTAGCTATGTTTAATATAATCACCTAAACCGAACCAGTGGTTGTGCACATTCTTGTCATGTCTATCCTTTTATGGCATCATGAATGGTCTGATTAATACAATAAGAAATATTGTTAAGTAACCAAGAATTCATAAATATGGAATTAACTCAATAAGAAATATTGGTAAGTAACCATAAGAAATCATAAAAGTGTAATTAATTCAATGCCTTAAAAGAATTTATTTTTCTCTGCTCAAAAAACTCCTTCCACTCATCTTTAGCAATATAGTTCCATTTAAGAGTGGGTCTTGATCCTTCTTATCTTGAAAGATGTAGTCTCTTGTGAGGATTGTCTGTCAATCTCTATGTCTTCTCCTAATGAGCTGCATAACAGACTTGCGATGTAGCTTTTCATCAAACTCATACCATACTTGAAAAGGTTCAACATTCACTACTATTTAGAAATGTTAAAAGAAAGAATAGGAAAACACTATAAAAATGTAAATGCATTTATCTCACCTCTAACTCCCTTCATATGAGGTCTTTGTTGGTTGTACTCACTTTCTCCAATCCTCAATAAGGAGAGGCACTTTGCTTTGACCAAGGACCCCATAGTAGTTGATGAACTCTTTAGTAATAGTCGCTCCTGCTTCATTGAACTCAATGACGCTCTTTCTCCCTTCCCATTTTTGGCAATTTTCATCACAATCATCCCTATATTACATTTTGATATATCAACGCCATCAATACCCTCGTAAGGATGCTTAGGATCCCATGCTCAGGCTCCTGATGCTCGAGATCACTATGCTCCTGGTCAGATGTCATCTATAAGATCAAAGTGAACGTAGGAAAAAAGTCAGATTACATATAAAAAGTCAGATCACGTATGAATAAATAAACATGTTAAATAATGCAAATAACATATGAAATGTTATATGTATATCTTAAACTAATATCCCCTTTGTGTGATCTTCACGTGTATAGTCATTAGTGTTAGATTCAACATTTACACTTGGTAAGCCAACAGAAAATGGACTAGACTCATCATTCTTATCATAGTACTCTTCTTCATTAATAGGACTGAAATGAATTGTCTTTTCCCATGAAGGATGACAAACCAATTTTCTTTTGCAAGACCTCGACATAGAATACATGTTTTGTGTGTGATGTTGTGATGAAGGGTTCATCCCACTTACCTATCCACTCAAAATTCACGATTGTGAAACTGAGTTCATCAACTACAACTCCTTTATTGTTATCAACCCATTTACACCTAAATAATGGAACTCTAAACTCTATGTAGTCAATTTATCACGTGTCTTCACACCATAATAAGACATCTTTCCTTTATGTAGACTCTTATCCTTGGCACTAGAAAAATACAATGAAGACGTTTGAAGGGTGACCCCACTATTTTGGACAACACTCTTATCATCTTGACATTTTGTGTAGTATGAAAATCCATTTATGTCAAACCCTTTGTAAGATGTACATGGATCTTTGGCTTATACACGAGCCATTTTATAATTTTGTAACATTATTTGGTATTTGAGATAGTTGATTGAATATTTTCTTTTTAAACCACCTAATAAATGCCCAATTATGCTCTCTAGCAAGCCACATTGAACTGACTAGGGTTAACTTATCTTGAGCTTGTTGGCGTGTTTGGTGATATAAATACCCACATCATCAATGTTGTGTAAAACATACAAGTGTGATTGATTCCACTTTTCACTTCTGACATTTATCTATTGTTCTCCAGAAATACCTTTGCCGGAATAAATGACATATTCATAGTATTAACAAGAGATTCGTTGCAACTCGAAAAGTCATTGCAAAAGTCCATAACCTCTGTAGCAACATAACCCTCAATGATACTCCCTTATGGGAGAAAGCTGTTTCGAACATCAACTTTAAAAACTCTCATGTACTGTTCAAAAGGATACATCAGATGCAAGAAAATTGGACCCAACATTTTTACTTTCCTATTCAAATGGACAACCAAACGTACGGTACGATATCAAATAATGAAGGGGGAAATATTGCTCAAGTTGGCACATGGTATTGACCATTTCTCTTTACAACTTATCTAGAATCTCAAAATCAATTACTTTGCTACATTGAGTGTTGAAGAAGAAGAAAATCCTAGTGACTACAAACCTTACATGCTTAGAAAGGATATATCGAATATACACATGCAATATATGTTGCATTAGAGTGTGACAATCATGAGGTTTAAGATCTATCAACTTCAGATCTTTGATTGATACCAATCTACAAATATTGGCTAAGTATCCCTGTGGTACCTTAACATTATAGAAGCACACACAAAAAGTTTGCTTCTCCTTTGCAGACAAGGTATAACAAGCAGGAGGTAGATATGTATGGAAACCCTTCGTAACTTCTTTTGTTAATTCTTTCCTTACACCCCTTTCATGTAGGTCCATTTTGGATTTGATGTCATCTTTAGTCTTACTAGGTATATTCAACAGAGTATCAATAATTCTATCACATATATTTTTGACATCGATACAATGTCGAACTATCAAAGAACTCCAATAAGGAAGATCCCAGAATATCAACTTCTTTTTGAATAAAGACTTTTCACATGTGGGAGTAGTACCTGGTCTCTTATCAAAATGATTTACAATGTTGTTTACTCTTGCATAAACATCCTCCCCTAACATAGATTTAAGGGCACTCCCATCCTCAACTGAGCCATTTAATGTTTTGTGCAACTTTTAGTAAGGATGCACCTTTGGAAAAAACTTTGATGACCAAGATATAAAATCTTACCACCATATTTTAGTCAGATAGAATTTGTATATTCCTCACATATATGAAATGCCTTGGTCCCTTTGACGTTGTATCCAGACAAGTGTCCCTAAGAAGGAAAGTCATTAATAGTGCAAAATAGCATAGCACATAAATTAAACATCTCTTCGTGCAAAACATCATAAGTCATCACACATTCTCCCCATAGTTTCTTTAGGTCATCAATCAAATGTTCAAGGTAAACATTAATATCATTTCTAGGTTGTTTGGGGCCTGATATCATCAATGAAAACATGACGTATTTATATTCCATACACAACTATGGAGGAGGATTGTATACAAAAATCATGACATGTCAAGTGCTATGTTGGCTACTTAATGTTCCATATGGATTCATCCCGTAAGTACAAAGTCCAAGTCTAAAATTCATGGTTTCTTCGCCAAATTCGGGATATAATAGATCAATCTTCTTCCATTGTGGGAAATCAAACACATGTCGTAGCATACCATCGTTGTTTTTATTTACCTCTACATACCAAGCTAAGTTTTGTGCATCTACAATATTAACAAACAAGCATTGAAATTGTACTATTATAGGCAGATACCACATTACCTTGGCAGGAGACTCAATTTTGGTCTTACCTGATGTCATCCTTTTTTACCTAGATGCTCCACATTTTATACAATCTTTCATATCAATATAGCCCTTTTGAAACAACACATAGTAATTCAGGCATGCATGTATCTTCTTAGTCTCCATTTCCATTGGGCACAACATCTTTTTCATTTCGTATGTTGAGATTGGAAGGTCGTTGCCTTTAGGGAGAATTTCTTTCAACAAAGACAATAGAGAAGTGAAGCTTTTGCAACTACAACTATTGTTAGCCTTCATAGTATAAAATTTCAACACAATGCTCAACTTCATAAACTTAGCACAATCTAAGTATTAAAATTTCTTGGCATCATGCACAACATTTCTAAATAAAGAAGTTGGGTCTGTAACATTTACTTCATAACTATCTAGCAAAAGCATCAACCATGTCTGTTGGAATTGGTTCATTCTCATCAACATCTTCAACCATTTATTCTTTGACACAACTACCACTACTGACATCTAATGATCTCATACTAGGAATCTCTGCATGCCAATACCATTCTATATAGCCACATACAATCCCATTGCACATGACATGATGTTACAACTCCAAAATTTTTGGGTTCTTTTGGTTGGAAATAAAATTTCCCCAATAAATGTATGATTGTGTAATTATGTGATTTATGTGCCTTAAATGAATTCATTTGATAAATAGCCTTGTATGTTTGATTTCATGGGCCTTGTTGGCTATTGGGCCCAATAACAAGAAAAAGGAAATAAAAAGGAAAAGGAATAACTAAGATAAGGAGAAAAGAAAGATGTGGAAGCATCTATAAGGCTAAGAATTATCCTACAAGGAGGGATTTTGTATCTTTAGGATTTCTTGGGTTCCAAGGAGTCCCAGTTGCAAAGATAATAGGATAAGAAAGAGATAAAATCAAATAAAGCATTATTAAGACGGAAAGTTGAGATAATGATGAAAATATAAGAAATATGTGGAAATATGGATAATGGAATCATTATGAATGAGATTTTGATTCCATATGGTTTCTTGGGATAAAAGGAATCCAAATAAGGAAAATAAAGGAATAATAGAGAGAAAATATGCATAAAATATGCCTTAATAAGTAATAACTTACATATAAAGAAAACTCTCTCATACTTTTTAATTTGAGTCCCACATTTGGTACACAAGTAGACTAAGTCATCATGGACTTTCCCCTAAAATTTGGGATCAAATGATAAAGTGGTTTGGGAGATATGATTTTTTCAAGAAATCCTAAAGTGAAGGGGATAAATGTTAAATTCACAATTTCCGATTCAAATAGAATTATATGTTATTTAGATTCACGTACTGGGGGCCGTTGATTTAGGATCCGACGGTTGAGAATCCATCATCTTCCTCCAGCCTGGTTAGGAAGGATGGGAATAGTGCCCGACTCTGATCGGGATTGCTTGCTCTTCCCGCAAAGACCGAATAGCCCTGGGAAGTCTCCCATTGGGTTCACAAGACCAAGGCAAACCAAACGAACCTGGGTTTTACCCCATTAGAAGGATATGGTAGGTTTCCACAATTCACCAGACTCCTATTAGATCCTTTCGGGACCAACCTATATATAAGGGGGATGAGCAACCCCTCTGAGAGTGCCCATGTGTTCGCGAGACACTTTCAAAACTTCTGATCCTCTCCCCTTCTTCCAATTCGATGTTGAGACCTACCCTTGGCTCAGTTCCTTCTCGAGTCCTACTGGGAGATTATCCTCTTGTCGTCTGCCCGATATGGACTATCGTCGGCCACACTGAACTCACCAGTGAGTTCGATGGGTGGAGGCGAAGGCAACGATGCCTTTTCTCAATTGAATGGAGCACCACGGCCAAGAGTCAACCCTCGGTTGACCACAACCTGGAGCCATGGATCTCCTGTTCATGGATTCACAGAGTCGGGAGGAGGAAGATAAGAGAGAATGGAATGTCAAAAATTCCCACTAGCGCTTGTGATAACATTGAGACCGGCGGGGGGCAATAGAGTCCTTTCCTTCTGAATTCAGCCCTTTATCCTCTTGAGGCAGATCACTGACAAGGCCGAAGCCCATTGGTTGGCTGAGGTCCACATGGAAAAGAGAAGAGAGAGGCCGCAATGCTGACGTGGTGACATTCTATTCTTCTAAAGGTAATGAATCTTGCAAAAATTGTAACTAACTATTTGTAGCTTGGATTAAGACATATTATATATGAAAGTGGATTAAAAATGCAAGGAGTACAATAAAAATATAAGTGAGGCCTAAATATGCTTGCAATTTGAAAGGTGTGTAAAGATGTCATATTCAATGGTTTTATTAATGAAAACCCTAAATTTTGATAATAATTAGATCTCATGACGTTCTTGGAGTATTTTAAGCAAATATTAACTTATTGTTAATAAAAGAGAGAATTAGGTCTAAAAAGATGATTGTTTTGCATAATTGGCTTAATTTAGGGTTCCATGTATATGAATATGCATTAATGAGCTTAGAAACCCTAATTTAGGTGATGATGGCTTTTAATAGTTTTAATTGTTTGAATCCATGAACAAAATAGAGATATGATGGTTCTAAGACAATATGAGTATAAAAGATCCTTAATGTGGATAGTTTGAGCAATTAGGGTTTTATGAGTAGAAAATATATTTAAGGGTTTGTTGACCTAAAAAGGATAAAGTTTGAGAAATTGATATAAGAAAACCTACTGAATCCTAATGAGATCTAGAAACTATGGAAAGGTGTCCCAAGTCAATAAAGAGTTGTTTGGGATGTGATGATAACAACTAGGTGTTACACATGTTTTTAGGATCAATGTTTGCTTGCTCGATTGATTGGCTTGCTTGATTGGGCATCTAGTTGGATTTGAATATATTGCTTCTGTGGGATCTACAAAGTAGGTATGTGGTTACTTTATGAATAATCACCTTTAGTTTTACGGTATTTCCCAAATGTTTCTCGATTGATTTACAACCTAAACTATTGGATGTTAAATCATGCAATCCTATAAAGTCCCTATGAGTATCACAATTAAATATGAATGTGTTTCTCGAACCTACATGCCACCCTGTTGTATGTTGTAAGACCAAGCCCCAGAGGGAAGGTTTGATTTGGTCAAGCCCCGGAGGGAAGACCATTGGGCACCTCGATAGGTGACCCCAGGCACCAAGCTCAGGATGGAGAAGGTGTCCTTATGTCCCTTGCAAAGACAAAACCCTAAAAGAGGGTAATCCATGGTTTAGGGCAAAAGCGGTTGAGAAATCACATTGAAAACATAATTTGGATTGTTAATCAATTATTTGCTATAATTAGGTTGTTATAAATTATTTTTGACATTGTGAATGTCCCCCACATACCAGTATAGCAATATACTGATCGATGTTTTGTTTGTCGGCATTTTAGGTATAATTATAAAAAAGGACAAATAGTAAATCGAGATATTGCGAATCTACAATTAAGTTGTTCAAGGAGGAATAGATAGTTAGATTTCTTCTACATACAGAAGTCTTAGTACCTATTTTTGCAAGGTATGTAAAAGTTAATTTTTATTGTAGCTTTCAGTTTAGTAATAGTAGAATTTGATAATTATTTCTGATTAAATGTCAAACCATGGATCCTGAAATATTGGGATAGTGTCTCTGACCTCTTGGTCTCCTGTGATTGGGGGTTACCGGGAGGCGGGGTCATTACACATGATCTTTGATCATGTCAATAATGTCAACTTTCAATTTATTACTAGAATTCCTATAGGGGAAATAGAACATATCTTCAGGTTGTTTTCTATGTTCCTCTGTAAATCATACAAACTCATCAAGACCATTACTAAACTCTAAAGTGTAGTGATTTGGCTTAGACATCCATGATCGATCCATTTCTATGATCAGATGGGAGATGAGAAGCTCATCAAGTTCTAGCTAATAAGTTATTTTTATAAACAATATGTTTGAATTGATCCCTAATCATCTAGTAGCATTCACATTCATGAATGTGTACAACCTATCCCATTCTTGAGTACTTCATCTCACTGGTAAGTGTATAATGTGTGTTCTATTTTAATAAATTTTGGTAATATTTCCCCAGAGTTCTCCAAGTACACCGATGTAAATGGAAAAATACCCATCTACATATGTACCCAGAGAACGAAAGCAGAAATGATGCCAAAATTTATTGAAATTGAACACGCATTATACAGTTACATCCTAATTGAGATGAAATTCTCAAGAACAGTCTTAACTCAGAGACTATCTGAGGTTCACTCCTAATGTGTAAATCTTGGATGAGTTTTTAGGCTAATAGAGTATAGGGGTTAGGGTTTACAAACTAGACTTTACTTTTTAGAAGTTTTGGGTTTAGGGTTAATAAAGTAAATTTATATCAATTTCAATGTAAATCAAGTTAATTTAGAGCAATTCATATCAATTTTAGTGTATGAATTCCTAGATTTGATCATTTATCCGTATGAAAATTTGATTGCTAACCTTAAACAATACACTTATCATAAATATAATATTAGGGTTCTAGTTTCAAATAAATTTTAAGGTCCTTGACCTGAGTTTTGGGGTAACCTTGTTTGATTTGGCTTAATAATGTGCTTATAACCTTGCTCTAATCCCTTGATATGGTTCTAAACCTTGTGGAGAGCTTAAGTTTCTAGTTTAAACTTGTTTGGATGCTGTTTGTGCTTTATGTGCTAGTTTTGGTGCAAATTGTAATTTATCCAACATAGGGGGTTGATATGCAATTTCACCTCTAGAGTGTTCCTTCTCTCTCTCAGCTTCATGAGAGAGAGATAGAGTGGTTCTTTGGGGCACCTTGGTTGGATGAGTGATGACATCACTAGTGGTGATCAGGGTTTCTAGGGTTTTGATGTACCTTGACCTTGTGTACCTTGTTGAGGGTGGTGACCCTTGTCTCGAACTTGAGGGAGTGTTTGATGAGTGTCATGGCTGAGAAACCTCCCTTGCTTGGTTTTGTCTTAACCAAGATGGTTGTGGATTGTCTTGGGTCGAGATAGTTGTCTTCTAGTGAAGTGTCTCGACCTAAGTGTGTTGGTGTTTCTTTTGTCTCAACCATGGTGTGCTTTGTCTTGACCATGTGACAGTCGTTACCATGACCATGTGATGGTCACGACCATGACCATGTGTTGGGTGACCAAAGTAGTTCGAGACCCAAGTGTGTATCACCCTCTTGTGCATATACGGCTGAGGCGGTTGCATGCAGTTGCATGTTGGTTTCTTGAGTGGATAAGTGTCCTTGGTGTTTTAGGGTTTTGACACCTCATCTCCATACTACCTCCCTCCTCATTTGGTATATAAACCCTTTCTTCTTCTTGCAAGTGAATATTTTGGCCCTCTTTCTTTCTTACCCTCTCTTGTTCGTCCTTGGAGCCTTGAGGAGCAAGAAGGACTGATCTTGGAAGCTCTTGGTGGCTGAACTTCCCTTGCATGTGGTAACCTTTGGTCGTCTTCAACCTTGGTAAGTGTTTTCTCTTCTATGATGGAATTTCTTTGAATCCCCTACCTCATCTTCTTATCTTTTCTCGGCCCTAGACCATGGATTCTCCATGGTGGTCGTTCTTGAGAAGTGAACCCCTCATCACAAGGGTCATAGGCCATGTTTTGACAAGGCAGACCTAAATGAGAGGATGTTTCTTCTCCCTTCTCTTCCCCTCTTTCTTTGGGTTCAACCTAGGGTTCTTTCATGCCTTTTTCTTGATCATACTTTGACGCCCTATGTGATGTGATGTGATTGATGCTCCATGGCAATAAGACATTGTTGATAATTCTGTGTAGTCATATGACAATGCTACAATACTATATGATGAAGTGACATTTCTCACTTTATATATATTTATTCCCTTCTAAGGTGGTAATATGCCCTAATTCTTGTAGGCTTGGAATATGGTCATGTACATATGATGCCAAATACATCTATCTGACTGCTAAATCCTGACATATACATCCTACTATAAGATAACATATATACATATGTGTAAGGGAAGGCAATTTCCAAGTGTTGTGATGACTTGATTGTGTTTTCAATTCATAAAGTTTAAACCTAAACCATTCCCAAGAATGTGGGAGATTATATAATCAGGGATAGTGCTATAATCATGATATAAACCCTAATCCTAGGGTATGTTATACATGTGGAATGTTTAAGATGAGTAACATGTGGATTATATGTTTTCTCTCTCCTATCGATATGCTTCTAACCTTGCAAGAAAAATGCATACCATGGCTAGGGTATGCTATGGTGATGGTTAGTGAAACCTTAATCATGTAGTTTTTTCCTATGCCATAGATCCATATCAGTGTCAATATTTGCTGGATGGTGAAACAAGTTTTCCCTTAGAGGAATCATGGAGTCATATACTATTGAGTATATGCATTCACATGATTGGTTATGGGCCATACCCTCGCAGGAGTGTGGCTGCGGGCCGTAGCTCGGTGATATGTTTCTTATGAGATTTCACATGGTTGGCTGTGGGTCATACCCTGGTAGGAGTGCGACTGTGGGTCATAACTTAGTTCACTAGCACTATGACATGTACCAAAGTGGGCTAGGTTGTTATATGGACGACCATGCATGAGCTGATCCCTCTGATGACTATATGTCACTTTCTCTCTTGTACTGACCAAGAGTCTTTTGGTGAGTTCATGGATTCTAGATCTTCCCTAGACCTTGTATGGCATTGATTTCAACTTCATAGTGGTTGGTTGGATTTGGGTGGTACGACTCAAATCCTCAGGGAATTAATAAAAGATGTAATACATCCGTGTAGTGTATTTGTTTAGGGACAAATACAGATAACATTGGACGAGCCTTTGCCTTATTTTCTTATACACTTTATTTCATATCAGGCATACATGTTCTTCATATTCTTTTTAAAAGCATAGAATGTTCTACTTCTTAGTTGTAGACACTTGAACTGTTTAAATAGTGTTAATTGCTCTGCTTATATCATTTAGTTGAATATGACTATTTATTAATAGTATAATCTTCTATTTTAGTTATATGTGCTTTTAATAGATGTTGGTAGAGAGTTATAACTCTCGTTAGGATGTTTGGTCTCACTCCGTGGGTTCCACAATCTTTTAGGGCGGACATGCATGTTGAGACAGAGATCGTGTTGCTGAGGTTGATATCCTTAGGAGTGTAGTTGTTGGATCATGGATATACAACTAGTGTCTAGTAATAGAGTCTTTTGTGTTGTCCCTGTACACTCAAGTCCTTGGGGTGTTTTATAGATGTAGTACATCACCTTTGGTTTTTGAATCTATATGATAATGGTACATAGGTGATTGTGTATTTGAACATGTTGTCACATGTAACATGTTGTGGCTAGTTAGCCAGTGAACTATGTAAGTAATATCTTTTAATATGAATGAAATACAAGTGGCTCCAATTTATGGCTTCAGACATGATGAGTTCAGCTTGACGTATGGTTATTAAATCGGTTTTAATTTACCCTATTTTGTGGTAGTGTGGTTATTAGTGTTAACTTTGCATTTTGTTTTGAGTAATCTTGCTTTGTGTGGTGAAGGGTGTCACATTTGGTGGTATTAGAGCTCTACATTCACTGAGTCTATAGGGAAACTAGGACTAGGACTAGGACTAGGACTAGGATGGTGTCTAAGATGAAAACATGAATAAAACATGGTGCATACTACCTAATCTCAGTACTTGAGTGCTCTGTCCAGGCATCCAATTATTGAAGAAAAGGTGAGTATGGAGCTCTTAGGTTACTTTCTTTCTGATTACTCTGATCAAGTAGTCACTTGGAAACAACCTAAAGAACATAATTAAACATGAATCATGCTAATAATACCTTCATTATGCTCTAAAGAAGGAAATAGCTATATTATAACCTATTGGAACTTGAATGGTTGGTGATCATAAGAGAAGAATAAGACACTATAAAACCTGAATTTGAACACAAACAAGCTGCAAGAGATTCCTGAAGTGATAATCTCAAGAAGTTTATAAAGTAAAAGATAGATAAATCTGTGTCAATAAAGTAAATCAAGTGTAAATTCACATAAGATGAAGATAATTCCTCAAATTAGTATGACAAAAGCTAACAAACAATAATAATGATGAACTAATAAAGTGGAATCTGAGCTAATCTCAGACCAACCTATGAGAACAAGGAAGTACACAATGAAAACCTTCATGATATATGGAAGAGTTGAGGAGGAATGACCTATGTTTAATGAAGGAAATATGAAATATGATGGCTTACCTTATAAAAAGGAGTTAGAAAACGTGATAAAACAAGAAAACATCCATGATAATGATGTACAATAACTAGAAAAGAAGTAATGAGATTCTTTAACCTTAATAATTCCTATGATGATATCAAGGAAGACAAGGTGAAAAAGGTAAAATGACATATAAAGAAGTTGTAAAACTTCATAATAACAAAAGAGAGTTGATAAAATACTTCCCCTTGTAGCAATCCCTGGGTGGTGATGTGATGTCAAGGGAAGTGTATTCCCTTTGTGTTCCTTTGCGGCAATCAAGTGAAACTTATGTCATTTGATGTTTTTAGTTTTGATGTGATCTTAGTGATGAATATTTTGAGAAGTATCGAGTGATCTTGGAATGTAGTTCCAAGATGTTGACGTTTGTGTATAATGGTGTTTTATAGATCTTCCAAGATGACATGATGCATTTTCAATGTGTTTGATGTTGACAAGGACAATAGATATGTAACATAATGAATCTTAGATGTAATATCCATGTAAAACTTTTCCCCAAGTTTCCCTTACATTTCTATCCTTTATATCGTTTATGTTTAATTAGTGGATATATAGTGGTTTAGTGAACATTTATTCACTAATTGTACCAATATAAGGGTTTATGCACAAATACCTCAATGAAAGCTTAATTACCATAATAAAGTTCTATAAACCTTAATATAACTTTTTATATGATTTAAAAACATAAAATGAGCCTAAGTTTCAAATCTGGTTCGATTTGGATGTTGTTTGTGCAAATCATGCAATTTTAGGTACATTCTGCACTTTTATGCAATTTACCCAATTGGGAGGTTTTCTTTACAAATTATCACCTGAATTTTAATCCTTAGATATTCCCTTACCATTCATGAGATTTTGAACCATGGTGCACCTGTTTGTACCTTGGTTTGAAGGTGCTACTTTCCAAAGGCATTATAGGGATTACCCTCTTTATAAATGTGCTTATCTTTAAAAACTATCAACCAATGGGATTATTTCTTTCTTTGAAGGACGGTGGGAATGGCCTATAAGGCTCTAAGGTCTCTTAGGACCAACTTTTGATATGAAAGAAGAGTCCATGAGCTGTCATCTTGCATGGCCATGAAGCCTTAGCCTAAGGACACATGGAAAGTCACATAGACACCTCATGCTTGCCCCCTTCTCTATAAAGTCATGCCTACCCCTTCCCACATCCCAATCCAAGAAGCAATCCTCTCCTTCTATTTACCAAAGATTATAGCATCATCTCTTCTATGTTTGTACATGAAGTTGCTATCCCAAGGTAAAAGGAAGTGCCTACCTTGGTGAAGAAGGCTCCTAGGGTTCCAAATTTCTCTATTTAGGATTTCTTAAGCTCCTCCTTGGATATTTTGACCAAAACTAGTAAGAATCCTCCTTTCCTTCCATATTTTCATGTTGTTAGTATTCCTCCCACCTTATTCTAGGTCAGAACCATGACCATACATGGTAAAAATCCACCTAAGAACCCTAAAACATCTCATCTCCATGCTCTTTTGCTAGGGTTTGCACCTCTAAAGTGGAGAAGGTGATCTTCGCTCAAGAAAGGAGCTTGGACTAGAGCAACCAAACCTTCTAATCTTGGAAATACTTTCTGTTTGGACCTTCTTACCTTCCTAGAGGCAAGCTTTATTAACCCCCTTCTCATATATTGCTTAGTACATGCTTAAAACTCACGCTTCTATGTTTAAAATCGATGATTTCCATCTCTTTTTACCATGTTCTTCTAAGGTTTTGGTTTCTTGCTATTTTACCTTCTCTAGAAGCTCTAGTTTGGTTATCTATGCACTTAAAACCTGTTATTGGGTCAAATGGTGTTTTCTCCCTCTCCCTCTCTCTTTAATTATCTCGATCGATTAGATGATGTGGCAATTTCCTATCAGTCAGTATTGAAAAATTCATATCTTCTAAACCGCTTATCCAAATTTGACAAATAAATTTGTTTTGGAATTGGAAAATTAATATATATCTAATAAAATATTTCCAAGGTCTGATTTCATGGTTTGACGAAGGGTGATTTTTGTAAAACGAATTTAATGCATAAAATCCATAAAAATTACATCTTAATCATCATAACTCCAAAATTAACATGAAAATATGTTTTCTTGATTAGGAGAACCTAATAAGTTCATTGGTGATATTTTCAAAAGCTAAATCCGAATTTTGCTAAAAATTTCTGAAATTAGGGTTTCTATATATTATCGGGCACTATGTACTCTAATACATGTTAATACATTGAAAATAGGCAAAGTGGAACTTGGACTCAATTAAAGTGGTGAAAGTTAGTCATTGATATCAATAAGAGAGGTATGTGCATTCCTTACACCCTATGTTGGGATAATTGTACGCAAACCCTATATTTCCCTAATGAGGCTTAAATGAACCCTAAATATTCTATTCTTGAATCCTAATGTTGTTCATGGCTCAAATTAGATTATAATTTCTTCTTGTATTATACCCCACTGCCATGCTTATTGAATATTATGACTACTCTTGCCATGACTACTTTTCTATCATGTGGATTTATGTTCTATTTAATTTAAAGTAGTGATACTTATGTACAACCACCCACAGAGGGCATGTATTTAATCACCCTGGGGAATGTTTTTATTCTCCACTATATAATTGTGTAGGTGATTGGGAATGTCTTATTCTCCCCTCACCTATAGGTTAGAGGTTCGGTAGGTGCCTCAAACCTACTTAGTTAGGTAGACATAATTATCTTACATGCAAATCCTTTTTGATATAATTGTTAATGGCAAGTTTCTTTTGAATATAACCTCATACTCTTGTTATCTTCATCATATGATGAACCCTATCCTATTTTTATTTACTGTACTTATCTTGATATCCTAGATTAGTTTTGTGACACATACCTTGTTTTCTTTCCCCTTTTGCTGGGTACTTTCCCAACCACCCAGGTGCTGGTGCTGAGCAAGGAAAAGGACAAGTTTGAAGGAATTCATCTCAGGAGTAAATCTCAAGCTATCTGAAAGGATGTCTAGGTTGCTATAGCTAGATCCTTTTCTCTTATCTTTTTATTTTGAGAACAATCGTGTAATGAACAATGAAATCCATGTAATAGGTTTCGTACTTTTATTTCTACTGCTATTGACATTTTGTAATGTATCTGGTGCATGCTTATTTACTTGGAATATTATACATGCATCCCTCAGTATCTTTTGTCTTTCTAAAAAGATGGATGTTTTGCACTTCCTTTAAATTTTAGTAAGGAGGTGAACTCACCTCTTTACAACATGGTATCAGAGCCTTTAGGCAACTATTAGGACATGAAGTTGAAGCAAAGGTGTCTAGAATGGATCAGGGTTTCGAGGGCTGGAAATATTTTCCTCTGCACCACTAGCTTGGTTTACGAGGACTCTCATGCCCATATGATACCGGCCTTGCCTGAGTTGATATGAATTTCCCAAAATAGTATGCTTTTAGGCAATAGCATTTGAGATATTCTTTTCTCATCTATGCTTCTATTCTTTTTATCTATGATTCAAATACTCCTGGGAACTTAATATGTTAACTCTACCTTTCAGGATAGGTGACTTGTTCGATAGCAGGAACAAGGGAAAGGAGTCAACCCCTAATGACTCCAATGTGGGAAACACTCCTGTGACTCCTGCCGACCATAGTGTGGTCAACCCTGCTACTCCGGACACCCCCTCCTTCACAACGGAGCAAGAGTTGGAAATGTTGTGCCAGTTGCTCTCCACCATGATGGGGTAGCTCCACACAATGGTCGTCAATGCCAACAAGCCGATGGAGTTCACCCTCACTGACTTCACAAAGATGCAGCCACCCTACTTCAAGGGTGAAAGTGAACACAACATGGTGGATAAAGATGATGACTGGCATGCCCTCCTCACCAGACAGTTCGGTTCACGACGTATGTGCTGGATGGACTGGTGTGTGTCTGGTGGAATGGTGTCGCCCACACTCGAGACACCTCTACCATGGAGTGGGACCAGTTCCTGAAGCTCTTCAGGGAGAAGTACATCTGTCTTACCCTCCTGAGGAAGAAGGAAGCCGAGTTCTACAACCTCAGGCAGGGAAGCATGAGTGTGGCTGACTACATCCAATGGTTCCTACTTCTGGAATGCTATGCCACTGACCTTGGAGCTGAAAGAAGGGCAACATTGTTCTTGGAGGGCCTGAACTACCAAGTGGGCCGAAGTCTTGTTCCACAGCTTCCACTCACCTTCCAGCAGATGGTGGATAAGGCCCTGGCCATTGAGTCCTACCCAAGATTCCAATCCTATGGATAAAATAATGGCTATAGCAACAACAAGAGGAAGAACCCTACCCAAAATGAGAATCATGGACGTGATCAGTGAAATAGGTTCTCTCACCACCATCCTCTAGGGATATGTCCTTTCAATAATGCACCTGCTTGTACAGACAACTGGCCTCCTCCGACCTGCCATGAGTGTGGCCAAGTTGGGCATATCTGACCACTCTGCCCCCGTTTCCAGCAAGGATAGAATAATGCCCAACAGCCACAGCAGCCAAGGCAGAATCTGCCTCTGCGGAATAATAACAACAACAACAACCAGAACCCGAGGTGACCGCCGGTGGACAGGAGGAATGGGAGAGTGTTTTCTCTCAATACCGAGGAAGCAGGTGAAGATAATGAAGTTATTGAAGGTACCTTGCATCTTAATATGCATCCTATAAAGGCACTGCTTGATTCTGGCTCATCCAATACCTTCATATCATGTCAGCTTGCTTCTATGTTAGAAATAGAATATGACTATATGGATCATATATTAGATGTAAAAACCTCCAGTGGTAAGATCTGCTCTTCATATCTCCAAACTTTGACCATGGACCTCTGTATATTTAGTGTAATGTTTCCCTCAGATTTCATCTTGCTCGGCATGACCGCCTTTGATGTCATCCTGGGAATGGATTGGTTGAAGAGGTACAAAGATATTTTTTGTGAAGAATCAAAGGTTAGTTTGTCACATCCTATTGAGGGAAGATTGTGTGTCAAGGGTAGGAAGCGAGAAGATTGACAATTTGTTATCTCTGCCATCAAAGCTGAAAAGCTAGTCTCGTAAGGGTGTAGAGATTTCATAGCCTCTATAGTCCTCGAGGCTACACCTCCTTCTCTCGACCACATAGATGTGGTGAAGGACTTCCCAAACGTCTTTCCCGAAGAGTTACTTGGTTTTCCACTAACTCGGGAGATGGAGTTCTCCATCAAGCTTGTACCCAGAACTTTGCCAATATCCAAGCCGCCTTACCGCTTGGCCCCTGCCGAGCTTGCCGAACTGAAGAAGCAGCTAGAAGAGCTTCTCAACATGGGCTTCATCTGCCCCAGTGTTTGATGTGTGTCGTTGTACACGCAACAATCACTAGGAAAAGTCCTAGAGTTTAACCTTCTAACCCGGTTGTCAGCTTGTTGCGAACAACAAGTCAACTTAGTATAGATAGGTATCGATCCAATAGATGACAGAAAAGAAAATTCGAAATCCAAATCTGATTGCAAGTATAAGAATTAAATCCCGCTTTGAGAGAGTTGTTAATACTAAGAATAAAAATAAAAGTGCTGAAATAAAATTTAACTAATCAAGAAATAAAGATCTGGAGTCCGGAAGATCACCACCAAAACCACGTTCCTATTCAATTAATCAAATTCTAAACTCCAAGGATCAAATCAGGACCTTGTGTTTACATGTCCTTACAGACAAACTCACAAGGGTCAGACTTCCCATGAACCCGTTGGTCCCGGCGTTCACGGATCATTGCCTAACCGTCCAACATGTCATTATCCACGGTCATATAAAAAAGTATGTGAATTCAAACCGGCGTTCAAACCCAAGGCTCAGGTGGTCACGTCACCAAGGATTATAACAAGAATAAGATTAAATAGATGAAAAGATGATAATCGCAATTAAGAGACTATTGTTTCATTCTTACAGAGATCCACGGTCATATCACTCCATAAGAATATATCAGATCACCCAAATAACCACAAAGAAATAGAGAGAAGAAATTTGTTCGATGGAGGAAAATAATTGATTATATTGAATAGAACCGGGATAAGGGGATACTTCCATTCCCCAGATAGATTTACTCAGACATAACAAGACCAGAAGAATTGCAAACTAAAATGAGATCTAACATTATACAAGATGTGGTCTACAACTAAAAATTGGATAAATAGAATGAAGAATGGAATGCTTTTACAAGTGAAGAGTATCTTCTTTTATAGGAGGGAGAGGGGGTAGGCTGCCCTCAAAAGAGGGGGAAAAAAGAGAGGGAGACCAATTTTTTAATTTTCTGGATCTGGTCAAATCGAAAGTTTGTTGTCTTTAATTATCTTGACCATGTAACTCCCTTTAATGCAGATTCTCGCACCAGTGATTTTGAACGTATTTCTCTCCTGTTAAAAGCACAAATTCGGTCCAAATAATAGGATTTTATTTTAGGAAATTAAATTCTCTTTCCAATGAATACTTGTGCACTTAATTTTGAGTTCGAATGCAAGAGTTATGTCACTTTTGGTGGAGGGTATATATGAATTTCAGGACTGCTGCAAATTGTGTAATTTTCCTACAAAACCCAAGAAAATAGAATTAAAACTCCAATTAAAGAGAAAAATCTAAAATAACACAATTAATTATGAAACTAAGAGAATAAATAACAAAATAATCCTAAACAAATATCAAAAATATATAAATAAAAGGGATAAATATACATTTATCAAAATACCCCAGACTTGAATCTTTGTTTGTCCTCAAACAAATAAAATCACAAATTATTCCAATTTATACTAACAACATGTCTATCCTCACCCTTGTAACATCACTTTATTCCTTACCTCCAAATTTGGCCAAGCAACTCAATCTCCTAAAACCACAAAACACAAAATTCTATATTCCCTATTAAAAACAAATATCATATCTTGGTTCAAAATCAAGATTTTGTAGAAAAACATGCTTCATCTTACTTTTGCTTTGACACTCTCATTTTTATAAATGTTTTTTTTTAGTTGTTGCACAAGAACAAGATGAAATTAGGTGGTGTGAAAACAAAGAAAGAAGTGATGATTTTTTTTATCCTTCCTCTATTTGACTTGGGATTTAAATTTGTGGAGTTGTGGCTACATTGGTCACAATTTTTTTAATGTGCACTTTTGGCATCTTTTTATGGTACGCCCCTTTGTGGGGTATGGAATTTTTTATATGTGAAGCATGCCACCCCGGACTTGATTTTTGTCTGGTGGTGATTCTTTGCTTCTCTTTTTTTAGAAAGAAAATAAGGGGAAAACAAAAGGTGTCCTTGTGCTTATAACTTCATACATTTACTTTTTTTTTTTAAAGTGTCATTACATCAGAAAGAACATTCATGTCAATCAAATTATACAAGATTTATATCAAGTTAATCAACAGTTTAAAAATAGAGAAAATTTGTGTTTGGTTTTGATTGATTCCATACGACTTGCCAACTTTTCCAAGGAGTGATGCTATTTTGGGATCCTAGGTGACATGGTGGTTTCAGACATGGCAATTTGTAACAATTTTTGCAAAAAATTTACTAAATTCAAAGGGGTATAATGATAAACATTTATTCATATTGGCCGACTAGATAAAGGCCATTTTGCAACAAAAGAAATAAAAACATGGCCGACTAGATAATGGCCATGAACAAAGTAACTATATGCAAAACAAAAAAAGGTAGAAATAATGCAAGAATAAAAAAGATAAGGGGGTGGAATAGAAACATACCACCCACCTCCACCCCATACTTAGATTGTTGCTCGTCTCGAGCAAAATCAAAACCTGAGATGGAGGGAAGAGAAGAGAGAGGATTTCCAGGTGGCCCAGGTAGCTCAAACAATATCCAGCTGAAGGGGATGTGTATGAGGGATGAGACCTTTATCTGAGGAGCTTCATAATGTACCCTATGATAGGGTAATTGTAGAAGCTCAGTGGGGTGCTCATATTTTCTTTCACCTCACATTCTCTCCAATAATATCCATAGATCTTCCTTCGATAGCAAGGGAAGTGTTGAAGATGGATGTGGATAAGGGGAGGTTGACGGGTACCCGACTAGTAACGCCAGTAGAGCATGATGAACTGAGTTGGGTGGAGGATCTAGTTCAGGTTTTCCACCATCATGATGACCTGCATATGGGAGAATTGATGCTAATACAAAAAATTTAAAATCATTTACATAAGTGTTTTGTTTCTCCTTAAAATTAATGCCATCAACATTGAGTTTGGTAAGTTTCATTGTTGATGTAAAATATGTCTCTAATTTTTTTGTACAAGGGTTCCCCAAGTATTTAGGAGGGATGATGATGTCTTCCTTGCAAACAATAGAAGGGGGTGTGTAGGCTTCTTCTAATGGTGGTATCTCCCCTTCTAGATCAGCCATGTGTGGGATGGAAATTGGCTGTGACGGCTCGGGAAGAATCATAAAGGGGGTTAGATTCTCATTATCCAAAATAGACTCAAAAGAAGGGTATTGGTCTATGGTATCATTCAGATTTATGTTGAGGATGGGAGGAGTTTTTGGATCTTCAGAATGACTCTCCTGCTTTGACATTTCATATTCAAGTAATAGAGTCTCTAAAGGAAAGATAGGGATACCAACGTCCTCATCACACACAAAATATGTCTCCATAGTTTGTTCTATTTCTTCAGGATCTGACATATATGACACAAAATAAGGATCATCATCATCATCGTCAGGAAGAACCATCTTGGGTTGCTCAAGCTCTATAGGGGGAGTTTGTGATTGATCCTCTAGAAAGGTAGCTAACATGGCTTGACTGGATTCAAGTTTTTCTTGTGCTTCTTCTACCATCTTTTCTAGGGCCTTAAGTCTCTCTTCCACTTCAAGATCAGTTTGCATTTCACTATAGGATTTATACACCCCAAAATTTTGGTCATCCTTGCCACACTCCCCATAGTGCCCTTGGCCATAGTACTCCTCATATTGTTTTGGGTGGCATTGCTCCTCATAATAATCTCTAGAAGATGGTGGATTGTAATTTCCATTGCGTCCATCTTGGTAGGAAGATTCAATATTATAAGGTGTCACCAATTCATGAGGAAACATATTTGAACAATCTATATTTTGGGTTTGGGCTTCTAGTAAGGTGGCCAATAAGGTTTGGCTAGTTAGGAGTTTTGCTGCCATATTCTCTAGGGACTTAAGTTTCTCTTCTTGTTGAGGATTACATTGGGTTTCATAAACATGTTCATAACCCCCAAGGTTTTGTTGGTTACACCCCACAAAATTTTGTTGATCATATCCCCCATTAGAATATGGATAGCAAGGTTCCCCATAATGGTTCTCAGAATAATGTGGATTCACATTGTACCTACCAGGATGAAAGGGCTTGCAATTAAAAGGGGTGCTATTATAAGCATGGGGTAGAGTCGGACAGGAAAGAGATGCATGGTGGTAGAGACCACAATAATAACATTGTGGGGGATATTGGGATGCCCACTCCATTTGAAAAGAAAAATTCCTGAAAGATATGTCAATCAATGAACGAGAGAAGAAAGATTATGAGGTAAGAGGTTAGTAAAAAAATACAAAGAGAACTAAAAATTATGTAAAAAAATTATGAAATAACTAAAATTACAAAAAAAGTAACTAGAAAGCAGTACTGATGGAATGGAAACTCAGCAAAAAGAGGAGATACACTTCTGGAATTGTGCTCGGAAGGCAAAAAAAATTATAAAAATCTAAAAGAAATTATAAAAAAGACTGAAGTTATGAAAGTTAGAGAATATGAACAAAGATTATACAAGATATACAGACAACCAGATCTGAAAAATAACTGTGCCGTCCCCGGCAACAGTGCCAAATTGATGTGTGTCATTGTACACGCAACAATCACTAGGAAAAGTCCTAGAGTTTAACCTTCTAACCCGGTTGTCAACTTGTTGCGAACAACAAGTCAACTTAGTATAGATATGTATCTATCCAAGGGACAGTAGAAAAGAAAAGTCGAAATCCAAATATGATAGCAAGTACAAGAATTAAATCCCGCTTTGAGAGAGTTGTTAATACTAAGAAAAAAAATAAAAGTGTTGAAATAAAATTTAACTAATCAAGAAATAAAGATCAGGGGTCCGGAAGATCACCACCAAAACCACGTTCCTATTCAATTAATCAAATTCTAAACTCCAATGATCAAATCAGGACCTTGTGTTTACATGTCCTTACGGACAAACTCACAAGGGTCAGACTTCCCGTGAACCCGTTGGTCCCGGCGTTCACGGATCATTGCCCAGCCGTCCAACATGTCATTATCCACGGTCATATCAAAAAGCATGTGAATTCAAACCGGCGTTCAAACCCAAGGCTCAGGTGGTCGCGTCACCAAGGATTATAACTAGAATAAGATTAAATAGATGAAAAGATGATAATCGCAATTAAGGGACTATTGTTTCATTCTTACAAAGATCCACGGTCATATCACTCCATAAGAATATATCAGATCACCCAAATAACCACAAAGAAACAGAGAGAAGACATTTGTTCGATGGAGGAAAATAATTGATTATATTGAATAGAACCAGGCTAAGGGGCTATTTCCATTCCCCAGAGAGATTTACTCAGACATAACAAGACCAGAAGAATTGCAAACTAAAATGAGATCCAACATTATACAAGATGTGGTCTACAACTAAAAATTGGATGAAATAGAATGAAGAATGGAATGCTTTTACAAGTGAAGAGTATCTCCTTTTATAGGAGGGAGAGGGGGTAGGCTGCCCTCAAAAAAGGAGGAAAAAAGAGAGGGAGACCAATTTTTGAATTTTCTGGATCTGGTCAAATCGAAAGTTTGTTGTCTTTAATTATCTTGACCATGTAACTCCCTTTAATGCATATTCTCGCAGTAGTGATTTCGAACGTATTTCATTCCCGTTAAAAGCACAAAATCGGTCCAAATAATAGGATTTTATTTTAGGAAATTAAATTCCCTTTCCAATGAATACTTGTGTACTTAATTTAGAGTTCGAATGCAAGAGTTATGTCACTTTTGGTGGAGGGTATATATGAATTTCAGGACTGCTGCAAATTGTGTAATTTTCCTACAAAACCCAAGAAAATAGAATTAAAACTCCAATTAAAGAGAAAAATCTAAAATAACACAATTAATTATGAAACTAAGAGAATAAATAACAAAATAATCCTAAACAAATATCAAAAATATATAAATAAAAGGGATAAATATACATTTATCAGTGTTTCACCCTGGGGAGCCCCTATCCTATTCGTGAAGAAGAAGGATGGTTCGATGCGGATGTGTATGGACTACCGCATGCTTAACCAAGTGACAGTGAAGAACCATTATCCTTTGCCTCACATCGACGACTTGTTTGACCAGCTAAAGTCAGCCACTGTGTTCTCCAAGATGGATCTGCGAAGTGGCTACTACTAGATGCACATGAAGGATAATGATGTACCGAAGATGACGTTTAGAACTCTCTATGGGCATTATGAATTCATGGTCATGCCTTTTGGCTTGACAAATGCCCCTACTGCCTTCATGGACTTGATGAACCGAGTGTTCCGCCCATACCTTGAAAAGTTCGTGGTGGTGTTTATCGATGACGTTTTGGTTTATTCTGAGACATTAGAATAACATCACGAGCATATGTAGATTGTACTCAACACACTACGAGAAAATAAACTCTATGCAAAATTCTCAAAGTATGAGTTCTGGATAAAGGAAGTGATGTTTCTGGGTCATGTGATTTCTGTCGGACATATAACTATTGATCCTGCAAAGGTAGAAGTTGTAACCAAGTGGAAAGATCTAAAGAATCCTTCAGAGATCTGTAGTTTCCTTGGCTTAGTAGGTTACTATCGAAGGTTTATCAAGAACTTCTCTGAGTTGGCCTTGCCTTTAACCAAGCTGACACAAAAGGATGTCAAGTTCTCTTGGACACCAAAATGTGAGAACAATTTTTAGAAGCTGAAGAAGAGCCTGACTTCTACTCCCATGCTTGCTTTGCTTGTTGAGGGCATACCCTATGTCATCTACACCGACGCATCCAGACAAGGCTTAGGGTGTGTTTTGATGCAAGACAGAAAGGTGATCACCTATGCTTCTCGACAGTTGAAACCAAATGAAGCTAATTGGCCTACACATGATTTAGACCTTACTGCCATCGTTCATGCTCTGAAAATATGGCGACATTATCTCTATGATGTGAAGTTTGAAGTTTTCTCCGACCATAAAAGCTTGAGGTACCTGTTGACACAGAAGGATCTGAATCTACGCCAACGAAGGTGGATGGAATATCTCAAAGATTATGACTTTACCATCACCTATCATCCTGGTAAAGAAAATGTCGTAGCTGATGCTTTAAGTCGCAAGAAGGATGTCGTTTGTGCTGCTCTGAGATGTTCGGTGTGGGAAAATCTTGAATATGTGACTAGTTGGCGACCTCAACATGTCGATTCAGTGGATGAAGACAAGTTGTGCGTCCATATGGCTAGTTTGACTGTTACACCAACTTGGATCTCAGAAGTCATTTATGCACAGTTGGAAAGCTCTGAGATGGAAAAGATGAAGGCCTTGACCGAGAAACCACAATCTGACTTCTCCGTCAGAGTAGATGGTGTTGTTCGCTTTAGATAAAGGTTGTGGATTCCTAACGTGGGTGATCTAAGACAGAAAGTGCTGAGTGAAGCACATGGGTCCAAGTACATATCCATCATGGCACAACAAAAATGTACAAGGACTTACAACGAATCATCTTGTGGAAGAACATGAAGAATGATATAACTCTATTTTTCGTGAAGTGCTTGACATGTCAACAAGTCAAGACCGAACATCAATGACCTGGTGGTCTTCTTCACCCTCTTAAAATTCTAGAATGGAAGTGGGAGAAGATAACAATGGACTTCGTCACTGGTTTGCCCAAGTCCAAGAAAGGTTATGATGCTATTTGGGTGGTTATTGATCGGCTTACAAAATCAGCTCATTTCTTGCCTTTCAAAACCAATTACAAAGTTGCGGATATGGCTCAGTTGTACATTGAGTGGATTGTATGCCTGCATGGAGTACCTGAGGTAATAGTTTCTGATCGTGACCCAAAGTTTACTTCTCGTTTATGGGGTCAGATTCAGGAGGAGATGGGTACTGACTTGCATTTTAGTACTGCTTACCACCCACAAACTGATGGTTAATCTGAGAGAATATTTCAGATTCTGGAGGATTTGCTTCGTGTTTGTGTGATGGATTGGGGTGGTGCATGAGATCGATATCTGCCATTAGCTACCAAACTAGTATTGGTATGCCACCTTTTGAAGCTCTCTATGGTAGACCATGTCGTTCACCTTTGCATTGGGATGATGTCAGTGAACGTTCTCTAGTGAAGACCGATGACATGCAAATGATGACAGAAAAGGTGCAGTTGATAAAGAAACACATGAAAGTTGCTCAAGACCGACAGAAGATGTATGCTGACAAGAAGAGGTCCGATGTTAACTTCCTAGTGGGTGACTATGCATTTCTAAAGATCAAGCCTATCCGCTCTATTGCTAGATCTAAAGTTAAAGGCAAGTTGAGTCCCCACTATGTTGGACCATTTGAAATCTTAGATAAGGTTGGAGACTGTGCATACCACTTAGCTTTACCTCCTTCCTATGATAAGATTCATAATGTGTTTCATGTCTCTGTGTTGAAGAAGTATGTGAAGGATTCTTCTCATGTGCTTATTGTTGAGACTTTTGAGATACATGAGAATCTGACCTATGAAGAGCTACCTGTGAAGATTCTTGACTCCCGAGTAAAGCAGCAGAAGAACAAAGAGATTGAGCTAGTAAAAGTTTTATGGAAATATCATGGTCTGGAAGAAACCACTTGGGAGTTGAGAGACACTACTAAATAAAAGGCCTTTTGCGTCAGTTATTTAGAGTCTTTAGCGTCGGTTTCCAAGCGACACCCAAGTGGGCACCGCTAAAAGTCGACACCTTCAACATCGGTTTCTAACCGACGCCATAACCCTTCCCGCCACCAAAAATGCACAATCAAGGGAACTATAAGCATTGGTTCTTAACAAAAACCGACACTATATCACACTCAATGACATCGGTTATTAAACAAACACCGATGCCATAACCCTTCCCGCCACCAAAAACGCGCTAGCAAGGGAACTGTGAGGCCCCTAAACTCATTTAATGAGTTGAATAATCTTAATTATTATAATTGAATGATTATAACTCTAATCTAACCTTTTTATATGATTTTAAATCATAAGACAAGCTTAATTTTCAAATTTGGTCCAATTTGGACACTGTTTGAGCAAGTTATGCAATTTTATGCACATTTTGGACTTTTCTGCAATTTACCCAATTGAGATGTTTTCTTTGCAATTTATCACTTAAATTATGTTCATTGGATATTATATCATCATTCTTTAGCTTTTTGAGCCATGGGGGCACCTATTTAAACCTTGGTTTGAAGGTGTTTTCTCCAAGGGTATTTTAGGGTTTTCCTCTTCACGGATGAGCTACCTTTAGTAGCTATCAACTAAGGAATTATGTGATTGGCTTAGAATTTCGACAAAGGAAAGCTAAGAAGGTCTAGAGGTATGGTGGGAGATCTGCTTGTGTGTGCTTATATATTCTTAATAATTTAAAGCCATGGACACTTGGATATATACTAGAATTTCAACTTTTTCTTTTTCTTTATATTAAAGTGTCATATGCTTATCCACAAGCACAAAAACGAGCCATTTCCTCTCCACCACCTCTCTCCTTCTCCCAACCTCGTTCTCCCTCTGTTCATCTGCGAATTTTTCTTCCCAAGGAAGAAGAAAGTGGGAATCTTCTTGGAGAAAGGCTATAAGGTTGAAATTAACTTCATTTTAGGGTTTCCAAGGTCATCTTCTAGGGATTCCGACCAAGGCAAGCTATTTTATTCTTTCCTTCTCCATTTCTCTTGCTCTTCTCCTTCCTTAGACCTTCCTCCAGGTTGGAACCTTGCTGTTCCATGGTAGAAATTTCTCTAAATCCCTAAAACCCTACCTTTCTTGCTCCTTATGCTTAGGGTTTGCTCATTTGATGAAGAAAGGTGCTAGATGGACGAATTCATAACTTATTCTTGGATTTTCTACCCTACCTTCTCGAGATTTATTCTGTGTTGGGTTTCATATTCTCATTAGAGGCAAGCTTTATAAGTTGCTCCATGTTTATTGCTTACCATAATCTTTCTAGATCATGTTCTTGCTTGGAAATTATGATCCATGCATTAAAAAGCTATGCTTGACTTGGATTTTGATTTTTATAATGTTCCCTGTTCTGATTTCAGTTATATATGAACCTATGATCATGTGTGTATTATTCCTAAGGTAAAATATGACTTGGATCAGGTTGGTTTGACAACCTATGGTGCTAAGCACCTATCAACCAAAGGTCAATTTTAGGGTTTTAAGCTGATTTCTTCTATAAACCATGACCTGATGATGGTACCATTGCAACAACCCTATGCCGTTGTCTTCATAACAACTTATGGTTGTGATCAAGGGTGTAAAATTATGGTGACAACCTATGGTCACCACCTTAGGTCAGGTTTTGGACCAATTAGAAGTTTAATGATCAACCATTAAGTACCCTACTGATGTTATCAATCAATGATGACATTAGCTTAATACTTGATGCTGATTAATGAATATAGTGTTGATCTAACAACCTATGGTGATTTAATGGTCACTAATGATAGTGGATCAGGTTTCTAAAACCTATGTTGAGTCAAGCATTGTAGTTGTAGCATCAACTAAGACTTAGACCAATGGTTTCTTGGGTCACTTGATGCAATGGTTGGACCTATACTGTAATTGATGGTTTTAATATATGAACTTGACCCAATGGTCAAGATATAATGTTTATTCCTCCAATAAAGTGGAATGATGGCTAATGTAATATTTTGGTCCTAATAATATGATTTAGATGGTTTCCTTAATATGATCAACTTAAGGAGCTTACCTGTTGATTAAATGAACAGTCGATTATGGGTTTTACCCTACTCTCAATGGAACTCTTATTGTTGTTAACCAAAGGATGTCTAGGGTTAAATGGTGACTTTTATAGATCACAACTCAATAACATCATATATGATTCATTCAAGGTGTTTACTTATGTAAACAACCAATGGTCTTACCTTTTAAACATCCAATGGTTCTGGGTGACATTGTGGTATGGCGATATGGGTTGAATGATGAGGGAACAAATGGAGGGTTACCCTTAATAAGGTAATATTACCTATTTACTCATATGAATAGAAGGGATGATAACCATATTGTGTTGATATGTAACCCTAATGAGGTATAGCTTGTTATACCTAGCTTTAATATAACTAAATGATGGTAATTGGGTATGAATAGTCCTTGAATGACTAATACAATCATGGAGTACTCTGTTACTATTGTTGAAACCCTAGTATGCTATAACCCGATGGTTACACCTTGATTTATGTGTTGGTTCATACTTGAGAATAGTATGGAATGTGATGGTGATGCTTAACGTTATGCATCAATGATTCAATGGGGATGTCGTGAGTTAGGGTTTGGGTATAAATGCTGATTAGTAACATTGATATAATTTATCATGTTGAACCTAACTATAATGCAAATAGATAAAGATGAGTATTAATGTTGAACATTCTTATATGATGGAATGATGGTGGAATAACCTCCTTAACATGATCATAACCTTAATGTCTTAATTGGTGGTTATCATAGCCACATGGTTGATACTTTCTTATGCTAAACATGTACATTATGAATATGATGAGTGTTAATCATATCTAGATTCCTTGCATGTTGATGTAATAAAGGAATGTTCTTAATGTTAATATAACCCTGCTATGATTGTTTATGAATACCACCTAGCTCATAAATGCAATATTGTGCTGATCTGGTGTATTATATATAATTGGTGTTGTTGAGCCTTGTTATAAGGCATGCAAAGATAATGATGACCTTGTAGGGAATAATATGATGTTCTTAATGACCTTTGGGCATTGTTGAACCTTGAATGAGGTGTAAAACTCTTATGTTGATAAGGGTTGATACCCTGTGATATTGTGAAAAGGATTGTATATCCTGTGATAGTATGATGGTCTTAATGACCTTTGGGCATGGTTGAGCCCTGAATGAGGTGTAATCCTCTTATGTTGATAAGGGTTGATACCTTGTGATATTGTGAAAAGGATTTATATCTTGTGATAGTGTAACATCCCTGACCTGGGTTATGCTTTAACCGTAGATGTTTTGCTTAATAAAGTGGATTATATGTTTCCTCTTATCTTTTGAAAAGTAATTAAGGCTCAAGAGGAACTCATATTTCAATTTTAGTCCTTTTTGAATGACGTTGACAATAATGTTTTGCTTGTGTTGGACTAAAGTGCAAATTACCCAAGTTGAGGGGTTAAATTGAAAATGTTACATGATAAGATGTTCCTCATGTGTTGAACATCATGAGATTAAAGATGATGCAGAGGTATGACTTGTGGTAGCCTGAGTACCAAGAAAGAGCTGATAAAGCAATGTTTGTGCATTAAAACCTAGTTTTGGTGTAATGTGCAATTTATCCAAAACCTAGGATTCAATATGCAAATTACCACTTCAATAAGGTCCCTAATACTCTTGGAATAATGTATAGGCAAGAAAATGATAGGGGCATCTCATTTGAGTCTCTTTGGAGGAAAAGAGAATCTTGATATTAAAATAATCAAGATTTAAGCATAATTGAAACCCTAATTCAATTTAATGCAAAAATAATTATATTAAATGGATTGCCCTTCAACCAAAATTATAGAGGTTTAAATCCACATATATGGACGTCCTTGTGCCTTGCAAAGGCAATGGAATTATCTATGTGAGTGGAGAACCCACTCACATTAAGAAAATAAAAAGAAATATCCACTAACTTATGGATATGGCAGTAGAATTCGAGGGGTTGAAGCTTGAAGACGATGACATAATCTTAAGCACACATCTCAATAAGATCTAGTTGCAATCAGTTTCAACAAAATGATCCAATCGGTTTTCACTAAACCGTTTGGTGATCAAACGGTTTGCAAACTGTTTGGAGGTTGAACCCCAAACCGTTTGGGCATGTTGACCGAATGGGATAGTTGACCGTTTGGAGCCTTAAATGGTTTCAAACCATTTGAACATACTTGAGTTGATCATTTGGAGTTGGGTTTACCGTTTGGACAAATAAGTTCAAAACTATTTGGAGCCTAAAATGGTTTCAAACTGTTTGGACTTCTAGGTCAAAACCGTTTGGAGCCTTAAACAGTTTCAAACCGTTTGGACCAAGTCAACCAAAACCGTTTGGATGATCAATGGTTGTGATTGAGGGTTGAGGGTCTAAGGATCATACATTGATGGACTTCAATAACTCAATTGATGAAGAAATCGATGGTGCAAACCCTAATTTAATTGATTGATGGATCTATCAAATGAACCCTTTCAGTTTTGAGGCTGATTTGGCCCAAACGGTCTTGAGACCATTTGAGACCAAACGGTCTTGAAACCATTTGGGGTCAAATGGTCTCAGGACCATTTGGAATCAAACGGTTTCAAAACCGTTTGGTGTTGAAACCCCAAAACCAAATGGAGGTCCAATGTGATCAAATCATTTGGAGATTTAAGATGATAATTGATCCATTGATCCAATAATGATTATCAATGTTAGGTATAAAGGTTGAAACCCTAAAGTACCTAGATGATCAATACCTTTAGATTAGTTAACCCTAAAAGGTTATGAAAGCAATGTCTTAGTACACTATGTCAATCATAATTATATGTACTTGATTGAAGGGCTGATGTAACCTAATCAAGTTGAGAGGATGATAGAAAGGAATTCATACATGAGTATTAATCATGCGGTGATTAGGGTATGATCCTTAGTGAAGAGATCATGAAAACCATAATCAAGAAGGTTAATGAACCCTAAACCCTAAATTAGGGTAATTCTGAGTGAAAACCTAATCCAGGGTAATAGTAAACCCTAATTATGGGTAATTGAATATAAAACCCTAATTGGGATGAATGGTAAACCCTAATTGGGATGAATAGTAAACCCTAAATGTGGGATATTGAATGTAAACCCTAATTTAGGGTGATATTATATGGAACCCTAATTTAGGGTGATGTTATGTAAAACCCTGGTATATTAATGTGATGTGGAACTAAAATCCAGGGTGATGCTATGTAATGCTATATGAAACCCTAATCTTGGGCAATATGGTGATAAACCATAACCTTGATCTGAGTAATGGGATGAATATCCCCAATTGACATGAAATGGGAAACCCTAACCCTGAAAAGGGAATAGTGGTGTTACCCTTAAGTAGCATGGAACTGAAATATGATTGATATATCTGTTATCATGTGTGCTAACCATGCAGGTATCATGAGATGATGAACATAGCCAGGTATGAGCTATGATGCTTTATTTATTGAAATTGTTTATTGAGCCTTGTATGCCATAATATGCCTTGTTGCCTATTAAGAGGCAACAAGAGTGTTAATGAGCCTCAAGTGCCATAAGAGATGCTTGTATAACAAGTGTCATGTTTACCTTGGTCAGATGACCTGAAGGTGATAGTTACCTGAAAACGTGGTAACAGTGCTCAGTGATGAGCTAAGGGTTTGAATACCCAGATCCATATGATTATGGTAATGAGATTGCAGAAGGATGAGAATTCCCAGTATTAAAATGAGGGACTGAGATCCCAATGTCTTATAAAGATTGAGAAGTAACTGATGAAAATAGTACATGTTTCTTTGTTGCATTTATCCTAATAAGTTATGTTTGAAAACTTGACTCATGCTAAAAGAATATGATAATGTACTTAATTAATCAAGTGAAATCTTTTCATGTAGTGCTCTGATCATAGATCCATCATCGTTAGTAGCTGGTGATGATGAAATAGGTTTTCCTATGGGATCTCCCGGAGTTCGCATATTTTTGAATATGTGGGGGTCGATGGGTGAAAATATCTGTACATCCTAATGGGGGAATTGATGGAAGGTAAACATTAAACCTCTCAATCCTTCATTATATGTGTCGGGATGGATGTATCACGAATCTCCTGATGATGTTAATGCCAGATCGATGGAGGTAAACATGAAATCTCTTGATTGCAAAGAGAGTACAGTCACCACTGTAACTCTATAGCGAAGATGCCACTATACCCAGGCAAGCTATTTAGCAGAGATACTAGATGTGCTGCATGAGATCTCACACTGACCGAGATGTGGGAGGTCATGAAAGCCGAATCTTCCATTGACTTTGTATGGTATCGATTTCGACTTCGCAATGGTCGGTTGGAGTATGAGCGGTATATATCATCTCCTCACAGCTTAAGTATCTTTGTAAAATGTAATCAATAGTGTAGCATATTTGCATAAGATTGAAATACGAGAACCACTGGTTGATGTTATCTTGCTTAGCATGTCCTTGATACATAAATGTTACTTATGTTCTTTAATTCCATATTGAATAAGAGACATGCTGCCTTATCAAGTTATAGATGAAATACTTGAATAGGAATGTTGCTCTAATCTACATAAATATTGGTTTATCTGCTATTGAAAGATATGATTCCACTGTTCGTTTTATTTCTATTAAACTGCAATAATAATGTTTTCGGCGGAAGGTTATATCTCTCATTGGGGCAATTTTATAAGTTGTCTCACCCCCGTGGGATCCAACATTTTTAGGTAGACACAGACAAAGAGGCAGAAACTTTGTAGCATGGGAAGAACAGCAGCAGAAACAACAACAGGGACAACAGTGATATCCCAGGTGGGGATACTGGCTGTCAAGCTTGTATAGAAAGTCCTATGTGTCGTCTCTGTACTCTCAGGTCCTAGGAGTCAGTGGATAGTGTTCTTATAATCGATCTGAGATTTTGGTTTGAATGCCTCGAGGATTTTGTTACATGTGCTTTTTAGCAAAGAAATGATGTATATATATTCCTCGAGAAGAGATGGTATAGTGAATGTACTTTGTAAACCAATATGTAAATATAATACTGTGATTCTTGTTTAAAGAGTTTTCCTGAGAATGGGTCTCTTTGTAAATGGTTTTAATTTTTAGTAATTTTTAGTAATCCGATGTTAATAATCATTTTCGCATGTTGATTGTACACTTGTTATCTTTATCATTGTGGGTGTCATCACAAGTTAGGTGGTATCAGAGCTCTAGGTTCACTGAGTCTATAGAGACATAGGATTAAGGTTGTTGAGTCTGTTCTAGTGTCTTCCAGTTTATCTGATAGTGTCTTCTGCTTATTAGGAGGAGAAGAACTTGAAGATGTTTGGATCACATGATGAACATGTTCCTGAGAGTAGCATTGCTGCACCAGGAGGAGGTGCAAGGGATTAAGCTAGGGAGGAACCAGTACCTGAGATTCCTCGTCTTGATCAAGCTGTACTAGAAAATCCAGCTTTCCATGCCCTGTTTGGCCAGTTTATGGCAACCATGACACATATGGAAGACAGAATGCCACCACCTACACCAAGGGCACCAGCCCACAATGAAGGACATGGAACCGGAAAGACTTTTGAGAGACTTTTCCGGGTTGGGGCCATAGATTATGCTAGTACATCTGATCCAGCAAACCCTGATTTATCGTCAACTGAGCTAGAGAAGGCTTTCAGGATCCTAAACATTCCTGAAGCTGAGAAGGTCAGACATGCTGTATACCTCCTAAAGGGGAGTGTTGGCCACTGGTGGACCATAGAATAGGGCAAGAGGCCAGGTGTAGAGGTCGTATGGGATGAATTCCGACGTGAACTTGTTTCTAGATACTTTCCCAAGACGTATCTAGATGAGAAGATCTCTCAATTTGAGAGGTTGAGGCAAGGACAGATGAACATTAGCGAGTATGAAGCTAGGTTCATGGAGCTTTTGCAGTTTTGTCCGCATATGTCAACTAATGATGAAGAAAAAATTCGGAGTTTCGAGAAAGGGTTGAACGTTGAATTGACCACTCTTGTGTCTGCTCTATAGAACAAGGAGAGGCTTGCTAGTTTTGTGGAGTCTGTGAGATGGATAGAGAGGTCTGTGATCGAGAAGCAGAAGACCAGTAGTAAGAAAGAGTACACACAGTTTCAAGGACAAAGGTCTGAGAGCTTTAAGAAGCCGAGGTTCTCTGCACCACCACCACCAAGGTTTAATACCATGACGCAGTGGACGTCAAGTAGGGGTAGGGGCCGTAGTTTTCCTCCAAGTATAGCCCCCAGTACAGCATCAACATCAGTGACAAGACCACCCAGGCAGAGTTTGGGAAGCTACAATTGCTTCCAGTGTGGGAGGCCAGGACACTTGATGAGAGATTGTCCTGAGAAAGTTAGAACTGTAACTCAACCCCAGAGACAGAGCCAACAAGGATCATAGAGGAGATAGTTTTCTAGTGGCACTAGAGGACGTGGACAAGTGTCCCAAGCTGGATCGTCATCACCCAACAACCGAGTACAAGGTCAACAACAAGCAACGACTAGATTCTAAGCTATGAATCAACCCAAAGCAGTAGTCAACCCTCGGGTTGTGACAGGTCATATGGAACTATTTTATTCTGATATGTCTTCATCCTGCTTCGTATCTGTGTTAATTGATCTGGGTGCTACACATTCCTTTATCACTCAAGAAGTGATACATGACTGCAACATGATTGTCAATCATAGAGCAAATAAGTTGATGTTAGAAACCCCTTTGCTGGGATCTGTAGTGTTGCGGGAGGTATGTTCTCCCTGCATTCTTTCTTTTTCTGATCATCGCATTCAGGTGGATCTTATACCACTTGAAATGCATGGGTTCGATATAATCTTAGGTATGGACACCTTAGATAAGTATAAGGTTGTCTTGGATTGTGGTTCCAAGCAGGTTGTGTTCACAGACAACGGTGACACATGGATCTTTCAGGGAGACAGAAAGATTCTTCCAACTTGTCTTGTGTCAGCTATGGTAGCTGAGAAGTTGATGAGACAGGGATGCTTTGAATTCCTAGAACTTGTGGTAGATACCACAATGGAGAGCCCTCATCCTTCTGAAGTTCCGGTAGTCAGGGAATTTGAAGATGTATTTCCTGAAGAAATTCCAGGTGTTCCTCCATCCTGAGAGATTGACTTTGAGATTAATCTAATCATGGGCACACAACCTATAGCACATACACCATATAGGATGACTCCTGCTGAGATGGTAGAGATCAAGAAACAGCTGTAAGAGTTGCTTGAGAAGGGTTTTATCCGACTGAGTACTTCACCATGGGGTGCTCTGATCCTCTTTGTAAAGAAGAAGGATGGGTCTATGCGATTATGCATCGACTATAGACAGTTGAATAAAGTAACTATAAAGAATAAGTATCCTCTGTCAAGGATTGATGACCTGTTTGATCAGGTGCGTGGTGCAACTATCTTTTCTAAGATAGATCTGAGGTTGAGATACCATCAGTTGCGTATTAAGGAGAGTGACATATCTAAATCTTCTTTTAGAACAAGATATGGTCACTATGAGTTCATAGTTATGTTGTTTGGACTAACTAATGCACCAGATGCATTCATGGTACTCATGAATAGAATCTTCCAGCCTTTTCTTGATCAGTGCGTAGTAGTCTTCATAGATGATATCTTGATATATAGTAGAGATGCTCAACAGCATGAGCAACACCTCCGTCAGGCTTTGACTTTACTAAGAGAGCATAAGCTGTATGCTAAGTTTAACAAATGCGAGTTCTGGTTACCCAATTTTTTTTTTCTAGGACACATTATATCTACCTCAGGTATCCGTGTTGATCCTAAGAAGGTAGAATCTATCCTGTAATGGGAACAGCCAAAGACACCGACGGAGATTCATAGTTTTCTTGGACTATCAGGCTATTAAAGGAGGTTCATTAAGAACTTCAGTTCTATAGCTCTACCCCTAACCGAGTTGACCAGGAAAGAAGTTCCTTTTATCTGGAATGACAAGTGTCAACATTCTTTTCAGTTGCTAAAGGAAAAGTTAACAAGTGCACCTGTGCTGGTGTTACATGAGCAAGGGAAGGGGTACATAGTTTTCTGTGATGCATCTAAGAATGGTCTAGGATGTATGTTGATGTAGGATAATCATGTGATTTCTTTTTCCTCTCGACAGCTTAAGAAACACGAGGAGAATTATCTGACACATGATCTAGCGCTAGCGGATGTGGTCCATGCTTTGAAGATTTGGAGACATTATCTCTATGGAGAGACATTCTAGATTTTTACAGACCATAAGAACCTAATGTATATCTTCTCACAACATGAGCTGAACATGAGGCAACACCGCTGGATGGAATTAATCAAGAACTATGACTGTACAATTGATTATCATCCAGAGAAGGCTAATGTAGTGGCTGATGCACTAAGTAGGAAATCATCACCACCAGACCTCGATAAAACATAGTTAAACTCCTTAGTGTGCTCTAAGAGAGATATGCTTATCTCATTGAGGCAAAACAATGTACAGTTTAAGGTATCATTGTTAGACAGGTTATTAGCTGAGATGCACATAAAACCTACTCTGAGACAGCAGATTAAAGAAGCACAACAAACTGATATTGTGGTTCAGCAGATCAGGTCAGAGTATGGTAGTGAGAAGCGGGATGGCTTTCATGAGTCAGAGGATCAGGTAGTCTGTTTCCATGGTAGGATGGTGGTACCTGATGCCAGTAACTTAAGGAAGTTGGTTTCTGGAAGAAGCTCATTCTTCAATGTATGCCATGCATCCAGGGTGCACCAAGATGTATCATAATTTAAAAGATATGTATTGGTGGCCTGGTTTGAAGAAAGATGTAGCCGAGTTTGTTATGCAGTGTCCGATGTGTCAACAAGTTAAAGCTGAACATCAAAAGCCCGCAGGAACGATGCAACCTCTGCCTATACCGTAGTGGAAATGGGATCATGTAACCATGGACTTTGTGGTTGGTTTACCAAGAACAGCCAAAAGTCATGATTCCATATGGGTGATTGTTGATAGGTTGACAAAGACAACACATTTCCTTCCTATCAAAACAAACTACACTGCTGAGAAGCTTGCACATATATATATAGATGAGATAGTACGTTTACACAGGGTTCTGGCTACAATTGTTTCTGATAGAGGTCCCCAGTTCACAAGTCATTTTTGGGAGCAACTCCACAAAGCTTTGGGTATGCAGTTAAGATTTAGTACAACCTTTCATCCTCAGACAGATGGGAAATCTGAGAGGACTATACAAACTTTGGAGGACTTACTTAGGGAATGTGTCCTTCAGTTTGTAGGAAGTTGGGACCTACACCTAAGCTTGATAGAATTTGCTTACAATAATAGCTATCAGCACAATATTGAGATGGCACCGTATGAGGCATTATATGGTAGACGTTGTAGATATCCTTTATGTTGGTATAAAATAGGGGAGTACCAACTTTTGGGTCCTGAGCTAGTACAACAAACAATTGAGAAGATTAAAGTCATACAACAACAGTTGAAAGCTGCCCAGGATAGGTAGAAATCTTATGCTGATAAGCGTCGTAGACCCTTAGAATCCCAAGTTGGAGACAGAATATACCTCAAGGTTTCACCTTGGAAAGGTATCCTTAGATTTGGGAAGAAGGGCAAGTTAGCTCCTAGATTTATGGGGCCTTATCCAATCATTGAGAGGATGGAAAAGGTAGCCTATAAGCTGGAGTTGCCACCTGAGCTGCATAGATTGCACCTAGTGTTCCATATCTCCATGTTGAGGAAGTGTCATCCTGACATAGAGTTAGTTCTGCAACCTATGGAAGTAGAACTAAATGATGATATATCATATGTTGAAGGACCTGTGTTGATTCTTGATAAAAGAATCAAAAAGCTAAAAAAGAAAGACATAAGGCATTGAAGAAGCTACGTGGGAGCTAGAGGAAGAAATGAGAAGGAAGTACCCTACTCTTTTCTCTTGACGATTTTAGGGACGAAATCCTTGTATGGGGTGGATAACTTGTAACATCCCTGACCTGGGTTATGCTTTAACCCTAGATGTTTTTCTTAATAAAGTGGATTATATGTTTTCTCTTATCTTTTGAAAAGTAATTAAGGCTCAAGAGGAACTCATATTTCAATTTTAGTCCTTTTGAATGACGTTGACAATAATGTTTTGCTTATGTTGGACTAAAGTGCAAATTACCCAAGTTGAGGGTTAAATTGCAAATGTTACATGATAAGATGGTCCTCATGTGTTGAAGCATCATGAGATTAAAGATTATGTAGAGGTATGACTTGTGGTAGCCTGAGTACCAAGAAAGAGCTGATAAAGCAATGTTTGTGCATTAAAACCTAGTTTTGGTGTAATGTGCAATTTACCCAAAACCCAGTGTTCAATATGCAAATTACCACTTCAATAAGGTCCCTAATACTCTTGGCATCATGTAGAGGCAAGAAAATGAGAGGGGCATATCATTTGAGTCTCTTTGGAGGAACGAGAATCTTGATATTAAAATAATCAAGATTTAAGCATAATTGAAACCCTAATTCAATTTAATGCCAAAATAATTATATTAAATGGATTGCCCTTCAACCAAAATTATAGAGGTTGAAATCCACATATATGGACGTCCTTGTGCCTTGCAAAGACAATGGAAATATCTACGTGAGTGGAGAACCCACTCACATTAAGAAAATAAAAAGAAATATCCACTAACTTATGGATATTATTATTATAAGGGTTAAGGTGCTTAATTTGCTTTTCTTTAAATCATGGATAATTGAGAGGAATAAGAGGAAAAGGATATAGACTCGTAACCAAGGAAGGGAAGGGGGCAAGTGGCAAGGAAATGGTGGAGATAATCCCTACTTTCTCTTTTTTTTTGGATAAGTTAAAATATTACTCACAAACCAAAAGGGATTACAAGGCAAAACCCGTAATCAGAACAAAAGGGGGTAACTCTACAAAAGTCCCCAGAGTTCCACCACACTATCATCCAACCCCTTATAAAGGCGGGGTCGGGTCTTACAAGTAGCCCTAACATTGTCCATGATCATATCAAAGGTTTTCGTGTTGTCTCTCTCCCTACCAGTGTGCAGCCTGGTATTCCTTTCCTTCACACAAAAAACACCATGGCTGAGATGCACAACCCAGCAAGACATCTCAAGGAGTGGTTTGAAGCGGTTCTATCCAGGATCCATCGAACAACACCGTCCAAATTATCCGGGGGGGGAACCGCCCCAACCCATCTTCAAGGAAGCACGACACCAGATGTACCTGGAGAAGGGGCACGCCCAGAAAAGGTGCAGGTGGGATTCCTCATCATGTTTACAGAGGAGGCAACGTGAAACGGGGGACAAACCCCAGCTCCTCATTCTGTCCAGAGTAGGCAAGCGCCTCAACAACCCCCTATATAGGCAAAAACTCCATTTAGGTACATGGAATTTGTTCCACAATACAGGGTACCATGGAACTTGCGGACCGTCGAACACCCCTTTCCAAGGCTGGGTCGTCAGCCTGCAACCGTGATCGCTCACCATAGCATAGTGATGAGCGACCGAACACCAACACCTTACCATGGCATTCCACACTCTAGAGCAGCCCGCCGAACCAAGCATCAAGGTGCTCCCATATCTCACCTTCATCCAGCAGACCCACAGCGAGGCCGGCTTGGTGATGAACACGTCAATCCTTCTTTTTGTAGCCTGAAGCGCAATGGCGTGAGGGTCAGGGATATTGAGACCACCTTGCTGCAACGGTCGTGTGATGGTGGACCAATCAACGACATGTCCCTTGCCTCCCCAAAGGAAGGAGCTGCAAACCGCCCTTATTTTGTCGAGGATGAACACAGGCAGCTCTGACTGTCTGCACCAGAAAGAAACCTTTGCCGTCAAAACCGTCCTGACAAGAACAGCCCTACCTGCAAGAGATAGGTTCAGCCCCATCCAGCGATCCACCACCTGACGCAGATTATCCAGTAACGAAGCATAAATCCTACTTGAGTCGCGTCCACCAGAGATAGGAATACCAAGATACTTAGTAGGGAAAACACCTTCATCCAATCCTATGGCAGACTTCAACCTGCCCCGTCTGGAGTCACACGAACGTGATAGAAAAATCTTTGACTTAATAACACTCATATACAGCCCAGTGTGTTTCCCAAAACCAAGAAGGATGCATCTAAGCTTGGAGAGATGGCGTATATGTCCAGCAACAAAAAGGAGCACGTCGTCAGCAAAAATGAGGTGGGACAGGACAGGAACACCCGCCATCTTGAAAACTTTGAACTCATTGTTGTGCTGAGCCGAGTCAATCCTCATGGACAAGGATTCCATGACGATAGAGAAGAGCAAGGGGGAAAGGGGGTCCCCTTGTCGGAGCCCATTAGAGGCTTGAAACAAACCTTTGGGAATCCCATTCACTAGGACAGAGAAGGAAGTACCTTGCACACATTGCTTCATAAGGTTGATCCATCTAGGTGAAAACCCCATGGAATCCATGATATCCCACAACGAATCCCAGATCACATTATCGTAGGCCTTGGCGAGGTCCAGCTTCACACAAGCCCTTTTCGACTTGTTCTTGCAATTGAAACCCAGAAGGAATTCTCCCACAAGAAGAGCACTGTCAGATATTGAACGTCCTTGAACAAACGCAGACTGGTTCGGGGAAATAATATCAGGTAGCACCTTCTTCAGTCTTCTTGCCAGCAGTTTAGCAAAGACCTTGTACAAAACAGAGCAACAGGCGATAGGACGGTAGTCCGTAAGAGAAACCGACATATTCTTCTTGGGAATGAGTCTCAAAAAGGCATGGTTTACCTTTCTCACCATAGAGCCGCCCACCAGGAACCAACGTATAGCCCTACAGAGATCCTCCTTCATAACATGCCAGAAGGTATGGAAAAACTTCCCATTGAAACCATCCGGCCCCGGTGCTTTAGAGGCACCAATGGAGAAGACAACAGCCTTGATCTCCTCTTCACTAGCCGGACCACACAGAGCACGGTTCATTGCCTCAGTAACTCTGTGATGAGCAACAGAGTCACGAACAGAAGGGCAATTTTGATTGTACAGATGTTTGAAAAAATTAACCGCCTCATCAGCCACCTCAGAAGGTCCTTTGGTAACCGAACCATCCTCTTTCAAGAGAGAATGTATGCAATCACGCATATGGTTTTTCTTCACAGCCCTATGGTAAACTTTTGTGTTGAGGTCACCATCTTTGATCCACTCCATTCGGCTCCGCTGCCAAAAAAGAACCTCCTCTGCCTTTTCAAGCTGCCTCATTTTCTTAGCAGCCTTCTCCTCATCCTCCATCAACACCGAATTGAGCGGGTCCTGTCTCAAACTTTTGGAAGCCACCTCAAACTCAGCAGCAGCTTTGGTCAGCAGAGTAGGAATATCACAAAGGTCTTTTGCCCAAGCCTTCAAGGCCAGTTTAGTCAATCTCAATTTTTCTGACATAACAAAAATTGGGTTACCAACCACCACAGTATCCCAGCACTGTTTAACCACTAAGAAGCAGCTGGGCCATTGGAGCCAATGGTTCAAGAAGCGAAACGGCCTGTTGGTCTGTTTGATACCGGTCAGCTCCAAGGTAAGCCAAGCATGGTCACTGTTGGGGTGACCACCAAGCAGCACTTTAGTCTCTGGAAAGACATTAATCCAACAAGCATTGGCCAAGCACCTATCCAGATTGCAGGCGATTCTGTAGGCCGGACTCCTCCTGTTGTGCCAAGTGGTTACACCGCCAGTCATATTCAACTCAACCAGGTTGGCTGCATCAACCGCAGCATTAAATCTATCCAGGATTGAGTCAGGTATGGGTTTTCCCCCCATCTTCTCATGTGCACGACGGACATGGTTGAAATCCCCTAAGACGATCTGGGGTAGCTCCTGTTGCGTGGAGCTAACAATCATGTCCCATATAGACCTCCTGCTGACTTCACAATTAAAGCCATAGACGGCCGTCACCACACAGTGGAACCCACCGTTATTAATACAGCTAAAAACCATGATTTGATCAGCCGCAAAGATACACTGTGCGTCCCAAACAACAGTGTTCCACCCAACCGCAATGCGTCCACCCTCGACTTGCTGGAGGTTTGACGTGCAACCCCAGCCACGAGGGAACAATTTGGGAATCTTCTCTTCAAACTGTCTTTTGATTCTAGTCTCCAAGCAAATGACAAAAGACGCCTGAAGTTTGTTGATGATGCTTCTCAGTCTTCTCTGCCTATCAGGTCGAGAAGCGCCCCTCACGTTCCATGTGAGGATGGTCATCTTGACTGGGAAAAACCACCCCGTCCAGAGGCAGTGATTCTAGAAGACGTCCTCCTTCCTCTCCCTGTCCCAGAGGTGAGCCGAGGTTGAGCACTATGTAAAACTGCAGACCCCATCATCTCCTCAATGGTCAAGTCATTGTCCATATTTTCCAGGACATCAAAGGGGTTGTTGGCAATCGGGGAATCACCACTCACCAACGGGGAGGGGGATTCAGTACCAGACGTGCCAACAGACCTGGGCGGGGAAGCATTAAAGGCTTCAGCACCCGACCCACCACCATCTATAACTCCAGTAGCAGGGGAGGCTTGAGCCATCACCCTGTCAACCAGCGGCACAACAACTCCATCATTAAGGCTCGGCACCACCTCCACAACGTGAACCAAGGGAGGGGTGTTCGCATCAGCCGGAGAGGCACCCGATGCCACGTCTATGACAGCCTGAACCATCGGAACCGTCGCCGTTGCCTGTGCACCCACCAGCACCGTCGGAGGACCACGGTTGTTCTTTCTCCTGCGAGTCCTCCTACTTGATGACCTGCCCCGTCCCAAGGCAGCGGAGGCAAAGGTCGTCTCTGTCCTTACCTGGCAGTGGTCCGACATATGACCAAACACCTTGCAGGTGTGTCATCTATCGGGCAAAGCGTCATAAACCACTCCCACCTCCAGGACCTTCCCATCAGGGAACTCCACCATAACAGATTTAGGAGGCTCCTTATCTGCCAACATCTCGACGCAAATGTGAGCAGCCCCAGCATTCTTACCTTTCTGCAGAAAATCGATGACCTTCGGAGTTCCCAGGCCATATGCTATGACAGTAATTGCCCTTCTAGTCCAGTGTGCGCCCACATCAGGAAGCGTGGCCCAAATCGGAGATGAGACCAACGCAGCCCTCCTCACATCGGCTTCCAGCGTCCAGCGTCTGGTGATAACCAGTTGGTTATCAAAAAACCATGGGCCTTCCTCCAGCGAGCACCTCATATCATCTTCAGAGGCGAAACGAGCCAGGAAGAGTCCGCCTTTGATAGGCGAAAGCTGCATCTCTCCCTTCGGTTTCCAAGACCGCATCATCCATCCAAAGAGCTGGGCAATGTAGCATGGCTTGCCCAGAATCTGGATCGTGATCGTGCACCTGTGGAAATCGTCCATGGCCGCCACAACAGGTTCAGAAAGCTTCATCCAAGGACGGGGGTCGCCATCTTTGAAACCAGGGCATCTCGGGTCACCAGGAAGCTCCACGGGCCGGCAACACTTTCTGACAGCCATAGGCCTGCGGAGGGTATCCGCCCATCGGCGCCCCTCGGTGACATTAGTGGCAGGGTCAGACCAGGGTAAGGTCCCAGAGGGAGAAGGACCTGTCGACGGGGTGGAGAAGGGTGGAGAAGGAGTTGAAGCCGAGATCGCAGACGGACCAGCAGAGTAGGAAGGCGCCGTCCCCGTCGTCGTGGGAGGGGGGAGGTCGATTCCGTCACCAGACACATCACCCGGCACAACGCCCGACATAATCCCTACTTTCTCTCTCTTAAATGAATTTTCAATAAAAATTCATATATCCTTTATCCATGAGTTGAAAGGGTAATTTCGAATCCACTTTCACTTATTGCTTGCAAAATGACCAAGGGAGATTAGGAGAAACAGGAGGACAACCCCCAACTTGTTGGTAAGCTTCTTGACCTTCCTTCACCTTGGTTTCATGGTGGAAATCACAAATCAATGCTTGATTTCTTATTTTCTTCACTCAATCTTCAATTCTAGCCAATACTTTTCACTCAAAAGCTTGAGGAACGAACCTTGTGGTTTGAGAAAGCTTCTTCCACCATTGTTGACGTGAAGCTAAAAGATTTGAAGCTCAATTGAAGGTGGGTTATATAACTTGAACCCTTATTCATTGTTATTGAATTCAATTCCTCAATTCAATATGTTCAATTGTTCTTCTTGAAATTTCTTTGATTAATTGATGAAACTACCATGGATATGGCAGTAGAATTTGAGGGGTTGAAGATCGAATATGATGACATCATCTTAATCCCACATCTCCATAAGATGCAGTTGCAATTGGTTTCAACAAAATGATCCAATCGGTTTTCACCAAACCGTTTGGTGATCAAACGGTTTGCAAACCGTTTGGAGGTTGAACCCCAAACCATTTGGGCATGTTGACCGAATGGGATAGTTGACTGTTTGGAGCCTTAAACGGTTTCAAACCATTTGAACATACTTGAGTTGACCGTTTGGAGTTGGGTTGACCATTTGGACAAATAAGTTCAAAACCGTTTGGAGCCTAAAACGGTTTCAAACCGTTTGGACTTCTAGGTCAAAACCGTTTGGAGCCTTAAATGGTTTCAAACCATTTGGACCAAGTCTACCAAAACCATTTGGATGATCAATGGTTGTGATTGAGGGTCCAAGGATCATAAATTGATGGACTTCAATAACTCAATTGATGAAGAAATCAATGGTGCAAGCCCTAATTTAATTGATTGATGGATCTATCAAATGAACTGTTTCAGTTTTGAGGCTGATTTGGCCCAAATGGTCTTGAGACCGTTTGATTCCAAACGGTCTTGAAACCATTTGGGGTCAAATGGTCTCAGGACCGTTTGGAATCAAACAGTTTCAAAACCGTTTGGTGTTGAAACCCCAAAATCGAATGGATGTCCAATGTGATCAAATCATTTGGAGATTTAAGATGATAATTGATCCATTGATCCAATGATGATTATCAATGTTAGGTACAAAGGTTGAAACCCTAATATACCTAGATGATCAGTACCTTTAGATTAGTTAACCCTAAAAGGTTATGAAAGCAATGTCTTAGTACACTATGTCAATCATAATTGTATGTACTTGATTGAAGGGCTGATGTAACCTAATCAAGTTGAGAGGATGATAGAAAGGAATTCATACATGAGTATTAATCATGCGGTGATTAGGGTATGATCATTAGTGAAGAGATCATGAAAACCCTAATCGAGAAGGTTAATGAACCCTAAACCCTAAATTAGGGCAATTCTGAGTGAAACCCTAATCCAGGGTAATAGTAAACCCTAATTATGGGTAATTGAATATAAAACCCTAATTGGGATGAATGGTAAACCCTAATTGGGATGAATAGTAAACCCTACATGTGGGATATTGAATGTAAACCCTAATATAGGGTGATATTATGTGGAACCCTAATTTAGGGTGATGTTATGTAAAACCCTGGTATATTAATGTGATGTGGAACTAAAATCCAGGGTGATGCTATGTAATGCTATATGAAACCCTAATCTTGGGCAATATGGTGATAAACCATAACCCTGATCTGAGTAATGGGATGAATATCCCCAATTGACATGAAATGGGAAACCCTAACCCTGACAAGGGAATAGTAGTGTTACCCTTGAATAGCATGGAACTGAAATATGATTGATATATCTGTTATCATGTGTGCTAACCATGCAGGTATCATGAGATGATGAGCATAGCCAGGAATGAGCTATGATGCTTTATTTATTGAAATTTTTTATTGAGCCTTATATGCCATAATATGCCTTGTTGCCTAGTAAGAGGTAACAAGAGAGTTAATGAGCCTCAAGTGCCATAAGAGATGCTTGTGTAACGAGTGTCATGTTTACCTTGGTCAGATGACCTGAAGGTGATAGTTACCTGAAAAAGTGGTAACAGTGCTAAGTGATGAGCTAAGGGTTTGAATACCCAGATCCATATGATTATGGTAATGAGATTGCAGAAGGATGAGAATTCCCAGTATTAAAATGAGGGACTAAGATCCCAATGTCTTATAAAGATTGAGAAGTAACTGATGAAAATAGTACATGTTTCTTTGTAGCATTTATCCTAATAAGTTATGTTTGAAAACTTGACTGATGCTAAAAGAATATGATAATGTACTTAATTAATCAAGTGAAATCTTTTCATGTAGTGCTCTGACCAAAGACCCATCATCATTTGTAGCTGGTGATGATGAAACAGGTTTTCCTATGGGATCTCCTGGAGTTCGCATATTTTTGAATATGTGGGGGTCGATGGGCAAAAATATCCGTACGTCCTAATGGAGGAATTGATGGAAGGTAAACATTAAACCTCTCAATCCTTCATTATATGTGCCAGGATGGATGTATCATGAATCTCCTGATGATGTTAATGCCAGATCGATGGAGGTAAACATGAAATCTCTCGATTGCGAAGAGAGTACATCCGCCACTGTAACTCTATAATGAAGATGCCACTATACCCTGGAAAGCTATTTAGCAGAGACACTAGATGTCCTACATGTGATCTCACACTGACTGAGATGTGGGAGGTCATGGATGCCGACTCTTCCATTGACTTTGTATGGTACCAATTTTGACTTCGCAATGGTTGATTGGAGTATGAGCGGTATATATCATCTCCTCAGAGCTTAAGTATGTTTGTAAAATGTAATCATCCGTGTAGCGTATTTGCATAAGATTGAAATACGAGAACCACTGGTTGATGTTATCTTGCTTAGCATGTCCTTGATACATAAATGTTACTTATGTTCTTTAATTTCGTATTGAATAAGAGACATGCTGCCTTATCAAGTTATAGCTAAAATACTTGAATAGGAATGTTGCTCTAATCTGCATAAATATTGATTTATCTTCTATTGAAAGATATGATTCTGCTGTTCAATTTATTTCTATTAAACTTCAATAATAATGTTTTTGGCGGAAGGTTATATCTATCACTGGGGCAATTTTATAAGTTGTCTCACCCCCGTGGGATCCAACATTTTTGGGTAGACGCAGACAAAGAGGCAGAAACTCTGTAGCAGGGGAAGAACAACAGCAGCAGCAACAACAAGGACAACATTGATATCCCAGGTGGGGATACTAGCTATCAAGCTTTTATAGAAAGTCCTATGTGTCGTCTCTATACTCTTAGGTCCTAGGAGTCAGTGGATAGTATTCTTATAATCGATCTGAGATTTTGGTTTGAATGCCTCGAGGATTTTGTTACATGTGCTTTTTAGCAAAGCAATGATGTATATATATTCCTCCAGAAGAGATAGTACATTGAATGTACTTTGTGAACTAGTATGTAAATATAATACTGTGATTCTTGTTTAAAGAGTTTTCCTAAGAATGGGTCTCTTTGTAAATGGTTTTAATTTTTAGTAATTTTTAGTAATCCGATGTTAATAATCGTTTCCGCATGTTGATTGTACACTTGTTATCTTAATGATTGCGGGTGTCGTCACAGATAGTATGAGGACTAGTGTGGTCTCATGAACGATAAGTGAATAGTACCATGTGATGATGAGATGAGAAATTGTGTTTCACACATTTTATATCTTTTTAAAGTTTTGATATTTATATGCTTGCTAGAAGTGAATTAGGGTTTGTATGTCCACTTGTTTGATGCAACCTTAATTCACCCAATTGGCATAACTAATCAAGTGCAACTCTAATCATGTAGTGCCCTGTGCCGTAGAGCCATCTTCAGTGTCAGAACTTGCTGGATGGTGAAATGATTATTCCTAAGGGAAACTCAGAGCACACACTGTTGAGTATGTGGGGGTGGCAAGTTGAGAATATATCCTTGTCATCCATAATGCAGATTGTAGAGGTTGGCTATGGTCATGCCTCATACATCTAATGTGATTGAGAACGGTTGCGGTCGTGTCTCGGTGATTACAACATGATGTGATTAGAGGACAACTGTAGTTGTACCTCAGTGATTAGGTTTGAATACCCTAGTTTCTAGTGTCGTGACCTGTACCTAGGTCGGACTAGTAGTTATCAGTTTGACTATATGTCACTATGGTGGCATCTTTGGCTGATATGTCACTACCTTTTTACTTGTACTAACCGAGGGGAAGAGATCTTAGGATACCGACACTCTAAGATCTTGTACGGAACCGAATAACACTTTACAGGGGTCAGTTGGACTTTGAATGGTATGATTCACATTCCCCAGGGCATAATAAAAGATGTAATACAACCGTATAGCATATCTGTTTAGGGTTATACATGCCACTTCACATTGGATGATAACCCTTGTTTGTTATCTTTATATAAAGATGAGGCTTAATGCAATTAAGAGATAGTAAATATACTTATGTTTTGGATATGCTTAAATTGTAGATGCATACATACGGTAGCCATGCTTATGTTGATAACTATACTACTGTTGCTGATTATAATCATGATGCTAGATATCTCATGTTGTTAGTTATGTTTAGCATGCTAGCCAGGCCTTTGTAACTAGAGATGCATATATTGCTAATCATGCTTATCCAGGTATTTGTGCTTATGTTGTTAGCTCTTCTTATAATGTTGATATGTTCAACCAATTAGACATGCTCATGTTGTTAGATATGCTATGTTACTAGACTTGCTCATGATGCTAGAACTGCATATGCTACTGAATTGCTTATATTGTCAACAAGACAAAGGATGATAGTCTGGCTAATGATGATAGTTATTATCTGCTCCTTTATGTATTTTGTTAATCATCAATACTATTGATCTTATTTGTTATATCTGATTAAACTTCTTAACTATTTAATTACTTAAAAATATTGTAATCAATAAACGTTGTTGGAGGTTATATCTCTTGCTGGGACATGGGTCTCACCCTTGTGGTTCGCCACATTTTTTTTAGGTAATCAGAAGTGAAAAAAACAAACATGTGGCAGCAAAGAACAGCTATAGTAATGAATCTTTGATAAAGTTTATTATATGTCTAGTGTGTCCTAGAGTCATCCCTGTACTCTCAGATCCGGGCAGGAAAAGTTTGTATATGGTGTTTCAAATGAATTGAACTTTTGTTAGCATATTAATGCTTGCTTGTGTGGCATATATGAATATTGTTCTCCTGTGTATATATATGTTGTGGCTAAGGAGATATAACAATTTGTATCAAATTCTTGGCATAGTATGGATAGAAAAAAGATGTTGGGATCTTATTCAAATGTTTCTGAGCAGGTGTTGACGTTGAAATCGGTTTTAATTTACCCATATTTTTGGGTATGTGATTCATTAGTGATTGATTGTGTTTTATGTTTTGAGTAATCTCATTTAGTGTAACGAGTCCCCACAGGTTGGTATCAGAGCTTTAGGTTCATTGAGTCTACAGGGAAACTAGGACTTAGGACTAGGATAATATCAAAATGAGGAATACGACATAAAAATATGGTGCATACTGCCTAATCTCAGTATTTGAGTGCTCTGGTCAGGTATTCAATTATTGAAGAAAGGTAAGTATGTAACTCTTAGAATGTTATCTTTCTGATTACTCTGATCAAGTAGTCATTTTGAGACAATCTAATGAGTATAACGAATAAGAAATCATGGTTTGAATATCTCAATCCTACCTTAAAGAAGATGAGAATTGCATCATTATCTATCAAAACCTGAATGTTTGGTAACTATAGGAGAAAGATACAACACCATAATATCTAAATCTGAATACAAATAAGAAAAAGAGTTCTTGAAGATGTGATTGATAAAGATAATAAAGTAAAAGACAGATAAGTCTATGCTTATAAAGTGATTCAAGGTATGAAATCCACATAAGATGGAGAGAACTCCAATGATAAGTAAAATGAGAAGATAAATGAGAACAATGAAAAAGGAATAAGGTGGAACCTGAGTTAATCTCAGACCAACGTATGTGTGTAAGAAAGTGTTAATGTAAAATCAGCATAGCATGTGAAAGAAATTCAGGGATATGATCCCTATTTAATGAAGCAAATGTGGAATATGAGTATTTAACTATTGATAAGTGGTTGAAAAATATAATAAAATAAGAGAACATACCCAAGTGTGATAAATAGTTATTAAGGAAGGAGTGATGAGATATGTTAATCATGATGATTCCTATGATAATGGCAAGGAACCAAAAATGAAAAAGGTAAAATGATACATAAGAAGTTGTAATATGCATAATGGAAATAGAATTGGTTACCTTTTTGCTAGTGACCCCTGAACAATGTTGCTATGATGTGGGAATTATGTTTCCCTTTGTGTCTTTCCTTTCCAGGGCACAAATTTCAAGTGGACCATTGCCACTTGGTATGTGTTGATTCATTCTAAACATGAGGATGGATATATTATTATAGAATAAGGTTGTTTGGACTATGGTTCCACGATCATAAAGTTTGTGATGATTTTTCTTTTGAGCCTTCCAATAATTAGGAAGACTCCTCTTATATGTCTTGATATTTGTTATGTTGGTAAAAGTAGATGAGCTAAGGATGTGAGTTCCTTATAGTGCATGAGGTGGATACCAAGGTAATGAATCCTAGTAAGGTGAAGATAGTGTTGTTGTTTCACCCCTAACAAGGTTGAATAGGAATGATGTTTCCTTATATGGAATGACAAGTGCTAGCGTCAACATTTCTTTTGATGCTAAAAAAGAACTGACAAGAGTTCTAGTGTCAGTGTATAAAAAAAAGGATGGATACATTGTTTTTTTTATGCTTCAAGGAACGGTGTGGGACACATGCCATGATTGGTAAAAATCTAGCAAGTATGACTTTTGAGTAATGTGTTGATAAAATAGATATAATTTTAGGATGGTAGCTAGAATTTAAAGTTGAAAGTTACTATTAGATTTGTACAAGTGGTACAATAAGTTTCTATGTTCCAGATTTGCAAATGTCTTCTTATGTGGGGGTTTTTGTGCTGACCCAAGATGAGATATGTATGAATGATGTGACATAAACATGATATGCAAGTAACCATGTGAAGGTAATAGGATGAGGTGCAGAGTAAATACCCATCTTTGTTTACCTTAGATTTCGGGGCGAAATCCCTGTTAGGGGTTTATAATTGTGAGGCCCCTAAACTCATTTAATGAGTTGAATAAGATTAATTATCATAATTTAATGATTATAACCCTAATATAACCTTGTGATATGCTTTTAAATCATAAGACAAGCTTAAGTTTCAAATTTGGTCCAATTTGGACACTGTTTGAGAAAGTTATGCAATTTTATGCACATTTTGGACTTTTCTGCAATTTACCCAATTGAGAGATTTTCTTTGCAATTTATCACTTGAATTATGTTTCTTGGATATTATATCATCATTATTGAGCTTTTTGAGCCATGGGTCTCCTATTTAAACCTTGGTTTGAAGGTGTTTCCTCCAAGGGTATTTTAGGGTTTTCCCCTTCACGGATGAGCTACCTTTAGTAGCTATCAACTAAGGAATTATGTGATTGGCTTAGAATTTCGACAAAGGAAAGATAATAAGGTCTAGAGGGATAGTGGGAGATCTGCTTGTGTGTGTGATTATATATTCTTAATAATTTAAAGCCATGGACACTTGGATATATACTAGAATTTCAACTTTTTTTCTTCTTTATATTAAAGTGTCATATGCTTATCCACAAGCACCAAAACGAGCCATTTCCTCTCCACCACCTCTCTCCTTCTCCCAAACTCATTCTCCCTCTGTTCAGCTGTGAATTTTTCTGCCCAATGAATAAGAAAGTGGGGATCTTCTTGGAGAAAGGCTCTAAGGTTGAAATTGACTTCTTTTTAGGGTTTCCAAGGTCATCTTCTAGGGATTCCGACCAAGGCAAGCTATTTTATTATTTCCTTCTCCGTTTCTCTTGCTCTTCTCCTTCCTTAGACCTTCCTCCAGGTCGGAACCTTGCTGTTCCATGGTAGAAATTGCTCTAAAGCCCTAAAACCCTACCTTTCTTGCTCCTTATGCTTAGGGTTTGCTCATTTGATGAAGAAAGGTGCTAGATGGACGGATTCATAACTTATTCTTGGATTTTCTACCCTATCTGCTCGATATTTCTTCTGTGTGGGGTTTCATATTCTCATTAGAGGCAAGTTTTATAACTTGATCCACATTTATTTCTTACCATAAGCTTTCTAGATCATGTTCTTGCTTGAAAATGATGGTCCATCCATTAAAAAGCTATGCTTGATTTGGATTTCAATTTTTATAATATTCCCTATTCTGGTTTCAGTTATATATGAACCTGTGATCATGTGTATATTATTACTAAGTTACAATATGACTTGGATCAGGTTGTTTTGACAACCTATGGTCAATTTTAGGGTTTTAAGCTGATTTCTTCTATAAACCATGACCCGATGATGGTACCATTGCAACAACCCTATGGTGTTGTCTTCATAACAACTGATGGTCGTGATCAAGGGTGTCAAATGATGGTGACAACCTATGGTCACCCCCTTAGGTCAGGTTTTGGACCAATCAGAAGTTTAATGATCAACCATTAAGTACCCTACTGATGTTATCAATCAATGATGACATTAGCTTAATATTTGATGCTGATAAATGAATATAGTGTTGATCTAACAACCTATGGTGATTTAATGGTCACTAATGATGGTGGATCAGGTTTCTAAAACCTATGTTGAGTCAAGCATTGTAGTTTTAGCATCAACTAAGACTTAGACCAATGGTTTCTTGGGTCACTTGATGCAATGGTCAGACCTATACTGTAATTGATGGTTTTAATATATGAACTTGACCCGATGGTCAAGATATAATGTTTATTCCTCCAATAAAGTGGAATAATGGCTAATGTAATATGTTGGTCCTAATAATGTGATTTAGATGGTTTCCTTTATATGATCAACTTAAGGATCTTACTTGTTGATTAAATGAACAGTCAATTATGGGTTTTACCCTACTCTCAGTGGAACCCTTATTGTTGTTAACCAAAGGATGTCTAGGGTTAAATGGTGACTTTTATAGATCACAAATCAATAACATCATATATGATTCATTCAAGGTGTTTACTTATGTAAACAACCAATGGTCTTACCTTTTAAACATCTAATGGTTCTGGGTGACATTGTGGTATGGAGATATGGGTTGAATGATGATGGAACAAATGGAGGGTTACTCTTAATAAGGTAGTCTTACCTATTCACTCATATTAATATAAGGGATGATAACCATATTGTGTTGATATGTAACCCTAATGAGGTATAGCTTGTTATACATAGCTTTAATATAACTAAATGATGGTAATTGGGTATGAATAGTCCTTGAATGACTAATACAATCATGGAGTACTCTGTTACTATTGTTGAAACCCTAGTATGCTATAGCTCAATGGTTACACCTTGATTTATGTGTTGGTTCATACTTGAGAATAGTATGGAATGTGATGGTGATGCTTCACCTTATGCATCAATGATCCAATGGGGATGTCTTGAGTTAGGGTTTGGGTACAAATGCTGATTAGTAACATTGATATAATTTATCATGTTGAACCTAACTCTAATGCAAATAGATAAAGATGAGTATTCACGTTGAACATTCTTATATGATGGAATGATGGTGGAATAACCTCCTTAACATGATCATAACCTTAATGTGTTAATTGGTGGTTATCATAGCCACATGGTTGATACTTTCTTACGCTAAACATGTGCATTATGAATATGATGAGTGTTAATCATATCTAGATTCCTTGCATGTTGATGTAATAAAGGAATGTTCTTAATGTTAATATAACCCTGCTATATCTGTTTATGAATACCACCTAGCTCATAAATGCAATATTGTGTTGATCTGGTGTATTATATATAATTGGTGTTGTTGAGCCTTGTTATAAGGCATGCAAAGATAATCATGACCTTGCAGGGAATAATATGATGGTCTTAATGACCTTTAGGCATTGTTAAACCCTGAATGAGGTGTAATCCTCTTATGTTGATAAGGGTTGATACCCTGTGATATTGTGAAAAGAATTTTATATCCTGTGATAGTATGATGGTCTTAATGACCTTTGGGCATGGTTGAGCCCTGAATGAGATGTAATCCTCTTATGTTGATAAGGGTTGATACCCTGTGATATTGTGAAAATGATTTATCTTGTGATAGTATGAGCACCATGTGATGATGAGATGAGAAATTATGTTTCACACATTTTATATCTCTTCAAAGTTTTGATATTTATATGCTTTCTAGTAGTGAATTAAGGTTTGTATGTCCACTTGTTTTATGCAGCCTTAATTCACCAAATTGGCATAACTAATCAAGTACAACTCTAATCATGTAGTGCCCTATGCCGTAGAGCCATCTTCAGTGTTAGAACTTGCTAGATGGTGAAACGCGTATTCCTAAGGGAAACTTGGAGCGCATACTGTTGAGTATGTGGGGGTGGCATGTTGAGGATATATCCTTGTCATCCATAATGCAGATTGTGGAGGTTGACTATGGTCATGCCTAATACATCTGATGTGATTGAGAATGGCTGCGGTCTTATCTCGGTGATTATAACATGATGCGATTAGAGGACAACTGTAGTTGTACCTCAGTGATTGGGTTTGAATACCATGGTTTCTAATGCCGTGACCTGTACCAAGGTCGAACTAGTGGTTATCAACTTGACTATATGTCACTGTGGTGGCAGCTTTGACTGATATGTCACTTCCTTTTTACTCGTATTGACCGAGGGGAAGAGATCTTAGGATACCGGCACTCCTAGATCTTGTACGGAACCGAATAGCACTTTGTAGGGGTCGGTTGGACTTTGAATGGTACGATTCAAATTCCCAGGGCATAATAAAAGATGTAATACAACCGTATAGAATATCTGTTTCGGGTTATACATGACGCTTCACATTGGATGATAACCCTTGTTTGTTATCTTTATATAACGATGATGCTTAATGCAATTAAGAGATAGTAAATATACTTATGTTTTGGATATGCTTAGATTGTAGATGCATACATATGGTAGCCATGCTTATGTTGATAACTATACTGCTACTGTTGACTATAATCATGATGCTAGATATCTCATGTTGTTAGTTATGTTTAGCATGCTAGCCATGCCTTTGTAACTAGAGATGCATATACTGCTAATCATGCTTATCCAGGTAGTTGTGCTTATGTTGTTAGATCTTCTTATAATGTTGATATGTTCAACCAATTGGACATGTTCATGTTGTTATCTATGCTATGTTACTAGACTTGCTCATGATGCTAGAACTGCATATGCTACTGAATTGCTTATGTTGTCAACAAGATAAAGGATGATAGTTTGGCTAATGATGATAGTTATTATCTGCTCCTTTATGTATTTTGTTAATTATCAGTACTGTTGATCTTATTTGTTATATCTGATTAAACTGCTTAACTATTTAATTACTTAAAAATATTGTAATCAATAACCGTTGTTGGAGGTTATATCTCTTGCTGGGACATGGGTCTCACCCTTGTGGTTCACCACATTTTTTTAGGTAATCAGAAGTGATGAAAACAAACATGTGGAAGCAAAGAGGAGCTATAGTAATGAATCTTTGATAAAGTTTATTATATGTCTAGTGTGTCCTAGAGTCATCCCTGTACTCTCAGGTCCGGGCAGGAAAAGTTTGTATATGGTGTTTCAAATGAATCAAACTTTTGTTAGCATATTAATGCTTGCTTGTGTGGCATATATGAATATTGTTCTCCTGTGTATATATATGTTGTGGCTAAGGAGATAGAACAATTTGTATCAAATTCTTGGCATAGTATGGATACAAAAAAGATGTTGGGATCTTATTTAAATGTTTCTGAGCAGGTGTTGACATTGAAATCGGTTTTAATTTACCCATATTTTTGGGTATGTGATTAATTAGTGATTGATTGTGTTTTATGTTTTGAGTAATCTCGTTTAGTGTAACAGGTCCCCACAAGAACTATAAGTGTCAGTTAGTAAACAAAAACCAACGCCGTAACGGGATAAAGATGTCGGTTTTATGCTAATAACTGACGCCATATCCCTACCAACATGGCTGTGATACCTGGCCATAATAGGCGTCAGTTCTTACTAATAACCGACGCCAGCCATGGAAGAGACGTCAATTTTTTGCTAATAACCGACACCATATGTCTTTGGTGTCAGTTTTATACAAATAACCGACACCTATGTTCTGATTTTTTTTCTTATCAGTTTGCAGGCCTACTGTATGGCTGGTCGTAGAATGCAGAACCTGCAGTTCAGTTCTGAACTGTAGGTTTACAACATCCATTGATATCAACCAACAACAGGCAACAAACATGCAAAGTATTCACATTCAGACACATGTATTGATCAAATACATGTAGAAACATGCAAAGTCATTTACATTCACATTCAGTTCCATTCATTTCATCTCTTTTCACATTTAGACATTCATGTATTGATCAGAAAAAGTCATTCACATTCACACATATGACAATTCAGAAAAAGTCACTCACATTCACACAAAAATAATTATGAGTACAAAGTTTAGAAATATCATTCTTTATTCATCATCATCATCATTGTCATCAGAACCCCAATTATATTTTAAAATTGCCACTACTTGTAAGGCTTTTACCCATTCTTCTCTTACACCATCTAATTCCTCCCTCGTATAGGGAGTATGCACATCTAATAACTTTCCACCTGTGTTGAAGTCAGTTTTAAACACCTACTAAGAGAATGACGTATATATAATTAATAATATATAATAATATTGATATATCTCATATAATCTAATGAGACTATATATAATACCTTATGTATAGTATCGATTTCCATTGCGGCATGTTTGATGATTAGGTCCATAAATCACATCACATAGTAGGTACATGCCCAACCGTTATCTTGTGTAGCACACTATAAATTGAAACATACAAAATATTCAAAAATACAAAGAAGCACAGTTCACATAAATAATATATACATTGGAGTCGGGAAATTACTTTCACATTCTCCCAAATTAGTGGCTGATTCTTTTTCCTGGGGACCTTTCCTCCAACTTTTTTGAACTCTTGTAAAGCCCTACATGTTAATGTAACACATTAAATTGCATAATTAAATAGTAATGTAATAACAGATGTTAACGAATATAAAAATATGAAATATTTCTCACGAAAATAATGGCCTTTTCATTGCGTTCCATATAATGTATTCAATTCATTCCCCGCATGATCTATATAATAGATAGTGAATGTCTTGGGGACAATAACTAGTAACTCCCAATGCCTACCACTACAGGTAAGAAAGTTAAAAATTAATAACTCAAAATCCACAATAAAAATGTAATTTTTTAAGTCCAAATTATAAGCAAAGTAAACTTACTCGACATTGAATGGAGCTATTATCACCGTCTTCTTATTTTACCAAAATATTCAAAAGCATCACAACAGTATGAAGTAACTAAAGAAGGGTATGTATCTACAAGACTAATCAAAGATGGAACCAAAAATCCCACATGGGAAAATGTAAAATCTGTACATATCGTGTGTAAGTGGCTGCAAAACATGTATTATGTATGCATTAATATATAAGAAACCATATCACCATATATAAAACAAGATATATGGATGCATAAACAAGATCACACCATATCCACACCTCTATCATAGATGTGTTCAGCCAATCATAACGAAACAACTCCAAAATATCTTGTAAAAATAGCTTGTTTTTGTATGATTGACCTGCATTAATACCTATGCATTAATACGTATGCAAAACTTGTATAAATAGATTGTTATCGTATGATTGACCTACATCATCCTCCGAAATTGCAACATTTATAGGGAAATTTTGATCATGTTCGCCGATCCATACTACCATACTCCTACAATTAGGGCCTAACGAGGCGTGTAGGTCCCTTAGAAGCCAACTTGGTAGTTAAGGAGGTGGACGTGGAGGCCGAGATGTAGTGGGTGTCATCGTTTTGACGTGTATATATAATTTCAGATCAATTGACTCATATATACACACTAACAAATTAATGTAATGTAAATTTACCATACAATATTAGTATAGACGACATCCGCTTTGGGACACATTATCACTCCGCCTTCTGCCTTACCAAGCATTTCAGAATCTGGGTGGGCATATGGCAGTTGAAGATCCCTCCAATCGGGGAGTATATGTATCGGGCTCACACGAACCATACCAGCTGGTACTGGAGTCCTATGAAACATCTCCCCTGGAAGGGCTGGGTAATCCTGTGCCTCTGCAATGATATATTCTTTACTTTTTAGATCGAATTGCCACAGACAATATTTGTTGTATTAGAGTGTGACAATCATGAGATTTAAGACCTATCAACTTCAGATATTTCACTGATACCAATGTACGGATGTTGGATGAGTAACCCTGTGGCACCTTAACATTTACCAAGCATTCACAAAAAGCTTTCTTCTCCTTTCTCGATAACGTGTAACAAGTATGAGGTAAGTATGTTCTCCGAACACTACTAACTACTTCTATTAATTCTATCCTTATTCCCATTTCACATAGGTCCATTCTAGATTTTATCCCATCTTTAGTCTTACCTGGTATATTCAATAGAGTATCAATGACGCTATCACAAACATTTTTCTCAACGTGCATGACATCAATATAATGCCTGACTGTCAAAGAACTCCAATAAGGAAGATCCCAAAATATTGACTTCTTCTTGAATAAAGATTTGTCACTCTGTGTGGCCATCGTACATTGTGATCTCTTACCAAATTCATTAGCAAAGTCTTTTACTCTTTCATAAACATCCTCCCTTGATATAGGTTTAGGTGCACTCCGTTCCTCATTCTGTCCATTGAATGCTTTCCACAACCTATGATACAGATGGAATTTTGGGAGAAACCTTCGATGACCAAGATATACAGTCTTGCCGCTGTGTTTTAGTCATATTGAATCAGTGTTCTCTTCACATATAGGACACACTTTAGATCCTTTGACACTATATCCAGACAAATTCCCATATGCTGGAAAGTCATTCACAGTGCAAAACAACATAGCGTGCAAACGAAATGTCTCTCTTCATGAAACATCATAGGTCATCACACCTTCACCCTAGACTTTCTTCAAGTCATCAATCAGGGTTCAAGATAAATGTCGATATCATTTCCAGGTTGTTTAGGGCCCGATATCAACAACAACAACATAACATACTTATTTTTCATACACTGCTAGGGAGGAAGATTGTATATAACAAGCATAATTGACCAAGTGCTATGTTGGCTGCTCAATGTCCCGTATGGATTCATCCCATCTGTACAAAGACCAAGTCTTAAATTCCTAACTTCTTCACTGAATTCAGGGTACAATAAATCAATCTTCTTCCACTATGGGGAATCAGACACATGTTGTAGGATCCCATCATTATTTTTCTTAACATCTGCATGCCACCTCAAATTCTTCGCATCTATCGAATTGGCAAACAAGTGTTGAAACCGTATTATTATAGGTAGATACCACATCACCTTGGAAGGAGAACTAGTTTTGGACTCCCCCAAAGTTGTCAATTTATACCTTGACACACCAAATTTGGGACAATCTTTCAAATCCACATAGTCCTTTTGAAATAATACACAATCATTCGGGCATGCACGTATCTTCTTGGCCTCCATTCCCATTGGGCACAACAATTTCTTTAACCAGTATGTTGAGATTGGTAGCTCGTTTCCTTTAGGAAGAATTTCTTTCAATAAAGACAACAATGACGTGAACCTTTTGTCACTCCATCTATTGTTATCTTTCAGCTTATACAATCTCAACACATTGCTAAGCTTCGTCAACTTACAACCTATGTATAATGGTATCTCAACATGATGCAAAATGTTTCTAAACATAGGAGGTGGATCGATGTGCTCTACCCCACAACTATCCAGCATCGCATCAACGATGTCTACTGGAACTGGTTCGTTCACATCTACGTCATTATAGGCAATTTCTTCTTCCACACATGCACTACTATCGACATCCACTGATTTCAAGTTTGAAATCTCTCCATGCCAGTGCCATTCTGTATAGCCTTGTACAATCTCATTGTACATGACATGACTTTTGATTTCATCACCAGTGCTGACTTTCAAGTTGTTACCGCAATGCCTAAATGGACAGTAGAACCTATCTCCAGGTTGTTTCCTATGTTCCTCGGCAAATCTAATAAACTAATCAAGACCAGAAATAAACTTTGGGGTGCAGCAATTTGGAATGGACATCCATGATCTATCCATTCTATGATCAAAGAGAAAACAAGTATATATTAGAACAAGATTAGGGTCCAGGGTTAAAAGATTAGGGTTTATGGTTAAAACTTTAGGATTTAAGGTCTTATATATAATAAATGTGTACCACCTATCCCATTCTTGAACACCTAATCTCACTAGTAAGTGTATAATGTTTATTGGGTTTTCAAGAAAATTTCGGCAGCATTTCCCGCTGTTCTCCAAGTACATATGTACTTAGAGAACAAATGGGGAAGTGCTACCGAAATTTTCTTGAAAATTAAATACACATTATACACTTACATCCTAAGTGAGAATAAGTGTTTAAGAATAGTCCCAAACCGGGGACTATCTAAAATTTACTCCTAATGAGTAAATCTTGGACGGGTTTCTAGGCCAACAAAATATAACACCACTCATAAGTAGGCGGGTCTGATCACATTAAATTTTTAGGATCGAACCTAAGGTTATTTTTTCTTAAGGCCAATTTGGATTTTAGTTCAATTAAGAAAAAGTGATTAACAAGGTTGGATCGAGTTGACTATCTTTTTATATAACTAAGTTATGTAAGGAAGTAAATAAAATAAAAGCAAAAATTAAAAATAAGATAAAAGAATTATAAAAGAACATAGACATAAGATTTAACCACCACTACATGTATTTGTTCACTTACATTGCATCACTCACAATTTGGATATTAGATCAAGGGTCAAACAATTCTAGATCTTGTTAGAGTATGTAAATCACAAGGACAAAGTTCCCCATTGAATTGAGGTCTCATTACTTATATATCATGAACTCATCACCCCAGAGAATGTCATTCTAATGTCACATCTAGGTTTCATTGATGATTTATTGATGCTCTAATTTCATATACATATGTCTCTACTATAGGATTTTAATATACATGATAAGTACCTAATCTATAGAGCATTATTAAATAATAAATCAAGAATTCAATAGTTTCAAACATGCAATAATTCACAATGCAATGTTATAAACTATAGGCAACATGGATAGATGAGACTAGAGTTCATATTAGATTAAAAAATAGCAACTTAGGACAAAGTCCATCACTAAAGTCCCAAACTCAGCATATATGCACAATTAGCATCAAATATAGGACAAAAGGGTAGATTAGAACCCTAATGTACTCAAACATGTATAAAAATTACTGATTTGTATAAAAATTACCATTGGTATAAGATCTAATGTTAGCATCCCTCACCCATTGCATGCACCCTGAGGGTAGGGGGCCAGCCAATGGTTTTCGGCAGAGGAAGAAGAGGAGGAAGAACGATACCTTCACGGCGGTGGTGGAGACTAGGAGCAACAAGCAGGCGGCCGACGGTGAGTAGGAGAAGGCGAGCAGAAGTAGGCGGCATCAAGAAGAGGAGAAGGTGCCGGAGAAATGAACGGTGGCGGATGGAGCAACAAACGACGGCGGCTAGAGCAACAGACGGCAGCGGCGGTAGCGAGCAAAGGAGTAGTGAGCGGCGGCGGGAGCAGGGAATCGATCGCCAGACCTAAGCGCGGAGTCGATAAAAAAGAGAAAGGGGGAAGAGCCTGGCTCGTTCAGGTGTATTAAGTTAACAATAGGCGTCGGTTATTCAAAACAACTGACACTTAAAACAATCAGCATCGGCTATCGTAAAAAACCGACGTCAAAGGGGGGTGAAAATTTTCACGGGGACAGCGCGCGAAAAGACATCAACGTCGGTTATTGCAAGAAAACCGACGATAACAATGGGCCCAATTTTTGTCCCATGAAAAACCATTAGTTGTCAGTTGATAGCTAAAAACTGACGTCATATGTTAAATTTTCTAGGTAATTTGTTTTGCTGGAAAATTTGGATTTGGCGGTCAATTTTAGGCGTCGGTTACTTATTGAGGAACTAACAGTAAATAAAAAGTGATACCCGTGTCTGGCCACTCTTCACAGATAGATGTCAGTTTGTGTATTCAACCGATGTTGTATGGTTTAGGTGTCAGTTTCTTGTATACAACAGATGCTTGTAAATGTGACGTTATAAGCCATTTCTGTAGTAGTGAGATGAAATGTTACATACTCACCCTTCTCTTATTGCTTGAGATTTCGAGGACGAAATCTTTTTAAGGGGTGGAGTGTTGTAACATAATGAATCTTAGATGTAATCTCTATGTAAACCTTTTCCCCAAGTTTCCCTTACATTTCTATCCTTTATATCGTTTATGTTTAATTAGTGGAATTTATAGTGGTTTAGTGAACATTTATTCACTATTTGTACCAATATAAGGGTTTATGCACAAATACCTCAATGAAAGCTTAATTACCATAATAAAGTGCTATAAACCTTAATCTAACTTTTTTATATGATTTAAAAACATAAAATGATCCTAAGTTTCAAATTTGGTTCGATTTGGATGTTGTTTGTGCAAGTTATGCAATTTTAGGTACATTCTGGACTTTTATGCAATTTACCCAATTGGAAGGTTTTCTTTGCAAATTATCACCTGAATTTTAATCCTTAGATATTCCCTTACCATTCAAGAGATTTTGAACCATGGGTCACCTGGTTGCACCTTGGTTTGAGGTGTTACTTTCCAAGGGTATTATAGGGATTGCCCTCTTTATAAATGTGCTTATCTTTAAAAGCTATCAACCAATGGGGGTTATTTCTTTCTTTAAAGGATGGTGGGAATGGCCTAGAAGTCTCTAGGGGCTCTTAGGACCTAATTTTTATATGCAAGAAGAGTCCATGAGCAGTCCTCTTGCATGGCCATGAAGCCTTAGCCTAAGGACACATGGAAAGTCACACAGACACCTCATGCTTGCCCCCTTCTCTATAAAGCCATGCCTACCCCTTCCCACCTCCCAATCCAAGAAGAATTCCTCTCCTTATCTTTCCCACATATTATATCATCATACCTTCTATGTTTTTCCACAAAGTTGCTGTCCCAAGGTAAAAGAAAGTGCCTACCTTGGTGAAGAAGGCTCCTAGGGTTCCAAATTTCTCTATTTAGGATTTCCGAAGCTCCTCCTTGGTGATTTTAACCAAAACTAGTAAGAATCCTCCTTTCCTTCCCTATTTTCATGTTTTTTGTATTCCTAAAACCTTCTTCCAGGTCGAAACCATGACCATACATGGTAAAACGCCACCTAAGAACCCAAAAACATCTCATCTCCATGCTCTTTTGCTAGGGTTTGCACCTCTAAAGTGGAGAAGGTGATCTTTGCTCAAGAAAGGAGCTTGGATTGGAGCAACCAGACCTTCTAATCTCAGAATACTTTCTGTTTGGACCTTCTTACCTTCCTAGGGGAAAGTTTTGTTAACCCCCTTCTCATATATTACTTAGTACATGCTTAAAACTCACGCGTCTATGTTTAAAATCGATGATTTCCATCTCTTTTTACCATGTTCTTCTAACGTTTTGGTTTCTTGCTGTTTTACCTTCTCTAGAAGCTCTAGTTTGGTTACCTATGCACTTCAAACCTGATCTTGGGTAAAATGGTGTTTTCTCCCTCTCCCTCTCTCTTCAATTATCTCGATCGATTTGATGATGTGGCAATTTCCTATCGGTCAATATTGAAAAATTCATATCTTCTAAACCGCTTATCCAAATTTGACAAATAAATATGTTTTGGAATTGGAAAATTAATATCTATCTAATAAAAATATTTTCAAGGTCTTATTTCATGGTTTGACGAAGGGTGATTTTTGTAAAACGAATTTAATGCATAAAATCCATAAAAATTACATCTTAATCATCATAACTCCAAAATTAACATAAAAATATGTTTTCTTGATCAGGAGAACCTAATAAGTTCATTGGTGATATTTTCAAAAGATAAATCCGAATTTTTCTAAAAAGTTCTGAAATTAGGGTTTCTATATATTAATGTGCACTATGTACTCTAATACATGTTAATATATTGAAAATAGGCAAAGTGGAACTTGGACTCAATTAAAGTGGTGAAAGTTAGTAATCGATATTAGTAAGAGAGGTATGTGAATTCCTTACACCCTATGTTGGGATAATTGTAGCCAAACCTTATATTTCCCTAATGAGGCTTAAATGAACCCTAAATGTTCTATTCTTGAATCCTAATCTTGTTCATGCCTCAAATTATATTATATTTTCTTCTTGTATTATACCCCACTACCATGCTTATTGAATATTATGACTACTCTTGCCATGACTACTTTTCTAGCATGTGGATTTATGTTCTATTTAATTTAAAGTAGCAGTACTTATGTACAACCACCCACAGAGGGCATGTATTTAATCACCCTGGGGAATGTTTTTATTCTCCCCTATATAATTGTGTAGGTGGTTGTGAATGTCTTATTCTCCCCTCACCTATAGGTAAGAGGTCTGGTAGGTGCCTCAACCCTACTTAGTTAGGTAGACATAATTATCTTACATTCAAATCCTTTTTGATATAATTTTTAATGGCAATTTTCTTTTGAATATAGCCTCATACTCTTGTTATCTTCATCATATGATGAACCATAGCCTATTTTTATTTGATGTACTTATCTTGTTATCCTAGATTAGTTTTTGACACATACCTTGTTTTCTTTCCCCTTTTGCTGGGTGCTTTCCCAACCACCCAGGTGCTGGTGTTGAGCAAGGAGAAGGACAAGTTTAAAGGAATTCATCTCAGGAGTAGATCTCAAACTATCTGAAAGGATGTCTAGGTTGCTATAGCTATATCCTTATCTCTTATCTTTTTCTTTTGAGAACAATAATGTAATGAACAATGAAAGCCATGTAATAGGCTTAATACTTTTATTTCCACTGCTATTGCCATTTTGTAATCTATATGGTGCATGCTTATTTACTTGGAATATTATACATGCATCCCTCAGTATCTTTTGTCTTTCTAAAAAGATGGATGTTTTGTACTTCCTTTAAATTTTAGTAAGGAGGTGATGTCACCTCTTTACACGATAGGTTTGATGGGACAGGGATGTGATGTATTTCGGCACACATGATGGATACCAATGTGAGGAGTCCTAGTATCCCGGAAATACCAAGTTTTCGTGAGTTGATGATGGTTCTCAGTTAAGCTCCTAAGTGTTTTGTCTCCTAGATGGAGTGAGTTCTGTAAAAAAATCTACTTATCAGTGTCCAACCTATAGTACAAACACCATATGTTAGGGGTTTATCCATTATATAGAATGGTACTAGCAAAGATGACGAAGTTGAAGACACAATTGCAAGATCTTCTTTAGAAAGAGTTTGTCAGTCTGAATACATCTCTTTGATATGTATCTATTTGGTTTGTGAAGAGAAGAAGGGATCTAAGAGGTTGTACTCTGATATAAGATAAAGCCACGAATTAGTCAGTAGATCAGAGTAGCACAGTGGAAGTGTGTAGGACCATAACCCACAGATCCTTTGACATCACTATGGTATAACGGAAGTTATGTGGGAGCTTGAGGAAGAGATGCGTAGGAAGTACTCATCTCTTTTCACTTAGGATTTCAGAGGCAAAACCCCCATTAGGGCTTTATGGATTGTAAGGCCCCTTACCTAAGTTTTAGGGTAACCCTTTTTTCTTTGGCTTAATCATGTGTTATAATCTTGATCTAATCTCTTGAGATGGTTCTGGACCTTGTGGAGAGCTTAAGTTTGCAGTTTAAACTTGCCTGGATGTTGTTTGTGCTTTATGTGCTAGTTTTGGTGCAAATTACAATTTACCCAAAGTAGGGGGTTGATGCACAATTTTTCACCTCTAGATTGTTCCTTCTCTCTATTGGCTTCATGAGAGAGAGAGTGGTTCTTTGGGGTGCCTTGGTTGAGCCTTGGATGAGTGATGAAATCACTAGGGGTGATCATGGTTTCTAGGGTTTTGATGTACCTTGACCTTGTGTACCTTGTTGAGGGCAGTGACCCTTGTCTCGACCTTGAGGGAGTGTCTGAGGAGTGTTACAACTGAGACACCTCCTTGCTTGATTTTGTCTCAACCAAGATAGTTGTAGGTTGTCTTAGGTCAAGATAGATGTCTTCTAGTGAAGTTTCTCAACCTAAGTGTGTTGGTGTTTCTTTTGTCTCGACCATGGTGTGCTTTGGTTCTTTGTTTCGACCATGTGATGGTAGCAACCACGACCATGTGTGATGGGTGGCCCAAGTAGGTCGAGACTTAACCCTGAGTGTATCACCCTCTTGTTCATGTATGGATGAGGTGGTTGCATGTTGGTTTCTTGAGTGGACAAGTGTCTCCTTGGTGTTTTAGGGTGTTGACACCTCATCTCCACCCTACCTCCCTCCTCCTTTGGTATATAAAACCTTTCTTCTTCTTGCAAGTGAATCTTTTGGCCCTCTTTCTTCCTCACCCTCTCTTGTTCGTCCTTGGAGCCTAGAGTACTAAGAAGGACTGATCTTGGAAGATGTTGGTGGATGAACTTCCCTTGCATGTTGTGCTTGTGGTGACTTTTGGTCATATTCAACCTTGGTAAGTGTTTACTCTTCTATGATGACGTTTCTTTGAATCCCCTACCCCTTCTTCTTCTCTTTTCTTAGCCCTAGGCCATGGATTCTCCATGGCGTTCATTCTTGAGAAGTGAACCCCTCATCACAAGGGTCATAGGTCATGTTTTGACAAGGTAGACTCGAGTGAGAGAAATTTCTTCTCCCTTCTCTTCCCTTCTTTCTTTGGGTTCAACCTAGGGTTCTTTCATTCCCTTTTCTTGAATTTTTTTTATCATGGTGTCTTCTTCTTTTTGAGGTGATTTTGGATGAAAGAGGAGCCTTTGGTGGAGATTCTTCAACCTTTGGATCGTGTGTTTGGATCCCTTGATCTTGGATCTTGGACCCTTGATGATTGAGCTTCTTAAGGTGGGTTTTATAACTTTCTACCCTCCTCTATTATTAGTACTCTTAATCTGATTTTCATATTGTTGTTTCTCTCTCTAGAATGTACCCTTAATGTGCTAGTAGATTATATCATGACCTAGAGCTTGAATGATAGGAGTTATCATGCTTTATATGCTTAAAGTTCGAAACCCTAATATAAGGAACCCGACTTTGGAGAGAGATATGTTATGGTGGTTTATCTCTTAGGTTATAATCTTAGTTTTGATCAAATGCATGATGGACGAGTGTCTTGATGTCCTATGAGGTTTAGGTCCTAGTTTGGTGTTGTCAACCATGGTTTATCTCTCTTTCTTAAGGATCTTTTGTGAGGATTTCATGCCACATGTTTTAGGGTTTTTTATGAATGTTTTGATATGAAGTTTCCCCCTGATGACGATGGGTTTCTTATGGTGTAACCTTCCATTTTAGTCTCCATATATGATGTTAACGAGTTAGATGATGTTATCATGAATTTAGGGTTCAAGAATTTGAAGCATTCTCATGAAGATTACTCTTTTTCTCAAACCCTACATTCATGTATTCGATTTTTTATGTGTTGATTAGGGAGATCTTGATACATGAAACCTAAGCTTTGGTTTTATCACCATGATTTAAGGTTGGTCCTTATGTTTACCTTGGATTTTTGGGTGTTTTCCTCATGTATTAAGGTTCAATTTTTATCATTTCTAATGGTGTTTCTATATGATCACCTTAGTGCTTGTTTCAGGGCTTGATGGCCTTGGATCCATGAGTTTTGAGCTCAGTGATGTTTGACCTTGTCTCGACTGAGACATAGGTGCTCTTGGTGTTTTGGGTCGAGACATACACTCATGTGTAGTGTTGGGGTCAAAATATCCATACTTTGTCTTTAATTTGGGTCATGACACATTGTTAAGCTACAATCATGATGCTTGTTTGCAATGCTTGGTTGAAGCACCTAACATTGGTTTTGATCACAACACCTTATCTTGTTTTAGTGGTGATGCTCCATTATGAAGTGTGGTAGTGACACCGTTCTTGTTTCGGCCGCAACATTGTGTTATGGAGATGGTCGCATTGCTACTATAGGGTCTGGGTGGCGACGTTGTTGGGTGGTTGATGGTCGAGACGCCATGCTAATGGCCAGTTGTGATGCCTCGTTATGAACGTCGGTCGAGACGCCTAACTGGGGTGCTCTACGATCACGACCAAGATAGATGTGTCACGATCGCGACCAGGGTGAGGGAGCATCACAGTCATGACTATGTGTTGAGGGTGTCAGGGTTATGGCCATTGTAGGTGTGTTATGGTTGTGACTTCTATTTTAATGTAGTTGTAACACATATGTGATGAATAGTTGACATACATACATGATGCATGATGTGTTACCTATGTGTATTATAGTGGGATAGTTACATGTATATATGTGAACGATGATAACACTTAGTGATGTTGGCTAACAACATAATCATGAACGAGTAATGATGCTCAACCCTAATCGATTCCTAGATAGTGGGAGGTTATGTAGTTAGGGATCTATAAATGAATATGATTATGAAACCCTAACTTTAATTATTTGGCCATGTGATGTGATGTGACTAAGGATTTGATTCCCCATGGCAATAAGACATTTTTGATAATTCTGTGTAGTCATATGACCGTGCTATAGTACTATGTGATGAAGTGACAATTTTCATTATATATATATATATATATATTCCCTTCTAAGGGGTAATATGCCCTCATTCTTGTAGGCTTGGATTGTAATTTGTGCGTTGTAACTTGATTGATGCCAAAGACATGTATCTGACTGCTAAGTTCAGACATAAACATCCTACTATAAGATAACATATATACATACGTGTAAGGGAAGGCAATTTCCAAGTGATGTGATGTGACAACTTGATCGTGTTTTTAATTCATAAAGTTCAAACCTAAACCAATCCCAAGAATGTAGGAGATGACATAATCAGGGATAGTGCTATAATGGTGACGTAAACCCTAATCCTAGGGTATGTTATATAGGTGGAATCGTTGAAGTGAGTAACATGTGGATTATATGTTTTTTCTCTCCTATCTATATGCATCTAACCTTGTAGGAAAAATGCATGCCATGGCTAGGGTATTCTATGGTGATGGTTATGAATTTTATGAGACATATTGAGATAATGACGAGACATAAGATTCTATGATATTTTCCCTTTCCTATTTATGAGCCTATAACCTTGCAGATGAAATGAATATCATAGCTAGGTGAATGTTATATGCATAGTGTTGAGGCATAATGTGATGATGTACATGCATGGATGATGTGATTGGTCTTATGGAACAGTGAAGGCTTGGTGCCTAGTGGGAGAGGTGCTACCCTCCAATGATGAAAAGGGGTTAATATCCCCAGTGGTGTGACTAAGGTGATTAGCCTGATGATGATGATAGCCTTGTGGAAGGCAATGGGACAGTGATACCCTGAGATAATCTAACAAGTTCACACCTTATATGTTTCATATCTTTTGAAGTTGTTTCATAGTTATGCTTGCAAGATTGAAATAGGTTTTTTTTAGAGAAGCCAGGAGGCTATTTATTCATCTCGCCCTCCTCTTGCAAGCCAATAAGGATAACAAATACATGAACTAGCATCTAATGGAAATTGAAACCTGGTAGTACTACTACCATTACAATTGTCTTCAACTAAAGCATTCCTAACACACTCTGGTGGTCTGGTATAATTAAAGACCCCAGTTTTTTTTTGGTGATATTTAGCTAAATCATCTTCTACCTTATTACTTTCCCTTACAGAAAATTTGATAGTCCATTCCTTTTTTCTCGCGTAGTTTGCATTGTATTCTTTCAATGAATCTGGTGAACTTTGGGTTATCCCTTGGATTGTTCTGCATCATATCTACAAAAATCTTGCAATCGGTTTCAATGACCACCTTGGGTATGCGTGACTGGCTGGCCATTTCACAGGCCATGTCCACTACCAAGATTTCTGCTTGTAAGCCAGATTATGCAGTCGTGTCCCTTACATGCGCACCTGCCCATTTTCCCTCATGGTCCTGAAATATAATAGCTACAGTAGTCTTGTTCTTCTTCTATGCCACATCTGTATTAATATTAAAGAAACCCTCTGTTGGTCTTTCCCATTGTTTCCTACCCACCGGCGTCATCTTCTTGTGATTTTATCTGCTCCATGCCAAATCATTTAGCTTGACTTCTCGTGTGATCCTCTGGACAAGGAGTTGGGGTGGTAGGTTGGTTTTCTCAAACACTTGGGTGTTTCTTGCGCCCCACAGCAACCAATAGGTAATCAGGAATGTAGTAGCATTTAAACCTTTATTCTTCATTTGTTCTCTAAACCATTCATCAGAGATGGACTGGAAGAAAGGATTTGTTTGGGCGATGTTTAGCATTTCCAACCAAACCTTTTTCGAATATGGGAAATCTCGTAGCGCATGAGTCAGTGTTTCCTCTCTGTTTGCACATCTATCGCACTTAGCATCGCTAGCCAACATACGACGAACTCTTCTATGATTTGTGAGAATTGCACCATGCATGGCAAGCCAAGTGAAGTACTTGATCTTTGCAGCTATTTTCAGACTCCATATCGAGCACCATTCTCCTTCCGTCCTAACTTCCCATTGCCGCCAAAGAATTGTGTATGCATATTTAGTTGAGTAGTTTCCATTCGTTGTTTCTGCCCACACTCTGACATCGTGTTGTTCTCGGTTCAACGGAGGTTCCAGCTTCAGAATTTTTTGCACAGTCCTCAGATCGAGCCAAGACATGAGGAATCCCTCGTCCCAGGTCCCGCTGTCCAGAACTACACTCACAACTTCCAGGTCGGTTAGGTATTCTGGTATTCTGTGTGATGTTTGTGAGGCGAGTTTGATTCCTGGCCCTACCCAGTAATCAAACCAGAAGCTTACATTTTTTCTGTCTCCTAGCACCATGTATGAGTTCTCCATTATCATCTGCTTGCACATGAGTGAAGCTTGAGCTCCTCACGAGATGTTCGCCGCTCTCCCCTCAATATGGCCGTCAAACCTCTTCCTCATGAATTGGCACCAAGCTGTGTTTCTGTTGCACGCTATTTCCCATGCATTCTTAGCTAAGAGGGATACATTCCACTCCCTCATATATTTGAGCCCCAGGCCTCCATGCATTTTGCTACTTGTAACTTTGTTCCAGGACACCAGGGACATGGGATTGGTTTTGTGCCCACCCCCCCCCATAAAAACCGCCTCACTGTGCTGTCAATTCTATCACAAAGGCTCAACGGTAAAGCTGTTGTTTGCATGACGTATGTAGGTATAGATTCAATTGTATTTTTTGCTAGGCAGCACCGGCCTGCCAGCGAAAAAGTTCTTGCTGCCCACCCATTGATTTTAGAGTCGATTCTGTCCAGCAAGCCAACATATGTCTTTTTGGTCACTCTTGAATGGATGATTGGTACCCCTAAATATCTTCCCAGATCATCTGTTTCCTGAAATTTACTAATTCTTGTGATCTTGGTTCTCCTTGATCTTGGAACTCCTTTCGAGAAGTGTATTTGTGTCTTGGTGATGGAGATAGCTTGCCCTGAGTCCTCTTCGAACTTGGTAAAGCATTTCTTGATAACCCACATTTGTTTGCATGTGGCTTCTCCAAAAAGGATCAAATCATCCACAAAACATAAGTGAGATACTTTTATTCCAGACTGTCCCATTTTGATCGGATTCCACTCCTTGCATTAGACAAGTTCGTTTATCATTTGACTTAATCGTTCAATGCATAAAACAAAAATGAATGGTGATATTGGGTCTCCTTGCCAGAGTCCTCGACTTGGTTTGAACTCGCTAGTACAACTGCCATTCCAGAGAATCGAGCATTCACATGTAGTTATGGAATTCATAATGTATGTGATGATGTTTGTAGGAATTTTAGTTTTCTGCAATGTGTCATGTATGAATTCCCATGAGATCTTGTCATATGCTTTAGAAAGATCGATTTTGATTGCCATATAAGAAGGACCTTGCCTCCGTTTCATCATGTGAATTACTTCCTGGGTAAGGGATATGTTATCAGTGATGCGCCTTCCTGGTACAAAGGCGATTTGAACATCTGAAATCCAACCAGGAAGGTACCCCTTCAACCTCTTGACTACAATCTTTGATATGTGCTTTAAACACAGGTTATTTAAAGAGATAGGTCTTAACTGGTCGCATGACAAAGGTTTGCTAATCTTTGGTATAAGAACAATCTTGGAATCACATAGCTCTCTAGATAAAGATTCACCTCTTAAGGCTTTTTTGGCAGTAGCCAGCACTGAGTTTTTCACCACATCCCAATGGTTTAAAAGGAAAAGTCCGTTGATTCCATCCAGACCTGCATCTTTATATGGGTTCATCATTTTTAGAATTTTGTGGCATTCGTCTTCGGGAGGTTCTACAACAATCCTATTTAGCTAAGCCGGTGTCAACTTCTTGTAGTGGCCTGGAATGGAGTTGATCGTCATCATTCGACTTTGTGCCTTTTCAGTAAGAATTGAATAAAAATGTGTGCAAACCAATTCCTTCAGCTGTCCTTCCTCAGAGATCCACTCTCCATCATTATTTTTAGTTGGATAATTGTGTTCTGCCTTCTCCGTTGTTTGACATATGCACTATAAAATTTAGTGTTTGAATCTCCGTCTTTGATCCAGTCTATGTGGCTTTTCATTTTCCATTCTTCTTCCTCCTCTTTCAGTATTGCATCTAAGTTAGCTTTCATGTTTACATAGATGCTATCGGTGATTGGGTTGTAACAGTTGGCAAGTTCTTTTTCCAATTTGTTTATATTACGAAGTAAAGTGGTTTTTCTCTTCCTGCTAGCTTGGATTTTCTCCCGGTCCCACTTGTAGACCTTATCCTTTATATTTTTAAGAGCATCATTGAAATCTGCATTCTGTTTCCAGCTTCTGGCAAGCATTTTTTGGAAATTTGTACTAGTGGCCCACACCGCCTTTGCTCTGAAACTATAAGTTTCAGCCCCTTTATGCATGATACACTTAACCAAAATCAGATTGTAATCTGACTGCAATCTTGGTAAGTGTTTGACGAAGAAATTACCATGCTTCTGAATGAAAGCCGTATTTGCGACAGCCCGATCTAGACGTTTCTGTAAATTACCTCGTTTGAAGGTAAATCTAGGGCCTGAGAAGCCAAGATCAGAAAGCCCTGCTTCTAATAGAGTTTCCTGGAACGTTCTAGCCTTAGAGAAATTATAGTGTACACTCCCACTTTTCTCACTAGGATTACAAGTGGTGATAAAGTCGCCTAGCACAATCCATGGGTTGGTGAATTTGTTGCCCATTCATATTAGATGTTTCCAAAGGAACTTCCTTACTGTAATGTGTGGATTTGCATAGATGATGGTTATTAGGGTAGTATTATTGATGCAACACGTTACAAATTGGCGGTGGTAATTGATGATGGATACCTCACAGTCCCTTTCATTCCAGCACACCCATATTCCTCCGATGAAACCTTGAGCTTCTACTCGGAATGATTTCTCGAATCTGAGTCTAGTGATTGTTTGTGTTGCTTTTGTCCCGCTCAGCCAAGGTTCTATGATTGCCACGATATTTGGTATTTGGACAGACATTAACTCTTTGAGATTGCATTGTGTATCCTTCTTCCCAATACCTCGAATGTTCCAGCACATGAGGTCTAACATAAGTTCATCTACAGGTGGAGGGGTTATTTGTATTGTTCCTGATATCCTCCTCAATCAAGTTCCCTGACGAACTTTTCTCATTTTCTTTATTTGATGTTGTATCTTCCTCGTGGCTTCCCAACCTACCTTCCTCCAATTTGTGACTGAGCTATTTTTTTGATTCAGAGCTTTGGGTGGTGGTTTCTATTCCTCTTGGACTTCTCCATCGAGCATCAGCTGTAGAGGGTGGCCGCTGCTTACCACACCTTTTCATTTTGGTTCCATTGCTTTTACACCTCCTTCCGGCTATTAATTGTCCATTGTCTGCCAATGCCTCATTGATATCACACAGTGCCTTAGATGTCGTCTGAGTTTGGTTTATAGCGGTACTAGTAGTGTTTACTACTATCTCCATATCGTTGTCCCCCTCCTCCACTTCAATAACCTCAACTACTTCATCAACTGATGGGCTGACAGCAACATGCGCCGACTTGGTGGTGTTGTTCCCGGTGGTATTGTCTTTGGTGTTTCTGTTTGTCTGCATATTCGTGATATCATGTAGGACCTTTGATGTCTTGCTTCCTTCTTCTCCCTGTTTTGTTGTTTTCTTCTTTCTCCACACTTTCTCTGTTCTTCTAGTTTGTTTAACAACAGGCACCGTTTCCTTCTCACCTACAATGTATTCCGCCTCATCTTCCTCCCAAAGGCTAGCAAATGGGTTAACATCTTGCGTGTAAGTGTGCTTTGCCATGTTCTGCAACTTCTTCCTCCTCCCTTTTCGATGGCCCTGTGTCTGCCATCCCTCTTCTGACCTGTTTGCTCTCTCGTTGCTGCATCCATTATTTGTTGATGTATGGGTGTGTGGTGGCCTATTTGTTTTAGTATCTGGCATAGCGTTCTCTGTAAGGCAGTCCTTTGAAGCATGGCCTTCCTGCCCACATCGAGCACATGCTAGGGGTAGTCCTTCATACACAACTTCGTACTCCTCTCCATTAATCAGAATAGCTACTACTAAATCCCTCGTCGTATCTACCTTGATTGTGAGCCTCACAAAGTGACTTCTTGTGCGACTGGTTGTATGCTCATCTACCTTAATGAGTCTTCCGAGTGCCAACCCTATATACTCATACATGGTTAGGACATATCGATGAAGGGGAAGGTTTACTATTCTCACCCATGCCACGAATAACTCAGGAAATTCCTCCCTTGGCTTGAAGGTAGGGTACCAGTCCCAGACGATAAGGTTTAAGCCAAAAATCTTCCATGGCCCCCCTGTCATAGCTGCATCGTAGTCTCTTTGGCAAGATAGTTGGATCACAAAGTGACCCTTTTCCATCTCGTACATGTTGAAACGGCCCGTAATCTTACACAAGAGTTTTAGGCAATCACGGAGCGTCATATATCCTATGTCCGCTCCTAGCAATCTCACAACGACAACATATCTCCAAGGCTTGATTAGATTGTCTTCTGCCTCAGGGATTATCGATATCACTGGTTTACCATCTACTTCACCTAGAGTAACATCTTGGACTGATAGCTTCTCCACATACAAGCTTTCAATGAAGGTATCGTTCCTTCCTGGGATTTGGCTTTTAGATACAACACTGCTATACGAAGTCTGTTGTGTTTGTGCCCCGGTTTGGTGAATTACTTGCCGACTTTCCTATTCCGTTCCATGATGGGATCTCATAGTCATCAGATCTAGGTTCTGGCCGCCATCCTCGCTTCCTGCCTGGTTTGTATGGGCTCTTCCTCCACCGCCAACCGTATTCTGATCTGCTTGTACTCCTTTCAACCCTGAAAAGTTGAATTGCAAGCCTAGTTCCGGGATAGCGAACCCCTCCCCGTTCTGCTGGGTTAAAAGATTGGTGCTTCGATGTGCTACGTCTCCGATCTTCTCCCTGGTGCCCTCATCTGCTTTCTCCCCATCGAATCTACCCCTATCCACCTCGGATTCAACGTTTCTTTCGGTGCCGTCGCCGCCATCGCCAGAGCCCCTTTGTCCCCTAGGTTTCGCCATCAATCTTATTATCTTACTATAGATTGAAACAAGGTTTGTATGTCCATTTATGTGCTAAAGCCTTAATTCACCTAATTCACATAACTAATAAAGTGAAACCTTAATCATGTAGTTTTTCCCTATGCCATGGATCCATCTCAGTGTTAGTAGTTGCTAGATGGTGAAACAAGTTTTACCTTAGAGGAAGCCTGGAGTCATATAGTGCTGATTATATGCATTCATAGGATTGACTGCGGGCCATACCCTGGAAGGAGTGGGGCTATGGGCTGTATCTTGGTGATATGTTGCTTATGAGATTTCATAGGATTGGCTACTGTGAGTCATAACTCAGTTCATTAGCGTCGTGACCTGTACTAAGGTGGGCTAGGTTGTTATATGGACGACCATGCATGAGCTGATCCCTCAAATGACTATATGTCACTTTCATTCTTGTACTGACCAAGAGGATTTTGGTGAGGTCATGGATTGCAACTCTTCCATGGACCTTGTATGGCACCGATTTTGACTTAGTAGTGGTCGGTTGGATTTGGTTGGTATGACTCAAATCCTCAAGGCATTAATAAAAGATGTAATCAACCGTGTAGTGTATTTGTTTAGGGACAAATACGGATAACATTGGATGAGCCTTTGCCTTGTTTCTTATACTATTTATTTCATAATAGTCATATGTGTTCTTCATATTCCTTTTAAAAGCATAGAATGTTCTACTACTCAGTTGTAGACACTTGAACTGCTTAAACATTGTTAATTGCTCTGCTTATATCATTTAGGTGAATCTGCCTATCTGTTAATAGTATAATCTTCTGTTTTAGTTATATGTGCTTTTAATAGAAGTTGGCGAAGAGTTATAACTCTCACTTGGATGTTTGGTCTCACCCAATGGGTTCCACAATCTTTTAGGTGGACGTGCATGCTGGGATAGAGATCGTGTTGCTGAGGCTGATATCCTCATATGTATAGTCCCTATATACTCAAGTCCTTGGGGGTGTTTTATAGACGTTGTACATTGCCTTGAGTTTTTTAATCTATATGATAATGGTACAGAGGTGATTGTGTATGTGAACAGGTTGTCACATGTAATCGGATGTGGCTTGTTTTCCAGTGAACTATGTAAGTAACATCTTTTAGTATGAATGAAATACAAGTGGCTCCAGTTTATGGCTTCAGAGATGACGAGTTCAACTTGACCTATGGTTATTAAATCGGTTTTAATTTACCCTATTTTGTGGTAATGTGGTTATTAGTGTTAATTTCATGTTTTATTTTGAGTAATCTTGCTGTGTATGGAAAAGGGTGCCACATAAGTAATGTAATTTTCATAATTCAATAATGAGCCCATGAATTTGATTCTCTCCTTATCTAAGTTATAGTTTCATTATGAGCATGTAGTAATCCTAACAAATCCAAATAATCAATAGTAAACATGTAATAATTCTTCACAATCTCCATTAATTCATCACAATTTTGTCTCGATTTATACTAGTTATTATCTATTTCATCACAATTCACTACAAATTGAAATCACCACTACTTCAAGTTCTTTATAATTCACAATTTGGACACAATTTATTTCAATCTCCATATCCCTTCCCCCTCTCCTCCTTCCTCCACTCTTCTCCTTCCCCTTCCCTTCACAATTTGTTCTCAATATTGAGAAGAACTCGTAGGGTAGGGGAAGGAGGTGAGAGGAGGAAGTAGGATAGGGGAAAGAAAGATGGAGATAACTGGTGGAGGAGAGAGGACAATGAATAAAGGAAGAAGGAGTAGAGGAGATACCTTTGTTGGAGGATGCTGGCGGTAGAGGAGGCTGGTGCGAGCAGCTGTGGCGGTGGTAGAGGAAGTGTCAGAAGGTTGTCGGTGAGCAGTTGTGAAGGCAGAGAAGGAAGTTGACTAGAAGAGTAGCTGGCTGGGGAGGAAGCAAGGAGGCTTGCTGTGGCAGAGGCACCTATGGCGGATGGTTGTGAGCGTAGGTCTAAGGAGAGCTGCGGTAGAGCTTGGAGGAGACCAGCTGGTATTGTGAGAGAACAATGGCCAAATCAATCTATAATATCGTAGGAGGGAAATAGGTGAAAGGGTTTTGGGGTTAATTGACAGATACATTAGCCATCAATTATTACAAAAATTGATGACGTACGGTCATTTCATCATTTTCATTTAAAACATTGTTGGAAAAAATACAACTTTGTCATGGACTATATTTAGTAAACTGACGCCTAACTCTGTATCCCAGATGCAACCTAGCGATACCTACACCGTTGGTTATGGTGAAGGCAACCAACAAGAAATACCAATTGAGGATGGAAAAATGTACACAAGACACATCACACATACACCTTTCTCGTCGGTCATTGTGGATACAACCGATGAGAAACACCAATTGGGGTGGAAATATTTCAGCAGGACACACCGAATGTACACCTCTTTATCTCATTAGATATTTATAAATAAACCAATGATGTAGGATTTTGGAGGCAAAGGAAATGCCTCACAAAATTTTTGTAACATTCAGGCCAAATTATTAAGGCTCTAGTGGGGTTTCAGGAATGATGATTAGTCCCATAGACCACCATTTGTTTTAACTACACACTTTGTCCTCACTCACGTACAAGCCAGGATAAACTTCCTAACTGGTCACCCATCCTAGTACTACTCTGAGCTAAGCATGCTTAACTAAAAAGTTCTTTAGTGACGGGCTCCCTGAAAAGATGGTGCACCTTGGTGATATGGCAGCTGACTGGGAAGGAAGGGAGGAGGATGGCAGTGGCGGAGGCACCTGTGGCGGCTAGTGGTGAGCGTAGGTCCACAGAGAGCAGCATAGGAGCTCGGAGGAGACCAACTAGTATTGTGAGAGAGCAACAGGGCAATCAATTGATAGTATCACAATGAGGGAAAGAACTGAAAGGGTTTTGGGTTTAATTAACAAGTACATTAAGCGTTAGTTTTACAAAAATTGATGAGGTCTTGTCATTGTCATCAGTTGCATTTCAAACATCATCGAAAAAAAAGATAACTTTGTCTTTGGATGTATTCAGTAAACCAATGCCTAACTCTGTATCCCAGATGCAACTTAGTGATACCTACACTCTCAATTATGGTGAAGACAACTGAAAAGAAAGACCAATTAACGGTGTCAAAAATTTAGATGGGACACATGGCAAATAAACCTTTGTGTTCGATCATTGTGGATACAACCAAATGAGAAACAATGATTGGGGTGGAAAAATTTCCACAAGACACATGGGATGTGCACCTCTTTATCTCATCAGATATTTATAAATGAACCGACGATGTAGGTTTATGGAGATAAAGGAATGCCTCACAAAAATTTTGTAACACTCGGGACCACTGCCCAAGGCTCTACTAGAGTTTTAGAAATGACGGCTGGCCCCACAGACCACCACTAGCTTTAAGTACGTGCTTTGTCCTCACTCACGTGCAAGTACTCTGGGTAGAGAACACTTAACCATATAGTTCTTTAGTGATGGGCTACCTGAAAAGGAGGTTAACATTGGTGACATGGGTAGTCCAATCATTCATTTTAATATTATTAATTCTGAGGCTTCAAATACTAGGATGCTACAATCTCCCTCACTTAGACTCTTGATATCCTCATCAAGGCTCAACTATATGGCCTCATAATATTTCCCCATTTCAATGAGACCTAGATGGCCCATGGACACCCAACTCCCCAATTACATAATAACAACACAAGGGTGGCTACATCACCATGGACATCCCTTTCCAACATGCCTGGACCACACGGATCAAGACTGGCATGCCACATGCCCATGTGGGCACCATCTGCTGGAGGGGTAATGACTCTGATACCATTTGTAATGCCCGAGCCCACTGCCCAAGGCTCTGGAAGAGTTTTAGGACTGATGACTGGCCCCACAAACCACCATTAGAATTAACTATGCACTATGTTCTCACTCAAATGCAAGCCAAGATAAACTTCCTAACTGGACACCCATCCTAGTACTACTCTAGGCTGAGCATGCTAACCACAAAGTTATTTAGTGATGGGCTCCCTAAAAAGGAGATGCACCTTGGTAATATGAGTAGTCCAATCATTCCTTTTAAGATCATTATTTCTGAGGCCTCAAATCCTAGGATGTTACACCCAGGCGCACTGCCCAAGGCTCTAGTAGAGTTTCAAGAATGATGACTGGCCCCAGAGACCAATAATAGCCTTAACTACACATTTTGTCCTCGCTCACGTGCAAGCCAGGATAAACTTCCTGACTTGTCACCCATCCTAGTACTACTTTGGGCTGAGCATATTTAACCATAGAGTTCTTTAGTGATAGGCTCCCTGAAACGGTGGCACACCTTAATGATATGGGTAGTCTGATAATTCCTATTAATATCATCTTATATGAGACCTCAAATCTTGGGATGTGACAATCTCCCCCACTTAGACTCTTGACGTCCTTGTCAAGGCTCAAGCATATCACCTCATAATCTGACCCCATTTCAGTATAGACCCATAATAACCCATGGACATCCAACTCTCAATCACGGATACCAGCGCAAGGGTGGATACAACACCATGGACATCCCTTTCCAACATGCTTGGACCGCACGACTCAAGACTGGCATGTCACATGCCCATGTGGGCCTCACCTACTGGAGGGGATATGGATTTGATACCATTTGTAAGACTCAATCCCACTGCCCAAGTCTCTAATAGAGTTTCAAGAATGATAACTGGCCCCACAGACCATCACCAACCTTAACTACACACTTTGTCCTCACTCATGTACAAGCTAGGATAAACTTCCCGATTGGTCACCCATCCTAGTACAACTCTATGTTGAGCATGCTTAACCACAAATTTCTTTAGTGATTGTCTTACTGAAAAGGAGGCACACCTCGGTGATATGGGTAATCCAATCATTCATTTTAAGATCATCTTATTTGAGGCCTCAAATCCTAGGATGTTACAAATTTTGCATGAAATTCTATTTTCTCTGGTGATATATAGTGTTGGTTGCTTTGAGAAGCGTCTGACAATAAAAATAAAATGCAATCCATGTGTTCTCATCTGGTAAAACTATAATGGTTGTGTTTAAAGAACTGACGTTATACGATATACCATTAATTTTTCTTGAAAAAACAACCGACAAGATATCTTATTTCTATACTGGAGTCAATTTGTAACACAAAATAAAAGTATATACTGTTTGAGCAATATATTAAACAAATATATGGTTTTCTTTGTATTAAACACCTCTTAATAATGTATTAGCCCTACTTTTGAAACATGATCTGAATCAAGGCTCAATATTACTTTATTCATGATCTACACATTTTTTGAGAAGTTTGATATAAAATATTAATATCATTTGAGCTATACTCTATTTTCTACAAATTAAATAAGATATACTATAATAAACCAATCCCCTCCTTCCACATCACCCAAGGGTGCGTGATATATTGATATTAATGATGAGGTAATTACTCCTCTACCCTCTCACAATGGCCCACATTATCCATGTGGATTGCCCTCATAGGATTGTCTTCCCTTTCCCTAGCACGCGAGCCAACAACAAATGAGAAAATATAATATCTAAATGAGAAATAAATGATAAAGATGTATAAAAATGATCAATGATACAATTCTTGAAAAATGTGGCAACTTAGGTTTCCATTGAATATGAATCAATAAATTCTTTAAGATGCAAATTGAATGGAACTAAAACAAAATATAAGAATATGTTTCAATTTGCAATTAGAACAATTCATAAGACTAATTTTAGGAGTTTGAATCCAATTAGGTCAAATAGACACAAACATATGACTTTCAAAATGTCACAATTAAGCCAAATTGAGAGAGAGAGAGAGAGAGTTTTTTGGTCGAATTTGACTCATAAAGAAAAGCAACATACCTCAACTTGTGTCTCAACTGGTCAAGGTCAGACCCTAAATCCGAATAGGACATCCTTCACCTAATAACACATTGAATATAAATGAATCATTGGTTAATATGTGAATTGTAAACCTAAAATAAGAGATATGATTTCTTTTTCTAACTCAAATGTGTATTTATTTGTATTTTTCTGATAAGCAAATAATTAGTTACAAATTGTGTAAGTTAAATGACTTTAGTGATCTTTAAATCAAAAATCGAGGTAGAAGACCAGTAATCCCCTACATCACCCACTAAAACCTTAGCCACATGATAGGGCTTATGTGTCAGAAACCCTGACTCAAAATACGTAGTCATAGTACTAAATAATAGATCAAAATTTTAAAACACTCACGAATAGTGTGACACATCTTAAATCAATACGATGACATATTCATAAAATGTGAACTTGACTATCTTTTTCATTGAGTAACTCGTAAAGAACAACTTCCTACACTAAATTCATGAAAATTGAAACACTAGACCTCACCTCCAAAGATTTATTGGAGGATTCCACTTCTTCCCACTTGGTGACCAGTCTCATCAAGCTAGAGAGTTGTTATGAGACGAAAAGTTTCTCTAGGGATACTGGCCACCATGACTCATCTGTGATCAAAGTATGAAAACACACTGGGAAGTAAACCAGGGCAAAGAAGAAGTGGAAACATGCTCTCCATGACCCGACATTGATGGTGAAACCAAAATTAGTGGAATAAAGTCTCCAAGCAATGGGACCATATCCCACACTCGTCCATAGAAGCATGAAGAGAAGAAATAGGGAAATGAGTTAGAGACCTTATCAATGCCAATTGGGTCTTCAAAGAGCTTCTTCATGGATCCTAGAGTAGAACAACTATCTAGGACATTGTCCTGAAGCTAGGTTTGAGTCGGTGATCTTGCAGTGGATGCAACAGGATGCCAGAGATGAAAAATACGACAGTGAGGCTAAAATACGTCAGTGGAGGTGATGGTTGCTAGTCTCTTGGAAAAGGTCATGGAGAGATTATTCATGTATAAGAGGTCTTGGGATAGGTGGGTTCCTAATTGGAGATGAGAAATAGGGGAGAAGGAGAAACCCTTTGTCGACTGGGATGTTGAGACAACACATCCCCATCAAATTGGGTCTCAAAAGGTTTGTATGATAACAAGGAAGGATTAGATAAAGAAATATGGGGGTAGAATGAGGGTAGGAAAAGGAGGACGATGCACATATTATAGAGTCTAGGTGTTCGCAGACTCAAGATAGAAAAAACTTGTTGCTATGATTTCAATCCAAGGACTCTCAAAGAGTCTACCTAAATCAAAATGTGTGACAAGAAATAACTATATAGAATTTTAAGAAATCAAACGTGTGACATAAAAATCACAATAAGATCAAATAACATATAGTTCAATTCATATTGCTATGGTATATTTAGGAATTATATTCTCTAATTACATTAGCATAGCAACCATTATCCAATTAGGTTGAAACTTGGCACCTAGATAATTAGGAACCAAGAAAATTTGATTTTGAGGTTACATCTAACTTTTAAGACTATTTTCTAAGAGTTATAATACAATTAGCGTCTAGCCTTATTACCTTAATATATCTCATTATATTGTAATATCATCATCAAGATTTCATGTTTAGGGTCCTAGTGTCATATTTATTCCATTATGGTTACATCAAGTTACCTTGCATGAAATATGTTAGTTTACTTATTTAAGTCAATAATTCCATTAGTCCAATATCAACTTAGATGGTGGCAGATAGTTATCTCCATCGACATTACACATGCATTTATTCCATTGTATTGACTCATATTATAAGGCCCCAAACCTTGCTTAATGCATAAATAAATTATTAAACTTAATTGGATGCTTAGTTTTGAAATTAAATTTTGAATTATGATTTAAACTAGTTAATAATGTTTTTTTCTTAAATTTGAATCAAACCGGACTTTGTTTACTCAAGATATACCATTTTATAACTTGTGCACTTATTTGCAATTTTCCTTTCTGGTGGTGTAGACATAATTTTAACATGTTCAAATCTTGTTGCATGCGATTCATATATGTATAAGTTGGTTGGTAGTAGGGCTTTGTATTTTCATCAGTCAATGACTTGATGGTCGATGGTTGTTGTTATCTCGTCAGGGGAGGGGTGTTTTAAGTAGAGTATCATCGGACCGATGGTGATACTCCTCAAATGAGGTTTATGGCTGACTGGTTTTGCATTGGTCGACTAAGACCTTGCCAACCCTTTGGTCGATGAACCTTTAGCGTCTGATGAATTTTCTAGGTGGAGTGCTAGTAAGTGTGACCAACATACATCCTATACAACCTGACCGATGAGCTTCAGGTCAATGAGAAGGCAGTTTGTCCTTGATCCCAAGAAAACCCAGATAGATGGGGCTCCATGAATGACGTTTAAGTAGGGTAGTAGCGATCGACCATAACTCTATTTTACAACCTGATAGAGTGGAAGCCTTGCCCGATGGCTAGGCAGAACCACACTGACTACCAGCCACCTATAAATACCCCTCTTCTCTCTCCCGTATCATTTTTTCAAATCCTTGGTTATGATCTAGAGACCGACTAGAACCCATTGGGGATCGACAATCGTGCTGGTTTGTGGATGCATGCTCAAGATCAAGTTCTCTTTGGTTTGATTGAAGGTTGTTAATCCAATTTCTTTCTCCATGCATGTAAGATCTTCCACCCTAAACCATTTTCTCTTGTTGTTGTTCACTAAGAAAGTTGTCTTCCTTCACTCTTTGTTCTAGATTCACCATGTTCGTGGAAAAAAGGGGCGTTCTTGGAGTTTTAGTGGATAAATCTAGGTGTTTTGTTGCTGATTTTAGAGTTCCACCTCTTGGATCTCAGTTTTCATCACACATAAGGTGAGTGATATAAGTTTAATAACATTTCTTGCTTACTTATAACATGCATTATCAATATATTGTTCTAGTAGTCTTGTAATATGAGAAAACATGATCTTTTGTGTACTATTTGACATATCTATGATGATGTTACATACTCTTAATTTGTACTTAGATTGTATAAATGTTAATATGATGTAAAATGAGCATTTCCTTGAACGCAAAAAGTCTGGAATTCGTGATACAAGTGTAAAGACGTCTAGAAATGTATCCTTATGGTGTTTTAGTACCCAATAAAAAGGAAATTCAACACACATATGAACTCTTGTTGTATGGTAGATATATTGTGGAGTTTATAATGCTTAGACTAACTGTATGGTGGCGTAATAATAGTTGGACGAAAGTCTAGTGCTGAAAGTAGCTCATCCATGCTAGGTTTCAAACATATAATGATCAAATTCTTAGAAATATCATAATTTTTTATTGGAAAATTATGATAAATTTTTGGTTGTTGTCTTGCTTATGACTCAATAAGCTCTCTAAAAAAATTTAGATTCTAGTGACACTCCTACAAGAAGTTATTACTATTTTGGTCTAAGTGCCATAACGGGCTTTTACATGCCCTAATTGAGGCGTGATTATCTTTATGATCAAGGTTATATACATATACCTTGATAGAGTGACATGGGACTGTTTTATATGTTTCATATCTTCTGAACTTACAATCTCTGATTTATTTTATGAGAATTATTTAGGTGCTTGTACGTAACTTGATTGATGCAGTCAAAATTACCTAACATGCTTAAGCAATCAAGTGTAACCTTAATTGTGACATCCCGCTATCACACAGACAACGAAATGCCACGCGAAAACGTGCAGAACTTCCATAAACCACATATTACCAAAAATACATGTTAATTAAAACTGATTGCGGAACGAAGATAAATAAAAACACTATTACATCCAGATCCTTATCCTGCAAGGAAACATGTTATATAAACATACATAAACCTTGATACGTGTCCGTAGTTCATAGGATCTAGTTGTAACATAGGCACAAAGAGTTCACCACATGTTTATATACAGAACAGACCATACCAGGCCAACAATAGGATATACAAAGCTACATCAGCTATACATCGTGGAACGTCGTCAAAACACCTCCAAGGACCCAAGTGTACATGGATGACTCTAGGACTCTACTACAAAATGACCAGAATAGCAACATATCCATCTCTTGCCTCCTACTGTTCTTCTTGCTGCTCGGTCGCAACCTCACGACCACCACCATGTCTAGCATGATCACCTAAAAAGGTTGAAAACCAACGGGGTGAGACACACAGTTCCAACGAGAAACATAACTCCCCACCGAACTATAAAACTTCAGATAAAACAGGTAACTAATATAAGATGCATATTAAACATAGCTTATCTTTATTACAACTTACCAAGATATCCGGGAGGCATATAACCAGATATTTTCTTATGGAACATGATTGACAAGACAAGATTTATAAGAACTTATCACAAGATATGAGGAACGTGTAAATAACTACAAGATATGACTAGAACAACTACACAAGCAAGGCCTCAACCAATGTTCCTTGTTTTGCCTTAAGCAATATATACTATACGACTGGATTACGATTTATTATGCCCTGAGGAAGTGAGCCGTACCACTCAAATCCAACCTTCAGCTGCGAAGCCCAAAATCGGTTCCATACAAGGTCAATGGAAGAGCCGAACTCCACGACCTCACCTTTTCATGGTCAGTGCATGATAACTAAAGTAGGAATGTAATCTCTTGCTTGAGTGGCCTCAGCCATAGGGTTAGCTCATGCAATCTACCCTTTTTATCTAGCCCACCTTGGTATAGGTCACGACGCTAGTATATTTGAGCCACGGGCCAGTTCACCATGCTCCTTGAGCCATGAATGCATTCATGCTCTATCATACTGAGCTATGGGACTGTTCACCATGCTCTTATACACATCTTGAGTCCACAACCACAGTTGCACTCTAATCCTCCTACTTTTGGCTAGGAGAAACCCCGCATATTCAACAATATGCGCTCCAGGTAATCTCGTAGGATAAACCCATTTCACCATCACCAGCTACTGACGATGATGGATCTATGGCCAGGGCAAAACTACATGAAATGTTCCACTATCATTAATTAGTATATTATAGGTGAATTGTTGAGGCAACCAGGTTATAAACAACATTGTGTATTATTACTGTCATTATCACATTGCCATGGGATCTCAGTCCCTCATCGCATAACATCACTGCCTCTCAAGGCTTTATCATCATACCTCATCATGGGATAATAATCCCTCATCTCATCATCAGAGGTTTACACCAAAACAAGCACTCAACCTTTATCAGATCACCAGACCTTTCTCATCATATTGGCAATACATGTTATCTCATCAACAAGGAGCATCCTTATTAAGTGTTATACAAAACACATACACCTCATAGCTCTTACCTGGCTATGAATTCATTTTATACACATGCATGGTTAGTATGCATATCAAGAGAGATAACTAGATCAACAAACATAAATCTTAGAGAACATAGTATTATTATCATGCCATTCAGATTTAGGGAGCAAATGATTGAAACCACATCCATTATTATGATCATATGGAGTATAAAGTTGTATATGCATGTCTGACAATTATATTAGTGTTATCAAACCGTGAGCATCCACTATGCCCTATATCTTATGAACATAACCAATATCTTATCATCTTACTTAACAATGACCTTAGGTAACAAACATATCACTGGTCACAACCTATCTTTCAAAATCATCTTAGCCAAAGATGCGGGCTCAAGACAACAAGTTCACCAACCTAGAGTTCCCGGGCTAGGCGCATCCTTTACCAAAGGTGTCGCCTACCCTCACCAAAGGTGTGGCAGGCAGGGCACTAACCCTCACCCAAAGGATATCAGCCACAAGCATAACGTGCACCTATGTACAAGGGGATAACGGGCAGACTAGATCTAAAGGTATGTTGTGCAGCCATGGACCAAGAGTGTATCGTGCAACTAGGTGCAAGGGAATATTGTGCAGCCATGACCAGTGGTGTGTCAGGCAACACATCCACCCCGTCGGCCAAGACGCCCTATCGCCCGCTAGGGTTAGGGTTCCATATTGGGCAACTGACAACACCATGTCGCCCAAGGCCAAAACCATACCACCCAACATGCACCCTCTTATCTAGCACAACATGGTGCCCAAGGGACTCTCATATTGTCCAAGGTACACTACTGCCATCCCTCAAACGTCACCATGTCACCCAAGGCATCCTATCATCCAACTAGGGTTTCACCATCCAAGACTCATATCGGGAAACACCAAAACCAACCCATGTCGCCCAGGGCACCAAGAAGATATATCTACCACACATCACATCAGTCAAGGGCATAACGCCCACAAACGCCTCCTAAGGCATAGGTTCATATCGGTCAGAAGGGTCAAACACCACTTAGCATATCGCCCAAGGTTCAACTCTAGAAGGGGGATATCGTGCAGAACACCATAAAGGGGGGTATCGTGCAAGAGTTCAAGGCCATGATGGGTTCATCATCTTCAACCTCAAGACTTCCACCAAGAAGCCCTAAGAGTTCAAGAGAGTCACCTCTCAAGACAATTAAGTGAGAGAGGGGTATTGCACAACTTCCATCACCTATCGGGCAACAAGGAGGTCCATCATCATCTCATATCGGCCAACCAACCAAAGCTCAACTCACCCTTGGATTAGGAGACCCTAGGATCACCTCTCAACAACAAAGTGAGAGAGGGGTTTTGCCTAAAGAACTCCACATACATGGTTCGGCCAACCCAAGGCAGCCCAAGATAACCATCTACACAAAGTCTAGGGTACATCTAAAGCAACCTCATAACCATTAAAGAAAGAAACATAACTAAAAGATGACATGGCCGATCAAGATAGCACATATAGCATGCAACATGAAAAAGAAGTAGTATAGCTAGGGTTAGGAGTTATGTAACCCGCCTCAAGCACACTCCACAAACTCCAAGGCTCCAAGCACCAAGCTTCAAGCTTCAAGGCACCACCTTTGGCCAACACTAAGAGAGAAGAGAACTCCATAACCACCATGGCCGAAAAGAAAGAGAGAAGAAGAAGAAGAAGGTGCCAAGGAAAGGAGAGATACTCTCCACAAGAGGAGAAGGAGCAAGACACTCTCTAGGGTTTGGCCACCACTAGAGGAAGAAGGAGACTAGAGTTATGTCTCCCACCAAGGAGAGAGAGTATCAACCACCAAACCCCACCAAGGGGAAGTGTATCGGCCACCAAGGAAGAAGGAAAGCAACTAAGGGAACTAAAGGAGCTGCTTGCAAGCAAGAAGGGTTGATTATATACTTAGGGGTGAAGAAGGAGAGCATGGCAAGGTGACACCCGACCCTAGTACACTTGTCCTAGGGTCATGCCAAATGCTAGCACCGTCAAAACCACATGTCCATGACTTTCCACCCACTAAGTAAAGCAACCGCAACTTCTCCCAAGATGGTGATACAAATGAGGCTAGGGTGGAGGGTGTGTGTCACCCAAGATGGAAACCCCACACATCCACCAACACCCTTGGCCGATACACCATCCTGGCCGATACAAGGCACCAGGCTCACCCTTTCCCGATACCAAGCCTCAACAAGGCTCAACAAGGCAAAACAAAGACCAACAAGGCTCAATAAAGCCCAAATCTACTCAAGCAATGAGCCCATCCCATCCTCTCAGACCTAGAGGATGCAAGGAGAGAGAAGGGCATCTCTCAAGGTGACAAACTTGCACACCAACCCTAAAACTTAGGTAATTTGCAAGTTGCACCTCAACCTCTCAACAAAGCACAAACAAACCCTAATCACAACTTCAGGTGATTAGCAAGCATCTCAACACAAGGTTTAGGCAAAGCAAATAGGGTAAGCCCAAAATAGAGGTCAGGGTCCTTACATTAAGCATGTAGTGTCATGTGACCATGAAACTATGTTAATGTCAGAATTTACTAGATAATGAAATGAATAACTCAAAAGGAGGTTGAAGTCATATACTACTGAGTATATACAGGTGGAGGGAGGGTATATCTGTAAAAAATGAGACCCGATAGGGGATCCACTCCTCACTGAATTAAAAAAATAAGTCCATCCATTTCCAAATAAGAAGGAAAGGAGGAATTTCATTCATTTTCAAATTATATACATATTAGAGCCATGCAATGGATAAAGCAGCGGAAACAAAACTATTACAAAGTTACATAATCATTCATATACAATTATTCCTCACCATAAAAGGTGGTATGACATAATAAAAAATGTATACATCCAAAGCCAGTTACAGAGGGAAGCTCGGCTATTCCAAGCTATCCTTAGGTCCAATATCCAATATGTAATCTTCGTGGATCCTTGTCTTCTAATATACCTAAAGCTGGTGGAAGAGAGCATCACCCAGAACATAGGAAACGAAATAGAGGTCAACAAAGAGCTGAGTATGTACTTATAATAAATACTTTGGGCATTATATAGGGTTGTAAGTGCAAAAGAAATGTTCCCACAAGAAGGGGTATTTATGCAATTAGGTAAGATCATGAGGATTATAACAAAAGGAATGAGGCATATTAAAATTCAGAGTACAAGCATGAGAATAAAAGTGTCTTGCCATAATAGTTAACCACAATAGAGTTCAAAACAATAAACATTTGCATGCATAACAATGTAGACTAAATATACCTAAAATAGGGCCATAACACCATAGGATCATGTCCTAAAAAAAGGGTGGAAACGCACACCCCGGGCGGAATATGCACACCCTTTATAAGTATGGTTGTACATAAGTACCATTATTCTAGATATTCTGGTCAAACATGTAGCATGCATAAATAGAGTATCAAGACTATCATTTCAGTGAATTTCTCATAAAAAGACAATTGTAGCAAGTGGGGTCCAAGAACCCATATAACAAATTAGTTCAACAACCACATGGAATATAATGAATTAAGAACATGAAATATGAAAGTCCAAGTAAATGATTTCAATTATAAATTAAGAGCTCAAGAGATGCCTCATTAAACTGAATGTGGGTTTTAGTCAAATAATGCCCAAATTAAAATAGAGAATGTACATACCTTATCTTCAGGGCTAGTAGTTAACTCATTGATATACTTGGTACCCAAAGTTGAGTATTCATCCTAGGAACATATTAACTATGTTAGTCAAATGAAAGTCAACATGTATTCATTCCTAATATAGTTATATATTTAGGTCTAACCCAAACTTCAATTACCTAATTGTATGAGGTTGAAATCTTATTATGTGAACATATGCTTCATTAGATGGCTATTTTGATTCAAGGATCCATATCTATCACACATAATCCTAGTTATGTCTAGGTTACATATAGTTGCAGATAATAATCTGTGTTGGTACCAATATACTAATAGATGTACTAGTGTACATGACTACTTAATGTTTCTTATAACCATGCTTTCCATTCATCCCTTTCTAAAAATATACTACATTAAATGAAAACATTTAGCAACTAAACTACGCAGTTTTACTGATGGCTATGTACCAAAGGATTGTACAAATATGTAGACTTAGATGATTATTGTTAGGATTTAAGGGGTTACATTAGGATACGGTTAACATTTACTAATTATTTATAGTATACTTACATCACTGTGAGTTTCCTCTTTATTATTTAATGCCTCTATCTATTGACGGATTCCAAAATACTAGAGATTGTAAGAAGGCATGGGCTAAACTTACATACTTTTGGCTATTAAATATCCATATTAATATATAATATGTCCACTAATCATTACATGTGCACTATGATACCCGAATATCATTAGTTATATAAACATTTTAGCTAATAATATCAATTAACCAATCATACTCTTCTTCTTAAGGTGATTTCAAAACGGAATGATAAGAGGATATAGTACTCACATGGAGATCCGCTAATGCACACCATCAGTCCCAAGTTCCCCATTGGGTTTGGCTTCATATCAGAGCATCCCAGGTGTCGACTCCATTGAAGATAAGCCAACATCCAGGTGTGTCAAGGTCGTACATCTATTCACATGTAATTCACATAGCTTGCTGAAACCCCAAGGTTGCATTTGCAACTACAGATGCAATAGCAATGTGAGTAGGAGGGATCCCTACTCTTCATGTTCATCAAAGGCTTGACAAAGGTTGGTGGAGTTTGGTGATCTTGTGATGATCTCAGTGACAGGAGAGGTTTGGGAACCCGTGGTTTCCTAGGTAGTGGTGGGGGTCAGAGAGGTTGAATGCAAGGAGGCAAGTTGTTGTGTTGCAAGCTGTTGAGTCTGAGACAATAGGAAGTAGGAGGTGGGGTGAGCAACATTGAGGCTAATAGAGCAGGTGAGGATTGTAGGACTGATGTGGCGGCTTCTCTGTCAAACAAAGAAGGAAAAATGGTTGAAGGGAGTATGTAGGTATGAAGTTCATAACTATACCAGTTAGTCTCCACCAAGGCATCGTCGGCTACTACAGTTCTAGGGGTGGTGGTTCTGTTGCTTTCATTTTCTATTATGGTGGCTCAGTATAGGGAGTAAGAGGAAAATAAAAGAATAAGAAGAGAGAAAGTGGAGCAAGGAGGAGGAGATCTTGTGGTTTGTTCGCCCGACTACATGTGAAGATTGTAGAGGTGGGAAAATGTGTGGAGGAGTCGGTGTAGTGGCTGCCAGATAAGATGTGGCCATAGAAGTAGATGGAAGTCTTCTTGCAGTAGCATGGCACAAGGGGAAATGTAGCCTATCTGGGCATCTGCATCTTCCATCACTACAGCCAACGGCAGTGGTCATCTCTATACATGGGCTGTTGGACGTAGGAGAGGGGGAGCACCACCGGCTAGAGCTAAGGCAAGGAGGAGGACAAGAGTAGATAGAAATATGTCAAAGTGAAAGGGAGAGGAAGATGAGTGAGGAGGAAGTGAAGTGAGGTGCATAGTTTAAGGGAGACACTGGGGCAAGGAGGTGGTAGGCGCCGATCTATTTACGGTGTTGGTCGCGGATTTTTTTGGCAGCCGATCAATGCAAGGCCTGGAGATAAGAGGGGTTGCTAGGGCTTCGGGGCATATGGGAGTGGGCTAGATGATCAAGGAGGAGGTGAAGAAGCACATGGGAAGACCGAGTCGGGGAGTCATAACAAGCGACATGTTTGTTGTCAGAGAAAGAGAACCAGTCAATTGGGGACTCAGAGATGATGACATGTCATCCGTGAGACCAGGTCAAGGTGATTTAGCCACATTATGGGAGGAAAGAATACTAGGAAAGTATCCTTACATAGAAAATGAATCGGACATGAGTCATTAGGACGTGATGGTATGAAAATAATGGGAACTTTAGGGTAAACTAGTGTTACATTATCTATATCCATTAGGCCTAAGTTTTCAATGCATTTTCTTACTCATTCAAGATGGATATATATTATCAAAGAAATGCCAAATTTTCTAGGTAGACCATTTGAGAAGCGAAGAGTCAAAATATATCTTAAATTTTACCTTTTGAATATGTTTCATATTAGATTTCACTACTAGTGTATTAAACATACATTTGATATATTTACTCCTCCAAAAGCTCAATTGTGACACTAAGTACACATCAACTTGGTTTACTTTATCCTATAATCTTAGGTGTATTTTAATGTGTCAGTTTGGATCCAAAATCATTATTTAGTATATTTGCACTTGAATTCTTATTTTAAATTTATCATGGTAAAAAAATCATTTATAAAGGAAATTTTAAATACACGATATTATTTGATAACTAATAATTCTAATATATCTTGAATTAGGTAAATAGGAACTAGTTATTAACATAATCAAATTGGGGCCTAGGGTAAGGGAGGTTTAATATGTTGCCCTAGATTTGAGTATTTTACAATACTCCACCCCTTACAGAGGATTTTGTCACTAAAATCCATCCATCACTATCCATGTGTGCTAAGTCATACTTCTAAACCAATCTAAGATTTCTAATACTTAAGGTAGTGGATTATAGTACAACACACAATATAGTATTAATATCCAAAACCCCATGGTAATCCTACATAATTTCATGCATCAAGTCCCCCACACTTTTCTTATATTCTAGGATGAACTGGCAACATTTTTACACCAAGACATAGATGATCTCAATGGTGCTACACTCATAAAAGTTACCTAAATTGTTATGAATGTTTCATTATATACTTACATGAACCATGTCCCAACACACATGAGATACTAGGTTGTTCTTTAGATCCTCATCTTCCATAATTTAAGCATGAATGACCAATATTCATATAAAGATTCCTAAATAGAACCATTTAGATTGTGACCGCTAAATATGTGCTATACTCTTGTGTATAAACATCAATCCTCAAGCACCATGATTCCTATAATTATTAATACTAAGTAAATTTTCCTTATCAACATCATCATCATCGTTGTCGTCATCGTCATCATCATCGTCATCATTGTCGTCGTCATCATCATCATCACCATCATCATCATCATCATCATCATCATCATAAATATTATTATTCATAATAGTCATTTATATGTATGATGTTCATATATGTCTTGTTTTCCTTCATGTATTAGGGTTATATCTTAATTTGAATTTATTTATAGATTTTATCAAGGGAGATGAATTATGATGTGTTACATGTCTAAGAAATCATTTGTACTTTAATAGGAATATTAGGGTTGAGTCTTAAGTTCAAGGTTTTGTTTTCCAATGGATATTCTCATTCATATTTAAGCACTATAGTGTGTTATATTGAACTTAGAGAATTAATCACCCGTGATTATTGATCAATGCATATTCACCATGGAATTCAATTATCACTTTGGGACAAATTTCAACTCAACACATCCAATTTCACTCATTAAATATCAAATGCATCATAAAATGCAATATTTCATAATTGATTCAATTCTCAAGGTTCTTAACTGAGTTTATGTTAATTTGATGTAGGTATCAATAAGGTTGAACAATCAGATGGGTCCCACCTTCACTCACCCTTGGTTTCATCCATTCGGTCTGACCAAACAGTTTCATCCATTCAGTCTCGCCAAATGGTTTAGCCATCCGGTCTTGACCAATCGGTTTCATCCATTCAGACTCAAGACCGAATGGACATACCCACCTCAAAACTGTTTGGACATCGCATGGTTTCAGACCGTTTGGGCGCCAAGGTCACAAGACCGATCAGCCGCGAAGACATTTTAGATGCGAAGACCATTTGGTCGAATGATCGAAACCGAATGGACTTTTCCACATCAAGACCATTTGAAGAGATTCAGTCTATGAGACCGTTTGAAGAAATTCAGTCTGCGAGGCCGTTTGAAGAGATTCGGTCTGTGAGACCGTTTGAAGAGTTTCGGTCTGCGAGACCGTTTGAGCTATACATGAAGACTAAATGGACACCTGCTACAAGACCATTTGCATGAAACCGTTTAAGCCATTCACGTGCATGCATGCAACTCAAAGACCGAATGCAGTGGTCGCACAGACCATTTGGACTAACCAAGGAGCAAACCAAATGAGTCATCACATGAAGAACGTGGAACAACATGCAAAGCAGCAGACTATAAGCTATTAGCAAACCGAATGGAATCTGTATGGAAAAGTCAAAGCACGAAGACCGTTTAGCATATGGAGTCCGAATGAAATGAAAACCGTTTGCGCATACAACATGCAAGACCATTTAGTCGGTTGTTCAAAACCATATAAATATCCAAAACCGAATGGAAGCTGGCCTTAAGACCGTTTAATGAATCATATTGCACCAAACAGTTTGATAGATTGTTTTGCATGCATGCATGAAGACCGATTGGAAAAGTCAAACTAGGATATAAGATCGTTTGTTGAAGTGCAGCAAATGTAAAGATCAAACATGATATTGAGTAGCTTGCATGACCGAACAGAGCAAACCGTATGTAAAGCCAAATTGTGTGGATAAGTTACGTGCATGGGAAGGCATGCATGCATGAAACCGATTGAAATGATTACCAAACCGTATGGAAAAGATATTAGCACGAAACCATTTAATAATCTTGACTGCAAAACCATTTGATGGTATTGGCTCCAAGACCGTTTGAAGGATTGTACTAAACCATTTGGTAAAGGATGCAATACCGAGACCGAATGGATTAGTTATACTTCAAAACCGTTTGCTGCGGAGACACATGCATGGAATAAACCGAATGAATCACTACGTGAAGACTGTTTGCTGACTGGAGCATGCAAACCGTATGATTAAGCATAGCCGAAGACCGTTTAAGCTGAACCTAGCAAGACCGTTCGGAGATAATATGCGTGAAGACTGTTGCTATTCGAGACCGTTTGGTTGAAAAGATCGAATGCCGCATGCAAGATCATTTGGATTTAGCAATGCAGACCGTTTGCTTCAAAAGAGCATATGCATGCAAACCGAACGACAGATCGAATGGAAAAGTTGCTGCTGTGAAGACCGTTTGGATCTGGAAACATGCGGACCGAATGGAGGAAATGTGAAAACCGTGAGCAAATGAAGACTATATGTTGTGCAAACCGAATGAGATGTACATGCAAACCGAATTAAGCAAACCAAATGGATGAGAGTAAAATGCAAACCATTTGGATAAGATATTTTCGGAATGGAATCACACCAAAAATATGAGGGCCAATCCAATACCTATAAATAGGACCAGTAGGGTATTTATTTTGGGGCATCAGTTCCGGGACGCTGACAGGCTGCCTGTACACAGGTCCGATCCAAATCCAGTGCCATCCATGCCAGTTTCATTCTACCTACTTCCCGTGCTGCAACCAAGGAGGCTGAGGAGAGAAGGAAGATGAAGCGAGGGAGACTGTCCGGTCTATCTTGGCATCTCCCGTTCACGTCCAGATCCACTCTAACATGACATAGAAGGCCGTATCTTCTTCAACGAGCTGCGACTACCTTCTACACCGAGTTCATGGCGGATTTCTCTCTCTTTCTTATTCTTCTTGTTTCTCGCATCATGAGTGAGTAGTACCTTTTTGCTGGAGTGCGGGGACTAGCCCCGCTGCTCATGCAAATCATGTTCTTTTATTAAACTCTCCATGGCAATGTATATAACTTTCCATTTCATTGTTAGTTAGTACGTTTGTAGTTGATTATCTACTTGCTTTCATCTTGTTCTCTCCCTTATTGCGAAATCTTCTATATATGGGATGGGATGGCGGTTTACAAGTTTGACTCCTTGACGAGAACTTCTGATAGGATTCCTTGAGGTCATAAGTGTTTGATCTGTGAGGGGACGAGACATCTAGCCTATGGTGATGCTTCTGTGGTCTAAACATCCCTCACGAAGGACCACAACCTTAGTTAGATTTTATATCATCTTGTTTATCGTCGATGAAAGTTTGTAGATCTATCACCTACTCGCTTATCAATTAATGCGGTTGACTCCCAAACTAGAAATAGAATGGGATTTCTTTGAGGTCGTAAGTGTATGATCCGCGAGGGGACGAGCCATATAGCCTTCAATGACGCTTCTGTGTGCCTAACGCCTGTCTGGGGGCCTACAACCTTCGTTGGATTTCTGTATCTTCCGAGCCGTAAGTAAGTGATCCGGTTGGTGACGAGACATCTAATGCCTAAGGTGATGCTTACGCGAACCTAATGCCCGTATGGGTGATTTTGCGGTAGCTCTATTTGGATTGTTTTAACTTGCCTGGATTGTTTGCATTGGAATGTGTTTGCGGGTGTAGCGGTGGTAAAACCTGACACCATCCCAACGATTCCATATCATTGATCTAAACCTAACTTTAATTCAACTTTTACTTTCTTGCAATTAGTTTAATTAACCTGAAATTAACCAATCGTTCTAAATATTAGTTTTACTTGAGCTAGATTCGACTGACAAGGATTCTTAAAAACGTTGTCCTTTGGGTTCGATCCTTAACTATACTGCGATAAGACTCGTCCGCTTGCGGGTGGTATTATTGCACTTTGGTTTTGGTAAAAGCTCGGGGATTTCAACCCCGAGTGAGTTTGTTAGTGAGATAAAATCCCACGTCAAATTCTGGCACAGTTTCCAGGGACAACGGAATCCGTTAGTCAAATCTAGTTCTTTTAAGACTAATTTAGGATTTGCTTTTTCTTTTGACACAATCAACCATCTACTTGAAATTTGACTCTACTCCGTGGTTCTCACTTTCGAAATCTTTCTATCTCAGGTAAAATCAAAGGCGTAGTGGATGCACCATTCAGACACCCCCAGATTAATAGCGAGCTTTGATCCCGAGATAGACAGAACCTTTCATTGTCAGATCAGAGAAAATCAAGAAAGGATGGCTCAAGAAGAAGAGGTAGCCCGAAGGGTGGCTCAAGCCATCAATGCACAAAGAGAGAGGCTCATACAAGAAGCCAGAGCTGCGGTTCAATAGGAAATCCTAACAGCGCAAGCAGCAACACAAGCAGCAGAACTACAAAAGGATCTTAGAGAGTTCTCAATCCTGAAAGCTGTGAATGTGCATCATGCAGTACAACCTCCCCACATCAATGCTACCAATTTCGAGATACGAGCATATTGGATCACCTTGCTTCAAAACAACCCTTTCTATGGAAAATAAGGTGAAGATAGTCAAGAACATCTTCTAAGGTTTATTGATCTTTGTGCTATGACAAAGCAAAAAGGAGTGCCTGATGATGCCATTAGACTATGTCTATTCAAGTATTCCCTTACTGATAGAGCCATAAGTTGGTACAATTCGTTACAAAGTGAAATACCCATCACCACCTGGGAACAATTGCAAAATGTGTTTCTAGAAAAATTCTATCCTCCATCTCTCACATATGAAATCAGAGGGCGAATAAAAAATCCCACTCAAGTTCCTGGAGAAACCCTTGCTGAAGCCTGGGATAGATACAAAGAACTTCTACGCAAGTGTCCACACCACAGAATTCCCAAGAACCAACTCATTGAGATTTTCTATAGGGGTGTGGATGATGATATTAAGAGATTCCTAGATTCCTCGTCTGGAGGAAACTTCATGCGTCAAAGTTATGACAGCGCATGGAGAGTCGTCACCCTGAGAGCAGAAAATCAAGCCAATTGGGGTAGATATGTAGGTAAAGGAGTTTTGAAAGTAGCTATGGCTGAAGCTACTCCCGAGTACAAATCTATCACTAAAACCTTAAAACTCTTAGTTGCCAAGAAAGACCATATTGAATCATCTCTTGCTTCCATTGGAAGAGGACATTCACCCACTCGACAACCAGAACAAGTCAAGTCCGCTTCCCTATTATGTGAAGCATGTAAATGAACTGATCATTCCACCGTATCATGCAATGTTCTTTACGATGTTGTTCTGAGCAACATATGTGGCCAAGGAGATAATGGCCAAATGGAAAATCTTAATGCTGTTAATACCATCCCTGGTCAAAGTTACTACAGTCTGAATCAGAATAGGAATCATCCAGGATTTCAATATGGAAACCCCTATGGAGCAGTAAACTCACATCAATTTGGTTCGAACAACCAGCCATGAGGCCCACCAGGATACCAGTACAACCAACAACAGAATTTTGGAAAACAAGGAAATTTCAAGGGTAACTTTCAGAATAGAAACTTCAATAATTATCAAAACAACTCCCAGTACCAGAGTCTTAACCAAATTCCTTATCAACAATAAGGACAACAAGCAGGTCCAGTTTCTCCTGATGACAAACTATCAACCATTAAAAATATGTTGCAAACTCAGTAAACTATGATAGCTAACCAACAAGCTCAATAGAAGGCTATTTAATCTCAACTAGCTCAACTTGCAGCTAGCATCAAGCCACCAGCTGGGGTTTTTGCTGGCCAACCCGAGAACAACCCAAAGCACCCAGAACAACTGAAGGTCGTAACCACCAAATCAGGAAAAGACTATTCTGATCCTCCCATCAAGACACTTGTGGTTGTTACTAATGAGGATGAGCCTGTGATCATTGAAGACTCAACAACACTAGAGTCTCAACCAGAAGAACCAGTAATTGCTGATAAGACAGATAAGGAAAGTCTTGAGAAACCTATTGATGAAGAAACTGAAACACCAGAACCTGATATTCCTATATACAAGCCTCGTATACCGTTCCCTGCTTGTTTAAGGCAAACAAAGCTGGATACTCAGTTCAATAAGTTTAAAGAAGCTATGAAGAAGCTTCATGTTGATATCCCCTTTCTCGATGCTCTAACTGAGATACCAGTCTGGACTAAGTACTTAAAGTCACTTCTCACAAGGAAGTATATAACTGAAGAGTATGAGATAGTAAAACTGGCGACAACTACATCTTATATCATTTTGAGCAAGATGCCCAAGAAACAAAAGACCCGGGATCCTTTGGAATTTCATGTCACATTGGTGACTCATCATGCAAGAAAGGATTGGCAGATCTCGGTGCAAGCATCTCTATTATGCCACTTAGCCTGTGCAAAAGACTAGGGTTTGCAGAATTGCTTCCAACAGGCATGACCATACAACTTGCAGATAATTTAGTAACTCTTCCCATGGGAATCATCGAAGATGTCCCAGTCAAAGTGGGCAAGGACTCTTATGTTCCGTGCGATTTTGCATCATGGACATTAAAGAAGGTGCCAGATATCCTATCATCTTTGGTCATCCGTTCCTCGCCACTGCAAGAGCCCTAATTGATGTTGAAGCTGGTACCTTACTGCTCAGATTAAGCAAAGAAACTCTTGAATTTAAAGTTTTTAAAAGTATGAGAAGACTAAGCATGCAAGAAGAAGTCTATCTAATTGACTGCATTGAGCAAATGTCACTTCTGACTCAAGAGCATCATGAATCAGACGATCCTTTAGAAGTTGCTCTAACGAACCCATCCATTGATGAACCAATTGATGAATAAGTAAAGGATTGCATCGAATCCCTCGACTCTGCTAAAGAAGATGTTGAAGCCACTTGTGAAGAACTCAAAGCTATGGAAACTACAGAAGAAACATGTGAAAACCCAGAGGCTCCTGAAATGAAGCCCCTACCCGAGGGACTGAAGTATGTGTTTTTTGACGATCTCAAAGTTTGCCCAGTTATTATAAATTCTGATCTAAGAGCTGAATAAGAAGATAAACTCCTGAAGGAATTAAGGGAAAGAAAGAAAGCAATCAGTTATAAAATGAGTGACCTCACTAGGGTCAGTCAAGCGTTGTGTATGCACAAGATCTCTATGATGGAATATCACAAGCCTACTATTGAGCATCAACAGAAATTGAATCCAAATATGAAGGAAGTGGTCCGTCGTGAGGTCATTAAACTGCTCACTGCTGGAATAATCTATCCGATATCAGATTTGCCATGGGTGAGCCCAGTGCATGTAGTCTCGAAGAAAGGTGGAACAATTGTTATACGGAATGAAAATAATGAACTCATCCCCACTCGAATAGTCTCAGGGTGGAGGATGTGCATAGATTATAGAAAATTAAACAAGGCAACTCAAAAAGATCATTTTCCAATGCCTTTCCTTGATCAAGTCCTAGAAAGGTTCACTCACCAAGAATATTTCTGTTATCTTGACGGTTACTCTAGATTCTATCAAATACCCATACATCCAGATGGCCAAGAGAAAACAACTTTTACCTGCCCATTCGAAACATACACATTTAAAAGAATGCCGTTTGGTCTCTGTAATGCACCCACAACTTTCCAACGTTGCATGGCTGCCATATTCGCTGGTCTTACTGAAACAATTATGGAGGTTTTCATGGATGATTTTTCTATATACAGAGATTCATTCGATTCATGTCTAAAGCACCTCTCCCTGATCCTCAAATGTTGTGAAGAAGCACATCTTGTGCTGAATTGGGAAAAGTGCCATTTTATGGTAAAGGAAGGCATTGTCCTCGACCATAGGGTCAGCAATAGAGGAATTGAAGTAGATCAATCCAAGATTGAAGTGATTTCTAAATTGGCTATCCCAACAAATGTAAAAGAAGTCCGTGCTTTCCTAGGTCATGCAGGATTTTACAGAAGATTCATAAAGGACTTTTCAAAGATAACCAAGCCAATGACAAATTTGTTACTAAAAGATGCTGAATTCAATTTTGACGAAGAATGTGTCAAAATCTTCAACACACTAAAGCAGGCTCTCACAACAAAACCCATCATTAGAGCTCCCTACTGGGACCACCCTTTTGAAATTATGTGTGATGCCAGTGACTATGCTGTGGGCGCTGTTTTAGGGCAATATATAGAGAAGAAACACTATGTGATCTATTATGCATCAAAAAATCTCGATGAAGCCCAGAGGAATTATGCAACTACCGAGAAAGAACTTCTAGTAGTCGTGTATGCCTTTGACAAGTTCAAATCCTACCTAATTGGTTCGAAGGTCATTGTCTACACAGACCACGCTGCCATTCGTTACCTTCTGGCAAAGAAAGATGCAAAACCCAGGTTGATTCGATCGATCCTCCTATTACAAGAATTTGATTTAGAGATAAGAGATAAAAAGGGTACAGAGAATGTTGTAGCAGACCACCTCAGTCACATCCACACTCTGGATACTGAGAAGATTTCAATCAATGATTCCCTGCCAGATGATCAACTAATGAAAGTCTCAGAAGCTGTACTGTGGTACTCAGATTTTGTGAACTACCTCGTTGCTGGGGTTATCCATCATCAATGCACCGGAAATGTAACGACCCCGCCTCCCGGTAACCCCCAATTAAGGGAGACCCAAAGGTCAGAGCCGTTATTCAATTAACAGGATCAAAGGTTCGACAAATAATCAATAATAATTATTAAATTCTACTAACTAACTAGAATTTGGTATAAAATTAAAACTTTACTTACCTTTGAAAACTTTGGAGATCTGTCTATCCAGAGCCTGAATTATTCTATCTAATCCTCCTTGCACTTTATTTCTTATTTTCACAATGTGTCACTTTACTGTTTGTTCTTTCAATTATTGTTCCTAAAATACCAACAAACAAAACGTCGGTCAGTATATTGAAATATACTGGTATGTGGGAACAAACAAAATTTCACAGATATGGCTAACAATTTAATAATCACAATCCAATTATTTATCAAGACAGTTTACATTTTCAATGTGTCATTCTCCACTGCTTTTGCCCTAACCCTGGCATACCCCTCTAGGGTTTCTCTTTTGCCATTGACTTAAGGCCACCTTCTCAATCCCGAGCTTGGTGCCTGGGAGTCACCTCTCATGGTGCTCCATAGTCATGCATCATAAACCACCTTCTCATTCCCGAGCTTGGTGTCTGGGGTCACCTCTCATGGTGCCCATGGGTCTACCCTCCTGGGCCTGACCTTTATGGCATCTTCCATCAGGGTGGCATGTAGGTGCGAGAATACACATTTCTTTATAATTGTGATAACCATAGTGACTTTATAATTTTGCAAGTATGAACATCCAACTGTTTAGATTGTATTCAATATGAGGAAACATTCAGAAAACCCTCGGGAAACTAATGCGATTAACCATAATTAACCACATACCTGTTAGGCTGATTTGAGATAGAATAGTCCATTCAATCCAATCAATCAATTCATCCAATCAAGCAAGTGTAAGAATCCTGAAATTACATTCAATTTCCTTTTTATCAAAATCTATCCAAACCATCTTGCTACTTATGGTTTCTATTCCTTTTTAGGGTTTCTTCCTCTTTTTAGGGTTTACTTTACGATTAGGGTTTTACTCTTTTTAAACCCTAATGTTCTCATCTATCCTTCACGAAAGTTATTAAGGTTACCTTTTACAAACACATAACCTTAATTCCAAATTAATGCACCATTAACCATAAATTAAGTCCATTAAGCCTCTTTTATATTAAAGCTACCATTTTTATCCTTTTTAATCTATGAAAAAGTCATTATGCTCGTTTATCATCAATTCGGAGTTCATTATGCTCTAATACTCATATGAACGTTATTTATCATTAATTCTACCTTTAATCCACTAGGAAACCCTAATTTCCACATTAAGGGTATTTAACCACAATTATGAAATTTAATGCTCGATATAGGTTATAACCATGAAAACTCAGTTCTATACATGAAATCGAATAATTAAAGCCATTAGTAGTCCCAATTACCAACATTAGGGTTTCAAGGCCCATTCAAACATATTCATGCACATGAATCTCTAATTAACTAATTACGTGCCAAATTCATCTTTTTCTATCTTAATGTATCTCTTTATGATTAATAGGTTAATATCAACTTTAATCATCATTAAACCCTATTAAATATATTAATCAACTCAAAATAGGGTTCTTTATACATTAATACATTAAAGTTGATATCTTCCATTACTTTTCGAATTTCAAGAGGAATCAAGCTTTAATTATATTTTTAATGGACTCGCCTCGATTTTCTAAGCAACTTTCATGTATAATGCACATCTATCCGAGCTACGGTTGAGGAGATATGAATTTAACAAAATTGACTTACTTCAAGCCAATGGGATTGCGCCACGTCACTTTACCCATGCAGCGATCTCACGAATTTGGAAAACATTTCGAAAAGACATCCATGCCCTTGGTTAAGTCAGCCGCTGCTTCAGCCCACGAAGGGCAAAACCATCCAACGGCCGTCATCTTCCTCCTCGGTTCAGCAACAGCAGCGACCGCCTAGGGCAGGCCTTAGCACGGCTCTTCCGCCCATGTCTGGGCTCGAACTCCACCAGGAACGTGCTCTTTGCCTCCGCCTTGCTTGGGTGCACATAGCCATCCCTCAAACCACGACCAAGATGACCGGTTTCTCCCTCGTCGGCCCTACCTATTGCAGCCGCCCCTGCAGCCTTGCGGCTGCCGATATGCGTACTCCAGAGCCTAGCTTCGACGGCCAAGTTGCTCTTTGGCAACGTGGCACATCAAGCCACCATGTTGACCTTGCCTTGGTTCCTTCTACCTCCATGCTCACGCTACTACCCTTGGCTAGGGTTTAAGAACGCAAACGAGAAAGAAGAGTGGAGGACTACGTGTGGGTTCTTCTAGATTCGGTCCAGGCTCGTATCCCTTATATAGGGGAGAGTATGAAGCCCTGCGTGCCTCAAGAGGACTCAAGTCCCAAACTTGAAAGGAAACACACTTTCCTTGGTTGTGAAGCAACCATCTCTCTCTCTCTCTCTCTCTCTCTCTCTCTCTTCATTATCTCCTATTTCCTTGATATTCCTTGTTGCATGGATATTTAGGAATTCAAAATTCCTCTCGCTTATCCTCTTTAATCTTGTCTTTTAACTCATTGGCCTCGAAATTATATTCTCCTCAAGTAGGAAAATACTCCTTCTTAAAAAGCCACATAATTCCATTAATTATGTATTCCCATTATCTTTATTTTGCAATTGTGGTATTTTCTCTTTCTTTCCTCTTCATTGGGACTCCTTGGACCCCAAGAAACTCTATTATTTCAAAATCCTTTTTATTGGATACTCATTATCCTTCTAGATGCATCTAAATGCATTATTCTTCATTATCATGTGTATTTCTTATTAAAATATTTCCTTTTGAGGATTTTCTCTTTATTTCTCTTTTATTTTCCTCATTGGTATTCCTTTTATCATTAGAAATCCTTGGGATACAAAATTCCACAAAGGATAACTCAATTATACCTCTTTTCACTTGCTTTCCACATTTCATCATTATTTTCAACTTCTTTCTTAATAAAGAAATACTTAATTGATCTTTTCTTTTCTTATTGCACTCTTTATGCAACTTTGGACTCCTTGGAACCCAAGGAACCCATGTGGCACGAAATCCACCTTCGGATTAAGTTCTTTACCTTCTAGAGGTTTCCACAATTTTCTTTTCTCGATTTCTTAATTAATTGAATTTCCTTGTTATTGGGCCCAATAGCCAATAAAGCCCACAATACAATCATCAAGGCTATTGTAAATGAAATTACATCATTATTTGTCCCATATGAGAGTTTATATTTCTCATCAGATGAACCCAAAATTGGGGTTGTAACATCCTTCCCCTCTTATAGGAATTTTGCCCTCAAAATTCCACCAAGCAAACAAACAACTAAGGATAAGCCTTTCATATGTCCATCATGGCTCCCATGTGGTCTTACCCTTTCCATGGTGCTTCCCAAGAACCTTTATCATCTCATATTCTTCCATCTGAGTTCTTTCTTACCTTGGTATATCATGCCCTCATAGGTAACTCAGGACATTTCAGCCTCTCATAAAGATGAATAGGTCCAGGGCTCAACACATGGCTTGAGTACCTCACATAATGTTCTAGATCGGACTCATGGAACACACTACTCATCATGTTATCCTGAGGGCAAGGCTAAACACAAATATCTCCACCAATCCATCTCAAATGGACCCATATATCGGGGACTCAACTTTCTCATCTGTAGCTTAGAGGGGTCGGATTTTCACATCACATATTCTCCCATAGTGAACTGCATGTCAGTCTGCTTTGCATCAGCTCGTGACTCATGTCACCACTGGGCTCTCTCTCGGCCATTGCACGATCAAAGAGACTTCACATACACACACTATGGTTCTCTTCTGACCTTCGTGAGGCCTCCTTCACCAACATCATCTTAATGAAGTGGTGACTGACACAACCTCCTTCTTGCATCCCAATAAAGGCTATGGTGGTTAACATCACATCTTAAGAACTGCCTCTATGTATCACCCTAAATGAGCACACATGCTCTCATCAGACCCTCTAGTCTGGATCATACTGTCCATTAGTATGGGGTGATAAACTGTACTATTTTTGAGTTCTTCATGTATCTACTTCCACCTTATGGAAGTGAACCTTGGTCATACCCAAGAACTGTTGAACTCACATCATGGTGTGGTTGAACCATCTTCTCTCTTAAGTAGTTCAACCGAATCTGTCTCGTGACAATACTCTTCCTTTATCATGTCATCTAGGTAAGGCGATCTACCATAACCCATATTGGATCTCGACCTTCCTTGATCCAGAGGGAGACTCACAACATCCACAATGATGAACTCCCATTCCCTCTCGGGAACTCTTTATACTTTATATCCATGTACTGGGTTACTGGTATTCGTCCTTCGCCTCCAGCTTGCATGGCCACATGCTACATGCAACTTTGTTTTAAGCATCCAAAGTGATACTATCACTTACTATCTTTTTAGTTTCACAGTGTTTGGTGATCTTAAAACCATGATCTCCTGTATGTCATGATTCCTCAAGGTCGATTCCTCGAAAACCCTAAACCACTCTCAATAGGGTTTTATTACCTTCCTATCCAAAGAAGTGTATCCAGGGTTCTACAACCATCCTTCTACCATGTCAAGGACTAGGCTGGCTATCCAAACAACCACTAATCTTGTTCAACATATCTCGTTTTATCTCTTTTTCTCAACTTAAGGTTAGCCTAACAACCTCAACTTCTTCTAGCTTTCAGCTAAACTAGGCACTATATCTCAACCAGAGCATTCATTACCACTTCTTATCCTTAGGTGTTAGGTAATGTCAAAGACATACACCTCCATGTATTATACTTATCCTCTCATCTCAAAGTCTAAGTTTTTCTGAATCAAGAAGCTCTTAGCTCCTCCTCATGGTGATCAAACTCAACCTTGGTTAACTTGCAAATTCCACATAGCTCCTGATAAAACATACTCTTAAGATGACTACACTACTTCTCTTAGTGTTTGTAAACCATCCATGTATCATTTACTCCACCAAGGTATGTTATCATCTCTATCCTCATACCTCATAGAAACATTCTAACTCACGTCATCTTTACCCTTGGTGTATGTCATGGATACTGTCCTATCTCTCACTCCCATAACAAGAAGAAATAAGCATTTGGCGGCTGTCCAAATACAAAGTTCTTCCTATTCCAAGAGTAGAGATGGTACAACCCACATTTCCAGTACACCTTCAATTCTAAGTTGAAACGTGCAACTTTTGTCTCTACATCCCAAACATCATGATATCAAAGTTATTTCCATGGGAAAACTGGTCCCGAACCTGCTTGGTCCAAACACAATCCTTGGTCATCTCCTCTAGGTCTATAGGGTGATGGCACTTTTGGGGTCATCCATTTTCCCTTATGCATTCAGAGAGTGCCCTACTCATCTGCCCTTTGGGTCCCATGAGTTCATGAAGGTGATCAATCTCCTAACCCATGGCCCTCAGATAATGATAGTTGTTACCTCCCGACCCTATGGTCATGGGAAACTAGGGAATTAGGCAACTCCTACTTCCATCGGTCTTATCCCTACCTGACCCTAGGATAGACTTATGATTATATCATAGTACATGTTAAACTTAGAACCTTACCCCATCCTTCATCATCGCTCTCTGCATTCTTGGGCTATCTTTCATCCTTTCGCAGGGATCATGGTGACCTTCCTACCTTGGTCAGGCCCCATACCGGTTACCTCCATGGTAACACCTCCATATGCACATAGAGAGGGTTATCTATGGGTCTATAGGTTCATTCTCATACCATGTACCTTTCACTTAGCTTTCTCAAGATCCCATGAAACCTCTTCTGGTTACCTCAACACCAAAAAAACTAGTATACACCCTACCAAAGGGTCCCTCTCCCAGGATGGGAGGAAACTACAACTCTTGACAACAAGGTCACAACCTTCCTTATGTTTAGGATCTGCATCCACATGAGCATGCCTAACCCAGCAGCTACTAAGGCACAAGCAGACCGCCTATTAACCCATGCTAGGTCATACTTGATTCTCTTTCCTCAACATTAGATCAACTTAGTTGTGAGGGGTTCATCAAACATACCCTTAACTTAAGGGGTTTCCTTTTCCTCTACACATGAGGAGTACCATGCTCAAAATTATAGAGACTCAAATCTCATCCTGAGCATTGGGTACACTGCTTCCCCTCTTAGGCCTAGAAACCCTAGGTCCACCTTTGGGTGTCCAAATGCATGCTCAACCTCTTAACCACGAATCAAGCATTTCCAAGGATGTCATCCATTCATTTGAGCAACACCTCAGAGTTGAGTCCTCTTCCAGGACAACCAACTAGGTACAAGGCTTCACAACTTGCTACTTCATCCTCCTCAGGGTCTAAGGTACTCTTTGTCTCATCTCAACAGGTAAACTCCTATACCATAGGCACATAGGTTCCAGAAGAATCATCCTCTCCTTAGGGTCTGGTTCCTCTCATGGCAACCAAGACATCATTAGCCTCCAAGGGTCAAGCATATGGCAACCACTATCATCCACTTAGGTCACATCATCCTCAACTCCCATTGTTCCTCAAGTTTTGGGGTTTTAGGCTTCCAACCTTCTTTCCTGAGGTCTTCTCTCTCTCTCTAGAGCTAATCCTACAACCAACCTCTCTATAAGAGGTCCTTTCTTCATGAAGGATCAAGCTCATAAGCATATCCCTACCTGGTGAAGCCTATGCTCAACCTTATGTTTGCTCATGATTATCCTTAGCTCTTTATGCTTATCACATAAGATATCCAACATACTCCCTTGACCAGGGTTTCCACCTACTAGTCATACTACAGATGTACTCTGGGTGCAAGCTATACCCTACTTTCCTAAGCCTATAGGGTATCTATAGGTTCTCCTCTGACCTCATCCATGGAGGAGCCATCCTCCGCTCTAACATGCACGACCCTCTCCATGGCTGGGTCACCAAAGGTACTAGGTCATCTAACCTCTTATGGAATCCCAAAGGCATGTCCAACCAAACACTCGATCAACCGTGACATCTAACTCATCATGTCATCTTTCTCTCTAACCTTCACTTAGGGTTAGGGTTATCCTCATCCTCAAAGGATCTGCTAGGTCTCTACTCTTAATGGAGGTCTCTACCTCCAAGACCAACTCTCTCTACTCATTCTCCTACCAAGGAGGTCTAGCCTCAGGTTTCTCCTGAGAGCAATGACAACTCGTGTCATACAACCTAAGCATGTATCTATTCTTTTACGCTTACCCTATTAAGCTTATGTCCATGACATCTTATTTACATGCTTTTTATTAATTTAGTGGAGGATTCCTTAATCCTTATCAACCTTACCCATACCTCAAGAGGGCAAGGAGAAGAGAGGAAACCCTAATCCTTAAGGTCCTTATCAGAATTTGAGTTGCGAAGGGATGAACAAGATGAGAGAGTCCTAAAGGTATCTTATTTCGATTCATACCCTAAGACTTTGGCCAGACAGTCACACATATCCGGGAGTCCTCGTATTCTGACTAGCGATGCGGAGGAAAATATTGCCAGCCCCCGGTCGTGATCCTTGTCTAGACACCTCTGTCTTTCAGATAATCCTCTAATAACTCCCTTGGGTTCTACATAATTTGTAAAATTTAATAATTATTAAAGATTAATTGAGGAACCTATGCTCTGATACCAATTGTAACGACCCCGCCTCCCGGTAACCCCCAATTAAGGGAGACCTGAAGGTTAGAGCCGTTATTCAATTAACAAGATCAAAGGTTCGACAAATAATCAATAATAATTATTAAATTCTACTAACTAACTGGAATTTGGTATAAAATTAAAACTTTACTTACCTTTGAAAACTTTGGAGATCTATCTATCCAGAGCTTGAATTATTCTATCTAATCCTCCTTGCACTTTATTTCTTATTTTCACAATGTGTCACTTTACTGTTTGTTCTTTCAATTGTTGTTCCTAAAACTCCGACAAACAAAACGTCGGTCAGTATATTGAAATATACTAGTATGTGGGAACAACCAAAATTTCACAGATATGGCTAACAATTTAATAATCACAATCCAATTATTTATCAAGACAGTTTACATTTTCAATGTGTCATTCTCTACCGCTTTTTCCCTAACCCTGGCATACCCCTCTAGGGTTTCTCTTTTGCCATTGACTTAAGGCCACCTTCTCAATCCCGAGCTTGGTGCCTGGGAGTCACCTCTCATGGTGTTCCATAGCCATGCATCATAGACCACCTTCTCATTCCTGAGCTTGGTGTCTAGGGTCACCTCTCATGGTGCCCATGGGTCTACCCTCCTGGGCCTGACCTTTATGGCATCTTCCATCAGGGTGGCATGTAGGTGCGAGAATACACATTTCTTTATAATTTTGATAACCATAGTGACTTTATAATTTTGCAAATATGAACATCCAACTGTTCAGATTGCATTCAATACGAGGAAACATTCGGAAAACCCTTGGGAAACTAATGCGATTAACCATAATTAACCACATACTTGTCAAGTTGATTTGAGATAGAATAGTCCATTCAATCCAATCAATCAATTCATCCAATCAAGCAAGTGCAAGAATCCTAAAATTACATTCAATTTCCTTTTTATCAAAATCTATCCAAACCATCTTGCTACTTATGGTTTCTATTCCTTTTTAGGGTTTCTTCCTCTTTTTAGGGTTTACTTTGCAATTAGAGTTTTACTCTTTTTAAACCCTAATGTTCTCATCTATCCTTCACGAAAGTTATTAAGGTTACCTTTTACAAACACATAACCTTAATTCCAAATTAATGCACCATTAACCATCAATTAAGTCCATTAAGCCTCTTTTATATTAAAGCTACCATTTTTATCCTTTTTAATCTATGAAAAAGTCATTATGCTCATTTATCATCAATTCGAAGTTCATTATGCTTTAATACTCATATGAACGCTATTTATCATTAATTCTACCTTTAATCCACTAGGAAACCCTAATTTCCACATTAAGGGTATTTAACCACAATTATGAACTTTAATGCTCGAAATAGGTTATAACCATGAAAACTCAGTTCTATACATGAAATCGAATAATTAAAGCCATTAGTAGTCCCAATTACCAACATTAGGGTTTCAAGGCCCATTAAAACATATTCATGCACATAAAACTCTAATTAACTAATTACGTGCCAAATTCATCTTTTTTGATCTTAATGTATCTCTTTATGATTAACAAGTTAATATCAACTTTAATCATCCATTAAACCCTATTAAATATATTAATCAACTCAAAATAGGGTTCTTTATACATTAATACATTAAAGTTGATATCTTCCATTAATTTTTAAATTTCAAGAGGAATCAAGCTTCAATTATATTTTTAATGGACTCCCCTCGATTTTCTAACCAACTTTCATGTATAATGTGCATCTATCCGAGCTACCGTTGAGGAGATATGAATTTAACAAAATTGACTTACTTCAAGCCAATGGGATTGCGCCACGTCACTTTACCCATGCAGCGATCTCACGAATTTGGAAAACATTTTGAAAAGACATCCATGCCCTTGGTTAAGTCAGCTACTACTTCAGCCTGCGAAGGACAAAACTGTCCAACGGCCGTCATCTTCCTCCTTGGTTCAACAACAGCAGCGTCCGCCTAGGGCAGGCCTTGGCGTGGCTCTCCCGCCCAGGTCTGGGCTCGAACTCCACCGGGAACGTGCTCTTTGCCTCCGCCTTTCTTGGGCGCATGTAGCCGTCCCTCAAACCACGAACAAGATGACCGGTTTCTCCCTCGTCGGCCCTGCCTATTGCAGCCGCCCCTGCAGCCTTGCGGCTGTCGATATGCACACTCCAGGGCCTAGCTTCGACGACCAAGTTGCTCTTTGGCAACGTGGCACATCAAGCCACCATGTTGACCTTTCCTTGGCTCTTTCTACCGCCATGCTCACGCTACTACCCTGGGCTAGGGTTTAAGAATGCAAATGAGAAAGAAGAGTGGATGACTATGTGTGGGTTCTACTGGATTCGGTCCAGGCTCGTATCTCTTATATAGGGGAGAGTATGAAGCCCTAAGGCATGCCTCAAGAGGACTCAAGTCCCAAACTTGAAAGAAAACACACTTTCCTTGGTTGTGAAGCAACCATCTCTCTCTCTCTCTCTCTCTCTCTTCATTATCTCCTATTTCCTTGATATTCCTTGTTGCATGGATATTTAGGAATTCGAAATTCCTTTCCCTTATCCTCTTTAATCTTTCTTTTAACTCATTGGCCTCAAAATTATATTCTCCTCAAGTAGGAAAATACTCCTTAAAAAAACCACATAATTCCATTAATTATGTATTCCCATTATCCTTATTTTGCAATTTTGATATTTTCTCTTTCTTTCCTCTTCATTGGGACTCCTTGGACCCCAAGAAACTCTATTATTTCAAAATCCTTTTTACTGGATACTCGTTATCCTTCTAGATGCATCTAAATGCATTATTCTTCATTATCATGTGTATTTCTTATTAAAATATTTCCTTTTGAGGATTTCTCTTTATTTCTCTTTTATTTTCCTCATTGGTATTCCTTTTATCATTAGAAATCCTTGGGATACGAAATTCCACAAAGGATAACTCAATTATACCTCTTTTCACTTGTTTTCCACATTTCATCAATGTTTTCAATTTCTTTCTTAATAAAGAAATACTTAATTGATCTTTTCTTTTCTTATTGCACTCTTTATGCAAATTTGGACTCCTTGGAACCCAAGGAACCCATGTGGCACGAAATCCACCTTCGAATTAAGTTCTTTACCTTCTAGAGGTTTCCACATTTTTCTTTTCTCGATTTCTTAATTAATTGAATTTCCTTGTTATTGGGCCCAATAGCCAATAAAGCCCACAATACAATCATCAAGGCTATTGTAAACAAAATTACATCATTATTTGTCCCATATGAGAGTTTATATTTCTCATCAGATGAACCCAAAATTGGGGTTGTAACAGGAAATGCACTGAAGAAATTTATGCATGATGTGAAACAATATCACTGGGATGAGCCATATCTTTTTAAGCTAGGTGCTGATGGGCTTTACAGATGATGTATTGCTGAGATAGAAACCAAACTCATTCTAGAGCACTGCCACTCTGGCCCAGTTGGAGGCCACATGAGTTCTAAGAAGACTGCAATAAATGTTTTGCAATGTGGATTCTTTTGGCCAACCATATCCAAGGATTCCTACAACTTTGTTCTATCATGTGACAAATGTCAAAGAACATGTAACATTACGAAGAGAGATGAGATGCCACTTAAGTTGTGGCAAGAAATTGATATATTTGATGTTTGGGGTGTGGACTACATGGGGCCATTCCCATCTTCTTACATATTTTCTTACATCCTAGTAGCGGTTGATTACGTCTCAAAATGGGTTGAAGCTATACCAACCGTCACTAGTAATTCCAAGCCCGTCATCAAATTATTCAAAGATATTATTTTCCCCCATTTTGGAGTGCCACGAACCGTGATATCTGACGGAGGGTCTCACTTCTTGGAAAGAAGCTTTGAAGCTTTACTGAGAAAATATGGTGTAACACATAAGGTAGCGTACAGGTAGAGGTTTCTAATCGTCAACTAAAGACCATTCTGGAAAAAACTTTAGGCCGCAATCGAAAGGATTGGTCAGTAAAAATCAACGACACATTATGGGTCTATCGAACTGCTTACAAAACTCCCCTCGAGACTACACCGTTCCGATTAATATATGGAAAGGCTTGCCATCTGGCTTTCAAATTGGAACATAAGGCATGGTGGGCAATAAAACAACTGAATTTCGACATGAAGAAAGCAGGCCAGGCCAGGATTCTGCAACTTCAAGAGCTGTATGAACTCAGGATGACAACTTATTAGAATGCACGAATCTACAAAGAACACACCAAACTTTGGCATGATGGTCATTTGAAAAGAAAAGACATACAAGTGGGAGACCAAGTTCTACTGTTCAACTCAAGGTTGAAGCTTTTCCCAGGGAAACTCCGCTCCCGCTGGTCTGGACCGTACATTGTCAAAAGCATTTCCCCACATGGTGCTTTCTCTTTATGGAGTGAAAAGTCGGGTGAATTTGTGGCGGACGGCCAACGCTTGAAAAGATATTTCACCACAATAGATATGAGCACCGAAGAAATAATATATCTCTCCAATCCAAAGGAACCACTGTGAAGTTGAAGATATCAAGTCGAGCCATCGACATAAAACAAAGGCGCTCGTCGGGGGGCAACTCGATAAATAAATTCGTATTTAGTTTTCAATTTTGAATTAGAATTTTTTCCTTAATTTTGTTTTCACCTTTTAGATAATTTTGCACCAAATAAAATTCATATCGCGAGATACTATCTTGAGTTCTGATTGATCTTGCTTTTCTAGATTTTCAGATGGAGGACGTGCGCTGTCTGGAATGCAACCACATCCAGTGGTCCAAGCGGCATGAAATTTCCCCTCCATCTGGGATTTAGAGTTTTCTCAAGACGAGAAAATTTCTAAGTTCAAGGTGGAGGGTGGGTGGTACGTATCTTACTTTCCACCTTCACCCATCTAAATCAGTCTTAGATTTTCATCGCCGCATTTTTGACAAAAAATTTCAAAATTTTCAAATAAATTTTCAAAATTTTAAAGTTTTAAAGCTTTCAAAGAATTTGAACAGATACTTGATGACTTTTTGACACTTCCTGTTTCATAAAAAGTCACTAACTAACCTGCTATGCATTTTAAATCATTATATCCTCCTTATTCGAAGTAAATCCTCCAAAGGACCAATTTTTAAAACAAAGCCTTTTGATTGAAATCATCTTGTGAAGCTTATGATTCCTAATGTCATGATACTTATGCAAAATTGGCAAGTGTCTGTCGAATTGATAGGGATCAAACACGTCGTGCTTCCTAACTGACTAGTAGAACAACAACATGGAATCCCTACCGGATCTGCATCAAGTCATTATCTGAGCAGAGTTTGACAAAGAGAACAACCCGGTGCACTGAATTGTAAATCAAGTTGCATTCTGATCTGAACTCTCTTCTACACTTATTCTATCATCTTCGTACCCCTCCATTCATAAAAAAGAAACAAAAATAGCCAAAATAGTGCCAAACCCTAAGTTCGGGGTGGCACACCACTTCCCTCTATATCTGCTTCTTCCATACCTCTAACAGATAAACAGGGGCGTACCACAAAAAAATGCAATCTCGAGTCTAATAGAGGAGAGATTTGCAAACAAAAAGATGCCAAAGCACACACAAAAAGAAATGCAATCTCGAGTCGAATAGAGGAGAGATTCACACAAAAATTCAATAAATGAAATTGCAAATAAAACAATAAAAATCTCGAGTCGAATAGAGGAGAGATTTTTTTCTTCCTTCCATACCACCACCATTCACTCCATTTTCTACCTAATGGCACAATGAATGCATACCCTATCCTCAAAAACACCAGTGTCATATCAAATGCACACTTGTTGTTCTGTGGGTGTCTCTGGACTCTTACAAAACTCTTTGACATGCTTGTTGTTGGAAAAAATGAGGAGGAAGTGATATTAGAAAATGAACTCAGGAACGAAGATATGGTAAGATGTGTTTAGTGGTCTCAGGAGGTTGAGATACTGAGTCATATTGAGCAGAAAGAAAACATTCGTGATGTGAAGATGAAGCAATCACATGAAATTGAAAGTATTCATTTGGCGACTGTTTCAGATTTTGTGTTACTCGAGGACGAGCAACGTTTAAGTTCAGGGTATTTTGATCAATGCATATTCATCATGGAATTCAATTATCACTTTGGGACAAATTTCAACTCAACACATCCAATTTCACTCATTAAATATCAAATGCATCATAAAATGCAATATTTCATAATTGATTCAATTCTCAAGGTTCTTAACTGAGTTTATGTTAATTTGATGCATGTCTCGATAAGGTTGAAAAATCAGATGGGTCCCACCTTCACTCACCCTTGGTTTCATCCATTCGGTCTGACCAAACGGTTTCATCCATTCGGTCTCGCCAAATGGTTTAGCCATCCAGTCTTGACCAATCAGTATCATCCATTCAGACTCAAGACCGAATGGACATACCCACCTCAAAACCGTTTGGACGTCGCACAGTTTCAGACCGTTTGGGTGCAAAGTTCGCAAGACTAATCATCCGCAAAGACCATTTAGATGCGAAGACCGTTTGGTCGAATGATCAAAACCGAATGGACTTTTCCACATCAAGACCGTTTGAAGAGATTTGGTCTGCGAGACCATTTGAAGAAATTCGGTCTGCAAGACCGTTTGAAGAGATTCGGTCTGTGAGACCGTTTGAAGAGTTTCGGTTTGCGAGACTGTTTGAGCTATACGTGAAGACCGAATGCACACATGCTATAAGACCGTTTGCATGAAACCGTTTAAGCCATTCACGTGCATGCATGCAACTCAAAGACCGAATGCAGTGGTCACGCAGACTGTTTGGACTAACCAAGGAGCAAACCGAATGAGTCATCACATGAAGAATGTGGAACAACATGCAAAGAAGCAGACTGTAAGCCATTAGCAAACCGAATGGAAGTTGTATGGAAAAGTCAAAGTGTGAAGACCATTTAGCATATGAAGTCCGAATGAAATGAAAACCGTTTGCGCATACATCATGCAAGACCATTTGGTCAGTTGTTCAAAAAATATCCAAAACTGAATGGAGGTTGGCCTTAAGACCGTTTAATGCATCACATTGCAGCAAACGGTTTGATAGATCGTTTTGCATGCATGTATGAAGATTGATTGGAAAAGTCAAACCAGGATACAAGACCGTTTGCCGAAGTGCTGCAAATGTGAAGACCGAATGGGATATTGAGCAGCTTGCATGACCGAATAGAGCAAACCGTATGCAAAGCCAAATCATGTGGATACGTTACATGCATGGGAAGGCATGCATGCATGAAACCGATTGAAATAATTACCAAACCGTATGGAAAAGATATTAGCACGAAATAGTTTAATAATCTTGACTGCAAAATCGTTTGATGGTCTTGGCTCTGAGACCGTTTGAAGGATTGTACTAAACCGTTTGGTAAAGGATGCAATACCGAGACTGAATGGATTAGTTATACTTCAAGACCGTTTGCTGCAGAGACACATGCATGGAAAAAACCCAATGAATCACTTCGTGAAGACTGTTTGCTGACTGGAGCATGCAAACTGTATGATTAAGCATAGCCGAAGACCGTTTAAGTTGAACCGAGTAAGACCGTTCAAAGATAATATGCGTGAAGACCGTTGCTATTTGAGACCATTTCGTTGAAAAGATCGAATGCCGCATGCAAGATTGTTTGGATTTAGTAATGTGGACCGTTTGCTTCAAAAGAGCATGTGCATGCAAACTGAACGACAGATCGAATGGAAAAGTTGCTGCTACAAAGACCGTTTGGATATGGAAACATGCAGACCGAATGGAGGAAATGTGAAAACCGTGAGCAAATGAAGACCGAATGCTATGCAAACTGAATGAGCTACACATGCAAACCAAATAAAGCAAACCGAATGGAGTTGAGTAAAATGCAAACTGTTTGGATAAGATATTTTCTGACTAGAATCACACCAAAAATGTGAGGGCCAGTCCAGTGCCTATAAATAGGACCAACATGGTCCTTATTTTGGGGCATCAGTTCCAGGATGCCGACAAGCTGCCTATACACAGGTCCGATCCAAATCCAATGCCGTCCACACCAGTTTCATTCCACCTACTGCCCGTGCTGCAACCAAGGAGGCCGAGGAGAGAAGGAAGACAGAGTGAGGGAGAATGTACGGTCTGTCTTGGCATCTCCCGTTCGTGTCCAGATCCGCTCCGACACGACGTAGAAGGCCATATCTTCTTCACCAAAATGTGACTACCTTCTACACTGAGTTCATGGAAGATTTCTCTCTCTTTCTTATTCTTCTTATTTCTCGCATCATGAGAGAGTAGTACCTTTTTGCTGGGATGCAGTGACTAGCCCCGCTGCCCATATAAATCATGTTCTTTTGTTAAACTCTCCATGATAATGTATATAACTTTCCATTTCATTGTTAGTTGGTACGTTTGTAGTTGATTATATACTTGCTTTCATCTTGTTCTCTCCCTTATTGTGAAATCTTCTATATATGGGATGGGATGGCGGTTTACAAGTTTGACTCCTTGATGAGAACTTCTGATAGGATTCCTTGAGGTTGTAAGTGTATGATCCGTGAGGGGACGGGACATCTAGCCTACGATGACACTTCTGTGGTCTAAACATCCCTCAGGGAGGACCACAATCTTAGTTGGATTTAGTATCGTCTTGTTTATCGTCGATGAAAGTTTGTAGATCTCTCACCTACTCGCTTATCAATTAATGTGGTTGACTCCCAAACTAGAAATAGAATGGGATTTCTTCAAGGTCATAAGTGTATGATCCGCGAGGGGATGAGCCATCTAGCCTTCGGTAATGCTTCTGTGTGCCTAACGCCTATATAGGGGGGCCACAACCTTCGTTGGATTTCTATATCTTCAAATCTGTAAGTAAGTGATCCGGTTGGTGACGAGACATCTGATGCCTAAGGTGATGCTTACACGAACCTAACGCCCGTATGGGGGGTTCTACAACAGCTCTATTTGGATCGTTTTATCTTGCCTGGATTGTTTGCATTGGAATGTGTTTGTGGGTGTAGCGGTGGTGAAACCCGACACCATCCCAGTGATTCCATATCATTGATCTAAACCCAACTTTAGTTCAGCTTTTACTTTCTTGCAATTAGTTTAATTAACCTCAAATCAACCAATCGTTCTAAATATTAGTTTTACTTGAGCTAGATTTGACTGACAAGGATTCTTAAAAATGTTGTCCTTTGTTCGATCCTTAACTATATTGCGATAAGACTCGTCCGCTTGCGGGTGGTATTATTACACTTTGGTTTTGGCAAAAGCTCGGGGATTTCAACCCCGAGTGAGTTTGTTAGTGCGATAAAATCCCACGTCAAATTCTAGCACCGTTGCTAGGGACAACGGAATCAGTTAGTCAAATCTAGTTATTTTAAGACTAATTTGGGATTTTGGTTTTTCTTTTGACACAATCGATCATCTACTTGAAATTTGACTCTACTCTGTGGTTCTCACTTTCGAAATCTTTCTATCTCAGGTAAAATCCAAGGCGTAGTGCATGCACCATTCGGACAGCCCCAGATTAATAACGAGCTTTGATCCCAAGATAGACAACACCTTTCATCGTCAGATCAAAGAAAATCAAGCAAGGATGGCTCAAGAAGAAGAGGTAGCCCGAAGGGTGGCTCAAGCCATCAATGCACAAAGAGAGAAGCTCATTCCAGAAGCCAGGGATGCTGTTCAACATGAAATCCTAGCAACGCAAGCAGCAACACAAGCAGCGGAACTAAAAAAGGATCTTAGAGCGTTCTCAATCCCGAAAGCTGTGAATGTGCATCATCCAATACAACCTCCCCACATCAATGCTGCCAATTTCGAGATACGAGCACATTGGATCACCTTGCTTCAAAACAACCCTTTCTATGGAAAACAAGGTGAAGATAGTCAAGAACATCTTCTAAGGTTTATTGATTTTTGTGCTATGACAAAGCAAAATGGAGTGTCTGATGATGCCATTAGACTCCGCCTCTTCAAGTATTCCCTTGTTGATAGAGCCATAAGTTGGTACAATTCTTTGCAAAGTGAAATACCCATCACCACCTGGGAACAACTGCAAAATGTATTTCTAGAAAAATTCTATCCTCCATCTCTCACATATGAAATCAGAGGGCGAATAACAAATTTCATTCAAGTTCCTGGAGAAACCCTTGCTGAAGCCTGGGATAGATACAAAGAGCTTCTACGCAAGTGTCCACACCACGGAATTCCCAAGAACCAACTCATTGAGATTTTCTATAGGGGTGTGGATGATGATATTGAGAGATTCCTAGATTCCTCATCTGGAGGAAACTTCATGTGTCAAAGTTATGACAGCGCATGGAGAGTCATCACCCTGGGAGCAGAAAATCAAGCCAATTGGGGTAGATCTGTAGGTAAAGGAGTTTTGAAAGTAGCTATGGCCGAAGCTACTCCCGAGTACAAATCTATCGCTGAAACCTTAAAACTCTTAGTTGCCAAGCAAGACCATATTGAATCATCTCTTACTGCCATTGGAAGAGGACATTCACCCACTCGACAACCAGAACAAGTCAAGTCCGCTTTCCTATTATGTGAAGCATGTAAAGGAACTGATCATTCCACCTTATCATGTAATGTTCTTTATGATGTTGTTCTGAGAAACATATGTGGCCAAGGATATAATGGCCAAATGGAAAATCTTAACGATGTTAATACCATCCCTGGTCAAAGTTACTACAATCCAAATTAGAATAGGAATCATCCAGGATTTCAATATGGAAACCCCTTTGGAGAAGTAAACTCACATCAATTTGGTTCGAACAACCATCCACAAGGCCCACCAGGATACTAGTACAACCAACAATAGAATTTTAGAAATCAAGGAAATTTCAAGGAAAACTTTCAGAATAGAAACTTCAATAATTATCAAAACAACCCCCAGTACCAGAGTCTTAGACAAATTCCTTATCAACAACAAGGACAACAAGCAGGTCCAGTTTCTCCTGATGACAAACTATCAGCCATTGAAAAGATGTTGCAAACTCAGCAAACTATGATAGCTAACCAACAAGCTCAGCAGAAGGCTATTGAATCTCAACTAGCTCAACTTGCAGCTAGCATCAAGCCACCAGCTGGGGTTTTTGCTGGCCAACCTGAGAACAACCCAAAGCACCCAAAACAACTGAAGGCCGTAACCACCAGGTCAGGAAAAGACTATTCTGATCCTCCCATCAAGACATCTGTGGTTGTTACTAATGAGGATGAGCATGTGATCATTGAAGACTCAACAATACTAGAGTCTCAACCAAAAGAACCAGTAATTGCTGATAAGACAGATAAGGAAAGTCTTGAGAAACCTATTAACAAAGAAACTGAAACATCAGAACCTGATATTCCTGTATACAAGCCTCGTATACCGTTCCCTTCTCATTTAAGGCAAACAAAGCTGGATACTCGGTTCAATAAGTTTAAAGAAGCTATGAAGAAGCTTCATGTTGATATCCCCTTTCTCGATGCTCTAGTTGAGATACCAGCCTGGACTAAGTACTTAAAGTCACTTCTCACAAGGAAGTATATAACTGAAGAGTATGAGACAGTAAAACTGGCGATAACTACATCTGATATCATTTTGAGCAAGATGCCCAAGAAACAAAAAGACCCAGGATCCTTTGGAATTTCATGTCACATTGGCGACTCATCATGCAAGAAAGGATTGGCAGATCTCGACGCAAGCATATCTATTATGCCACTTAGCCTGTGCAAAAGACTAGGGTTTGCATAATTTCTTCCAATGGGCATGACCATACATATTGTAGATAATTCAGTAACTCTTCCCATGGGAATCATCGAAGATGTCCCAGTCAAAGTGGGCAAGGACTCTTATGTCCCGTGCGATTTTGTCATCATGGACATTAAAGAAGATGCCATATATCGTCTCATCTTTGGTCGTCCATTCCTCGCCACTGCAGGAGCCCTAATTGATGTTGAAGATGGTACCTTACTACTTAGATTAGGCAAAGAAACTCTCGAATTTAAAGTTTTTGAAAGTATGAGAAGACCAAGAATGGAAGAAGAAGTCTATCTATTTGACTGCATTGAGCAAATGTCACTTCTGACTCAAGAGCATCATGAATCAGACGATCCTTTAGAAGTTTCTCTAACGAACCCATCAGTTGATGAACCAATTGACGAACAAGTAAAGGATTGCATCGAATCCCTCGACTCTGCTAAAGAAGATGTTGAAGCCACTAGTGAAGAACTCAAAGCTATGGAAACTACAGAAGAAACATGTGAAAACCCAGAGGCTCCCGAAATGAAGCCCCTACCCAAGGGACTGAAGTATGTGTTTTTAGACGATCTCAAAGTTTGCCCAGTCATTATAAATTCCGATCTAACTACTGAATAAGAAGATAAACTCCTGAAGGAATTAAGGGAAAGAAAGAAAGCCATCAGTTATAAAATGAGTGACCTCACTGAGGCCAGTCAAGCATTGTGTATGCACAAGATCCCTATGATGGAAGATCACAAGCCTACTATTGAGCATCAATGGAAATTGAATCCAAATATGAAGGAAGTGGTCCGTCGTGAGGTCATTAAACTGCTCACTGCTGGAATAATGTATCTGATATCATATTCGCCATGGGTGAGCCCAGTGCATGTAGTCCCGAAGAAAGGTGGAACAACTGTTATACAAAATGAAAACAATGAACTCATCCCCACTCGAACAGTCATAGGGTGGAGGATGTGCATAGATTATAGAAAATTAAACAAGGCAACTCAAAAAAACCATTTTCCAATGCCTTTCCTTGATCAAGTCCTAGAAAGGTTGGCTCACCAAGAATATTTCTATTATCTTGACGGTTACTCTGGATTCTATCAAATACCCATACATCCAGATGACCAATAGAAAACAACTTTTACCTGCCCATTCAGAACATACACATTTAAAAGAATGCCGTTTGGTCTCTATAATGCACCCACAACTTTCCAACGTTGCATGGCTGCCATATTCACTGGTCTTACTGAAACAATTATGGAGGTTTTCATGGATGATTTTTCTGTATACGGAGATTCATTCGATTCATGTCTAAATCACCTCTCCCTGGTCCTCAAATGTTGTGAAGAAGCACATCTTGTGCTGAATTGAAAAAAATGCCATTTTATGGTAAAGGAAGGCATTATCCTCTGCCATAGGGTCAGCAATAGAGGAATTGAAGTACATAAATCCAAGATTGAAGTAATTTCTAAACTGGTTATCCCAACAAATGTAAAAGAAGTCTGTGCTTTCCTAGGTCATGCAGGATTTTATAGAAGATTCATAAAGGACTTTTCAAAGATAACCAAGCCAATGACAAATTTGTTACTAAAAGATGCTGAATTCAATTTTGACGAAGAATGTGTCAAAAGCTTCAACACACTAAAGCAAGATCTCACAATAACACCCATCATTAGAGCTCCCAACTGGGACCACCCTTTTGAAATTATGTGTGATGCCAGTGACTATGATGTGGGCACTATTTTAGGGCAATATATAGAGAAGAAACACTATGTGATCTATTATGCATCGAAAACTCTTGGTGAAGCCCAGAGGAATTATGCAACTACCGAGAAAGAACTTCTAGCAGTCGTGTATGCCTTTGACAAGTTCAGATCCTACCTAATTGGTTCGAAGGTCATTGTCTACATAGACGACGCTGCCATTCATTACCTTCTGGCAAAGAAAGATGTAAAACCCAGGTTGATTAGATGGATCCTGCTATTATGAGAATTTGATTTAGAGATAAGAGATAAAAAGGGTACAGAGAATGTTGTAGCAGACCACCTTAGTCGCATCCACACTCTAGATACTGAGAAGATTCCGATCAATGATTCCCTACCGGATGATCAACTAATGAAGGTCTCAGAAGCTGTACCATGGTACTCAGATTTTGTAAACTACCTCGCTGCTGGGGTTATCCATCCTCAATGCACCGGAAATGCACTGAAGAAATTTATGCATGATGTGAACCAATATCATTGAGATGAGCCATATCTTTTTAAGCTATGTGCTGATGGTCTTTACAGACGATGTATTGCTGAGGAAGAAACCAAACTCATTCTAGAGCACTGCCACTCTGGCCCAGTTGGAGGCCACGAGTTCTAAGAAGACTGCAATAAAGGTTTTGCAATGTGGATTCTTTTGGCCAACCATATCCAAGGATTCCTAAAACTTTGTTCTATCATGTGACAAATGTCAAAGAACATGTAACATTACGAAGAGAGATGAGATGCCACTTAAGTTGTGGCAAGAAATTGAGATATTTGATGTTTGGGGTGTGGACTACATGGGGCCATTCCCATCTTCTTATGGATTTTCTTACATCCTAGTAGCGGTTGATTACGTCTCAAATGGGTTGAAGCTATACCAACCGTCACTAGTGATTCCAAACCCGTCATCAAATTATTCAAAGATATTATTTTCCCCCATTTTGGAGTGCTATGAACTGTTATATCTGACGAAGGGTCTCACTTCCTGGAAAGAAGCTTTACTGAGAAAATATGGTGTAACACATAAGGTAGCGGACATGTAGAGGTTTCTAATCGTCAACTAAAGGCTATTCTGGAAAAAACTGTAGGCCGCAATCGAAAGGATTGGTCAGTAAAAATCAACGATGCATTATGGGACTATCGAAATGCTTACAAAACTCACCTCGGGACTACACCCTTCCGATTAATATATGGAAAGGCTTTCCACTTGCCTTTCAAATTGGAACATAAGGCATGGTGGGCAATAAAACAACTGAATTTTGACATGAAGAAAGCAGGCCAGGCCAGGATTCTACAACTTCAAGAGCTGGATGAACTCAGGATGACAGCTTATGAGAATGCACGAATCTACAAAGAACACACCACACTTTGGCATGATGGTCATTTGAAAAGAAAAGACATACAAGTGGGAGACCAAGTTCTACTGTTCAACTCAAGGTTGAAGCTTTTCCTAGGGAAACTCTGCTCCCGCTGGTCTAGACCGTACATTGTTAAAAGCATCTCCCCACATGGTGCTTTCTCATTATGGAGCAAAAAGTCGGGTGAATTTGTGGCGAACGAACAATGCTTGAAAATATATTTCACCACAGTAGATATGAGCACCGAAGAAATAATAGATCTCTCCAATCCAAAGGAACCACCGTGAAGTCAAAGATATCAAGTCGAGCCATCGACATAAAACAAAGGCGCTTGTCGGGAGGCAACCCGATAAATAAATTCATATTTAGTTTTCAATTTTGAATTAGAAAATTTTCCTTAATTTTGTTTTCACCTTTTAGATAATTTTGCACCAAATAAAATTCACATCGCGAGATGTTATCTTGAGTTCTGATTGATCTTGCTTTTCTAGATTTTCAGATGGAGGACGCGTGCTGTCTGGAATGCAACCACATCTAGTGTTCCAAACGACATGAAATTTCCCCTCTATCTCAAATTTAGAGTTTTCTCAGGACGAGCAAATTTCTAAGTTTGGGGTGGAGGGTGGGAGGTACGTATCTTACTTTCCACCTTCGGTCATCTAAATCAGTCTTAGATTTTCATCGCCACATTTTTGACCAAAATTTTCAAAATTTTCAAATAAAATTTCAAAATTTTAAAGTTTTAAAGCTTTCAAAGAATTTGAATAGATACTTGATGAATTTTTGACACTTCCTGTTTCATTAAAAGTCACTAACTAACCTTCTATGCATTTTAAATCATTATATCCTCCTTACTCAAAGTAAATCCTCCAAAGGACCACTTTTTGAAACAAAGCCTTTTGATTGAAATCATCTTGTGAAGGTTATGATTCCTAACGTCATGATACTTATGCAAAATTGGCAAGTGTCTGTCGAACTGATACATATCAAACATGTCGTGCTTCCTAACTGACTAGTGGAACCACAACATGGAATCCCTACCGGATCCGCATCAAGTCATTATTTGAGCAGAGTTTGACAAAGAGAACAACCTGGTGCACTGAATTGTAAATCAAGTTGCATTCTGATCTAAACTCTCTTCTACACTTCTTCTATCATCTTCATACCCCTCTATTCATAAAAAAGAAACAAAAATAGCCAAAATAGTGCCAAACCCTAAGTTCGGGGTGGCACGCCACTTCCCTCTATATACGCTTCTTCCATACCTCTAACAGATAAATAGGGGTGTACCACAAAAAAAATGCAATCTCGAGTCGAATAGAGGAGAGATTTGCAAACAAAATGATGCCAAAGCATATACAAAAAGAAATGCAATCTCGAGTTGAATAGAGGAGAGATTCACACAAAAATGCAATAAATGAAATTGCAAATAAAATAATAAAAATCTCGAGTCGAATAGAGGAGAGATTTTTCTTTCTTCCTTCCATACCACCATTCACTCCATTTTCTACCTAATGGCACAATGAATGCCTACCCTATCCTGAAAAACACCAGTGTCAGATCAAATGCACACTTTTTGTTCTACGGGTGTCTCTGGACTCTTACAAAACTCTTTGACATGCTTGTTGTTGGAAAAAGTGAGGAGGAAGTGATATTGGAAAATGAACTCAGGAATAAAGATATGGTAATATGTGTTTAGTGGTCTCAGGAGGTTGAGATACTGAGTCATATTGAGAAGAAAGAAAGCATTTGTGATGTGAAGATGAAGCGATCACACGAATTGAAAGTATTCATTTGGCGACCGTTTCAGATTTTGTGTTACTCGAGGAGGAGCAATGTTTAAGTTCGGGGTATTTTGATCAATGCATATTAACCATGGAATTCAATTATCACGTTGGGAAAAATTTCAACTCAACACATCCAATTTCACTCATTAAATATCAAATGCATCATAAAATGGAATATTTCATAATTGATTCAATTCTCAAGGTTCTTAACTGAGTTTATGTTAATTTGATGTAGGTCTCGATAAGGTTGAACAATCAGATGGGTCCCACCTTCACTCACCCTTGGTTTCATCCATTCAGTCTGACCAAATAGTTTCATCCATTTAGTCTCGCCAAACGGTTTAGCAATCCGGTCTTGACCAATCAGTTTCATCCATTCGGACTCAAGACTGAATGGACATACCCACCTCAAAACCGTTTGGACGTCGCACAGTTTCAGACCGTTTGGGTGCCAAGGTCGTAAGACCGATCAGCCGCGAAGACCGTTTAGATACGAAGACCGTTTGGTCGAATGATCGAAACCGAATAGACTTTTCCACATCAAGACCATTTGAAGAGATTCGGTCTGCGAGACCATTTGAAGAAATTCGATCTGCGAGACTGTTTGAAGATATTCAGTCTGTGAGACCGTTTGAAGAGTTTCGATCTGCGAGACTGTTTGATCTATACGTGAAGACCGAATGAACACCTTCTACAAGACCATTTGCATGAAACCGTTTAAGCCATTCACGTGCATGCATGCAACTCAAAGACTGAATGCAGTGGTCTCGAAGACCGTTTGGACTAACCAAGGAGCAAACTGAATGTGTCATCACGTGAAGAACGTGGAACAACATGCAAAGTAGCAGACTGTAAGCTATTAGCAAACCAAATGGAAGCCGTATGGAAACGTCAAAGCGCGAAGGCCATTTAGCATATGAAGTCCGAATGAAATGAAAACCATTTGCACATACAGCATGCAAGACCGTTTGGTCAGTTGTTCAAAATTGTATAAATATCCAAAACTGAATGGAGGTTGGCCTTAAGAACGTTTAATGAATCACATTGCAGCAAACAGTTTGATAGATCATTTTGCATGCATGCATGAAGACCGATTGGAAAAGTCAAACCAGGATACAAGACCGTTTGCCGAAGCGTAGCAAATGTGAAGACCGAACGGGATATTGAGCAGCTTGCATGACCGAATAGAGCAAACCGTATGCAAAGCCAAATCATGTGGATAAGTTACGTGCATGGGATAGCATGCATACATGAAACCGATTGAAATGATTACCAAACCGTATGGAAAAGATATTAGCACAAAATCGTTTAATAATCTTGACTGCAAAACCGTTTGATGGTCTTGGCTCCGAGACCGTTTGAAGGATTGTACTAAACCATTTGGTAAAGGATGCAATTCTGAGACCGAATGGATTAGTTATACTTCAGGACCGTTTTCTGTCGGAGACACATGCATGGAACAAACCGAATGAATCACTACATGAAGACTGTTTCATGACTGGATCATGCAAACCGTATGATTAAGCATAGCCGAAGACCGTTTAGGCTGGTATATGAGCAAGACCGTTCGAAGATAATATGCGTGAAGATAGTTGCTATTTGAGACCGTTTGGTTGAAAAGATCGAATGCCGCATGCAAGATCGTTTGGATTTAGCAATGCGGACCGTTTGCTTCAAAAGAGCATATGCATGCAAACCGAACGGCAGATTGAATGGAAAAGTTGCTGCTGCGAAGACCGTTTGGATCTGGAAACATGCGGACCGAATGGAGGAAACGTGAAAACTGTGAGCAAATGAAGACCGAATGTTGTGCAAACCGAATGGAGGAGAGTAAAATACAAACAGTTAGGATAAGATATTTTCAGACTGGAATCACACCAAAAATGTGAGGGCCAGTCCAGTGCCTATAAATAGGAGCAGCAGGGTCCTTATTTTGGGACATCAGTTCCGGGACACTGACAGACTGCCTGCACATAGGACCAATCCAAATTCAATGCCGTCCATGCCAGTTTCATTCCACCTACTGCCCGTGCTGCAACCAAGGAGGCTGAGGAGAGAAGGAAGACAGAGCGATGGAGACTGTCCAGTCTGTCTTGGCATCTCCCGTTCACGTTCAGATCTGCTCCGACACAACGTAGAAGGCCATATCTTCTTCACCGAGCTGTGACTACCTTCTACACTGAGTTCATGGTGGATTTCTCTCTCTTTCTTATTCTTCTTGTTTCTCACATCATGAGCGAGTAGTACCTTTTTGCTGGGGTGCGAGGACTAGCCCTGCTGCCCATGCAAATCATGTTCTTTTGTTAAACTCTCCATGGCAATGTATATAACTTTCCATTTCATTGTTAATTGGTACGTTTGTAGTTGATTATCTACTTACTTTCATCTTGTTCTCTCCCTTGTTGCGAAATCTTCTATATATGGGACGGGATGGCGGTTTACAAGTTCGAATCCTTGACGAGAACTTCTGATAGGATTCCTTGAGGTCGTAAGTGTATGATCCGTGAAGGGACGAGACATCTAGCCTACGGTGATGCTTCTGTGGTCTAAACATCCCTCAGGGAGGACCACAACCTTAGTTGGATTTTGTATCATCTTGTTTATCATCGATGAAAGTTTGTAGATCTATCACCTACTTACTTATTGATTAATGTGGTTGACTCCCAAACTAGAAATAGAATGGGATTTCTTCGAGGTCGTAAGTGTATGATCCACGAGGGAACGAGCCATCTAGCCTTTGGTGACGCTTCTGTGTGCCTAACGCCTGTATAGGGGGCCCAAAACCTTCGTTGGATTTCTATATCTTTGGATCCGTAAGTAAGTGATCCAGTTGGTGACGAGACATCTGATGTCTAAGGTGATGCTTACGCAAACCTAACGCTCGTATGGGGGGTTCTGCAACAGCTCTATTTGGATCGTTTTATCTTGCCTGGATTGTTTGCATTGGAATGTGTTTGCGGGTGTAGCGGTGGTGAAACCCGACACCATCCCAGCGATTCCATATCATTGATCTAAACCCAACTTTAATTCAACTTTTACTTTCTTGCAATTAGTTTAATTAACCTGAAATCAACCAATTGTTCTAAATATTAGTTTTACTTAAGCTAGATTCGAATGACAAGGATTCTTAAAAACATTGTCCTTTGGGTTCGATCCTTAAATATACTGCGATAAGACTCGTCTGCTTGCAGGTGGTATTATTGCACTTTGGTTTTGGTAAAAGCTCGGGGATTTCAACCTTGAGTGAGTTTGTTAGTGCGATAAAATCCCACGTTAATTATAGTATACACCTTAATGTACTCATGTCATGATTAAGATGTACTTGATTCATTTTCACTTTTAATTCATTATGCTACCCGGGGATAAGAGTATGTTCATTAATTTTATCATCCTTAGTGTGCTGAATCTTATTTCTTGAGCCGACTTACCCATACCATTTGTATTAAAAGAAATATATGAGCCTTTTTTTAATTATCCAAGTAACATTCATGGTGGTCAAATCAACAAGGCTTACTCATATATCATAATTATGTGATATCTAAATTGTTTGACTTTAATTTAGGGAGTTACCCAAGTTCTACTTATTACACCACCATCAACTCCTGGTTATCCCTTAAGTTAAGCTACACTCCTAAGCACATAAGACTCCACCCCTTAAAAGGGTTCATCTATGACTTATCTAATCACCTAGATGGGTAACAAAGGTGGATCTAGGTTGTATATTTATTCCTAGTATATACCACTTCAAACTAAACATAGGATCTCATGTTAGATCCTGCTAATCAAGGATTTCCACACTAAAGGTTTTCTTTGTTGTTCAACTTCCTTGTGATGGGGACTTGGTTCCAAAACCATTGATTAAATCTGATTTTTTTAGTGTACATATAATTTAATAATGAATTTAAGTTTAAGAAAGAAAACTCTGCAATGCAAAACCAAAATTGATGCCAAAATCGATCCAAGAACCAAGTCATCTACAACATGGCACATACACTATCATCCTATCCCCACTTCATGCTACAAAAAGGGATCTAATCCTTTTATCACCTAAAAGGTCATACGACTACTTCCCTAATATGTAAGCATGAGAGAGAAGGGTTCTTAACACACACAATCAACATCAATCATAACCTATCAAAGCATGACATCTACCATTCCCCACGTCATTCTTGATCACAATTCACATTGCCTCATCCTGAGACCTAAGGGAACATGAGATCACCCACATTATAGGAAGAGATTTAGGGTTTTGCTATTCCACAATCATTTATAACCTAAGTGCATCCACAAGGCAATGTGATCTACAAAATCAAGATATTCCTCTCAGTCACTAGGTAACCAAATTACACCATTGGATATGAGAGATGTGACAACTTAAGGATATCCGCACAAACCTATAGTTTTCATCAACCAATTCACACCTATTTGGCATAACAAGCTTAATGGGAATGGTATTCAACTCTTTGATAGACAAATTTGGAAAGAACTATGTGGAGATACTCTGTGTTGATGGCAAGCACGCCCAACCATAGTCAAACTAGTTCATATAATCACTTATCAATAAAGGAATCATTATAACTCTAAAATCATGTCAACGCCTACATTTCTTATCCATGCATGCCCAGTCCTCATCAACGATGTATATGAAGCACGCTAGAATAACGAGAATGGTTGATGACGAGAACTAGGGTTGAGCTTAAGTATGCATGTCCAAGTCAATCTACACTTAGTAGTATTCTAGATAGCCTCCCAGAAGTCAAGAGATGTCAATTAATCGCTTAAAAAGTCAATTCCTATGCAGGGAAATTTTATTATCCAAAAACAATGAAGGGTTAACTTCCCAAAAACCAAGTCTCAGTCACATAGTGGTTTGGGGTGTGGAAATCATGAAATTAGATCCGGATTGACATCCTATTTGGTATTCCACTACTTAAGAGTAGGTACATCTACTACATGTAGATGGCCACCTAAATACCTAATTAAGGGTCAACCTAGGATTACTTGAAATAGTAAAATTACCGAATGCTTTTGGCTCTGATACCATTTTGTAAAAAATGAGACCCGATAGGGGATCCACTCTTCACTGAATTAAAAAAAATAAGTCCATCCATTTCCAAATAAGAAGGAAAGGAGGAATTTCATTCATTTTCAAATGGTATACATATTAGAGCCATGCAATGGATAAAGCAGTGGAAATAAAACTATTACAAAGTTACATAATCATTCATATACAATTATTCCTCACCATAAAAGGTGGTATGACATAATAAAAAAATGTATACATCTAAAGCCAGTTATAGAGGGCAACTTAGCTACTCCAAGCTATCCTTAGGTCCAATACCCAGTATGTAATCTTCGTGCATCCTTGTCTTCTAATGTACCTAAAGCTGGGTAGAAGGGAACATCACCCAGAACATAGGAAACAAAATAGAGGTCAACAAAGAACTGAGTATGTACTTATAATAAACACTTTGGGCATTATATAGGGTTGTGAGTGTAAAAGAAATGTTCCCACAAGAATGGGTCTATATGCAATCAGGTAAGATCATGATGATTATAACAAAAGGAATGAGGCATATTAAAATTCAGAGTACAAGCATGAGAATAAAAGTGTCTTGCCATAACAGTTAACCACAATTTAGTTCAAAAAATAAGCATTTGCATGCATAACAATATAGACTAAATATACCTAAAACAGGGCCATAACACCATAGGATCATGGCCTAAAAAAATAAGGGTGGAAATGCACACCCCGGGCAGAATACACACGCCCTTTATAAGTATGGTTGTACATAAGTACCACTATTCTAGATATTCTAGTCAAACATGTAGCATGCATAAATAGAGTAGCACGACTATCATTTCAGTGAATTTCTCATAAAAAGACATTTGTAGCAAGTGGGGCCCAAGAACTCATATAACAAAGTAGTTCAACAACCACATGTAATATAATGAATTAAGAACATGAAATGTGAAAGTTCAAGTAAATGATTTCAATTAGAAATTAAGAGATAAAGAGATGCCTCATTAAAATGAATGTAGGTTTCAGTCAAATAATGCCCAAATTAAAATAGAGGATGTACATACCTTATCTTCAGGGCTAGTGGTTAACTCATTGATATACTTGGTCCCCAAAGTTGAGTATTCATCCTAGGAACATATTAACTATGTTAGTCAAACAAAAGTCAACATGCATTCATTCCTAATATAGTTATATATTTAGGTCTAACCCAAACTTTGATTACCTAATGGTATGAGGTTGGAATCTTATTATGTGAACATATGCTTCATTAGATGGCTATTTTGATTCAAGGATCCATATCTATCACACATAATCCTAGTTATGTCTAGGTTACATATAGTTGCAGATAATAATCTATGTTGGTACCAATATACTAATAGATGTACTAGTGTACATGACTACTTAATGTTTCTTATAACCATGCTTTCCATTCTTCCCTTTCTAACAATATACTACATTAAATGAAAACATTTAGCAACTAAACTATGCAGTTTTACCGATGGCTATGTACCAAAGGATTGTACAAATATGTAGACTTTGATGATTATTGTTAGGAATTAAGGGGTTAAGTTAGGATACGGTTAACATTTACTAATTATTTATAGTATACTTACATCACTCTGAGTTTCCTCTTTATTATTTAATGCCTCTATCTATTAACAGATTCCAAAATACTAGAGATTGTAAGAAGCCATGGGCTAAACTTACATACTTTCGACTATTAAATATCCATATTACTCTATAATATGTCCACTAATTGTTACATGTGTACTATGATACCCGAATATCATTAGTTATATAAACATTTTAGCTAATAATATCAGTTAGTCAATCATACTCTTCTGCTTAAGGTGATTTCAAAATGGAATGATAAGAGGATAAAGTACTACATGGAGATCCTCTTATGCACACCATCAGTCCCAAGTTCCCCATTGGGTTTGGATTCATATCGGAGCATCCCAGGTGTCGACTCCATTGAAGATGACCATGGAAAGATGAGCCAACATCCAGGTGTGTCAGGGTCGTACATCTATTCACATGTAATTCACATAGCTTGCTGAAACCCCAAGGTTGCGTTTGCAACTGCAGATGCAATAGCAATGTGAGTAGGAGGGATCCCTACTCTTCATGTTCATCGAAGGCCTGACAAAGGTTGGTGGAGTTTGGTGATCTTGTGATGATCTCAGCGACTGGAGAGGTATGGGCACCCGTGGTTTCCTAGGTAGTGGTGGGGGTCAGAGAGGTTGAATGCAAGGAGGCAAGTTGTTGTGTTACAGGCCGTTGAGTCTGAGATAATAGGAAGTAGGAGGTGGGGTGAGCAACATTGAGGCTAATAGAGCAGGTGAGGATTGCAGGACTGATGTGGCGGCTTCTCTATCGAACCACTAGTACATAACCAGCCTTTAGTGTCGGTTTCTAAGCGACACCTATGTGGGTGCCGCTAAAAGCCCAAACTTTACACACCGGTTCTCAAACCGACGCCACAACCCTTCGCGTGCCGCCGAAAATGCGCCAACAGGGGGTATAGGCGTCGGTTATCCTCTTCATAACTGACACTGAATCACCCGCTTACACGGCTATATCGTCCGTTTTATACAATTATCCGACACGTATTGCCATGGCCGTGCTGGCCAACACGGCCGTGGTGTCTGGCGTCATTAGGGAAATCGACGTCGGTACTATTATGGAAACTGACACTGTAACCTTATGTCATCGGTTTTATACAAATAACTGACGCCTATGATTTGATTTTTTTTGTCAGTCTGCAGACCTGCTGTGGCTGGTCACAGGATGAGAAACCTACAGTTCAGTTATGAACTACAGGTTTTACGACATCCATTGATATCAGCCAACAACATGCCACAAACCTACAAAATTAACATTATGGACAACTTATTATATATGTGATTCACACTCATGTATAAGAAAATTTAATTCATATTATTTTTTCATCACACACATGTAGAAACTAGTAGCAACCTGTAGTTCCATTTATTTCATCTCTTTTCACATTCAGACACATGTAGAAACATTTATGTATTGATGATTTTCACACACATATGACAATTCATACAAATTCATTCACATTCACACAAAATTAATTATGAGAACAAAGTTATTCTTTATTCATCATCATCATTGTCATCATCGTCATCAAAATCATATTGAAAAATTCCCACTCTTTGCAGGGCTTTTGCCCAATCTTCTCTTACAACATCTAATTCATCTCTCGTATAGGGAGCATCTACCTCGAAACGCTTTGCACCTGTGTTGAAGTCCTCAGTTTTAAAGACCTACAAAGAGAATGACGTACATACATAATTATATTAATATATAATAAGATTCATATATTTCATATTATCTAACGAGACTATGTATAATACCTGTTGTATGTTATCGATTTCCAATACATCATGTTTGATGATTAGGTCCATAAATCGCATCACATAGTAGGCACATGCCCACCCGTTGTCTTGTGTAGCACACTATAAATTGAAACATACAAATATTCAAAAATACAAATAAGCACACTTCACATAAATAATATATACATTGGAGTCAGGAAATTACTTTCACATTCTTCCAAATGAGTGTCAGATTTTTTTTCCTGGGGACCTTTCCTCCAGATTTTTTGTACTCTTGTAAAGCCCTATATATGTTAATGTAACACATTAAATTGCATAATTAAATAGTAATGCAGTAACATATGTTAACATATATAAAAACATAAAATATTTCTCACGATAATAATGGCCTTTTAATTGCATGTCCATATACATCCAACTCACTCCCCGCAGGATCTAGATAATAGACGGTGAATGTCTTGGGGACAATAAATAATAACTCCCAATGCTTAGAACTACAGGTAAGAAAGTAAAAAATTAATAACTCAATATCTGTAATAAAAATGTAATTTGCTTAAGTCCAAATTATAAGTAAAGTAAACTTACTCGACATTGAATGGAGCTATTATCACCGTCTTATTATTTTTACCAAAATATTCAAAAGCATCACAACAGTATGAATTAACTGAACCAGTGTCTGTATTTACAAGACTAATCAAAGATGGAACCAAAAATCCCACATGGGAAAACCCAAAATCTTTACATGTCTTGTATAAGTGGCTGCAAAACTTGTATTAGGTATGCATTAATATATAAGAAACCAGATTGCCATATATAAAACAAGGTATATGGATGTATAAACCAGATTGCCGTATGCATTAATCTCACCATATCCACAGCTCTATCATAGATGTGTTCAGCCATTCATACTTAAACAAATTCAAAATATCTTGCATAAATATGTTGTTTCTGAATGTTTGACCTGCATTAATACTCATCCAGAACTTCTATTACGTATGCATTAATACGTATGCTAAACTTGTATAAATAGATTGTTATCGTATGATTTACCTGCAACATTCTCTAAAATAGTAACATTTATAGGGAAATTTGGATTATGTTCACCGATCCATACTGCCACACTCCTACAATTAGGACCTATCGAGGCGTGTAGGTCTCCTGGAAGCCAACTTGGTAGTCGAGGAGGTGGAGGCCGAGATGTAGTGGGTCTCGTCTTTTTGACCTGTATATATAATTTCCATATCAATTGACTCATATATATATACACACTAACAAAGTAAAGTAATGAAAATTTATCATACAATATCAGTATAGAGGACATCCGCTTCGGGCCACAGTATCACTCCGCCTACTGCCTCACCAAGTGTTTCAGCATCTGGGTGTGCATGAGGCAGTGCAAGAGTCGTCCAGCCAGCGAGTATACGTATGGGGCTCACACGTACCATGCCATCTGGTACTGGACTCCCATGAAACATGCACCCTTTAAGGGGTGGGTAAGCTGATGCGTCTGCAACGATATATCCTTCACTTTGTAGTCGGCATGGCTTCAACCCCTACAAATTTACGTAAAGAATGTTATATGCATATATACACAAACATATCATCTTGAACAGACTAGCTATTATATATGCCATAAAAATACTTACAGAGGACGTGCTAGGTGGGTCTATAGGATTACTCCCAACCTCTGTAGTACGAAGAGTAGGAGAAGAGAGGTTCGCCATAGGTACTGTCTGAGTGGCAGTCTGAGACGCCTACCACTTGTGAAATGCTTCCTGGAGTCTTTTTTCAATTAAGGAATCTACCTATATATGGATAAAAGAAATGCTAGTTTCTGATTATTGAATTCCCTTTCGCAATAACGTTCTAAAATAAGAATAAGTTACCTCAGCTTGTGAAAGTCCCAATTTTGGGACAGGTTTACGCTGGGATGGCCCAAAGAATGCTTTGATGCCCACACCAGTGCCTGCACCCATTGCACGTCCAGGATGCTCTGGGTTACCCAGAACAACTGTCAGTTCATCCCTTGTGCCCTGAGGGATGAACTTGCCTTCCTTCCTCTGCTCGTGCAGCTTCCGCTAAGCACCATCAACAAAAATTCATAAGTAAATATAACAATAATCAATATCGATAGATTGCTTTAAGAGTTTGATTTTTACCATTTTTGCAGCCGCCTCAGCGGTTGCAGGCTTCAGTATCTCTCCCTTCTTGTTTTGCCTCCCATCTATCTACATAACATGACGAGGCAGAGGTGCGGGAGCAGCAGTAGAGGACTCTGCAGTCTCCTGAGTAGCAGTAGGATGAGTAGACTCAGCCTATAGTCTTTGGCGAACGCCTGCATATCCTCTTGGACCCATTGTGTGGTCGTGCACATTCAGTGTACGCCTTGCTCGTTGAGCATCACTCTTAGCCTAGTTAGTTAGCACATTGATTTGGTTAGTAACACTAAAGGTTAATCTTGAATAGGTGAATACATAAAAACGTATATTAATTAAATTAGGAGTGGCGACGCTTAATACCTTAAATTCATCTATTTTTCTTTGGGTAACAAACTCCTCCCATTCTCTGGGGTCCAAGTAGTTCCATTGCTGTGTGGCTTCCTTCTTCCTATATTTATTTTTTAAAGAGAATACAAACAAAAATTATTAGTGTAAAGTTAGTGAAATACTGATCAATGTCTAGAATTGGAATCTATCAAGAACCTATTCTCAGCATTGCGTATGTAATCTCGGGTGAGATTGGTCCTATAGTTCCTTAGGACCCTCCCACAACGTTGCATCACACATTTACGATGCAACTTTTCATCCAGATCAAATATGCTCTGCAAATTAAATAGAATTGCTATTAACTAGTATCCTAAAAATTAGTAATCTATACAAATAGAATTACAAATAATAATAACTCATGCATAGTTCCTTCCATATGTGGTCTTTCTTCTCCTTAGGAACTCTATGCCATGATTCTAGGATAAGACTGCAATTGCTGTGAGTAAGAACCCCAAGATATGAAACAAATGAGTCGCGGTTCACTCCATATGGATTTCCTGCCTGATCGAAATCCACAGCCAATTTGGGTCCATTGCCCCTTTGCTGTATTAACTTGTTCATCATTGTGATGCCCCTCACTTTCTCAATTTTCTTTTGCTGCTCATCAAGTGCTGTAATTTCTTTAGGGGGTACATCATTAACCTAAAATTTGATAAAAACACACTTACATAATATAATTATAAATGAACATATAGATATAAACCTCAGGGATATATTCTTAAAACTTACATTATCAGGCGGTGGAAGCACGTCCTCACCCTCACGGCGATCATCAACACGGTCCTAATCAGCCATCTGAAAGTTCACCTTCAAATTATAAATTTCACATTGTAAAGTAACACTAATTTTAAAGTTCACATTGTAAAGTACACATTCACAGGGGTACAACGATTGCGAATGGACATCCCATGTACTGTCATTCTTATAATAAATGTGTACCACCTATCCAATTCTTGAACACCTAATCTCACTAGTAAGTGTATAATGTGTATTGGGTTTTCAAGAAAATTTCGGCAGCATTTCCCCGTTGTTCTCTAAGTACATATGTACTTAGAGAACAAACGGGGAAATGCTACCGAAATTTTCTTAAAAATCCAATACACATTATACACTTACATCCTAAGTGAGATTAGGTGTTCAAGAACAGTCCCAAATTGGGGACTATCCAAGATTTACTCCTAATGAGTAAATCTTGGACGGGTTTCTAGGCCAACAAATTCATGTGTTATCATTCTTATATATAATAAATGTGTATAAACTACAGGCATCATGGTAAATCCTAATCTATAGAGCATTATTAAATAATAAATCAAGAAATCAATAGTTTCAAACATGCAATCTCTAGTAGACAGACTAACCTTAAAAAAATTACCCTAATGACAAAAAGTCTAGGAATCTTTACTAGACATTATATATATAGCCCTAATCATCATATTTAACATACTACGTTATTATTAACATCCAGATCAGATTAAGATCATACTATGTTATAACTATTGGTTTAATAACCCTATTTCCGCATGTATGTACATGATTATCTAATTCAATTTAAGATGTTGGGATCGCATAATTATATACCGACATCAGAATAAATAAAAGAATCATAATTAACATGATTAACAACATGCTCATCAAACTAGGGTTTTCTTGAATATCATCTAATATTCGTGTACTAACTATACCTTTGTAACAAGAAGAATAATAGATCTTTAAGTATATTTTATTCACAATCTATGCATTTTTCTGATCAAAACCATATACAACATGGTAATATTAATGTGAATCAGAGACAGGTTTGCAAACTGGAGAGCCACAGGATTAATGGGTGTGTCTGTGATACAGGAAAAGCAAGAATAGGGGGGAAGGTCAGGGGAAAACCTGATAATGGGCATGCCTGTGAGAAGAGGGACAGCTGCAGGTAGTGGGCGGAGGGCTGGTCATCGAAAGGGGGTGAAAATTTCACGGGAACAGTGCGCGGAAACACAATCAGCGTCGGTTGTTTCAAAAAAATCGACGATAAGCCCAATTTTTGTCTCGCGAAAAACCTTTAGTCGTCAGTTAATTAGTTAATAACCGACGCCGTATGTTAATTTTTGGAGGTAATTTTTTCCCATTGGTAATTTAGATTTGGCGGTCAATTTTAGGCGTCGGTTGCTTATTAAAGAACCGACACTAAATTAAAAGTGATACTTGTGTCTGACCGCTCTTCACAGATAGATGTCGGTTTTTGTATTCAACTGATGTTGTAGGATTTAGGCGTCCATTTCTTGTATACAACCGACGCTTGTAAATGTGACGTTATAAGTCATTTCTGTAGTAGTGTGGTAACTAATTTATTTTATTGTATTTCACACAGTTATGTTGGATTATGACAAGAAATGAGCATCAATTTTTATTTATAGGTTAAAATGTGACCATTTATCAAAATAGATGTATATTTAATGATAGAAATTATCAAAATAAAAAGTACATTTTATATTATTTTATTCAATCAAGATGTTATATTTAATAACTAATCTATTTATTGTTAAACTAAATATCATATAAGATATTTTTTCCAATAACAAGGGATATACCAATATGCTTCTTTCAGATATAATATTTCTTCCCAGCAAATGAATGAATGACTTTTGTAGGTATATATTCTACATACTTCTCCCGCGCTCGCTAGTGTTGCAAAAACTTCGAAGAATGACGTAGGTGAGACAACTTCCATCAGCACATGTGTTCGTTTTGCCCATAAGTACATGTGACATATATAGAATACTTTCAACGACAAAACATCAAAAAGAATATTTCTCATTCCCAGCAGATATCTAAATTTTTTAAAGTTACGACCACTCAAACAAGTAATTTTCAAAGAAATAATGTAATTTTTAAAGGAGAGACTGCTCATGCCTATTCTCATATAAGTACTTTATTTTTTATAGTTGTCACGCTATATGTTTTATTAGGGAACAAGGTCACCAATAATCTCCAATTCTCATTAGGATTAATTATATGTTACATGAACCCATCTTCAGTCATCTTTCAACCACATAACCCATTCATTTGTGGTCACTTGCCTCTCTCATCTCCTTGACTATCTAGTTTGAACTATGTCTCTCACTTTGAATTTCTCAAGACTCTTTCCAACTATAACTCACAATAGTGTTTTAATTACAGAGTTGACCAAGAATAAATAGAAAAGTCACAACTTGCTATAATACGTCAATGATAGGGTGAAGCCACAAAATATCCCCTATCTAGGAAATTTCACAAGTTGTTGGTCATATCATGACCTAAAGTGGTATGGATGTGCATCCACCGACTAATCCACTTCTATTTAATAACTATAAATTTTATTTTGAATGAATAGAGATAGATACAATGTTTTATAGAATAGGGTTTTATAATCCATGTATATTTATTGTTCGTTCTCTAGTAACTAGGTTTCTAAACCATTATTTATAACATATTAGATGCCTCCTGAAATCCTTGGTTGTTGTGAGTAGCTAATGTTAGTAGACCTCAAGTTTAGGTTGAGGGTGTCCACGACATGTATGGGGACAAATATAAAAGTTTGCAGTCAAATTTACAATGCAAGTGTGTGTATTAGTAATGTCAAGCCCCTTACAACCATCTCCTAGGCCATTCAGTCTATCACTCCTAAAATGTTCATATTTAAGAGCTTGTAGAGAGACACAAGACAACCTATGTAACATCTTTTTTGTTCATTATATCAAGAAGTGGACATTCTATTCATTCTCCAACATAGAACCCAATAAAATTATAGATTTAAGATGAAATACATCCAGCGACTACTATATCACAAGTATACTGAACAAGTCTGATCAATGGTACGATTATGTTCTTGAATCTTGAAGATAATATGATTATGGTCCCACTCACTTTATTGGTAATACTAGTATAATGGAAAATATAGACCTAATTCCAAAACACTAAATAGCTCGTATGAGGACAATCCTAATAATAAAAAACCTAAAATGATTATCAAAATAAATGCCAAAACAAGACCCAACTTAAAACTAACACGCATAAAAATTCAAAAGAAAAATTATATAATCCTAGTGAACTTTTTGTCTTTCAAATAAACAATGTTTCTGACAATTTCAAATCAAAATACCACGTAAAGCACTTATCTATATCTGAATGTCTCACCAACTTGACCAAGAATAGATCATGTAGTCCTAAAGATAAGACCACAAGTCATACCATAAATATTATCTAACTAACAAAAAACTCTTCACAATCATTAGGGATATCCAATAGATAACAATACATCATACTTAAACAGAAGATCATAAAGCAGAGGAATTATATTGGCTTTTATTGATCATAACAAGTGGATTACATTGAAGTTCATATATGTAAAGAAACTACATAGTATACAACCTAAACCACTTCATACTTTTAAAGGTATATAAATTGGTAAAGAAAATTCATACATTATATTGCAACAGATACCCACCTAACACTAAGGAAAGTGAGATTTTAGAGAAACTTTAGACATGTCATTATTTGATAACTCTTTTTTAATCTCAACCTTTTTGAGATTCTATTATTCATAAAATAAGTGGAACAACCACATGACACACATGAATGGTCCCATGGAGAGGAGAAAAAATGATAAGATACAAAACCATGTGATGGAAACTCTTATTTGAATTAAAGAAATTGTGGAAAATGTTTTCCTTTTTCATGCCCTAACAACTGGTTGATCCTCTATGACACTTATTTGGTACAAATATTTCATTCTGAGCTAAAAAATTGATTAAAAGACATTAGCATCATCATAAAGATTGGGATATCAAAAATATATCAATGAAGATATATACCCAATGAACGTGTAGTTAATCTTTCAATTGGTTGAATAGAATGGGCATCATGTGCTTGTTCATTTCTTTGTGAGGCATTTTCCCTAGCCTACGTGGAGGGTGATACATGGAAAACAAAAATGTTCACTAAGAGGTTAGAATTAAATAGTGAAAAAATAATATGAAGTATTGATTACCTATACTCATAGGAAATTGAGAAACTTTTTCTCTATAATCTTGATGTTGTTGTGGAATGGGATGATACTCATACTCAAGAGATCCACATGCAATTCCTCTTGTAGTAGTAGAGCGGCCTAGAAGGAAAATGTAATTTGCTAAGTACAAACTCAAAATTCTATAAAATATCATAAGAATTCATACATAATTATATTTTACCAAATCCATCATCAATTTCATCTTTTGGGTTGTGGATCATCTAAATGAATTACAAAATATTTACAAGATGTAAGAGACTAAATTGATGAAAATGTTCATAATAATTTGTGAAAATGATACAAACCAGAAGTATTCCCATTCCTCATGTTAGAGTTTGTTTGTATATTTTATGGATCAAGGCGATACTCATTATCAAGACACCAAAGGCATTTTCTCTAGGATTTTTAGAGTGAATAGAAATGGCGTCATGCAATTGTTTATTTCTTTGTGAAACATTTTCTCTATCTTGGGTGGAGGGTGCTGCATTGAAAAGAAAATTTTCCACTAAGATGATAGAATTAGATTGTGACAAAATGATATAAAGTGTGTATTACCTTTGCTCATGGGAAATTAAGAATTCTTTATCTAGAGTTTCCTTGGGGTTGTTGTGTAAAGGGAAGATACTGATCCTCAAGAAATCCACATGTAATTCCTCTTGGAGTAGTAGAGTGTCCTAGAAGCAAAATGCAATTTTCTAAGTAGAAACTCAAAATTCTATAAAATATCATAGGACTTCATACTAAATTATATTTTACCAGATCCATCATCAACTTCATCTCTTGGGTTTCTAGGGGGAAGACATTAAATGTTACACCCTGTTGTGTCATAGTCGTGTAAATTCAGTTGCGGATCATCTATATGAATTACAAAATCTAATTAAAAGATATAAGAAGACTAGATTAATGAAAACGTTCATAATAAATTGTTAAAATGACACTAACCGGAAGTATTGTCATTTCTCATATTAGAGTTTCTCTGCATATTTTGTGGAACATGGTGATACTCATTATCAACAAATCCAAAAGCATTTTCTTTACAATCCTTAGAGTGATCTACAAGTAGAATCAAATTTCACAAGTACATATTAATAAGCCTTAAAAAATTATTGGTTTCCACATTTCCTCTATGATCATAATGAGCCATGCATAATGTAACATCCCAGGATTTGAGGCCTTGGATAACATGATCTTAAAAGGAATGATTGGACTACCCATATCACCAAGGTGCACCTCCTTTTCAGGAAGCCCATCTCTAAAGAACTCCATAGTTAAGCGTGCTCATCTTGGAGTAGTACTAGGATGGGTGACCAGTCGGGAAGTTGATCCTGTCTTGCACGTCAGTGTGGACAAAGTGCGCAGTTAAGGCTAGTGGTGGTCTGTGGGGCCAGTCGTCATTCCTAAAACTCTACTAGAGCCTTGAGTAGTGGGCACGGGCGTTACAAATGGTATCAGAGCCATAACCCCTCCAGTAGGTGGGGCTCACATGGGCATGTGGCATGCCAGTCTTGAGCCGTGCGGTCCAGGCAAGATGGAAAGGGCTATCCGTAAAGACGAGATGGAGCCACCCTTGCATTGGTAGCCTTGGACGGGAGCTGGGTGTCCATGGGTCATTGTGGGTCTGCACTGAAATGGGGTCAGATTATGAGGCCATATAGTTGAGCCTTGACGAGGACGTCAAGAGTCTAAGTGGGGGAGATTGTAACATCCCAGGATTTGAGGCCTTGGATAACATGATCTTAAAAGGAATGATTGGACTACCCATATCACCAAGGTGCACCTCCTTTTCAGGAAGCCCATATCTAAAGAACTCCATAGTTAAGCGTGCTCAGCTTGGAGTAGTACTAGTATGGGTGACCAGTCGGGAAGTTGATCCTGGCTTGCGTGTCTGTGTGGACAAAGTGCGTAGTTAAGGCTAGTGGTGGTCTGTGGGGCCAGTCGTCATTCCTAAAACTCTACTAGAGCCTTGGGCAGTGGGCCCGGGCGTTACACATAACATTACCATACCAAATGACTTTCTAACTTCTTCAGAGGTCATCATCATCGTAGTATGTCGAGAAGTGTGAATAAATTGTTCCACAAGCCATTGAGAAAATGCACCTTGAGACACCCATTGATACTCTTTCTTATACATATTGGAGAATTTTTGCAAGTGGTTCACTATAAAGATCTATTTCAAATTAGAATGAAGTTAAAATAGAAAACTTAATGTCAAAACAACTTAATAAATATAATAATCATCATAAATGATATATACATTATAACCTACAAAAAATTCTCAACCATATTTTCGAAGAGTATTTCAACACCTGAGGTGGATAAGAAATCTTCAAAGCATGCAACATAACTAGCCAAACTCTTCTTTATTTTGGTGCAATGATGATTCCTCTTGTGCTTTTTGGGCTGTCACTTTTGACTTCTTTTTATGAGGAGGCTTAATTCCTATGAATACACTTAATATTCAAAGGTATACTAATTATAATATTAATTATATAAAAAGATATCTTACAAACATACCAGGAAGATTACATAGGGACTCACTAAGATTGAGAGATGAACTTGACTGACAACCTATATATCATTACCAAGTTTTCAAAAAAATTTCTTCAAGTAAATTTGACAAAATACTTATTCGACACAAAAAATGAAAATTGTAATTCTTAGAACATACCATGGAAAAACTTCTCTCATTCTCTGGAGTGTTATTCACATCATTTTATGGATATGATTGTAGAAGCACATTGTAAAGAGGCGAGATCACCTCCTCACTAAAATTAAAGGAAGTATAAAACATCCATCTTTTTAGAAAGACAAAAGATACTGAGGGATGCATGTATAATATTGGTCACAAATAACCGTGTCTTATGTCACCCATATCATTTAGGTGCACCTCCTTTTCAGGAGCCCCATACATGTAATACCTAAGAAGGGAGACATGGATGCGATGAGGGGGGAAAGGGTGTTGAAGTGAAAAAATAGGTAGTAATAGGGTATCATATGTGCATCGACTATAGGAAGATCAATGTCACCAATAAGAAAGATTACTTACCATTGCCTTTCATAAACCAAGTTTTGGAATGTGTAGCCCAGCATTCACACTTCTTCTTTCTTGATGGATACTCAAGATTCTACTAGATTCCCATACACCAAGATGACTAAGAGAAGACCTCCTTCACTTGTATCTACAAAACACACACATTTCAAAGAATGACATTTGACCTTCGCAATGCACCGACAACCTTTCAAAGGTGCATGATTCTGGTGTTGGCAGATTTTTTTTGGAAGTCATTGGGGAAGTCTTCATGGACAATTTCACTATGTATGACATTGACTTTGACAGATGTTTGAAGAACCTATATCAAGCTTTGAAAAGATTCAAAGACAAACCATTAGTTCTGAATTGGGAGAAATGCCTTTTATGGTCCAAGAAGGTAGAGTGCTGGGCAACAAAATCTCCACAACTGAATTGAGGTTGATTTAACAATGTTGTAAGCCATTTTAAGCTACCACCCCTTACATCTATGACGGGGGTGAGACGCTTTCTAGGCCACGCAAGCTATTACTTAAGATTCACTAAAGACTTTTCTAAGATCACTAAACCCATGTGTAAACTACTAGTCAAAGACGTCATGTTCAATTTCATAGATGAATGCCTAATGGCTTTTGAAACCCTGAAATGTGCTCTAATGACCACACCAATTCTCTAGGCTCTAGATTGGGAGTTTCCTTTTGAAATAATGTGTGATGCAAGAAAATATTCCATAGGAGCTATGCTTGGACAGAAGAAGGACAAGAAGCACCACGAGATTTAGTATGCAAGCAAAACACTAGATGAAGTTTGGGTTAATTACACCATCACTGAAAAAGAAATGCTCGCAATAGTGTTTTCCTTTGAAAAGTTTAGGTCCTACCTAGTCGGATCAATAGTGTGAGCGTACATAGATCATAGATGTATGAAGTATATCATGAAAAAGAAGGACTCCAAAACAAGGTTTCTAAGGTGGGACTCTTGCTAGAAGAGTTTGATCATGATATTATAGACAAAAAGGGGACAAAGAATGTATTGTCTAACCACTTGTAACGAATTATTGGAGTCGATGATGATTCACTTCCAGTAAATGACAACTACTCTGATGAATCTTTAATGATGGTAAAGGCCATTGAGCCCAAAGTACCATGGTTTACTAATATATGCAATTACTTTGCCCACCGATAGCTGCCACTAGAAGCAGTTGTAGTCAAACGGGGGTCGTTTCCTCCTCCCTAGGCCGGAGCTTTCTACCCAAACCTAGACTTGACTCCGTAACACCTGGGCACACACGAAGTTCCTTCAACTCATGGCAGACACGACCGTTACTGAGCGAGAGTAGTCCGCGATTGCTGCCGCAGTTGTTGTAGTTTTGCAGACTTTCAATAGAGGTTGCTCGAAGATGAGGGTGTTGGATTGGTAGCCGAGCATATTAGGGTTGTCGTGGAAGGTTTCCTCCTCCAATATGACGATTCCACAACTCCTTGATTGTTCCCAAGGTTACAACAACCGTGCTAGTGTTGAAAGAAGAAATAAAGGAGAAGAGGGAGAGATATGTGTGGGGTTACTTTGGAATTCGATCCAGAGGCTCTACCTCCTCATATAGGGGTGGCTACCCATGCCCTAAGATGACCACCTATGTGTCAACTAGTCCTTTTCAAAATAGGATCCAATTCCTTCATTAGGAAGGAAGCTTTCTCTCTCCTACCTATTTCCTTGATATTCCTTATTGCATGGATATTTAGGAATTCGAAATTCCTCTCATTTATTCTCTTTATTCTTGCTTTTTAAACCATTAGCACGAATTTCTATTTTCCTTTAGTAGAAACTATTTTCTTTTTAACAATACCACATAATCCATTAATAATGTATTCACATTATATTCTTATTTTCTTTTTATAGGTATTTTCTCTTTCCTCTTTCTTCATTGGGACTCCTTGGATCCCAAGAAACTCTATTATTTTGAAATCCTTTTTATTGGATACTCATTATCCTTCTAGATGCATCTAAATGCATTATTCTTCTTTATCATGTTTATTTCTTATTAAAATATCTCTTTTTGAGGATTTCTCTTTATTTCTCTTTTCTTTTCCTCATTGGTATTCCTTTTATCATTAGAAATCCTTGGGATACGAAATTCCACTAAGGATAACTCAATTATACATCTTTCTACTTATTTTCCACAATTTAACATTGTTTTCAATCTCTTTCTTAATAAAGAAATACTTAATAAATCTTTTCTTTTGTTATTGATTTTTCTTTGCAACTTTGGACTCCTTGGAACCCAAGGAACCCGTGTGACACAAAATCCACCTTTGAATTATATTATTTTGCCTTCTAGAGGTTTCCACATCTTTCTTTTCTCAAATTCTCAATTATTCATTAACTAATTGAATTTCCTTATTATTGGGCCCAATAGCCAATAAAGCCCACAACATAATCATCAAGGCTATTGTAAACAAAATCCATTGATTCAAAAAAAATTATATCATTATTTGTTCTAGTATCTTTAATATGAGAAATTACATTTCTCACCAAAGGAACCCAAAAATTGGGGTTGTAACAGCAGGAGCAGCAAGGAAAGGCAGTAGAGAAGATGGACGATACCACCCAACAGGTGCATAGGCCACAGGAGGACGAACTGCACCATGGTGAGAAAATGCCAATGACAACAACTGATGCAGGTTCGAACAACACTAGCGAGAATGGAGGGAGACAAAAGGAACCTTCGACTCAAGGTGATAGAGAGGAGGGGGAATTTGTATCCAGCGCTAGAAGAAAAGGGGTCAAGAAGACAGGGATACCGAGAACTCAAGGAGTGAGTGCCATCCGTGATACAACAAATAGCTTTGAGGCATTATCTGAGTCTGATGCAGAGGAGGAGATCTCCACCAAACAAAAAGAGCAGACAAGGAAAGGCAAGACTACCGAGAAGGGGCCGTTAAGGCGTACCAGGTCCAATAAACAACTTTGATATGTCCATGCTTCTTGGGAATATCAAAGGAGGGTGCGACATGAATAAGAAGAAAGAAATCAGAGAGTGGATCACTGCTAGTGGTCACTCAATGGTTGCTCTGGTGGAAATGAAGATAAAGGTTCAAAATAAAAATAGTATTAAATATCTTTTTCCTCAAGGCTGGGAACACGCGTCCAATATTGATTGTTCTGAGGTTGCTCGAGTTTTGTGTGACTTGAAAGCCCAATGCTTGGTAGGTTTCTGTGGTACAAATGTCATACCAACATGTGATAGTGGACTGCATTAATATGGGAGGTCTGCATATATGGTTGACAGATGTGTATGGTCACAATGATGGGAAGGCAAGGCTAAATTTGTGGGATGACATGATCACTCTCTCAAAGCAGGTTCAAATACTGTGGATGGTAATTGGTGACTTTAATATTGTACGGTTAAAGTATGATAAAAGAGGCAGAAGATTATCTATTAACACTGAGGTTGATGCTTTTAATCGGGCCATTGATAAAGCATGTTTATTTGAACTACCTATGACAGGAGGGGATATCTTTACATGGAATAATGAAAGTGGACCGCATGACAGAATAGCTAGCAAACTTGATAGGGTGTTGGTGAATGATGAATGGCTAAAAACTCTCCCAAATGTGTAGGTTAAAGCTGAAGGAGTTGATATAAGCAATCATGCACCTGTTTCAGTCCAGATAGCAGAAAAGAATAAAAAAAAGAAGGCCATTTAGATTCTTAAATTACTGGGCAGATTGGAATGGTTTTGCGGATATAGTCAACCCTTGTAGTTAAACCTTTGGCCACCATGGAGAAAAAGATAGATAGACGGGAGGTAGATAAAGGGTATCATGACCCACACTATTTCTTTCAGTAGGTGAAGGGTTAGGATGACCACCGATAGATGAAGGGTCTGGATGACAATCAATAGTTATAGCACAACTCCCATTTGAAAATGGAAGTAGAGGTTCCATCCACTGGTAGGTGTAGGAGTTCCATCAGAAGGTGAATTAGAAACCCCATCAAGAGATGCAGTCAGCCTTTCCATCACAAGGCACAATCAGCCTTTCCATAAGATGGTACATTCAACCTTTCAATTAAAAGGTAGATGGTAAACTTCTATCAATTAAGGAGACATTGGTTCCATCAGAAGGAAAGTGTATAAATCCCATCGGAAGATGCACATAGAGTTTTTTCAGTTGATGAGCTAGAAGTTCCATCAAAATGCAGCCATCGATAGGCAAGTGCATTGGTTCTTTTGGTTTTTGAGTGATGGGGTTCCATCAGTTGTTGACCCAAGAGTTCATCGGTAGGTGAGTGCAAAACTTCCATTAGAAGGTGGCCATCGGAAGGCAAGCGTTGGATGATCATTGGAAGGCATGAGGAGGGGGGTTTATTATTAGTTGTTGAGAAGAAATTTTCATCAGTAGTCAACTAATGGAAAGGCAAACTTTTAAGAGAACTGGCAAGATGTTAGTAAAAAAGTGAACCCACCCGAGGGGGGTATTTTCATGTGCCATAGGTTTTGCATATATGAAGCATCCTCGTCCTATAGTAGTGTCCACATCTAAATCAATGTCTTGATTTTTAACTTCCAGGACATTTTAAGAACTAATGATCTTACCCACTCCCCCAATACACTTTTGATCATAGCATCTATGTTCGTGTTATTTTTCTTGAAAGAAGCATTAGTGTTGATCTTTGTGTGACCCCCAGGTCACTTATTTCATTGACATGGAACCTTGATAGAGTCATTGTGTCTCTCCTTCTTCCAAGCCTCTAGGGAAATATGAGATTTTTCTTATATATTTGATTTGGTGCTGCACTTTTCTTTTGCTTTCCAAACAATTAAATATTTCTTGTATTCTAAATATACCAACATGCATATACAAAAGTAGCTACATGTATATGATCCTTGTACATGTTACTCTTCAAACAAATATAGATAGTGGTTGGTAGGAAAAAACTATTGATCATCTAAGAGTATGCTCCAAGCATCTCTAGATTAGGGGAAATTATACAAGGTATGGATAGTGGATTCTAGTGAATTCATACCTCCATTGCATCTAGGGCAACTACTATCTATATTAATATGTCTGGAAGCTCTCCTACCATTTGTAAGCAGTGCCTTGTGTCCCACTATTCATATGAAAATATTTCCTATCATACCAATATGTATCTTCCCCAACTTATCCTAGTCTCCTTCAATATTAATATCCTTTTGAGCTCGAATGATTTCATAATCACTCGTAGTTGAGAGTTTTCATGATTATGTGTGTTCGGATGCTCAAATATCCTCTAAGATGGTGCTGGTTGGCACTTCAACTTTTAAGTTATCCCTAAATACTTCACTCGACAACCAATCATGAAGGAAATGCATGTCCCATATGCCTTCCAGGTTCACAAGGCTTGGCACCTCAAGGTATTTCAATATGTAGGTATCGTCCTCTTCGTCAAGTTGTTGAGTGTAGCTTCCTTGCTTCACCATTTACCACTCCAAACATTAATGTTTCTAACACTGTGGGAACCATGAAGGTGGTTTTGAAGATGAAGTTTTTGTAGTTCATCGTTACATTTCCTATCATGTATAAGCTAGTTGACTTGATACTTGTAAACTTATCAAATTTCTATTTCATGCCCTAACACCACATAATTTTCTACCTGTACTCAGATCCCATGTGATCCTCTATGACATTAAAATTTTTGTAGAAAACCTCATTTGTATATATATATATATATATATATATATATATATATATATATATATATATATATATATATATATATATATATATATATATATATATCATGGTTCTTTTTATACATACATTGTTCCACCATCTTGTAAGGATATGCGATAATAGTTACTTTACCAAAACATACAAAAAAGCAACATTATGCATCTAGGCATACTAGCCAAAATCTCTGATCGATTATAAAACTATTTACGCATTATCTCCCAAAGGACCTGAGAGTACATGGACGACAGAAAGGACTCTATATCTACAAGACACGTAACAACACACTCTACCTGAGCTATTATTGTTGTCCTTACTGCTGCTCTCCACTCTCTACTATACAATCTCTACCTCCTCATGCACGTCCATCTAAAAAGTTGTAGAATCCACGGGGTGAGACAACAAGTGCCAGTGAGAGATATAACTCTCCACCAACAGTATTATTATCACATTTAAACTTTTATGAATAAGAGTAGAAGAAACCTTTATTAAAATAAACAAATATAAATGCTGATTATATGTAGAGTAGAGCAGTCTCAACATATCATTAGTTCAATAATGTACAACTAAGCAATAGATCATTTAATCACTTTTAAAAGGAATATGAAGAACATGTATTAGAGTTATAAACTAAACAGTATAAAACAAAGCAAGGCTTAAACCTATGTTTCTATATTTGATCCTTAAACAAATATGCTACACAGCTGATTACATCTTTAAACAATCCATCTTATGCCTTGAAGAGATGGGAATATACCTTCCATCTCCAACTGACCACTACGAAGTAAAGCATCAGTGCCATATAGACCTATAGAAGAGTCGATCGGAATCCACAACCTGTCCTTTCTGGGTCAGTATGAGATTATTGGCAGTGACATTATAAGTCAAACTACATTATAGCTATCCTAGTGTATAGAGTCTCTTCACTATAGAGATACAACGCGTAGCATGTTCTCTTATCAGGGTATGACCCATAATCAATCTTGATTATATTAGGGCATTGTCTGTAACAAATCTTGATTATTTATTGAGTCACGGTACAACCACCCTCTTGTTAGGGTATGACCCGAATTCAATCCTAATCTTCAGGGTTATGGCCCGTAGCCAATCTTGTTAATTAAGGATTCAAGGATATTTCAACTTGCACTCTGCATATTCAACAGTATACATTCTGAGTGGAACTCGTTTCACCATTCTACAAATCCTGATACAGAAATGCATCTATGACCATGGCAACTACATTTTTAGTTTACTTGATATAAGTGCATTACAACATCTTTTAGAATCAAACAAGTTACAAGCATGAATTGTAGATAAATGCTACATAGAAAGGTGTAACATATCCTTCAAGAAATCTTGTATTGATTGGAACATATTTTGTTACACTCATCCTGGGATCTCAGTCCCTTGAACACTTTATTAGGAATCTCAACCCTTCAACATTATCATGATCATATGTTTGGGTATCAAAACCTCAGTCCATTATTAAATAATGTCACCTCACATTAGGCAACAACCAACTCTAGATCATAAGACCCATATAAACCTCATACATGTTGTTCAAGTATATCATACAACTCACAAGGCCTTATAAAATATGTATAATGCTAAATCATCATTGCTCATACCTAGCTATGCCCATCATTTAATAATACATGCATGGTTAGGATTTCTTAGAAAATGCAATATCAAGTAAATATCATGCCCATGCCATAAAAAGAATAATTCAAATTGCAACCCTCTCATAATTAGGGTTAGGGTTTTTTCCTTGGAATTGATTTAGGGTTTTTAAGTTCATATTTATCAACCAAACCCTAATTCACATCATAAGAGCTATATTATTGCCATAAGTTTTCAAGCATACTTCATCAAATATCATCCATTGATTATCAACATGAAGTATTAATTCTCTTATGTGAGCAGTACAAGTTTCTTTCTCATCCTTACTAGGATATTGACTTCAACATACTTATTGCATTGATTTAACATTCTTTAAGGTTTATCATCCTACACTTATTAAAGTGTATCCATCTCATTACATTAAATATTACTACAAAAAAATGGTCTTTAACTACAAACAAAAATTGTAGCAAGAACCTCAAAATTTTTAGCTAAAAGCTTTAGCTACATTAATCCTTACATTTAGAATATGAAGCTAATACCCATGTAGCTAATTGTTTTGGCTACATTTTTCAAAATTGTAGTTAGATATTCATCTGGCTACAAATTCATATGTAACCCTAATTGTAGGTAAAAGTTGTCCTTACACATAAAAATGTAGTTGCACTTGTAGTTAAATATAGGACTACAATTGTATATGTAGCTATGACATGTAGGGAGAAATGACATTTGCTACAATTGTATATGTAGTTCATGTGTAGTAAAAACTGGCACTTACTACACTTATAATTATAGTTAGTGTGTAGTGAGAGATATCATGAACTGCAAATGCATATGTAGTTAGATTATGTATTCAATCATTAAATTGTCAATACAAAAGTACTTATTAGAAAGAAGAACAAATCAAGATTGAAGCAGACTAAGTTGTGGTTGTGATGTCAATAATCATACATCTATTTTTATTGAAACAATGAGTACAGATGGAGAGGACATAAACCTTGCCCCAGCTTGACAACATGGAAAAAATATATATGTTACAATGACCCCAATGAGAATATAATTTTACATCACTTTCGAAGTGTCACCCCATGTTGTACTCTAGCTCTCAATAAATTTGCAAGATTGAAATCAAAATCATCATGCAGCTGTCACTTGGATCGAAACCCATAGGCTGAGGTTCATATTTCATATATATCATCAGACCAGATTACGATTGATGTAAAAAACAAATCTATCTTCAAGACAGAGAGCACATATCTTAGGTCACCTAAAGGTAGATCATATTCAGTACGTGTATCCATCAACCTTCTTAACCAAAATTTAGGATACTGACAAGTTTTGATGACCCATGTCACTCAAGAAAATAGAGTAAGTCCACCTACAAGATTCAAAAAATTAATATATTATCAAAATCCTACAAAATGAGTATAAAATATGGACACAATACAAAGAATACATATATATGAAAAAATAAGTGATGCATTCTGCATACGAACCTCATAAATCTTATACCAACTTGTTCCCTTCTATGCAAATGCGTACCCAAATGACGCAACTATATATAAAAATGAGAGGACGTATGTAGTCAAAAGGCACTGCTCCAATCTCCAAAGTTGTAGATGTCTTGTGATGTGGCTGGAAACATAGACAAAAATGGGTGAGAAAGATGCCAATCAAGTGGTGTGTGGATTGTGTAGTACACTACAGTAGGGTATTCAATCATTGTGTGAGTGAGACGTCTGAAAAATATGGGTGTTTTTCAAGTGCATTGGTAACTTATTGATATATAAGAAATATGTTCATTACCTCTTATAGTGAACCAAAATAAGCCTTCCATTTCTCATGTGGTTGGATAGTAAAATGTTTATTACCAAGTAGCTTCCAGATTTCCACTCTTGGTTCACTACCATACCCCCCCACCCTCCCAGAAAACAATTATGGTCTTCTAGATTCTTTGGATGGTCACTCCAAGTAATAAAGATACATTAATCTTGCAGGTCATAAACACTAGGAAGGCCAACTATGAATGTAATTGAGAAAATGGAAACATTTTGAATTACCTTTTGTAACAATAGTATTTATTTCATTCAAACATTGTATCATCATCTTCATGGCTTAATAGATTCTTCAACCAAATTCATGTACACAATTATATTCATTGTTAGGAAAGAAATTGGGTGATCAGAAATCATTGTTCTAGTGGTCAAGTTTAGACATTCTCATGAAGGAAAACATATTATACACAGTTCAAATAGAGTCATATGTATTAAAATATAACACTTCACCAACCTCTGTTCACCTTGATGCTCAGCCATACATCAGGGATGTTCATGGTGAAGAGAAAACATCATGAGCTATCACTTTTAGATTTTATTGCCAAGGAACGTTTAATTCCATTTTGGCACATGTAGCTATTTGGAAAACTATAGGATTAGATAACTAATGATATCCAAGGAATGCATAACAGAGATATTTGTTTGCAAATTTGTGTTTGGAACTGATGATGTATATCAATGCTTTAGAAATTATCATATATACAAGTATCAACAAATATAATAAGGGTAAAGTCTGAATGATATAAACAAATTAATAATAGATGGTTCAACTTTGACTAGCTATTAAAGTTGTGCAACAATTGTTGGGGTTTCCAAGATAGCAACATCAAGGGTGTTCACCTCAATTGATGAGGATGTTGGGATGAGACGAAAGAGATCTCATTGAAAATGATAGCTTCATGTAATTTATTAAATAAATGCCCTAAATTTTAAATGATAGTAGTGCAACGTGTATTTATTGTCAAATGTAAAGAACGCCCTAACTTTACAGAAGTTGGATTTTCATTCATATTAACCATATTACTTGTAAATAAGGAAATACAATCCATAATAGGAATAACTTTCTCAGTAAACTATAGAATAGGTAGCTAAATACAAGAAAAAATCAAGAGCTTGTAGCTTCAAGCATATCAAATAATGAATATTCACTCAAGGTAGATTTAGTACTCTTTGTCTCATGCTTAGTTTAATTGAAAACTTATCGACACCATTTGAATACACATAAGGGTCTAGAAATCAAGGAGATAACATATATTAATTGAAAACATCAACGAGAAACTAATATGAAAAGGCAAGAACATTAGCTTTAGAGAAAGGGAGGATATGCGGATAAAGGATATCTTAGGAGTTTCTTATCTATAATTCCACTTCCATAGGGACATATATATGTTATATCTAAAGTGATCAATGGGTAATACAATGCTTTTTTAAACATGTGTGGCGTACATTACTATATCTAATCACATATATACTAGATAATCATTCATATCAATGTGGGACTCCCCCTATATCAGTCAAGCATAATGTTCTCTAATAAACACAAAGGCATATCCTAGATTCAAGTTTCTATCTTTTTCTAAATGTTTCATAACTAATGCATATTATTATTGCACATGATAGAAAAATTGCTAATGTGGTCATAGAATCTTTGATATCCCAACTATGATTATGAACTGAAATCAATTGATCTTGAAGAGTGAGAGTTTCAATGTCTAAAATGATGACAATCAAAGAAAAAAGTAAAAGATAGCATCTTGTACCTCAGTTTATCATTCATGGGCATTTTCTTGTCTCACTTTTCAATCCATTGTCCCCTTCCATAACTGGTTTGATGGTAACAACACTTTCCAAGACATGCACATTTTATTGCATTCTACTTTCCACCACAAAAACCCATCCAAGGCAAGCATGTTGATTGATATAATAAAGAATTTATGGTAATCATTGTTGAAGTATCTTGAACTACTCGAGAGTACACGTATAGGTGAAAATTATGTAGTTATTTTGGTATCAACATATTACAACACGTGAACCCATATGATGTTAACTTATTAGCTGCTACACGTGACTAGATAATTAGAGTCGGATCCTCACACACTAACACAACTAGAGGGGGGGACTAATAGTTAAATCCTTGACAGCTGAAAGTGGGAGTTATGTAATACGAAACTAAACAGCCAAAACAAGCATCATGGAACAAGTTTAGCAGTACCACTCAACAATATCAATGCCATCATGTAAATAGGGTAATTTATTACTTAAAATATACACATTGTCGTAAGACAAGTTCATAATTTAAAAATTCACATGCTTTTATGTAAGCCATCATGGTAAAGCATGACAAAAAAGAGTTTTGCATGGTGAATACCAGAATAAAATATTTTTTATCATGATCGTAAAATATATCTCTAGATCTCGTCAAACCCAAACTTATAACTCATAAATTCCAAACTACTTCCAGAGAAGTACGTCCTCATATTACCCTTGTTCTTCCCATGCTTTCATACCATCTATCTAGGATACTTCCAAAAGGGTGTGGTACTTCCTCTATCCTCAAGCATCATAGAAGTGTTTCAACTCCTATCACCTTCATCCTTAGTATATGGCATGTGTTTTGTCCTGTCTCTCACACCCATAATAAGATGAAATAAGCATTTGGCTATACTTTAAATATTGAGTTCATCCCATTCCAAGAGTAGAGATGGTGCATCACCCATTGCCATTACACTCTCCGATCTAAGTTGAAACTTACTTCTCATGACTCTACACCATGAACATCTCACTTCTATGTTTTTACCCATGAGGAGACTTTTCTCATCACATATGGGTCTTAACATCTCTCTGATGTACAATCCTTAGTCATTACCTCAAGGACTCTAGGGTGTTGGTACTTTTGGGGTGATCTGACCCTTATGAATCTAGGGAGTGCCTATCACATTTACCCCTTAGGCCCCATGAACTCATGAAGGTGGCCGACCTCCTAACCCATGGGCCTCGAGCAAGGGTAGCTATGACCTCTTGACCCTATGGTCTTATGCATTCAGGGAATAGACAACTCCTACTCCCATTAGTCTTATCCCTACTTGACCTTAGTGTTGACTTATGATTCTATTGTAGCTTGTGGTTCCCGTTTGGATACTCAAGAACATCTCATCCTTGAATCCTCACCCAAAACTCCATCATCTCTCTGGGCACTCCTGATCAAACTTACATCCCTTCATGGGAATCATGGCGACCTAACTATCTCGGTCTGGCCCCATACTGGTTACCTCCATGGCAACATATCTTCATGCCCCTTTAGAGATGGTCACACATGGATCTATAGATTCATGCTCATACTATGTGCTCTCCACTTAGCTCATCAAGCTCTTATAAGTGACCTCTTAATGTTACCTCAAACCTAAAAAAAAGTTGGTGCTCACCCCAACAAGAAGGGTCCCTTCCCAGGATGGGATAAAACTATCTCTTGATAGTAACAAAGGTCACAATACGTTCTTATCTCCAAGGTTTACATCATCATGTATATGCTTAGCCATATCATGCTACTTATGCTCATGGCTAGCAAGAAGACAATCTATTAAACCATTCTAAGTTCCTTGGTTTGTCATACTTGTTCATCATTTCTCAAGGTTGGACCAATCTTGCACCTACCAACCTGTGTGAGGGGTTCATTAAAAATATACCTTAGTTCAATTGGGTTTCCTTTTGCTCTAATACAAGGTGGGTGTCATACCTGAATCCTATGAACTCAACCATCCTCGTGAGCATCATGTGCATCAGGTACTACTACTTCCCCTCTTTGGTCCAGGAACCCCAGCTTCACCCCTTACACATCGGGTGTCTAAACTACATACTCAGTTATTCAACCATGAACCAAACCTATACAAGATATGGCACATACTCCCTAACACTCTTCCACGTGAACAACCCGTAGAGTCCTACACAAGGATAGACAACTAGGTGTGAGACCTCACAACTTGTTATCATACCATACCATTTTAGGGTCCTTGGAACTCTCTTTCATACACCCAAAAGGTAGGCTCTCATATCATCCATACATTTGTTCAGGAAGCCTCTTTATCTCTTCTAGGGTTTGGTTCCTCTAAAGGCATCCAAGGTACTATAAGCTTCCAAGGATCGTGCATGAGGAAACCACATATATCTACTCAGGGTCGTCTATTCCAGGCCATATTATGCCAAACTTCTCATGATTCCTCATGTCTTAGAGTCTAGGTTTCCATCCTTCTTCCTCAGGGTCTCACCCTCTCTCTAGGGCTAGCCCTATAACTGGTCCTACCATTGGAGGTTCTCTCCCAGAATATGGGTCAAGCTCTTAAGGATACACGTCTATCCCCACCTGGGTGAAACGTACTATCAAAACTTATGTTTGACTAAGATCATCCAAATCTCTGCATGCCCATCTCATAAACTATCAGGCATAACCCTTCTGGCCTAGGTCTCAACATGATGCCATCCTTGTTACCACTCTCTTCTTTCGTTAGGGTTCCTACACGGTCACCATCATCCTTTTCAGTGAGGAAGCAATCCCTCATCCTCAACAGGCATGACCACCCAAGGTCAGGTCACCACAAGGCACCAGGGGTCAACCGACCACTCATAGTTCATTTTTCTCATGTGTACCCCAAAACCTTTATGTAAAACATGCATGCCCAACCCACATACTCGCATGCATGGACAATTGAGGTATCTAAGTCCTCGTGTATTCTCTTTCTCTATCCACCGCTTACGGTATTGAGCATCATCCTTAGAAGATGTGTCAGGTCTCTTCCTCTTCCTAGAGGCTTCTTCCTCCAAGGGTAACTCTCTCCTCATCTTCCTACAAGATGGTTTAACCACAGCATTCTACTGAGAGGTCACTAAGGGCACAACAACACCGGCCATGCAACCTAAGCATGTAACTAAACTTAGTCTAAGTTTCTAATTATCAGAACTTATGTCCATGACATCTTTCTTACATGCTTTTTATTATTTAGTGGAGGATTCCATAATCCTTATTACTCAACCCCAAAACTCAAGAGGGTGGTGGAGAGAGAGAAACCCTAATCTCTTAGAGTTGTCCATTGAATGGGGTAGAGAAGGGATGAAGACATATGAGAAAAAACCTAGACGTATCTTATTTCGAGTCAAATCTTCCGATTTCAGCCATGCAGTCACACAGAATCTGGGAGTCCTCGTAGACCGTTTCAGATTTTGTGTTACTCGAGGAGGAGCAACGTTTAAGTTCAGGGTATTTTGATCAATGCATATTAACCATGGAATTCAATTATCACTTTGGGACAAATTTCAACTCAACACATCCAATTTCACTCATTAAATATCAAATGCATCATAAAATGCAATATTTCATAATTGATTCAATTCTCAAGGTTCTTAACTGAGTTTATGTTAATTTGGTGTAGGTCTCGATAAGGTTGAACAATCAGATGGGTCCCACCTTCACTCACCCTTGGTTTCATCCATTCAGTCTGACCAAATAGTTTCATCCATTTAGTCTCGCCAAACGGTTTAGCCATCCGGTCTTGACCAATCAGTTTCATCCATTCGGACTCAAGACTGAATGGACATACCCACCTCAAAACCGTTTGGACGTCGCACGGTTTCAGACCGTTTGGGTGCCAAGGTCGCAAGACCGATCAGCCGCGAAGACCGTTTGGTCGAATGATCGAAACCGAATGGACTTTTCCACATCAAGACCATTTGAAGAGATTCGGTCTGCGAGACCATTTGAAGAAATTCAATCTGCGAGACTGTTTGAAGAAATTCAGTCTGTGAGACCGTTTGAAGAGTTTCGGTCTGTGAAACTGTTTGAGTTATACGTGAAGACCGAATGAACACCTGCTACAAGACCATTTGCATGAAACCGTTTAAGCCATTCAAGTGCATGCATGTAACTCAAAGACTGAATGCAGTGGTCATGCAGACTGTTTGGACTAACCAAGGAGCAAACTGAATGTGTCATCACGTGAAGAACGTGGAACAACATGCAAAGTAGCAGACTGTAAGCTATTAGCAAACCAAATGGAAGCCGTATGGAAACGTCAAAGCGCGAAGACCGTTTAGCATATGAAGTCCGAATGAAATGAAAACCGTTTGCACATACAGCATGCAAGACCGTTTGGTCAGTTGTTCAAAACTGTATAAATATCCAAAACCGAATGGAGGTTGGCCTTAAGACCGTTTAATGAATCACATTGCAGCAAACGGTTTGATAGATCGTAATGCATGTATGAAGACCGATTGGAAAAGTCAAACCAGGATACAAGACGGTTTGCCGAAGTGTAGCAAATGTGAAGACCAAACGGGATATTGAGCAGCTTGCATGACCGAATAGAGCAAACCGTATGCAAAGCCAAATCATGTGGATAAGTTACGTGCATGGGAAGGCATGCATGCATGAAACCGATTGAAATGATTACCAAACCGTATGGAAAAGAAATTAGCACAAAATCGTTTAATAATCTTGACTGCAAAACTGTTTGATGGTCTTGGCTCCTAGACCGTTTGAAGGATTGTACTAAACCATTTGGTAAAGGATGCAATTCTTATACGAATGGATTAGTTATACTTCAAGACCGTTTTCTGCGGAGACACATGCATGGAACAAACCGAATGAATCGCTACGTGAAGACTGTTTGCTGACTGGAGCATGCAAACCGTATGATTAAGCATAGCCAAAGACCGTTTAAGCTGAACCGAGCAAGACCGTTCGAAGATAATATGCGTGAAGATAGTTGCTATTTGAGACCGTTTGGTTGAAAAAATCGAATGCCGCATGCAAGATCATTTGGATTTAGTAATGCGGACCGTTTGCTTCAAAAGAGCATATGCATGCAAACCGAACGGCAGATTGAATGGAAAAGTTGATGCTGTGAAGACCGTTTGGATCTGGAAACATGCGGACCAAATGGAGGAAACGTGAAAACTGTGAGCAAATGAAGACCGAATGCTGTGCAAACCGAATGAGCTGCACATGCAAACCGAATTAAGCAAACCGAATGGAGGAGAGTAAAATGCAAACAGTTAGGATAAGATATTTTTAGACTGGAATCACACCAAAATTGTAAGGGCCAGTCCAGTGCCTATAAATAGGACCAGCAGGGTCCTTATTTTGGGGCATCGGTTCCGAGACACTGACAGGCTGCCTGTACACAGGACCGATCCAAATCCAGTGCCGTCCATACCAGTTTCATTCCACCTACTGCCCGTGCTGCAACCAAGGAGGCTGAGGAGAGAAGGAAGACAAAGCGAGGGAGACTTTCTGGTCTGTCTTGGCATCTCCCGTTCGCGTTCAGATCTGCTCCGAAACAACGTAGAAGGCAATATCTTCTTCACCGAGTTGTGACTACCTTCTACACCGAGTTCATGGTGGATTTCTCTCTCTTTCTTATTCTTCTTATTTCTCACATCATGAGCGAGTAGTACCTTTTCACTGGGGTGCGGGGACTAGCCCTGCTGCCCATGCAAATCATGTTCTTTTGTTAAACTCTCCATGACAATGTATATAACTTTCCATTTCATTATTAATTGGTACGTTTGTAGTTGATTATCTACTTGCTTTCATCTTGTTCTCTCCCTTATTGCGAAATCTTCTATATATGGGACGGGATGGCAGTTTACAAGTTCGACTCCTTGACGAGAACTTCTGATAGGATTCCTTGAGGTCGTAAGTGTATGATCCGTGAGGGGACGAGACATCTAGCCTACGGTGACACTTCTGTGGTCTAAACATCCCTCAGGGAGGACCACAACCTTAGTTGGATTTTATATCATCTTGTTTACCATCGATGAAAGTTTGTAGATCTATCACCTACTTACTTATTGATTAATGCGGTTGACTCCCAAACTAGAAATAGAATGAGATTTCTTCGAGGTCGTAAGTGTATGATCCGTGAGGGGACGAGCCATCTAGCCTTTGATGACGCTTCTGTGTGCCTAACACCTGTATAGGGGGCCCACAACCTTCGTTGGATTTCTATATCTTCGGAGCTGTAAGTAAGTGATCCAGTTGGTGACGAGACATCTGATGCCTAAGGTGATGCTTATGCGAACCTAATGCTCGTATGGGGGGTTCTACAACAGCTCTATTTGGATCGTTTTATCTTGCCTAGATTGTTTGCATTGGAATGTGTTTGCGGGTGTAGCGGTGGTGAAACCCGACACCATCCTAACAATTCCATATCATTGATCTAAACCCAACTTTAATTCAACTTTTACTTTCTTACAATTAGTTTAATCAACCTGAAATCAACCAATTGTTCTAAATATTAGTTTTACTTAAGCTTGATTTGACTGACAAGGATTCTTAAAAACATTGTCATTTGGGTTCAATCCTTAACTATACTGTGATAAGACTCGTCCGCTTACAGGTGGTATTATTGCACTTTGGTTTTGGTAAAAGCTCGGCGATTTCAACCTTGAGTGAGTTTGTTAGTGCGATAAAATCCAACATCAATTATAGTATACACCTTAATGTACTCAGGTCATGATTAAGATGTACTTGATTCATTTTCACTTTTAATTCATTATGCTACCCGGGGATAAGAGTATGTTCATTAATTTTATCATCCTTAGTGTGCTGAATCTTATTTCTTGAGTCGATGTTACGACCCCACCTCCCGATAACCCCAATTAAGGGAGACCGAGAGGTCGAAGCCGCACCCATGACTTCCGGATCAAAGGTTCGGAAATTAACCAAGAATAATTATCAAATTTTAACATACTATATTGAAAGCTGTAAGAAAATAAATTTTTGCATACCTTTTTGAAAACTTGGATCTCTAAACTTCTATCCACTTAAGGATTCTACTCTAACTAATCCTCCTTGTATTTTACTTCATGTATTTCACAATATGACAATTTACTGTTTGTCCTTTTGGCTTGTACCTAAAATGCCGACAAACAAAACGTCGGTCAGCCGAAGCTGGTATGTGGGGAAACAATAATCATGTAAATATGTTAACAATGTAATCATTCAATTAATCATTTAACAACCAAGATTACATTTTAAATATAACTCCGCGATCCAAGGGTACCCTATCCTCTGTATTGTCCCCATTAAACCCCTCATGATCCACCTATAAGTGAACCAGTTTCTAGGGTTGAGTCACATGGAACTACTCATAGGTAGACCACTCCTTAACTCGGGGTACGCTAAAGAGTCTCATGGCACTACACATAGGTAGCCCAGTTTCTAACTCACGGTAACCTAGACCTTGCTCTAGGATTACCCCTTTTTTAGCCTTTTCAAAGTAATAGAGGTGGACCCGGATCTAGCCAGTCATATATGTACTTATGGTGATAATCATAGTCACTTTATAGTTGCATGAAATAAATAGACATCCAATAGTTATTTTTCAAGCAACTGATAAAACGTTCGGGAATCGTTGTGAAACTAGAACGGTTATTCATAAGCGTAACCACATACCTCAATGGTGATTCATGCAGATTATTCAACATATACTTCATGTATATACAATCAAGCCAATCAATAGATCCTGCATGTATATAAAACCTAAACTGTCACCGTCACATTATTAATCACATGAAACCCTACTCGACCCTAGTCTAGGGTTTAGGTTTCCTTAGCATCAAATTATCATTAGAGATATGTTTCTAAACTCTAATCCACATGTTTATTGATTTAATGGCTCAAGAACCCTTATACACATTGGGTGTAGCCATGACCATCAAATCTATTTCATCCTTACATTATGATCACTTACATTAAAATAAGTTTAACAAATTAACAAGTTAGGATCCTTAAACCTTATTATTCATATGCATTGATTATAAAGTCTAATTATCATCATTAAGATCTTAATCATGTTAATTTACCATTATATTCCACATCATCAGTTTAAATCTCAAGGAATCATATTTAACACGATCAACAATGTATTAATAAGAACTAGGGTTTCTATGTATTAATCACCCAACTATACTTTTTAAACAGGAATCATATTTAGGCATTAGGAGTATTTTATTTGGATTCTACTCATTCTCCTAATCAATTTGATATGTATTTTTGCTATATTTCGATAACCGTAGTATTTACTAGAATTATTGTAAGATTACCTTTATTGGGCCAACCATTCGCTGCCACATCAGCAAATACATGCTTCAATTCCCTTTTCCTTGTTGATGGCCGATCTGGTCTTGAACCAACAGTTCATTACATGAGTTGAGCGTCAACCTGGTTTAAGGCTGAACCATTTCCCTTCTCTCTCACGCGATCTTCCTTCTCACGCAGACTGCACTTCCGCCGACTGGATCGACCAAAATGCTGCGGCCCGCCGCCCAGAAGCCAAGATGCCGACTTGCAGGGTTGCTTCTTGACGCGAGTCGCGGATAGAGGTACTCATGTCCATCATGCTCCTATCACCCATCTTGCTGCTTCAGCAGGTCAGGAAGACACCTCCGCCGAGGGCGGCTCGTAGGTGGCGCCTAGCATCCTCACCGCTGCTTAGGGTCCTTGCCGCCTAACTCCACTCTTGCCGCCTGACACTAGCGGCCAGGGAAACTGAGTTCTCACCCATCTAGGCTTCCACACGTCCTCATGCTGCCCTTATGCAGCGCCAACGTCGGAGACTTGATCGGAGGAACGCATAGAGGCTTCTTCCCTTCGTCGACGCACGCTCCTCGTTGATTCCAACTTCTCCACAACCAAACTACAGGGTCGTCCTCCTCACGCTACACCGCCACTCTTTCTTCCCACAGTGCCACCATCTGCCACCATCTCCCACAGGCACATGCACTGCCACTGACAACCATGCCTCAATGTGATGCAGCAAGTGGACGTGGTGACTGCAGACGGAAACTCCAGGACTTCGTCGCTGGACATCTTGCGTTGTCCCGACGCCTTCAGTGGCATGATCGGCGACGCCGCTTCCTGGACTTCGTCCCTTGGCCACCGCCATGATCCCTTCCTCCTCTCCCGTAGAAGCACCCTCCTCCATCGCAAAGGCTTGCGGCTCCTGTCCTTAAGCCTGGAACCCTGCTTGGCCGCTGGTTGTTTACAGAAGAGAGTAAGGAGTAGGAGAGGAGTTTCTTCTTCATCTCTTGTTGTCTTCCCGCAGACAATAGCGACTGGGTGCATTGTGTGAGATTGAGGAAAAGACCCCTAGCCTCTCTCTATACATATACATCCTAGGAGAAACCCTATGTGATGGGAGGGAGAGACCCGATGGTCCAGAAGAGGAAACCTTCCTCGTATATTCTCGTGAGTTACAATTTATCCAAGATGGAAAGATATCTCCATACATGATTGCCAAAGAATAAAAAGGCAAAGACTTAAATTATATCTCTCCTCCCTTTTCTTAGGATAAAAGGTATCGACCCAAAGGTCACAAGAAAGGTTATCAAAATCTTTCTCAAGTCATATTCATTTAAGTGAGATGCCCTTTATATATCGAACTTATTCCATTAGTCATCTCATAAAACAATTATATTATGGAATGTCTTTTAATTCTAACTTCTAGAATTATATTTCTTATTATTATTTTCAAATATACGAAAGTTAAGTCGAGATAATGTTATTTAGTGTGTCAAACATTCTGTTTCCAAGAATGACTAGATAATTATCCTTTTAATTATCTAACACATCATATACCTCTATCATAACCAAAGTCATTGTTGTGTATTTATGCATGAATTCCTTTTATCTATTTATCTTTTTCCATTATTTGGACTTTTCCTCTTTTCTTCTCTTTTAGATCTAATAATAGGAATCATGAAATTCCTATCCAAAGGGATATTTGAAAAGAAAACCATTCTTTAAAGAAAAGCATACAACCTTTTCAATTAATTCTAAATTCATAAAATCAACACATTTCAATCATGGAAACATATGCAAAATTGAGGTTGTAACATCCTTCCCCTCTTATAGGGATTTTTTCCTCAAAATTTCAACAAGCAAACAAATAATTCAGGATAAGACTTTACCATGTCCATCATTGGCCCCTATGTGGATTTACCGTACTCATGGCACTTCCAAAGAACCTTTACCATCACATATTCTTTTCTCTGATTTCTTTCATCCTGGAATCTATAAATTGCACAGGTGACTCAGGCCATTTCAGCCTCCTTTGGGATCACTAGGTTCATTGCTCAACACATGGTTGGGGTACCTCACATAGTGCTCTAAATTGGACACATGGAACTCATCACACATTACTTTATCCTGAGGGGTAAGGTCAAACTTAACCTTCTCCACCAAACCATATTAAAAGAACCCATGCATCGGGGACTCAACTCTCTTAGCTATAACTTAGAGGGGTCGGATTTTCACATATTCTTCCACAGTAACTTGTATGTCAGTCTACTTTGCATCTGCTCACGACTCTCATCGTCTCTAGGCTCCTTTCATCCCTTGCACAAACAAAGTGACTTCATCTACACACACTGTGGTCCTTTTCTAACCATCATGTGGTCCTTTTCTAACCATCATGTGGTCCTTTCACCAACATCACCTTACTGAAGTGGTGACCGACACAACCTCCCTTACAGAGCTTCTTATAAAACCCGATACTGGCTATGGTGGTCATTGTCACATCTTTCATAGGACAAGAACTGTCTCTAGATATCACCCTGAACGAGCACACATGCCCCTATCAGACCATTTAGTCTGGATCATACTAACCATAGTTAGGGGTGATATACTAACATCGAGTTCTTCATGTACCTACTTTCACCTTATGGAAGTGAACCTCTAGGTAAAACTCAAGATCCTTTGAACTCACATCGTGGTGTAGTCGGACCATCTCTCTCATGGATAGTTCAACCAGATCTGTCCCTTAACAGAACTCTTTCTTTCTCATGTCATCTAGGTAAGGCGACCTACCATAACCCATATTGCATTTCGACCTTCCTTGCCCCAGGGAAGACCTATCACAACATCCATAGTGTTGAGTTCCCATTCCCTCTCAGGGACTCTTTTGTCCTCTATATCGATACACTGGGTTACTGGGGTTCGTCCTTTACCTCCTGGCTTGCATGGCCATAAACGACATGCAACTTCATCTTAAGCATCCAAAGTGCTATTGCCATTTTCCACAGTGTATGGTGATCTTCAACCATGATTTCCTGTATGTCATGATTCTTTCAAGATTGATTCCTCCGAAACCCTAAACCACTCTAGTCAGGGTTTCATCACCTCCTCTTCCAAAGAAGTGCATCTGAGGTTCTACCACCATCCTTTCATTGCATCAAGGACTAGACTGGCTAACCAAACAACCATTAACTTTTCAATGTATCTTGTTACATCTGAGTGTTATCCAAACACCTCTCCTTTTCGAACTTAGGGTTAGCCAAACAACCTCTTCTAGCTTCTAGTCCAACAAGTCAGATGTATCTCAACCAGAGCATCCATTACCACTTCACATTCTTAAGTATTAGGTAACATTGAAGACATACACTTCCATGTATTTCACTTATCATTTCACCTCAAATTCTATGTCTATTTTCATTAAGAACACTCTCTGATTTCATCATCATCGTGATCAAACTCAACCTGGTATAACTCGTAAGTTCCACATAGCTCATGATAAAAACATCCTCATAAGGTGACTACCTCATTCCTCTTAGTGTTTGCAAGCCATCCATGTATCATTCACTTTACCAGGGTAGGTTATCTTCTGTATCCCCATTTCTCGTGGCAACATTCCAACCTACATCATCTCTTATCCTTGGTGCATGGCATGCGTAATGTCCTATCTCTCACTCCCATAACAAGAGGAAATAAGCATTTGGCTGCAGTCCAAATACAGAGTTCTTCCTGTTCCAAGAGTAGAGATGGTACATCCCACCTTGCCAATACACCTTTACATCTAAGTTGCAACGTGCCACATATGTCTCTACATCACGGACATCATGATATCAAACTAGTCTTGAACCTACTGAGGTTTATACACATCCCGTGGACATCTCCTCTAGGTCTATAGGGTGTCGGCACTTTTGGGGTCATCCCTCTTCCCTCGTGCATCAAGAGAGTGCCCTACTCATCTGCCCTTTGGGTCCCATGAATTCATGAAGGTGATCAATCTCCTAACCCATGGCCCTCAGACAATGATAGCTGTTACCTCCCGACCCTATGGTCATGTGCAACTGGGGAAATAGGCAACTCCTACTTTCATCGGTCTTATCCCTACCTGACCCTAGGATAGACTTAGGATTCTCCACTATAGTACATGTTCACTTAGAACCTTACCCAAGTCTTCATCATCTCTCTTTCGGCATTCATGGGCAGGCTTTCATCCTTCCATAGGGATCATGGCAACTTACCTACCTTAGTCAAGTCCCATGCCGGTTACCTCCATGGTACCACATTCATATGCAATTAGAGATGGATATCTATGGGTCTACAGGTTCATTCTCATACCATGTACTTTTCACTTAGCTTCTCAAGATCCTGTGAGACCTCTCCTTAAACCAACAAAACTGATATACACCCTACCATAGGGGTCCCTCCCCCAGGATGGGAGGAAAACTATCTCTTGACAACAAGGTCACAAAAGCTCTTAGGTCTATGGTTTACATCCACACGAGCCTACTTAACCCTAGCAAGCCATTAAGGCACATCAAATCACCTACTGAACCATGATAGGTCATACTTGTCCTCTTTCCTCAATGTTGGATCAAGATCATACCTCTCTTTAACATCAACCTAGTTGTGAGGGGTTCATCAAACACACCTTAAACTTAAGGGGCTTCCCCTTTTTCCTCTATACATGAGGAGTACCATGCTCGCTTCTATAGGAACTCAACTTCTCATCATGAGCATTAGGTACACCACTTCCCCTCTTAGGCCTAGGAACCCTAGGTTCATTTGTAGGTGTCCAACTACATGCTCGAACCAAGCATGCAAAAGGCATGACATGCACTTCTTGTCATCCTTCAACTCGAGCAACACTTAGGGTTGGGTCCTCCTTAAGGACAACCAACATGGTACAAGGCCTCAGATCCTGTTCACTAAACCTTTCTAGGTCTAAGGAACTTTTCTTCCTACCTCAGAAGGTAAACACCTATACCGTAGGCACATAGGTACCAGAATCTTCATCTTCTCTCTCTAGGGTTTGGTCCCTCTAAAAGCAACCAAGATATCATCAACTTCCAGGGATCGATCATGAGGCAACCATTATCATCCATTGTTCCTCATATTTCAGGGTTTTAGGCTCCTAACCTCCTTGTTGGGTTTCCTGCTCTCTCTAGAGCTAACCCTACATCCAACCTCACCATTAGAGGTCCTCACTTCATGAAGGATCAACCTCAAAAGCATGCCCTACATGGGTGAAGCCTAGGTTTGAACTTATGTTTGCTCAAGATCATCCATAACCCTTTATGCTCCATCATAATTCCTTATCCAGGGTTTCATCCTACTGTCAGCACTATGACGTGCCCTAGATGCCATCTATACCCTACTTGCACAAGCCCATAGGGTTTCTAAGGTCCTTCACTAACATCATCATCTAAGGCTCTATCCTTTACCCTAACATGCACGACCCTTCCCAGGGTTGGGTCGCCAAAGGTGCTAGGTCACCCATGGATCATATGGCATCCCAAAGGCATGTTCCTTCAAACACCTGGTCCAACTCATCTCTTTCTAACCTTCACTTAGGGTTAGGGTTAGCATCATCCTCAGAGAATGTGCCAGGTCTCTACTTGCAATGGAGATCTCTATCTCCAAGACTAACTTATCCTCCTGACAAGAAGGTCTAGCCTCAGGTCTCTTCTGAGGACATGACAACTTATGTCATACGACCTAAGCATGTATCTATTCTTTAGTATGCGCTTAATCTATTAAGCTTATGTCCATGACATCTTATTTACATGCTTTTCATTTAATTTGGTGGAGGATCCCTTAAACCTTATTTACCTTACCCATACCTCTAGAGCGTGAGGAGAAGAAAGAAAACCCTAATCCTTTAGGTCCTTATCAGAATTTTGAGGTGAGAAGGGATGAATAAGATGAGAAAATCCTAAAGGTATCTTATTTCGATTCATACCCTAAGACTTTGGCCAGACAGTCACACGGATCCGGGAGTCCTCGTATTCCGACTAGCGGTGCGGAGGAAAATATTGCCAGCCCCCGGTCGTGATCCTTTTCTAGACACCTCCGTCTTTCGGATAATCCGCTAATAACTCCCTTGGGTTCTATGGAGTTTGTAAAATTTAATAATTATTAATGGTTAACTGAGGAACCTAGGCTCTGATACCAAATGTTATGTCCCCACCTCCCGATAACCCCAATTAAGGGAAACTGAGAGGTCGAAGCCGCACCCATGACTTCCAGATCAAAGGTTCGGCAATTAACCAAGAATAATTATCAAATTTTAACATACTATACTGAAAGCTGTAAGAAAATAAATTTTTGCATACCTTTTTGAAAACTTGGATCTCTAAACTTCTATCCACTTAAGGATTCTACTCTAACTAATCCTCCTTGTATTTTACTTCATGTATTTCACAATATGACGATTTATTTTTTGTCCTTTTGGCGTGTACCTAAAACGTCGACAAACAAAACGTCGGTCATCCGAAGCTGGTATGTGGGGAAACAATAATCATGTAAATACGTTAACAATGTAATCATTCAATTAATCATTTAACAACCAAGATTACGTTTTAAATATAACTCCGCGATCCAAGGGTACCCTATCCTCTGTATTGTCCCCATTAAACCCCTCATGATCCACCTATAAGTGAACCAGTTTCTAGGGTTGAGTCACATGGAACTACTCATAGGTAGACCACTCCTTAACTCGGGGTACACTAAAGAGTCTCATGGCACTACACGTAGGTATCCCAGTTTCTAACTCATGGTAACCTAGACCTTGCTCTAGGATTACCCCTTTTTTAGCCTTTTCAAAGTAATAGAGGTGGACCCGGATCTAGCCAGTCATATATGTACTTATGGTGATAATCATAGTCACTTTATAGTTGCATGAAATAAATAGACATCCAACAGTTATTTTTCAAGCAACCGATAAAACGTTCAAGAATCGCCGTGAAACTAGAATGGTTATTCATAAGTGTAACCACATACCTCAATGGTGATTCATGCAGATTATTCAACATATACTTCATGTATATACAATCAAGCCAATCAATAGATCCTGCATGTATATAAAACCTAAATTGTCACCTTTACATTATTAATCACATTAAACCCTACTCGACCCTAGTCTAGGGTTTAGGTTTCCTTAGCATCAAATTATCATTAGAGATATGTTTCTAAACTCTAATCCACATGTTTATTGATTTAATGGCTCAAGAACCCTTATACACATTGGGTGTAGCCATGACCATCAAATCTATTTCATCCTTACATTATGATCACTTACATTAAAATAAGTCTAACAAATTAACAAGTTAGGATCCTTAAACCTTATTATTCATATGCATTGATTAGAAAGTCTAATTATCGTCATTAAGATCTTAATCATGTTAATTTACCATTATATTCCACATCATCAGTTTAAATCTCAAGGAAGCATATTTAACATGATCAACAATGTATTAATAAGAACTAGGGTTTCTATGTATTAATCACCCAACTATACTTTTTAAATAGGAATCATATTTAGGCATTAGGAGTATTTTATTTGGATTCTACTCATTCTCCTAATCAATTTGATATGTATTTTTGCTATATTTCGATAACCGTAGCATTTACTAGAATTATTGGAAGATTATCTTTATTGGGCCAACCATGCGCTGCCACATCAGCGAATACATGCTTCAATTCCCTTTTCCTTGTTGATGGCCAGTCTGGTCTTGAACCACCGGTTCATTGCTTGAGTTGAGCGTCAACCTGGTTTAGGGCTGAACCATTGCCCTTCTCTCTCACGCGATCTGCCTTCTCACGCAGACTGCACTGCCGCCGACTGGATCGACCAAAATGTTGCGGCCCGCCGCCCAGAAGCCAAGATGCTGACTTGCAGGGTTGCTTCTTGATGCGAGTCGCGGACAGAGGTACTCGCGTCCATCATGCTCCCATCACCCATCTTACTGCTTCAGCAGGTCAGGAAGACACCTCCGCCGGGGGCGGATCGTAGGTGGCGCCTAGCATCCTCACCGCCGCTTAGGGTCCTTGCCGCCTAACTCCACTCTTGCCGCCCGACACTAGCGGATAGGGAAACTGAGTTCTTGCCCATCTGGGCTTCCACACGTCCTCATGCCGCCCTTATGCGGCGCCAACGTCGGAGACCTGACCGGAGGAACGCATAGAGGCTTCTTCCCTTCGCCGACGCACGCTCTCGTTGATTCCAACTTCTCCACAACCAAACTACAGGGTCCTCCTCCTCACGCTACACCACCACTCGTTCTTCCCACAACGCCACCATCTGCCACCATCTCCCACAGGCACATGCATTGCCACTGACAACCATGCCTCGACGCGATGCAGCAAGTGGATGTGGTGGCTGCAGACGGAAACTCCAGGACTTCGGCGTTGGACATCTTGCGTTGTCCCGATGCCTTCAGTGGCATGATCGGCGACGCCGCTTCCTGGACGTCGTCCCTTGGCCACCGCCACGATCCCTTCTTCCTCTCCCGTAGAAGCACCCTCCTCCATCGCAAAGGCTTGCGGCTCCTGTCCTTAAGCCTGGAACCCTGCTTGGCCGCTGGTTGTTTACAGAAGAGAGTAAGGAGTAGGAGAGGATTTTCTTCTTCATCTCTTGTCGTCTTCCCGCGGACAACAGCGGCTGGGTGCATCGTGTGAGATTGAGGAAAAGACCCCTAGCCTCTCTCTACACATATACATCCTAGGAGAAACCCTACGTGATGGGAGGGAGAGACCCGATGGTCCAGAAGAGGAAACCTTCCTCGTATATTCTCGTGAGTTACAATTTATCCAAGATGGAAAGATATCTCCATACGTGATTGCCAAAGAATAAAAAGGCAAAGACTTAAATTATATCTCTCCTCCCTTTTCTTAGGATAAAAGGTATCGACCCAAAGGTCACAAGAAAGAACAACCATATCGAAATTCTTTAATATATTCCTTAAGCCAATTATCATCATTCTATGGCAGGTTATCAAAATCTTTCTCAAGTCATATTCATTTAAGTGAGATGCCCTTTATATATCGAACTTATTCCATTAGTCATCTCATAAAACAGTTATATTATGGAATGTCTTTTAATTCTAACTTCTAGAATTATCTTTCTTATTATTATTTTCAAATATACGAAGGTTAAGTCGAGATAATGTTATTTAGTGTGTCAAACATTCTGTTTCCAAGAATGACTAGATAATTATCCTTTTAATTATCTAACACATCATATACCTATATCATAACCAAAGTCATTGTTGTGTATTTATGCATGAATTCCTTTTATCTATTTATCGTTTTCCATTATTTGGACTTTTCCTCTTTTCTTCTCTTTTAGATCTAATAATAGGAATCACGAAATTCCTATCCAAAGGGATATTTGAAAAGAAAACCATTCTTTAAAGCAAAGCATACAACCTTTTCAATTAATTCTAAAGTCATAAAATCAACACATTTCAATCATGGAAACATATGCAAAATTGAGGTTGTAACAGTCGACTTACCCATACCATTTGTATTAAAAGAAATATATGAGCCTTTTTTTTAATTATCCAAGTAACATTCATGGTGGTCAAATCAACAAGGCTTACTCATATATCATAATTATGTGATATCTAAATTGTTTGACTTTAATTTAGGGAGTTACCCAAGTTCTACTTATTACACCACCATCAACTCCTGGTTATCCCTTAAGTTAAGCTACACTCTTAAGCACATAAGATTCCACCCCTTAAAAGGGTTCATATATGACTTATCTATTCACCTAGATGGGTAACAAAGGTGGATCTAGGTTGTATATTTATTCCTAGTATTTACCACTTCACACTAAACATAGGATCTCATGTTAGATCCTGCTAATCAAGGATTTCCACACTAAAGGTTTTCTCTGCTGTTCAACTTCCTTGTGATGGGGACTTGGTTCCAAAACCATTGATTAAATCTGATTTTTTAGTGTACATATAATTTAATAATGAATTTAAGTTTAAGAAAGAAAACTCTGCAATGCAAAACCAAAATTGGGGCCAAAATTGATCCGAGAACCAAGTCATCTACAACATGGCACATACACTATCATCCTATCCCCACTTCATGCTACAAAAAGGGATCTAATCCTTTTATCACCTAAAAGGTCATATGACTACTTCCCTAATATGTAAGCATGAGAGAGAAGGGTTCTTATCACACACAATCAACATCAATCATAACCTATCAAAGCATGACATCTACCATTCCCCACGTCATTCTTGATCACAATTCACATTGCCTCATCCTGAGACCTAAGGGAACATGAGATCACCCACATTATAGGAAGAGATTTAGGGTTTTGCTGTTCCATGATCATTTATAACCTAAGTGCATCCACAAGGCAATGTGATCTACAAAATCAAGATATTCCTCTCAGTCACTAGGTAACCAAAGTACACCATTGGATATGAGAGATGTGACAACTTAAGGATATCCGCTCAAACCTATAGTTTTCATCAACCAATTCACACCTATTTGGCATAACAAGCTTAATGGGAATGGTATTCAACTCTTTGATAGACAAATTTGGAAAGAACTATGTGGAGATACTCTGTGTTGATGGCAAGCACGCCCAACCATAGTCAAACTAGTTCATATTATCACTTATCAATAAAGGAATCATTATAACTCTAAAATCATGTCAACGCCTACATTTCTTATCCATGCATGCCCAGTCCTCATCAACGATGTATATGAAGCACGCTAGAAGAACGAGAAGGGTTGATGATGAGAACTAGGGTTGAGCTTAAGTATGCATGTCCAAGTCAATGTACACTTAGTAGTATTCTAGATAGCCTCCCAGAAGTCAAGAGATGTCAATTAATCGCTTAAAAAGTCAATTCCTATGCAGGGAAATTTTATTATCCAAAAACAATGAAGGGTTAACTTCCCAAAAACTAAGTCTCAGTCACATAGTGGTTTGGGGTGTGGAAACCATGAAATTAGATCCGGATTGACATCCTATTTGGTATTCCACTACTTAAGAGTAGGTACATCTACTACATGTAGAGGGCCACCTAAATACCTAATTAAGGGTCAACCTAGGATTCCTTGAAATAGTAAAATTACCTAATGCTTTTGGCTCTGATACCATTTTGTAAAAAATGAGACCCGATAGGGTATCCACTCTTCATTGAATTAAAAAAAAAGTCCATCCATTTCCAAATAAGAAGGAAAGGAGGAATTTCATTCATTTTCAAATGGTATACATATTAGAGCCATGCAATGGATAAAGCAGTGGAAATAAAACTATTACAAAGTTACATAATCATTCATATACAATTATTCCTCACCATAAAAGGTGGTATGACATAATAAAAAAATGTATACATCTAAAGCCAGTTACAGAGGGCAACTTAGCTATTCCAAGCTATCCTTAGGTCTAATACCCAGTATGTAATCTTCGTGCATCCTTGTCTTCTAATGTACCTAAAGCTGGGTAGAAGGGAACATCACCCAGAACATAGGAAACAAAATAGAGGTCAACAAAGAACTGAGTATGTACTTATAATAAACACTTTGGGCATTATATAGGGTTGTGAGTGTAAAAGAAATGTTCCCACAAGAATGGGTCTATATGCAATCAGGTAAGATCATGATGATTATAACAAAAGAAATGAGGCATATTAAAATTCAGAGTACAAGCATGAGAATAAAAGGGTCTTGCCATAACAGTTAACCACAATTTAGTTCAAAAAAATAAGCATTTTCATGCATAACAATATAGACTAAATATACCTAAAACAGGGCCATAACACCATAGGATCATGGCCTAAAAAATAAGGTTGGAAATGCACACCCCGGGCAGAATACGCACACCATTTATAAGTATGGTTGTGCATAAGTACCACTATTCTAGATATTCTAGTCAAACATGTAGCATGAATAAATAGAGTAGCAAGACTATCATTTCAGTGAATTTCTCATAAAAAGACAATTGTAGCAAGTGGGGCCCAAGAACCCATATAACAAAGTAGTTCAACAACCATATGTAATATAATAAATTAAGAACATGAAATGTGAAAGTCCAAGTAAATGATTTCTATTAGAAATTAAGAGATAAAGAGATGCCTCATTAAAATGAATGTAGGTTTCAGCCAAATAATGCCCAAATTAAAATAGAGGATGTACATACCTTATCTTTAGGGCTAGTGGTTAACTCATTGATATACTTGGTCCCCAAAGTTGAGTATTCATCCTAGGAACATATTAACTATGTTAGTCAAACAAAAGTCAACATGCATTCATTCCTAATATAGTTATATATTTAGGTCTAACCCAAACTTTGATTACCTAATGGTATGAGGTTGGAATCTTATTATGTGAACATATGCTTCATTAGATGGCTATTTTGATTCAAGGATCCATATCTATCACACATAATCCTAGTTATGTCTAGGTTACATATAGTTGCAGATAATAATCTATGTTGGTACCAATATACTAATAGATGTACTAGTGTACATGACTACTTAATGTTTCTTATAACCATGCTTTCCATTCTTCCCTTTCTAACAATATACTACATTAAATGAAAACATTTAGCAACTAAACTATGCAGTTTTACCGATGGCTATGTACCAAAGGATTGTACAAATATGTAGACTTTGATGATTATTGTTAGTATTTAAGGGGTTAAGTTAGGATATGGCTAACATTTACTAATTATTTATAGTATACTTACATCACTCTGAGTTTCCTCTTTATTATTTAATACCTCTATCTATTGACGGATTCCAAAATACTAGAGATTGTAAGAAGCCATGGGCTAAACTTACATACTTTCGGCTATTAAATATCCATATTACTCTATAATATGTCCACTAATTGTTACATGTGTACTATGATACCCGAATATCATTAGTTATATAAACATTTTAGCTAATAATATCAGTTAATGAATCATACTCTTCTGCTTAAGGTGATTTCAAAATGGAATGATAAGAGGATAAAGTACTACATGGAGATCCTCTTATGCACACCATCAGTCCCAAGTTCCCCATTGGGTTTGGATTCATATCGGAGCATCCCAGGTGTCGACTCCATTGAAGATGACCATGGCAAGATGAGACAACATCCAGGTGTGTCAGGGTCGTACATCTATTCACATGTAATTCACATAGCTTGCTGAAACCCCAAGGTTGCATTTGCAACTGCAGATGCAATAGCAATGTGAGTAGGAGGGATCCCTACTCTTCATGTTCATCGAAGGCCTGACAAAGGTTGGTGGAGTTTGGCGATCTTGTGATGATCTCAGCGACTGGAGAGGTATGGGCACCCGTGGTTTCCTAGGTAGTGGTGGGGGTCAGAGAGGTTGAATGCAAGGAGGCAAGTTGTTGTGTTGTAGGCCGTTGAGTCTGAGACAACAGGAAGTAGGAGGTGGGGTGAGCAGCATTGAGGCTAATAGAGCAGGTGAGGATTGCAGGACTGATGTGGTGGCTTCTCTATCGAACCACTAGTACATAACTAGCCTTTAGTGTCGGTTTCTAAGCGACACCTATGTGGGTGCCGCTAAAAGCCCAACCTTTACACGTCGGTTCTCAAACCGACGCCACAACCCTTCGCGCACCGCTGAAAACGCGCCAGCAGGGGGTATAGGCATCGGTTATCCTCTTCGTAACCGACACTGAATCACCCACTTACACGGCTATATCATCAGTTTTATACAAATATCCGACACGTATAGCCACGGGCGTGCTGGCCAGCACGGCCGTGGTGTCTGGCGTCATTAGGGAAATCGACGTCGGTACTATTATGGAAACCGACACGGTAACCTTATGTCGTCGGTTTTATACAAATAACTGATGCCTATGATTTGATTTTTTTTTTGCTGTCAGTCTGCAGACCTGCTGTGGCTGGTCGCAGGATGATAAACCTACAGTTTAGTTATGAACTGCAGGTTTTACGACATCCATTGATATCAGTCAACAACATGCCACAAACCTACAAAATTAACATTATGGACTACTTATTATATATGTGATTCATACTCATGTATAAGAAAATTTAGTTCATATTATTTTTTCATCACACGCATGTAGAAACCAGTAGCAACCTGCAGTTCCATTTATTTCATCTCTTTTCACATTCAGACACATGTAGAAACATTTATGTATTGATGATTTTCACACACATATGACAATTCATAAAAATTCATTCACATTCACACAAAATTAAATATGAGAACAAAGTTATTCTTTATTCATCATCATCATTGTCATCATCGTCATCAAAATCATATTGAAAAATTCCCACTCTTTGCAGGGCTTTTGCCCAATCTTCTCTTACAACATCTAATTCATCTCTCGTATAGGGAGCATGTACATCGAAACGCTTTGCACCTATGTTGAAGTCCTCAGTTTTAAAGACCTACAAAGAGAATGACGTACATACATAATTATATTAATATATAATAAGATTCATATATTTCATATTATCTAATGAGACTATGTATAATACATGTTGTATGTTATCGATTTCCAATACAGCATGTTTGATGATTAGGTCCATAAATCACATCACATAGTAGGCATATGCCCAGCCGTTGTCTTGTGTAGCACACTATAAATTGAAACATACAAAATATTCAAAAATACAATTAAGAACACTTCACATAAATAATATATACATTGGAGTCAGGAAATTACCTTCACATTCTTCCAAATGAGTGTCAGATTTTCTTTCCTGGGGACCTTTCCTCCAGATTTTTTGTACTCTTGTAAAGCCCTATATATGTTAATGTAACACATTAAATTGCATAATTAAATAGTAATGCAGTAACAGATGTTAACAGATATAAAACAAAAAATATTTCTCATGAGAATAATGGCCTTTTAATTGCATGTCCATATACATCCAACTCACTCCCCACAGGATCTAGATAATAGACGGTGAATGTCTTAGGGACAATAACTAATAACTCCCAATGCTTAGAACTACAGGTAAGAAAGTAGAAAATTAATAACTCAATATCCGCAATAAAAATGTAATTTGCTTAAGTCCAAATTACAAGCAAAGTAAACTTACTCGACATTGAATGGAGCTATTATCACCGTCTTATTATTTTTACCAAAATATTCAAAAGCATCACAGCAGTATGAAGTAACTGAACCAGTGTATGTATTTACAAGACTAATCAAAGATGGAACCAAAAATCCCACATGGGAAAACCCAAAATCTTTACATGTCTTGTATAAGTGGCTGCAAAATATGTATTATGTATGCATTAATATATAAGAAACCAGATTGCCATATATAAAACAAGGTATATGGATGTATAAACCAGATTGCCGTATGCATTAATCTCACCATATCCACAGCTCTATCATAGATGTGTTCAGCCATTCATACTTAAACAACTCCAAAATATCTTGTATAAATATGTTGTTTCTGAATGTTTGACCTGCATTAATACGCATCCACAACTTCTATTACGTATGTATTAATACATATGCTAAACTTGTATAAATAGATTGTTATCGTATGATTTACCTGTGTCATTCTCTGGAATAGTAACATTTATAGGGAAATTTGGATTATGTTCGCCGATCCATACTGCCACACTCCTACAATTAGGACCTATCAAGGCGTGTAGGTCCCCTGGAAGCCAACTTGGTACTCGAGGAGGTGGAGGCCGCGGTGTAGCGGGTCTCGTCTTTTTGACCTATATATATAATTTCCATATCAATTGACTCATATATATATATACACACTAACAAAGTAAAGTAATGAAAATTTATCATACAATATCAGTATAGAGGACATCCGCTTCGGGCCACAGTATCACTCCGCCTACTGCCTCACCAAGTGTTTCAGCATCTGGGTGTGCATGAGGCAGTGCAAGAGTCGTCCAGCCAGTGAGTATACGTATGGGACTCACACGTACCATGCCATCTGGTACTGGACTCCCATAAAACATGCACCCTTTAAGGGGTGGGTAAGCCGATGCGTCTGCAACGATATATCCTTCGCTTTGTAGTCGGCATGGCTTCAACCCCTATAAATTTACGTAAAGAATGTTATATGCATATATACACAAATATATCATCTTGAACAGACTAGCTATTATATATGCCATAAAAATACTTACAGAGGACGTGCTAGGTGGGTCTATAGGATTACTCCCAACCTCTGCAGTATGAAGAGTAGGAGAAGAGAGGTTCGCCACAGGTACTGTCTGACTGGCAGTCTGAGACGCCTGCCACTTGTAAAATGCTTCCTGGAGTCTTTTTTCAATTAAGGAATCTACCTATACATGGATAAAAGAAATGCTAGTTTCTGATTATTGAATTTCCTTTCGCAATAACGTTCTAAAATAAGAATAAGTTACCTCAGCTTGTGAAAGTCCCACTTTTGGGACAGGTTTACGCTGGGATGGCCCAAAGAACGCTTTGATGCCCACACCAGCGCCTGCACCCCTTGCACGTCCAGGATGCTCTGGGTTACCCAGAACAACTGTCAGTTCATCCCTTGTGCCCTGAGGGATGAACTTGCCTTCCTTCCTCTGCTCGTGCAGCTCCCGCTAAGCACCATCAACAAAAATTCATAAGTAAACATAACAATAATCAATATCGATAGATTGCTCTAAGAGTTTGATTTTTACCATTTTTGCAGCCACCTCAGTAGTTGCGGGCTTTGGTATCTCTCCCTTCTTATTTTGCCTCCCAGCTGTCCACATAACATGACGAGGCAGAGATGCGGGAGCAGCAGTAGAGGACTCTACAGTCTCCGGAGTAGCAGTAGGCTGAGTAGACTCAGCCTGTAGTCTTTGGAGAACGCCTGCATATCCTCTTGGACCCATTGTGTGGTCGTGCACATTCAGTGCACGCCTTGCTCGTTGAGCATCGCTCTTAGCCTAGTTAGTTAGCACATTGATTTGGTTAGTAACACTAAAGGTTAATCTTGAATAGGTGAATACATAAAAACATATATTAATTAAATTAGGAGTGGCGGCGTTTAATACCTTGAATTGATCTGTTTTTCTTTGGGTAACAAACTCCTCCCATTCTCTGGGGTCCAAGTAGTTCCATTGTTGTGTGGCTTCCTTCTTCCTATATTTATTTTTTAAAGAGAATACAAACAAAAATTATTAGTGTAAAGTTAGTGAAATACTGATCAATGTCTAGAATTGGAATCTATCAAGAACCTATTCTCAGCATCGCGTATGTAAGCTCAGGTGAGATTGGTCCTATAGTTCCTTAGGACCCTCCCACAACGTTTCATCACACATTTACGATGTAGCTTTTCATCCAGATCAAATATGCTCTGCAAATTAAATAGAATTGCTATTAACTAGTATCCTAAAAATTAGTAATCTACACAAATAGAATTACAAATAATAATAACTCACGCATAGTTCCTTCCATATGTGGTCTTTCTTCTCCTTAGGAACTTTATGCCATGATTCTAGGATAAGACTGCAATGGCTACGAGTAAGAACCCCAAGATATGAAACAAATGAGTCGTGGTTCACTCCATATGGATTTCCTGCCTGATCGAAATCCACAGCCAATTTGGGTCCATTGCCCCTTTGCTGTATTAACTTGTTCATCATTGTGATGCCCCTCACTTTCTCAATTTTCTTTTGCTGCTCATCAAGTGCTGTAATTTCTTTAGGGGGTACATCACCAACCTAAAATTTGATAAAAACACACTTACATAATATAATTATAAATGAACATATAGATAGAAACCTCAGGGATATATTCTTAAAACTTACATTGTCAGGCGGTGGAAGCACGTCTTCACCCTCACGGTGATCATCAGCACGGTCCTGATCAGCCATCTGAAAGTTCACCTTCAAATTATAAATTTCACATTGTAAAGTAACACTAATTTTAAAGTTCACATTGTAAAGTACACATTCACAGGGGTACAACGATTGCGAATGGACATCCCATGCGCTGTCATTCTTATAATAAATGTGTACCACCTATCCAATTCTTGAACACCTAATCTCACTAGTAAGTGTATAATGTGTATTGGGTTTTCAAGAAAATTTTGGCAGCATTTCCCCGTTGTTCTCTAAGTACATATGTACTTAGAGAACAAACGGGGAAATGCTATCAAAATTTTCTTAAAAATCCAATACACATTATACACTTACATCCTAAGTGAGATTAGGTGTTCAAGAACAGTCCCAAACTGGGGACTATCCAAGATTTACTCCTAATGAGTAAATCTTGGACGGGTTTCTAGGCCAACAAATTCATGTGTTGTCATTCTTATATATAATAAATGTGTATAAACTACAGGCAACATGGTAAATCCTAATCTATAGAGCATTATTAAATAATAAATCAATAGTTTTAAACATGCAATCTCTGGTAGACAGACTAACCTTAAAAAAATTACCCTAATGACAAAAAGTCTAGGAATCTTTACTAGACATTATATATATAGCCCTAATCATCATATTTAACATACTACGTTATTATTAACATCCAGATCAGATTAAGATCATACTATGTTATAACTATTGGTTTAATAACCCTATTTCCGCATGTACGTACATGATTATCTAATTCAATTTAAGATGTTGGGATCACATAATTATATACCGACATCAGAATAAATAAAAGAATCATAATTAACATGATTAACAACATGCTCATCAAACTAGGGTTTTCTTGAATATCATCTAATATTCGTGTACTAACTATACCTTTGTAACAAGAAGAATAATAGAGCTTTAAGTATATTTTATTCACAATCTACGCATTTTTCTGATCAAAACCATATACAACATGGTAATATTAATGTGAATCAGAGACAGGTTTGCAAACTGGAGAGCCACAGGATTAATGGGTGTGCATGTGATACAGGAAAAGCAAGAATAGGGGGGAAGGTCAGGGGAAAACCTGATAATGGGCGTGCCTGTGAGAAGAGGGACAGTTACAGGCAGTGGGCGGAGGGCTGGTCGTCGAGCAGAAGGGCTCCGGGTGGAGAGCTGGTCGCCGGCGTCGGGCAGAAGGTCGTCGGGCGGAGAACTAGCTGTGGTCGGGCGGAGAGCTGTGGTCGCCGGTAGGGGCTGGCGGAAGCATAGGCGGCGGAGGAAGAAGAGGTGCAGCGGCAGATCATCGGCGGCGAGTGGAGGCGGTGTCGGCGACCAAAGCAAGGCCAACAAACGGCGGCGGAGGCGGAGGCAGAGCAGCAACGGTCGGAATCGTCGGAGCAGAGGAATCGTCGGAGCAAAAACCCTGATCAGCGGAAATGAATGAAACAGAAGGGGAAGAGTCTCTGCCTCGTACTGTTAAGTTAACTATAGGTGTCGGTTGCTAACACAAACCGACAATAAAAACCTTAAGTGTCAGTTTTTCAACAAAACCCCGACACTAAAGGGAGGTGAAAATTTTCGCGGTTATTCGCGCGAAAACACAATGGCGTCAGTTATTGTCACAAAACCGACGATAAAAAGCGAGCAAATTTCTATCTCGCAGAAAACCTTTAATCGTCGGTTACAGTTTTAAAAACCGACGATGTATATTAATTTTTGGAGGTAATTTTTTTCACTGGAAATTTTGGTTTTGGCGGTTACTTTTAGGCGTCGGTTTCTTATTAAGGAACTGACACTGAATTAAAGCGATACCTGTGTCTGGTCACCCTTCACAGATTGATGTCGGCTTATTTTATACACTGACGTTGTATATGTAAGGTGTCAGTTTATTAATACAACCGACACCATTAAAAGTGACGTTATAAGCCATTTCTGTAGTAGTGAACCAAGATGGCAAAATGGTTGAAGGGATTCTGTAGGTATGAAGTTTAGAACTATACTAGTTAGTCTGCACCAAGGCATCACCGATCACTGCAGTTCTAGGGGTGGTGGTTTTGTTGCTTTCATTTTCTATTGTGGTGGCTCGGTACAGGGAGTAAGAGGAAAGTAGAAGAAGAAGAAGAAGAGAGAAAGTGGAGCAAGGAGGAGGAGATCTCGTGGTTTGTTTTCCCGACTACAAGTGAAGATTGCAGAAGTGGGAAAATGTGTGGAGGAGTCAGCTTAGTGGTTGCCTGATAAGATGTGGCCATAGAAGTAGATGGCAGCCTTCTTGCAGTAGCATGGCACAAGGGGAAAGGTCACCTATCTAGGCATTTGCATCTTCCGTCACTACAATCGGCGGCAGTGGTCATCCCTATACATGGACTGCTGGATGCAGGAGGGGGGAGCACCACCGACTAGAGCTTAGGCAAGGAGGAGGACAAGAGCAGATAGAAATCTGTCAAAGTGAAAGGGAGAGGAAGACGAGTGAGGAGGAAGAGAAGCGAGGTGCAAAGTTTGAGGGTGACACTAGAGAAAGGATATGGTAGGCGTCGATCTATTTGTGGTGTTGGTCGCAGATTTTTTTGGCAGCCGATCAACGTAAGGCCTGGAGATAAGAGGGGTAGTTAGGGCTTTAGGGCATATGGGAGTGGGCTAGAGGATCAAGGAGGAGGCGAGGAAGAACAGGGGAAGACCGAGTTGGGGAGTCATAACAAGTGACAGGTTTGTAGTCGGAGATGGAGAACCAGTCAGTGGGGGACTCATAGATGATGACATGTCATCCATGAGACCAGTCAAGGCGATTCAGCCACATTGTGGGAGGAAACAATACTAGGAAAGTATCCTTACATAGAAAATGAACCGGACATGAGTCATTCGGACGTGATGGTATGAAATAATGGGAAATTTAGGTTAAACAAGTGTTACATTGTCTATATCCATTAGGCCTAAGTTTTCAATGCATTTACTTACTAATTCAATTAGATGGATATATATTATCAAAGAAATGCCAAATTTTCTAGGTAGGCCATTTGAGAAGCGAAGAGTCAAAATTTATCTTAAATTTGACCTTTTGAATATGTTTCATATTAGATTTCACTACTAGTGTATTAAACGTACATTTGATATATTTACTCCTCCAAAAGCTCGATTGTGACACTAAGTACACATCGCCTTGATTTACTTTATCCTATAATCTTAGGTGTATTTTAATGTGTCAGTTTGGATCTAAAATCATTATTTAGTATATTTTCACTTGAATTCTTATTTTTAAATGTATCATGGTAAAAAAATCATTTATAAAGGAAATTTTAAATACACAATATTATTTGATAACAACTAATTCTAATATATCTTGAATTAGGTAAATAGGAAAAAGTTATTAACATAATCAAATAGGGGCCTAGGGTAAGGGAGGTTTCATCTATTGCCCTTGATTTGAGTATGTTACAATATCTCTATCATCCTGATTCTAATATTGTGTAGTGTGGCTGAGGCCATGCCTCATATTTTATTTGATTGAGAGTGACTACGGTCATAACTCAGATTTGAGGGTCTATTATCATAGTTTTATGGTGTCATGACCTGTGTACCTATGATGGACCATGCTATTTTTAGTAGTCGAGTCGATGTGCCACTATGATTGTTACTCATACTGACTGAAGGTAAGAGATCTTTAGGATTCCAAACATCCTAGATCTTATATGAGGTTGATTGCCACCTCACAGTGGTCATCAAGTAGTTGAGTGGTATGCATCAAACTACCTTGAGGCTTAATAAAATATATAAATTAGCCAAGTAGTATAATTGTTAGGGTTTTCTTGGTGAATCACATTGAATGATTAGTATTGCCTTGCTTCTCTTGATAATTTCATATGCGACTCATATCCTTTCATGTGTAGTTACTTGTATCTGTAATCTCAACTATGTTTTCTCATTATATATACACCGCTAAGTCTTTTTAACTGGTTGTACTATCTCCCTTAACTGGTTTAATTCTTACCAACTTGTAAGTAATAAATGTTATTAGAGGTTATATCATATTGCTACAATACATGCCTCACCTTATGGGTTTCCACACCTTTTTAGGTGATCAACAGTGTGGCCAGGTACATGGTGGTAAGTAGGCTTAATCCGGAGATCAGTGAAGCTGAGAGGTTGGTGTGCGCATTATAGAGTCCTAGAGTCATCCTTGTACTCTTAGATCCAGGTAGGGAGATTTATATATGATATATATCGACTCAAAATTTTGGTTATATGCCTTGAGCAATGCGAATTTTGTAATTACCAAAAAGATATATTTTATACACATTTTGCAGATGAGGCCACTGAACTCATGTAAATTTACATGGTATGAATATGCATGTGAATTGGACCTTGGTGAGAATGTTTCTTATGGAATGTTGAAATTTTAATTGGGTTTCAATTTTGTAGATTTTTGCTAATATGGTTAATTACTATTCGATCACTGATTTGGTATTGAGTAATCTCATTTTAGAGTGGCGGGTAGCCACACATATTATATCCCACCTCAATCATTACTTCACTCTAGACTGCTAAGTACAACTACAATAGCCATTTACACATATTTATGTCCATCGAGTTACTTACTAATCACATTGAAGTCATTATATGTGCATTAATGAGAAATTCCACATATGTTACATATTTATGAATTGAACTTCCATATTGGTAGGTCCAATTTATGTGTATTAATCTATCTTATGGGAGTATAAAACCCAATGTATGCTCTGTATCAGGAATGTTGCCAAGGATGTATACTTTAAGGTCACTCAAATCCAACTTAGGGTTTAGGTCTACATGATCATTGTTCAACTGATACACATCATTAACATGTATGAAGTCCAGTATTGGGTTCCATATATTCAAGTCATCATCTTATTAATTCTCACTTATACAAAGTATGGCCAACATCATGTGTATCCATGGTTAGGGTTTATATTGAATTTACTCATTATATGCATTATATGTTCATTAGGGTACAATAAAGTGTATTTGGATATATCTCTAACCTTGTTTGGTCAATTCTATAGATCCAAGCGTACCAACCCCCTAATTATGGGATTAGGGTTTCCAGAGTCGGAATAGCCAAATCTTGGTATGTTACAATTTGGGTGTCAAATGAAACACTAGGTTGATGGTGGTGGGATATGTATAAACTTGAATGGGTGAAAATGTAAAAAGAATGTACAATATCTAGAATTCTCATTGGTTAACACACGACTTCTATTAGTCACAACAACATTTTCATCAACTATCCTAGCAATCTCATCGACCTATGATATATCTCCATTAACCCATGTAGGATTCCCATCGATCCATCTCTTCCATTGACCAGAAAGCCCATTGGTCATCACTTCCATTAACTTGAAATCCCATCGATTGGGACCCTCATCAATCCTCTCTTCAACATCTTACTAGCCATCGACCAGGGTTCAATTCACCATCCATGTCATTGGTTGAGGTTAATCGGCTAGCACGACATTCATTTACCAAGGTCATCAACCAATAGGGATCAAGGTCATCGACCATAAAGTTCACCGACCAAAGGGTCATTGACCCCGCTTCACCATAAAACTTAGCATAAGGTTGGGTAAGAACCCTAGGTTTAAATACCTACTCATCTAAGTTCAAAAGCATCCAAGGATTATCAAGTAAATCACAATTATGAAGGAAAACAAGCACTTAGATAGTTTGCACTCAAAGTGTAATTATGTCAAGATTAGTCCATAATTGTACTTGCAATTACAAATTAGATCAAACAAAGTGTAAATTGCTTCAAATTAGATATCACTTAATCAAATGATTTCAAAACTTACTCAAGCATCCAATTACAATAACAAGCATCTAATTACGATAATCGACCATGTTTAGAGATTAAGCTGAGTAAGGGGCCTTACACATACAAATTCATCCAAGACCTTAGAATACATTGATAAAGAGATGTGCATACAATAAAGGAGTATAGATATGCAAAAAAATCACATATTGTATATCAAGATAACATACATTATTATAAAATCCTATCACGAGCCCATAGATATCCTACATGAGGTTCGTGGCTTTAATTAAAACTCGATGTGCATGTAGAGACGAAAAGTTATATTTTTGATGCACCCTGAACGCTCCTCCATGTTTGAACTCAAATTTCAAACAGAAACGATTAGTGCACCAATGCCATCTCTCTTGAGGACAAGTATTGGCGGTTGACATCGAAGGTAATATAGCTGGTTCCAAAATGTGTAATGAACGATGAGTTCCAACAAAACGAGTCAGCCTATTTGCTAACACTATAATGAAGAGATTTTGAGTAACACAAAGTAGGGGTCTTGAGCTAATGAGTGTTGGTTGTCCTTTCCGTAATGCTATGAGATGGACGGTCTATATATGCCGCATCATTGGATGCAACCATGAAAAGTAATTTACCACTCAAAATGAAAAGCTGAATGTTACCGTATATAATTTAGGAAAAAATACCTAAATGGCACATTTGCCAATTTTAATTACCTAAATGGCACGTTCTTGAACTTATTGCCCAAAATGGCACATTTCTGGAGCAATGCGTCCCCTGCCGGGACGCATTGCTCTCCCGCGAGCCAATGCGTCCCGGTGGGAGACGCATTGGTCCCACAGGAGAGCAATGCGTCCCGAGCCGTGACGCATTGCTCTGTTGTGGGACCAATGCGTCCCCCGCCGGGACGCATTGCCACGCGGCAGAGCAATGCGTCCCGGCGGGGGACGCATTGGCCCCACGGGAGTGCAATGCGTCCCGAACCGGGACGCATTGCTCTTTGTGGGACCAATACGTCGCGCCCCGGGACGCGCCCAACGGCTAGAATTTGCCACGCGGGCAATGCGTCCGGGACGGGGACGCATTGCTCCCAGGCCAACGGCTATGTTACCGTTGGGCCGCCGCGCGGCGGTCCACGTGGGCGCAATGCGTCCCCAACCGGGACGCATTGCTCCCCTATAAATATTGGCCGAAAACAGCCCCCCAAACTCACACCATTCTTCATTTCCTTCATCTAGCTCTATACTCCCATTGCTCTGGAGCTTCTTCTCGGATTTCTATTGCTTTGGGTGCTTTCTAGCTTATTTCGGGCGATCTTGGAGCTGATATCGGCAACTGCTCGGAGACTACTTGGAGCTTCTTCTTTCTCTTCTTCTATTCTTCGATTGTCAACAGATAACTCTCCATTTCAGGTATTTGTTCTACCAAAATTTTAATTTTCAAAATATGAACTTAACTTTAGTACGAAATATTACAACTGAAATAAATGTATTGTTACTCTTTAATTGTACATTACTGAAATAATGATGTAGAAAATGACAATTGAAGGCTACTTAATACCTGAAAATGTATTGTTCGAAATTGCAAAATTGTTATTTTGAAATGTTAGTGTTACTAAAAAATTAGTAAAATTGTTGTTATGAAATGTTAGTTAATTTTACTGAAAAAATAGCAAAATTGTTGTTCTTAATTGTTGTTCACTGTTAATGTTATAGAAAAAGTAGTCCAATAAATTTAATTCCAAATTGATGTCACTGCTCTAAAATATTAATTTATGTTGATATAATGTCATAAAATATGAATTTCTTTCTGATGTTAATATAATATTCTAAAATATAGGAACATGGCATCTAGTTCAAATTCACGAATTGTGAAGATGCGATATGATGGACAATTTCTCTCTGATGGGTCTTATTCTAGTCGATCTGTTAGACCCATAAACATTTCACTTATTAATACCCTATCTGAACTAAAATCATATATCTATACAACACTTGACATCAATCCCAACCACTTCTCTATCAAAATATCCTATCTTTTCCCTGGAGAAAATCATATGCTCATACAAGTTGATGATGATGATGCATACAGAACCTTGTTATCACTTTCAGCTGATGCCTATATTGATGTGTTTCTTGAAAAAATATCTATCCACCAACAACCTTATTTAATGAGTCTATTGAATCAATTTCAATCTCAATTCTCTCGGAGTCAACCACCTCAATTATCTCAAAGTCATTTAACTACTGAATGGAGTCAACCACCTCAATTCAGTCTTACACCTCAATTCAGTCTTAGCAATTTAACAGCTGAGTGGAGTGAACCACCTCAATTTTCTCAAAATCTAACTACTGAGAATATTGTTGTTGAGGTTGAGGAGGGAGATAATGATTGTGATCATGAAGGTGATAATGATAGTGATCATGAAGGTGATAACAATAGTGACATTGAAGGTGGTAATAACAGTGAACCACCTGAGGATGAGTCATTGACTGAAACCGATGCTGAGCACACACATCCATTCCCTGACTCTATTGTAGCATTGAGTCATATTCCATCCATATTTGACAACCAATGGCCCCAACATGAACACATTGATTCCAACTATGAAGCTTTTCAAGATGATGACTGGGTGGAAGATTTTTGTCATGAATTTCGTCTCGATTACAATCCTTCCAGTGCTGTTATATATGAGGGTGCTTTATTTGCATCTAAAGTTGTACTGGTTGAGACACTCCAAAAATGGTCGGTACAAAAGAATGTCCAGTACCGTACATTACGCTCAAATAATCGTCATCTTAAACTTGCTTGTATCCATGATGAACGATGTCCTTGGAGATTGACCGCTTGCCAGTCCAAAAAAGCAGGTGGCATGTGGAAGATAAAACGTTGTAAAGAAGGCCACAATTGTGAATTAACTGTTATGAATCATGATCATCACCAAGTCACAGCATCTTATATTTCTCGAATGATAATGCCAATCCTAGTATCACGACTGGATATGTCGACACGAGAAATTCGTGACAAGGTGAATGCTGAACTAAGGCTCAATATATCTTACAAGAAGGCATATCTAGCGAGGAGGAAGGCTGTTTGTAAAATATTTGGAGACTGGGAATCATCATATCATAGTTTGTTGCCGTTCCTAATTTCTCTGACACAATATATTCCAAGAACTATATATGCCCACCTTATTGATGATTATATCCTTCAAACTGAAGGCACTCGTAGATTCAAGCGGGTGTTTTGGGCATTTGGTCCAGCTGTGAGGGGTTGGGCCTATTGTAGGCCTGTTCTTACTGTTGATGGCACATTTTTAACAGGAAAATATACTGGCATACTTTATTTTACAGGTACAAACACATGTGGCGATCCGAGCGGCAGTAGAGCACGCCCCTGCACAGATCAGAGACAGCATCTATACCATCCAGGGGAGTTACTTTGATAGTCTTCCCGACTATGCTCGGCCGTGGGATCCCATACCCACTCATACCACAGCCCCTGAGCCCACTCCTACTCCTACTCCTACTCCTACTCCTACTGTTGAGCCCACTCCCACTCCCACTTCTCAGTTCATGTCATGGGGACCGACAGGGCCATATTTTTCAGGAGCTGCTTCATATTCCTCATTCATCACCCCACCTCAACCACCATCATACCATGGAGCAAGTTCTTCTTCTGCTCCATACACTCCATTCCCACCAGCAATTATTCCCGAGAGCCGACCACCATCTTATGTCACATATTCACCTACTCCGTTTGATTTCTCAGGATGCACCCCACCCGATGCATCCTATCCTGGTTTTCCTAGACCCCTCACCCCACCTCCACCTTTTCATTTCTTCCCTGATGCTCGCCAGCAGCCTCCTACACAGTTGTCCCCAGTTCAGCAGTCTCCAGATGACATCGGTATAGAGGATCCTGATGTAGAGGGACGTGGGCGAGGACGTCGTGGGCGAGGACGACATACTTAGTTTTTTATATATTGTACAGTTTTGTATGTATGCCTTTGTGAGGACATCTATTGTATGTGGATCTATCATATTATGATATGACATTGGTTCATTTTGGATCATGTTGTTGTGGATCTATCATATTGTTCTGTTGTGTATTATTTTCTCGTCATGTTGGTTCATGTTTTAACCTTGTTTTTAATTGCTATCTCAATTATTTGGATTAAGTTCGTATTATATAATCAATTAGGAACCAACCAATGTTGGTTGCAATATACTTATATATTCCATATGCATGTTACGACCTATTGAAATTGACAAATCTATAATAATTGAGTATATTATAGACATCCAAATACAAGTGAACGAATTATAAATGTATAAATATAATCAATATTGTTAATCTACATATCAATAACATATCAGTGATTGCAAAAAATGATTAAAAAAACCAATGCGTCCTGCATGGGGACGCATTGCTCCAATGCGTCCTGCATGGAGACTCATTGAGCAATGCGTCCCATCTGGAGACGCATTGGTCCCACAGGAGGGCAATGTGTCCCGAGCCGTGACGCATTGCAGTCCTGTGGGGTCAATGCGTCCCTTTCCGGGACTCATTACTCTGCCGCGTGGCAATGCGTCCCGGCGGGGGACGCATTGGTCCCACAACAGAGCAATGCGTCACGACTCGGGATGCATTGCCCTCCTGTGGGACCAATGCGTCCCCCACCGGGACGCATTGCCTCGCGGGAGAGCAATGCGTCCCAACAGGGGACGTATTGCTCCAAAATGTGCCATTTTGGGCAATAAGTTCAAGAACATGCCATTTAGGTAATTAAAATTGGCAAATGTGCCATTTAGGTATTTTTTCCTATAATTTAGTTGGTACAGTCTCTTCTTTGTATGGCAAAGATCATGAGATACTAAAAAGCCTGCGACGGGTGTTCTCTATAATTTTTTCTTTTATTTTTTAAAACTATACAAAGCAATCTTTATATTCTAGTCTATATTAAATATAAACAAGTTTAAGAGGTATTTTATGGGAAGTTTATGATATTTTTATTCATAATTTAGTCTTTTATTTTTTAATAAGACAGCTGTGCGAGGAGGTTTGGATGTATATCATGCATCTCTTTTCTCTGTAGTAATAATTGAGAGAAGCGTTCATATGGGCTATTTTTGTTGGTGTTCTATACATATTACTCGGTCGATGTTAGGCAGCCTGTACAAAGAGAAAACCGGCGTGAGACATCTGGCATCTGTCTATTGCTATATTGAAGAAAGTTGACGAACAGAAATGGACCGAGAGTCAACTAGCTATCTAGGTGCATGCATGAACAAATTCGTCATTCAAAGAGAAAAAAAGGCAGCATCTTTTTTAGGTTACGTTTTTGCGGCCTGAGTCACGTTTTACTCGGCGATCTCCACCCATCGATCCACACGTTCACCAATCCGAGGGGGCGTCCCACCACCCCGCCATTTCTGTCAACCAGTCTGGTCCAAGTCCAATGTAGCGGTTTTCCGGCCAGGCTCGTTCCAGCTCATATACCTTCTCCCAGAAGCTCTCCTCTTCTTCCGTGTTCGGCGCTGACGGCTTTTCCAATGAGTCTACCATTGTTTCTGTTGCCACTGACTGATTTCCGCCGTCCGTGAAGAGTATTGGCCATGCCGGTGTAGACGCATCTGCCGCGGCAGCGTCACTTGCCACTGAGTGCTTCCTGCAGTACTCTGTGATGACTGGTACCGGCATTGACGCTTCTGCTGCAGCTTCATTTGCCACTGGGTGATTCCCATTGCCCGTAAAAGTTACTGGTACCGGCACAGATTTATCTGCCGCCGCTGCTGCTGCTGCCGCTGCGGAAGCAGCGGCCGCCGCCGCTCGCTGTATGTCCATTGGAGAGGACGAGCTGGGAACCGGGAGGAGGTCCGCTGCATCAGGAAAGTTGAGGAGTGCCGCCTTTGGTCCCTTGAGGTGGAGTTCCGCCACGTCGTGCGCTCGTGCGGCCATCTCCGGCGTTGGAAACGAACCGAGCCATATCCTCGACCTCTTCCCCGGCACTCGGATTTCTGATACCCACGCGCCCCATTCCCGCTCCCTTACACCGTGGTACACCCGGGCTGACTCTCCTCCGCTTCGCGCACCACCCGGCAAACTTCCGGCGACGGTGCTGCTTTTCATCTCAGTTGCCATGGTGCACACGGCCTCGATCCAGCTATGGGGCGAGGTCGGGTCCTGTAACGTTTCTTGTGGTGACAAAGGCGGAGACGGGCATTGGAAAAAAGAGTGAATTGTAGCTGGCATTTTGTAATTCTTTTTGGGCCGTCGGTATCTTAGACGAAACGCTACTGATCGTGAGAGGCAACGTGCTAAGTAACTAGTCGCGTTCTTTTGACAATTTTGTACAAGTATTTATTTTCTTGCAACCATCCCTTAACACTATCTTGTTTTACCAACACACATGTGCCCATGCACGTGAACATCAAATTTATTCAATTTTAATTAGATCATACTTTAAAAATATAATGTATAAAAATTCTAAAAATATCTTTTTAAATATATACAAATTTGAAATGCATGTATGTTTTTAAATGAATTAATATTTTGTATAAAAATATAAATCTATAGCAATTTGACATTAAACAACGTTCACATATGTGGTGACCATTTTTTTGGATTTGTATAACTTCACAGTGGCACAAGTAATTCATTCTTGATAATAAATCAACTTCAATAATAAATATGAATTGAAAACTTTAGTGAAACTGGCCACCAAAATATACATTATTTTATAGACATCTAAAATTTTAATTCTAGACATGAGAATAATCATTTTCCAATAATTATTTTCCTCATCAAGAATTATGTATTCTAGATAATACTTTGTTGCCATATAATTGTGTTACTTTCTTTTTAGATTTTAATATATATTTTATTCATAATAGGAACAAAAGTTCATATTATAATCAAGATTCTAATGTAATTGATGTAAAAATACTAAACTATCAGTACATGTAGGTTCTATATTACTTTCGGATATGAAAAAATTGAATGATGCATATTTTGAATAGGAAATATGTATTGATTAGCTGTGAAGTGTCCCTTTATAATGAAATTTAGTTTTCGTTTACTACACAAAATTTTGTAAGGGTGCAACTTCATTCTACGTCAGGCCACAAGTGTATAATCAAGAATTCTAAAGAAATCAATTTGATTGAAAAACGTTGTTTACAACTACACATACTTTTTCTAGTCAAAATATACTAATTTGCCATATAAAATTATCTTATATACATAGTGTTGCCAAACATATCGAGTCCTAAAAGTTTATTTAGCTCGTGGAGTCAATTACATTGCAATCTAATTTGATAAGAGGATACAAGAGAAGAAGAATGAACTACTATATAAGTACACATTGTGTGTCATACATTATTCATTATCATTAAAGATGAAACATCACATCACTTATGTATGAATGGTCATAGGGTTCACTTAAGTGATGGATATCTTATTAGTATGACTACTATGAAGAAGAACAAAAATAAAAAATGAAATACAAGCTTGTAATAAATGGTTATTTTATTGCAAATATTCACTATGTACATCCATGATGATGATCCATGTCTACATGATATAAATGTAATACTTAGAAAAGGGCATTGAAGTATATGCGCATGAGATTTGTCATGTGTATAACATACGTAAGGTCGAAAGATTAATAAAAAAGAATGAAAGATAATTATAGAGTAAAACATGTAATTTTTCGTATTTTGATTATAAGAATACCGGAGAAACCTAACATTGTGCTTAAGGAATAGTCTCACAAATGACATATTTGATTGAAATGATGATACAAGTAATATCCATCAATATCTAATTGACCTAAAAGTTTGTTATATTACATACCTAACAATTTGGGGGAAGTGTTTCGAAAGCTTTGCTTCTCAAATATTTATATTTTTGAGGTTGACTTCTTGCATTCTTAACTAAAAGAACAAGAAGATGCAACCTCAAAATACAAACAAAATTTTGTCGTCCTTACCAATGTCGCAAAAATGTACATATCTAATCAATAAAACGAGTTTTATTAGATTAATTGATACATCAACTTAGTAATTGCCATGAATTGTTCACCTTATCGTATCTAGTTCAACATGAAAACTAAATTATTAACATGGCATACAAATAAAGAGCATAAAACGTTTGTATAAATTTCAGAAATTTTATATTAAGAATGCTTAGATGAAGTATAAAGTGTAGACACCTTCTTAAGTCTATGAAGCTCCTAGTCTTACTAATTCCTCCAGGACGTCATACCCTCCATGAGATCTTATATTGATAATAATTATATAGTAACGGTCATGCCCACAATGCATACTATCCTTTATTGATAATTTGTATGCATAACTTATGGAAAATACTTTGTGTAATAGTAAGGTTTTATTAATATGTAATAATACCAAGAACATTAAATATCTGTCTGGCGCCAGCTGCAATTTTTTAATATTAAAATTTGAGAGTCATGCTCAATTGAAATCTCCGCTACGTGCTCCAAGAATGATCAGCTAATAAATGTAATGTTATTGTATCATGATCTCAAGCGGCAATCTATCCCACAGGTAACCATGTTCCAAAACTGAACCACACAATTAATGGCGATTGTAACAACAGTAAACTAATCGATGTTTCAGGTTATTGTATTGAGATTTTACGACGGTATCGTATAACATGTCGTGAAATTGCTAGAAACCTTAGAGCGGAGGGATATAGAGAAATACCTGATCCCGATTACCATGACATTTGCTGAGAATATCTTAACTAATCACTTTCTGAAAGCGAACACCTTCACGTTGATGAATGTTGCAGGTCAAATATAGGCAGAAATCACATACATACATCTTAGTTAAACCCGAGAGTGGTGGATTGGAAAGCCCTTATCATGACATTAAACCAGGTACAGTAAAAGATGTTGAATTCTGAAAAGGCATACATAGACAACAAGGTTATTCAAACCTGCATAAGATACCTGGCTTACAAATATGTGAACTATCGCCAATTGACAAAACGTGCACAAACAGAAAAAATATAGAAATCAAAACCCTCAGATTAGAAGCGAAGAAACCTATCAATTTAGTTAAGAAATTATATATCGCTAGTGAGCAAGATTCGGGATATTGCATGAACCTACTACCGAGCATCCTAAAAAGCCCAATGAACTGTTGGGGATGTTGTACCGATACAGTCCCGGATGCGATGAAAAGCTATTGTGGAAGCGTTATCGACAAACGTATAAACTCAAAGAAAAAAACATCAGATTTAACGTGAAGAACTCTCCCCAAGATAAGGAGAGAAAAATCACGGGACAATACCGGCCAACAAGCACTATGTAATTAAGATTACAACTCACACTACCTAGATTTAATTACCCCCTAAATCTAGGTAGCCCTCCCCATACGAGAACAAAGATGAGGAAGAAGAGAATCACGCACAATATATACAAAACCTCCTTCTTTACTTGATCTCCTCACGAGGCCGTTGTCGTTGCTGGGGACTGCTTGATGCCACTGTGACCGCTGACTGGGTCGAACCGTTACCACTATGACAACACTGTGTCTGTAACCGCCAACCGCTACTTTGCTTCAAGGAAAAGTCGCTGACCCTCTCTTATCAACCAAGAGAGTTGTTCTGTCAGTGCACTCAATGTGTCACCGACTGTCAGCCGCTACTTTGCTTCTAGGAAAAGTTGTTGACCCTCTCTTATTCAACCAAGAGAGCTCCTCCAGTTATTCTTGTTCTCTGGCACCCTCTATCACAGAAGGCACCAATAAGAAACTGGAGGGACCACACCATAACCGGTGGGATGGTGGGATGATCTCAATGGCCTCCCCCAGGGCCTCTATTTATAGGCCTCTATGCATGTGGTTGCAACCAGGAATCCTTGTCCAAATCCTAGACCCACTCCTAGTCCAACTCTATGATGCACATAGGGAACCATCCTCTTTCCTTCTTAGATTTGACTCTTATTAGGATTGGTAGCACAAACCAACCCTCTCCCAAGTCTAAATCCCACTAGGACATGGGCTGAATTATATTCCTAATCCCAACAATCTCCCCCTCCAACCCATGAGGGAGACGTGGTCTTCATCAATCATCTGGAGTAGTGTGTGGATCCCATCATCACAAGTGATGGGTCCGTTCTCTTCACGCATTGCAGCATCTTGTTGTTTACATCCGTCTTCTTGAAGTAACACCTTGACTTCACATTGTTCCAAGACAACTGAGAAGAAGTATCCTAGCCTTGCCGCTTCTCTCTCCATGTCTGCACCTAGAACTTTGTTGGCTCCCACTAATCGGTTAGTCGAGCCCTCCTAGATGAAAATCATGTTTCTGACCTTCTGTACCAAGGTTTAAAAACTCTTTGATGATGCTCCCCCTGTCGATGTAACTTGACATCAAGATCCTCTAGTCTAGGTGTAGCAACTACATGTCCAATGTATTGCCCTCCTTCTTCACATGTGCACTGTCTCGAAGAAGTCTTTGGAGAGACCTTCTCTAATTGGGAGTCATCGTGTTGCACATCTCTCTTCATCATGTAGACCCACTTATTCTTTAGTGGTCTCCGACCCTTGGGAAGTGCCACAATCTCATAGGTGTCATTCTCCTGCAAAGAATGCATCTCCTCCTACATCGACCGATGCCACTGTACTCTATCTCTATGAGTTTGTGCCTCCTAAAAAGTCTCTGGCTCCCCCTGATCAGTAAGCAAGATATACTGAGATGCCGAATATCTGGATGAAGGATGAGGAACTCTGTCAAACCTCCTCAACTGTTGCTCTGAGGATTCTGCCTGATCCTGATCCTGCTCCCCCTGCCTAGAAGTCTCTGCCTGTGAAGTTGAATCACTCATCTGTGCATCTAGAATTGGACCACTCGATGTGCTATCACTCTGCTACTCAGGGTGATTATTCTTCTCTTCTTCATCATCGGAAGACTGCACCTGTGAAGAAGCCGAAGCATCCTCATACTCATCGTCTGAAGAACTATCACCTAATCCCGTAGCCTCTGCATCATCAACCTTAGGCTCTGTCACAGTCTAACTCTCACAAAAAGTCACATCTTTGTGTCTGGTCACAGTCTTTTTCACCGGATCCCATAACCAGTACCCAAACTACTAATCTTCATAGCCAAGAAAGATACATGACACCGCTTTATCATCCAGCTTTTACCTCTTTTCCTTGGAAACATGAGCATATGCCTTGCATCCAAATACTTAGAGATGAGAGTAGGATGCAACCTTGCCTGTCTATACATTCTTAGGTATATCAAACCCCAAAGGAACTGATGGAGATCTATTTATCAGATAGCAGGAAATACTTACTGCCTCACCCTAGAATGTCTTTGGCAACTGTGCAGTCTTCAACATGCATATGACTTTCTCCACAATAGTATGGTTCATCCTTTCTGTTGGTATGTATGCCCATAGAGCAAGTCATATGATTATTGTAATGGGATACTTTGTAAATGATTTGAATAATAATAAATACAATTTCCAATCTATATGTTTTAACTATTTTGCGATTATAGTATAACATGATAGATGTCTAGAGAATGACAATACTCAATGATGTATGCTTTCAAGTACGTGACTTGAATGATAAGACCATGCGTATGTTAAGAGTGTGTACATTCTCAGTTTTGTCCCTAGTCGGTTGTTATTGTGGAAATAACCATAGACATCAATAACACTAAAGACTAGATTGTGTGTTGGTTGATGACAAAGTCTTATTAGTCATGATATGGTGATATAAAACCAAACACATAGGTACATGTTAGAGAACAGGGTACCAGGCAGACCTATCATAAGAATGATGCATGGAAACCACATTTGGTTAGTCATGATCAATTCTTATTGTATTGGTGGTGATTGTGATTCTTTGACCTGAAATCACTACACTCAACACATGTCGTTGGGTACACTTTGACATCATCAAGTGCAGTCCTAAAATATAGATTGTTATAAAGGTGATGATTGGGTGACTTTAACACATGGGGCTTTTGAGTGGTGAGTGATAGATATAAGATTTGTTCCTCTTGAGGGAGTTTGATATCCATGGCCACTTGATGAGTAGGACTGAGAAAGGCATGCGCATGCATGTGTGAATCAATATGTGATATTGATATCACACATATCTCATCCAGTCTGCTCTGAGATCAAGGAAGTAAATGAACGTTGAAAGGATGACTATTCTATGCCTTGAGTTCATTCGGGATATCAGTGATAAAGGAATTATACATTCACTGTAACACCAGTCACGGATTGTAGGATTGAAAGTTGTTCTTTAACTTTCCTTTTCACTTTGGTAGCACTGATGTGTGAATAGGCACCGCTCTTTACTTGTGAAGTCAAAAGTGTTATGGACTTTTACTGCCAACATGAAATGGGCCTGCAGGGTCTCACACATAGGATTTAACCTGGAAGAGGAGTTTATCCACGAATGATGTTTAGATTGTTTACTAAATGTGTTTTGTAGTTCAATTAAACATTCAATCAATTGACTTGACTTAGAATTACCAAGTTCAAGTGTTGGACTAACTGATTTGGGTGTCAGATTGATTGAGAACTGCATTGACCGATGTTTGCACAACCTAGACTACCAACCGACCGGTTCAAGTTGTTGAACCGACCGGCTCAGGGTCAAGTGAGACGACTAGTTCAAGTGTTGAACCGATCGGTTCAGCTGGACCAAACGAGCCATTTTGGGAAAGTTAGGTTGGTGAGAAAATATTTTTGTTTCACTAGTACAATTTGATTGGGACAAGTATTGATCTTTGGATTAATTGGAAACGAAAAGAGGAAAGTCAATTGGGAACTTCCCTGGGAAGTGAAACGACCAGTTTATGAATGAACTGATTGGTTCATCTCCCCAAACAATCGGTTCATGAGATGAACCGATCGGTTCAGTTCCCAAATGATCGGTTCGCTTGTAAAATGACCAGTTCACCTGTCGTAGTGTATCAATTCATGGAAAATTGGACCCTTATACTCCCACACAGATTGGGAACCCCAACCTAATCCTCTACTATAAATAGAGGGGTATTGGGGGCTTCCCAGACATAGCTCAGACAACACGAGTTTCTCTGCAAAGTTGTCCTCTCCGGTTGTGAACTGGGAGAGACCGAGCAGGTGCTACCCAACTAGGGAGGCACAATGAGGGAAAGACAACTGTAGGATGACAACTGGTGGTAGGAGAGCACGTCGGTGACTAGTACGTCGATAGAAGGGGATGACTCCTTCCAGTGACCTATAGGACAGGATGACTGGAGTTCTCGGTGGTCCATGTGGACTACTATAGAGGTGGGAGATTTCTGCCGCTCGAAGGACAACCGTCAATCCATCAGTCTAGGTGCAACCAAAAGCTGCACAGACACCGTCCAAGATCGAAGGTGAAGACTGTGCTCTCCGTGAGGTTACGTCACTCAGCAAGCCTCGGGACAAGGTACACCTCTAAAACCATCCTTCCTACCATATAGATGTTGACGAGATCTCTTTGGGTTTTGAGTTTTGGGAGAATTTTTTTGTTTCCACTGCCATCTCTGCCTCCCCTAAAACCCAACAGTGGTATCAGAGTCACGTCAACATTCTATACTTTAGGATAATCGATATGATTGGTTTTTGGTTTGTCACCTTTTATTTATTACATACGAGGAAAATAATTAATTGGCTTTATGCATGCCCAATATAAATCCACAAATCCCTAAATAAACATATATGATATGGTATATAATGCATTAGATATGTGTCGCCCTTAAATGTTTTTTTGTGGTGGATGTATAGAGTGATTGTGGCCAATAAACCTTATATCTGTGTGCTTGGTTGATTGTGGTTGCTTGCATCTCGGTCTGCACACTGATTCCCTACCTCCTATTCCTGATGTAACTCGAGCTAACTTGAGATTCTTTCCTACCTTTACTTCTCCCCGAATGTAACTTGGGGTATCCCAACGCAATTGTAAATAGGATTAGTTTATTTCCTGTTATGACAAAGAACGGAGGACACCTGGAGGATCGAGATGATCGTCTCGGGCGTGAGATGATCGGCTGGAGGACCAAGGCGGCCGGCTCCTGGAGCAAGATGAGTGGGTGACGACCTGAACAGATGCACGATGATCAGTGAACCGATCGGTTGGAGGCACCGGTCGATTGGCTGGTGGCACCCAACCAACTGACCTGATGGCGAGTCGATCAATCATGGAGATGAGTTGATCAAACTTAGAATGGAAAAGCACTGAGTTCATCTTGTACAGGTTGCATGTGATGTGGACCTAGATGACTATGATTCCTCTTGGCTCGAGGAATCACATTAGGATGTCCATAATCATCGCTTTTTATCGTTTCACATGTTTTCTGTGGGATATAGCATGTATATGATATGTACTATATATTGTGGTGATTGGATATATATATATACCTATCAAACCAAATCCCTCAATAAATATTAAGTTTTAGATGCCTTCCAAATGTGACACATGTGAAAAGCTTGATCGACCAAGTGTGGGCACGCCCTAGCATGGTGCACCGTCTATCTCGTGGAAGTGTGAAGGATGGCTATGTGTGTCTACCCTAGAAGGGTGCATATTCATCGTGTTGGCTTTGGGTCGGACTTAACAAGGTGACCTAGATAGGATCTAGCACCTTGAGGCATGGATGTGATCATGACAAGGAGTTGTGCATGACATCTTTCAAGAGTTGTATAGGATGCAATTGGAAAGAGTTTCCTACCTGATAGATCTAGTTGTGGGTGACAGCCCTAGCTGGTCCATAACTGAGAGGATATCGGGATCTTGACCCACAAGAAGGTCGTACGCTGCAATCTTCCTAATTTATGGTAAGGGCTATCAATTTGAATCAAAATAGTGGGAGTGGTATTTAATTAAAGGCCTAATTAACTATCATCAAACTTTATTCAAATCAAATCAAATTAAAAATGAGTTTTTTTTTACAAATGCAATTTTCTCTTGTAGAATGGAAAAAGAATCATCTTTTATAATGAGAAAATTAATTGTGAATAAATTCCATAACTGGTTGAGGATTGTGAGAAGTGTTCTGTACAATCCAGATAAACGGGTGGCCTTTGAGTCCACTCTATGTACGCTTAAAGCATTGTTTGAGGTGGATAAGAAGAAGGATAGTTCGTTTATAGAGATTAATAGAATGGAGTCCAAGGACAAAGGTGCGGGAGAGAAGGGTTCTCTTGCCAAACAAATGTCCAGTTCTTTTGTGCTCAAAACATGGAGAGGATGGAGGGAAAGATGGAATAAGAAGCATGAGATAGAGATATGTACTTCTTGTGTATACGTTATAGAAATTAACTTTATGATGGATCTTTCACTTATGTGGAATTGCATGCACCACTAAAAATCCTAGAGATAGTAAGTCTCTAAGTTTAGCCTTGTGTGTACTAGAATAAGATCTCCACCCACGTATACTAAGGTACGTGGAAGTCTTATCATAGTACAGTTGAGGGTCGAATCCACAAGACAACGATCTTGTTTAAGAATTAATAAGATGGAAAATGTTATAATTCTATTTATCTACTTAAGAGCTGATATTTAGATCAAGGAGTTGGGTTGATGAGTAAACTAAAATGCAAATATAAATCAAATGGCAAGAAAGTAAAGTTAAGGTTGTAAACAATATTTGGAAACCACTAGGATGTGATCAAGTTTTACCACCGCTACTCAGGGATCATAACGCGCATCATAATAACATGGCTTGCAAAATGGGTCTAATCAGTTAGTATCTTTGTAGACTTAGCTTTCTTTCAAATAGACAACTACGAGTAACGTGGAAGTATTGCAATGTCAGCCATCCCCGAACGAATGGTCACTTACTTTGCATCACTCCCTTCACAAAGTGTGTTCCTCGACCTATCAAAGTCATACTTCCATACGTCAACTGATTCCATTTCATAGTATGAAAGTACAATGATGGAGGTGAGTTTACTCCACTCCTTGAAAAGCATTCCTAGATACCGAAACAGATATATGGTGACTGCATACATCAAGAACCAACATACAATCGATAATTGAATCTTAAATCACAAACGTAGACAATTCACACTAGTAGATAATAGGTAACACAGGTTGGTGATCAGGCAACTAGCATTCATTAAACAATTGATGTTGAACTGAAAAGATAGTATTTCTCTATTTCAAACTCATGAATTAGAATGCATGAAATGAAAACATGGGTAGCGTGGATACTCCCCGCACCCTAGTGTATGGAACTACTTGCTCATGGCAAGAACAAAGAAGGAGACAGGAGAAAAGAAGGAAAACATCATCTCCACGTAGGAGGGAGGAAGGTTGACCCCTTGGAGTAGAGAGCAACTATCTTTACACTACATTGTTTCTTTGGTGATGAATCCTTCACTCCCCGCCTTCTATGTCGATGAGAGAGGAAGTAGACTTATGAATGGAGTGTGGATATTAGACCTGAAACCTTGGGGAGAAGGATGAAGGATGAAACAACTCTGGAACGAATGATGCAGCCTTTGGGCTTCTAAGAATTGATCCCTAATGAGGACCCCTTGGGTGTTATTTATAGGCTCCAAGGGGTTTTTGAACGGTTTTAAGTTATTTGGATCTTCACAATCGTGGAGGCCATTTGGATCCGCACGGTTTGGAGACCATTTGGATCCTCACAGTTTTGAGACCGGTAGCTTTTGTACATTCTTGGGATCAATAAATCTTCACTCGGTCTTGGGACTGTTAGAGTCTCTGTGGTCTTGGGACCGCTAGGACCTTTACACGGTGTTGGGACCGCTAGGACCTTTATGCGGTCTTGGGACCGCTAGGATCTTTATGTGGTCTTGGGTCCGCTAGGACCTTTACGTGGTCTTAGGACCTCTGGGATCTTCATGCGGTCTTGGGACCGCTAAGACCTTTGCGCGGTCTTGGGACCTCTAGGGTCTTCACGCGGTCTTGGGACTGCTAGGACCTTTACGCGGTCTTGGGACTGCTAGGATCTTCACGCGGTCTTGGGACCGCTAAGGAACTTTTGCAATTTTTTTGGGTTTTTCTGTAAGAAGAAAAGGGAAAATATCAGTCTATTCATAATAAAGTGGAAAGTCAAGTATTCTATCTAATTTATCTAAGAAAGAGTATGGAAAAATAAGAAAAACTAGTAAGATAACATCACAAAATGGGAGGTTATCACCCCCCTAACTTAGAGTCTAGCTTGTCCTCAAGCTGGATAGATTTTATTTAGTGAAGATTTCCATACTCTTACTTCAGTTCTAAACCAGAGATCTCCCAGAGTCTTATCGAGGCTTCTTCTTGCATCGACTCTTTCAGGTATCGCGAGTTGTGTGGAGCTTAGGTTTCTTCCATATCACGTAACTCGCATTGGGACCACCCTTTCCTTGATCGTATTCTATGCATGTCTTCGACTCTAAGCAGTTTTATACTTTTTGAAACTTCTACCGGAAACTAAGATAGGTGTGAGGGTTGGCTGAAGGCTATTGTGTAACTCCCCCTTTGAAGGGGGGAGGGTTTATATAAACCTTTAGGGTCTCACTACTGGGTTTGACACATCTTCCTTTGTGAGGGAAGCTGAATGTACCGGCTGGGCAAGACCTTTATCAGCTTTTTCATATATTTGGAGACCTTAGGATATCACTACCGGGAACGACACATCTGCCTTTGTGAGGGTAGCTGAATGTACCGGCCGGGCAAGACCTTTATTGGCTCTTCATATAGGTCCTTATGCATGGAACAACTTTCATATTTTTATTCAACACTCATGCTTTTATTTGTATGCTCACTGGCTTGGGAATTGGGTATTTTAGGGATTTTATTTGGGCTGCCAAGCCTCTTTTTGAAAAGAAGAAAACTGTTCCTTAGAGTTTCCCGACATGCACTTGTTTCAGTTTCTTACTTTGTGGTCCACTTGTGAGGTTCCTTGATTAGGATTTCACCTGGTTACCTTCTGACCTTGAGAGTGTTTGCTTGTTTCGGCTGTTGTTTTGACCTGTGGAGAGTCTGATGTAGAATTGAAGCAGAAGCATGGATATCGAGTGCGGAGGTGATTTATTAATTCGCCATTACATGCCTAAATTCTACTTATAAGTGCTTCTTAGGACTACTTTGTCTCTAACTTAGCTAGGGGTGTCCCATTTTCAAAACGAATGTTGTCTTATGTACAAAAGCTATTCTATCAAAGAAATTATCAGAAAATGTAAATGTCAAAGTAAATGAAAGAGAAAAGAAAGGAAGGTTTGAATATAATACCTCGCCCCTTGCTCAGTGTACTCCCCCCCTTACTTATCACGCACACTATCCTCATAGTGTCAAGGTGATAGGTTGAGAAGTACATGGGCAAGGATATTAAGGTTCTATTAAACCCTTGTTGGCACCATAAGAACGGAGAAGATTTGCTGCAAACTTTCCCTGTAAAGCGTGATAATCTACATCCTCTATTCTTGTCGGGGTACCTAGTTATCAGATACTAAAAAGAATGAATGAATAATTTCTTTATGTGATTTTATGATCCTTTATCCTTCTAATCCACACTCTTATTTAGAGTATGATCATTTATCTAGTTATCTTGTTTTATAACCTACGGTAATGCAATCATCTGATCCATGGTTTCGAACCTCATAATAGGATCCACATATCCTTGACATGATCACCTGGTAGATTTATGTTGTATGGTTGGACGAGGATCCTCAAACGTCATGACCTCGAGTTTGAGATAAGTCTGGTCATTGTGTGATTTATGCTCCCATGGGACACAACTCCACATAATCCTGATTCAGTCATTTATATTAAGGATTTTAATATGTTAATGTAAAAACGTGGCTTTTGGCAGTGATCTTTCAGACCCCCAGTTTCTTTAATCAATCTATCTTAGTTAGTTTAATTCTGCATTTTTACTTTCTATTCTTAGCATAATAAAACTCTCACAAAATAGATTTTTCCTTCTTGTTCTCGTGACTGGTTTTGAATTTCAACTGTCTTTTTCATTGTTGCATGGATCTATACCTTATACTAGAAGTTGATTTGTTTCTTGCATCAAGTTAAGAATCTGTTTAAGGTTAAGCTCTAGGATTCTTCCCAATGATTTGCTATGTAAGCGACACACATCAAATTTGAAGTCATTTTTGGGGACGACATGTGTTGTTTTTTAATCAGATTGCTTGCATATATAGGATTTCTCTTCTTTTTATTTATAATTTTGTTTTGGTTTATAATTTTTAGTTTGTTCCATAATTTTAATCATGTTTCATAATTCCTTAGCTCATTTATAATTTTAAACTTGATCTATATTTTTTTTCCTTCTTTCTTTCTCCTATCGAGCTCCATTCTGGTATTGATTCTCATCTTTCTACTGAGTTTTGATTGAGGTAGTACTACTTTCTAATTTATTTTTAAATTTTAGTTATTTTGTAATTTTTAGTTGTGTTATAATCTCTTTGGTTACTTTCATAATTTTTACTCTTATTTCATTATTTATTTTCTTTGATTTTTGTAATTTATTTATCCTACCGAGACCCATTCTGGTAGTGTATCCCTCCTTCTACAGAGTTTCCATTTTGACAATACTACTTTTTATTTTGTTTTTGTAATTTCTAGTCTAGTTTGTTATTTTTAGCTTATCTTTGTAATTTTTAGTATTCTTGTAATTTCTAATTAACTCCTTAACTTGTTTTGTCAATTTAGTTCTTTTCATAATTTTAGTTTTTAATTTCTTCTAGTTTAATTCCTTTTATCTTAGATTACTTTTTGTAATTTATTTATTCCAAATAAAAATCTTTTTGAATGAGGTGGTGAACACATTATGGTTCGTGATGTCAATTGTGTGGTTATTACAACCATACATCAATAGATTGTCCAAATGTGTCCCCTTATATTATGGTGGCACCTTGTAATATCGAGTCTTCCTACCAAGGCGGATATAATGAAAGTTACAATCCACAAACTTCTGAAGACTGTTATGAGGAACAATACTACACATATCAAAATGAGGGATTCTATGACCAAGAATGTAATGGGGGGTATGGTGAGGATAACCAACAAAATTTTGGAGGGTATGAATATTATTGTGAAAGACAATATGCACCTCAATGGGAGGAATGGATCAAATACCTAGAAAGAATAGGAGTAGAGCAAGAAGAAATATTAGAAAACTGGCAAGACCTGTTAGGTACTTTACTAGAGGCCCAATCAAAGTAACCCCCGAAGAAGTTAGAGAAACCTATGATGTTTTTCCCCCAAAAATGATGATGATCCTCCAATGTTTATGTTATTCATATCGGATCCTACTGCAATAACACTGACTGAGGAGTCATAGCTTTCATATGATGAATACATTGTTATTCTGACCCTTCCTCAATAGGCTTTATTACTTGAGTATGAAAACTCATAGCATGAGAGTTATCCATATCCTGAAGCTCTAACAAATTCTATTGTCATAAATCCATATGTTATCAACTCCCTTTTTGGATAATAAATCACCACCCTTCCATGATAAATCAGTAGATATTTCTAGAGAAAGTCTTCCTCATGAAGAGCCTTACACTCCACCACAGTCAGTTCATTTTTCACACATGGCTGATCTAGATGAGGAGCCACCACCACTAGAAGAAAGTCACATGCCCCCACTCCTTGACTATAAAGAATATATTCCCATTTTATTTCCCCTGAACCCTTGGGAACATCTTGCATAGAATAACTTGACACACATGCTATATCAATAAGGAAACCCGCTAATCCATTTTACCAGAATGTTGATTGCATAATTTTTTAGGAGAATAAAATATTTTATAATGTTGATTCTAGTGAATTCATTCCTTTCATATCAACATTACTTCTCCTATATGGAAATCTAGGTGATGAAAGAATACCCGAGTTGGACCCTCTGCCTAATCTTGCACAGTCTGCACTATATGTGTTATCAGACCGGATCAAACTCCACCTTGTGTTAATGTTTTTTGATCCACATACGTCAATAACACTTCCTCCACTATTGAAGGAAGATCTATGGATCATACTGGAAAGACTATGGGGTAAGAAGAAACATCAATTTCCCCTACATGAAATCCCTTTCGAGATTCCACAACAACTCAATCATAGGGTGTATTATGAAGATCACTTTAGTAAGGTTCCAACCTTCATCAAAGTTCCATTAAGTGAGTCATTTTTTGAGTTACCCGGACTGCCTGGTGTCTGCATAGAAATTCATCCCTGCATTTTGAATTTAAGTTTTACTTGGGACAAACAAAGTTTTAAGTTCATGTGGAGGTGGTTGTACGTACTCATTCAACCCACTCTATCTGATGTAGTTTAGCTTTAAAATTTTCAAAACTTTTCCGTTAGTTTTTGCCCTTATCTAGTCGGCCAGGCCTTTATCTAGTTTTGAATCAAAGGAGATCTAGCATCCGCCGCCACTACAAAACCTCATTTCTGGAGGGTTTTCCCCTCCTTTCTCCCTATAAAAGGAGGGGGACTCCAAAGATAAAGGCATCACCTTTTCTATCTCTTCTTTTGGGATTTGTTTTGTAATCTAAGTTAGATTTTACATTATGCTTGGTGGTTCTCTTCTAGGTCACGGGGAGTAGACTCATAGCTCGTTCTCCACACTTGTTATAATAACTCCATTATTTTAGTGAAAGGATGTTTCCCAACCCGTTTTTGATTTGATCAAAGGATCTAGATTATATTATTGTGGGGGTACTGAGATCTTGGATACTAACAAGAACACATGCATAATTTCTTAATGTGATTTTACGATCCTTGATCCTTCTGGTCTACATTTTCTATTTAAAAGATTATATTGTTGTGGGGATGTCGAGATCTTGGGTCTCAACAAGAACAAATGCATAATCTTTTGATGCGGTCACCTAATTTAGATTATGATTTTTTTATTTAGTTGTCTTGTTTGTTATAACATGGTGACACAATCACCTGATCCATGTGTTAGAACCTCATAATGGGAATCACATATACTTGAATCGATCATCTGATAAATTTATGTTGGATGATTGGAAAAGGTTCCTCAAACACCGTGACCTCAGGTTTGAGAGAAGTTTGAACTTTGTGTGATTTGTGCTTCCATGGGACACAATTCCACATAATATTGGTTCAGGCATTAAAATAAGGAGATGAATCAGTTAATGTAGTAACATGGCTTTCAGCGGTGATCCTATGGACCCCTAATTTCTTTTATCAATCAATCTTAGTTAGTTTAATTCTATATGTTTACTTTTTGTTCTTAGAATAATCAAACTCTCACAAATTGGATTTTCCTTCTTGTTCTTGCAATTGGTTTTGAATTTCAATCGTGTTTTTTGTCATCCCTTGGTCAATACCTTACTATAATAGAAGCTGATTTGTTTCTTGATCAAGTTAACAACCTGTCTAGAAGGTTAAACTATAGGATTTTTCCTAGTGATTTGGTATGAAACGAAATGCATAAAAGGTATTTGGAAAGAGTATCATTCTCCCCATGTGGAAGGAGTAGAATAGAAAGAACATTCTTTATACCCACGGTGTTGATTAAGTTGTATTTTTTATTCAAGGGATACTTTAGTGCACCAAAGAGGTCATTGGAGGTGGCAACATAGAAGATGCCAAAAATGAGCTTTTCATAAGGATGGATAGCATCTTGAGTGTTTAGGGATGCATCAAATGAGGTCATATCATGAAGAAAATTATGAAACCACATGTACAAATATAAAGGGTTAGGAGATAAGGATAAACAAATTTCCAATGCCCTCAGATTATTTCTTCTTCAAGTGTAAGTTAGAATTCATGAAAAGAGACAACGCTTAGGTTAGAGATGTTAGATGGATAAAGTAATAATCTCATCTCAGTAGTATTTGATGCATGTTTCTCTTTGGTTCTCAACAAATTTAATTGATATAGGAGTCTTGCGTACCCTTGGTTTCATCCATATGGGAGTAGAAATTAGAAAAGTCAATGAGATTGATGGATTAAAGATAACTATTTGTATATACTTTGAGATAGGAGTTCATGGAGACTACAAAGAATTCTTAGCGACCCCTTCACATGCACAAACAGATATGGATTAAAAAAATGAAAATTTAAAGGGGTGCAAGAATAATTATAAATGAGATTGGAATTAAATTCATCCACAACTTGGTTTGACTAAGAAACATTGACAAATTTGATGGAACAATCAACCAGACTATGGATCTTGTTGAAGGTAAGGATATTGAAAAGATCAAGCTACATGAAGTTTCAATATTTAACAAGGTGGCATGGGTATACATGGAATGGGACTAAGGACTTCCAACTCTTAATCGAAGACTTAGAGATATAACAGATACCCTCAATGATAAAGATAAAGGGCCTACATGATGAAGCATCCTTAGTAACCTTTGTGTGAGACTCATTGAGTCTCTTGAGGAGAGAAGTAGTGGGTATGATCATTTTGGTCTCACATTTAGGGAAAGAGAGATCAAGAAGAGAGAGTGAAAATTCACAATGTCAAAAGATAAAGAAAAGGTGTGTTGATAGCAAGAATAATGGAAGGAATGAGATCAATTAAAGGATTGGAGTGAGTACTTATTTATAGGGTAACTCTATTATTTAGAGAGGTTATATAGATTTCAAGGGAGGAGGGGGATTTTTCCTTACAACTTCTTTGTAAAAAAATTAGTGTAATGTCATTAGTTGGTTTTTTCAAGCAAAAAACTAGTACACAACTATATAAGAACCAACGAGATTTATGCAATCTGAATTTTCAGGTTTGAATCATCAGAAGAATGCTAGGTTATGGCCAACAGTTGGTTTTTCATGAGAAAAATCTAGAATTTTTTTATTGAAATTCTCATCATCAGCGACTAGTTTTTCAAATATGAAGGCCATATGACCTTTATCATAGAGAAATCTAGCTAATATTTTCATTGAAAATCACATCATTATAGGCTAGCTTTCAAATATGAAAACCAATTGACCATTGTCATCTAGAAATTATTAAAAAAAGTCTCATACACTTATACTCATTTAATTTATAATTTAAGGACACACACTTTTAAATATCACCATTAAATATGATTGATATATAAAGCGTGGACAATGAATAAATAAGGAATCAAGCATGGATTTTTTACAAACAACTAAGCAAGATAGAGGTATATATATCTTATTGGACGATAAGAAATAAAAATATGTAATTAGAATCTTACCTCATATACTTAAATATCTCTTCTTATAGGATGTGTGAAAATATCAACCAATTCTTTTTTTATATCGACATGAGTGACATAGATATCATTTGTAACTATGTGATAAAATAGAAAATCATGGTGAACCTCTATGTTCTTACATATAATATAGATAATATGCTTATAAAACATGTTTGCAATCAGTGTTTTTATCACACTAGATAGTACAAGAATCAAATGATATATGTAAATCATTGAGCATTTCCTTCATCTGTATAACTTGAGGACAACAAATACTATAACTATGTATTCATCTTTATATCATAAATATAGCCACTATGATTTGTTTTGAGAACCACAATAGGAACCATGGTTCTAGGAGGTAGAAAGCACCACTTGTTCACTTTGGATCAATCAAAGTGCCATACATAGTTAGCATAATAGGCAGTCAAGGTAAAGTCATTTGGTTTGGGTTATCGTAGAACAAAGATAGGGGATTTTCTAGGCATATAGGAATATCATTGATGGATATACAATGAGACACTTTGTGGAAAACTGATACCCAGAACACAAGGCTACACTAAAAATGATATCAACACTTGATGCAATTAACTAAAGTTAGATTTTGATCATACCTATTTTTATATTCTCATCTAATTTCTCACCTTATTCACCCTTATAACTTTGTTGTAAAGCCCCCAACTTTATTTAGTTGTCCAATCATTTTTAACTAGATGATTATATGTTTAAACTTGTTAATACCAAATAATTTGTTTGGTATAATTTAATATATGAAGTCGTGTTTAATCATAAGAAGGTTTATTAGTATCCTATGAGTGAAACCTTAATTTTTAGTTGAAAATAGAGTTTAACAAAAACATTTTCTATTTATATGAAATTTAATGAATAAATTGCAAAGTGATAATAATATTAGTACTCTTGAGGTTTAGTATCAAGTTGGAGTCTACATACTCAACTTAGGGATTTTAGAATCCATAGGGTCTATACCAAAGTGTTGAATGGTATCTCTTAGAATCTATGAGACTTGGGCAGGGTTTAGGCCATTTGCAGTATACCTTTTGGTAAGTTGGTTTACTAATGAGGCATAGGGAATCCAAAAGTTATAGAGACGGCTCGTATTGAGGCTTTAAGGGTTATTATTGAGAAATATAACTAATATGATTGACTAATATAAGTCATACTGAATGATGGAGCTCAAGTTGAGAATATTAAGTTTGACAACCAAAACACAACCAAGGGCATAAGTTGGACTATAACATGATAAGTTGTACTGACTATTGTCATAAGTAGGACCGACTTATGAGAAATTAGACCAACTAATGAGAGATGTATGTAGTGATAATATGGATTTTAGTTGCTTTCTTTTAGTCATTTCCTCTGGGCACCACCTAAATTGTCATAAGTGATGCAAAGCACATGAGTATATATAAAATTAATTAGACAGTCAAACAACCCAAACAGTTAGGAAAATACTACACATAACCCCACTTGAACCTGGTTTTGTGCTTGTAACCACTTCCAAAAAATGGGAGCCAATGAGAATGCACCATTTTTAGTGGTCTTCGATAAGAAATAAAGAGAGGAGAGTGAAGAAATGGAAGGAAAGTACAAGAGAAAATTGTTACACTTATAACTTTCATACGGCAATGAATTTTACAATGAAATGAAGATCATTGAATTCCTTACAAAAGATGCAATACAAAAAGATTGATGTTGATATATGTTTGAAAAAATTATAAAAAGTATAAAAATGAGTATTTCTATGTATATATCTATATATATCTGTAAACAATGAGTATTATCCAAATATATATATGCAATATGTATTTTATATAATTTTTTTTTGAAAAATGTGTCCACTCACCTCAAAAATGTTTTTATTGTAAAATCAATACTGCATCGGGGGATAATCCTCATTCTAGGGTAACGCACTAACTCAAAAATGAGAATTGTATCATTGTTGGTATATTACTCATCTTTTATGTCATTGTTTTTTTAAAATTTGTGTTGTGCTTTATTTTATGGTTACAATACTTATATTAAAACATAAAGAATTAAAAATGAGTACTGACTCATTTTGATACTTATTTTAAAAATAATGGTATCAAAAATGAGTACTATATCAAAATGAGTATTACACAAAGAATAAGAACGACATACATTACTTATTTTTTAGTTAGTGTGTTATTTATAAAATGAGTACTACCTCAATATACATTACTCATTGTTACATTCCATATTAATCTATTGAAAATATTTCAAGATTGGTATTGTTGGATTTAACTTTTTATAAGGATTCCAATGGTTTTTATTTTGTCAAAAAATCATTTTGTATTAGAAGTTATAAGCTGAATACATTTATCTCTCCTATCTTTTCTTTTTTCTGGATTCTTTTCTTCTTGCCTTTTTTTGTTTCTCACCACATGGAACCTCATCCCTATTTATTGGAGATAGTGGACTATAGCTACAGTTGGGGTTTTGAAATCAGGTTTGTGTATACTCAAACAATTATCTAAGCTTATGGTTAGAATTTGGAGTTAGAAGAAGTGATCTGAGGAAATTCAAGCATGAACTACTTGAATTAGGTGGAAATATATGTTTCTATCCATTCAAGTAGGGTTATTGGGTAAGTGCTTAAATTCTTGTTCTTATATATATATTTACTTCTCTCTATGTGTATCCTTAAAATTCTTCCTAATCGTAGGAAGAAGTCATAATTCTCTCTTATAAACCTTGATTTTGTTTCTTTTGTCCTATTGAAAGACCAAATCATTAGATTTGGTTGAGAAAATCCAACTCGTAGGATCCTTCTTGAAGATGGAAGATTTAAAACCTAGGGTCACATGTTTGCTTATAGGTGACTGGATTGTTTATAGTTGGATTCTAGATTAAATAGTAATTTTAGGGTCAAATAAAATCCTAATTTATAGCATTGTCACTTATTTTATATATTTTGTTTGGTTAGTGGCTTATTTTATCAATATATTTTACATGGTTAAGTCAAAAATGTGTTGTGTTTACATTGAAGTTTAATAATTTAAAGATACAAAAGGATATGTCATATGACTTTAGATGCATGTAGGAGAAGGTTACATACTTAAGGGACTCATATAATTAATTATTTAATTATGTTGTACTTTTATAAAATTGCTATAATATTTTAGTAATATTAATATAAAGCTGAATTTGAATATAATGCAAGAAAATTGGGTGCAATTAGAGTTCAAACAAAAAAAGATATCACTTTTCTTATAAAACATGTGCATAGTTGTCTGATGAACCGCATTGTCTAGTGTGTGCACTTGATGCATGTAGCCTGTTGCATTTGCTTAGTGCATTGCAATTGCCATCGCAACCGATTGCTGAAAGACTCATAACTTGTCTTTTACTCAAAAAAATTAGATAAAACTTTATACTTTGTATTTGTAATATAAGAAGATACCCAACCAAAATCGAGGAAAAAGGCAATCAAGGAACTCATTCTAGATAAGTATTTCTTTCTTCTCAACCTCTTTCCATGGGAACAACCATAAGTATGACAAAATAGGGATTCTCTTCTTCCTACTACTCCAATATGGTACCTTTGTGTGTGAGATTGAGATGACGTTTGTTAGAATGATATTTGGGCTTTCTCACTCAAATAGAAGGTTAGATTTAATTCAAGTGTAGTAGTATGAATCATATTTGAGGTGAGTAGAAAAACACCTTTCAGATATCATTTTAAAGAATCCAACCCTAAGTGTGAAGGGTGTATTTTGCCATGTGTATTGTTTTGTTGTGTTTGAACTTAGAAGTGCTAATTTGAGATTCTATTGCATGTAGTATTAAAACAACTATGTTTTTATGGAATTCATCTATGTTTGGCCCTATATTTTCTTGTATTTGATATATGTAGTGATTTGAGAGATAGTGAAAATAATATGAACCATCTACCTAGGCTTGTCCTAATTCTATAGTAGTAAGATGAATTCTAGAATATATTAGTTGGTTTTTTATTCTTTTTATGATTACAAGTTCAGAATGCAAGAATATATTTCATAGTTTCAGTTAACTCAGTCGAATCAGTACTTGAAAAACTTAGTATGGTATTCTAGTAGTTTAGATACCATATATATTCAATTAGTTCAACATGACTAGTTTGCAGTGTGAACTTCTAGTATATTCAAATTACATAGGTTGTTCAGTTCGAGTGAAATATAGTGTTTGTAGTTAACATCTCATCTATATCATATTTCTTTCTAGTTTTTTTTTAATAAAATCCAAGAATCTTCTTTCATCCCACTCTCCTCATTGTGGGAAAACACAAAATGATTACAACTCCCACTTATAAGAATGCGGGTTCCACCCACTAAACCAAAAGAACAAAAAACACATACGCATTAAGATGCATCATCACACACCATCGCATCGAAGAAGGATGTAAGGTGTGCCCCGATGATCAAGAATGATGAGGCCTCTAACTTACATGGTAAGAAGTGTCAGTTCAGTGCACACAAATAGATCCCCAAGCGACCAGATGCCTAGCTCCCTCATAGCGGTATTTGAAGGCTTGGGTATAAGATATTGATGAATACATATTCATCATGCTTTCAAGTCACCATTTTGGGCCCAATTCAACTCAATACATTTGATTTCATCTCCTAAATCTTACAATGTGCAATTTTGCCTAATTAGTTGAATTATCAAGTTATTGACAAAATTCTATATCGATTTTATGCAGGTCACGATTAAGGTTGAATCTTCATCTGGGGTCCACCTTCACTCAACCCTGGATCCTCCTATCATCACCACATCCCTGATCAACTTCACCTCCTCCATTGATCTCGAGCACATCTTAATCTGCCTTCATCAACACCCTTCATCTTCTTCACCTTCCATCAATGATCATCACCATCACTTGCTTCACTCTCCACTTCTATCTTCATCAACATCACCCTTATGTCCATCTCCACCCTCTTTTAGTTTCAAACCCTACTCTATCTGCCCTCTCGATCTTCACCTCTACACGGTTTCCATCCCCTACACGGTCTCAAGACCGCGAGTTTTCTACACCATCAGATCATAGATCGATGCCTCTCCTTCATCTGCCTTCACGGTCTCAAGACCGTATGGAGCATCCGATCCCAAGACCGCGAGGAGCATCCACCGTCTCCATCTTCGTCGCTTACACCTACAACTGATCGCTGTGTCATCCTCCACGCCATCGCGATCCACACCTTCCTCCCTCCGTTCAGAGCTTGCTCACCGCCACCTGCCTAACCGTCCTCAAAACCGATTGGAACCCATCAGTCTTCAAGACCGTTTGCACCTACAAACCGTGAGGACCTGCACCCCTCCACCCTATCGGTCTTCTTCTTCTTCCACCTAAACACCTAAACCCTAAAGCGTCGCCAACGGCTCTGACTACTGCATCCATGTCGTCGTCAACAACAGCGCTGCCTCCTCCACGATCTGCAACACCTCCATTCTCCTTCCTTCCCCTCTTCCTCTCTCTGCTAGCCACCGCCCGCCCCCGACACACCTACTCCTTGTGGTTTCAAGACCGTGAAGGTTGAGTAACCGCAAGTCCGAGAAGAGCATTAGGGCACGAGACCGCAAGGCCAATGATGAACGTTCTTCAAGACCGATTGGACGAAGACCTAATGTCCAAAACCGAGTGGTGATAGCGATTCTCCAAAACCGCGAGGCCAGACCGTGAACTCCAAACTGTGAAGCTGAGAATGCGAGAATTCAAGACCGTTTGGAGTGACAGACCATGAGGACTGGTTGGAAGCAAACCATGAAGAGACAAAACCGAGAAGACATACGTGCAGCCTCACGGTTTCCAAATTGTGAGGGCTTTTCAAGTTTTCCAAACCATGAAGGTAGAGATCGTGAGAAACCAAAACCGTGAAGAACCTAATAGTTTTCAAAACTGTGTAAGATGGCTCACACCAAAAACGTGAGGACCAAAGCCCAAACCAAGTGGGACTACATCCAAGCCTATAAATAGAACCACAAGGGTCCCAATTTGGGCATCGGATCCGGGACACCGACAGGCTGTACAATTGCGCACTTGACCCCTTCTCCCTCTGATCTACAACAACAACTCCACCACCAGGCTGCACCTAGTGTGCTCGACCCCTGGGAAAATTCTCCGCCTACATATCTCCACATCCGCCACTCCACCACCACAATGCGTGCCTCCATGCTCGACCCCTGGTGGAGGATGATCTCCACAACCAAGTTGAGCGGCAGGCTTGCGCATTTTCCCGTCATCCACTCCACCTACGCATCTACAACATGCTCCTCCTACTGCGAGCAAGGAGGACGAGACTAGAAGGAAGGTGGAGAGAGAAAGACTACCCGGTCTATCTTGGTGTCCCTCGCTCCTCGTCCAGATCTGCTCTAACGTGGCGTAGAAGACCATATCTTCACCGAGTTGCGACCACCTTATGCATCATGCTCATAGAAGAATCTTCCCTCTCTCTTATTCTTCTTATTTCTCGCATCATGAGAGAGTAGTTCCTTTTCGTTGGGGTGCGGGGACCAGCCCCGCTGCCCATGCTTTTATGTCTTTTCATTTTAACATTCCAAGGCAATGTTTATAACTTTTCATTTCGTTGTTAATCGTCAATGTTTGTTTATAGATTGATCACCTACTTGCTTTTATCTTGTTCTTTCCTATGTTGCAAGAACTTCAATATGTAGGATAGGATGTTGATTAACGCGGTTGACTCCCTGACTAGAAATAGAAAGGGATTCCTTGAGGTCGTAAGTGTATGATATGTGAGGGGACAAGCCATCTAGCCCACAATGACGCTTCTGTGTGCCTAAACATCCCTCAGGGAGGGCCACAACTTCAGTTGGATATTTGTATCTTTGGAACTGTAAGTGTATGATCCGGATGGTGATGAGACATATAATGCCTAAGGTGATGCTTACGCAATCTATACATCCCTCAGGGAGGGTTCGCAGCAGTTCTATTTGGATAGTTAGACCTTGCCTGGATGTTTCGTGATGGATGTGTTTGCATGAGTAGTGGTGGTGAAACCCGAGACCACCCCAGTGATTCTATATCATTAATCTAGATCAACTTTAATTTTTCTCTTTACTTTCCTACACTTATTTTAATTTACCTCAAATCAACCTTTGTTCTAAATATTAGCCTTACTTGAACTAGACCAGACTAGCAACTATTCTTAAAAACGTTGTCCCTTGGGATTCGATCCTTAACTATACTGTGATAAGACCCGTCTGCTTGCGGGTGGCATTATTGCACAAGTTTTGGTTAAAAACTCAGGGATTTCAACCCCGAGTGAATTTGTTAGTGTGATAATAGACCACGTCAAATTCTGGCGCCATTGTCGGGGACAACTGAATCAGTTTAGTCAAATCTAGTTCTTTTGAGGCTAATTTTGGTTTTTGTTTTTTCTTTTGATATAATCAATCATCTTCTTGAACTCAGTTCTACTCCATCATTCTTACTTCCGAACGGTTTTTCCATCCCAGGTACCCCCAAAGACTAGTGTATGCACCACTCGAACAGTTCTGGCCTTGCTGCTAGCTTTGACCCTGAGATCGAATGAACTTTTCGTCGTCAAAGTAGAGAGAACCAAGCGAGGATGGCTCAAGAGGAGGAAATAGACCGAAGGGTAGCTCAAGCCCTTAATGCGCAAAGAGAAAGGCTTATGCAAGAAGCCAGAGATGTAGTTCAAGAAGAAATCCAAGCAGCACAAGCAGCAGAACTGCAAAAGGACCTTAGGGAGTTCTCAATCCCTAAAGTTGATGATGTTCATCACCTAGTGCAACCTCCTCCCATCAACACTCCAAACTTTGAGATGCGAGCACATTGGATCGCCTTGCCTCAAAACAGCCCATTCTATGGTAAGCAAGGAGAAGATAGTCAGGAACACCTTCTGAGGTTTATCGATTTATGTGCCATGACAAAGCAAAATGGAGTATCTGACGATGCCATCTGACTCCATCTCTTCAAGTATTCTCTTGCTGATAGAGCTATAAGTTGGTACAACTCCTTGCAATGCAAACCCATCACCACCTGGGAACAACTTCAAAATGTCTTCCTAGAGAAGTTCCATCCTCATTCTCTTACCTATGAAATCAGGGGACATATAACTCAATTTACTCAGGTCCCTAGAGAATCCTTTGTTGAAGCATGGGAAAGATACAAAGAGCTTCTACATAAGTGTCCACACCTTGGTATTCCTAAGAATCATCTCATTGAGATCTTCTATAGGGGTGTAGATGATGATATCAAGAAATTCCTAGACTCCTCATCCGGAGGAAACTTCATGCGTCAAAGTTATGACAGGGCATGGAAGATTGTTACCCTTGGAGCTGAAAATCAAGCTAATTGGGGTAGATCTGTAGGTAAATGAGTGTTGAAGGTAGCTATGGAAGAAGTTATTCTTGAGTATAAGTTTATCATTGAATCCCTAAAGCTCTTAGTCGCCAAGAAAGACCATCTCGAATTGTCTCTTATTGCCTATGAAAGAAGACACTCACCCCCTCAACAAAAAGAATAGATCAAGTCAGCTTCACGATGCTGTGAAGCATTTAAAGGAACTGATCACTCTACTTTATCCTGCAATGTTCTCTATGATGTTGTCCTAAGCAAAGTCAACGGATAAAGAGATATGGCCAGATGGAAAGTCTGAATGTTGTCAACACTATCCCTGGTCAAGGATACTATAACCCGAATTAGAATAGGAACCATCCCAGTTTTCAATATGGAAATCCTTCAGGAGCGGTAAACTCACATCAACTTGTTTCATATAACCAACAACAAAGTTTCGGGAATCAAGGAAACGTTAGGGGTAACTTTCATAATAGGAACTACAACAATTACCAAAACAACCATCAGTTCCAAGATCCAAACCAAGTCCCTTACCAGAATCAAAAACAAGGGCAACAAGCTAGACCCATCTCTCCTTATGATAAACTGTCGTCCATTGAGAAGATGTTACAGTCGCAACAAACATTGATAGCTAACCAGCAAGCAAACCAAAAGGCCATTGAATCTCAACTAGCTCAACTTGCAGCTAACCTCAAGCCACGTGCTGGAACTTTAGCTGGGCAACCAGTAGACAATCTAAGGCACGTGGAACAACTTAAAGATGTGACAACTCATTCAGGCTTTATCTTACCAGAACCCATGACTCCTGTCACTGTGACAAATGTCCAAGGTGTTGAGCATAGTGCAGGTGCCACTCAGAATGATAAGACCGACAAGGCAAGTTCTGAGGAACCTATTCTTGCTGATGCAGAAGACTCGCCTGAGCCAGATGTTCCAGTGTACAAACCTCGTGTGCCGTTTCCAAATCGACTGAATTTTACCCAGCTCGATACTAGGTTCAACAAATTCAAGGAAATCATGAAAAAGTTGTATGCCAATATCCCGCTCTTGGATGCCATGGTTGAGATGCCCCAATGGTCAAAGTTTTTCAAACTCCTACTCAGTCAGAAATACAGAACTGAAGAACATCCGACGGTGAAATTGGCGAAAACATCATCTTATTTAGTGATGGATAGGATGCCTCGCAAACATAAGGATCCAGGAACCTTCAGAATTAACTACTCGATAAGCGATTCCATTAATCGACCAGGCCTAGCTGATCTCGGAGCTAGCATTTCTATCATTCCTCTCAGCCTATGCAACAAACTGGGCCTCACCAACTTCTTACCCACTAGAATGTCCATAGCCGCCGACTCTTCAATGATCATGCCAATTGGCATTATAGAAGATATTCCTATAAGGCTTGGGGATCTATATGTCCCGTGTGATTTCATAGTTATGGACATCAGGGAGAATCCACGCTACCCCCTCCTTTTCGGAATACCTTTCCTCTCAACTGCTAGAGCTCTGATTGATGTTGAAGCTCGAGTCTTGACCCTAAGGGTGGGAAACCAGTCTTTTGATTTCCATGCATTCAAAAGCACTAAGGAGTGCACTGAAGAAGAAGAAGCATATTTTGTTGACTGTGTTAATCAATTCACTCAGATGCAGCAAAAATTCCTTTCTTCAAAATCTGATGTTCCCTCAGAAAAAGGCCATGATGAAGAGAAGACTGAGAGTGAACCAGTTTATGTAGAGACAAAAGAAATGCCGTCAACTATGGAGGAGACACCTCTCAACCCTATTGTTACACATACTGAACCTTCTGTGGGTGTTCATAAGCCTCCTCATCTAGAAATAACCATCCTCTGGAATGCACCAGTAGTCCAACAGACAGAGACTACTGATTTCATCTTCCCTCCGCAACAAGATTTGGACTGTAGTTTTTACCGAGAACATCCCCCAGATCCATATCTGATTGACATCAATGACCAGCATTGCTACGAAGAAGGGATAGTGCATCAACAAATAAAATTTTCTTCCGAGCCTCAATAGCACTACTTTATCAATGAAGCCATTCAGATTCCCTTCAAATATTCTCCGCCTCACATTGAGCGACAAAACTCAAGTTGTTTCCCTATGTGTTCCGACACTGCCCGCTCTGTATGGGGAAGAATACAAGAGGCTAGAATCAAAGCAAGGATAAATGAATGGCTGAGAAAGAAACCACCATGAGAATATGTCAATCCAGCTCAAGCTCCACTCAGAGCCCCACCATGGTGATAGTATCCAAGTCAAGCCATCGACGTAAAATAAAGGCATTTGTCGAGAGGCAACCCGATCAATAATTTCATTTTTGCTTTTAATTTTGAATTAGAAAATTTCCGTAATTTTGTTTTTACTTTTTATAAAATTTTGTACTAAATAAAAATCACATCGCGAGATGCTATCTTAAGTTTTGCCTAGTCTTCATTTTTGATATTTTCAGATGGAGGATGCACACTGATTGTAACACAACCACATCTGGTGGTCCAACTGGCATGAATTTTCCCCTCCATCTCGGATTTAGAGTTTGCTCGAGATGAGAAAATTTCTAAGTTCGGGGTGGAGGGTGGGTGGTATGTACGTATTTCACTTTCCACCTACACCCATCCATTTCAGACTTAAGATTTCATCATTGCATTTTTTATCAAAATTTTCAAAAAAAATTAAAATTTTCAAAGAAATTGTATAAAAACTTGATGAAGTGTTGACACTTTCAGCCATTACCTAGTTGGCTAGTTTCTCTCTCTATACATTTTGAATCAAAATACCCTCCTTATTTGAAGCAGATCCTCAACAAGACCCTTTTTGAAACTAGCCTTTGGATTGAAATCATCTTGTGAAGCTTATGAATCCTAACATCATGATCCCTCTGTAAAAATGGCAAGTGTCTATCGAACTGATAGGGATCAAACACGTTGCGCTTCCTAACTGATAAGTGGAACAATAGCATGAAATCTCCACCGGATCCTCATCAAATCATTATTTGAGCTGAGTATGATAAAGAGAATGACCTGATGTACTGAATTGTAAATCAAGTTGCATTCTGACCTAAACTCTCTTCTACGCCTCTTCTATCATCGTCTTACCCCTCCATCCATCAAAAAGAAACAAAAATAGCCAAAATAGTGCCAAACCCTAAGTTCGGGGTGGCACACCACCTCTCTCTATATCCACTTCTTCCATACCCCTCGCTATTTAATAGGGCGTACCACCAAGCAAAGATGCCAATGTACACACAGAAAAATGCAATCTTGAGTTGAATAGAGGAGAGATTTGCACACACAAAAATGCAACCATATAATAAAAATCTTGAGTCCAATAGAGGAGAGATTTATTTCTTCCTTCCATACCACCCTTCACTCCCTTTTATACCTAATGGCACAATGAATGCCTCCACCATCCTGAAATACACCAATGCCAGATCAGGTGCACACTTGTTGTTCTGCGGGTACCTATGGACTCTTATGAAACTCTTAGAAATGTTTGTTGTTGGAAAAAGTGAGGAGGAAGTGATGTTGGAAAACAAAGTCAGGAATGAAGATATGGTAAGACGTGTTCAGTGATCTCAGGAAGTTGAGATGCTTAGTCATACAGAGTAGAGAAGAAACAATCATGATGTGAAGATGAGGCAATCACATGAGTTGAAAGTATTCATTTGGTGACTGTTTTAGATTTTGTGTTACTCGAGGACTAGAAACATTTAAGTTTGGGGTGTTTTGATGAATGCATATTCATCATGATTTCAAGTCGCCATTTTGGGCCCAATTCAACTCAATATACTCGATTTCATCTCCTAAATCTTATAATGTACAATTTTGCCTAATTAGTTAAATTATCGAGTTATTGACTAAATTCTATATCGATTTTATGCAGGTCATGATTGAGGTTGAATCTTCATCTGGAATCCACCTTCACTCAACCCTGGATCCTCCTATCATCGCCACATCTATGATCAAATTCACCTCCTCCGTTGATCTCGAGCACATCTTAATACGCCTTCATCAACACCCTTCATCTTCTTCACCTTCCATCAATGATCATCACCATCACTTGCTTCACTCTCCACTTCCAACTTCATCAACATCACCCTTACGTCCATCTCCACCCTCTTTCAGTTTCAAACCCTACTCTATCTGCCCTCTCAGTCTTCACCTCTACATGATTTCCATCCCCTACACGGTCTCAAGACCGTGAGCTTTCTACACCATCAGATCATAGATCGACGCCTCTCCTTCATATGCCTTCATGGTCTCAAGACCGTATGGAGCATCTGACCCCAAGACTACAAGGAGCAGCTACTGTCTCTGTCTTCGTCACTTACACTTGTAATAGATCGTTGTGTCGTCCTCCTCGCCATCACGATCCACACCTTCCTCCCTCCATTCACAGCTTGCTCACTACTATCTGCCTAACCGGTCCTCAAAATCGATTGGAACCCATTGGTCTTCAAGACCATTTGCACCTATAAACTGTAAGGACCTGCACCCCTCCGCCCTATCGGTCTTCTTCTTCTTCCACCTACACACCTAAACCCTAAAGCACCGCCAATGTCTCTGACCACTGCATCCATGCCGCCAGGCTGTGCAACTACGCACTCGACCCCTGCTCCCTCCGATCTACAACAACAACTCCACCACCATGATGCACCTAGTGTGCTCGACCCCTGGGCAAATCCACTACCTACGTATCTCCACATCCTCCACTCCACCACCAGGCTGCGTGCCTCCACGCTCGACCCCTGGTGGAGGACGATCTCCACAGCCAAGCTGAGTGGCAGGCTTGCGCATCTGCCCATCATCCACTCCACCTACGCATCCACAATCTGCTCCTCCTGCTGTGAGCAAGGAGGATGAGACAAGAAGGAAGGTGGAGAGAGAAAGACTGTCTGGTCTGTCTTGGTATCCCTTGCTCCTCGTCCAGATCTTCTCCGATGTGTCATAGAAGATTGTATCTTCACCAAGTTGGGACCACCTTCTGCATCATACTCATGGCGGAATCTTCCCTCTCTCTTGTTCTTATTGTTTCTCACATCATGAGCGAGTAGTTCCTTTTCGTTGGGGTGCGGGGACTAGCCCCGCTGCCCATGCTTTCATGTCTTTTTATTTTAACATTCCAAGGCAATGTATATAATTTTTCATTTCATTATTCGTTGATGTTTACTTATAGATTGATCACATGCTTGCTTTTATCTTATTCTTTCCTATGTTGCAAGAACATCAACATATAGGATAGGATGTCGATTAACGTGGTTGACTCCCTGACTAGAAATAGAAAGGGATTCCTTGAGGTCGTAAGTGTATGATCTGTGAGGGGACGAGTCCTCTAGCCCACTGTGACGCTTCTGTGTGCCTTAACATCCCTCAGGGAGGGCCACAGCTTTAGTTGGATATTTGTATCTTCGGAACTGTAAGTGCATGATCCGGATGGCGACGAGACATCTGATGTCTAAGGTGATGCTTATGCGAACATAAACATCCCTCGGGGAGGATTCACAACAGTTCTAGTTGGATAGTTAGATCTTGCATGGATGTTTCGTGATGGATGTGTTTGAATGAGTAGTGGTGGTGAAACCCGGGACCACCCCAGTGATTCCATATCATTAATCTAGATCAACTTTAATTCTACTCTTTACTTTCCTACACTTAATTTAATTAACCTCTAATCAACCTTTGTTCTAAATATTAGCCTTACTTGAGCTAGACTAGACTAGCAACGATTCTTAAAAATGTTGTTCATTGGGATTCGATCCTTAACTATACTGCAATAAGACTCGTCCGTTTGCAGGTGGTATTATTGCACAAAGTTTTGGTAAAAGCTCAGGGATTTCAACCATGAGTGAATTTATTAGTGCGATAATAGACCACGTTAGATATCCAAGAATGGCATAATCTCTTAGGAAGCTCCCGATCTCCCTAGTGAAGAAGGTTTTTCTTCAAGGTTCTATCGAATTCCCCCACAATATATCAAAGACATATGAATCGTCAACTTCAATGATGGATATGTTGATGTTTTTCTTGTCTAAAATCTTGAGGGTGATGGTGAGTGTATGTATGCAGATATGTAGTCTTCTTCCTGTAACCATACCTGAAAGGCTAATAGCACATAACTATGAGAATTACGAACGATGCCAGTCACCCATCTTCAGTTATCGCCATTGGGATCTACATCACGACCTATGGTCAGATTCAACTTGAGGTTAGTGACATCTGGAGGCATCCAACGAACCATCTTGATTTATCTGATGCTAGATTGTGGCTCATCAAAGTGGAGTCGGAGATTGCTATAGAAATCCAGATCTTCTATCTGGATGAATCTCTTCTTGGCTAAAAATTAACTTGTTCAAGGAGGACACCATGAAGTTTCACTGTGATGTCCACAGGAGATGATTGTCTCAGTATCTGCTTGCGCATCGGATTTGCCATATCGTCCAGATGATGAGGGCGCACAAATCACCCACGATCCACGTCCTGGAGGATGTGGTAGAGATAGAGCCTTCACATCACAGCATAACGTCATTGACGGAAGTGGGTGCTTCATATCCAGTAATGGAACCAAACCTGCTCCAGAAATGTTGCGCAAGCTGACTAGAGATGAAGAGGTGCTGCATAGATTCCACATGATGATCGTCGCAGTAGGAACAACATGAGACTATGGGAATTTGGCATCTAATGATATTGTCATCAGTCAGCAAGGCGTTATGGGCAATCTTCAACAACACCACACTGGTTCTCGGATTGGATAATTTCCAAATGATCTTCTGAAGTCGTGTTCTGTTCATCTGGCCATCAGGGGTGAAAATCATCTACTTGACAGAAATAACTGAGAAGATGTCATTGGCCTCGGGGCACCAAACCATCTTGTCCTCGTCTATAGAGATGACAGCTCAGGAGGCTTTGATAAGCTGAATGCCTTCTCCACGAGCGATGTGTTGTAGGGCATTCCAATCCCAACAGTGACCGTCGATCCAGAAATCATTAACCTTAAAGTCGTGTCTCCGATTATTGTCAGTGATAGCAAAATCTGCCATCAACTTTTGGCACCATATGGAGTCCCAAAATGATAAATCGCTTGTCCCAATGTTCCATCTACAGTGTGGTGTGAAAAGGGGGAAGGAGCACCAAATCTGTTTCCAATAAGGCGATGCAAAGGCGCTTAGTTTGAGGTATGGGAGAAAACATCCTGATCTGTTTCTGAAGGTGCAAGCGTATTTACTTCTGCAGAAGATCGCCCATGTAGACGAACCATTAATAATTTCCCAGCAAGCTTTGTATAGATAAGCTCGACCAGTGATCCTAAGCGAGTCAAGACCTAGGCCACTGTGCGATGTGGGTGCAGCCACTCTATGCCATGAGACCCAAGCCCTACGTCGCTGATAGCGTGATTGGCCCAGAGGAAAATTGATAGTGTTGCTTCAATACAGTCGCAAATACATGTTGGAATACCTATGGCCGCGACAGTGTAAAGAGTGATAGAAGACATAACGTGCTTAATGAGGAGTCGTCATCCTGCAAAGGATAGAAGCTTGGCTTTCCACGTCGCAATCTTGGAGTTGATCTTCTCCAAGAGGTATTCGAAAGACTGCAGTTTGGTGCGGCCATAAGCAATGGGCACACCCAAATCGGAGAAGGAACTGTTACGACCTCACCTTTCAGTAACCCCCAATTAAGGGAGACCAAGAGGTTGAAGCCGCACCCATTAATCCCGGATCAAGGTTCGACATATAACCATAAACAATTATTAAATTCTAACAGACTATACTGAAAATGGTAATAAAATTTTTCTTTGCATACCTTGAAAAATTAAGGACAAACTAACTTCTAACCTCAGCTGAACTATTCTATCTAATTCCTCCTTGTTCTTTAATTCTTGAATTCACAAGGTGTCACTTTACTGTTTGTACTTTTCATTGTACCTAAAACGCCGACAAACAAAACGTCGGTCAGCCGAAGCTGGTATGTGGAGGAAACAGATAATGTTCAACTATGGTAACAATATAATCATTCAATTAATCATTCAACAATCAAGATTACATTTTAGGCCATACAACTCAATCCATACATATTCTCGAACTCTGGGCTGTCCCTACAGTGGACATGAATTTCACCTCTCTTTTAGGTAATAGAGTCGCATGGCACTATCCGAAGATAGCCCAATATCTAACTCATTATGACTTGATGGTCCTACCTCCATGGTAGCCATGTACTAAGTCAACCATAGACCTGATGGACCTACCCAATAGGTAGCCATGTACTAGGTCATCCATAGACCTGATGGACCTACCCAATAGGTAGCCATGTACTAGGTCTTTCTCTAACCTGATGGTCCTGCCCATAGGCAGCCATGTACTAGGTTAGCTATTATGCCACAGAGAGAACCAGGATCTGAGTTTATAGGCATATACTCTTTGTGATAGTCATAACCACATTATAGTTTGCATGAACTAAATAAACATCCAACATTGTATTCAAAGCAACCGGTAAAACATTCGGAAATCACCGTGAAACTAGAACGGTTATTCATAAGCGTAACCACATACCTGATCCATAGGAACTTGATGTCCATGCATTTAATATTCAACATAATTAACAAGCAATCAACAATATCCTGAAAATAATGCATAACATCCAAGTGTCATTGTTTTATTCAAGACATCCACAAGATCAACTTGGATTCCACCTTATAATTTCTAGGCCAACTTTAGGGTGTTATTAGGGTTTTAGCCTTCATTATGCATTTATCACTTTTAATGCTCTTTTAGTTCACAAACCCTTATTTCTGCATCATATGCACAATTGCATGTCAATTAAGTCTAATATGTTTCTTTTACACTAAAATTATTACCTTTATCCTTTTAGGTCATATTCACAACATCAAGGCTAATTATCACCTTCGGTTTCTTTCCAATTGACAAATCATATTTCATTATAGTTCAACTCACATATATGAACCTTATTTATCACTATTTCCACTTTTATACAATAGGAAGCACTAATTATCCAAATAATTCACATTAAAGATCTTTGGTACTCAAATTGGATTTATAACAACATAACATTGTCTTATTCTTTTAATTGCACAATTAAATCATTAAAAGGTATATCTTCCCAAATTAGGGTTTCTAAGCCCATTAATGCAAACTTAGATATATGAAACCCTAATTTAAGCCAATTATGTGCAATTATCATCCTTTTATTATCAACAGTTTAAATATTTGTTCTAAACATTCAGAGAACATCACTATATTCAACTATCATCAATTTCAAGGGTTTTTCACTAATTAAACCAGTAAATATGATAACTTTATATACTTTTCCAATTTCAAGCATATAAACTCTAAACTAACTAATTATATGCCAAGTCCATCCTTTTTCTTCTAAATATCCATTTTTATCATTAACAGGCTAATATCAACTTTAATCATTAATTAAACCTTACTAATCACTTTAATCATACCAACATAGGGTTCTTTAAACAATTAACACATTAAAGTTGATATCTTCCATTATTTTTCGACTTTCATAAGGAATCAGGCTTCATTAATAATTTATTTGGGTTCCTCTCATTCTGAGGATCAAAATTCATATATAACTTGTATTTATCCGAGCTATGAATCAGGAGATATGATTTTTGCATTTAAACTACTTACTTGACCAATGAGAGGGTGCCACATCCCCCTGCTCTCATGCTGCAACCCGTGTGACTTTCGGATATGACGAAAAGACAAAATTACCCCTCGCTTAAGATGGGGTTTATTCAGCCCGCGAAGGGCTGAATCGTCCAATGCCAGTGCCTCTTCTTCAACCTCCAGAGCGGCTGCCGCAGCAGCCCTAGCCGCAGCTTGCGACCCTTCTTCTTCTTCTCCTGGACCCCGAAGACCTCCGGGAAAGGTTCCTCCACCTCCGGCGCTCCTTGGCGCAGCCGGTGAAGGTATCAGGTGGGGCCAGGGTGACCGAGAAGAACAGCACGAAGCCTGCTATTGCAGACGTTAAAACAGCCTTGCGGCTGCTTCTGTGGGCGGTTTAGGGCACGACGACGTAGACTAGGCCAGGTTCTGACCTCGACGCACATCCATCCCCCAATGCAATCCTTCCCGGGCTTCTCTCTATGCCAGGGTCGCAACACTTTCTTTTGCTAGGGTTTATGAACGAGTAACGTGGAAGAAGAAGAGAAATCAGTGTGAGATCTTCTGTACTCGACCTAAAGCCTTGCCCCTTATATAGGGGGAAGTACTAAGCCCTAAGGCGTGCCTCTTTGAGGACTCAAGTCGTTTTCTTAGAAGGAAACATATTTTCCTTGGTTGTTAAGCAACCATCTCCCTCTCTCTCTCTTCCTTTTATTTCCTTGATATTATTTGTTGCATGGCTATTTAGGAATTCGAATTTCCTCTCTCCTTTTCTTTGTACTTTCCTTTTTTATACTTTGGCCACGAATTTCTATTCTCTTTTAATAGAAATTACTCCTTTTTATCAATATCTCAACATTCATTACTAATGTATCACCTTATTCTTTTATTTTGCAATTATTGGTATTTCCTTTTTCTTTCCTTTTTATTGGGATTCCTTAGGTCCCAAGAAATACAATTATTTCGAAATTCATTTTCAAGGATACTTATTATCCTTCTTAATGCGCCTATATGCATTATTTTGCATTATCATGTCTATTTCTTAATAAAATATTTATTTTTGAGGTTTTCTTTTTATTTCTCTTTTATTTTCCTCATTGGCATTCCTTTTAATATTAGCATCCTCATGGATACGAAATTTCATAAAGGGTAACTCAATTTTATATCCTTTCACTTAATTTCCACATATTTCTTTTATCCATTATTCAATTATTCATTCACTAATTGAATTTTCTTTATTATTGCCATGTTATTGGGCCTAATAGCCAATAAAACCCATAAAGAAACCAATCAAGGCTATTGTGAAAAGAATTCATTTATTCAAGACAAATCACATCATTATTTGTTCAATTATCCTTAATATGAGAAATTGCATTTCTCACCAATTGAACCCAAAAATTGAGGTTATAACATCCTTCCCCTCTTATAGGAATTTTGTCCTCAAAATTTAGGTAAGCAAACAAACAATTCAGGATAAGACTTTTCCATGTCCATCATTGGCCCCTATGTGGCTTTGCCGTACCCATGGCATTTTCAAAGAACCTTTATCATCACATATTCTTTTTCTCTGAGTTCTTTCATCCTGGCGTCTATAAACTACACAGGTGACTCAGGCCATGTCAGCCTCCCTTGGGGCTCACTAGGTTCATTGCTCAGCACATGGTTGGGGTACCTCACATAGTGTTCTAAATTGGACACATGGAAAACATCTCCCATTACTCTATCCTGAGGGGTAGGGTCAAACCTAACCTTCTCCACCCATCCATCTCTAATGGACCCATGTATCGGGAACTCAGCTTCCACGGATGTAGCTCAGAGGGGTCGGATTTTCACATTATATTCTCACACCGTGCACTGTATGTTAGTCTACTTTGCATCTGCTCACAACTCTTGTCATCTCTAGGCTCCTTTCAGCCATTGCATGATCAAAGTGACTTCATCTACATACACGGTGGTCCCTTTTCCAACCATCATATGGTTCTTTTCTAACCATCATATGGTCCTTGCACCAACATCACCTTAATGAAGTGGTGACCGACACAACCTCCCTTACAGAGCTTCATATAAAACCCGATACTGGTTATGGTGGTCATTGTCACATTGTTCATAGGACAAGAACTGTCTCTAGATATCACCCTGAACGAGCACGCATGCCCTCATCAGACCCCTTTAGTCTGGATCATACTAGCCATAGTTAGGGGTGATAACTATACTAACATTGAGTTCTTCATGTACCTACTCCCACTTTATGGAAGTGAACCTTTAGGTCAAACTCAAGAATCCTTTGAACTTGCTTCATGGTGTAATTGAACCATCTTTCTCATGGGTAGTTCAACTAGATCTGTCTCTTAACAGAACTCTTTCTTTCTCATGTCATTTGGGTAAGGCGACTTACCATAACCCATATTGCATCTCGACCTTCTTTGACCCAGGGAAGACCTATCACAACATCCATAGTGATGAACTCCCATTCCCTCTCAGGGACTCTTTTGTCCTCTATATCAATACACTGGGTTACTGGGGTTCATCCTTTACCTCCTGGCTTGCATGGCCATATACCACATGCAACCTCACCTTAGGATTCATAGTAATGCGACCACTCATTATCTCAGTAGTCCTATGGTGCATGGTAATCTTAAAATCATGATTTTCTGTAAGTCATAATTCCTCAAGATCGATTCCTCGAACCCTAAACTATTTTATCGGGGTTTCATCACTTTCTTTTCCAAAGAGGGGCACTTGAGGTTCTACCACCATCCTTTCATCGTATCAAGGACTAGACTGGCTAACCAAAAAAAAACCCTTAACTTTTCCACATATCTTGTTACATCCGAGTGTTATCCAAACACCACTCCTGTTCACACTTAGGGTTAGCCAAACAACCTCTTCTATCTTCTAGTCAAACAAGTCAGTTGTATCTCAACCAGAGCATCCATTACCACTTCACATCCTTAGGTATTAGGTAACATTATACTTTCATGTATTTCACTTATCATGTCACCTCAAACTATATGTTTATCTTCATAAGAACACTCTCTGATTCCATCATCATGGTGATCGACTCAACCTGGTATAACTTGTAAGTTCCATATAACTCATGATAAAAACATCCTCATAAGGGAACTACCTCATTTCTCTTAGTGTTTACAAACCATCTATGTATCATTCATTCACTTTACCATGGTAAGATAATTTCTCTATCCCCATTTCCCGTGGCAACGCTCCAACCTACATCATCTCTTATCCTTGGTGTATGACATGCATAATGTCCTATCTCTCACCCCCCATAACAAGAGGAAATAAGCATTTGGATGCAGTCCAAATACAGAGTTCTTCCTGTTCCAAGAGTAGAGATGGTACATCCCACCTTGCCAGTACACTTTTAAATCTGAGTTGCAACGTGCCACATACGTCTCTTCATCACAACCATCATGATATCAAACAAGTCTTGAACCTACCAAGGTTTATATCCTTGGTCATCTCCTCTAGGTCTATAGGGTACCGATTCTTTTGGGGTCATCCCTCTTCCCTCATGCATCAAGAGAGTGCCCTACTCATCTGTCTGTTGGGTCCCATGAGTTCATGAAGGTGATCAATCTCCTAACCCATGACCCTCAGACAATGATAGCTGTTACCTCCCGACCCTATGGTCATGTGCAACTGGGGAATTAGGCAACTCCTACTTTCATCGGTCTTATCCCTACCTGACCTTAGGATAGACTTTAGGATTCTCCTTTACAGTACATGTTCACTTAGAACCTTACCCAAGTCTTCATCATCTCTCTTTCTGCATTCATGGGCTGACCTTCATCCTTTCATTGAGATCATGGCAACATGCCTACCTTGGTCAAGCCCTATACCGGTTACCTCCATGGTAACACATCTGCATGCACTTAGAGATGGATATCTATGGGCCTACGGGTTCATACTCATACCATGTACTTTTCACTTAGTTTCTCAAGATCCTAAGAAACATTTTTAGGTTACCTTAAACTAACCAAAACTGATATACCCCTTCCAAAGGGGTTCCTCTCCCAAGATGGGAGGAAAACTATCTCTAAGGTCACAAAAGCTCTTAGGTCTAGGGTTTACATCCACCCGAGCCTACTTAACCCTAACAAACCATTAAGGGCACAAACAGATCACTTATTGAACCATACTAGATCATATTTGTCCTCTTTCCTCAATGCTGGATCAAGGTCATACCTTCCTTTATCATCCACCTAGTTATGAGGGGTTCATTACACATACCTTAAACTTAAGGGACTTCCCTTTTCCCTTATTCATGAGGCGTACCATGCTCGAAACTATAGAAACTTAATTCTCATCTTGAGCATTAGGTATACCACTTCCCCTCTTAGGCCTAGGAACCCTAGGTTCACTTTTAGGTGTCCAACTACATGCTCTCTCTCTGAACCATGAATCAAGCTGGAAAAAGGCATGACATGTACTTCTCATCATCCTTCAACTCGAGCAACACTTAGGATTGGGTCCTCCTTAAGGACAACTCACAAGGTACAAGGCCTCATAGCCTACTACTAAACCTTTCTAGGTCTAAGGAACTCTTCTTCCTACCTCAGAAGATAAACACATATACCGTAGGCACATAGGCACCATATCCTTCATCTTCTATCTCTAGGGTTTGGTCCCTATAAAGGCAACCAAGATATCATCAACTTTCAAGGATCGATCATGAAGCAACCACTATCATCCATTGTTCAGGGTTTTAGGCTTCCAACCTTCTTGCTGGGTTTCCTTCTCTCTCTAGGGCTAACCCTACATCCAACCTCACCATTAGAGGTCCTCTCTTCATGAATGATCAGCCTCGAAGGCATGCCCTACATGGGTGAAGCCTAGGTTTGAACTTATGTTTGCTCAAGATCATCCTTAACCCCTTTATGCTCCATCATATTTCCTTATCCAGGGTTTCATCCTACTGTAGCACTATGACGTGCCCTAGGTGCCAGCTATGCCCTACTTGCACAAGCCCATGGGGTTTCTATGGTCCATTACTAACATCATCATCCAAAGAGCTATCATGTGCTCTAACACATACGACCCTTCCCAGGGTTGGGGTTGCCAAAGGTTCTAGGTCACCCATGGATTCCATGGCATCCCAAAGGCATGTCCTTGCGAACACCTGGTCCAACTCATCTCTCTCTAACCTTCACTTAGGGTTAGGGTTAGCATCATCCTCAGAGGATGTGACAGGTCTCTACTAGCAATGGAGATCTCTATCTCCCAGACTGACTTATCCTCCTGACAAGAAGGTCTAGCCTCAGGTCACTCCTGAGGACATGACATCTTATGTCATACGACCCAAGCATGTATCTATTATTTATTTTGCGCTTAATCTATTAAGCTTATGTCCATGACATCTTATTTACATGCCTTTCATTAATTTAATGGAGGATTCCTTAAACTTATTAATCTTACCCATACCTCAAGAGGGTGAGGAGAAGAAAGGAAACCCTAATCCTTTATGTCCTTATCAGAATTTTGTGATGAGAAGGGATGAATAAGATGAGAAGTCCTAAAGGTATCTTATTTCGATTCATACCTAAGACTTTGGCCAGGCGGTCACACGGGTCCGGGAGTCCTCGTATTCTGACTAGCGGTGCGGAGGAAAATCTTGTCAGCCCCCGGTCGTGATCCCTTTCTAGACACCTCCGTCTTTCGGATACTCCTCTAATAACTCCCTTGGGTTCTATGGAGTTTGTAAAATTTAATAATTATTAATGGTTAAATGAGGAACCTAGGCTCTGATACCAAATGTTACGACCTCACCTTTCAGTAACCCCCAATTAAGGGAGACCAAGAGGTTGAAGCCGCACCCATTAATCCTGGATCAAGGTTCGACATATAACCATAAACAATTATTAAATTCTAACAGACTATACTGAAAATGGTAATAAAATTTTTCTTTGCATACCTTGAAAAATTAAGGACAAACTAACTTCTAACCTCAGCTGAACTATTCTATCTAATTCCTCCTTGTTCTTTAATTCTTGAATTCACAAGGTGTCGCTTTACTGTTTGTACTTTTCATTGTACCTAAAACGCCGACAAACAAAACGTCGGTCAGCCGAAGCTGGTATGTGGAGGAAACAGATAATGTTCAACTATGGTAACAATATAATCATTCAATTAATCATTCAACAATCAAGATTACATTTTAGGCCATACAACTCAATCCATACATATTCTTGAACTCTGGGCTGTCCCTGCAGTGGACATGAATTTCACCTCTCTTTTAGGTAATAGAGTCGCATGGCACTATCCGAAGATAGCCCAATATCTAACTCATTATGACTTGATGGTCCTACCTCCATGGTAGCCATGTACTAAGTCAACCATAGACCTGATGGACCTACCCAATAGGTAGCCATGTACTAGGTCATCCATAGACCTGATGGACCTACCCAATAGGTAGCCATGTACTAGGTCTTTCTCTAACCTGATGGTCCTGCCCATAAGCAGCCATGTACTAGGTTAGCTATTATGCCACAGAGAGAACCAGGATCTGAGTTTGTAGGCATATACTCTTTGTGATAGTCATAACCACATTATAGTTTGCATGAACTAAATAAACATCCAACATTGTATTCAAAGCAACCGGTAAAACATTCGGAAATCACCGTGAAACTAGAACGGTTATTCATAAGCGTAACCACATACCTGATCCATAGGAACTTGATGTCCATTCATTTAATATTCAACATAATTAACAAGCAATCAACAATATCCTGAAAATAATGCATAACATCCAAGTGTCATTGTTTTATTCAAGACATCCACAAGATCAACTTGGATTCCACCTTATAATTTCTAGGCCAACTTTAGGGTGTTATTAGGGTTTTAGCCTTCATTATGCATTTATCACTTTTAATGCTCTTTTAGTTCACAAACCCTAATTTCTGCATCATATGCACAATTACATGTCAATTAAGTCTAATATGTTTCTTTTACACTAAAATTATTACCTTTATCCTTTTAGGTCATATTCACAACATCAAGGCTAACTATCACCTTTGGTTTCTTTCCAATTGACAAATCATATTTCATTATAGTTCAACTCACATATATGAACCTTATTTATCACTATTTCCACTTTTATACAATAGGAAGCACTAATTATCCAAATAATTCACATTAAAGATCTTTGGTACTCAAATTGGATTTATAACAACATAACATTGTCTTATTCTTTTAATTGCACAATTAAATCATTAAAAGGTATATCTTCCCAAATTAGGGTTTCTAAGCCCATTAATGCAAACTTAGATATATGAAACCCTAATTTAAGCCAATTATGTGCAATTATCATCCTTTTATTATCAACAGTTTAAATATTTGTTCTAAACATTCAGAGAACATCACTATATTCAACTATCATCAATTTCAAGGGTTTTTCACTAATTAAACCAGTAAATATGATAACTTTATATACTTTTCCAATTTCAAGCATATAAACTCTAAACTAACTAATTATATGCCAAGTCCATCCTTTTTCTTCTAAATATCCATTTTTATCATTAACAGGCTAATATCAACTTTAATCATTAATTAAACCTTACTAATCACTTTAATCATACCAACATAGGGTTCTTTAAACAATTAACACATTAAAGTTGATATCTTCCATTATTTTTCGACTTTCATAAGGAATCAGGCTTCATTAATAATTTATTTGGGTTCCTCTCATTCTGAGGATCAAAATTCATATATAACTTGTATTTATCCGAGCTATGAATCAGGAGATATGATTTTTGCATTTAAACTACTTACTTGACCAATGAGAGGGTGCCACGTCCCCCTGCTCTCATGCTGCAACCCGCGTGACTTTCGGATATGACGAAAAGACAAAATTACCCCTCTCTTAAGATGGGGTTTATTCAGCCCGCGAAGGGCTGAATCGTCCAATGCCAGTGCCTCTTCTTCAACCTCCAGAGCGGCTGCCGCAGCAGCCCTAGCCGCAGCTTGCGACCCTTCTTCTTCTTCTCCTGGACCCCGAAGACCTCCGGGAAAGGTTCCTCCACCTCCGGCGCTCCTTGGCGTAGCCGGTGAAGGTATCAGGTGGGGCCAGGGTGACCGAGAAGAACAGCACGAAGCCTGCTATTGCAGACGTTAAAACAGCCTTGTGGCTGCTTCTGTGGGCGGTTTAGGGCACGACGACGTAGACTAGGCCAGGTTCTGACCTCGACGCACATCCAGCCCCCAACGCAATCCTTCCCGGGCTTCTCTCTATGCCAGGGTCGCAACACTTTCTTTTGCTAGGGTTTATGAACGAGTAACGTGGAAGAAGAAGAGAAATCAGTGTGAGATCTTCTGTACTCGACCTAAAGCCTTGCCCCTTATATAGGGGGAAGTACTAAGCCCTAAGGCGTGCCTCTTTGAGGACTCAAGTCGTTTTCTTAGAAGGAAACATATTTTCCTTGGTTGTTAAGCAACCATCTCCCTCTCTCTCTCTTCCTTTTATTTCCTTGATATTATTTGTTGCATGGCTATTTAGGAATTCGAATTTCCTCTCTCTTTTTCTTTGTACTTTCCTTTTTTATACTTTGGCCACGAATTTCTATTCTCTTTTAATAGAAATTACTCCTTTTTATCAATATCTCAACATTCATTACTAATGTATCACCTTATTCTTTTATTTTGAAATTATTGGTATTTCCTTTTTCTTTCCTTTTTATTGGGATTCCTTAGGTCCCAAGAAATACAATTATTTCGAAATTCATTTTCAAGGATACTTATTATCCTTCTTAATGCGCCTATATGCATTATTTTGCATTATCATGTCTATTTCTTAATAAAATATTTATTTTTGAGGTTTTCTTTTTATTTCTCTTTTATTTTCCTCATTGGCATTCCTTTTAATATTAGCATCCTCATGGATACGAAATTTCATAAAGGGTAACTCAATTTTATATCCTTTCACTTAATTTCCACATTTTCTCATTGTTTTCAATTTCTTTCTTAATAAAGAAATACATAATTAATCTTTTCTTTTTCTTATTTCTTTTCTTTGCAACTTTAGACTCCTTGGAACCCAAGGAATCCAAGAGGCACGAAATCCTCTTTGGATTTGCCTTCTAGAGGTTTCCACATATTTCTTTTATCCATTATTCAATTATTCATTCACTAATTGAATTTTCTTTATTATTGCCATGTTATTGGGCCTAATAGCCAATAAAACCCATAAAGAAACCAATCAAGGCTATTGTGAAAAGAATTCATTTATTCAAGACAAATCACATCATTATTTGTTCAATTATCCTTAATATGAGAAATTGCATTTCTCACCAATTGAACCCAAAAATTGAGGTTATAACAGGAACCGTCAGTAAGTTGTACCTCCAAAGATCGTGTGATGTCCAGGGCTTTAATGGATGTGTGTGAGTTCCCGCCAGGCACACAGATTTGGATCTGTTAACGAGTTTCCTTATGGCCGCTTCGTAACTACAGAAGATGGATTTAATCGCGTCAATAGAGGTAGGTGATGCATTAAAGAATACGATGAGATCATCAGCATATAGAAAGACCAGGGGTGCGTCTCCTCGTCCTCTAGTGCGAAATCTTCTGATCTCAACGTGTATGGTAGCATGTTGCATCCTTCTGGCAAGGATCTCTTCGAAAAGGATGAAGAGATAGGGAGATAAGGGATTTCCTTGCTTAAGACCTCGTTGCATCTGGAAGAAGCCGCAGGTGTGTTCTCCCAGTGAGACACTCACCCATGAATCAGGGAAGGATTTGAACTATATATCAACTATGTCAGAAAAGAAGCCGAATCTCAGCAGAATCTTCCTAAGGACGTTCCAATCAACCTGATTATATGCCTTCTTCATATCGTATTTAATGACTGTGTTGGGGGAATCGCCTCCATACTTGAGATCGTGCACAAGCTCCTTGGTGAGTCTAATGTGGTTGATAATATATCCTGGCCTGAGACATATGCTCCGTGCGCGTCAGAAATCAACTTTGCAATCAACGGTGTCATTCTCCGACTAAGAGTGCTAGCAAGGATTTGAAGTGCAACATTCTCAATGGAGATCGGTCTAAAGTCACTAATAAGCCCATGCGGCTGAGGAACTTTGGGGATGAGTGCAATGCGGCAACACTTGAGGCTTATGTGGCAATCTTGATCAGCAAAGAAAGCACGCGCTAATCCCATGAATTCATCTTTAATGATATCCCATGCGGCTTGGAAAACAAGATGAAAGAGGGTAACCACTGGTGTCTCCCATGCAGCGCGAATGGTTTCCAGGCATGATCTGGGATGATCCAACCATAAAGAGAGGAAGGTGAAAGGGGGACGCGGTTGCTGAGTCTACCGATCACCATTCTGAACCAGCAGGGGGCAATGATCAGAGACCTTGCATCTGGTGAGATGACAAACTTTCGTGCTGGATAGCTCCTGAGCCCATCTTCCATTGACAAGAACTCTATCGATCCTCTCCCAGGTGGTAGCTAGGAGTGTGCATCTGTTTGTTCACCCATGTAAAGCAGCTGCCATCAAAGGGTATCTCGGTGAGATCAACGCTGGCGATGCAACCGTTTAAATGGAGCATAGCCTAAAATTCTGGGGTTGCACCCCCTATTCCCTCGTCATGTCTCCGGACAATGTTAAAATCTCCGGCAAGCTCCCACCTGCGATCTCCTATATCATTGACCATCGATTGCAAGGAATCCCATAGTTCCCTTCTATCAGATCGATCTATCGTAACTAGCGTATGTGATAGTGATGAAGAAGTCTTCACCTAAAGCGGAAGAACACCGAACAGTAATATGTTGCCTATGTTGTCTAAATAGGAGAGAGCATAGAATCTGCATACAACCAGATTTTCCCCCGTCCTCATGATTTTCGACAACTCAATCGAGGTGAACGACATCCAGGAGTTCCTCAGCACAAGTGGCATAAAGGAAAGGCTCAAAAAGGCCTAGAATCGATGGTCTGTGCTGGTGGCAAAGTCTTCCAAGAACCCTTCTAGTTCTGTGATTAGCAGCGCCTCTTATATTCCAAAACATATGTTTATGTTTATCCTTTGAGAAACAATGTATTGTGCCTCATCATCGAGCACCACCATGTCACTAGTGGCTCCTCCTCCTCGGTGTGCACTCAGCGTAATAATCGTCATACCCGCTGTCAAACTGTCTTTCGTCACCATCAGAGACACATCGGTCTCGCTCTCTTCGAACAAAATGCACGCTGGCGGGAGGCGGATCTATGTCTGGGATGCTCGTGGTCAGCCCGACGAAGATCTACGCGTGTGACGGCTTTGTCTATGAGATGTCTCCCTACGAGGCTCTTCAAAGCGTAAGAAGTCTTCTTGGCTCCGGTGTGGGACGATGGATCTAACCCCATCCTCATTGATGACGATCCTGCTGGATGAAGATCTGACTTCCCCATGGCTGTGTGATGAAGCCTGCAATCAGTAACAACGATAATCACGATGGTTAAGAGGTGGAAGACGATCTAGTTGGGTGGAAGCTGCTCGCTATATTTTATTTCGCATGAAGCGCTGGTATTTATAACAGACCAACAGACCCGGGACTCTAAGGAATTAGATCCTAATTATGCGCTAACACTACTGGGTTGAACAACACGTTCACCCGAACTGGACTCCTACTACTTCCACCATTTTCTAACGATTACTTGATCCCTACTCAATGCCGTTAGCACCTGACTTATCCAGCTGGCACACCCAGTTTATCTCCAACAGTCTCCTCCCTAAGCTGGGCTTGCTTCGTCGAGGTCTTCTACTCCCAAAAGCTCGAGCATGTCAGTAAACTTCACCCTCCCAAGGGGCTTCGTGAAGAGGTCTGCCTTCTGTCTGTCGGTGCTGATGTAGTCGACTGAAATCAGCTCCTTCTCCACACTTTCTCGAATAAAGTGGAATCTTGCGTCGATGTGCTTGCTTCTCCCATGGAAGACCGGATTCCTCATCAACGCAATAGCCGACTTGTTATCTACCAGTAGTTGTACTGGTTTTAGGCTTCGATTCAGGATCTCACCCAGCAGGTTTCTGAGCCAAATGTCCTGGCATGCCGCAGCAGTGGCGGCCATGAACTCCGCCTCGCACGAGGAGAGTGCCACACTCTTCTGCTTCTGCGAGTTCCAAGTAATCAAGCTTCGATTCAGGTAGAACACCATGCCGCTGGTGCTTCTTCGATTGTTGACATCACCCGCCAGATCACTGTCAGAGTACCCGAGCACCCTTTCTTCTTCGTCAGTGCGTCTGTATACAAGACCATGATGAAGAGTCCCCTTCAGATACCTGAGAACTTGCTTTACCGCTTGTTGGTGTAGAGTGGTTGGCCGCTCAACATGACGACTTATGACCCCAACGGAGAAGGATAAGTCCGGTCTTGTGTGCAGCAGGTATCGCAGACTCCCTATAAGACTCTGAAACTTGGTATTATCCACTGACTCCCCATCTGGATCCTTGCTCAGTTTCAGCTTTGGTTCCATGGGAATCTTCGTCAGATTGCAGTCGAGCAATCCCTCTGACTCAAGAATTCGTCTGGCGTAGGCTGTCTGCTTCAGTGTGATCCGCTCCTCCTGCTGTGATACTTCTATTATAGTGAGATAACAGCCCCAGATCACTCATTTCGAATTCCATCTGCATTTGAGTCTTAAACGAAGATATCTCATCCAAGCTGGATCCTGTGACGATCAAATCGTCTACATACACACCAACGATCAGTATGTCCTCCTCCCTTCGACGAATGTATACTGCTTGTTCGTGGGTGCATTTGTGGAACTGAAGCTGTCGCAGACTTGAATCGAGCTTGGTGTTCCATGCTCTTGGAGCCTGTCGGAGTCCATACAGTGCTTTCTGCAGCTTGAACACCTGTCTTTCTTGTCCTTGCTTGACGAAACCTTCTGGCTGGGTGACATACACTTCCTCCTTCAAATCACCGTTGAGAAAAGCTGATTTAACATCCAGGTGGTGAACCTTCCACCCGCGCTGTGCTACTAGTGCGAGAACTAGTCGAATCGTCTCCATTCGAGCTATGGGGGCAAAGACTTCATCAAAGTCGATGCCATGCTGCTGCACATATCCTTTCGCCACCAGTCTGGCTTTGTGTTTCAGAATATGCCCCTGCGAATCTCTCTTTGTTTTGAACACCCATTTCAAGCCGATGGGTTTGTGACCTGCGGGGAGGTCAGTAAGGAGCCATGTGCCATTCTTCTCTATCGCCTCAATTTTCTTGGTCATGGCTTGCTGCCATGCTTCCTCTCTCACAGCTTGTGAGTAATGGGTGGGATCTTGATCATCCAGAAGAAGCAATTGTCCTCCTTCCTCCATTGTTTCCGTGTCTTGGTAGATCTCGTCTAGTGACCGAAATTTAAGTGGTCCCGGCTCACTTGACGAGCTGCTGACACTCGCTGGTGATCCATGATCCTCCACCTGATGACCATGGTGCGACGACCCTGAGGAAGATGCTCTTGTCGATGAGGCAAGTGATGGCTGTGGTGTCCATGCTCCCGGTTCAGAACCCTCATCTTCTTCGAGGTGGTTGTCGTTGATGACCAGAGGTGCGTCCACACGAAGGTAGTCTGGTGTGGATGGCTCCTGCAGGTGTTCCCTCCATGCCCATCCACTGCTTTCGTCAAAGACCACATCTCTGCTCACGCATACCTTCCGATTTACAGGATCGAATAGGCGATGAGCTTTGCTACCTGGTTCTACACCAAGGTAGACTGTCTTCATGCTCCAATCGGCGAGTTTCTTCAAGTGAATCCCAGGTGTCTTCATGTACGCCATACACCCGAACACCCTGAGGTGCGCAAGGTACGGCTTTCTTCCCGTCCAGGCCTCGTAGGGAGTAACTCCTTGCAGTGCTTTGGTCGCTGATTGGTTCAGGAGATACACCGCATGTCGGACCGCTTCGCCCCACAGGTATTACGGAACGAGCATGCTCTTCATTAGACTCCGAGCAGTGCCCATGATGGTGCGATTCCGGCGTTCCACAACCCCATTCTGCTGCGGAGTGTAGGGGGTTGTGAGTTGTCATCGGATTCCCTCGTCTTCGCAGTACCTGGAGAAACGATGCGAAAGAAACTCGCCGCCTTGATCGGTTCGCAAGGTCTGAACCTTGAGACCGGTCTCCTTCTCAATCTCAGCTTTGAAAGACTTGAAACCTTCCAGCGCCCCGTCCTTGGTCTTGAGCATCCGGATCCACATAAAACGGGTGCAATCGTCAACAAGTAAGAGGAAATACCTATTGTGAGATGGCGTCTCCGGCGATATAGGTCCGCAGAGATCTGCGTGGATCAACTCGAGGTGAGCGGAGGCTCTGTGGAGCGCCTCAGCGGGAAACGGCATCCGTGCTTGTTTGGCTGTGAGGCAGGCCTCACACACTTGGTTCGGGTGATTGATTCTTGGAAGCCCGGTCACCATATCCTTGTCCACCATTGTCTTCAGAGATTGAAAGTTGATGTGCCCCATTCGAGCATGCCACAACCATGCTGGATCGGTGATGCTCATCGCCAAGCACACTGGTTCTCCTGATTCAATCTCGACCTTGTACAACCGATTTGACGATCGTTGTACCTTCATCAGTAGCTTTCCAGATCTGTTATAGAACCAGAGGTGCGCTCCTTGCAGCATGATTGCGTTCCCTTGTTCTGTCAGCTAGCCTATACTGATAATGTTGCTCTCCAAGCTCGGGATGTAGTACACATCTGTGAGAAATCTCTGTTCTCCATTGTCAAATTGGAACATGATTGTTCCTTTTCCTTTTATCTCCACGGTGGATCCATCTCCGAATTTGACCCTACCGCGGATGCTCTGACTAAGCTCCCTGAACTTCTCCTTCCTTCCCGACATGTGGTTACTGGCTCCATTGTCTAGGTACCACACGTTCGGCTGAGAGTCCCCTTCTCTGCTAGCATAGGTGTTTGGGAGAAGATTACCTTCGTTTAGTAGGATTTCTTCGCTAACTTCTTTGGCCATGAGCAGGGTTGGTTCATCATCTTGTGTCCTCAGAAGATTTGCTTCCTCCTCCTTCTTCTTTCCCCGGCACTCAGAGGCGTAGTGACCGAGTGTGTTGCAATGGAAGCAACGTACCTGACTTTTGTCCCTCGCAGGTTCGCGTGATGAGTCTCCTTGCTTGGAGTTGCTGGAATCACCTCGACCGCCTCGGCCCCGTCCGCGACCTCTTCCCCGGCCCCGAGGGTTGCCACGACCTCGTCCACGAGTGCTGGAGAACGGCTGCTCCTCCCCACGGGTAATCTTTTGCTCTTACTTGGAGTCCTTCTTTACAAGCAGGAGTTGTTCATGGTGACCATCGTAGTCGCGGTACCTCTCTTCATGCGCCTTGAGTGCTCCGATGACTTCATCCGTTTGCATTTTCTTCAAGTCCCCGAACTGTTCCATGGTCGCAGCGATCTGAAGATATTTCGGAGGTACGCTGCGTAAGAGTTTATTGACGACGTAGCTCTCCTCCATGGATTCCTCGAGCGATCGGATCTGATTGACAATCCCCGAAAGCTTGCCAGCGTATTCATCAACCGGCTGGGCGTCTCCCATGCGGAGGTTCTCGAATTCCCACCGCAAGGCTTGGAGCTTCACCTCCTTCACTCTTTCTACGCCCACATGGACGGTCTTGAGCGCTTCCCAAGCTTCTCGTGCCGTCTCCTTTCCCGATAGTTGAAGCATAGTCTCTTCCGGTATCGCTTGGTAGATCACGGCAAGCGCCATCTGATCGATCTTCTCCTCAACGGGGGCTTCTCCAGCCGCCGGCTCAATTTCCGCGCAGACCCCCTGGGCGCGCATGTTCGCCTTCATTTTCATCACCCACACGGGGTAATTGGACTTGGTGAGCATAGGATACTTGAGGGTAACTGAGCTCTCACGATTCCCATCGGAGCTGTTCTCACCAGAAGGCGCCATCGTAATTCAAGACTCCCAGGTATTGCTCTGATACAACCTGAAGCCTGCAATCAGTAACAATGATAATCACGATGGTTAAGAGGTGGAAGACGATCTAGTTGGGTGGAAGCTGCTCGCTATATTTTATTTCGCATGAAGCGCTGGTATTTATAACAGACCAACAGACCCGGGACTCTAAGGAATTAGATCCTAATTATGCGCTAACACTACTGGGTTGAACAACACGTTCACCCGAACTGGACTCCTACTACTTCCACCATTTTCTAACGATTACTTGATCCCTACTCAATGCCGTTAGCACCTGACTTATCCAGCTGGCATGCCCAGTTTATCTCCAACACGTGATTCATCGGCCCTGTGGACTGTATCATCTTGTCGAGTGTGCTTGTGTTTCCTATAGTGATCACCTCAGATCCTAATGTTGTAGTTCACCTAGAGTCATGGGATTTGGGGTATGTCATCTTGGTATCATAGTGTAGGTCAAGTGTTTGGTAACATTAAGTAAGTTAGTCAAAGTCATAAGTGTGGTAGTTAGGAGGTGATTTAGATATAAATCCTTAAACTTTGAGCTATTAGATATCTTTTCCTAGTAACCAAATACCTGGGTTGACCAGTATCACTCTATTAATACATCCATATATACTTTGTCCAGGTCTGTATAGGGAGGATGGACTAGAGAGCCAATGAAGTGGCACCCCAGTGGTAAAAGTGATGATGTAAGATTGAGAGGTCATGAGTTCAAACCCAAGTGACGGGATGAATGAATCGCCAATTTAAAAAAAAGGATGATCTAGAGAGTAACCCTATAACTGTAAGGCTAGAATAACATGATGTAACACCTTATTAAGACTATAAACATAAAACATGATATAAATTTTTGTTTTATACTTATACTTTGATTCAAAAAATAGAAATGCCTTTATCTAATGTACCCTAGATTTTTTGTTTCCAAATATTATCAGTTTAAGTTTTTTGTGCATAAGAAATCTATATAAGATATTTTTATATCTTTACACTAAATATATCTAAATATTATACCCAAATGTGTTTGCCTTAAAAGGATATCTTTCTACATTCTCAAGATGAATAGGAGTTGGTGAATCCCAAGTAGCTCATGGTTTTAGGGATTGCATTTCCAATATGGTCCAGATGGCGGGACAGATTATTAGGATCAAATTTCTCATATTAATAACTTATGAGAATAAAGTCCAAAAAAGTTAACCTAAAAGGGTATAAGAATTTACAAACAATAATATTTGTAATATAAGATGAGTGGAATAATAAAAAATAAATTAGAGTTAATAAATATGTGAAAGATTAAAACACAAGACATGAAACCCCTAATATGAGGCATAAAGGAGGTAAGAATACAAATTCAAGACACCTATTGGTATGGAGAATAGGAAATTATGAAAAACATTTAAAACATATGAAAAAATCCATTGGTAGGATTTAGAATGGATCAATATAATCAAAAGAACACTAAAATAAAATTGACTAGGAAATTAGTAGACTTTCTAATACAAAATAAAAGCAGTGAGTACGAAAAAGTTATAGAACCAATTTTAGAGGAATAAACACAAACCAGCAAGATCAAGCACCTAAGACTTGTCCTTCCCTGAGCCTAATCAAAGGAACTGAGAGCCAAGCCTAGCTAAAGCACGAGCGTGTTCAATAGACATATTGTTGAAAAGTACAACAAATATTCTAATTAGGAAGTTTAAAAGAGTTAGATGACTTCACAAATAAGAGATTTTGACAAAAACTTATGGTTTTTAAAATTATTTATAATTGGGTTAATTATAAGATATTAAAATAAAGATCAAAAAAGTTAAAATAAGATTAGAAAGAGTATAAAAAGGAAATATTCAAGGATGAATTTAAAATGTTGACAATCAGTTTAGCATAAAAAACTAAACATGAAAGTTTTACTCCATGGGGAAAATACATATCATTGACAAAGAAAGAATGGATTAAGAGAATTGAGTAATATAACTTAATTAACATATTACATAAAAACAATTAAGTAAAGGAGAATAAGAACCATGGAGTTTAAGAATAATGAAAGGTACACTAAAATGAAGTGCTTTTAGAAGGACTAAAGAAAAGAGCTTCAGATTAACATATCACAGATGAATCCATGATAAGAAATTAAGATGAAATAAAGACAGATAAGGGAGGTAACCAACATGATTTAAAGTGATAAGTTTACATAATTAGGAAGGAATACAAAGATAGGTTCCCTTATAAATAGTTAGTTTTGCTCTTGTTTTGATTGAATTCCATCACATAGTAATTGATTAGTTTTTTATGTAATTTGTTTCGAAAATAATTTAGCAAAGACATATGTAATGTTAAGAAAATGAAGAAGTTACATAATCATGTTTATAAGAAAAAATTGAAATTGGTAGTGTGAAAATAAAAGTTTGACCCCTATATGAGTTATGGAAATTGGAATGAAACCGTACATTATGTACCAAGAAAAAAGGTAAAATATTAGAGAATGTTGACACAGAGATCAAACTGCAAAAGGAATCAAGCAAGAAACAAGTATATATTGTGGATTATGTAATCATAATCATAAATGAGGGCTTGAATAATATAAAAATCATACTAATAGTTTGAAAATTTTAGTATCTGGTATGGTAATAATAAGAGGTAAAAAATGACACAATAAAAGTTATACATGGATGATAAGCTCGAACAAAATCCGGTTGTTAAAGAGCATCTGAAGATTCAAAAAGTACTAAACAATTAACTTTTGTGGTAAATATTAGTTATATTTAAATGACATAAAAAACTAAGAGGACAGTTGAAGGGGTAGAATTTCAAAACTCATACATGTTCTCCTATTGCCTTTATTTTCTTAGATGAAATTAAAGAAAAAGATATCTACGTTTTAAGTAGATTGATGTGCAAATAAGAGAATACAAAACAAGGATAAAGGTAAAGAGTGGAGAAATCTAAGGTAAGGATAAGTAATTTTTCATGTAGCCCTAACTAGAGCAAGTATATGATTAGGGGTCAAACAAGAAGTCAAAATACAAGGAGTCAAGTTTTACAACAATGTAAATAATATATCAATCCAAATAAAAATAAAAGAGCAATATATCATACTCAATATCCCTTTATGCTTGGAATTGTGCATGATTAGAAATTTAAGATACTCTTGATAATAACAATATAATATTTGTTTACACTCAGATAAGTATTGTAGTGGTTTTTATCCAACTCTACATAAGCCCTAGAAATAAGTCGTATATATGATAAGTCGATACAATTAGTATTAGAACAATCAAACTATATGTCATATGTATCATTCTTAGTTGTTATATAATAAATCCTATTCCATGACTAGTTCAAGTAGTAAAAACTACATGATTAGTTGTCAATATCATAGCAAACAAAAGATAGTCAAGTGTCTAATCTTCCAAGTAGATTGGCATATTAGGTTTTACGCCAAAATATAGGTTAGATAATTCCTACCATTCATTTATACAATATATGGATTAATGTTCAATAGAGTTTGAAAGGGAGATTCTTTACGACCGTCTCTGGAAAAGAAACACATAACTTCTACAAATATATTAAAGTGATAGATTGATGCTTTATTGGTTTAACCGTACTTATCTCAATAATTTTTTATGACAAATACCATAGAGGTCTATTATCCTCATATTGATGTCGTGGAGTCCAATCATCCACATCCACCATGAATAGTCCAAACTTACTCTAATAATAGATCCTAAAACAAAGAAGTTACAATGATCGCATCAAATGTGGAAAGTGACTCATAAACGTGCCAACACAAAGTTTTAGTTGGTATTCATACCAATTTATATATCTTTCAATAATATCATCAAAGGAGCAATGATAAGTAGGAATGCAAAAACATTCAAAATATCAAGGTTATACATCAATTTCCTAGAAATATAATTCAATCAAGTCCATGTCAAGAATGTAAAAGTCATTTCACCCATGTATGTGTATGTAATATATTCAATGAGAGGAGTAATCATTTATAATTCTTATTCTAATGAATCAAACACCTAATACATATTAATTGTGGTTAACTCTTATTTATTTCTCATGAGTGATTCACTATAAGACTTTCACCATGGTAAAGAAACATGAAATGTTTTATTTAGTATATTTTGTTATATTTTAGAAGTGTAGTGAAGGATAACTATATAAGATCATATAGTATACATCAAAATTCCAAAGTGAGAATGAAACCTCAAGAGAGAATACCAAGTATAAAGGAAGATCAATCTCCACTAACTTATCATGAGATAGATATTTAATGTTGTCAATCAGATTATCTAATTTATTTATGGTTGTACTTTGAAAGAACAAGCAGAGGACATGATACTAAACTCATGGGTTTTAGATGATAACTAAATAATAGGACAAATATAAAGACATCATAAATAAAAAGAATCTTAAAATGTACTTTTATTGTATAGTTGTAAGTTTTGAGTATGAAAATCCTTAAGGTGGGAAGATTTTTATAATACAGTTATATCTTAAATGGTAACTAAAGAAATCTTGATCTCAGTTTCTAGCATTATCAATTATTTTTCATAACATATTGTTTACTTAATGATTTATTTCAACTGGAAATGTTACATGGCTATCTCAATAAATATAAATTTGATGCATAAAATATATAAAAGGATAAAGAAAAAATCTACACATGCATGTTTGAAAAGGTTTTCAGACTTAAAGGAAAAAAATAGTAATTAGTTAACAAAGTTGAACATGGAACATCTAGAAGTGGTGGAACTTGATATTTGAACACAGTAAACAGGTATGTGCATATTTTCACCCTAAGTTGGTATATTTATTAAACCAAACCCTATATTCCCTAATGAGGCACTATATGAACCGTATTTTCACTATTCATGACTCTTTTGCTAAAGTGCCTCAAAAATTAATATTGATATTCTATTCCTTGGGTCTTGTACCCCACGTTCATGTTTCAAATATATTATTCTCTACTCTCCATAGTTTATCTTAGCATGTTGATTTTATTAGATTATTTAGCTAATGTAGTGGTACTTATGTACAACCACCGATAGATTGGGCATGTGTTATTTCACCCTGGGGAATGTGTTATTCTTCCCCATATATAATTTGTGTAGGTGATTGGGAATGTGTTATTTCTCCCCCCCCCCCCACCTATAGATTGGGCTTTGGTAGGTGCCTCAACCCTACTTAGTTAATGTAGTCAATATTAATTATACATGCAATTCATTTACTATTTTAATGTTATGGCAAGCATCTATTTTGATTATGCCTCATATTCTTGATTTCTTCATCTATTGATGAACTTATAGCCTTTACTTCTGTGTTATTTTCTTTCTTTTATTCTTTATCATTATTTGACACATACCTTTTCTCTCTCTCTTGTTGGGTGATTCCCAACCACCTAGGTTTAGGACAAGGTGTCGAACAAGACCAAGGAGAACATAGATTTCAACATGGACCTAGCTCATGGAGATGTTTCTTGGATATAGACTTGAAGTAGTTTAGACTTCCCTTTATCTTATATCCTTTTGTGGAATTTTCATGTAACCCTTATGGGAGATTATGATGTTCTTTTGTAATCTTGTTGTAAAATTGAATATAGTCAATGTTTTTATTCCGCTGCTACACTTTTGTCCTTTGCATACCAATAATATAGATTGAAAATTTTACTCCTACTCCAACATCCCTTATGAGCATGTTTGAAATGGATGTTTTATTCTTCAAATTTTAGTAAGTGAATGATCTCGCCTCTTTACAGTTTCCCATATTTTTTCGGGCTTAACCCTCAAGAAACCATAGCATAAGTTGAAAACATGTGTACTAAAATGAGATCTGGACTAGATAGAGTGTCCTTGAACTCTCACTTCCTTGGGATAAATGTGTATAAACTTGATCTTAATATTGTTGCATTCTTTCAAGTGTAAGTAATGAGTTTTAATAACATATTTTACTATTATGCATATGTTAGATTTTGTAAGAAGGAAAATTATGTGATTGAATAAGATGGTTTGAGAAGTTTCTTTATAAGCATAAACCTTCTATAACTTACTTTAGATTGAAATGATTTATGAATGTTTTCTATAATATGGTGTTTTTTTGCCCACCTTACATTACAAGATTTAGTCATTTCTTACCTTAACTTTGTATAACTAAATATTTGTTTTAATGATTGGGTATTTATTTCTAATTATAAGTCATGTCCTTACAAGTTGGTATAATACCATATATTAGAGAAGTCTACATGGACAATATAAATTAAGGACTAAGATGATTTCTTGAATGTTGAAATAAATTTAAATATGTGCATACTGACAAACTCATTATCAAGGTGTGTTGGCCATGTATCTAGGTATTGGGGGGAAGTCATTTTGGAATTATTAGGTTTTATTTCTTCTTGTCACCTTGACCAAGAAACCAAATGACAGTAGTCTAAGAGTATAAAAAGTGATAATATAAATGCATGAAGTTCAAATGACTACTAGGAAGAGAGATATTAGAAATATGAATCTCAAATTTGAAGTTAAAAACTAAGTAATAAAGCACTAAAAAAAGACTCAAAATTATGCATCCATCTCTAATATAATGAATACCTAGGTTAATTTGTATCTATAAGAAAATAGGAAACCTAGAAGAAAGGAATAAGTGAAATAAAAATGCTCATGAAGAAGGATGAGAATAAAGAACACAAAGGAAAATGTCTGAGTCAGATAAGGATAATGCAAAAATGTAAGTGTAATATGTTTAATGATGAAACACTAAGGGTAAACCCTTATACACAAGATGAATGAGAAGTGGAAAACAATAACCATACGGAAGAAAATTATGAATATAATGTAAATCATAAAAATGACTAAACATAAGGAGTCATTGTGTTGGTGGACTTGATAATAGATTAACAAAAGACAGATCATCTAAAAGAAGATCAATAATAAGATTAAGAGAGGAATACATGCATAATACAAAATAAAGGAGATATATTTATGTTTGTTTTTCTTCCATTCTTTTTTTAGATTTTGGGCTGAAAATCCTATAAGAAGGGGAAGTTTGTAAAGCTCAGATGCTTATTTTGATGAGCAATTGTAATTACCTCGATAGTGATACATTTAATCTTGTTAATACTAATAAAATTATTTTATATGTTTATAATCTAGAGTCATTCTTAAGCGTAATAGGTTGAATGATATGGGTTTGGATAAGTGAAACATTAAGCATTGAGTAAGTTAGATTTTCTATAGTATAGTTGTATTTTAATGTATTTTAATGAAGAAATAACAAACCAACAATTATATAAGTACCATTGAACTATATTAGAAAGTAGGAGTTGTTATGGATCCAAGATAGGGTTTTAGAACCCATAGGTTTATCATCAGGGCATATAAGTTCTCTAATAAATATCTAATACATTTTCTAGGTTTAGGCTAGTATTCGACCAAACATAGTCGATCCTTTTTTTATAACCCAGTTTATGTTTATAGTCTTAATAAGGTGTTACATCATGTTATTCTAGCCTTACAGTTATAGGGTTACTCTCTAGACCATCCTTTTTTTTTTAAATTGGCGATTCATTCATCCCGTCACTTGGGTTTGAACTCATGACCTCTCGATCTTACATCATCACTTTTACCACCGGGGTGCCACTTCATTGGCTCTCTAGTCCATCCTCCCTAGGCTAGTAAATATTTAGAACCCATAGGTTTATCATCAGGGCATATAAGTTCTACCAGCAGCCATTCTTTGACCACTAGTGGAGCCAGGGATACTTTGGAAACTACCTGATGCCACCGGATATGCCTTCTTCTGCTCCGACCTTCCAGGGGATGTTTCCTCCCCAGGACCCTAGCTAGCTACCACCACCACCATTTTAGTCGGGTATCACTGTTCCACCTCTTAAGTTGGAATTTTGACTATGCGGTCACAGTCATGTTCAAACTTGGGGGGTACTGGAATGACTTATATCTTAGTTTTTCTTTTGTTTTAGCATTTTATTTTATTTTTTGAAAATTTAGTGTTCTTATTAGTTTTTCTGCTATGTAGGATATACAATCTATCTAGTGTAATTTGTGGAGAAGTAAATGCATGGTTTCTTTTGAGTTTATCAATCTCTGGGTTGGGTGCATGAAAAAAAATTATGAGCAAATTTCAAAAATTTTGTGAGCTTATCTTGTGAGTAGTCAAGTTACATAACTGAGGAAGTGCTTGGGTAAGTCAGCTCTAGGACATGAGAACATAAATGACCATTTAAATTATCCAAGAAAAGTGATTGACAAGGATTGTTGAGCCTAAACTGATCAAACACTAACGTGACCTTAAACTAAAATTTAAGAGAGAAACCCCTTGATTGCCCTGTACACAGGTCATTAGAGAGGGACAAATGATTTTCTCTAAAGGTTTTATCTCTTAGTCATGTGATCTCATCCACCGCATACTTTCACTTATCACTCCAGCATAAGAGGATTGAGTACATGTTATCATTCTTTCTCTTGATTGCATTTCATAGGATCCTACATAATAGTTGTTTGCTTTTGCGTGCATAAAAAAAATGAAAAACATACATGTACAACGGAATTCCGGTGCATGTCTTGTAGTTGCATAACATCTTATTCTTGTAGTTTGTATATGAATTACATATCATCTTGCAAAGATCATGTTTAGTTTCTTCTCTAATATAAGAAGGTAGTGATTTTTCCCATTCCCTAAAAAGAAAAAAAAGAGAAGCATTGACATAAATCAAATGTGCAGTGTGAGTGGAAGCCCAAAGCAATTTTATCATGTTGGAAGGGGGCATAAAATGAAAAAAAAAGTGAATATATATATATATATATATATAGAGAGAGAGAGAGAGAGATAGAGTATAATGTCATAAAGTGAGGGAGAAAGGGCATAATTCTACCTAATCATAAGGAAGAATTAGCACATGATGTAGTTTTAGATATTTCATCTTATTTTGAGATGAAATGATAGGTGCATGCATCATTCCACCTTCAAAAGTAGGAATTAGGAGCATTTTATAAATTCTCATCATCATAGGTTCATCATGATTTTTTATTGTACGAATGATTTTATGTGTTCATGATTCTTCTACAGCCACCCATTCCAAATACCCGTTGCTCTTATTGGTAGGCCACTCAGATAATTTTCTCCTCATTAATTATCTATTAGGCGAACTACTTCCATGTAGATGGTAGGTAGAGAAAAGAGCAATGTAGATAGGAGATCACACGATGCATCAAGTATGAACCATACGAGTCTATCATATTAACTGCTTTAACTGATAGTGTTTCACTGATTGGGGGGACAAACATCTTTTATAGAGGTTTCTGGTCGCCTAGATGGCAGTTAGTGTTCAGTGGTCAAGTAAGGGCCGGAAGGAGGACCGAAAGGTGGAGACTTTTTAGATGTACCATATGCACTTATGTCCTTCAGTTGACTTATCTCAATCAAATCCAAAGGTGTTGTTGCTCGAGGATGAGCAAGGTTTCAGCTTACGGGAGTTTGATGTACGGGTTTTGAGTCACTTTTATAGGCCTATTTTATATTCATTTTGTGCATTTATTAGTCAATTAGTTGATCATATTTGCATAAATCATTAATATTGGCTTGTATACTCTATTTGCATCAAACTATGCTTGTTTTATCATATTTACATTATCTTATACATTCCCCGACCTTATATAAGTTTTTATGGAGTTTTTAGGTACCTTATGTACATTGCAAAGTTGGAGCCACTGACCATCACAGTCGGTTCCACCGAGATAGCAGTAGCGGCCGGGCTATAGAAGACCAGAAGAGTCAGTGCCACCGACTACCAAGTCGGTGCCACCGAGATCGGCTCAGAGAGGTAGAGAAAAGTACGCGCAATAGCTCGGTGCCACCGACATGAAGAGTCGATGGTGCCAACTTTGCCACAGCAAGATCGTGCCCGATGCCGTCGGTGCCACTGACTTTGCTGGATTTCAGCAATCTAATTTGATCGCCCAGATCTGACGGTCCACGTTATGTGGTACCATAAGTTTACCTAGGACTTAAAAGAGGACAGACAGACCTAAGGGGATTATCATGTTGCACCGCACGAAGGCCAGAGGGAAAAGGGAGAGAAGCGTGGAGCCGGAGGATGTCGACCGGGAGATCTAAGCACCTTCGACGAATGATTTTGCTTCCAGAAGACTACTGAACGTGCGTTTCTTGAGGAGGATCATCCGGAACACCTTCTCTCTAGGTTTCACAAACTTCCTTCATGTTTCCCACATTTTTATTTTCTCTCTCTATGTATACATGACACAAATCAACTATGCGTTGAACGCAAGTGAACGTATCAATGTAATATAGGCCTTGTGAGGCCCGAGTCGAACTTAGGGAAATGTGAATTTTAGAAACTACTGCTAACTGGTTGCGATCAGCTAAACCGATGGAAAAGTTGATTGGTTTTTGTAAAAGAAAATAAAATAAGAGAAAATAAAAGAGCGATGATTAAATGTTGGTTTAATCAAATAAGAATGGGAATCCTTAGGTTTTCGATTTCACCACATGGTCTCACTGCATACAAATTCACATAATTAACATAACTCGTATGTTATTCTGGATAGAGGCATGTAGTCAGAATTGCTCACTTTCGCGATGCAATCCACTACCTAGTTCTAGGTCAGTTCCATGCCAGTAGTAACTTATACCCTAGATGTAGATGCATTAATGAATCCTCTGGGTATCCACCATTAGTTGTACATGATAGAAAAATGAGAAGAATTATATTAATCCATGCAAAAATGTATTACAGCGATTCCCCGGGATACTCCCGGGTCCTAAGGATCAAAGGGGATTAGCCCCGAATATTCATCTTAACAGAGTACATGAGAAAGGAGGAAGAAAGCATGGGAAACGGATAGAAATATCATGTAACCCCTAGAACGGTGAAGAACTGAATGATCCTCGGTGCGAGACGCCCATTCTACAACCTTTCGAAGGTAGAATCACCCATCTACGGCTCTCGAATCCTGCGGAACGTTGCTTTCGGCTCCGTTCTTTGCTCTCCTCTCCTTCGGGACTCGTGCGGTGGAATAGAATGTGATACCCTGGTCTCGGCCATCTTTCTTTAGGTATAGGTACAACTTACGGCTGCCAAAAAATTGCAGTTGTTTGATCGTGATGATTCTGTAGAAAATTTTGATCTGACGGCGTCGATACCATCAGCGGGCTGTCGATAGTATCGACACCTTAGGGCACGCGTACTTACTTCAAAAATGGAATCCATCCTGTTGACATTTTGATACTATCGACAAATGCTATTTCATTTTCTGGGCTGATCTCGAGACCATCGACACTGTGGGTCGATGGTATTGACCGGGTGCTCTTCTCCAACTTGACTGCCTGATGCATTGTCGATAGTATCGACGACCTGTCGATAGTATCGATAGGTTATGGAACATAAGGTACCTGAAAAACACAAGTCAATCGGGAAATTTCACAAATCATACAAAATATGATAGAATAAGATCAATTTGATGCAAAAAGTGTTTATAGGCTAAAGAAAGTGAATCATGCTATTATAGTCACAAAAATGACAAATAAACACACAAAACAAATATGAAATCAGCCTATAGATATGACTCAAAATCTCTGCATCAAACTCCCCTAAGCTTGAATCTTTCTCATCCTCGAGCAACAAAACTATAAAATCTGATTGAGAGGGTCAACTAAAGAACATAATCACATTGAATGATATCTCAAAATGATTCCCGCCTGCAAACCATATACCGACCCTTACCAACCACGGAATGATAAATGCCTTTTTGGCGACAAGAATCATTCATGAAAGATGCCCACCCCAAGATCAAAGAACACTATCAAGTAAAGCAGTTAATATAAGACAATCATCTGGTTCAAGCTTGGTGCATCTTGTGATCTCCTATCTACATTGCTCATTTTCATAACTACCATCTAAATGGAAGCAGATCTCCTGATACACATGAATGAGGAGAAAATCATGGGTGGTCTGCCGCTTAGAGCAACGGATGGATGGAATAGGTAGTTGTGGAAGAAATGGAAGCACATTACAGTCAATCATGCAATACAAAAATGATAACCTATGATGATGCAAATGCAGATGATAATGATCCTAATGCTAACATTTTTGGTGAAATGATGCATGCACTATCATTCCGTCTCAGAGTGAGATGGAATATCTAAAAAAAGTGCATCATGTGCCCATTCTTCTTAATGTATAGGTGAAAACATGTTCCTTTCTCCCTCTTCTTCTTTGTTACTTCTCCATCTTTTTATTTTTCTTTTTTTTCTTCTTTTTTTTCAAGCCCTCTTTTCATAAATGACATGGATTGTTTTTCGGGCTTCCTTCTTTTTACATAATTTGTACACTTGATGCATTCTCTTCTAAACTTTTCTGAGGGTATGGAACAAATTTACCACCTTTGATGTTTTTAGAAGAACATATAGACATATGATGTAACACATGCTTAAAAGATGTCAATGCAACTAGATGACAACAGTTATGCAACTAAATGACATGCACCTGAGGATAATGTGCATGTATAACTACTCTATATATTTTTTTTCATTTTCATGCGAATAAATACAAAAGAACTATAATGCAGGATCTATCTATATGGAATGAAATCAAAGAGGGAAAGATGGTTATGTGCTCCTAATTCTTATGGTAGAGTGTGAATGACATCGCGGTGGATCAGATCACAAGACTAATTGATAGAACCTTCAGAAAGAATTATATGTCCCTCCTTACTGACTTGTGTACAAGTTAATTAAGGGATTTCTCTCTCTCACTTCAAATTAAAGTCACGTTAATGTTTGGTCGGTTTAGGCTCAAACATCCATGTCAACCTCTTCCTGTGAACCATAAGGATAAACATTCATGTTCATATGTTTAAGAGTTGACCTACCCAAAAAGTTTCACAAGTTAAGTCCTCAAGTTCTCACAACACAAGCTTACAAATTTTTAAATTTTTCATTTATATTTTGTTTTCTCACACACCCCTGAGGTGAAAACATAAGATGACATGCATTGCATTACAACTCCACTGATTACACAAGATAGATAGTGGATCCTAGAAAAGCAGTAAATTCTAGAAATAAAAACAACTAATATTTCAAAAGTAAAAGCAACATAAAAAAGTAAAAAAAAACGAAGATAGAGGGTTGTTCCAACACCAACTCCCCTAAGCTTAAATCTGACTATTGCCTCATAGTCAACATTCCCACTAAAGAGGTGGAACAGCGGTACCATTCGCTTTGAAGTGTGGTGAAGATGGATGGTTGGATGCTCAAGTGGACCAAGTGATGCTTGCTATCTCCCTCTTTTTCGTGAGTCACTTTTGTGTCTTAGTGGTTCTAAGATGTGACTTTCTTCATCCTTCTTTGCTCTGTAAAAAAACGGTGCGAAAAAACCTCATTTTGACACCTTTTACGGCCTGTTTTATGTAGTTGTCCTACTGGTGTCGATACTATCGACACAAGGTCAATGGTATCGACTCTTGCTCAGTAATTTTGGTGTACCGACGCATCATCAAGCCTGGGAAATTAAAATTTTCGATACTATCGACAGGGGTGTCGATAGTATCAACGGTTACTAATAAAAACGTGTTTGGTTTCTCCAGAGAACTCAATACTGTCGACACTAGGGTCGATAGTATCGACTCTTGGTCAGCGTTTACTGATCCAAACTCGATATTATCGACAGGGTTGTCGATGGTATCGACGGTAAAAGTTTTGTACACTTCAAAACATGAGTTAGGGTACCATTTTTACAAAAAGTATCAAAACCTAGGCAAAAACTAAGTACATAAACATAAAAGAACATAACCAAACATAAAATAAACCTAAAGTTGGGTTTCCTCCCAACAAGCGCCCATGTTTAATGTACTAGGCTTGACATAAGGATACATTTAACCTGGGTTGTCAAGGGATGTCTCTAATGATTCATTTGGCAATTTGAATTCAACTCTATCATCACCAATCCCAAGTGTCAAGTAACCTTTCCCAATGGCAATGATTACATCAGTCGTAGCTTGGAACGGCCTTCCCAATAGCATCTCACATCCTTCTAGCTCATGCATGTCCATGACCACAAAGTCAACAGGAAAGATGAATTTGTCGACTTTGACTAGCACGTCCTCGCATATACCTTGTGGCTTCACAATGGATCCATCCACCAACTCAATTGTCATGGAGTTTGTGTTGGCTTCTTCAATCCCAACTTTTGAAAAGTGGCAAGTGGCATAAGATTAATGCCTACCCCTGAGTCACACTCTGCTTGTGGAAAATGTTGGCCAGCTATGGAACATGGGATGTAGAAACATCCTGGATCTTTCCTCTTCTTTGGCAGCCTTCCTTGGATTATAGAACTCACTATTTCATCAACACACACAACATCTGTATCTTTGACTTGTCATTTCTTGTTGATGATGTCTTTCATGAATCTTCCATATGAAGGAATTTTCTCTATAGCCTCCACCAATGGAATGTTAATGTGGAGCTTCCGGAAGATCTCAAGAAATTTCTTAAAGTGCCTTTGCTCTTTCCTTGGCTTCAGACTATCTGGGAATGGCACGCTTGGCTCCTCTATATGATTGTGTGGTGGAATATATGGAACTTTAGGGGTCTCCTCCCCTAAGCTTCCTTCAATGCCACCTTCTAAGATAGGATTTGGCACATCATCCATGGATGGCATGATTTGTGGCTCCTTCTCCTTATTGATAGTGACTTCTCCATTACGAAGTAAAGCTTTCACATGCTCTTCCGGCATAGGAGTCTCTTCAGAAATCTGAGATGTGGGCACAGTAGTGGTGGAATCTTAGAGTGATTTGACTGGTATCCTACATCCTCCTGGCAATCCATACAAACTGTGAGGGTATGGAACTTTGGGTTTATCCTTCAAGTCTATATGCATAATACTCCGCTCATGTATCTCCTCAACAGGAAGCTCTAGCCTCTTTTTTACTGATATATATTTAACATGTTGATGTGGTTGAGCGGGCTCTGCATTCCCAGCTGGTTTTTGTTGAATGATTTGCTTCATGGTAGCCACCTCAGTTGCAATTTGGGTTATGGATGTCTCTAGCATCCTCAGTTGTGCACCATGGCTCTGTATCTGCTGCCCAAACTGGTTCATGTACTCACCGTGTGACTTTACTGTCTTGCCGAATGAGCCCATCAATTCCTGGTTTTTCTTCACCACCAGGATAAGCAATTTATTGTTCTTTTCCTCTAGGCTAGGTTGTGGCTTCTGAGAATTTTGTTCCTTCCTCCAATCATAATTGTTATTTCTATATCCCTGTTGATGCATATACTTTGCCTATTCTTCCTCATCATACTCGTTGCTCTCCTTCTCTAGGAGCTTCTTGGCTAGCAAGTCCATCTTCTCATTTAAAGCTTGAATGGCCTTTGCATCGCCTGTAGCTTTAGTCTACTCTGGTCTGTCTCTTTCACCCCAAGCTTGATTTTTAGCCATGTTCTTCAAAATCTCCCAACACTTGGAGCCTTTGTTGTTCAGGAAGAAACATGTACCTACTGAATCTAGAATACCCCATTCATGTTGGTTTAGGGCAAAGTAGAATATCTTTGCTTGGTTTTCCAGATCTATCCCATGATGTGGGACTCTCCACAGCATGATTCGGAATCACTCCCATGCCTCTGAGTAGGTCTCACATGCTTGATGTTTGAAATTGTGGATCTTCCTCACAGGGTCATTTGTCTTCTCGGGTGGGAAGTAGCTTTCAAAGAATACCTCGATCATCTGATCCCAAGTCTCGACACCTTCCTCTGGAAGATTATAGAGCCACTCCCTTGCATGCATTGTCTACTAATGATGATAGGAATAGATTCAGATAAATTGTTGTCTATGGGAACCTATCTACCTTCACCATATCGCAGTTTTCCACAAAGCTGCTAATATGGGCTACTGGGTCTTCATGTTTAAGCCCATTAAATGCCTACGACTTGACCAATTGAATGAGCCCTGGATCAATCTTGTAATTTGGGATATTGATGGCTTGTCTCTTTATTGGCCCCTTTTGTGCAGCGGAAGAAGAAGCTTTGATCTTCTCCCAAATGGTATGCTCCTCTGGGTCTCCATTTTTATCACCCATTGTAGAAGCTTCAGGTATTGGTTCAATGTTCTTTGGTGGCGTATTGATCGACTCGTCTTCGTCACTTGATTGTGGAGTATTAGATTTTGATTTTTCGTAGTTCGTACTCCGCGTCCTCACCATGCACTAGTACCTAAAATATGAAAAATCAAGTAAGTCCAGTGCTAGAATAAATGAAAGTCTGAAGGATAAGCAATTGATTTCAAAAATTAAAATTAAAATTGCAGTAAAAAGTGGCCTAGAATGGCCGCTCACAGCACTTGTAGTGCTAAAATTTGTCGTTTCTCTGGCAACGGCGCCAAAAACTTGACACAAATTAATTGTGCGTTGAACGCAAGTGAATGTATCAATGTAATATAGGCCTTGTGAGGCCCGAGTTGAACTCAGGGAAATATGAATTTTAGAAACTACTACTAACTGATTGCGATCAGCTAGACCGATGGAAAAGTTGATTGGTTTTTGTAAAAGAAAATAAAATAAGAGAAAATAAAAGAGCGATGATTAAATGTTGGTTTAATCAAATAATAATGGGAATCCTTAGGATTTCAGTTTCACCACAAGGTCTCGCTGCATACAAATTCACATAATTAATATAACTTGTCCCTTATCCTGGATAGAGGCATGTAGTCAGAATTGTTCGCTTCCGCGATCCAATCCACTACCTAGTTCTAGGTCAGTTCCACGCCAGTAGTAACGTATACCCTAGATCTAGATGCATTAATGAATCCTCTAGGTATCCACCATTAGCCATACATTACCTTGTCTAAGGAATTTATAGGCTAACGTGTTAATCGTGCCTTTTCAACCACTAATCCTCTGTCAAGAGAAATTAAAGGTATTAGAAATTAACTATGGTGATCAAGCATAACAATTATGATAGAGAACACGATAACATATCCAGGAAAAATGAGAAGAATTATATTAATCCATGCAAAAATGTATTACAGCAATTCCCCGGGCTACTCCCGGGTTCTAAGGATCAAAGAAGATTAGCCTTGCATGTTCATCTTAACAGAGTACATGAGAAAGGTGGAAGAAAGCATCAGAAATGGATAGAAATATCGTGTAACCCCTGGAACGGTGAAGAACCGGATGATCCTCAGTGTGAGACGCCCGTTCTGCAGCCTTCCGATAGTAGAATCGCCCGTCTACGGCTCCTGAATCCTTTGGAATGTTGCTTTCGACTCCGTTCTTTGCTCTCCTCTCCTTCGGGACTCATGCGGCGGAATAGAACATGATACCCTAGTCTCGTCTGTCTTTCTTTAGGTATAGGTACGACTTACGGCTGCCAAAAAATCACAACTGTTCGATCGTGACGATTCTGTAGAAAATCCTAATCCGACGGCGTCGATACCATCGACGGGATGTCGATAGTATCAACACCTTAGGGAACGCGTACTTGCTTTAAAAAATGGAATCCATCATGTTGACATTTCGATACTATCGACCATTGTGTAGTATCGACGGAATGTTATTTCATTTTCTGGGTTGATCTCGAGACCATCGACAGTGTGGGTCGATGGTATTGACCGGGGTGCTCTTCTCTAGATTGACCGCCTGATGCATTGTCGATAGTATCGATAACCTGTCGATAGTATCGACAGGTTTTGGAACATAAGGTACCTGAAAAATAAAGAAAAATACAAGTCAATTCGGGAAATTTCACAAATCATAAAAAATATGATAGAATAAGATCAATTTGATGCACAAAGTGTTTATAGGCTAAAGAAAGTGAATCATGCTATTATAGTCACAAAAATGACAAATAATCACACAAAACAAATATGAAATTAGCCTATAGATACGACTCAAAATCTCTGTATCAATTCACAACTGAAAACCATGCGGGGCTAAACCCCTCCTTTCCTTAGGACCTGGGAGTAGCCAGGGGAATCATTGTATGGACTTTTTATATGATTTAATATAGATTTCTCTTTATTCCTAGATATATAATTGTAGAATTGAGTGACATGTCTATTCTTGATCACCATCGGTAGGGTTACAGAGTGATAATTACTCCAGAAGGAGGATTAAAGCTTACAAAACCATAACTTATACACTTTCCTACGCGTTCCTTGGGAAAGGCAACGTACGGTTAGTGGAAAGAAACCCAGAGTATTTGATAATGCACCTAGACTAAGATATAAATTGCTACAGACGTGGAATTAGCTTAGATCTAGGCAGTGAATTGCACCGTGGAAGTGGGCAATTCTGACTACAAGCTTTCTATCTAGAATATGAGTAAATTTTATATTAATTTAGTAGAAATAAGATATAATGAGATCTCGTGGTGAAATCGGTAATCCTAAGGAATCCATTGCATTCGAATCACTCACTTTTTAATTTCCTTTTAATTCTCTTTTATTTTTGTTTAAACTTAAATCAACCCTTTTAATCAGCTTAGCTGATCGGAACGTAATTAGTGGTAGTCATTGAGACTACATCTCCCTGAGTTTGACTCGGGCCTCACATAGGCCTATCTTAGTCGACGTGTATACTTGCATTTATACGCACGGAATTAGCGTGTTGCCCTCACTATCAACTCGGAAGATTGCAGCGTACAACCTTCTAGTGAGCCAAGATCCAAAATAGTTGGATCAATGCCCATCCAACACTGACGTCAAAGACCAAATACTAAGAGGTAGGAAACTTTTGCCAATTGCATCATATGCAACTCTTGGATAAATGATCATGCACAACTCCTTGACATGATACATCTGTGTACCTCTAGGTACTTGATCCTATCAAGGTTCCCTAGTTAAGTCCAACTCATAAGCCAACACGATGAGTGTGCACCCTGCGGAGGCAGGCCCACACATCCACCATCACACTTCTACGAGATAGACAGTGTACCACACGGAGGCGTGCCCACACATAGTCGATCAAGCTTTTCATGTGTTGCTTTATGGAAGGTAACTAAAACTTAATATTATTAATTGAGGAGTTTTATTAATATAGATACATATCCAAACACCACATACTTATAGTATGTATCATATACTACTATATCAACAACCACAAATGATAGACATGTAATCACAAACACAAAAACAGCAGTTATGGCCATACCATTGTAATCCTTTGAAGCCACAAAGGATTACGGTCCACCTAAGGTCTTATGCATCTCATGCAATAACACATGTGAATCAACCTGTAAGGATCACTATTACAATGAACAACTTCATAGATGCTCTGTGAGGTAGGAACTTCAAGTTGCTTCTCCATGGATGCTCCTTGGAGTTGGATCTTCAAGTTACTTCTTGGAATTGGATCTTCAGGTTGCTCCTCCATGGATGCTCCTTGGAGTTGGATCTTCAAGTTACTTCTTGGAATTGGATCTTCAGGTTGTTCCTCCATGGATGCTCCTCGGAGTTGGATCTTCAAGTGGCCTCCTTACATCAAGTTTACAAAGACTAAAACTAATCATATCTCTATTACATCATATGAGTATAAATATAAAGAGAAAGAATTAATTACACTTTGAAATAAGAGATAAGGCTTGGCATGCAAGCCGAATACTTTATACAAGGATCCACGTACAACCATTATACATCCATAGCATTCACAAACAAATATATCCACAACATTCACAACCTCATTCATTCACAACATTCACAAAAGGGGATTCTAAGCTATAACCGTGCATGCATTCACCACATAAAACAGATTTTAAAGGAGATGTGTATGATATCATAGGTATATCTACATATACATATATACATATTAAACATGCAGTCCTTTTAATGAGGGATATTCCCCATTAAATAAATTTTCGACTCCCACGTAGACTATGTGGAGTACACAGGGGCATCCCCCTATGCGGGGGTCCCGATGCCCAGTCAACGGGAAGGGGTCGAGGGGAGGTCGCCCCTCACGAGGTCTCAGGGGCAGAGCCCCTGAAAGGTCTACAAAATTTTACTTCTGTACACTTAGGAAAATTAGTATGTTTCATAGTCGACCCCATCTAAAACATCAAAAACAGAAGTATGCGGCGTATGTGGAATTAGGTTTAGATATGCACATTAACAGTTTTAAGTTTGCATCTATGCAACCACAGAAAATAGTATACAGAGATTCGATCATATGGAAACGAATCCAAATACGCCATAGATTGATGCTGCTCTGATACCACTGTTGGGTTTTGTGGAGGAAACATGTGCGGTAAAAGCAACAAAATTAAATATATTTCCACACAACCCGCAACAGGATCTCATCAACAACAGCGTATTCGAAAAGAGTGTTCACGGGATATACCTTGTCGCAAAGCAAGTCTGGCGACGTCCCGCTACATGATGGTGTGCAATGCTCCTGGCTTACACAGACGGTACTTCTCTCCCATCCTCTGAATGTGTCACGGGAAGATCTGGCAATGCTCCTTTTGTACAGTCGCAGGAAGATCTGGCAGCGCTCCTTTCGTACAGTGATGTACACTTCTCGTGGAATGTATGGGCAATCATTGACGTCCTTCGTACGCATGCGTCTCAACGTCTGCATCTCTACTTCGTCCACGCGGATGGACTGAAATTCCACTTCGCGCTTCCTAAGACGGCAGGAAGGAGTAGCCTTTGTGCGATGACATATTAGCGGTGCGGTGCTCTCCTTTCTCTCCTGAGGACGGTGACGGCTAGGGTTTACGTACGTGAGCGTAGACTGAAAAACCTCTCTCAATGTCTTGTGAAGACATCGGCCGTCAAGCCCCTTTAAATAGGAAACGAAATGAAGCAGGGTTTCCTAAACCCTTCGATAAACTGAAAGATTGTGTTAATTAAAATATTCGTAGATTAATTAGAATATTTTAGAATTAATTAATCATATTAATTGATTAATTAATATCCGACTCCATGCAATCACTCGGGATGGCTCTATGGACATACATACCAACACCGACTGTTGGTGGCGGCGACTGGAGATGAGGGCAGTGACTGAAGGCTAGAGGAAGAGCACATGGTGAGATAAGAGTGGCGACGAGCTCAGCAGTAATAACGGAGGAATCGTCCAGCAAAGGCAGCAGCGGCGAGCTCAACAGTAGTAGAAGCGGCAGAGGCGGAAGTGGGGATTACAAATCGATAGCAGCAGAAGAGCAGAACCAGCAGTGGTGGTGGTGGCGGCAACGACGACAGCGGGGAACGTAAATCGCCAAAGAGAAGAAGGTCAGTCATGATAAAACAGAGAATGGGGAGAAAGTCTGTATCGCGCGGGGGCTATTAAGTTAACCATAGTCATCGGTTGTATAGTAACATCGACAACTAAGTACATAGTCGTCGACTCGAACAAAACCACCGAAGATAAACTCTTAAATCAAAATATGGATCTCATGTTAGGGATATAGTCGTCGATTTTTCAAGCAAAACTGACGACTAAGAAGCAATTTTTTTTGGGGGGTGGGGGTTTGTGGGGACATGGCGTGAAACACATAGTTGTCGGTTTCTTCTAAGAAACCGACGATTTAGACTCATCTCCAAAAAAAATGTGACTCACCGATGAGTCTAAATCGTCGCTTGTTTGGTAGAACAAATGACTAATGGGGGAATAATTTTTTCCATGGGGACGTGGTGTGAATATTTTGTCGTCGGTTCTGTAAAAACCGACACATGATTGAAAATTTTGGAGGCAAATTTTTTTCCTTAAAAATTTTTATTTCGCGGGCAATTTTAGAGGTTGGTTTCTCTGAACAGAAACCAATGTTAAAATTAAAGTGGTACCCGTGTCTTTTCTAAATCTGCAAGACTTCACATATTGTGACGGTTGGCGTGAGGAACCGACTTTTTGGTAGATTGGTGTCATTTTTTGAAGGATCTGACGTCACCAAAAGTGACATTAAACGCCAGATATGTACTAGTGTATACAAAGAAATGTACATATGTAACATCTTACAAGTAGGAGCCACTATCAAGTGATAGCCGTCATTTGAATCACCTTGTTCTTTCATTTAGATATGTAAATTTATCAAACAAGTCAATGTTGTAAAAATTGACATATTTTTTCTAAATACATAGATTTCACCTTTACTTCCGGTACGTAGAAGATAAGGAAAAAAAGAACTAGGGGAGGGCAAAGATATTGCTGAAGCGGGATATACCTGCCAATGGGTCAGATTTTGCTAGACATGATCCATATAGACTTGACCCAAAATGGACCTGATCCTAGACAGACCCAACCTGAAATTGACCTCGACCCGTCAGATCTGACCCAAAGCCAACCGGACCGACTGGACCAAAAATCATTAAAAAAAATACTCTACTACAAATATCAGCAAAAAAATTACAAACACAAAACCCGACCCGACCGAACCTAACCCAAACTAGATAGACCCAAGGCAGAATAAAATGGACTCGACCCAAAAACCAAATAGACTCAGCAACATCCAAATTTTCGGGCCGGATTAGGTAGGATCGGGCCGGGTATTTTTTGCCACCCCGAGGGAACTGTCAATAAATACCCACTACACTGAAGGTAATAAGTAAAAGTCAGACCCTACCCTTCGTATACCCTCTGACCGGAGGTGATGCTTAGTGTGGTGTCCCTGTGTTGTTTCAGAGTTGTCCTACTGCACATGTAGACACGTGTTTTTGAGGGTCGTCGTCATGTGCAAAAGCAAGGTTTGTGCAGATATATGCAGGATATCTACATAAGAGCTCATGTACACACTACAACAGACGGGTCCTAACAACTACGTATTTTTTCGCACGCTGTTGAAAGCATGGAATAGAATTATCGGGTCTTGACCAGGTAACCCGCTCCCCCTCTTTCTCGCACCCCCCTCCCTCAACGAACCCGCTACCCCTCTTTCTCGCGCCCCCCTCCCTCAACGAACCGTGGAAACCCTGCCCCCTTCTTCCCCTCTCCCTCCACACACACCGTCAAAATGCCCCATTTTCTTCTCTCTTTCATCCGCAACAGTGCACCTTTTCTCCCCACTTTCCTATCATGATGCCACCATCCTCAAATTGGAAAGCGTCCTTTCTCCCGTCTACGTTTGCTCTCCCTGGCGAGGGGTGTTTGGACGATTGCCTCCAGCAACAACACCATCGGCGCTGAGGGACGAGGCAGCGTTGGGAGACAGATCGCTAAGAGACGGCGCGGCGCTGAGAGACGGCACGGTGCTGAGAGACGGCACGGCACTAAGAGACGGCGCTACATTAAGGATCATTTGGTTCCTGGAGCTGGTAGGCGGTGATAGAGCTAGAAGACGACAGGCTCTGCGAAGACATCGGTGAAGGATTAATTGTTCAGTGTTGCTGGCATCGAGGAAGGAGGAGGTTGCATATAGTCCAATCAAAGGATCAGGTACGCATTCATGATATATAAATGTGTCTACCTCAGTTTTAATGTTCTTCTGGTCGACTTCATCTCGAATTAACTGAAATTCACATCTTCTGGAATAAAACCCTGTAAGCTTAGGTTCAATGGTCATGAATGGTGGTGTCTCTTATCTCTTCTATTTAGATATATGAAATAAAGATATAAAAGTAGATAATTAGATGTCACAGAACGGAATGTATGAAGGATATCATACAAGAAAGTGTGGATATCTAAATGCATTTCTTACTCTGCACCTACTTTCTCTCTACCATATCCGATCCCCCTTGACAATTCTTGCATTTCTTACTTCTGCACTTACTTTTAATTTTTACAATGGGTACCTTCTTGTTCTGGCCTGGGGACCCTGCAAATGATCCCAGACCACTACATGCATTGAACTGTTTCCAAATGAGAGCAAGAGGAGTTGAGCAAAGAAAGGAAAAACAGAGACAAATTATAAAAAGAAAGTAGATGTGCAAACCGAAAGCAGGTTGATTCAGATACCTTATTTTTGAAAGCACTCCCCATAAAGACAGGTACAAACTTTCGAGCTATAGTAGCCCTGCGAATAGCCATCTGCAAGTGGGAAAGGATAAAGCATTGTTAAAATTAATAAGCATAACCCTAAACAATTTACCCTCAGTGCCCAATTGATAAAGTAGTGTAAGGTGGAAAACCGGAACCCACCCAGTAGATCAATGTGGGGTTGTGAGGAGAATAAAATCTAGGTAAACATCCGAGCACAGTATTACTGAATAATATTTACATAACTAGTAAGCACACACGTGCCATGCGCGTGAAAACTTAAATCAGTTAATTTTCATTAAACAACTTCATATTATACACGTTATATTTACAAATATTGATAACAAAAAAATAATTAGATCGTTTAATTTCATGTTACAATTATTTTGTATAAGGTAATTTTCTTAATATAGTAAACTACATTGAGATTAGTGGGATGACTATAATTTGAGACACTTTTTCTAACTAAGGAATTAAAAGTTAATAAATATAAGGTTCATCTAAGAATATGAACATTATGGTTTTTATTAAGTTGTTAGTCGGTTTCTGTAAGTTTTAATATAGGAAGAAATAACTGGATTTTACATGATTTCACAAACTTAATGATACAATTTTGGGTAATGGAACGCCAAAGTATACCAATAGCTCAATGTTCTCGTATTTATAAGATAACAAACAAATAGGTGCCATGTACACAAATAATGTTTTTGCCTATAAGCACATTTGAATTGCATTTACTATTTTTTGTAACTAAATGTTTTATGTTTAATGGTATCAAGGATAACATTAATTATATATTTAGTTAAATTGAATTCATTTTGATTAGTCTTTAACGTAATAGATTGTTTGTACGATCAAGAGCATAATAAGTTGAAAAAGCTAAATCACAATCAGAGGACAACTGGACAAAAAAAATTATCCAACTTTATGCCACCATTAATAGTATTACCAACAAAATAACATCCCATGCCACATATTTCTTTCTTTTTTTCTCGTAGACTTTTTGTAAGATGATGATATCTCTTTTGTCATCTTTACCCTGACAAACATGGGGTGGAAAGTGTTTGTAAATGAGCTATATCCTAGTTTAATAGATGTAAACTGAGTACGTGCATTCATATCATCCAATGTGATCACTTGTTCTAGCTTGAATTTTTAGATTCCTTCCACTCTAGACATTTATTCCTCCACGATACAAAGTAGGAAATGCATCATGTACAGATACACCTAAACCTTCTTGAAAAATTAAACAAGTAGTAAAATGGCATCATTACATTATATGTGATTTACTCAACAACAATCACTGAAATATTTTATAGAACAACATTAGAATAAGATACATAAATATAAAGGACTTCACACCAATAAAGAAAATACTTTGTGAGAAGTTGTTTATGCAAGGATATGAGATATTAGTGAAACACATTTTGTCTTTTGTACAATATTTGAAACCAGTTACTAACTAATATATAGATTAGAGATAATAAGTCTGGAAACCATATTCGGTAATTCATAGATTAGAGATGTTATGTCTTGATTTTATGTTCAAGTTCCAATATGCTAGCAAGTAAAAAGAGATACAAACTGATTGTTGAATGGGGAAGATGAAAACTGCCAATAGGTTATGGTGACAGTGGCATTATGGATTCTGGGAGAGTCGTAATACATAAAGGGTGAGATGGAAATCAGTAGTGTTTCAGCCTTTGAGGAGAGCATTTGCAAATAATGATTAAGGAAAAAAATAGATGACAAATAACTCACTCTGTGGTGTGTAGGGAAGAAGCCAAAAGAAAGGAAGAATTTTTTTATTATTTATAGCCATGTGTCTTTGGACGGCTCATAACTGGTGATAGTTCTGACATCTGGAAGTCAGGAAGCTGGTTTTAATAGCAGTTGTGCCAAGGTGTAGGACTTGCATCATGGTGCGGCTACTTTAATGTTGTTGTCTGATGAAATTGGATCTTAACGTCGATAAGGTGGTCGAAGATCCTTTGAAGGAGTGCACTACGAATGATCTAGGTATGAAGTGGCAAGGTGAGTTCGACGGCATGAATATGTAACCCACATGGGTGGAGTACATACATATCCCAACACGTCTGCCAATAAGATGGAATTCAATTTAGAAGGTTGTGGTAATGTATTCCCAGCACCTTGTTCCTTGTCCACAAGGATGCGGGTTGGAACTCGACGGTGGAATTCTTGGCGCCGGACCTCTTTTCATGGGTTCCGTCTTGCGCATCTAATCACAATACTTCCAACAATGAATATAATCATATGTGGTAACTATCTGAATGATAATGTGTTTGGAAAATGCCAGTACTGGATGGTGCAAGTAAGTCTTAGTACTAACCTATTCCATGTCCGTAGAGTTGTCGTTCGGCTGGGTCTAGAGTGATGAGTCCGCCGACCAATATGTGTGTGCTATTAGGCACCGATTTGTAGAATCATGTTGACATTCTCCATCCGCCATGACTCCTCCAGGTGGTCAAGGTGCATGTGCGCACAAAGCAGGTTTAGCTCCCTTGTTCAGGGGACCTCGTTCATAGCCTTTCAGCACATTGCTGGAAGAGGAAGTAAGTAGATGTGAAAAACCAACATAGTAGAGCACCGAATGATTGACAGAAGGAAACATATAGGGAGTTATAATAATAGGACTTTATCCAATACAACAGTGACAATGTGATGAAAAGGATATCGGCTACACATATTCACGATCGGGTCATTTCCTACACTGGAAAATGGGCGGACAAAAAAGAAAATGTTATTGGTCGGATATTGCCCTTACCATCTCCGTCAAAGCCGCTTTCACAGCCTGCAAGCTATCATGAAGTCAGATATATCAGTCGAACACATGACCTTTTAATGAAAAGTGTACAATCATACCATGACGACGACAACGATGATTATATGTCAGTAATATTTGAGGCGTGCTATAGATGATGATCTAGGTGCACTTTCTCCATCATACTTCTCATCCTCGGCCGTAGTCCTATTTCTTAATGTCGTCTTGGCAATACCCGTGTTGGCAGGATGGAATTGGAGAGGTGCAGAGAGACAGGACATGTGGGATACATGCATGTGGTAGTGGATGTTGCGGTTGGAGTGAATATATCGATCGAGATGGCATGGGTGGTGGTTTTGGCCAGTTGGGGAATATGTTAAAAAGACACAGCCGTGATACGGAGATAGTGGACAGAGTGCGTAAAGTGGGAAGAGTGGGGGTGTTGGCCTGTTGCAATCGGTGGTTTTAGAGGTCAAACAATTACCATTAAAAGTAAAAAAATCTTTAAAAAAGGAGAGAAGAGAGAGAGTCAAGGAGAAGCCAGAATTTTAAAATGGATCTATCTGATTGGCTAATGGCATTTTTTTGTAATTTACTCAACAAACTCCCTCTTTTTATAGTAGTATAGATACTAAAAAGATTTTGTTGAATGACTACAAAGCTTATGTTGGTTGAACTGACAGGATTATCTTATCAGTCAAAACAGCTAAAATGAGGGGCCTCAAATTAGAGATCCCTTGAAAGTTATAAAATATAACTTGTTCCAGGTAAGCATAGATAAACTGTAAGCATCCATTCTTAGAGAACAATATATGTGTCAGTTATCTTTTCTTAAACAAAAATGAAGGTAAGTTGGCTATGTTACAAACCAATACATCCTTGTACAATGTTCATATTCTGAACAAGTTTATAATTTGACTAAAAAACATTATAAAGAGAAGGCAGTGAAAAGCCCCTGAAGAATGACTAAAATGATAAGAAATTATTACAAATAGAGGTGCCCCTTTGTAGTTAATTATTAACCAATTATATTTTCTCAAATTTACACATCCTTTTCATATCCATGCTTCTCCTTTTTTATATTCGGAAATACCGTCTCATCAGTTGGAGGTTGTTGGAGGTTAATCTATCTATAAAATGAGCTGAAAGATTTCAACCATACATAACTCATGCTAAATCAAAAAAGCCTAAACGCATTCATTACATGTAGCTGTTTAAAAAAACTTTATGCTACCATCTATTCAGATAAGTGTGAAATTCACAAGGCAGAATTGTCAACCATTGACCAGATAGTTGGAGTAAACGCCATGTACCAAACATGTATGGTATGCATTTTATCCTGTGTACTTAGTGTTTGATTCTATTATAAAATTCTTACTACAGCTACATAGAAGTGAACACTTGTGAAGATATTGCTCACCAAGATAAATCAATTCTGAATGCTTCCGATATGAATACTTATGTTATCCCAATTATAAGGGTATCTATCATTACTAACTTATATAAGATCTTATATGTTAATTTAACAATACACACACAGGCACACGTGTATGTACCAATAGCAGTATATGTTTAGTAAATACAACAAATATTTAGAAATGTGTCGATGATTCCAGACCGTGTATGCCTTATGCAGAACCATCAAGGATAAAAACCACATCCTAGAACGTTAGATCAATCTGTAATGCATATCACAATTCATATGAGATGTGCAGCTTCTAAGTACTATTACAACTTTGTATTTTTCTGTAAGGAACAATGAATCAAAAAAGTAAAGAAGTAATACTTTTAAAAAGAGTTTTTGATTAACCCAAACTAACGTCTGTTTGGTAAAGACATAAGAAAAAGGTGTGCACTTGCATATGATGAATGCGGACTGTGTGTACTCTATGAAGTACCGTCCCTGGATACATACCACCTTTTGCCATATTGAACCAAATTTTTATTTTATATGCCCAGACTTGTATGTGATATACAACTTAAAAGCACTACAATGACTTTTAATTTTTACACATGAACGCATATGTACACATGAACATGCCATATAACTAAGTATCTTAGGTGGCTAGGCACCCCTGCCTTGGAGGGCACCGTCTAGGTCACTATACAACCTTGATTATATCTAAAAAAATAAAAGAGTTATAGTGTTTATCATAGCTATCAAGGAGGCTAGGCAGTCAGCGTGTCGCAAGGGGTGCATAGCCCGTTATGGGCATTTTGTTTTTGTATTTTTTTAAGTATGTGAATTTACTTCTTAGTATACATATATAATACATGTAATACCATATCCTTTGAATTAGCTAGCCATCTAAAAATTATATATGACTAATAAGGTTAGAGTTGGAAGAAAATCTATAATACCCCCCCCTTCAAACTATGCCTGATCTAGCTGAATTAGGTGTGATTATGGTCAGGAGATCTGTTAGTTAAAACTAGGATAACAGAGGTAATTTTAGGTCTGATTTAGTCAAATTAAGGCAAGTTAGGTCCCATTTAGGACGAACTAGGCCTAATTTAGACCAAGTTATTGAAATTTAAGTCTAATATAGGTAACAAGAGATGTGATTTCTATGATTTTGCACAAATCGAATCTGGTCAGTGAAAATGAGGACAAGTGAAGTCGTATTAGGTCTGATTTGCTCAAGTTAAGTAAAATCAGGCATCTTTTAGTTTATTTTAGGCCCCGTTTAGGTTAAATTATGTCCAATTTTGACTGAGTTATGATAAGTTAAGTCTTTTATAGATAATGTGATATTTTATATTGGTGAAACTTTGACTAATTAATATTTTAGATAACCTTTATATGTTTTTCTTCTCAAACATACATATCCGTATTTTATACATGTGTTTTTCTTCTTAAATGATGTTGTTTGTTATATAAATAGGTTCTTGAAGCTGTATAATATGGATAAAAGTTGGATTGAAAAACCAGTTTGTTCTGAAGATTATATTAATGGGATCTATCAATTTCTTGAATATGCTAAGACTGGAATGGAAAATGGAAAAATTGTTTGTCCATGTAGGAAGTGTAAAGTGGCTTGGAAAAAACAATTGTCCATTGATGATGTGGAAAAACATCTAGTATACAATGGATTTTTCAATGATTATAAGGATTGGATTTTCCATGGACCAAGAAATCTTTTTGAAAATCTCACTGCAAACCAACAAGTTGGAAATAATGAACAATCTGCTAATCATGAATCTGATTTAGTAGGTCAAGATGACATGGAAGGGTTATTGAGAGATGCATTGGGAATAAATGCTACTAATATGGGTGATGCATCGATAGGGGTAGGTCATGAAGAAGACACATGCGATGATACTCATGCTAACAACACCGATCATCATCAAAGTGATAGTTCCCATATTCCTGAAGATGATGTGAAATATAGAAAAATGGTGGAACTATCGAATGAAGAACTTTATCCTGGTTGCACTAACTTTTAAACACTCTCATTTCTCTTACGATTATTTAATCTTAAATGTATGTTTCATTGGTCAGATGAATGTTTCACACAATTGTTAGAGCTTCTGTTAGATGCCTTTCCACAGTTAACCTCTTTTCCATGTTCTTATTACAAAGCTAGAAAATTGATTAAAGAGTTAGGCCTTGGATATGAAAATATACATGCGTGTCCCAATGACTGCATGTTGTATTGGGGTGAAAACTCACATAAGGATCGTTGCAGTGTGTGCGAAACTCCTAGGTGGAAGAAAAAAAGAAGTAATGTGGGTGATGTTCAGAATGAAAATAGTTCTAGCTTGAAAGGAATTCCGGCAAAAGTTATGAAGTATTTTCCTCTAATTCCAAGATTGAAAAGGATGTACATGTCCTCAAAGATAGCAGAAGATATGATATGGCATGAGAAAGGTCGATCCAAAGATGGAAAATTAAGACACCCAGCAGATGCAAAGAGATGGAAAGAGTTTGATGTGATGTATCCAGGATTTGCTTCAGACGCTCGTAGTGTGAGGATTACCCTTGCAAGCGATGGCTTCAATCCCTATGGTATGCAAAATACAAATTATAGTACTTGGACTGTTATTCTTAGTATCAACAACTTGCCTCCTTGGCTATGTATGAAACCCTATTCCTTGATTCTTTCTTTGATAATCCCTGGAAAATCTAGTCCTGGAAATGATATTGATGTCTATATGCAACCCTTGCTACATGAGTTGAAATTATTATGGGATGGAATTGATGCTTTTGATGCTTATAGTAGAGAGCCTTTTAAGATGCGAGCATCTTTGATGTCTACCATAAGTGACTTTCCTGCATATGCTATGTTATCAGGGTGGAGCACCAAAGGTTATCTTACATGTCCTTGTTGTGTTGAATCTACTCATTCTTATCGATGTGGTTCAAAGATTTGTTATGGTGGTCACCGTAGATGGCTACCAGATAACCATCCTTTTAGACTGCAAAGCAATCTATTTGATGGGACTAAAGAGTATGATTGTGCTCCTATTCCTAAATTTGGATGTGATGTACTTCGCGAACAACAAATACTTTCCTTTAAATATGGAAAAGGTCCAAGGAGTCATAATAAGAAGAGAAGAAGAAAATTCAAAGATGTCTCCACAAGTAGTGCTACTATTGATGATGATAGTATTGTTGAAGAAGAGGGTCTTTGGAAGAAGAGAAGCATATTTTTTGATTTGCCATATTGGGAATATAATCCTCTTCGTCATAACCTTGATGTCATGCATATAGAGAAGAATGTATGTGAGAATATATTGGTTACACTTTTAAATGTGGAGGGGAAGTGTAAAGACGATGAAAATGCACGAAGATTTCTTGAGGAAAATAATATAAGGAAACATCTTTGGCTTAAACCTCAAGAAGATGGAAGTTTTCTTATGCCCCTAGCTCCATACTTTATGTCCACAGAAGATAAGGAATGCTTCTTAAGTGTCTTAGCTAAGTTGAAAGTGCCAGATGGCTATGCTTCAAATCTTTCTAGATGTGTAAACATGAAGCAAAGAAAACTGCAAAACCTAAAGAGTCATGATCACCACATTCTTATGCAAGATATACTTCCCATAGCTTTACAAGCATCTGGAGTAACTCATGTTTTAGATGTGTTGTCAAATTTGTCATATTTCTTCAAGTCATTGTGCTCTACATGTATTGACTTGGGTGATCTTGATAAGTTACAAACAAGCATCATTGAAACACTTTGTCATCTAGAAAAGGAATTTCTTCCTCCTTTTTTTACTATTATGGTGCATCTCTTGGTTCATTTGGTTGACCAAGTTGAATATGGTGGACCAGTTCAGTATGGATGGATGTATCCCATTGAAAGGTTAGATTTGTCTTTTAATTGTGTAGTCTTTTGTTTGCAATAAAATTTTGAAGGAGTAAATCTTGATATTACTATGTTTATAATTTCTTAAAGGTACTTAGCTCGCTTGAAGGGTTATGTCAGGAATAGAGCTCGACCAGAGGGTTCCATTGCAGAGGGATATATTTTGGAGGAGACAATTACTTTCTGTTCTAGATATATGGAAGGAACCGAGACAACTTTTAGTAAACCAAAACGAAATGATGACACTATTCCCAATAAGGGTTTATACTTGTTCAACTCTGGTGGACGCCATCTTGGGGCAGCAAAAGTCGTGGGGCTTGATGATAAAAGCATGTCACAAGCACATAGATATGTTCTTCTCCATTGTGAAGATATTATGAAGGACTTTAAACAGTAAGATGTATCATACTTGTTGTGGAACTTCATATATAATATATATAAACTAAACTAACCCAAAGTGTTGTTGTAGAGAATTTTTATATCAAAAAAGAGATGAGTGTCTTCAAAGAGGAATAAGAGTGGATCAAACTTTAGAAGATAAATGGATTCTAGAAGACTTTTCTAGATGATTGAACTCTCAGGTACTACAAATATAGATGTAGACTTCAAGTGTTTTCTGTTAGAGGAACTCAATGTACCTAATATTGATTCTAATTTTATAGGCACCTAAAATAGACGTGAGCAACAAAGAAGGGGAGTTAAAAATGGCTCTAGCTCGTGGTTTGAATGTCTATGCAAAGAGGCTTACGGGTTTTGTAGTCAATGGGTGCAAGTTTCATACAGTGGATCGTGAAATGTACAAGAAGACACAAAATTCTGGAGTCATGATTGAAGCTGATGGACATTCCTACTATGGAAAACTCAAAGATATTTATGAACTTGATTATTATGGGAGTTGCAAAGTAGTGCTATTCAGATGTGATTGGGTAGATATAACTTCACCCAGGGCTTTCAAACATGATGGGAGAAATCGTCCTTGAGTAAATTTCTCTAAGTTGATGCACACAGGAAGATTCTTGAAGGATGATCCTTTTATATTTTCATCTCAAGCTAAGCAAGTTTTTTATGTAGAGGATGAAAAAGAAAAATCATGGTTACATGTTGTGGAGTATAAGACAAGAGATGCATTTGATGTAGGTGTAGTCCCTACATTTGTCAATGATGACATTGCCGCATAGTTGTATCAAAATGAAAGTTTGATGAAGCATGTTTGTCAAAACTATATTTTTATTCATTTCTGTTAAGTTGTTTTTTGTAATAATGAAGATATACTTAGGTCTACTTACATAAAATTGGCATGTATTATTTTGCAGCAACAACCTGTAAGTGATTTGGAATGTATCGGTCTTTTGTAGATTTTCACGTCGTATCCTCTTTAAATAATTTTCCATGATTTTATATGGATTGACGGTGTGAAATTTTTAGCTGTATGATTTCTGCTCTCTCTCTAAATCTGGACTACTTTCTTGTATAACAGTTACAGTACGTTTCAAAGCTTTGTTTCTTAAAGCTTGATTCCATGCCTTTTATTCAATATTTTTTGGCTCTTGAAGTTCCTTTTTCCAGTTATGATGGAAAGATGGTGGATTTATGAACTGATTTTTTTATATGATCCAATGCATGTCTATTTTATGTAGTGATTAGTTCAAATCAGTACAAAAAATGTAATATTCTGATAAGGTTATGTTTAACAATAAAGAAACCTTCTCATATATTGTTGTATTTTCCTAATTTGTTGAAATTCTTCCATTGACTAGGCAAAACATGTGGCGAAGCAAGAGAACTACAGCAACTCAAAGGTGTACTGAGCCAAATATAAATGACCATCATCAATCTGCGTCTTATCATCATGATAATCCATTAAGTGAAGAAACTTGTATGGATGAAATACAAGAGTCTCAACCAATTCCAACAGGCCCTGAAGGTGTGGAATGGACTGACAACATATCCTGTAGTGAAGATGACTTCATAGAAACAATAGGTGCTGATCATCCATATTGTTTTATCTTTTTTCATTTACTGTATCATAAATTAAAAGTTGATGCATCTCTTATTTTCATATTGTAGATTCTGATGGAAAGATTGTGAAAAAGAGAGGACAAATTCCTTTATCTCAAGTGTGGGTTATGCAGACAGGTCTAAAAATTGTTGTGAAATTCAATAAATTTAAGCAACCCATACATAGGGGAGGACATGTCTTGGTGAGGTTTCTTGGCGAGGTAGCAAAGCGGGGAGCTTTATGCCCAATTGGTGAACATAGTTGGTGGCATGTTCATGATTGCTATAAAATAGAGATTTTGAAGCTCACTAGGGTAAGTAACAGTAACTCCTCTTTGTGCAAGTAATTTTGGCTTTATTTACATACTAAATAACATTCCATTGTAGAAACATGTTCCAAATGAACTATGTCTTATTTAGAATAATCTTTTTTCGTGGTGATTTAGGGTAAGTTTCACATTCCTTCTGACTTGGAGATCGATGAAATGATTCTTTCACATGTGAATGGGAAATGGAGAACTTATATACATCAACTAAAAAAACTCTACTTTGATCCCAATAAGACTGAACGTCAAATTGCAAGCAATGTGCCAGATAAATTGATCAAAGAACAGTGGGTTCGCTTAGTGAACTATTGGTTTTCTGCCAAAGGAAAGGTAAGTTGGACTCTTCGACTTGAAATATTGGATTATATTTTGTTGAGTTTATAATCTTGTTTGATTCATGAATATGCTATTATTTGTAGAACCTGTCAACAATAGGAAAGAGATCACGTGCTCAAAAATCTCATTACCATACTACAGGTTCAAAGAGTTTTGCTCAAAAGAAATTTGAATTTGTAAGCGTACATGTAAACATTTGTGATACAAAATGAAGTTGATTATCTCATCATATTTATGTCTTACTCTTATTTATATTTGAATAGGAAACAATTGAGCATAGGGAACCTAGTACCTTGGAAGCATGGAGGATCACTCATCGTAAAAAAGATGGGAGCTATGTGAAAAATACAAATACAGAAGAATTTGTGGTTTGTTATATAAAACCACCAAAGTTTTTTGATAAATTTGACATGCAAACTAACAATTATTTTGATAAATATTACATAGGAAACTGCTGAAAAGCTGGTACATGAACGCCTCATTGAGAAACCTGAAGTGCCTAAAGCGACAATAGAAGATGAGGTGTTCAATGAAATGATGTATGATGAGGATAATCGTAATCAACGCCTAGTCGGTTATGGACATGGTGTATCTAGAAGCCAAGTGTTTGGATTGAAAGCCAACTTGAGGAAGAGTCACCACTTAGATATATCCATAAACGTTAATGAGAAATTGGCTTTCATGGAGAATGCTTATGCAAAACTACAGGACCAGATTCGCTGTATGAACTCTGCACTGGCTAGAAATGGCATAGTAATCAGCGATCAAGTTGAAGGGGATGTGAACACAACAAGCATGCGTAATGAAGACGTAAGTAGATTTATGGGAATAGATTTCTAGTGATAACATGTGGTTTTATCATGTACTTGTGTTTTGGAACTTGTCTACCAACTTGACCCACTTAATGTTCTTATTAGCTTTTACATGATGTTGTAGGTTGATGGTGATGCTTCCAACGCTGAGGAAAATCAAGACAGAGATGCCAACAATATGAGAAATCGAGCTTAAGTTAGATAGGACACGATATGATTTTCTGTATGTTTTCTGCAGTAGAAGATGCCATGTGTGGCTGCTATCCATTTCTTATGGGATTAGTTTTCTTAAAGAAACTACTTTTCTTTTGTTTTTTTTAATTTACTGTGTTATTGTAAATTAGAGCCAACTAATGACTCATTGATGTCTTCTCATTATTTTCTGTAGAGACATAGATTTTATATCTTTATCTTGCTAGTTGTATTACAAATATTGAAATTAATATCGTGTTAGGAATACTTCTATATATGTTGTCCAAGGTATTTGCTATTTTTGTTTGGATCAGTTTATTACTAGCTTTATTATCTGGGTGTTGAGTGATCAGAACTTGGCTGGATTGATGCTTTTCTATCGTTGAGTAAGGCTTGTTCATTGCTTTTTTTTTCTTTCTCTTTCATGTTGTATAATGTTCTTTGCTATTGATTGCTGATGTTCTGTATGATTTATCTTTTGTTCAGTTTCTTCCTTGAGATCTTATGAATTTGAGGATGAAATCCAGCTACTTGCTTACTGGATTGCAACATCCCTATTATGCCTAACGTGGAGCACAACTCGAAAGATTGCATGCGGGATCAGAAGGAACTTTGTGTTTAATGAGATGGGTTTAATCATCGATATTATTTGTTTTGCATCCAAGGTAATAATATTCTTTTGCAGACATGCTGTATTTGTTCAAAACAAATCGAATTTGTTCTTGAAGATCAGTAGAAGGTACACCGATGTCATTGTGATTATTGTATTCAATTCTTCGAGATGATCTAACTTTTAAAGGTACATAACCTAGATCAGTTCATGTCTCATCCCTAGAACATTTCTTTCATGTAATCATGGGATCCCATACATGTCTTGTATGAGGGTCATCTCTACTTGGCTAGCAACCTCTCAACTCTTCCAAATTCAATATCTCGGTCCCATTCCATCAATTTTTGTACTTAATGTGGGTAGTAATAATCCTAACATAGACATATCACTAGATACTGGACATGACATAAGCAAACTCCAAGTTAACTGCATCATTTTAGTCAACTGGATTTGTATTTGTCAAGCTTCCTTTTCTTGGCAGGTTATGTACTGATAATGTAACTTTTTGTCATTTTGATGACATTGCTCCTCACATATCTAACCACAAACTGAGATCGTGCTTTCTATTGATAGTTTCTAATCACACTGTCAATTCACCACAAAAACACTCAAATGAATGTCCCACAGGTTGGCATGTCAAGCGCGATGCACACATTCTGTGGCCAAGCCTACAGGGCAAAGCAATACCACATGCTAGGAGTCCACCTCCAGAGAGCCATGGCAGTCCTATCCATCCTCTGCATCCCGATCACACTCATCTACTTCTACGCAGGTGACATCCTCAAACTCCTCAGACAAAACCCACAGATCGCTGACCACGCAGGGGTTTACGCACGGTACTTGATCCCTGCCACTTTCGCGTATGGGTACCTCCAGTGCCAGAACATCATTTTCCCGATGATGCTGGCGAGTGGGTTGACGATCATGTTGCATTTCCCCTTGTGCTGGATGTTGGTGTTTAAATCTAGACTGGGGAACAGAGGTGCGGCGGTGGCGTTGTGTGTGTCATACTGGTTTAATCTGGCGGCACTGGTTTTTTATGTGAGGATGTCGGTCAAGTGTAAGGAGACGTGGGTTGGGTTCTCCAAGAAGGCGTTTAAGGGGTTGGTTATCTTCACCAAGCTTGCTATCCCTTCTGCCACCATGATCTGGTAAGTTTCTCTATGTTTTGTTGAGATAATATTTTACTAATTGTATCAGCTCAACATAATTTTTCTCTTGAAAACAGTTTGTGTGAGTGTCTACATTTCCCTAATTGACTGCAATTTTCTTATCTATGTTCCGAATATATGAACTGTATAATCATCTGAAATACTTATCTCACAACTTGGATTTTTGGTCATTTGAAATGGTGGTTCTCCTTGCTGGCCTGCTTCCAAATCCAAAGCTTGAAACATTAGTCCTATCCATATGGTAAGTTCATTATAAAAGTTCAAGGGAAAAAAAACATGATTGTTTCTGGTTTCCTATCTTATATATCAGTTTTTCTGCACTTGGGAATAATGAGTGAATCACTTAATTCTGATTATATGCACATCTGCCTTCCATCCTAGTGACAAACACCTATAAGCTTATCATCTAAATGAGTTGCCGCTACTCTGCTTTGACTTGATTTCATTTTCTTGATGCTAACAAGCACACCCACTTCTTCACAGCCTTACAACCAGTGCCATGTTGTTCATGATAGTGTCTGGAATCAGCTCTGCCATCAGGTCAGTCACTTCAGTCCGTACATCCTCCTCCCATTCCCCTAATTTAACTACTGTATCTCCTGCTCCTGACATTCCATTTTTTCCTTTCCCAAGTGTACGGGTCTCGAATGAACTTGGTGCGGGGCAGTCCAGGACCGCACGCCTAGCGGTTCTCGTGGGCGTCTCTCTGTCAGTGGGGTTTAGCATTGTCATTGGTGTGGCTTTGGTTCTAGCACGGAAGACATGGGGAAAGCTGTACAGCAATGAGGAAGCCATCATCAGCTATATCTCGAAGATGGTGCCGATTCTTGCCGGGTGTTTCGTCATTGATGGATACCAGTGTGCATTGTCATGTATATTCCTTGAGCCCGACCTTGACAGTCTACCAGAAACTGAGTACAATTTTGTTTTCAATTTTGGGATTAATTTTTTAGCTACGGCATCTTTAAATTACAAATTTTTATGAAACATGAGTCTGGACCGTGATAACTGATAGCTGTAGTCAGTTTTAATCTGTTGTTTCATTGTTTTTTTGTCACAATTTTATGTTATATCTGTTCTTGTCCATGTTAATTTGTTCTTTCATTGTTTTTTTTTGTTAGAATTTTTGGTGGAAAGGTACGGTGCACTCACAGTAACGATGGTGCACTCCCAGTCATACCTCAGAAATGGAGGATGGCAACAATGACAAAGGTGACTGGCGCCCCAGAGACTAGGTGGTAGAGGGGTATGGTGACTTGCTTCATTGGTTCATTGGCGATGGGTTGGAACACATTCTTAGCTGCCTTCCTCTTGCTATTTACATGGCTCAGATGGATTAGAGATACTGAAACCCCAATAAAGGTAGGGAATGGATTGGACAAGTGTGGAAGGAGGTACGTTAGTATGACTGTCAGCCTTGAAGACTTGAAGATCATCAAACAAGCAGCTAATGCGGTGAGACACCCTACTAACAGTTTCCCTTTTGCTCTAACTCGCTTTTTTCACTTGATTATTTAGTTTATGTACTTTTTTTTGTTTCTTGCAGACCATAAATGACGTGCTTTTGGGGTTTGTCTCTGCTGGAATCTACTGCTATCTCAATAGGAGATATTCCAATTTGGGTACACCAAACTATATTTATGATTCATTCATTGTTCACATATATATACACGTAGAACTTAATCTGTTCTGTTTCTAAACACTACTGCTAATTTGTCGAATTAGGTTGCTCTGTCCCAAAAAACATCCACCTTCGATCTGTTGTTATGGTCAATCTCAGAAACTCAATAAGAGTCCAAGTAAGTTTTTTATTATTGCAACAGAATCGTAGTATATATGCCTAGAGAGTGAGACATCGAGTTCAACTGATTCATTGACAATATAGACATAGTAGGATCACCTTTATCTTTTCAGCATCATACACATATCTCCAATGAGAGGTTAGGATAAGTATCATTGACTTGTTGATTTGATAATTTCGTGATACCCTTGAGCAATTTCGCATCCAATAACTCATATTTTGTCTGTTGAGGAATTGTTCACCTGCTATGTTTGTCAAATTGCAGGTTTTTCCTGACACAAACCTGCTATGTTTGTCAATAGGAAGCAACCGTTGCTGTTAGAAGTGTGGCATTTGGATGTGGCCACCAGGTTTGTTGATGGCAACTTGTTATGCACCTCTTTATTATCTTATAGATATGAATTTTAGTTCCATATGATATTTTAATTCCATACTTATCAATATATCACTCATTATTCATCACTTAATTTGCAGACATGTTGTATTTGTTCAAAACAAATCGAATTTGTTCTTGAAGATCAGTAGAAGGTACACTGATGTCATTGTGATTATTGTATTCAATTCTTCGAGATGATCTAACTTTTAAAGGTACATAACCTAGATCAATTCATGTTTCATCCCTAGAACATTTCTTTCATGTAATCATGGGATCCCGTACATGTCTTGTATGAGGGTCATCTCTACTTGGCTAGCAACCTCTCAACTCTTCCAAATTCAATATCCCGGTCCGATACCATAAATTTTTGTGCTTAATGTGGGTTGTAATAATCCTAACATAGACACATCACTAGATAATGAACATGACATAAGCAAACTCCAAGTTAACTGCATCATTTTAGTCAACTGGATTTGTATTTGTCAAGCTTCCTTTTCTTGGCAGGTTATGTACTGATAATGTAACTTTTTGTCATTTTGATGATGTAAAAAACACATTGATCAGTTCTTATATCTTGAATTCTTTTGTAACATAAAATCTAGATAACTTTCTCCATCTCTTTGATAATATCATTAACTTCATAACTAAACTACATTTCCATGACACACCCCATCTCATCATAGACACCATTCCCATTTCGAAGAATGATAATCCATCTCAAATTGTGACTGAAAGACACATCACAATTTTGTTTCAGAGACAAAAGAAGGCGATACATTATTTCATTGATGTGCTCTTCTTTTCGGATTCATCATGGAAATGACATCAAATTATCATCAACGATAGTGCACATGTTTTTTTACTTTGATTTAAGTCATGTTATTGGTTTGCAATTCATAGATTGATGCTATTCAAGCAACCTACTCTGCTTCATCCCTATATCTTAATGATATCTTCTTAAAGCCTCTTTGTTGATGCATATGTTGCTCAAAACGATCTGCATGTCTATAGTAGATGTTGGCAGCTCTTGTAATGTATCTTATGTAGTGCATGGAACACCCTTCGATGTTGTTATATCCACAGTCACATGTTATAGATGAAGTGGGAGCCAATTCAATTATTTAACTTCTAAATTTCTACTTCTTCAGCTCATAGATATATATTTCTTCTGTATTATTTTAAAATAAATCCTAAACATTATGATGACTATGAGGGTGTTGATCATTCTTTCTACTGCTTCCAGGTATTCTATCATTGTGAGAAAGAATTGCATTTTGACTTGATATTCTAAGTGTTGGCTAGTTTCCTCTGAATATGAAGTAGATGACGATTCAACATTCCTGTCACTAGAATAGCTGGTATTGATGTCATCTTCATTGATACAAGATAAAAAAATTATCTGTACTAGAATATGCAATCAAGGTATTACAAATGTTCTCTATTGGAGACGATGGATTGACTGAACAGGGGTCAAGTTCTATTTCTTCATCTTTTACGTAGTGCTTTCTAAAATAGCAAACTTCATATATAAATTCAGTTCACAACATCATGTTTAATCGTATGAATTATACTGGAATCCACATCAAAATTACTGCATGCCTATGACTACATTGTAGTGTGTTGTATCTAATATCCAATTCAACATTCTTGTGTTTAATTTTCAGCTGCATACATGTTTAATTCCTTACTTTCGTAATCCTTGTTGTTTTCTCTCCTTTTTAATGCTTGTTGCTAGATGGTGTTGTACCTAAACTTTGTTTACTCTCATCTTAGTACAGGATCACTGGTGTGATCTTGGCGGGTTTTTTTCGTTGGTCAATTGATACAGTTATGGAGTATATATAAGTGATAAAATGAAGGGTTTTTCATTTTCGATATGATTTCACGATTACTTATCAGTAGTGCCTTGCAGTTTATAATGTTTGGAACAATTCCGGTAGTCCTAGTTCTGTACATGACATAAACAAGTCAAATGATGTACCGAACCGAAATAAGAACAGCCAACATAGGGGGAATCTTATTTTCTGTAGTTGGCATGATAAAGAGGGTAGCTCACTATTTGATTTATTACTCGTCAATATTGTGATTGTGTGCTATGTTAATATCCAATATTTATCCTAAGCTATTACTGTTTCAGCTTTTTGCAATAATGTATCATGCCGAAGTTTGTTCTTCTCCTAATTGATTTGCTTGATTTTTTTTGTTTTGGGGAGCATCTTGCCCTCCTCTTGCAAGCTAGTAGGAAAATTTCTTTCAAGCGGAATGACTATCAACGAAAGTAAATCCGGTAGTACTACTACCATTAGGCTTAATTTGGTTGGACTGCAAATAAAAACATGCAGTTCCAACTCATAGTGTCTTCCAACTGCATGTGTTTGGTTCCACGTAGTTTCAGTTCATACCTGGAAAACGAACTCACCGCAATGCCCGGCAACGTACTAAAATCTGGAGAACTGACTGCGCCCAAAAGGGGCGCAGTTCGTTTTCCATTTTCTGTTGTAGCAGCACTAATGCCTCAATGGTCACATCGTATGCTTACCTTTTTCCTAACCACAGCAGTAACTATAGCGATGAACATGGTTTATCAGGTGGTATCTTCACCACAAGTAATTATATCTCTAAAGTACCTGCAACCAAACGGTAGCAAATAGAAGTGTCTGGTTGAAGCTGCTTCCAACCAAACCACTACAGTTGTAGCTTTAACTACATGATTTGCATTTCTCGTTTCTATTTTCATCTATGTTCTGCAACTACGGGCAACCAAATTAGCCCTTATAGTGATCTTTCTCTAATAGAGGCTTTAAAACTTCAGGGGGTCTAGGATGATCTAAGCATCCAGAGGAGGTTTTTTGATGGAGCTTGACCAGCTTGTCTGCAACTTGATTCTGCTCTCGGTGAACAAAATTGATGGTCCACCCTGCAGCTACGAGAAGGTTTCTAGACAAGGGCGCCGCCAAGAAGGACGCTGTCAAGGAAGTCCTAGCATAGCTCACGTTTGGGCGGTCTGCTTTGGAGTCATGACATTGTGATCAGCTGTCTCTGATGCTCAAGAGGAGCAAGACAAAACAGAGAACTGACATGTTATACATCTTGATGAAGCTCAGTCCCGTAGAGAGTGTTTGAATGATTATACTATTACTTATGGAATTGTGGTGTCACGTTCCGCAAATACATTTCTAAAGCGCAATACAATTTTGAGTTTAAAATACAAACAAGTTGAGTGCTCTTCTTCCTTATGCTGGTGGCTGCTACATTGTATGACATATTGGAGGTACAACGCAGGAATATGTGCGGAGTTATCAAAGCAATTTCAACAGCTTGTTGTATATCAATATTTAATGGGAGTGATCCACTCGTTGCTCGCATCAATGGTGAACCGTTGTAGCTAGGATGCATCTTTTCTTGGGACTATTCGCTATGTAAAGAACAAATACATATTTGTTGCTTATGTTTTCTCTTCAAATGTATACTCCATATGTAGAACAAGAATCAAGTAATGAAAATATTTTTTATTTTGTTGTCTACATCTTGATGTCTTAACATTTATATTTGCATACAATCAGAAATGTAGAATTCGAATTGGGATAAGACGCACAGAGACACATACACACATATATAGACTTCTAAATGCAATAATTTTAACATTCATAGTTTTTGATGTATGAACAATGAACAATGGTTTCTTTGTATGACATTTTTTTAAAGTTTTCCACGCTTTTTAGTGTAGATAAGAATTTTACCCAAAAAATATGTAAAAAAAGGATAACAATTTTTCCACCCTAATAAACATGGATAATTAGTTCCCACACAAAAAAAGATGGATAAAAATCTACACCAAAAAGCGTGAATAATTGAATGCCACACAATATTTCGTAAAAAAAATATCACACGAAAAAGGGTGGTTAATTCTTTACACTTCTTTTTTCCACGCTATCTCTACGCTATATTGAGCGTGGATATTATAAATTTCCACGCTTTTCAGCGTGGATAAACCCTATATTATAGCGTGGAAAAACACTGATATTTGTTGTAGTGACACGAAGGGTAACTACAACTCCCTAGTGTGGGAAGACGCTCCCTAGTGTGGGAAGACGCAGTACTAAATTAATGTGGGAAGAAGAGATTTTGAATTTTTTACATATTGATCAGAATATGACAAGCAATAGAACTGGTTGGGAAAAAAAGGATTCACATAGCCGGACCCAATATGGTTGGGATTGAGGCTTAGACTTACATAGACTGTCTTATATATTGAAGTATATAATCATTAACTATGACACCTCAAAGGTTTAAAATGATTTTCTATGGATATAAAACATTATAAGATTTTACATTTTTACACTTATCAATGACCATTGTACAGATTCCAGTAGAATATGATTCAAATAGTATAGAGCTTCCTACTTTCAGCTGCAGATAGGAAATCTGGACCCGCCACAATACATTGGTCTGATTCTCCAAAGCAATCTATGATCCATGTCATTACTTTCAACCCAAAATTCAACTGTAGAGGGATTGATTTTAACCCGTTATATCCATCTGCTTCATCCACAGAGACCACTTAACAGCCTCCAGATATTTTTCATTTCTTTGAAGAGCAGAAATAAGATTAACGTATGTTACTCTGTCAGGCTGAACTCCTTTCGCTCTCATCTCTTGTACAATCCCAACTGCCTCTTCCACCATACCAGCTATTCCATAGGCATTGATCAAACTGTTATAACTATACAGATCGGGTTCCAGACCATGATTCCGAAGTTCTGAAAACACATTCGCTACATCTTCAATCCAGCCTTTCTTACCATAGATGTTAATCATGATATTGTATGTGTAGTGATCGGAAAGACATCTTTTCTCCTTCATCTTCTGTAAGATATCGTTGAATTCCTCTACTTGGCCATCTTTTCCATAGGCATCGAGCATAGAATTATAAGCTTCAACAGAAATCGGATATCCTGCATATCTCATCTGTTGGGCAGTGTATGTCATGGCTTTAAAATCCTTGTGCCGACCGTAAGCTGCTATTAATGTATTGTAAGAGATGGCATCTGCTAAGCCAAGCTTGCGAGCCCTCTGGAATACCTTTTCAGCTTTCTTGAGTAGCCCAGCTTTTCCATATATATCAAGCATGACATTGAAGGTGACTGTACTAGCACCATAGCCGCATTGGAGCATCTCATCAAATAACCGAGAAACCTCATCGACAGGTAAGGCACGGGCACAACAGTTGATGACACAGTTGTACGTTGCCTCATCCCATGCAATGTCACTCTTCAGCAACTTGTAGTAAGTGGCAGATAGCTTTTCAGATTCCTCACACTGTTGATAAATTCGGAGCATGTCATAATAAAGATACTTGTCGGGCTGAATGTCTTTCTGCCTCTCCATCATATCCAGAACGAGACATGCATCTTTCAGAGACTTTGCTTTTACATACATTCTTACTACTACGCTATATGCAACCATATCAAGAGTGACATTTGAGTTTTTCAGCTTCAAATAAAGATCTTCTGCTTCATTAAATCTACCCATACAAGTATAAACATCTATCATAGTGCAAGTAATATGTAAATTTGGATGTGACTCTAGCTCTGACATCTGGTTGAAGATTGTAATAGCACTCTCATATTTGCCATCTTCTTTGCAAGAGCAAATTAGTGTATGGTACAAATTGTCTTCAAAACTAGAATCTTCCCATTTTTTCTCTCTTAGAATTCGTAATGCATCACCCAGTAAAGAGTTTCTTACAAATGTTAGAGCTAAGACGGAACATGCTGTTTGATCAAGCAAAACATTCTCATAGATTGAACTTTCCAATATAGTGGGGACAGTGTCTATCCTTTCTACTCTCTCGTATGCTTGCAAAAGTATTCTAACCATTGATGAACATTGGCATCTCATAGCCTTCATATCTTTTAAAGTTAGAATCGAACCTCTGTCGTCGTGATGTCTAGCTTGTAAATTAATCATTGTATAGAAATTAGATGAATTAGGTACAAAACCAGAATTCTTCAGTTCATTGTAGTAGTGCTTAGCTCGTTTATAGTTATCAGTCCTACCAAACCCTTCAATCATTGACCTATATGTAGTTTCATCAGGCTGTATACCAGCCTTTTGAAGGTCGTCAAACAGGTACTCTACCACACCCATGTCACCAGCCTTACCATATCCTGTGATCAGAATGTTATATGCAACAATGTTAATTGAAAAGCCTGAATTTTGCATAGATTTGAACACTGATTCCGCTTGTTGTAATTTGCCCTGTTGTGAGTATGTATTGAGTTGAGCCAACCAGTTCTCCAGATTAGGTGCCACACCATCTTCTGTCATCTGCCTGATGACCCCTTCTGATTTATCATGCAGACCCGAGCGTGTATAAATTGTCATCATTGCTGAATAAGCAGAAACACAATAAAGTCTGCAAGTCCTCATCTGATTAAATGTGAATTCCGCCTCAAGAAGATTCCCTTCTTTTTGATATAGACTCATCAGCATGCCAAATGTGGCTATACTAGGCTGAACTTTCTTCTCCAGCATTAGCTGAAACCACTTATTGGCTCTCCTGACAATCCCTCTTTTGACACAAATGAATATGAGGGTGTTAAACACTTGAAAGTTGAGCTCACAATCTGAATCAGCAACCATCTCACTTAGTAGACCTTCAGCTGCATCCCAATCCTCCTTCCTGCTCAATACACGAAGGGCTAAGTTATAAGCGCAGGTGTTCTGCTTCAGTTTACCATGAGTTCTCATCCAATTAAAAAAAACTACAGTCTTTTCATCACTGCTAAGCTCCAGTTGTCTTAATATGCTGTTGCAGGATGCCATGGTTGCCTGAGGATCAATAGATGATAATACAGAATCCAAGTCAGAAAAATTGCTTCTGATATATTTAGATTGGGATTTTTTCACAGGATTGTTTGTAATTGTATGGAACTTTCTTTGACTTGACCCCCTATTACCTATGAATTGATTGCCTGTCCTTTTAACGCTTCTTCTGATATTTCTGCCTTTGGCATCATCTTTAGAATCAACATGTTCAGAAATGAGATCATCATGAACATCAGTACCATTATCCAACTTCATCTCACCAGAGGCGCCATCTGAAATGACTTCTGTAAGTGAGTATATCTCATTAGCAACAGTGGTCCAGAACATTTTATTGTGGTGCATGGACTTGCCAGCAAGTGCAGTTTTGTGTCTACTATATAAACTCGGCATGACTAGTAAAGACTCACTCATGAATCCTTCCTCATCACCAACAAATAATCCAAAGCACAAAACAGCTTGCCTCCCTTTCGACTGGTTTCGAACTGATGCAATGTTCTGTATCAAAAGATGTGATTTGCAGACATCTGAATCAAAATCATGACATGGAAGTTTGCCGAAAGAACCATTTCTCCTCAGATCAGTAATATCAGAGGTCAACGACAATCTTAAGTAAGCCATGCTCTGCCTATCAAATTTCCTGCAAAAAGAACAGAAACATTTTCAAATTTCACTCAGGACTTCATGCTATCCAGCGAACTGGAATTATCAAACAGTTGAGACAGATCACTACTTAGTGAATAATAATTAGTTTTCCATCAAACAATTACTAAATATTAATCTTACAATTAGTTAGTAACTTGTTCTTTTTATATTAAACTAATTGTGTTTGTTCTTTTTGTATATAAACTAATTGTGCATGTTAAGATCTATATTTGTACATATATTGCATACACAAGTTCTAATTCTTGTGTTAGATGTTAAAATGAGAGGAATGCATAACATTTTAAAGACAAAGCACCTTCATTTCATCTATGAGTACACATTATATAGAAAGTTCATCACGTACCTATGTATGACATACTTAAATATTTTTATTATAAAAGATAACAGGGTGTAAGTTCAAACCACTCGTCTGCACAACCCTAATGCTCTGGCTATTAGGGTTCCACCGGTGAGTGCACTCTCTCTCTCTCTCGCTCCTATATTTCTGTCGCATGTCCCAGGATTGCACTAGCTATTTCTAGTGTTTTAAAAAGCGGCCTAGGCGCCCACCTGAGCAACCGCTTGAGCGGTCAAGAGGCCCAACCGACTGGTTAGGGCCTTGAGCGGCCTCTCAGGCAGAAGCCGACCCGCTTAGCCCGCTTGTGCACCCGCCTGGATCCCTGCTTTGGGCGCCTGCTTTTGGCCGCCTGATTCTTGGGCACTGGTTTTTTGTACTGTTGCTTTCTTTTTTTTGTTTTCTTGTAGTCAAATGTTGTTGCTGCTACTATATGTTGACTTTCTATATGTGCATGTAATAGAACATACAGTACTATATGTCTCTAATAGTATAATACACTGCTGTTGTACATTGTATAATATGAAACATTACTGTATAATAAATTCTATAATACATTAATACATGGATTATATATCTAGTTATCTATTGTATACTATATATCTGTACCTTTCTACCTTATATAATACATTAATCCATTCTATAGCACAATATGTATTCTACTGTTTACTGGATATTAATAAATTATATAAAACATTTTATATATTCTATTGTTTACTGTATAATGTACATTAATACATTATATATCTTCTACCACTTACTGCATTTTAGTATATAAAGTTATAAATATATTTACTACAGTAACAGTAAACTATTTGGGTATTACAGCTATGCTAAAAACTATTTTGGGTGTTTTATTTTATGTGTAGGGTGTCTAGATAAGTATAAAATTTCCTTATAAATATATCGCTTATATACAAATATGTATATTTGGGTGCTTTATTTGTTGTGTAGGGTGTCTAGATAAGTATAAAATTTCCTAATAAATATATTACTTATATACAAATATGTATAATATTCTATTAAGTTATAAGAATTCAAGTACCCGCTTTTACAAAAAGTGCCCGCCTGGCACTCAAGTGGCCACAAGGTGCTATCCGCACGCCTCCCGCTTCCTGCTTGTTAATACATTGATATTTTTATTATAAAAGATAACAGGGTGTAAGTTCAAACCACTCGTTGACACAACCCTAATGCTCTGGCTATTAGGGTTCTGCCGGTGAGCGCACTCTCTCTCTCTCTCTCTCTCGCGCGCTCCTGTATTTCTGTTGCAGGTTTAAGGATTGCACTGGCTATTTCTAGTCTCATCTCCAAGCAATGGCCGACAACTTGGTGCACTGGCGTGCATGACTTTTGATTGCAGAGGAAAAGGATGTTGTCGACCTGAATGAACAAGAAGAAGCGCACGTCAAACAGGTGTTGGTGGTCAATTCTCTTAAAGAAACAACTTATAACTTCTGAGCTAAGAAATAACTAATAATTTCTGAGCTAAGAAGCACGTCAAACAGGTGTTGGTGGTCAATTTTCTTAAAGAAATAACTTATAACTTCTGAGCTAAGAAAAGGACTTTCACACAGGCTTGGGCTCTCTTGAGCAAAGTCCTCTTTAAACCAATTCATACAATTCTTTCATTAGAGAAACAAGAGAAAGGTCGTAGGAGCACGTGGAATTTCGAGAAAAAGTTGTTCAAGGAAGTAGACAAGATGGATCAACCGTTTACACCTAATTCCTAGTCCTTTTTGGATCAGGATATATGATCTTAATCAGCCGTCTTCACCATAGCAGAAATCATATAAGTTCTCCATATAGACCGTAACGAGTTGGGCTGGGAGTCATCTATGTGTTTGAATCCAACTTGATACCATGAGACCCTTTAAAGAAATCAGAAGATCTGTCTGATTGAACTGGAGATCATAGTCACAATATACTCCGACTTTTTTAAAAAGTCACGTTTAAAACGCGGATTTTTCCCTGGACGTGTGAAACTCCCGAATAAATCCCAATTCCCAAATATTACGTATTATTCCCGTATTTTTTGCGAATTAATCACGTTTAATTTTTTTCCCCGCTCTATACGTTCTTTTCCCGTATTATACTGGTGAATACTCTTAGTTTGAGTGTATATATGTGTTTGTGTGTATGTACATGCATATATGTGTGTGTATGTAAGTAATAGTTATAGATTTATGTATGCAATATATATGTGCAGAACATATATACACATACATCTGTATACAATATATGTATATATCCTCCGATATTTTCCCGACTTTTTCCCGAATAGTTTACCGTACTTTTACCGTACGTTGACCGCTTTTTATCCGATTTTCCCGCATAATTGCCGAATTCCGAACTTTTCAACTCAACCGAACGTATCCCGTTTACCAAATTTGTGACTATGCTGGAGATACAGTGTGAACGCTTAGAGAAATATTGTTACATATGTGGTTTATTAGGGCATGTAGACAGAGACTACCCTAGTAATGATGAGGAAGACAACGCAGTGAGGTCATGGGGGGCTTGGCTTAAGGCGTCACCACGAAAGGCTAGGACTTTGGTGACCAGAGCATTAGACGGTGAAGGTAAAAATACTAAAAGTACTCTTGGTTTTCACACCAAGGCGGGAAGCAACCTATCAGGAAGAAGTGTCGATGTTCACAGAATGAAGGAACAAAGCAAAGTCTATCCACGACATGACAAACAAATTCCAATAATCCTAACTATGATACTAGAGACAGGCAAGTCTTCATAGGTAAATCAAGGGCCAGTCTCGATGAAAAGTGGACAGCACATGCAGGAAAAGAAGTCGAGATCAGTAGCAAGTACCGCCCACCTAGCGGCAGAAAGCCATAGTCAGACGTTCCGACAACTAACAAGAATGTAGAGTAAGCTACAATCAAAGCAGTCAGAGAGATCTTTATGTAGAACAAGTCGATCAGCTGAGGGTGGCTAGGAGGAAGTCAATGTGGAAGCAGTGTGAACACCACCCAAGGAATAAATGTACGATTTTGATGCCGTTTCGGTGGGCACGGAAATAGAAATTATTAGATATTTTGACTGATGTGTTCCTAAAGTTTAGACGACAAATGAACAATATGAAATTTTACCAGATTGAACTACTAGTGTAGATCTACTTATTTATGCAATAATATTTCATATTGGATATGTAGGGGGAGTTTCCTCATGTGTGAGTGAAAGAAGTTGAATTGTTTCAATGGGGCTTTTGATAGGGATTTCAATGTCAAATTCAATGGTGAAAATAATGAATTAAGTCATTATAGTTTGCAAGCAAAATATATAGACTTAAAAATACAAATTTATACAAACATGATATGGTCTAGGATGGTAGGACCTCTAGGTAGGATGCCTGGACATAAAAAGATAATAGTCTCTGCCCCTAAAAAGATAATAGAGTACATAGAGTAAGTAGATCAACATTATGCTAACCTTTAATTATGAATTATTACTAGTAAAACATAACAATACAGAATCAAAGATTAGTAATGAATGGTTGTGAGAAATTATGTTTGTATACGTATGCTTTCGTTGTGTAGCTGGACATAATTCATAATTCAATAGTCTCTGCCCCTAAAAAGATAATAGAGTACATAGAGTAAGTAGATCAACATTATGCTAACCTTTAATTATGAATTATTACTAGTAAAACATAACAATACAGAATCAAAGATTAGTAATGAATGGTTGTGAGAAATTATGTTTGTATACGTATGCTTTCGTTGTGTAGCTTGTAACTTGGTAGCACTTTTCTTATACTACTGGACAAGTTTCTCTTTAGGCTGCTTACCTTGAAAACAATTCCAATGCCTATACTTAGAACAATAAGAACCGGACAGACATGTTTTCCATGCTAATGTAGATACATAACAACGTCAAATCCTATGTTTGTAAATGAAAATTGGAGATGACAAATTAATAGCAAATCAAAGTAGATGAAGCAATAAAGGCCAATGGTGGATCTTATGAGTAACAGACCCCTATCAAATTTAAAAAAAAATTGTCTTCCATATTATTATTTTGAAGTTCTTGTGGAAGAGAGAGCAACACAGTTCCCTTGACTTCCCTATTTTATAAACGAAAAATACCTTATAGTTGATAGAACTAAACCTTTTAAATTCATGTTATGTAATAGTTATTATATACCTGGAGGAGCTATACCCCCCCCTGGTTTCTTGTTTCATCTACTGAGATTTATCAATCTATATAATTATGCCTTGATATGTCTACATAGTACATAATAAACAATAGTAGAGTTTTCAAACATCTTGTTGATATATTTACTATTCTTGTTATTGTCTTTAGTGACTTATCTCATATCTCTTTTGTTTAGCTTTACCTTTATCTCTTGGATTATAAAAGAGATAGCATTGTATTTCATTTGACATAACAAATACAAAGCCTATTCTCATGGTATCAAGAGCAAGTTACGATCCTCCATAGTGCCTTTTTTCCCTACCCTCCCATTTCCGCCATGCCCCCTGCCCTCCCATTTTCGCCAACCCAACCACCTTCGGTCAGAATCCCCCCCCTTTGCTCGCCGCTGCCCGTTGCGCCCGACCCCTCCCCTCCCGACGCCCCAGTCTATGCCTGATGCTTTCCCTCCCGACGCCCCAACCTGCCACCTGCCTCTACTGCTCCTGCCGCCAGCCGCTCCACCATCCGCCCCAACCGCTCCAACGCCTGCCCCTACCAGCCGCTACCTCCCCTCCACCCGCACCAGCCTCCACCCGCGCACCAGCCGCTACACCCCCCCCTCACCAGCTGCTCGACCATCAAATACCACCCACATACCAACTGCCACCCAGTCGTTACCCCATCCACAGTCGCTAACCTCCAACGCCCAACACCTCTCCAACCGATGCTCAACACCCTGTCTCACACCTAACACCCCTCCCTTCTACCGGCCTTCTCTAGTTCTTTTTTGCGGGAACCCCCCACACTGCCTATGTCACCAAATGTCTGGATGATTTGGTGACGTCGGTTCCTTGTTATTCTACTGCTGCCCAAGCATTGGGTTTTCTTCATGTTACTACTGCTGCCCATGAGTTGGGTTATTTTTCCTGTTGCTTCCCGTTGATGTCTCTTCTTGCTACTATTGTTGCCCTGAGTTGGGTTATTTTCCTGCTGCTTCTCGCTGACATATCTGTGACGCTACGCACTTTTCTGACGGCATCCGTTGAGCCATTTCGGGCGCTCTGTGTCACTACTTTTAAGTTTGATGGTTCCAACTATCACACATGGTCTACGGCCTTCAAGCTCTACGTCAAAGCTCATGGTCGTTATTCGTATCTTACTTCTGCTGCCCCAGTTGTACTGCGGCCGCTACTGATTACAAAACTAAACAGGCCTACAATATGTGGACCAAGGAGGACTCCGACCTCATGATCTGGATGGTAAATAGTGAGGAGCCCAACATCAGCCAGCCTCTTCTTCGTCTACGGACTACCAAAGCCATGTGGGACCAGGTCTCCCACGGTTACTCTCATCATCAGGTCCAGACCTACCTTCTTCTAAACAGCAATATTGTCATTTTTGTAACCACACAAACCATACCGAAGATCGATGTTGGGCCAAACATGGTAAGCCTACATGGGCCAATCAGGTCACTATAGATCAACCTGATTTTACACCATCCTCATCGTCTCAGCCATTTGCGAATTGGATTCGTTCTGAGTTCGAGAAGCTCTTTCAATCTCATCTTCCTTCCTCTACTGTTGTCGATGCTGAAGGAGGTTTTGCTTTTCTTGCCTCTTCTACATCTTATGGTAAAATAAATGGGTGATTGATTCTGGTGCATCCTCGCATATTTCTAGCAATTCTACACTCTTAGTTGAGCTCAATACAAATATTGTTGTTCCGCTTGTAACTCTTGTTGATGGCTCTCAGACTCCTGTTCATGGCATTGGGAATATATGTACCCCTGGCAATCTCTTATTGCGCTCTGCTCTTTATGTTCCTAAATTTCCATTAAATTTATTATTTGTTAGTAGAACTGCAAAGAGCCTTCGGAGCTCTATTACCTTTGACCCGGACGATTGTGTATTTCAAGATCTCCGCACAAGGATGAGGATTGGTTCGGGCCATGAGGGACTAGATGGACTGTACTATTTGGATACACCGAAGACTGTTGCTCTGTTGACTGCCTCTGTAACAGGCTTGCAATGGCATTATTGATTGGTACATCCCTCTATTGGAAAGTTGAAGCATTTAATTCTTCCTATTTCAGATTCTATTTTTCATTGTGAAACTTGCCAACTGGGCAAGAAAACTCGTATCAATTATTCAAGTAAACCTTTTATTGGTTCTAAAAAGTCATTTGATATTGTGCATGTTGATGTTTGGGGTCCTTGTTATGTTCCAAGTGCCTCAAGATTTCGGTACTTTATGAGTTTTATTGACGACTTCTCGAAAACTACATGGTTGTTTTTATTAAAAGGCCAAACTCATATGCTTCATACTATCACCACCTTCTTTGCTGAAATCCGTACTCAGTTTGATACACCAATTAAGAATTTTTGCACGGATAATGCCTTAAGTTTGTGCAATCCTCTGTAAGCAAGTTTTGTCGCCAGATAGGTAGCATTCATCAAACGCATGATTATCAGAACCGAACCGAATCGGCCCGGGACTGGTCACTCTACCGGTTCGGTCCCCTCCCAAAGCCGGAAATGAAGTTTGACCGGCATCAAACCGGTGAACCGGTCCGTTTTTAGTCCAACCAGTCGGTTCTCTCACTTAGCAAATAGATGTATTGAAACTACTATTTTTCGTTAATTAATTTTGAATACTATATAAATGTTGGTATATGTATGTCCATGAATAGAATAATATTTGTTATTTGGTCAGTTTATCAAGTTATTGTGAGAAGTTGTGCTATTATTCATGTTTCATAACTTTTGTTGGGATATTTTCCATTTGTGTCAAAGACATTTATATATTTTTAAACTATTAGTGACGTCATGCTGACATCAGCGGTTGAAACGGTCAGACCAATAGTTGAACCAGTGAATCGAGAACCAAAGACCTCACCGGTTCGGTTCTGACAACCTTGATCAAAAGTCATGTTCTTACACACACCCCAACAAAATGTGGTTGCTAAACGCAAAAAATGTCACCTTCTGCAAGTTGCATGCACCCTTCTATTTCACTATAATGTCCCCAAAACCTTCTGGCCTGAAGCTATTTATACTGCTTGTTATCTTATTAACCGCATGTCCTGCTCTGTGATAGGTAATCAAGTGCCTTATCATGTTTTGTACCCCGATGCCCCACTTTTTTCTATTCCTCCTAGAATTTTTGGCAGCAGTTGCTTTATCAAGAATTTACGCCTTGTTTGAGCAAACTTGACCCCAGATCTACGAAATATGTTTTTCTGGGCTACTCTCAGACTCAGAAAGGGTGCATATGCTATGACCCCTAGGCAAAGAAATGGTTTGTCAGTGTCGATGTCGTTTTCTTAGAGCATATGCCATTCTACTCTGCAGCAGGTCCACTTTGTCACCTGATCTATTGGATGATACCCCACTGCCTTTATCTGTTAATGTTGATGTGTCACCTACTATTGCTTCCCCGTATCCGCCACTGAAGGTGTATCAGCGATGATCGAAGGCTACAACTCCCTCTATGGCCCCTCCTACACCACATCCTACATCCTTGTCAACAGATCTTGCACAACCATAGGTACTCTCTGATTTAAATGTTCCTATTGGTCTGCATAAAGGAATTCGGTCTTGCATTTTACATCCTATTGGAAATTTTTGTTCTACTTCTAATCTTAGCACTAGCTTTGCCAATTTTACCTTTGCTTTATCAGTTGTCTCTATTCCTAAGAATGTTGCTCAGGCTTTACGCCATCCTGCATGATGCCAGGCTATAGACTGAAATCCAAGCCCTTATTGATTGTCATATATGGATTTAATTGACTATCCTGGTGATTGCTCTCTTGTAGGATGTCACTGGGTCTTTACAATCAAGTACCAGTTGGATGGCACTATTGAAAGACTAAAGGCACTACTTGTAGCCAAAGGCTATATTTAAACATATGGAGTCGACTACTTTGAAACCTTCTCTCCTATTGCTCATTTAAATTTTGTTTGTGTCCTTATTTATGTGGTTGTTAATAGTGATTGGCCCCTGTTTCAACTCGATGTCAAAAATGCCTTCTTGTATGGTGACCTGCATGTTGTGTTGTACGGGCGCTCGCCCAGGCGTTCACTTAGGGTCCAGATCCCAGGCGCTCACTTAGGGTCCAGATCCCAAGCGCCCAGCCTAGTTAGGCCTCTAGGCGGACGCTTGGGTGGCGCCTAGGCTGCTGCTGGACTTCTTTTGTACATTTTTATTTAGTTATCTACTGATTTGTGTTTATTTATGTACTAGTTTTGATATTATTTAATCATCTACTGATTTAACTTTATTTATCAATTGATTTAACTTTATTTATCAACTGATTTGTATTTATTGTATTTATTCATCTACTATTTGTATTTATTTATGTACTGATTTAGGAATTAATTATTCATCTACTGATTTATATTAGTTTATCAATTGATTTGTATTTATTCAACTACTTATTTGTATTTATTCATCTACTGAATTTATCCATCTACTATTTTTTTAATTTAGTTATCTGCTCATTTGAATTTATTTATGTACTGCTTTTGAAATTATATAATCATCTACTGATGTAACTTTATTTATCAACTGTGTTACATTATATATTTCCTATTTTACATAGCCTGTTATTTGTTTTGTTATTTCTCTTTTATATATGGACCTCTCTGTAATTCTCTCAGTTTTATATATATGAGGGTGCACCCATTGTGCAACCCTAAGCTTTCTGAAAACCCTAACTCTGTCACATGGTATCAGAACAGGTCGAATCCTAGCCGTCTTTCCCTCCCTCCCTCCCTTCTCTCTCTCTCTCTTCCCTCTCCGCCGCCCCCCCTCCCGCCCGCTCGCCGCCGCCAACAGGCCGCCGCCGGTTGCAGCCCGCCGGCCGCACAGCTGGCTGCCGCCGCTGGCAGGGTTGCCGCCCACGTAGGGGTCGTCCGTCTTCCTTGCATCGCTGGTCCTCTCCCGCTCGTGGCTCCGTCTAGCCTCCTGGCTCGGTGTGCCGCTAGTGCTTGAGCAACATAACCAAATTTTTTGGTTGTTGTTCGCACAGCAGGTGCACTGTCGGGTGGCCGTCTTCTACGGGACCACTGAGCCGCCTGTAGATCTGGACTAGTTTCGTCTTCAGGGGGAGATCGGAGAGTTGTTCGTCTGAGGGACAGCTTTCAGTTCGTGTTCGTCTGTGCCTGCCTGCCCGTGTAGGCTTCGGCCTCCGGGTTTCCTGCTACGCTTAGGCGTAGTTCGTATGTGAGAGGTCTGTGGTGATTTTGTGCCTGCTTCTGCCTGTCTGACGGCATAGTCCGTCTCCAGCCTATACCTGCCTGCCTGCGCTTGCCTTCCTTCATGTCCTCATGGCGTCTTCTGGAGATGATTTCTAGCGAGACTCGCGTCGTCAAGTTACCATTGTTAAACTTGACGGGCGCAATTACCAGCTTTGGGTGTGCTCCTTTGTGATATATGCCAAATCACAAGGGAAGTACTGTCATCTGATTCGCACTGGTCCGCCTCAGCCTGCAGAGAATGCGGGTGCAAAGGACGTCAAAGCTTTTGATGATTGGGTCCGTGACGACTCGACTGTGATGACATGGATTCTCAACAACATCGTTGAGAAGATCAGTGTCACTTTACTTCGGCTACCTACGGCGAAGCAGATGTGGGATCAGCTCGCCGGTACCTACTCTCACAGTCAGAATCCCAAGAAGGTCTTCGACATAACCAAGCAACTGGGGCGACTCCAATTCACGGGATCTGACATCTCATACTACTTCTCCACCTTCACCGGCCTATGGGGTGAGTTGGAGACTTACCACCCGCTGTCTACTGATCTGGCGACTATGCAGAAACAGCGGGGGGAACTACAGCTGATACAGTTTCTGAGTGGCTTGCCAGAGTCCTATACTGGTGTTGTGGATCAGATCTTGGCGAGTGATCCGCTCCCTACTCTGCAGGGTGCCTACCAGCGTCTCCAGCGCCTTTCTTCATCGACACCGCCTCCTCACACTGAGACTAGAGATTCGACTGTCCTGGCTGCTTGGGTCAGGCGTGGCCGTGGTCGTGGTCGTGGCCGTGGCCGTTCCACTGATGGTCGTCCTCCCTTGGGTACAGGACGGGGACGTGGACCTGTTGCTGGACGAGGAGCTCCTTCTGCTGCCCCATCTCCTGCTGCTGCGCATCCTCAGCAAGGACAACGCGTGAGTACCTTCTGTAGCCGGTCTAACCATATTGAAGAAAAGTACTGGGAAAAGTATGGTAAACCGGCTTGGGCCAATGCTGCTGCAGATTCATCGTCTACTGCTTCTGAGGGTGTTACTCAGACGCCTGCGCCAGAGACTGCGGGAGCGACCGCAGACTACATTCGTGCTGAGGTGGAACACCTTCTTAAGCGTGCTGGCTCTTCGTCTGCTGCGTCTACTAGTGGAGCACATGTTGCATACTCTGGTTATGATATTGCATTCTTGAGTTCCTCCTCACCTTCTACTTCTGGTAATATTAAATGGGTGATAGATTCTGGTGCCTCTACACATATATCTGGCAATAGATCTTTGTTTAAAACTCTATCTAAACCTGCCTGTAACTCATCTGTTATGCTTGGTGATGGCTCAAAGTCTTCGGTTTTTGGAGTAGGCGACATTATTTCTCAATTTTGGCTCAAGACTGCTTTATATGTGCCTAGATTTCCTCTGAACTTGTTATCTGTCAGCAAAATTTTACGGAGTTTAAAATGTAGCCTGACATTTGTTCCTGGTTCATGTGTTTTTCAGGACCTTCGCACGAGGACGAAGATTGGTGGGGGGTATGAAGGTGCTGATGGACTTTATTACTTGGACCAGTTACCGAGATCAGAGAAAGTTGTTGTGGTATCTGCTTTATCGGCTTCTGTTTCTGCACTGCAGTGGCACTACAGGCTAGGACATCCATCGTCAGAGAAGCTGCGTCATTTAGTTTCTGATATTGGCAGTTGTAATTTTCAGTGTGAATCTTGTCAGCTGGGAAAACAAACTCGTAATGTGTATCCTAGACGTAGTACTGTGAGCAGTAACAACATTTTTTATTTAGTTCACTCTGATGTATAGGGCCCATGCCATGTACCGAGTTTGTCTGGTTACAAGTATTTTATTCTATTTATTGATGACTTTTCTAGGACTACTTGGTTGTTTCTATTAAAAAGTAGGTCTGAAGTGTTGTCTACTATCAAGTATTTTTTTGTTGAAATAAAAACGCAGTTTGGTTTGCCTGTTAAAGTTTTCCGCACCGATAATGCTTTAGAATTTGTTAAGCAAGAAGTGGAGGTTTTCTGTAAATCTGTTGGTACGCTACACCAGACTTCATGTGTCTATACCCCACAACAAAATGTTGTCGCTGAGCGGAAAAATAGACACTTATTAGAAGATGCCAGGACTATCATGATGCATTCTCATGTGCCCCGCTCCTATTGGCCTGAGGCTATTTTGACTGCGTGTTTTCTGATTAATAGAATGTCATCGTCTGTTATTGGAAATAAGATTCCTATACAGGTTCTGCAACCTGAGACTTCTTTGTTTGTTGTGCCTCCTAGAATTTTTGGGTGTACCTGCTTTGTCAGATTACTTGGACCCACTTCTAATAAGTTGTCTCCTAGAGCTGCTAAATGCATTTTTCTGGGCTATTCTAGAACTCAAAAGGGTTACAGGTGTTATAATCCCAGTACAAGGAAATGGTTTACTAGTAGTGATGTTGTCTTTTTTGAAGATACACCATATTATTCTTCAGCAGGAGACAGTTTGCAGACAGACATTCTTGCCTCTCCTTTGCCTATTATTTCTGACTGTGTGCCTGACATTACTGACAGTGTGAACACTGAAAATCAAGATCCTCCACTTATTGTTTATCAGCGCAGGAATAGAACACCTTCTACACAAGTACCCCCCCAGACAACCAATCTTCTCCTCCAGAAGGTTCTGCTGCACCTGAGGTACATTCTGACCTTGACATACCTATTGCACTCAGAAAGGGTACTCGTTCCTGCACTTCTCATAGCATTGCTCAGTTTGTATCTATTGCTCATCTGAATACTCAATCTAGCAATTTTGTATATGCTTTGTCTGCTGTGGCTGTACCTAAGAATGTTCAGGATGCATTGAAAAGTACTGCCTGGACATCTGCTATGAAAGAAGAAATGAGTGCTCTTACTGACATAAACACTTGGGAGTTGGTGGATCCACCTCCTCAGTGTAAGCCTGTGGGCTGCAGGTGGGTATATGCCGTAAAATATCAACCTGATGGTACGGTTGAGAGGTTGAAAGCACGGTTAGTTGCAAAGGGCTATACTCAGACATATGGCATTGATTATTTTGAGACTTTTTCTCCTGTTGCTCGCCTTAACTCTGTCAGGATTCTCCTATCTGTTGTTGTGAATCTGAACTGGCCTCTTCTGCAGCTTGATGTGAAAAATGCTTTTCTGTATGGTGACTTGCAGGAAGAGGTGTATATGGAGCAACCTCCTGGGTTTGTTGCTCAGGGGGAGTCTCACAAAGTATGCATGCTTAAGAAGTCTATCTATGGGCTCAAGCAGAGTCCTCGTGCCTGGTTTGATAAGCTGAACAGGATCATGATTGATTTTGGTTTTCTGAGGTCACAGGTTGACCACTCTGTGTTCACAAAAAAGACTTCAGCAGGTATTACTGTTCTGATTGTATATGTTGATGACATTATTATTTCTGGCAGCGACTCTCTTGGTATTCAGGCTACCAAAGATCATCTGGGCAAGCACTTTGCTACAAAAGATTTGGGCAGACTTCGGTATTTTCTTGGCATAGAGGTCTCTAGAAACTCTAATGCCCTGGTGCTTTCCTAGAGAAAGTATGTTCTTGATATTCTGCAGGAGACTGGTACGCTTGGAGCAAGACCTACGGATACTCCTCTAGATCCCAATGTGAATTGGGATGATGATTCCTCTTCTGTGTTTGCTGATCATAAAAAATTCAGGAGGTTGATTGGTAAATTGATTTATTTGACTGTTACTCGTCCTGATATTGCTACTGCAATGGGCCTTCTTAGCAGGTACCATACTTGTTAAGGCGGACGACTAGTCGCCGCCTAGTCGCCGCCTAGTCGGTAAGGCATTTTGTAGGGGAGCGACTGGCCTGTCGACAAGGAAATTCAGTAAATTAGTCGGACCGGTCGGTTGACTAGTCGGCCGGTCGGTCGACTTATCCGCTTGGTCGGCTGTGGCTCTTCCTGGTCGGCCGCTTTGTTGTGTGGGACCAGATTTATATTTTTTTATAGTACTTCAAGTCAGCCGTTTTTGGGATGCAAGAAAAGAGAGCGGTCGTTGGAGTTCCTACGCACGCGAGCGCAAGACAGAACCCGTCGCCCGACGGAACGCACGGCGGAAACCGCACGCCGCTCGGCGCTCTGGTGGCTCTCTTCTCCGATTCTCCGGTGAGCAACGATCTCCGGCGGGTCGTCTACATCCTCTCCGGTGTTCTTCGGCGGAAGTCTTCTCTCTTGCTCGTGTCTCCCCTGTTCTACGGGAGGCTTTTCCCCCTACTACGTCTCCTACGTTCGGAGTTCGGACAAAGCCGACAAACTACGGTTTGTTTCTTCTTCTCTGCGACAGACTTACCTCGGATAAAGTTTCTTTCGTGGTCTAATCTTCCACGTAGCCCAAGTTTTTTGATCCTCTGTCTCCACATCCAAAGGCAACGGTAATCCTACGTAGTACATACTGATTTTTAATTTTTACATCTTAGTTGTATAGTCCACAAATATATTGAAAATAGTTTGGTTTTGTGTTGTTTTTGTGTGTATGTAGAACCAAAATCATGGAAGGTGAGGCGGAACTTCCGACACCGATTGGGGAGATTCTTCCACAATTTCGGGAGTTGATTAACGACCCCACCCGTAAGGCAAAATCGAAGGATCCAGGATGGAATTATGGTTTTTGGCCAAATTTATCTGATAAGAACAAAGTACAATGTGCTTTGTGTGGTCATGTGAGTAGTGGTGGGATCAACCGTTTGAAGCAACATCTCATTGGAGGGTTTTCTGATACTGTCAAATGTGCAAGATGTTCTCAAAATATACGTGATGAGTTGAGGAACTATAGAGAACATAACAAGAAGTGCAGGGTTGACACAACTTTCAATGATGACGATAATACTGTTGTTGATGTTGAGGATGCCGTCGATGGGGAGAATCATGTTCAACCAATAGTTGGTGGGAATAGGAAAATTCCATTTTCTGTTGGTTCTAAAGGGAAAGCTGTTGCGCAGGGCTATGTAGAGGGTTTTGCAAATCTTACTCCTGCTGAGTATGAAGCACAAAGGAAGGCGGGAAAAGTGCAGAAGACCATTGAGACTGCATTTAAGAAGGAAGCCTTACAGGTTGCATATGATAGTATTTCTGCCTTCTTTTATGATGCTTGTATACCCTTCAATGCAGTGAACCGTACATCATTTGAGGTGATGGTGGAAGCAATTGGACAATTCGGCAGAGGACTCCCTCCTCCTTCATACCACCAGATGAGGCAACCACTTTTGGAGAGACAATATGCAATGGCCAAAGAGTTGGAGTGGGAAAATGAAAAGCATTGGAAGTTGCATGGCTGCACTTTGATGTCAGATGGTTGGTCTGATAGGAGGCAAAGAAATTTAATAAACTTCTTGGTGAATACTCCTGAGGGTTCATTTTATTTATATTCTATTGACTCTTCTTCTGTTGTGCACACATCTGATTATATGTTCATTGTTCTTGATGAGGTTATTGAAAGGATAGGGGCTGAAAATGTTGTGCAAGTTGTAACAGATAATGCAACTAACTATGTAAGTACAGGGAAGAAGTTGATAGAAAAGAGGAGTCATTTATTTTGGACCCTGTGTGCTGCACATTGTGTTGATCTTATGCTGGAAGATATTGGTAAGATGAGAAAGTATGCCCCTGTTATCACAAAGGCAAGGAAGGTCACTGCCTACATATATCAACATGTCAGGTTGCACGATGCATTTATCAAGAAGAGTAAGAACAACACTGAGTTGATGCGACCTGGGGTCACTAGATTTGCTACTTCCTTTCTTACCCTGCAGAGCATGCTAGGCCACAGGGACACTTTGTTTGCCTTGTTCAATTCAACGGCTTGGGAGGAGAGCAGTTGGTCAAAGACAAGTACAGGGAAGATGGTATCTGCAACTTGTCACTCACGGGCATTTTGGAATGCAATTCAAGATTTATTGAGATCTTCACAGCCCCTTATGCAGGTTTTAAGACTTGTAGATGCAGATGAGAAGTCCACCATGGGCTATATTGCAGCTGCTATTGAGAAAGCAAAAGAAGAAATAAAGCTGAATTTTGCCCACAAAGAGAGGGATTACAAGCCCATCATAGATATTGTGGAGAAGAGATGGGCATTTCAGATGTCACGACCTCTATATGGAGCAGGTTTCTTACTTATTCCCTCATTGTATTACGAAGCTAGAGTGAAGAATGACCCAATGCTTGGCACATATGATTCTGAGTTTGTAGATTGCCTAGAAAAAATGGTTGAGGACAAAACAGTCCAAGATAAAATTTCAGCAGAGTTAGATTGTTACAAGGAGGCCCGTGGGATGTTTGGCAAAGATATTGCCATTCGACATAGAACTGTGAAGACACCACGTAAGTATCTTAAATTTATATTTTGTGGGTGGACTACTGTATTGTTGATTGTTGAACTTATTACTTAATGATTGTTCATTATAATTTGCTTCAGTTGCTTGGTGGGATGCATATGGGGGGCAGGCTCGAAATCTACAATGGATGGCTAAGCGTATATTAGGGCTTTGTTGCACATCATCTGCTGCAGAGAGAGCTTGGAGCACTTTTGACCTTGTTAGTCCTCTTGAAATAGTATTTGTATATAATAACTACATATATTTATATAAATATATTTTGAAATATGGTTTAACGTACTTTGTTACTTTTTAGGTTCATACAAAGAGGAGGAGCAAGCTTGAGGTTAAAAGAATGGATAAGCTTGTCTATATCCAATACAATCGCCAACTGCATTAAAGATTTAAGAAGAGGCGATTGGACAACTTGCAGAAGAGTTATGATCCCATTGCCCTAGATGATCTTGATTGGGGTAGTGAGTGGATGACAGGAGTTCCGGATGACCCTGTAGTTGCTCGAGGAGTGAGATTGAGTCAGGTTGACGCTGGCATGGGTGCATCTGAATATCAAGCTGGCCCTAACAGACCAAGGAGAGCTACTAGAGTTGTGCGAACTAGTAGGGACATAAATTTGACAAATGATGACACAACGGAGGAAGACAATGATGATGACACAATGGATGATAATAATTATAATCTTGAAGATGAAGGTGATCATGATGAAGAGGAGCCAGAGGATGAAGAAGAAGAGCCATTTGATTTTTAGTTCATTTTCTTCAGTGCATTTCAAACAACTTTAGACATGTTTTAGTTTTTATTTAAGTTCTGAATTTGAACAATATGAATGTTAGGTTGTTGGCTTTTTGCTTTGGGATATTTGTCATTCAAATACTTAGAAGTGTTTGCATTTGTCTTGTGCCAATTGCCTTTTATTTTAACCATTTAGTGGCAGCAATTCTACAAGTACTTCAAGTCTGAATTCAGAAAAGGTATGTCACTCAATCACTCTTATTCATTTTTATTTGTTGTGTTTATGACTGATTATTAACAAATATTGATTATTACTTCCTTAGATATGTATTTACATTAGTTTTCTTCTATATAATATGTTGTATGTAAGTATATAACTATATATATATTACTATACATAAAAAATTTATTTAAAAAACAACCCTACGCCTGGGCGGCCGACTAGTCGGCCTGGTCGGCCTAGTCGGCCTAGTCGCCCAAGAAATTTAGGGGACCGACTGGCCGCCTTGACAAGTATGGCAGGTACCTTGACAAACCCAAACAGTGTCACTGGGATGTTGTATGTAATATTCTGAGATACTTAAAAAAGTCGTCTGGCAAGGGACTTCATTATAAAAAGAATGGGCACTGTGTACTTGAAGGGTATTCTGATTCTGATTATGCAGGCAGCAAAGTTGATAGAAAATCTACCTCCGGTTACTGTACGTTTGTAGGTGGCAATCTTGTTACCTGGAGGAGCAAGAAACAGAATGTAGTTGCTAGATCTAGTGCTGAAGTTGAGTACAGGGCCATGGCCCATACTGCCTGTGAGTTACTGTGGGTGCGTTCTCTTCTGAAAGAGTTTGGGATTGAGTCGTCTTCGGCCATTCCTATGCACTGTGATAACAGAGCTGCCATCTTCATTGCAAATAATCTTGTCTATCATGAGCGCACCAAACACATTGAAGTTGACTGCCACTTCATCAGAGAATCTATTCTTGCTGGCAAGATATGCACTCCTTTCACGAAGTCAGAAGATCAAGTTGCTGATATTTTCACCAAGCTGCTGGCTAAGAAACAGTTCTGCAGATTGATGGACAAGTTGGGCATGATTGACATCTATGCTCCAACTTGAGGGGGAGTGTTACATTATATATTTCCTGTTTTACATAGCCTGTTATTTGTTTTGTTATTTCTCTTTTATATATGGACCTCTCTATAATTCTCTCAGTTTTATATATATGAGGGTGCACCCATTGTGCAACCCTGAGCTTTCTGAAAACCCTGACTCTGTCACAAACTGATTTGTATTTATTTATCCACTTAAATGTACTTATTCATCTACTTATTTGTATTTATTTATCTACTTTTTTTATCTAGTTATCTTCTGATTTGTGTTTATTTATGTACTGATGTTGATATTATTCAATCATCTAGTGATTTGACTTTACTTATCAACTGATTTAACTTTATTTATCAACTGATTTGTATTTATTCTATTTATTCATCTACTATTTGTATTTATTCATGTACTGATTCAGGAATTAATTAATCATCTACTAATTTATATTAGTTTATCAACTGAGTTGTATTTATTCATCTACTTATTTGTATTTATTCATCTACTGAACTTGTCCGTCTACTGTTTTTTATTTAGTTAGCTATTCATTTGAATCTATTTATGTACTGCTTTTGAAATTATATAATCATCTACTGATGTAAGTTTATTTATCAACTGATTTGCATTTCAATATGCACTTAATTGTATTTATTCATATACTTATTTGTATTTATTTATCTACTATTTTTTATTTAGTTATCTACCGATTTGTGTTTATTTATGTACTAATTTTGATATTATTTAATCATCTACTGATTTAACTTTATTTACCATAAATTTTACATATATCCATTAATTTAAAATATATATATATAAACGCCTGGAAACGCATGGGCCTCCGTCTGGCCGCCTAGGCTGCCTGGGCATCCCTAGGCAACGCCTGGACGCCTAGCCACCTATACAATCATGCCTGCATGAGGAAGTATATATGGAGCAACCAACTGGGTTTGTTGCTCAGGGGGAGTGTTCTACAGTATGCAGGTTACGCAAGGCTATTTATGGACTGAAACGGAGTCTACGAGCTTGGTTTGACAAATTAAGCCATATTCTTGATAAATTCAGCTTCCGTCGTTCTCATTATGATCACTCAGTTTTTATTAAGAAAACTTCCTCTGGTCTCATTATTTTGATTGTTTATGTTGATGATATCATCCTATCTGGAAGTGATCAAGTTGGCATCCAGGCTACTAAAGAATATCTGGAAAAACACTTTATCACTAAAGACTTGGGGAAACTGAGATTTTTCTAGACATTGAAGTATCCCGCTCTTCTTCAGGTATTTGATTATCACATGGGAAATATGTTCTGGATCTTTTGGCAGAAATAGGCATGCTTGGAGCAAAATCTACTAGTACTCCTCTGGACTCTAATACCAATTGGGATGATGACTCCTCTCTTCCTTACAAGGATAACCAACAATATCGTAGACTAGTTGGTAAGCTTATATATTTGACTGTTACTCAAGCTAACATATCTTCTGCATGTGTATTGGTTAGAAGATATATGGATAAACCCAGACAATGCCACCAGGATGTTGTGTCATACTCTGAAGTATCTAAAGAATTCTCCAGGAAAGGGCTTATTATACAAAAGACATGGGCGTTGTAAATTCATAGGATTTTTCGATTCTGGCAGGCAACAGGATAGATCGTAGATCTACATCTGGTTATTTTACCTTTGTGGGAGGTAGTCTTGTCACTTGGCGTAGCAAGAAACAAACTGTTGTTGCCCGTTCCAGTGTTGAGGCTGAGTATAGAGCTATGGCTCATACTACTTGTGAACTATTATGGGTTCGTGGTCTTCTAAAGGAGTTTGACATTTATGATCCTGATCCTATTCCTATGTATTGTGATAATAAAGTTGTTATAGTCATTGCCCGCCATCAACATTTCATGAGCGCACCAAGCATATAGAGGTGGATTGTCATTTTGTCAGAGAGACGATTTTGTCTGGAAGGATCTCTACTCCATACACTCATACTTCTGATCAAGTAGCAGATATCTTCACTAAGTTGCTTCCCATGTTGCCATGGTAGACAAGCTAGGCTACTAAAGTAATTTCTTAGTTATTATTAGTAAGCATTAATGGATTATTACTACGTCCTAAGACAAGAAAAGATCGTTTGAGAAACAATTATATCAAGAATAAAGTGGGGGTGGCGAGCATTGAGGACAAGTTGTGCGAGGGCCGACTCCGATGGTACAGACATGTGCAATGCAGATCGACGAATGCGCCTATACGAAGCAATGCTATTGAGTCAAGCACAATAAATAGAAGAAGAGGAAGACCTAAATTAACATGGGATGAGCTTATAAAGAGAGATTTTGAATCTCTACATCTCAACCAGAATATGGCCCATGATAGAGCTGAATGGAAACGAAGGATCCATGTAGCCGACCCCAACATAGTTGGGACTGAGGCTTAGATGATGATTAGTGAATTATTATTGAATTTAATTGCATGCTAAATTACTTTGAGTCTTTGATTTTCTTATATATCTAATTAGATTTCTACAAATAATTTTCTTTGCCATTGAAAACAATATGATAATCAATATATTGTGCAACGAAAATGGGTAGCTACAAAACCAATGCAGAAATCGCGTATGATGACAATAGATTTACAATGCATAATGACTTATGCTTTTAGATAATATACAAGAAAATTGAAATTATAGAAAAGTGTCCTGTCAGTAGTGGGTCAAATAGTTCTCCAGTAGACTTTATTATTTTGCAAAAATTGGAGCCCACATTAGGAAAAAAAAATACTAATATGATATTATCGACTTTAATTACACAACAAAACCAAAGAAAATGACATTCTTTTGTACAAAAATAGACATAAACTAAACAGATCTTGATAGCACTAACTCATGTGCAGTAACTTTTAAGAAAAGGTGGAGGTCAGAAAGGTGTAAAAGGGAATCTTGGAGGAAAGGACCAGGAGAGGATGACATAGAGGAAAGAGCAGGAATATAGAAACAGGGAGTTGATGATAGGACCACAGCGGCAACAACGGCTCCAACAGCCTCAGTCCCCAATTGGTCGCTCAGCCCCAAAGACACCTGTGCCCAGCTGCCCAGGATGAGCTGCAACCTGCTATAGAGTCTGCTTGCACCTACACTCGATTCCTCCAACTTTCCCACTACTCGTTTGTTTCCTCAAAACGACAAGATCAGCTGGCACCTTATACTCCTTTATCTTCTATTAATAGCAAGCCGCCACAAATGGTAGTATTGATTACTTGCCAGCTTAATTGTGCATTAGTTCCCTGTTTAGTAGGGACCTGCCACCGAGGAGGTCCCCTTTTATCACTATTGATTGCTGGCAATTACCACCACATCCTATTGTATCACATGTGCCCCTGATACCTGCTATCTTGGTATCCGAGGCATATCCTCCGCCGTGCTTGACACTTGTCACCCACCCACCCAACCCTACTACCACCATGAACCCTGACCAGCTACAAGAGATCCTCTAATTAGGACATGCAAACGAATCGAGTCAGATCGGGTCCTAATCCGTAAAGTGAATTTTGGGTCTAATTTGGGACCTAAATTGAGTTTGTATTAGAAAGTTTATGCAAGCTGTAAATTTGTGAAATAGTTGATTGTAGCATTGTTTATAGAGCATGCCAAAAAATGTTATGCAGTATCAATATTTAATAAATCTTAATAAAATTTCACCAAAACACACATTTTGGGTCATTTCAGGTTACTCTCAGGTTGAACGGATCGTGTTCAGGTTATTCAGGTCCCTACAAACTAAAATTTGCACATATGGTTGAATTTCGTTTGGGACGAAATTAGCATTTTCGGGTCATTCTGGGTCAAAATTTCGGGTCGGTCGGGTCTGAGATTGCCATCCCTACCTCTAGTGCTTGAGCAAATGCATAGTTTTACACCCAGCAAATCACTAGCGTCTCCAGTGATGCGAAGGTGCTTTCTGGAAAATCCAACAAGCTGCTCCAGGAAATATCATGCCTCCCATGGTCCCCCACTGCTACGTCAACTCCCTCACCTGACCTAGAGCCTCGGCCATACCACAGAGATGTTTTAAGCTTGGTTGAAGCATTACAAACATCTCTTTGACATTAGTGAGATCCACATCAACACAAAGAAGGTGAATCTTGCCAGAGTTCATCTCGAGTTGAGACTCTTCACTAGTTCATGGCAAACACCAGTGTCAGCTTCAACTGTCCGTGGGCAATCTTCAAGGAGGACATCGAGAAGCATTTTGTCTCCGTTGAGCATAAGGGGTCGCGCTACCACCTCAGTCTTAGTTTCCAAATGGATGCAATCGAGGAGCATCTTAAGGATTTGATGCCCTCTTGAACCTCTTACTGTCTTCCGGGACACTTTAATTATGTTCTTCTCCAGCTATCGTGGGGATCCAGTGTGAATTTCGCCTTCAGAGGAAGAGGAGGGGGGTCAACAAGACGGACACTTCAAGGTCGTTGAATGTGCTATGATTGTGGACCAGTTCTCTACAGACAAACACCTTCTATCCTACTCCCCAGCTTTGTAAGAAAAATCTCTAACTTTTTGGAGAAGTCACATTTGTCGACCGAATGTTCTCCCCAAATAAAAATGCAAGTCGACGATTTTCCCAACTTTTTATGATTTTCCCAACTTTCACGATCATTTTAATATAAACCTTCTCAAAGTGACAAGTTTAGTGATCCACTTATGTCAGCCTGACCTAGACAAACATAGCACATCCCCCCTCTTTCTTTCCCACAAAAGTGATTTCATAGGTTTCCTTCATTTTGCAACACAACAGCCTCTTACATGTTTTATGAGATATTAGAATCTAAATGTTTCCATAATAAACACACGCATTTCCATATAGACATATATGTGCAAACTTACAAATTCATACATATATATACATATACTATATGCAAAGACACGTGTGTGTGTACATAGCCGACTTATTCTCAATTTCCCGATTCGTTGTCCAATACCTTTTTTCCCAAATTTTCCCAAATTTTCCCCAATTTTCTCAAATCATTATCTTTTCAAGGAAGCTGAACATTTGTCGAACCCAAATTTGTCATTATGCTCCCTAGCCATAAAGGCCGAAACCCAAGCCGGATGGAAGCGGAGCTCCTTCGTCCAAAACCAGCATTACCGTCCAACGCCTACCACAAGCTAAGAAGGAAGAGCATCGATCAAAAACCTCTACTACAATCTCCCAGAGAGCTACTTTAAGGGCCATAAAATAAACAGTCTGACCTCTTCCTCATTGTTTTGGATGACAAGGACAAAGATATGTGTAGCACCAGACCATGGTGACAGGGACACTATCCAATCCACTCACAAAGTTCCACCTATTTCCTCGGCCATTGACAAAGGAGTTGATAATGACACCATCAGGCATTCAGGAATCCCCGCCCTTAAGCAGGTGGTGGTCCTGATTAACTTGAGACCACTCAAAAAAAATTTGAGCTACAAGCACTCCCCAACATGCTCCACACATGCATCATGCATCTTGACCCAGTGGCGGAGCCACATATGGGCACCCTGAGGCACGTGCCTCACCCAACATTTAAGGAAAATATTGTATAATATAGTGGTGGGCCAGATTTAATAGAAATAGAATAGTATCCTAATACAGTTGCGATTCTGCAGCCACGGAAACTGTGTACAAGTCCGACTTGTATCGGACGCCTCTCCTTCCTTTTTCTATTAGACGGTTCGCGTAATCGCGTCCCAATATAAAAGTTCCGCCACGCCTCTACCCAAAGTTACTGTCTCTCCGGTCTTATCTCTGGAGTCACTGTGAAACTGCAGGCAGAAACAAACCGCGGAAACGCAGTCCAACACTGACGCTTGTTGCCTTGCCGCTGCGGAGACGCGTTGAGGGGCAGTGTGTAATCACCTTCCTGCCTACCTACCTGTCCGCCGCAATAGGGATAGTAGCAACAAGCAACAATTGCAATATTCCAATAGCCAAAGGCACAAGTACCTTTCTGCTGCGAGAGATCGTCTAATCATGTGGGTTGGTTATGTTTTTAATTTATTTTCCAGATTGTCGCTTCTCGTTTTATTTGCTCGTTTGCTTTTTTTTTAATTCTTCTACTGTTCTACAGATTGATCGATTAGTATAGTAACTAGTTATCTTTTAACTTTAATTTCATGTGCTCTCGTCAAGTCAGCAATAAGTAATTCAAGATCTATCTTTTATACATAGACACACTAAAATTCAGATTTCTAATTAAGAATGATCTTCCCAGTTAAGATATAATTGCCATTGATACAATTTTTCTACACATGATTGTTTAGTGAATGTAGAAGAACCACAATTTTGGGAGACAAATTTGGTCTGCGTTTTTTTAAATTTAATTAGTGGATACATATTGTTTTAAGTATTCCACCTCCTTATGCAATTCTTGGTAGGAATAATGTCAAAATTTAGTTCTCTACCATATATGACATATTAATCTTTACTTGTAGACTCATGGGTCTGGTTATTTCTACATACTATATGTGTTGTATTGATATCTTCTCCTTTTATTCATTTATGATTATTTAAATAGGAATCAATCAAAGATGGATAAATTTGTAACTAAGAAAACATCTTGTGGTGGAACATCACTCAATGAAAAAGAATGTGGGTCGAGTAAGGAAGTAGATGATTCTATGTTGATTTCTCAGCCTGATTCTCAAAGATGCGACTATGGACTTGATTTTAAAGCAGAAAATATAATAACTGATCCTGGAGTTAGACCCCAAGTTTCTCATTATCATCCTAATGTGCAAGATGTGGTTAGAAGGGCATACCTCACAAAAGGACCTTGCCAACCAAAAAGATATGTGTTCCCAACGACAACTTATGGATCTAAGAGGCGTAAATTTGTGCTAAGTTGGTTTGATGAACATAGTAATTGGTTGGAATATAGCATTGCTAAAGATGTAGCATTTTGTCTACTTTGTTATGTTTTTCCCTCATCTCACACTGATCCATCATTTATCATTGATGGGTTTAGATACTGGAAAGACAAAAAGAGACTCGATAATCATGTAGGCGGGCCAACTAGTCCTCATAATACAGCAAAAGAAAAATGCCAAGCCCTAATGAATGATAATCAACGTCTAGCTGTTCTTATTGCTAAGCACACAGAAGAACAAAAGAGTGAATACCGATTGCGGTTGAAAGCCACCATTGATTGTATAAGATTTCTTTTAAATCAAGGTTTGGCCTTTCGTGGGCATGATGAGTCTGAGGCTTCTTCTAACAAGGGCAACTTTCTTGAGCTTCTCCATTGGCTTGCAGATCAAAGAGATGACATTAAGCAAGTTGTACTACACAATGCTCCTGAAAATCTAAAACTCACGTCTCCTGATATTCAGAAAGATGTCATTGGTGTCATTTCAAGTCTAGTTTCTGAGGATATAATTTCTGATATCTCTTGTTGTGATGGTCTATTTACTATCCTTGTTGATGATTCACGTGATATATCAATCAAAGAACAAATGGCCATAGTTCTTCGTTATGTTGACATGAAAGGGATGATTATTGAAAGATTTCTCGGTTTGGTGCATGTTACTGATACCAGTTCTATGTCACTGAAAGTAGTTATAGATGTCAATATGTCATCTTTAGTAAATTTGGGTTGAACATCAATAGTTTGAGAGGTCAAGGCTATGATGGTGCGAGCAATATGAAAGGAGAATTCAACGGGTTGAAAGCCCTCATACAGAGAGAGAATCCTTGTGCATTTTATGTCCACTGTTTTGCTCACCAATTACAGTTGATACTTGTTTCAGTTGCGGAAAATCACTTGCAGGTGGCTTGTCTATTTGAAACAGTTCATCAGGTACTTCATTGTATTGCTGGCTCGTGTAAGCGGACTGACTACCTTCGAGCTCAAGAAGTTGATAGAGTGACCATCGCACTTGAAGAATGTCAAATTTCTTCTGGAAGAGGGAAAAATCAAGAACTTGGAGTTAAACGAGCAGCCACTACTAGATGGGGTTCACATTATAACACTTTAGTTAACTTAAGTGTTATGTACCCATCTGTTGTCAAGGTTTTACAAATTCTTATTGAAGATAGTGAGTTGGCAAAACATCGAGCAAAGGCTCACAAGCAACTCTTAGATATGGAGACTTTTGATTTTATATTCATGATGCTTTTAATGAAAAAACTCCTTGGAATAACACATGAATTGTCAAATGCATTGCAGCGAAAAGATCAGGATATTGTGAATGCAATGAGTCTTGTCAAGACAGTTAAGATGCAACTGAAAATTTTAAGAACTGACGATGTTGAATGGGAGTCTTTCAATGACATGGTTAATATTTTCTGCACAAAGTATGATGTACCACTAATGAATATGGATGATACCTATGTTATGCCAGGCAGAGCAAGACGTGGCCATGAGGTTAAGAGTAACCTTCATTATTTTTGATTTGATATATTTAACACTGTGATAGATTTGTTACTGAATGAGCTTAATGACCGTTTCAATGAGAGTAACACTGAGTTGCTATTGTGTGTTGCTTGTCTTGATCCATGTAATGATTTTTGCGCATATGAGGAAGACAAGTTAGTTAGACTTGCAGAATTTTATCCATCAGATTTCAACTTACAAGATATTGAAAGATTAAGATGTCAGCTTGGTAATTACATATTTCATGTTCGTCATAATACTTCCTATAAAGAGCTAAGCGGCCTCACAGAACTTGCCCAGAAGATGGTATTGATGAAGCAAGATAAAGATTTCCATTTAGTTTATCGTCTTCTAAAGCTAGCAATGCTTCTTCCTGTGGCTACTGCATCGGTTGAAAGAGTATTTTCTATGATGAAAATTATAAAACATCGTTTGCGGAACAAGATGGGTGATGAGTATCTCAATGATTGTTTGGTGGCTTATTCTGAAAGAGATATTTCTAAAAATCTTGAAACAGAGGCTATTATACAAAGATTCCAGACCATGCGAACCAGACGAGGATCTCTTTGATATATATTGTAAAATTTTGATATTGAATGTCATTCTTATATATATATATATATTTAATTTTAAATTTTTTAAATTTAAACATCATTTTCATATATTAACAAAGATTGTGTTTACAAAAAAAAATTTCATTATACACTTGTGCCTCACCCAGGTTGAAATCCTGGCTCCGCCTCTGTCTTGACCCATCAAGTTGGGTAGGCAACAGTGCACTTAGGTATATAGCCCATGGCATATCCCTCCTCATCTCCTTGCAAGGGCCGGAATGACTTCATTTACATTATGATCTTGGATCCCTAGGATGTCTTCCTCGGAGTATACTGACTTAAACAACAGGTTCATCAACTTGGAAGTTTGTCAAAGAGATGGTTTACTTAGTGAAGCATCACCCCCCCCCTCATAGTCTTTGACGAGCTAAGAATTTCCCCCCACGAAACCACATGACTATCATATTATCCTGCTCAATGAGCCCAAACTATCTCAGGACCACCTACCAATGCCCACGCTTCTGAAATTTAGGTGCAAGTGTTGCTCCAGCAAGGATAAATCAGGCAATAGAAGTATTTTTTCATCTCCAGCTCTCCTTATCCGCAAGGCTGATGGTAGTTACTGGCCTGCCTCAATTACAGAGCCCTCAACAAACAAACAGTCCACGAATGCTTCCCCATTGCCCCATCGATGAGCTCCTCAACAGGCTGGCGAGCACCAAACTCTTCTCCAAGATGGATCTCAAATCTGACTAACATCAGCATCGATTTCATATGCTAATGCTCAGAAAAATATGCTCATTTCATTCCCCTAAAACAACCCCTAACTTCTGACATCTTCATAACAAACATGATTAAGTTCCATGGTGTACCAACAACCCTAGTGAGATACGTAGATAAGGTTTTCCAAAGCAACTTCTTCCATGAATTGTTTATTTTCGTAAGTACCAAACTATGCTTCAGAATATCACCCCCAATGGGATGGTCGGACTTGAGTCACCAACCCATGACTTGAAACGCATTTTTGCAGTTACAGCTCCTCCATGACAAAGCATTGGCTTCACTGCCTGGCGCGGAAAGAACTCTGGTATACTACATGTTGGTATTCTGCCACATACCGGCCAAGTACAAAGTTTCTAAACCCGAGCTCCACCATCCATCACCTCCTATATGTGGCACATTCAAGTTGCCCGCGCTAGAAGAAATGCTCCAAGCCAGCGGCAGCGTTAACTCATCTCAAACACTTGCTAGCCCACACACAGAATAGTCTGCAAGAAGAAGATTGTGTCTTGCTGAAACTTCAGCCATACTGCCCAGCTTTGGTCACCGATCGCCCAAACAACAAGATAGCGATGGCACACTCTTTCCATGCTCGGATTGTGTGAGTGCAGTGGCATATAGTTTGCAACTCCCGCCAGTTGTAGAAGAACCTTTTCAGTCTTCTATATCTCCCAAATAACGAAAGCTACAACTGCCAGCTGTGGCTGCCTGTACCCACAAGCGTCTACGGCCAAGGGCAATGACGAATGCGGATTGCTTCCCCAGATAAAATGTGTTAGTCCCCTATTTCGCAAGGACCGTCAGCTAGCCGGAGCTTCACATTTATCACATTCGGCCGTCGGCGATTGCCATCGCGTCCTACTAGTCTACGTCACCAAAGCCCCTAGTAGCTACCAGTACAGAACGAAGGAGAGCGAACCAGGGAGACGTGTGGGAGGAGGAGGAGGTTTACCTAGTCTCGGCCTCCTTGAATAAAAGAGAGACTGGTCACTGTGAAGTTGGGAGGGTTGCCCAGTCTCCACACCGCTGCCTTGAACAGGTGAAAGAATGACCGCAGTCTCCAGTTCCGCTAGGTAAAGCAGCGGTTGCTGCTGCTCACGCCATGGAGAAGCACCGGCGCCAAGAGAAGAGCCCGGCCTATACGTGAACAATTCCGTCGATTCCTACCGGTGCCAGTGTCAAGCAACAAACGGTCGCGGGCAGAAATAGATAATGAGAGCGCGGTGGGAGGAAAAACTATTGTCGGCCATTTTCGTTGCTTTGTTGTTTTCGAGGATGAATCGTAAGGTTGTGTTTGTTCTTTTATAGTTTTAAGTTTCATTAACATATGTACGGCTTTTACTAAACCGAAATGAGAAAAAGGATTGGAAAGAGGGAGGGAAAAGTTTGCAACATAGTCATGCCTCATATATTACTAGAAGAAAACATATCTTATGAATGTGAATTACATTTAAATTACATTGAAATGAACAAAATCAAATTACTCATACGAGTTGTGTATTTAATTATTTTATATTAAATATCTTTGGACATAGATTAGTTTTTAGTTTCATAAATCTTTTCAAGTTATGAATCTATTGAATTAGTATTGAGTGAAATTAATTTTTCAAAATAAAAAGTAGATATTTTTTAACATACTAAGGAGTGAAATCAAATAAAAACTTAATTTATATGCACCTAATAAACTATTTGTTTTCAAAATGTGTCATTTTACGATTCGACAATTTCATGCCCAACAATAACACAAATATGCATGCATCTAGTTCAAATTATATATAACTAATTTAAATTTGAATAGATACTTACAAAGAAATTTCAAAATATATAACTATGTATAATGTGTAGTTTATTAAAAAAGTATTTACTGTAAAAGATGATATATTTTTCTGACTAGACTAATAAATGTAGAATGTTGTTGTTGTTGTTGTTGTTGTTGTTGTTGTTGTTGTTATTATTATCATTATATATATAGGCGTTCCTAAATATATTTTAGTAAATAAAGAAGATGTGGTGTATGTAGTAACTAAAGAAAGAATTATGAGAATATCAAAAATAAGTTGCTTAACATGGACATTTTAAATCAAACGACATGCATACATTTCAAATAGTATATTCCTAGGAACATAAGCGGTTTTTAAAACGAAAATTATGAATTCATTACAATTTATTTAAATTTAGATATTCATTGTGGTTCCAAACATATGTCGTTGTGTTGAACTAACTGTGTATATTTATATGGAGATGAGAATATGATTAATAGCATAAATATTTGATTTTCTGAATATTTATTGAAACATGAAAAAGGAGTTTGTGAATACCAACAAACTTGGTGTGGTTGTGCATCCAACTCAATTGATATGTAGTTAATGTGGATTTACATATCCTTTAGCACATGCGGGATTTTCCAAGTGTTGTTTCAAATGATGCTCATTAGACAAGTGTCAAGGGATTGTTTTCAATGTAGTTTTAAATGAATTCAAAGTATCAACGATAACCAATATGAGGGATCATTTACATGGTAAGCTTTAGATACTACAAAATATAAATGAGTTGTGTAAACACGATTTTCTAACACACACCAAATAAAGGAGTTTGAAAGGAAAAATAAGTTGAGCACAATATATGTTGTGGTTAAAATAGGAGGAAGCAGCTATAATATTGATAATTTAAATGCATTCTCACGGTAATAAACAAAATAATGTCATGGCCTTTTTTCATTTACATGTAGTTAAAGAAGTTTAAACTAATTAAAGATTATTTGAAAATTCTTGTGAATTCATTTAACATCAAATGTTGAAGTTCAAGTAAAATCTCAGACAGCGTATGGACATAACAATATTATCATTTGAAAAAACATGGGTATCTATTATTATGCATGAGATATGCGTGAAAGGCGTATAATCTCGTGCAAATTTAATGTCGACATGTTCTTTTAGTTAAATATTTCACTATTCTAGTTAAGGAAGTTATATACTAAGTTAAATAAGTTGTTAAAATAGTCTCTAGCATTGCTTTCAAAATATAAATAAAAAAATATAGAGGTTTATTTTCACTATGTGTTTGATCTATAGTTAGTGGGTTTAATGTGACCCTTCCTACAAAGGCTCTTAAAAAAGGTGATAACATATGCCGACATTTTACATAATTTATCATTTTGTACATGTAAATAAGTATGTTACCACTTTAGTAAAAATTAATTACATAACATCGAAGAAATATGTTCAAATCGTATCCTGTTTCAACGTGTCGTGGCTTTTGTAAAGAAAAGACAAGGTAACATGCCACCACATGTCTACTTCCTAGATTATCTTGTCGAGATGGCTCTAAAGTGACATTATCTTGAATGATTTCTACAAACCAAAAAAAAGATAGCAATTTATATCAACAATTGACTGGTTTTTTGGTATCTATAGTTAAGTATGTCATGGCTCTAAGAAAAAAATTGTGCGACATGTAGAGCAAGCTATTTAAATAGCATCCAACAACATCATTTGTCACTTCTTTATAAAAAAGACATAGAGGTGACTTGACACCATGTGTCTGGTTGAGGTGTTACTTTGATAGGTTGGGTCTAATGTGACATCATAATGGAGTTCTCAAATAAAAAAATGACAACACATGTCAATAATTCACAATATTTTTTTACCTATAATTATGTTCATCACCACTTCAAATAAAGATTCCTATCAAATAGTGTCCCTCACTAACTATTGTCATTGTTTTTATAAAATTAAAGATGTAGGGTGACTAGCCACCACGTGTCTGGTCCTAAGATTACTCTGTTGAAGTAGGTTTAATGTGAATTTTTCTCCTCAATCAGATAAAAATTGGCATTATATATTAGTAGTTCATATGATTTTTCTTGTATATATAGTTATGTTTGTCACTTCTCCTTGTAAAAAGAAGTTGCATACCAAATAAGTTAAAGTTGTTCAAACAATGTCAACCACATTTCCACTTTTATGATAAAATAAATAAGAACTGCAATAGTTTCAGTTGAAGTGACAGTACCACTTTTGAAAGAAGAAAAATCAGCAAAAACAAGTTGATTCAATAGTATTTGCACACTAGCTCTTAGTTGTCATGTTACAAATACATACCTTAAACACCGCTGCAATATGTTTTTCTTAGTAAAGAATGATACTTTATAATATCATACAAAGAAGACTACATCACGGGAGCACAAAGTGTCATATAAAAATGAGGTTGAATTTGGGATGAACACATGGGAAAATAATCAACCAAGTATATAAGCATAATGATGCATTAGGAAGGGAAAATCTTTAAGTTTATATACCTATCTCAGTGAAGTAGATAAGTTCACTTCGGTAAAAAGGGGACTTTGATAACATAGTCCCCAACGTCTAGTAACTTAAAATTTTAGAGGAGGAGGAGGCACTCTTTTACATGCAAGTCCCAGTTTTGCAGAAGCAAACATCCAAAATAGGAACGTATACCATGCAATTTTGATTTTAGTAGGTTCATGGTGAGGTTTGGTAGGTTGGTGAATTGTTAAGGATAGAGGAAGCATCATATGCAGTGTCATGCATCTTAACATAAACTAGGGTAGTTGGGTTGTCATGCGGTATTGTGGCATGGCGTTTTCTTGGGATGATTTTGATGGAGGAGTCTGCAATAGTAGAGATCATTATAGACACATCATACAATATCACTTTAAGAATTGTATATGTTTGTAAGGGAGTGGCGTATATATTGTTGAATAGTTTATTGTTTCTCTCCAACAATATGTGCCAGAGACAAAAGTTGGGGGTGTTTTTTCTGTCTATGAGAGGTTGAGGATGTAGTTGACAAAAAATATTGTGTCAAAAGTTATGAAGATGTCAATAATGAGAGGATGTTAGGGATTGTTAGGCTTAATGTATACCAGATATGTGATGAAAAAAAGCACAATAGAAAGGTGTGTTTGGGATATTATAGGATGACCCAACAAAGCATGAATGGAAAAAACCCATGAATGTTTCTAGTATATAGGTTAGGGACTATTAAGAAATTTTCTTGAACACAATCACGGATGAAAGTCTGACATTAGGTCTAATCCTAAAGGACCAAAAGTTTTCTTGTGAAACGCATGCATGATCCTATAAAGGATAAGAAGTCGTATGTATACTTGATGGACAATGTTGGAGCCAGAGCCTGATAATAGTTGGGTTATTTTGTGGAACAATTATGATCATCTTGATAACATCAAAAGTGTAGTCTGGGATGATAGCAAATATTAGTATTTTTATGTTGTTTGTTTTGTGACTGGGGACTAATATTGTGTCTTTGAAAGGGGGATATGTAGAGGGGAGTGATTAGCGGTGTTTTGATCAAAGGAAAGGTTTTATTCAAAGAGAGGGTCTAAGTAGAAGGAATATTTATGTTTGTTGTTGATGAGGTCAATGGATAAGATCTAATGTTTGTTTTTGTGTTTTGAAAGTGTTTTCATAAGAATGAGCACTTATATGTTGGAACAATAGCCCAAAAAGGTATTTTTTATAATATTTTTTGTTTGCTACAGCGCATCAAGGGGAATCTTATTTTTTGAAGAGGGTGAAGACAATCCTAACAACATACCAAGACGCCATGTTAGAGAGATTTCTAACACCTCAAACTCATGTTGACTTGGAAAAGTAGATTGTATCCCAAGCTATTGGGTAAATTTTTGTGTTGTTTCGGGAAATTCCTATGTAGTTTATCAACAATGTGTTTGATTTTTGTGGGAAAGGAGAAAGTTGAGGAAATTGTGTTAAGAAGATGTTAATCAAAACCACATGAACAACTAGGGATAGGGAGAGACTGGCTCATCCACAGAGTTTACTTTTAAAGGAATCTATCGTGGGGTTTAAGATGGTGGTCTTGAGTGTATCGGGAGTAAGGGGAGATCCTAGGTATTTCTTGGGGAAGGTTTCAATGTTGTATTAAAATATGTAGCCAAACATTGATTGCTTAGTAGGTGGAATATGACAACTACTAAGGAGGACTTGTGTAGTTGATTTTGAGACCAGATATGGTTTGATAAATACATAGTATTATTTTGATGTTGGTAACGTTTATGGTGGTAGGTTCAATCAGAAATAGGGTAGCGTATGTGAAATGTATGGAGGGTTAGGTTAGATTTTTGGATTTTTAGAGGGTCACTTATATTTGATGAAGTTTCTAGTTGGTGGAATCCACTGAGGCATTCCATGGCTACAATGAAGAGTTGTGGGGGAGAGTATCACCTTATTTGAGCTTGTTGGAACTTTTAAAAAAGCCACACAAGCACCATTGAGGATAATAAATAAAGACTAGTGGGTACACAACCATCAATCCAGTTGAGCCAAGTTTCTGGAAAGCAATGGATCTAAAGTATTTTTCTTAGGAAAGGAATTTTTTGTGATGAAAGGCTTTGTCAAAATCTATTTTTAGAATGGCAAGGTTGTATTTTCCTTGGGGGATAGTGAATGATTTCATTTGTTGTAAGAAAGGACTCATGACTGTTTCAACCTTTAACTAAGGAAACTTAGCTTTTCTGAGATGATATGCTTCAATTTTATTGCAGTCTAGAGCTAAGGAATTTAGTTGTGCTCTTATATTTATACCTAAGAAGGATAGTGAGCCTATATTCTTGTATGAGTTTTGTTTTTATGTGGATCGCATCTAGGTGTGTAGCATTTAGTCTGGTTAGAGACTGTATGGGTTTTGATGACAATGTAGTGCTAAAATTCTTTCTTTATGGTATCTAGTATGAGGTGTAGAATGATCGAGAGAATTCATTAGAGCTAGAAGATTTGTCTCAATTGATAGCTTGTATGGTGGGCCAGGTTTCTATTTGTTGTAAAAGGAGATTATGGGGAGTTCATATTAGGAACATACTATCATGAAAAAAAATTATTATGGAGAGAAAAGGGAATGTGATCATTGATTGGGGGTATTGGTCAAGGAGATATGAAAGTGCACAACAACATGGTTTATTGTATCTGATTTGTTGTTGTTTTAGTTTCCATTGATAAGCACAACACAAATGGGGTTGTGTATTATATGTGATGAGCATTTTCCATGGAGAATGTAATGTTATGATCATCTTTTTTATGCCTTTGTATATTTTATCCTTATTTCTAGTAGATTTCTTGGTGAAGGAAGAGATCTTGTATGGTATATTGGGTTGAGGATACTTGGATTGGGTCATTTGAAATCTATTGAGATGGCCTCGGGCTTGTAGTTTTTCTATGTGTGAAAAAGTGGCATTTGGTTTGTTTGATAGAGTACTAAAGTTATGGGAATCCCAACATTTAAGGGCATGATAGTAGGGTTTTAGTTTTTTGTTCAAAAGGGTCACATATTTAGGACTTACAATATTGGGGCTAGGTGAGATGGAGTTAAGGTTTTCTTAATGATGTTGTCAAGTCCGTTTTTTGTCTATGTTTGATCTTGTGAAAGGATGAATTTAATGATTCCATAAGCCAGTTAGGTTTATATAAGACCCTAAGGATCTAGGGAAATGGTTGGATTTTATTACATTTATGTACACTAGAGTCAAAATTCGTTTTTATGTGAATTTTAAGTCATTGAAAGTGGTAATATTTACAGTTAGACCAAGATGGCCTACTAAGAAATAGTGCTTCTTATATTTGTAGGTCAAACTATAAGATTGCTTGAGTGTCAATTTAGCGAAACTTTAGTTTTACATATGGGTAGTCATAATAACCTAATTTAGTATCCTAGAATTTTTTGAGAAGTAAAATGTGTCTCAAAGCACCTTAATCAAAGTCATGGTTTGAGTAAAGAAATCTCGATTGAAGTATGAGTTTGATTGAAGTAATCAGTAAAACGCATCTCATTTTTTTTACTTGACCCAATGTATCTATTGACCAAGGACTCTTATAGAGGCTCTCTTAGGATAACCCTAACCCATAGCTATACATAAGGACCATATTTGATCACTTCGGCACACACTTAAGCAATAGAAAACTTTGAGAATAGGTTTTCGTATGGTTTTGCCTTATTGAACCATTTTTAGTCAACTGGAGCTTATCCTACATCAAAAATATATCATGATATCTTGAAGAGATCATATAATAAATTCTCTTTCTTGTGATTCTAATTTCCTACTTCCAATCTCTTTCCTTGTTTAAGAATACTATTAGAGGTGCTTCACATAAATGAAGTAGAAACTTGTCTAGAAGCAACTCGGTGGTCCTCCTTTGGCCTGGCATAGAGAACATGATGTGGTGCCTTCCTTCAATTACATCTCAAAGAAGGCATTGATGTGGTTTCCCAGCAGCATGAAAAAGGAAACAATGGTGTTCTTCCGCATCCATGATCTAAAGAAGAAAGTGCATGGTTTATTATTTATTCTTATTTGATATCTAATATCATATTTTATCACCTCTCACTCAATAAAAATCGGTTCCTAAACATAGTGGTTGATAAGTCAACTAGGCATCGATTAGGAAGCCTTTGTGGTTTTGAACCCCACGTTCAAATAGTAGTGTACAAATCTTTTCCTTCTTCCACCTCCATCATTGTACAAGTTCTTATACAACATTTTCTACATTGTTGACTTTTGCAATATTGTCTACATATCCTATTGACCTCACACCAGAATCTACTTTGATTGATACCAAAACATGTCTTCTAGGTAACTTTCAATGAACCTAGAAGCATATCAGGCAACATTGTAGGAATGCTCAACGTGGAGGGATTCCACACTCATCACACCAAGCCTCCCCATTTTGATGGAACAAATTACTTATATTTTTAGAGGAGGATATAGTTATTGATGCATGGGATAAGCCATGAATTACTGAAGATGGTGGCCAAGGTGTAAAATTCTTATACCACCTGGATGATTGAGATGTGCACTCAGAAAAGAACACTACAATTAACGTGAAGTCTATGAATATTTTTTACTCCACTCTTTTTTTGAATTCTATATATAATATATTATTGCGATTATGCTTACAAATTTTGGGGAAAATTCTTGGTTGCCCGAGAGGGGATTGACTAAGTTGAGGATTCCAATAATGACATGCTTATCCAAAACTTGGGGTTGTTTCAGATGGAAAAGAAAGAAATCATTGATTTCATGTGTTGTAGATTTGACATCCTTATTAATGGTCTAACATATCTTTGTAAAGAAATTTCAAAAATGGAATAGGTGACCAAGATCTTGATATCCCCCATTACAAAGTATGGTAAGAATGTGAAAAAATAGAATAATGAAATGATCAACATCTTGAAGGTTGAGAAGTTGATTGGCATCGTTGAAACCTATGACGTTAAGTTGAAGGATCAAGAATATAGGGAAGAATAAACTCACCCAGAGAGAAAAAAATACTTGTCTTCAAATATTCGAAGTCTTCATCCGAAGAATCCTCCTATGAAGAAGCAACTATATAAAGGGTAAGAAGGTTACAAATAGTTTTGTAAAAATAATTTACTGACCCACTTCTTATGTATGTTATGAATATGGAAGAAAATGAAATCTCAAGAGTGAGTGTCCAACATTTAATAAAGAAGGCAAGAAGATTTTCCAAGTAATACAAGTGGAAAATGGGATTCAACTTAAGATCAGCACCATTATATGGGGAGTTTGAAAACAACAAGTTGAAAAGATTTTGTGATCAAGAAGGTTACAGACACCAACTCTCATCAGATAGAATTCCTCAACAGAGTGGCCTAGTTTATAGGAAGAATAGATTACTTCAAGAGATGGTTAACACAATGCTTATTGAACACAACACTACTAAAACCATTTGGTTAGAAGCACTCAATAGTTCTTATCATATCTAAATTAGATTGTTTACACATCCCTATATCAAGACAAATTTCTATAAGATTGTCTATAGAAAGAAGCCAAAGTTGTTTATTTACATATATATATGGATCTACATGATATATCCTAAATACTAAGGAGGGTAGAGATAAGTATCACTACGGAGGGTAAAGATAAGTCTAATGCAATTCTTTAAGAAATTCTTTCTAGAATACACTACAACAAGTAAAACATATAGTATTTTCAAATTACTTTCAAAAAAGTTTGAAGAATAAATTTATATAAAATATTTTGAAAATAAAAAATCTAATATTGAACATTTGACCCCCACAATTAGATGATCTCACACTTGTACTGACTCCACCTATGGTTTATCCAGAAGTTGACAAAATTGAAGATGAAATTCAATTTGAAGAACATTCACCTAATCAATCCACTCCTAGGCTTGTTAAAAATCATCCTAGTGGTTTGATTATAGATGATCCTAGAGATAGAGTTAAGACCCAAAGTTCATTATGAAAATAAGCCAACATGGAATTCGTATCCAAATTAAAAGTTCAAAAATGTCTATGATGCTCTTAGCGATGACTATTGGATCATATCCATGTAAGAAGAACTTACTTAATTTGTTATAAATGAAGCTTGGAATCTAGTTCCTAGACCAACCAACATAACTACCTAAATAGGTCTTCAGGAATAAGCACAATAAATCTCATAATATAATTTGTAATGAAGCACATCTCTTTTCCCTAGGCGATAACCAACAACAAGCAAATTATTTTGATGAAGTTTAAGCCCCAATAGCTAGGTTTGGTCTACATTAATATTTTTTGCACTAGCTTACACCCTATGTTAAAATGTTATCAAATAGATGTTAAAACACCTTTTTAATACAATAACTGAACAATAAGTTAATTTAGCCCAACTTCCTAGTTTTGAAGATATAAAGCCTAATCATTATGTTATGAACTCAAGAGTTCTATATATGGATTTAAAAATCTCAAAGGACATGGTATGATTAAATCAAAATGGTTTTGATAAATAACGATTTATATAAGGCAAGCCAATTGTACAATATATATTAAGATTATAAATGGATTGTTTATCTTTGTACAAAATTATATTGATGATATTACTTTTAGGCTTAATATACTTTGTGATTATTTTGTTAAATTAATCAATGTTGAATATAAAATTAGTTAATGGGAGACTTACATTCTTACTCAATTCTATATGAGGAAAATATCAAAATCAATTTTTTTTTCAAGAAAATACACTAAAGAGTTTCTTCAAAGAATTTATATGGAAAATTCGAAGCCATGCACCACCTGCTAAAGTTGATTAAGATGAAGAGATATAATACATAGATACTCACTTATATGGAGGCATCACTGGTATCTCAATTTATCTTGCATCCTATAGACCCAACATATCCTTCTTTCTAGTACTTTCTATTATATTTTAACCTAGTCCATAGAAATCACATATTGTTACAATCAAAAGATTATAAACATCTTATTGCAACCATTGACTTTGGTTGTTGGTGTCTACAAGATGATGATTTTGAGTTCATAACATATATTGATGCATATTATGTGTGACATTGAAATGATAAGAAAAAATTTAAGACGATATATATCTTTTGTTCTCAAACTCAATAATATCTTGGTCTAGCAAGAAACAAATGTTGAAACACTATGAATAACTGAAACTATATATGCAATTGTCATAAGTTATTCCTCTTTTATTCTTTGGGTGAAGCAAGTCTTTAGAAATTTCCATATAGATACATCCCCACATACATATATTGCGACAATAAAAGTGCAAAAAAAAGTATCAAAAACACAGAGAGGTCATGCATCATTTCTACATGCCTGTTATGAGAAAAATGAAATTTGCCTTAAGCACCTGGATGCAAAAAATAAACTGACTAATATATTAACAAAAATGTTACCTCTTTTACAACTTAATTATATTTGGGGAAGATTGTTAATTTATCATTTATCACCATTCGTGTGAATTTCATTTCATGCTACTATTGATAATTGACAACATGCTTTCATTTTAAGCATATTTAGCATAGTCATTTTCATGATCCTAAATGTGTCTTGCCATCTACTTGACTGCTTTATATCCCACATATACATGTTTCTTATAATATGCATCATTTAACATATCGTATGCTCAAACTGATGAGGAAGTCTTATTTTTGCATGTAAAAATATAAAATAAATTTCTTATTTACTATTTTTGGGATTTCTCTTCAAAATACTTCATTTATAGTGTAAACATATTTTTTGTAATGTACAAAAACCTAGACTCATATCTATCCCATGACTAGAAGGTTAGCAAGCTTAGTTTCTTAGATTTGACCAAACAAGGATAAAAGTATACCTTAATGTATATGTTTAATAAATCAATGGTGACCCATAACATATTTAGGCTTGGAAACAAGTATAACAATTAGGTGGCATTAGTTCATATAATCCACATCACATATCATTATATCCCTATGTTAACATAATAACTCAATTATGTGCTAACGTGTAAGTAAATTCATTAAATATGTCACATGTGTTTCCTTTGCTATCTAGTATGCATATAGTGGATAAAATATATTTAATAAGAGGTAAATGTGCTTGGCAATAACAATTGGTGTTTCCATGTCCATAAATATGAATAATGTACTATTATATATTAATATTGAATTAATGGAATTAATATAATAAATAGGCACAACCTAGAAATTCATGTATTATAATATAGGTAACCCTTTTGGTAACAATATGAAAATAATGTAACTCTAAGTAATCGATAATGACGGTAATAATGCAATGTTATAATAATATAATTACGATGAGCCTAAAACTCTACTTGTAAATGAACTTACAAAATAAAATCTTGAAACCCAAATGTGTTCCTTGGGTCCCAATTAGCTAGGGTGTCAAGTTTCACATTATTTGAAAAATCCTAACTATCCTAATTTCATTAAGAAAGAAAAATATAAGACGAGGTCAAAAATTATTAATGAAATTGTTGGATGGCTCAAGAAGTTGAATCTAATTGCATATTCAGGACCTACATCCTTAATTTGATTCGTGGGTCAAGTTTCACATTATTTGGATTTGGTTAGATCATCCAAATGTAATAGGAAAGAAAATACCTTTAATTTATAAAGTATATTAATAAATGCCATATATACATCTAGCTTTGCTAAGTTGGCGATTTAATTCGTTATGTCTTGGCTCATTTTTTTTTGCTACTTTCTTACAGTGCAACAATGGTTTAGGGTCCCTACTTTCTTATGGTTTAATTCGCACGCCTGCACTCTCTTCTCCCTAACCTAATTTTCCCTCTCTTTCCTTCTTTTCTTCTGTGTGTAACTCCTTTCTCTCGATTTCTCTCTTGATCTCTCCTTTCCTCTTTTTTTTTCTTCTCCAATCTTTCCCCCTCAATATTCACATAAAATAGATCTATTCATCTAAGATTTCCATAGGGTTGGAAACTTCTACCGCCCTAGCAGTGAAACCATGTCTCCCTTTCCATGTTTCCTTCCTCAACCAATATCCTTGTTAACCTAGACCCTAGTCTCCATAAAAGCACTCCTTGATGTCTACAAAACTCTTCACCACCAATCCCTAGTACCCTCTTGATCTGATATTTCCTCTCATATACCTTCCTGGCTCCACCTCTTGGCACAAGGAAAATCAAGTATGTTACCTTGTATTTGGATTTTTGTGAAGTTTGGGGTAAAGATGATAAGTTTTTCATGATTGGCGACAAAGCTTGTGATGCCCTCAATTTCTGTGAATCACGTTAGAATCATATTTTCCTTTTCAATCTTTTCTTCTTACTACTTAGACAAGGCACAATGAATTTTGAAGAGTATTGGCTCCATGTTTCCGATTTCTCCACAGTTACCATCATTTGCTCTTCCAACATTATTGGTTATACTTGTTTCTACTATTATAAGCCTTTTGGGTTCATAGTTTCCCTCTTTTCTTTGGTCTCAGCGATGGGTCCTTTGGGGTTTCCAGTCGTTGCAACCCCTGATCATGGGTTTGTTGAGATTGTGGTCACTTTAGTGGTTGTCCATCTGTCCTAGAAATGGTTGTGTGCCTCTAGGTCCCTAGAGGAAGAGCTGCTCAAGGGGCTCTGTATATCTCAAATTCTCGGGTAGAGAACTCAAAGGAGAATATTGTCACCTATATTTTCCTTGGTATGCCCTATTGCACATATTTTGTTTCGTGTCTCGACTAGGGCCATCACCATATTTTTGGTGTGTTGTTTATTAGGTGCCTGCTTGATGTGTATCCAAGTCACTTAGCAAACTCTTATAGGGCCACATCACCTAAAGTCACTAGTTGTGAATTTTATGGCACATGTGTATGTTTTGTATCTTCGATTGGACAAAGGTTGTAAAAATCATAAATAGATACAATGTTTGAAAAAATATAATAAAACATGTTTAGACGCAAAAAAGTTATAATATAGTCAATGGTACCATTTTATGACCTAATTTATGTTGAAAAATATATGCATAGGATAGGTAGCGGAAAAAGAATTTATCTATCCATATTCCCCAGAACAACAAGATTGCATCAACAACTATGTATTGGGAAGGATTATTTAACAAGTTCATACCTGGTTTAGGAGAAAGTCCAACGACTATTCCTTCTTGTAGTAGTGCAACTCTCCTATTTGCACTGGGACAACACCTGCAGTAGCTTGTGGTCTCCACTACAGACTACATGATGACCTTGTCTTCCTAGCGCCTGACAACAACCTCCTTGACTTTATGGTAGTCCACATGGACCACCTAAAACTCCTGTCATTCTAGTAGAACAGACGGGAAGGAGTTGTCCCTCCCTTTGGTGTATTAGTCACCAACTTGCTCTACTACAATTGTTCTCCCTTTCTATCCCTCCCTTTAGTGGGTAAAACTTGCTCAAGATCTCTATTGGTTACCACAACTAAAGAGGACAACAATTGTCAGAAGCAATTGAGTTGTGTCTTTGGAAAGCTCCTAGTACCCCTCTATTTATAGGAGGATCTCTATTTATAGCAGCATTAGAGTCATGGTTCTTGATCTATGTGGGAGTGGAAGGGACCAGAATCTCATGAATTTTCACAACCTGCGGCAAGTGAAATGATTAGTTCACTAATGAACTAATCGCTTGATATGTGAGCTGATCGGTCCACCCAATGAATTGGTCATTTTATCATGTTTCCCAATCTCTATTGTATTGGCATTTGATATTCAATTTAGTACACAACATGACGTCAATACAAATCCTTGAATCAATCAAATTTATCTACCAACTACTCGATTCACAACCTGAGCCAATTGGTTCACTTCCTGAACCAATCGGTTCACTGTCCAAAATTGCCAAACTTGGTTCTATTGACCTGATATGCTAAAATGATTGGTTCAATACTAGAACCAATCGGTTCAACTGTCTATTCAGTTGATTTCAACCAATGTTGTTCAAATTGAATACCTAAACACTTTAGCAATCAATTTAATTATCATTTGTGATTAAACTCCTCTTCTCAGTGTATCATATGTGTGTGACCCCATATGTTCCATGTTATGTTGCAAATGAATGTTCATAACTGATTTATGACATCACAAGCAAAGATTAATGCCTAGTCACACATCATTGATACCCAAATAATCAAGAAAGTTGGAGAACAACTTCAACCTACAATCTGCGTCATGTGTTATAGTGATTGTCTAATTCCTTTTTCTCTGATATTCAGAATGAACTTGAGGCATGAAATCATCATCCTCTCAATGTTCAATCCATGTTCCTTGATCTAGAGCAGACTATCTAAAATATATGTGACCTCAATATCATATATTGATTCACATGTGCATGCTCATACCTTTCTCAGTATCGCTTATCAAGTGGCCTGGATATCAAACTTTAGTAGGAGAGACAAATCCCATCTACATCACTTACAGTCATCCCCATGCATCACAACACATTCGATCATCACCTTTATGGAAACCCTTATTCAGGATCATGTTGGATGATGCCAAAAGATACCGAATGACATGTGATGAGTGTAGTGACTTCAGGTCTAAGAACCACAATCACCACCTTCACTATGAGAGATGATTATGATCACCATTTATGGTTTCCATGTTTCACTCTCAAGGTGGGTATGTCTGATACACCATTCCCTAACAAGTATCTATGTGCTTGATTTGATATCACATATATCATGACTAATGAGATTCTATCAGCAACCATCACATACTCTAGTCTTTAGTGTTACTTCTGTCTATCTGCCTTCTACTATAACATCCGACCATGGACATAATAAGAATGTACATACTCTTAAAATTCATATGATCTTATTGTTCAAGTCATGTACTTAAAGACATACATCATTGAGTAATTGTCATGCTTTAGACATTTGTTATGTTTCCCCATTATCATAACTGACTCAAACAAAATTGAATTGGAAGCTTGCCTTTATTAATCAAATCTTTTATATGATATGACATCACAATCATCATATGATTGGCTCTTTGGGCATACATAACAACAATTCCAATCTAATAAAACATAATTTTATAGATTTATCTAATTGGTTAGAGTTTCTAAAATTCATAACTAATAATGTATAAGACAAAAAATAAGGAAAATATGCTATGAACTAAAAAATAATAATCTATATGATCTAATGGTTTTGATAACTTAATTCACTAATAATATAAAGCTGATTTTTAGGGTTTGAATAATTAATGTAAACCTAAACTAACTTCATATATTCCTTAATAGGTTTCTTGTGGACTAAGATGGAATTAAGGTTTTGACCTTAGACATATGTAGACTTCATGTGAGGTGTGTTACATCCCTATTCATCATATTGAGCAATCACCCACTTTATCTCTCTCTCTCTCTCTCTCTGTCCTATGAACAAATTAGCTTACAAAATTTATTTCTTCATTGAGATTTTATTTCACCTGAAGGGTTCTATGTTGATTCTAATCTTCTGATCATGTTACTTTGTTGGAAATATATATAACTTCTTCATTTTATTCCATATGGAAACCCTGATTTGAGTATTTGATATCCTAACCTTCTTGTGATGAACTTTTACAAAATTTGAGGTATCTTAATTGTGGGAATGCTTGAATACTTATTTATGGGTCCTCTGAACCCACTTTACATTAGTTGGATGTTCTCATGTCTTTGTTGAGCATGACTATACTTTATCTTGCCTTCCCTATTTGCACGTGTAATTGACTAGTCATAACTAAAAGTAGTGACAACATGTTTATTTTTGGCACTGATTTTTGTCCTCATGTCGGTGCACTAAGGTTTTAGTCCTCCTACAATATATTATATTTTGAGAATTGTGGTTTAAATCCTCATGTCAATGCACTAAGGTTTTAGTCCTCCTACTAATGCACTGAGGTTTTAGTCCTCTTACAAAAATTATATTTATTTAGCATTGAGGTTTTAGTCCTCCTCCCCTTTGGTATGGAATATGTATGGATTCTTACCATGCTTTTTAGTATATGCTAGTTTTTGTTTCACTCACCATGAAACTATTCATGATTGTGATAATTTGTTGTGATATTGAATAAGGCAAGAAATACCTTATTATTTATCTTTTTCATATTATTAAAATTCATTCTCTCTTTGATATCCACTTAGATAGTACTTTTCTCTTCCATGGGAAGCCTTGTTATATTTGATGTCATTTTCCCCTTAAATGTCTTAATCCCAAATTAATATGCTCATAATGGCTTTTCTTCTGATATTTTGCATTTTTGTCTTCTCTTTTAGGGTATGCTACCAACCCAAGGTGTAGGACATGGAGGACATGACATGCAAATGTGGACCTAGCTTATGGAGATGACTCTTAATGCAAGATAAATTTGAGGCATCTGGATATCCCTCTACTTAGATCTTGATGTTTTTTCTTCGTGGAAGCCCCTTTATGGGAGAATATTATGTAACTTTAGTATTTTGAATATAGCCATGAAATATTATTTGATGCTATACTTTGGTCTTTTGAATATCACTATTTGAGGAAAACACACACCTATTCCAATGTACCTTCTTAGTGTGTGTTTGTAATAGATGGTTTGTTTTTCAAATTTTAGTAGGGAGTGGATCCCCACTCAAGTCCCACTCCTTACAAAATGGTATCAAAGACATAGTGGTTGGAATCTGACTATTTTAATTTGATCTCCCTTAGGTTTCCTATCTTGTACCATACGTTCCTTGTAGAGCCCTTACCTTATATAGAAGACTTAGATGGCATGTTTACCCTAGATGAGATGATAAATGAAGGATACTGGAAGTGATGAGTTCCATATGAGGATCTTAAGTTGTTAAGCCTTTCATGATGAGATCTAGTTGCTCATATCCTATGATGAAGGTTAGTTATGGCATGTATCTTTGAATGTAATGAGATTTGACTACATGATGGAGTTAGGTTATGAGGATGTTAAAGTAGTAAGGTAATATATTAATTGGGAGACTATGCTTTGGTTGTCTCATTGATTTTTCTACCACCTTTTGTTTTATATCGAACGCTTGCATTTCCAAAAAATTCAATTATATTACTATATGTATAAAACAAATCTTTGGATTGTATCGATGATTTCTTAAACTAAGTTACAATGAAGATATGTATGAAGTTGGGAAGTGAAATTATAGGTAGTTAGAATAGATATCTCAACCCTAGATGTGACTATCAAATGGTGACTATGACTATGTATCATGATATAAAGGTTTAGTTAACCTACCCTTTTTGGCACTATAATGACTTTTTGGATGTTGATGTAGACTATAGAGTTGTTAGATTAGTAACAAAGGACCTGAAACTCAACCCTAGGGAGGTATAACCTATCGGTTGGATGCATGAAGTATGAACAACATAAACCCCTAAAATATTCACAACTAAGAAGATTAATAAGTAACCATAATATCTTTAAGATTTGTTTAACTTTTAATATTAGGTTTAAACTTTTAAGGGGTGAAGAGTATTTGGTTGATACAGTATGGATGACACGGTTTTGAGGATGAAATCCTTGTAAGGAGTGAAGTGTTCTAACATACAGAAACCTAGACTCCTATCTTATTCCATGACTAGAAGGTTAGTAAGCTTAGTTTCTTAGATTTGACCAAACAAGGATAAAAGTACACCTTAATTTATATGTTTAATAAATCAATGGTAACCCATAACATATTTAGGCTTGAAAAAAAAGTATAACAATTATGTGGAATTAGTTATATAATTCATGTCACATATCATTATTTCCCCATGTTAACATAATAACATAACTATGTGCTAACATGTATGCAAATTCACTAAATAAGTCACATGTGTTTCCTTTACTAACTAGTATGCATATAGTGGCTAAAATATATTTAATAAGAGGTATGATGTGCTTGGAAATAACAATTGGTGTTTCCATGTCCATAAATATAAACTATGTACTATTATCTAAATAAATATCAAATTGATGGACTTAATATGATAAATAGGCATAACAAGGAAATTAATCTACTATATATAAGGAAACTCTTTTGGTAACAATGTAAAGATACTATAACTCTAAATAATAGATAATGATGGTAATAATGTAATATTATAATAATATAATGGTGATGAGCCTAAAAATCAACTTGTAAAATAACTCATAAAATAAAATCTCAAAACCCAAGTCTAATGAAAAAAATCGTGTTCTTAGGGTCCCAATTAACTTAGATGCCAAGTTTCACGTTATTTAAACAATCCTAACTATCCTAATTTTATTAAGAAAGGAAATATAAGATAAGGCCAAAATTATTAATGAAATTATTGGATGGATCAACAAGTTGAAACTAATTTCATATTCACGGCCTACATATTTAATTTAATTTGTGGGTCAAATTTCACATTATTTAGATTTGGTTATATCATCCAATGTAATAAGAAAGAAAATACCTTTAATTGATAAAGTATATTAATGAATGGAATCTATAAATCTAGCTTTCCTAGGTCGGTGATTTGATCGTTGTGTCTCAACTTCTATTTTGTTTCTGGTACTTTCCTGTAGATCCAAAAGTGGTTTAGGGTCCTTGCTTTCTCATGGTTTAATTCGCACACCTGCACTCTCTTCTCCCTTACCTAATTTCCCCTCTTTTTCCTTCTTTTTTTTGTATGTAACTCCTTTCTCTCGATCTCTCTCTTGATCTCTTCTTTCCTTTTTTTTCCTTCTCTGATCTTTCCCCTACAATATTTGCAAAAAAAATGGATCTATTGACCCAAGATTTCCATAGGGTTGGAGACTCTTACCGCCCAATAGTAAAACACTCTCTCCCTTCCCCCATTTCCTTCCTCGGCCAATCTCCTTGTTAACCTAGACCCTCAAGTCTCCATAAAACCACTCCTTTGTGTTTTTGGAACTCTTCACCACCGATCCCTAGTGCCCTCTTGATCTAGTATTTCCTCTCATATCCCTTCCCGGCTCCACCCGCTGGCACAAGGAAAATCAAGTTTTTCACCCTGTAATTGGAGTTTTGTGAAACTGGGAAAAAGCTGAGAACTTTTTCATGCTTGGTAATGAAGCTTGTGATGCCTTCAATTTCTATGAATCAGGTTAGAATCATATTTCCCCTTTCTAGATTTTGTTCCTGCTACTTAGACAAGGTACAACGGATTTTCGATAATATTGGCACCTATGTTTCTGGTTTCTCCATAGTTACCATCAATAATCTTCTGACATCATTAGATGTGTTTGGTATCTAGTATTATAAGCTTTTTGGGTTCATAGTTTCCCTCTTTTCTTTGCTCTCGACGATGGGTCCTTTGGGGTTTTCATCTTCCATAACCACTGATCATGGGCTTGTTGAGATTGTGACCACCTACATGAGTCACTTTAGTGGTTGTCCATCTGTCTAAGCAATGGTTTCGTGCCTCTCAGTCCCTAGAGGTGCTGAAGGGGCTCTGGGTATCTCAAATTCTTAGGCATAAGAACTCGAAGGAGAAGATTGTCACTTGTATTTTCCATGGTATGCCCTTTTGCACAAACTTTGCTTCATGTCTCAACTAGGGCCATTACCATATTTTATGGTCTTTTGTTTGTAAGGTGTCTGCTTGATATGTATCCAAGTCACTTGGAAAACTCTTATAGGGCCACATCAACTAAATCCACTTAGTTGTGAATTTTATTGCACACATGTATTTTTTCTATTCTTCAATTGGAAAAAGGTTGTAAAATTCATATTATATAGATACAATGTCTGAAAAATTACTAGACTTAGAAAAATATAGTCTATTCAATGATACCATTTTATAACCTAATTCCAATATATATATATATATATCATTTTCATTATTTTGTTCAAATTGATAACCCTCAATTATTAATTTAGAAGATTCTAGTGCACAAGCTTGTAATTATCCAAGATCCAAAACAATTAAGTTATTACTAGTCCAACATCGGTGTGCATAATCAATCATTTAAGGTAGAATTTTTTTGCCAATTACATCTTATGAAATTATTGGATAGATGATATACATGACTCCTTTCCATAGTCATTTGTATGATTCTAAGTGCTTAATATCATTAGGATCACTTAGTTAAGTCTAACCCAAAAGCCAACACAATAGTATTGCACCCTGCTTGGCAGGCCCACGTTACTACCATCACACTTCCACGAGATAGATGGCTCACCACGCTTGGCGTTCCCATGCTTAGTCGATTAAGTTTTCATGTTTGTTGTTAATGGAAGGCATATTTGACTTAATATGCTTGATTGAGTGATATATATATATATATATATATATATATATATATATATATATATATATACAACTATCCAATCACCACATACTTATAGTATGTATCATATATATGCTATATCCCATAAATGAAAACATGCAATTAAAATATAAGCGATGGTTATGACCATTATATTATAATTCCTTGGGAGCTACAAGGAATTACTACCACCTAGGTCTACATATCATGCATGCACCTATTGTGGTTGTAGATTTGTGCTTTAACCAGTCTGGTTGATTGGCTCAGCCCTTGAACCGATTAGCTCACCTCTTTATCAGTCGGTTAGTTTGTCAGACTAGTTAGTTGGCCCTCGGTCCAACATCTTCTAGACATCTCCAGCCAATCGGTTGGCCACCAGCCGATCGGTTCAGCTCCCGTGTTGATCTTCCTTGGTCCTCTAGTCGGTCCGCTCATCTAGCGATGAGTGTCATCTTCGTCGTAATAAGAATTAAACTATCTTAATGTTGTTAAACTAATTACATGGTAATTGAAAAACCTCGAGTTACATTCTAGGGGAGCATAGGAAGGAAAGAATAATGCATTTACATGTTGGAAGAAGAAGGTAGAGGCTCAGTATGCAAACCAAGTTATAAATAGGAATAAACAAACCACACAACCATATACAGAAATGTGGGTCATTGGCCATAACCATGCTACACATCCACCATTAAGCCAATTTTCAGGTGACATGCATAAATTTCATATATATCATATATATATTAGTTTTGGATCAAATGTGGTATATAATTGGATATGCACATCAATCATTTTAAGTATTTGCATAGCATGCAATAAATAAAAGGTAAAACCAAAATCGGATTGCATTGATTAAATCCCAAAACATAGTAGATTGATGTGGCTCTTAATACCACTGTAGGGAAATATGAAAACATATAGGCAACATAAACAAAAAATATATCTTCTCATATTATAGACGATTGCATCAACAACTATGTTATGGGAAGGATGGTTTATGAGGTCATAACTTGTCATGTATCAAGTCCAACGACAATTCTGTTGTTGCAGTGTGCGTCTTTATTCAAGTCACACTCAGACAACATCAGCATCAGATCCTGATTGATCACTGAACAACAGTTGACCTTATCCTCCAAGGAAGAAAAATTCCTCACCTTTAGAGTAGTCCAAACAGATCACTGAGAACTCCTATCATTCTAGAAGAACTGACAAGAAGGAGTTGTCCCTTCTCGTTGGGGTACTAGCACCAACTTGCTCTCCCACAATTGTTCTCCTTTACTGTCCCTCCCTTTATCAGGTAGGACTTTCTTGAGTTCTCTTGGTTACCATAACCAGAGAAGACATCAATTGTCAGAGGTAACTGAGTTGTGTATGAGAAGCCCCTAATACCTCTCTATTTATATGAGGGTTAGGGTTAGGGTTCCCAGCCTGAGTGGGAGTGGAAGGGACTAAGATTTCACAAATTTTCACATCCTATGAGTGACAAAATAGTTGGTTCACAGGTGATCCGGTTGGTTGGCATGTGAACCAATCAGTTCAAACATTGAACAGTTCGTTTCACCATCAATTGTAATTATATTGGCAATTAATATTCAATTAATTCTCAACATGATGTCATCACTAAACCTTGAATCAATAAAATTGATCCATCAACCAGTCGATTCACAACCTGATATGCTTGGTTCATGGATCTGAGAGTGGTTGTTTACATAAGTAAACACCTTGGATAAACCACCTATGAAGTCCTTGATTTGTGCTATATAAAGATTCACCATCTAACCCTAGACATACCTTGATTAACAACACAAAAAGTTCCATTGAGAGTAGGGTAAAACCCACAATCGACTGTTCATTTAAAACAAGCCATCCATTGTCAATAAGTAAGCTCCTTAAGTTGATCATATAAAGAAAACCATCTAAATCACATTATTAGGACCAACATATTACATTAGACACAATTCCACTTTATTGGAGGAATAAACATTATATCTTGACCATTGGGTCAAGTTCATATATTAAAACCATCAATTACAGTATAGGTCCGACCATTGCATCAAGTTACCCAAGAAACCATTGGTTTAAGGCTTAATTGATGCTGCAACTATATGATTAACTCACCAGAGGATTTGGAGACCTGATCCACCATCATTAGTGACCATTAAATCACCATAGGTTGTTAGATCAGCACTATATTCATTAATCATCATCAAATATCAACTAATATCACTGTTGATTGATAGCATCATTAGGGTACTTAGTTGTTAATCACTAGGCTTCTAATTAGGCCAAAACATGACCTGAGGGGTGAACGTCAGTTGACATCCTTGGTTACCACCATCAATTGTCATGAAGACAACACCATAGGATTGTTTCAATGGTACCATCATCGGGTCATGGGTTTATAGAAGAAATCAACTTAAAACCCTAAAATTGACCATTGGTTGATAGGTGCTTAGCACAATAGGTTGTCAAACCAACCTTATACGAGTTTTTTTTTTAATTGGCCATTCTATTCATCCCGTGGCCTGGGCTCGATCCTGGGACCTCTCGCTAACAAACCTTATACGAGTCATATTATACCTCAGGAATAACGTACACATGATCACAGGTTCATCTATAACTGAAATCAGAACAAGGACCATTATAAAAATCAAAATCCAAGTCAAGCATAGCTTTTTAGTGCATGGATCATCATTTTCAAGCAAGAACATGATCTAGAACGCTTATGATAAGCAATAAACGTGGAGCAAGTTATAAAACTGGCTTCTAATGAGAAGATGAAACCCCACATAGAAGAAATCTTGAGCATGTAGGGTAGAAAATCTAAGCATAAGCTATGAACTTGTCCATCTAGCACCTTTCTTCATCAAATGAGCAAACCCTAAGCATAAGGAGCAAAAAAGGTAGGATTTTAGAGCTTTAGAGAAATGTCTACCATGGAATAGCAAGGTTCCGACCTGGAGGAAGGTCTATATAAGGAGAAGAGCAAGAGAAATAGAGAAGGAAGGAAGAAAATAACTTGCCTTGGTCGAAATCCCTAGAAGATGACCTTGGAAACCCTAGGTAGGGCTAAATGGAGCTCTAGGAGACCTTCTTCTCCAAAAAGAGGTTGTCTTCTACCTTAGAGCACTTGGTTCTGCAGAAAAATAGAGTGGATTCTTTGCTACAGGTTATAGGAAAGAGAAAGCAAGCAAAGTTTTGTACTTGGGCAAGGAAGAGGTAAATATAGCCCATGGATAAGGATGGGAGCAAGCATGAGGTGTAAAAGTAGCTTCCCCATGTGTCTATGGCCTTAAAATATTAAGAATATACAAGCACACACACAAGAAGCTCCCCCACCATCCTTATAGACCTTCTTAGATTTCCTTTGTCGAATTTCCCAGCCAATCACATAATTCATTAGTTGATAGCTACTAAAGGTAGCTCATCTGTGAAGGGGTAAACCCTAAAATACCCTTAGAGAAAACACCTTCAAACCAAGGATTAAATAGGTGCCCCATGGATAAAAAAGCTAAAAAATGATGAGAAAATATCCAAGGAACATAATGCAAGTGATAAATTGCAAATAAAACCTCTCAATTGGTTAAATTGTAGAAAAGTCCAAAATGTGCATAAAATTGCATAATTTGCTCAAACAGTGTCCAAATTGGACCAAATTTGAAACTTAAGCTTGTATTATGATTTCAAAGCATATAAAAAGGTTATATTAGGGTTCTAAGAATTCAATTATGGTAATTAAGCTTATTCAACTCATTAAGCAAGTTTAGGGGCCTTACATGTAGGAGGGATATGTATGTAGGAACAAAGGGGGCTAGCTAGGTATCCACTAATTGGACCTAGGAGTCATTCATAAGATTGTTACATACACTACAATTCCTCCTAGAAGCTAAGTGTCATCAAACATCTCAAAGCAAGTAATCCATGTTAAAAGCATAAATTACATGCAATAAAATAGGAAATGAGATAGAATAAAGAGGCAATCATCATAGATAGAAATAATGTTCATTACAAGTTATTTTCCCCCAACATGGTATCAAAGTCATATTTTAACCCCAAATAGCCCACCACTAGGGGCTTAGCTAGATATAATCAAAGAAATGGCAAAATAAAGGGGAAGAAGGGGATAAGACTCCATGGAGCTCAAAGTAGATCTTCCTTCTTCACCTCCTAGTAGCTTGGGGACAACCTCTCTCCTCCAATGATGATGATGAACATGAGAATGGAGGGGATTATGGAGGAAAACATAGAAATCTAAGTTTCCAAGGTGGAAATGAGGTGGAAAAGGTGGGCAGAGAGCATAAATGCAAGTAGGATGCAATGAATGCTCTAGAGTGGGTGGAGAGGAGTAATGGAAGATAACCTAGTGTTGTGGCCACCACCCATGTATATATAGGTGGTGGAGGAAGCACTAGGGTAAGTAGGGGAATTGTTGGAAAAACAATGCAGAAAATGGTAGGGTTTAGGAGGTAGCATGGTTGTGCTGGGCAGCACGAACACGATGGGTAGATGTGGGAACGGTCGTGGTGGTGGGGAACGGTCGTTCTAAGAAAGTGGCAAAATCACATGTTGAAGTGGTGAAATATAGGTTGGTAGCACGGCCGTGGTGAGGGCTAGGTAGCACGGTCGTGCTGGGTAGAATAGTCGTGGTGGTGGAGTTGGAGAGGAGGTTGTTCCCTCTAGCACGCCCCTTCTATCTTCAGCTAGCACGGTCGTGTTGGGTAGCATGGCCGTTTTGGGGGCTTCATGGCATGGCCGTGCTGGGTAGCACGGCCATGGTGGCTAAGTTTTTGTAGCTTGAAAATCTTGGGAATTTCTCTATAACTTGGGCATTAGCCAGCACAACTGTTGGCACCATGACTGTGTTGGGGTCTTTAGTGGCAAAATGAACTTCAATCTCCATCATCAATGGACTTCTTTGCTTGATGTCAAATCTTGGCCATTAGGGGTAGGTTGAGGGAGATTTGGGGACTTCTTTGGACCCCTCCATGAGTGGAGGAACCCTAGAACTCCTTCCTTCTCTCTCATCCATCCAAAGCATGGTCCAAGTACCTAAAAATAATGCAAAGAACGTCCATAAGTGCATTTGATAATAATACTCATATTGGGGAATTTAACTTGCATTCTACTATGTGAATAAAGTAAAAAATGGTACAAGATGGAGACCTAAAATAGGGTTGCATCACCACCCCAAACTTAAAACATACCTGTCCTCAAATATGCTCCAACTTAATTTTTCTTTTCAGTTTTCTTTCAATAAATGAGAATGACAAATGCATAGCAACATATGATTATTGACTAAATGGTCTTGGAAGTGACTAAGTGCATGTGTACCACCTCTCTCCTCTCCTCTTTCACATACCAATCATGAAATGAGCACTGAGCATACACACCTCAAATATAAAGTATAGAATACACAAGCTTTTCATATGTCCTTCATATCATTCCAGGTAAATCATTTCATGTTGGTGTTAATCAAAGATGACTAGGAGTGTTGTTTCACTTTCATGCATTCAATATTATGCCTCAAACCACACCATATGACCCATGTGTCTGTAGAAAGGGTAAAGTGAGCTAGATTTGATGTTTTCCAGTTCAATAGGAAAATGGAAGAAAGGGTTGCAGAAAGATTTTTGGAGTGCTATTACATAGAGAACTCATATTTTATTTATTTGAATGTTCTTAAACAGGAGCATCCTTTTATTTTATTTTTGCTTTCTTTTTCTTTTCTTTTCTTTTCTTTTCCCTTGGTGTAGATAGGGCATATGATGGATAGAGTGAAGCGGGGATATGTAGGTATGGACACCCCAAACTTTTGGAGGTGACCAAGACTGATTATGTGCACTAGGGCATCTTTTCATGAGGAGGAGAGGTATGAAGATGGTGAAAGAAGAGTTGGGTCAAAGAGGGGTCATTAGTGTAGTCTTAAACATAAGATTTCCTACATGAAAACTAATCCAACACTTCATCAAATGATATCACACCACATGATTGAACAACATGAGATTAACATTTATATCAAGTGATTCCATAGGCTCTAAGTGTTTGTAGCTTGCCCAATTCAGCATTCAACCGAAACATTCACAAACTTGAGAGAAGTGGTGTACATGTAAAAAGTCAACAATCAAGACCACATAGCAACAAAATCTAAGAAAACGGCATGCATTTGTCAAAGATCAAAATTTTCAGCTCAAAACATTGGAGATTAAGTTAAAACATGCTTTTAGGCAAGAATATTTAAATTTGGGCAAAATTGGACAAAATGGTGCCAATTTACCTTCAATCACATCTAAACCTACTTTAGGAAAACTGAAAACATTAAGCAGTAAAATCTAGCTACAACTTAGAAAAAACTACGTGGAAGTGCAATGCATGCTATGGAGTGACAAAAAGAGCAATTTTTTTTTGAAAAATTACACAAAAATACATGAAAGTAACTACATGCTATGCATGGATGCAGGAAGGCACACATGGTTAGGAGAGACAAGTAAGAAAGTTAGTCAAATTGTTTTCTCATTGATAACATCTAATTTTATACACTTTTTGCACATGTTTATACCTCTCTAAACATATCTTTTATAGACTTTTCCACTTATTTTAGCACTTTATGTTGAGAATCTTATTTGCACACCTTTTCCATCCTTGCAAGGTCACATCAAGTCATAGTTGTGGTAACACCTCGACCGCGACTCATCAACCATCAAGGACCCTCTCACTACGGCCGATGCCATCAATCACACCAATGCTTCATGATTGCGATGCAACGCGCCCCTTTTCATCGCAGCCTACAAACCACACATCTCAACCTCGACCGAGGTGATGCCTCGACTAAGGTGATACCATGCCTCGACCGAGGAGGTTGTGACCAAGGTGATATTGTGCCTCGACTGAGGAGGCTGCGACCAAGGTGATACCATATCTCGACCGAGGAATCCACGACTGAGGCAGAGCCATACCTCAACCAGGGTGCTGACTCAACCAACCACTATGGTAGCCAATCGAGAAGAGGCCTCTATCGACCGTGATCGAGCCCCGACCAATGCCAAACCTCAACCGTGGTAAGGATGGTTAAGTCAGTGGGCAACACCAATAAATAGGCCACCCACCTCGACTTGTCACATCATCAGATCATAAAGGACCATGAAGTGTTGCCAAATTCCATACCCACTCTCATCCTTCTAGTCAGTCTTGGATCTCTGAAGGAAGAAGCTGAGGAGAGAGAAGATTGAAGGCCCCTCTTCCTCGAAAGAAGGAGACCATCCAAATTGTTCATCCATATCTAGATCTGAAGGAGTATATTGGTGTATCACCGTCTTCTCTCTCTTCTAGATCTATCATCTTTGTTACGTTGTACCCCCTTCCCTCTTGTGGTTATGATGTATCTATCATTTTGTAATGTCGTTATGTTTCTTGTTATCATGTGTGGATAAACACTTAACTCGGGTTGGGAGTATCCACTAAGGCTCTCCCAACATGTATATGCTTCCCTTTGAATATATATATGCTCATATCAAGGTTATCTCCATACGCTTGTTATTAATGTTTCACTTGTATGCTTAGTTATCATCTTGTGATGTTTGATCGTTGGTACCTGGAAAGAGTAGTATCTTCTTTATCTGGCGTTATGGAGTACTATGAATGCATGAGAATATTGGATTGCTAAAGCTTATGGTCATATGGTTTGCTTTGTGGTTGTAAGGTTGTTATCTTGAGAGGGAGGCCACCTTAGATCCTAGATCTATCCTTATCTCGAGAGAGGAGGGAATCAACACTTTTATGACTGCTTGTAATCTTGATAGGAGTATACGAAGGGGAGTGAGTTTTGCATGTTGGTGAGAGATCTTAGTAGGTGAAACATGATCTGAGTTCCCTTCCATATCTTTATTTCTTACCGTCTGACCTTGTTTTCTCTTATTGTTATTTTCTTTCTTTCTTTCAACTTTCTTTGTTTTGGCTTGAGTACCAGCATTCCTTAAGGAACAACTTTTATAAAAACCATTTGTTTATCCGGAGTATATGAGTGTGAAAACCTACGTACTTAACACCTGCTAACCTTGTCCCTATGGTTCAACCCTGATTACTATGTCAGACCATGTTTAATAGTTGCAGAGGCTTGAGTGTCGGGTTACTATCTTAAGAGTCTGACTACTCTGGATCCGCTCCATTTTGGATGCACAATTTAGGTCGGTCAACTTTTTGGCACTATTGTTGGGGACAAGGAAAAATGGCACTGTTAAGAACTTGAGTCCACTCACTATACTCCCGTGCCTCAAGCTTAGTGATAAGCTTGACCGCACAGAACCCTTAAATCTTCTACCCTGTGTTTATGTAGAATTGTTCATTTTAACATGTCTAGTTTTCTATCTCAACTGTGCGATCTATTTAGGAAACCCGAAGGGAAGAAGATCTGTTTGATTTTTCACCTTAACCTCGAATCACTATGTCACCTTGTGTGGACTGTACTCTCATTAGGGATGAACAAATTGCAAGAGTTCAACATGACCCCCCACCACCTAGGACGGATGGAGATAGAGATGGTCGTTACTGGGACGGTCATCAATGTAAGGAAGAACGTCGTGAAGAAGAACGATGCTACCGTCACTGTAGAAGGCACCATAACAATCACCATGACAATGAATGTGAGTGTGATGACCGTGACAGCTGAAGTGAAGATGATGAAGAAGGAAAAACTCTTAGTGAGTTGGCAGCAACTAGGGCCAATGAATCCAGATGCCCAATCGTCATCCCACACTTCAATGCAGCAAACTTTGAATTGAAACCAGCTGTAATCTCAATAATCCAGAACAAACCTTTCCATGAGAATATGAGAAGTGAAAATCCTTACCATCACCTTAATGCATTTAAAAATATCTACGATACCATTAAGATGAGGGGAGTTCCTCAAGAAGTGATATATCGTAAGGGGTTCAACTTCTCCCTTGAAGATAAGGCTCTATCCTGGTACTTCAACCTACCCCAACAGTCCATAGATGGGTGGAGACCCCTTGTGGATGCCTTTGTTACTAAGTTTTATCCTACTAAGAGAACTATCCACAACATGCAGAAGATCACTTCTTTTGCACAAAAGTCTAGAGAAAACCTTCATGAGGCATGGGAACACTTTCAAGAGTATAAGAGGGATTGTCTGCACCATAATTATCATAAGGGGTTCCTAGTGACCACCTTCTACAATGGGTTGACTCTTACTGAGAGGACTTCACTAAACGTAGCTGCTGGCAGTGACTTTCTTGAAAAGGAGCTGAGCAGAATTATGAAGATAATAGACAACATAGATGCACTACAAGCATGCATGGATTACGATAGAAATGATAGAGGATTGGCAAAGAAAGCAAGATCTAAAGGACCATCAATCGAAGCCAAATCCTTGGAGACTATTACAACCCAAATTCAAAAAATCACCACCGATTTCAAATAGTTGAAAGACACTGGGGCCAAAGGCTAGAAGCACACTGAGTAAACCATGAAATGTGTTACCTGTGGAGAAGGAGGACATGGAATTGACAATTGTATCTATACCTGACTAGGTGAGAGAGACAAAAGTAAAAGTGAAGAAGAAACTAAGAACATTTCCTATGTTAATTTCAAACGACAAGGCTATCATGGGTTTAGTTATGGCAACAAGGAAGTTGCAGAGAATGTGCATCAACTGGGTAGCTTGTCTAAACCTCCCCCAGGATTCGAGAAGAAAGGAGGGCTGACTCAATACACCAAGACTACCAATTACCAGACAAACAAGAATAACTATCAAGGTCAGAACAAGAATGTGAGTCAACAAGGGCAAGGACAAGGCCCAAGGCCAAGCCAAGCCAAATACAACAACCAAGCTGACATGATTGCTCAACTATTCAACTTCAAAAAAGGCAAGTTTCATTGAATGATCAACTCACTCAAAGTGCTCTCACAAATTCAGGAGTGCTAACTACCATGCAAACTCACTAGAGGCACATTGATCAGTAGTTTGCACAACTAGCTGAACTCATGAAAAATCCTTCAGGGAAGATCCCATCAAATACTGAGACTGCAAAAATGGCCACTCTCTGGTCTGGGAGAATGTTGGAAAATCCGAATATTAATAAGACCGAAGAAGGATGAAGTTGTGTTAATCAGCAGTCTGAGAGTGAGAAGGCTACAAAAGAATCAAAAGGGAAAGAACAAGATGTAAGTGGCAAAGAAGCAGGGCCATATGAAAAGAAGAAGGAAGAAGAGGAAAAGAACTCAGATCCTATAGGAGAGGTCCTTTAGAATAAAAATCCCTATGCCCCAAGAGTTCCTTTTCCCTACAAATTGATAAAAGCACACTTGAATAAGAGATATGAAGAGTTCATGGAAGCCGTAAAGAAGCTGCACTTGGATGTGCCCTTTCTCGATGCAATAGAAGAAATGCCAACCTACGCAAAATTCTTTAAAGACTTGATCACAAAGAGGAGGAGAGGAGACCACATCGAGATATTTCAACTAGCAAAAATGTTAAGTGCTATTGTACAAGATGAGTTACCAACAAAGAAGAAGGACCTCAGAGCATTCCACATACCTTTTTTACATCGAAGACAATGTGGAGAGAAAAGGGCTAGCTGACCTGGGAGCAAGAATTAGTCTAATGCCTTTAACTCTAGCATAAAGGCTTGGACTGACATACATGGTGAAGACGGGGATGCGAATCGAGTTGGCATATCACACCTTTGCAAGGCCAGTGGGAATAGTTGAAGACGTTCCGATACGAGTTGGAAAATTTTTCATACCATGTGATATAGTAGTAATAGACACGGTTGCGGATTCTAAATGCCCTATGATATTTGGGAGTCCTTTCCTCGCAACCGGGAGAGCCTTAATAGATGTTGTAGAAGGAATCATCACACTTAGAGTGGGGAATGATCACTTGGATTTTCAGGTACAAGACGCCATGAGGGGATCGTCTCTATCTGAGTCAGTCTACTTCATGGACATGTACAATCAGTATTGTGAATAGGTTCAAGAAGATAAGGCAATTGTTGATCCCCTCAAGCGAGCCTTAAATTGCCCGAACCCTACAATGGAAGGCCAAGAGGTTGTAGAAATCTTGGATTACCTGAACCAACCCGAAGAGGAATCCAGCGACAATGAGGAGATAATAGAGACAGTGAAGTACGCTTCGTTAGAGCAAATAGCTGAGGAGAAGGAAGCAATGAAGCCCAAGACAAAATTGAAACCTCTTTTGGAGGGGCTAAAATACAAATTCCTAGACAAAGAAGAGAGGAATCCAGTGATTGTTAATGCCAACTTAACAGACGACCAAATGGAGAAGTTGCTAGATGAGCTCAAGTTGCACAGAAAAACCATAGGATATTCTGTAGAAGACATCAGAGGTCTTAACCCAGCTTTATGGATGCACAAAATTCACCTTGAAGAGATAGCCAAGCCCCTATATCAACCACAGAGAAAGCTAAACTAAATGCTAAAAGAGGTTGTGAAGAAAGAAGTTATAAAACTACGAGGTGTTGGGTTCATCTACCCAATAAGAGACAACAATTGGGTTAGTCACATCCATGTGGTACCCAAAAAGGGTGGAATGATGGTCATACGAGGGGAAGATGGAGATGAAGTAGAAATGAGGATAGTGACAAGATGGTGGATGTGCATTGACTATCACAAGCTAAATACAACCACCAAGAAGGATCACTTCCCTTTGCCATTTATCGACCAGGTCCTAGAGCGGCTAGCTCACCACGACTACTTTTCTTTTCTGGATGGATATTTGGGATTTTACCAAGTACCTATTCACCCTGATGATCAAGAAAAGACCACTTTTACCTGCATTTATGGCACTTATGCCTTCTGAAGAATGTCATTTGACGTATGTAACGCACTAGTGACTTTTCAGCGTTGTATGATATCCATGTTTTTAGACTTTTTGGAAGAGTCTTCATGGATGACTTTTCTCTATACAAGACAGATTTTGAAGCCTACTTGAGAAATCTATCTTTGGTGTTGCAGCACTATGAAGAGAAGCATCTTGTCCTAAATTGGGAGAAATGCCACTTCATGGTTCAGGAAGGTATTGTGCTTGGACATAAGGTCTCAAAGAAAGGAATTGAAGTGGATTTAAGAAAATTTGAAGCCATATCAAAACTCCCACCACCAAATTTAGTCATAGGAGTGTGAAGCTTCTTGGGACACACATGATACTATAGAAGATTCATAAAAGACTTTTCTATGATCACCAAGCCATTATCAAATCTGCTAATAAAGGATGCTGAGTTTGAGTTTACCACTAAATTTCTAGATGCCTTTAATACCCTAAAAAGAGTGTGAAGCCATATCAAAACTCCCACCACCAAAGTTAGTCATAGGAGTGTGAAGCTTCTTGGGACACACAGGATACTATAGAAGATTCATAAAAGACGTTTCTATGATCGCCAAGCCATTATCAAATCTGCTGATAAAGGAAGCTGAGTTTGAGTTTACCACTAAATTTCTAGATGCCTTTAATACCCTAAAAAGAGCATTAACGATGACACTATCCTATAGGTAATAGACTGGGAGTTGCCTTTTGAGATAATGCGTGATGCCATCAATTACGCCATCGGGGTAGTCCTCGGATAGAAAAAAGAAAAGAAACATCACGTGATTTGTTAAGCGACTAGAACATTGGACGAAGCCCAAGTGAACTACACTACCACCGAGAAGGAAATGATGGCTATCGTATTTGCTTTCGACAAGTTTAGATCGTACTTAGTAGGATCAAAGGTAAAAGTGTACACCGGTCATGGGGCAATAAAGTACCTAATGCAAAAAAAGACACCAAGCCAAGGCTTTTGGGATGGGCCTTGTTATTGTAGGAATTTGACCATGAGATCATCGACAAAAATGGGAAAGAAAATGTGGTTGTGGAATACCTGTCGAGAATATTTTTTTATGAGGAAAACCAACTACCTGTGTTTGACAACTATGTCGATGAAGCTCTTCTAATGTATTAATAGGAAGAGCAGATCTTACCTTGGTTTGTGGATATTTGTAATTGTTTGGCATGTGGACAACTTCCACCAGAGATAACATATAATCAGAAGAAGAAATTGTTCTCTGAGTTGAAGAATTACTATTGGGATGACCTACTACTATTTAAGATGTGCTCTGACAACCTATACCATTGATGCATACCTGAAGAAGAGGTGCCTCTAATCGTCAAAGAGTGTCATGCCTCACCTTATGGAGGACACCACAGAGGGGAGAGGATGACTACAAAGGTTTTGCAATCAGGATTTTATTGGCCCACACTCTTCAAGGATGTTGTATCATTTGTCAAAACATGCAAGGGATTCCAACTCATAGGGAACATAAGCAGGAGAAATGAAATGCCAATGTCAGATTGGGTGGAAGTGGAAATCTTTGGTGTATGGGGAGTCGACTACATGGGACCCTTCTTGTCATCGAAAGGAAATAAGTACATTATTGTTGTTGTTGATTACATTTCCAAATGGGTTGGGGTAGTTGCTACTCAAATGTGCGACTCCAAAGCAGTCATTAAGTTTTTTGAGAAAACTATCTTCCCACGCTTCAGAGTGCCACACATTGTCATAAGCAACGGAGGGTCGCATTTTGGTGAGAAGCAATTTGAAGCTCTATTAAGGAAGTATGGGGATAAACATAAGGTTGCAACCCCTTATCACCCCCAAACATCAGGGCAAGTGGAAGTGTCGAACAGGAAGATCAAACAAATTTTGGAAAAGATTGTTAGTCGTACAAGGAAGGACTGGTCCATGAATCTAGTCAGTGCACTTTGGGTGTACCACATAGCATACAAAACACCAATAGGTACGACACCCTACAGATTGATTTATGGAAAGTCCTATCATCTACCAGTTGAACTCAAACACAAAGCCATATGGTCTATAAAGTTTTTGAACATGGACCTCGACAAAGCTGGTTAGAAAAGGTTCCTTCAGCTCCAAAAGCTCAAAGAATTGAGGCTGCACGCCTATGAAAATGCAAGGATTTATAAGTAGGGAACAAAGGTCTGGCATGATGCTCATTTGAAGAATAAAGATGTTCATGAAGGAGACAAGGTCCTTTTGTTCAACTCCAGTATCATGTTATTTCTAGGGAAGTTGAGAACAAGGTGGTCAGGCCCTTTTTCTGTTGTGAAAATATACCCATCAAAGGTAATGGAGATAGCAGGAGAAAAGATAGGAACATTCAAGGTGAATGGACAAAGAGTGAAAAGATACTATGAAGACCAAGCCTTTGTGAGGAGAAAAGAACTCGGTTTGGGGGAAACCAACTCAGCAACAAGTGGAATGAATGAGGAAGCGGTTGCACCTGTTGAAGGAGAATGAAGACAAGATGATAGAGAAAGTCGAGCTAAAGGCTTTAAACAAGTGCTTCTTGAGAAGAAACCCAAGTTCTGGTTGTTTTCCTTAGTTCGTGTTTTTCTTTATCTCGTACTTTAGTATTATGAGTTATGTACCTTTCATTTTCCTATATCTCATATTTCCTTTTTCTAGTAGGAGTGTAAATATTTTATGGTTTTTAACCTCTCTCTACCCAGGAAGCTTTGTTTGAAAGAATAAGTTTTTCTTTAATTGGTTGACTGCTATTTTGGTTTGGAAGGACCGTGACCATGGCCTGGACCGTGGTCGCGGCATGACCATCGGTCGAGGAGGGGTACATCATGGTCACGGTACCTGCTCCTTGCAGCAATGGGCCGCGGTTGTGACGCATGTAAAGAAGGAATTTGACCACAATCGTGGTGATCCTCATGCCGAGGTCGCGAAAACTAAGGGTATATATACTTAAACCCTTTGGAATAGGGTTTTTCTTTCGCTCAATCTCTAAAATTCCTGAATTGTTGAAAGAAGATCCTCGACACGAGTGTGCGAGATGATAAATGAGACCAATTTTGACCTCCACCAACGAAGACACACTTCTTCCATTGCAAGCCCCTCATGCCTCCACTTTCGACACCATTTCGTGTTGTTTAACCTAAACTGAGGCATCCTTCAGGCATTTTCTTGACTACCATCGATTGTTAAACGCTGATTTTCATACGCTTTGCCATCTTTTCATGCATTTTCTGGCCAATCGGCCCGAGAATGCTGCGACAACCACTGCGGCTCTTCCTCATTTAGCTCAGAGATGTGCGTCAGCATCCTCCCTGCATTCACGATTCTTGTGGTACCGTTTAACCTAGGTTAAGGTATTGGGGTGTGATTTGATCGCGGAACCCCGCTGCCTTGGCCTCAACCGATGGCTTCTCAGACTAGGTTTTGGACCACAATCATCATATCCAATCGAACAGTTGATCGTGAGCTGTGATCGCGACATCCTATCCTTAGTCACGGTCGCGGGTTCCTTAAGCGTAAAGAAATCGGTCGAGTAACAACCATGGCCGTGGACTTGCCACAGTTGTGGTGCTTCTTGCCCACGGTCGAGGTACCTCTTGTTTGCTCCTTGTCCATGGTCGTGGAATCTCTCGTTTCTAATGTAATCGACCACGGTCATGGCCTATCGTTTTCATTTTTGGAAACTTATGCTCAGTGATGATGCGGTTGCAACACCTCTCGCGATAGTGACACACTACCTTGTTAAGGTTGCGGTCATGACACTATGAAAATTGAACTAGATATATGTATACACATATACATATACATGATAATAAAATTAAATTAATGATGATTAATAAAAGCTAATTCAATTGTGCTAACAAAAAAATTAATGTGAAACTTGCATAATGTTGACCTCAACTGAAGATACATTGATGAAGAAGGCAACCTCACTGAAGGGGGTGGAGGAAATCCTTGAGAAAATAGAAAATGTACTAAAAGACAATCCAGAACTCTCCCCGACAAAGAGACTCTAGTTACAACTGATGAAAAAGAAGTACGACTACATCCTGGCCTACAAGACGCTAGAAGAGTCAGAGGAATCCCCTAGCACATCCAAGACGGAGACTTCAGAATACCAGCCTTTAGAAACTGAACTAAGAAAATTGGAGAAGTGGAAGGCTGAACTCAAGGAAGCAAAGGGTAGCAAAAAGAGGAAGGTGACAACTACAGAGAAGATGAAGATGCAGGAGAAAGAAATATCCCATGAGGAGGTGGAAGAGAATGAGGAGGTGGCCCTAGACCATAAAAGGCCAACTTTCCTGACAAGGGACCCTACACACTAGTCACAGTTCGACTGGATACTGAAGGCCAAGGGGTTCTGGCCTACCAGATACCTAGACGTAGAAGACTTCAAGAAGATGGGAGTCTATGATAGGGTAGTCAACTTCTTGAAGGGTGTGAATCTACGTACCCTATGCACCTATGAAGCCCCCTCACTAACACAACTGATGGTAGAACTCCTGTCATCCTTAGAGAAGTTCCTAGTCAGTGATGGGGAATGCAAGAAGGGCAACGACGACTTCAAGCTGGAAGTGAGACTAGGGGGAAATCTCACAAAATCATAGAGGCCATGCTTAACACTATCTTCAAAAGAACAACTGAAGAAGCATAGTCCTGCTTCGCTGCACCTGGAGAGAAGGACACAATTGGGTACAACATCCACAAAATGTGGGAAAAGCTGACAGGGGAGCAAGAGAACAACTCCAAGAACTCCAAGGCGACCCTCATCACATTGTGCTTCATCAGGGTGATGTAGAAGATAACTGCCAACAACATATTCACAAGGTCAGAGACCGGTGGGGTGACGAAAGGGGACCTTTTCATTATATGGTCCATGTTAAATAAGAAGTCAGTAAATATAGGCAGAATTCTCATTGAACGACTATCAACAGTAGTGGGAGGGGAGGCAAAACAGACAAAAGAGTTCGACATGGGAGGTCAAATTACTAAGATCGCATATCATTTCATGGATGCAGACATGTTGATGAGGTACAAAAATATGAAGAGGCACACAAAGATCGACATAAAGTCCCTCATCAACACAGGGATCTTGGCGTAGAAGGGAAACAATTTCTTCTACAAGCAAAGCTACTCCAAGACGCTCCTCCCCTCCCAGAAATGGCGTACTATGATGCCCACAAGATGCGGCCCTCTCAAGAAGATGTTGACAAGATGTACTCGAGGGCCATCCGCATTATAGTGGACCCATCATCTTCTGCTAGTAAGAAGGGAGACAAAGATAAATCTCTAGAGATAGAGATAAAGAAGCCAGAGGAAAGAAAGAAGATGGCAATAAGAAAGAATAAGAAGAAGATAACTAAAAATATTGTTGCCTCGAGCCCGCCCTCATCGTGCTTCCCAGTTCATATGGCAACGATTGAGGGGCATCAACCTGAAGCCACAATCATAGAAGAGGTCGAACATACACAACTTGAAGCTACAATAACAGAACAGCATGTTGAGGCCGAACAAGAAATCAACCAGGGACGCGAGGACCCCAGGACTGTACTCGACCTCGTAATCCCAAACAACATCATGCAAATGATGGGACAGCCAGAGGAGAGAATCCCCAGCCTAGCCATATCAACTCCACACCTAAAGGAGCTCAAAGCATCCACAACACCTGTGGAGCCTCCACAACACCGCTCGCACACATTCAGTGATGTATTGGGAAACTAGTTTGATGTCATGTGGAAATACATGCATCAAACTTCTGAATTAAATTTAAATATTACCTCCACCCTATGTACGCTAACTACACAGGTACAAACGTTGAACGAGAGGACTGAAGTGCTTCCCAAGTTCATGCAAGGGGTGATGAGCACCCAGAACGCACTAATGGGGGCGCTAAAGACTCTCACCAAGGAGATGGCAAACCTCAGGAAGGAGAGGGATGCCATGCGAGCAGACAAGGAGCTGATGAGGAAAGGGTACAAGGAAGTGCTAGACAGCCTCAAGAAGGAGTGTCAATCCTTAGATGAAGAACGTCGTCAGCTAGAAGTTGAATGCCAAGAAATTGCCAGTTGGCGACAGAGAAAGAAGATCAAGCGTCTGACGATCCCTTCAACATCGCATGCTTCCTCGAGCCCATCGAGACCCGACAAAGATGATGACAATGTGGGGGGAACCGATGCAGGAGAAACATCAAAGGAAGAAAGTGTCAACGTAAAAACTTATGTGATGGCTGAACTACAGGTGAAAGAAGTACCACCACAGTCGGACACTCATCAAGACAACGAGACAAAGAAGACTAACACGTTGTCAAGGGGTTTTGACCTGAATAGCAGCCCAAACAAAGATAAGGCTACACCAAAAGATCCCACGTAGGCCATCATCACCAGAGTAGAGAGCATAGTGAAAGAAGATCTCATGTCACGAGAAATCAGAGATCTAAACAAGTTCTTGGATGACCTAAAGTTGGGGATGGACATTTGCACTGACTTCTTAAAAGACCCGAAGCAGTATGATCAAGATGACTCCTTCTATGATAGGAAAATGGTCATGACGTTAGCGGCGCTAAATGCTACAGAGTTGGAGCAACCGTCAGAAGTGAGTCATCCAACAAATGACATAGTTGTAGATATGTCCATGAACGACAAAGGTAGGGCAACAACCCAAGCACTGATTGAAATAAGGGTTCATCCCCCTACAATAGAAGCACCACCCTCAGAAGCACAAGAAGCAAAATAAAGCACTTCAAAAGATGAGGAAGGTGGGCTCGCTTCTTTCTTCGCAAACAAGCCAGTCAGGAAATAGAGCACACCAGTCAATGAAGTATAATTAGGTGTGGCTCCTCCTCTATCTTGCAAGATGGTAGGTATGGGCATGACTACACTATTAATGATAACACGTAGAGATGTCCATATCCTTGTCGATATACTAGATGACAACCTACCCAGAGCTAACATTATCTATCACAACAAGGGCAGGTCACTCAACATAGATCACTTCAGAGGGATTTTCCAGACAAGAGCATGCATACACAAGAAGTTGTTTAAAGTGTTGTGTGCTACCCTCCTTGAAGAATTCTTGCATCCAGATAAAGTACAACATGTATTTAATGACACCACACATCTAGCAGGGCTCCTATATGAAGACAATGACAAAGCTACTGATGCGATAGAGATACAACACATAGTGAGTAGGAAAGCAACTAGATTTGTAGTCCTGCCCATAAGGATTGCGAAGCATTGGGAATCGTCGTCAACTTATATGAAAGGCAAACAATGGTGTTCAACTGTTGCACAACTGAACTAGACAACACCTCCCTGATCTACAAGAACAAGCAAGCAAGATATATCCTGAAGGTGCCACTACTTTTGCAAAGAGTTATACAATCAACAGACAACAGACACAGGGGGATGTGGAACAATTCTCCATCTCTAAAAAGGTTCCCCAAGAAAAGGTTGGAATAGGGGGCTGCTCCTTCATCATGCTAAGGATGATGGAAGCCATAAATAAGGGCATCTCGCTGGAAGATATCTGCATGGAAGATATACATGGACTGTGAGGTATGTACACAATGGAGGTCATCTACGAACTCCACTTCTTCAATGACCCGACAATGCCTTCAGAAGCAGTACCGCAGAGGCTTCACCAAGAAATCCCCCTCCTAGAAAAGAAGACATGGAGGGAGGAACTCAAAACATTGTGGATCGACCCTACAGATCCAGCCAGAGAAATACCTTGGAAGGAAGGTTGGACAACTGAGACTGGTGTGACTGTAGAAAGTATACAAGAAACTAAGTCGGAGCAGCCTCTAGTGGTAGAAGACAAAGAAGAACAGCCTCTAATGGGCCAGCTAGAAGAAGGCAAGATAGAAGAAGAAGATTTACCTAAGGATAAACCAGACAGGATGGCTGGGGAAATAATGCCAACCTTCAAGGATTTTGACAGATGGAGTTGTGTGAGCCTATCTTTAGATTCCCTCAATGCAATAATGAAATACTTGGAAGGAAGATGAGGCGCCAACAGAAGAAATCTTTGAAAGGGATGGCATCTGTGTGCTGAAGGATGACCTCCGAGATATGTTGAAAACATGAGGGTACCTCTCAGTCAGCACCACGTCTTCTTACCAAGCTCTACTAAATGACAACATGCCAAATGTGCACATGGTATATTTTCTTTTAGTGAATGACAACCTACGAGACAAGAGACATGTGAAAAGGAATGCCTACAACAACATCTAGTGATGTCTCTCCCAAACTACATCTTCCTGTCGATACTTCATGACATCCATTGGACTTTGCAGGTAGTCAATATAATCAAAAGGACTGCAGTACTATACAACAACTCAGATGCAGCCTTCGCTCTGAACAAGAAAACAAATATGACTACTACAAAGACACCTATAGTAGAGAAGGCAGTCACATGCGCTGAGGCAATTGTAGAGGTGATGAAGAGTCATGGCAAGGGGTACAAGCATAAAGAAGACAAAGACTTCAAGAAGACACAGTTCTGCCACAGGAACCCTCAACAGGTGCCTCTATCAAACGACTTTGGCTTCTATTATCTAGCCTGGATGATGGCCCTAGCCACTTTGAATATGAAGGTAGAAGGAATGCAGTACGAGCAACACCACCCACTTCACAGAGTGTATGCTAGCATGCTCCTCGAGTCAAAGTGGGCCACCAAAACAACTTAGCAGAAATAAAGCAAGCTCATTTATACACCTAACTCTAATTATGACACCCCGAGTCAGGGGAATGATAAGTTTGGGAGAGGATTCATAAACGGGCATGAGAGGTACAATTCCATCCCAAAATTTTGAAGAAAAAAAAACTACTTGTACATATTTTAGTTCCCACCATATTGATTTTGCGAAAAAATTATGCTTTAAGGAATTTTGTTATAAGTCACAGTTTTGCGTAGTTACCTTTGAGTTCCTATGTTCCCTTTCTAAAGGTTGTAGTGCTATCATTTCTAGAGAGGAATATATGAGCAACTAATGCATATACAAGTAAAACAAGAAGCGTAACAATGTAGTTTTATCTCATTCTTACAATAAGATGTTGCGTATGTAACAATCCTAAGCTTATGAAGCCCTTGGAAACTGGAGAACTTCAATGAGCCAACTCTTAACCAACCACCCTAACCTGATGGTTCCATCTAGAAAATCCTCACCTTCCCCGAGAAGGAAGTAGCTACCCCTTTCAAGTTTAAGTATCCTTGCTTTGGGATGAAAAGAGGCTTGGCTGCCCTAAAGACCACATAAAAACCCACTCACCCAAACTAGAGAGGAGGTATGAAAAGCCAAAAAGAAAAAAGAAAAAAAAAATATATATATACGTATATATAATGAGAGTTGTGCCCAAAAGATGCCAAAGGGTTCCACATGGCTGGAGTATTGTTGCACTCACAAATGCAGATATGTCGTGCCTGTAAGTGGAACCTTGAAGCCAAACTTACACACCTACAATCTTGAACAAACCTCACACAACCACCTGACTTAACGTCAAAACCCCCTAAGGGCAACAATGTCCTTACGACAGTTGTGGGGAGGGGAATTTAGGAGAAGAGGAAAACACTTAAATCCTGAAGCCTACCCGAACACACCAGCATAGGGCCAACTAAAAATAAAGGAAGAGTGTGAAAGCTACCCCTCAAGGAGAAGTTGTACTAGTATGTCTAGTAACCTAACACAAGAAGGGGTGATATGTTGAGACAGAGAGACCATTTACTACCAAAGGAAATGGCAAGAACTTGAAGTTGTGCAACTCTAGTTGTGAAGGGGGAGGAATGAGATTTTAGGATTGGGCAAACATACCACAAGTGTTTTGGTGCAAGAATGAGATAACTCGGTTATGTTACACAAAATTTCTCTTCTCTCTATGATTTCGAACCTACCCTTAGCCTGAGGATAGGATTGATTCTTAGTTTGGGTGAGTGGATAACATCTATTTTTATACACTTTTTGCACATATTTATACCTCTCCAAACATATCTTGTATAGACTTTTCCACTTATTTTAGCAATTTATGTCGAGAATCTTATTTTCCCACCTTTTCCATCCTTGTAGGGTCACATCAAGCCATGGCCACGGTCAACACCTTGATCGTGGCTCATCGACCATCAAGGACCCTCTCACTGCGACTGATGCCACCAATCACACCAATGCTTCGTGACTGCGATGCAGCGCCCCCCTTTTGGCTACGGCCTACAAACTGCACATCTCAATATCAACTAAGGTGATGCCTCGACCAAGGTGATACCATGCCTCAACCGAGGAGGTTGTGACCAAGGTGATATTGTACCTTGACTGAGGAGGTCGCGACCGAGGTGATACCATATCTCGACTGAGGAAGCCACGACTGAGGTAGAGCTAGAGGTGTTGACTTGACCAACCACTATGGTAGCCTCGACCGAGGAGAGGCCTTGATCGACCGTGATCGATCCCTGACCGATGCCAAGCCTCGACCGTAGTGAGGATGGTTAAGTTGGTGGGAAACACTTATAAATAGGCCACCCACCTTGACTTGTCACATCATCAGATCATCAAGGACCACAAAGTGCTGCCAAATTCCATACCCACTCTCATCCATCTAGTCTGTCTTGATTCTTCGAAGGTGAAAGCTGAGGAAGAGAAGAATGAAGGCCCCTCTTCCTCAAAAGAAGGATACCATCTGCACCATTCATCCAGATTTAGATCTAAAGGAGTATATTGGTGTATCGCCATCTTCTCTCTCTTCTCAATCTATCATCTTTGTTGTTTTGTACCCCCTTCCCTCTTCATGGTTATGATGTATCTATCATTTTGTAACATCGTTATGCTACCTGTTAACATGTGTAGCTAAACATTTAACTTGGGTTGGGAGTAGACACTAAGGTTCTCCCAACATGTATATTCTTACTTCCCTTTGAATATATGTATGATTATATCAAGATTATCTCCATACTCTTATTATTAATATTTCACTTGTATGCTTAGTTATCATCTTGTGATGTTTGATCATTGGTACCTCAAAAGAGTAGTATCTTATTTATCTGGCATTATGGAGTAGTATGAATGCATGAGAATGTTGGATTGCTAAAGCTTATGGTCATATGGTTTGCTTTGTGGTTGTAAGGTTGTTATCTCGAGAGGGAGGCCACCTTAGATCATAGATCTATCCTTATCTCGAGAAAGGAGGGAATAGACACTTTTATGACTGCTTGTAATCTTGACAGTAGTATACAAAGGGGAGTGAGTTTTGCATGTTGGTGAGAAATCTTAGTAGGTGAAACCCGATCTGAGTTCCCTTCCATATCTTTATTTCTACCATCTAACCTTGTTTTCTCTTGTTGTTATTTTTTTCTTTTTTTCAACTTTCTTTGTTTTATCCTGAGCACCAGCGTTCCTTAACGAACAACCTTTTATAAAAATAATTTGTTTATCCGGAGTATATGAGTGGAGACCCTGTGTATATAACACCTTCTAACCTTGCCCACTATGGTTTGACCCCGATTACTACGTCAGACCCCGTTTAATAGTTGTGGGGGCTTGAGTGTTGGGTTATTATCTTAAGAGTCTGACTACTCTAGATCTGCTCCATTTTGGATGTGCAAGTTAGGTCGGTCACTCATCTTGCAAAAATTTAGCACAGGGTACATAGATAAGAATGTGGTGAACAAAGGGCTTACCGCCCTACCACCCCAAACTTTTAAGTCAGGTTGTCCTCAGCATGAAATAGAAGTTTAGAATAGTAGGGGAAAGGGGATGGAGTCACGATAGATAACCGCCAAGAGATGGAGTGATCAATATAATACTAGGTGAGTAGGGTAGGTCCACCATGGCCATGCTAAGAAACACGACCGTTTTGTCTTGTCGGTCACACAACTGTGTTGTGTAGCATGGTCGTTCTGGACTCCTTCACGTAGCTCTTCTGTTGATTTGCAACCTTCTATTCAACTTTGATCTTCTACTTGGCTAAACCCTTTATGCATCACCTTTTCTTCCTTGTACATGTGCTAACATGATTCAAAAATAGAAAACTATCAAGTATAGCATGTGTGTGTGTGTGTTTCTTGGAAAATAAATGAAAGTGTGATAAAACAACAAGGTTTGAGAATCTCAAACCACATGGGTTGCCTCCCACTAGCACTAAATTTATAGCCTTCAACTGGGCTTGTTGCTTTCTTCACTAAGTGTTGACACACACAGTGCCTTCTTTTTCTTCCACGGTGATTCTTTCTAGAGTTCTAATGACATGGGCTTCATCCCAAGGATTGTATATTGAACGGAAGTAAGGACTTGACCTACACTATTCTAGGAAATCATAGTAGACTAGACAGTCACTGAAATCTTCTTCACCCAGCATGTACCTTTCTTCCTCAGTGAATATAAAGAAATCAAACTTTCTCCTTTTATAAGTGACTATCATGGTACCCGTACACACAATGATCTCCGCAACCATGGTGGACAAGAAGGGTCTCCCCAATATGAGGTATTATTTTCCATCAATAGGTCTAGAATCCACAATCAGAAAATAGGTCAAGTACACTGATTTTGTTGCAACAATTTCCTTGGGTGGCAATAACACCAGTTTTCTCTTCCCCATGCAAACATCCTTCACCAAAGAAAAGAATGCTTTGATGCCAGCTGTTCCTTGCTTCAAGGACCCTAGGAGATTCATGATACTTCTATTCTTTTATTAGAGAAAGGGGGCTTCTAGAGCCTCATGGAATTGCTCCCCAATTGCATCAAACATTTCTACAGCAATTTGTGGGCCTTGAGGAGGTATGATGGTGGTTCTTGTCTCATAGGACTGTAAACATGATCTTGTCATGAAAGGATGGAAGAATCGAATCGCTTGCACTTTCATCACTTCCAAGAAAGGGTGGGACAGCTGGGGATGCTTCTACATACACAATGGGAGTAGTGGAAACTTGGGTGCATTCAGTATTCTCAAGCAGTAACTGAGCAGCAATTTTTTTGGTGACTTTATGATCTCTTCTAGACTCTTCTAGCATCAAGTCATCATCATCAACTTTAATTATTTCTTCCTCCCTTTTTTCAATCTTTTGAGCATCTTCTATTCCCCATATTACAGACACCATATTCACTTGTTCATGGGAAGAAGGAGGGGCTTGTGAAGATGAAGGTGGTGGCGGTCTTTGATGAGGCGAGTTAGGATTTTGGAGTCTGCAAGTTGGTTGTTGGGGAGGTTGTTGTGGAGGTGGTGGTTGATAGGTGTGTGATGGCGGTGGGGGATATTGATAGTTGAATGGGGGTTGGTGAGGTGGTGGAGCATATGGATGTGGTGGTCCTTGGTATTGGAGGAGCGGGGGTACTTGGCCTTGCGGTGGGACATATGCACCTTGAGTAGTGTTCACATAACTACCATCATTGTTCGGATTGGCCATGGATTGAGATGGGAGCCTTCCCTCTTCACAACGAGCAAGTGAGATTGAGATTTGATCAAGTCTTTGCTCAAGGTGCATAATATTTTGCCCTTGAGAGGACACCTCTTTCTTTACCTCATCCAAATTTCTCAATCTCCCAAGCACTTCATCTTCAAATTTGGAGTTATACCTTCGCCTTCACTGCCCTTGTCCTTGACCATATTTATTGTATTGTTTCCATGAAAAGTTAGGATGATTCCTCCACTCAGGAGTGTAAGTGTTGGACATAGGACCTTGGTTGTTTCGGTTCATAAAAGAGTGTAAATCATGAACTTCTTCATCTATAGAATCAACCGCCATGGTGGATTGATTGGAAGAACCACCATTTTGGCTCTTCATCATATTCATCATGTCTACCATCATCTTCATCATATATGGGTTGGCAACAATGTGGGCTGGAGCTATAGGGGGAGGTGGAGGGATGTAGTTCTGGCTGCAATGTTCCCCTTTAGTAGAAACTCGATGGCAGAAATTTTTAGTGAGGTGTTCAAATGATGGTCACGACTCCTCGAGTGGCTTTTACATGAATGTGCCTCCACATGATGAGTCAATATTGTTATGGATCAACTCTTCAATCCCAGTGTAGAAGGCTTGGACTAGCTATCACAATGGCACCTCGTGATGGGGGCAATCGTGAAGGAGCTTTTGGAACCTTTCTCACACCTCATGGAAAGGTTCAATTTCCTTTTGGGCAAATGTGGTGATACATCTTCTCATGTGATTCAACTTGGAAATTGAAAAGAACTTTTTGAGAAATTCATTTTTGACCTCATTCCAAGTCACCAACTCTGGCTTCATAATGTACCATTCTTTAGCTTTCTCCTTTAGAGAGATCGGGAAGAGATTCCTCTGGATGGAGTCATTAGTAGCAGTGGGGGTACAGAAGGTGGAACAAGTCTCAAGGAATGTGTCAATGTGATGGTAGGGATTCTCATTATCCATCCCATAGTAGGTAGGGAGGAGTCCAAGGAGTGCGGGTGGAATGGAGAACTATTGACCCGACATTTGGTCAACTAGGGTGGCAATGGGATAATTTTTGTTCTCGAGGGTGAAATACTCATGGAGGGGGCGGTTTGGCTGCGGTGGAGGTGGTTGATCATTCCCATGAGGGTTGTTGTTTGCCATGTGGTCACCCATCTTGGCTTCTCGGTGTTGGTTGTGGTGGCTTTGGCGTCTCCTCCTACCTATATCAGGGTCATACAACACTAAGTCGGTACAAGTAGAACGCGTATGGCACATGTGCATCTATCACTTGCACAATACACAAACCAACAAAAACAAACCAAGTTAGAATGACAATATGCAAAAGTGAACAAAGAATAAAGAATAGTAATGATGAGGGCAATAGGAAAGGCTAAGCTACACTAACTAGCTACGTCGAGCGCCTCTAACCCCGACAATGGCGTCAGAAAGCTTGGTGTGTTTGAGCCATAGGTGCACATACTAGCCAACAAGAGGTGACTAGATGCACTCCATGGAACTCGAAAACACTGGATCTTTTAAAATTTATAAAAACCCTAGTGAGTCTCGATCACAACACTAAATATGTCACCCACAAGTGCACGGGGTACAATTGTACTATAGGTGATAGGCAAGAGTAGGGGTCGATCCTCAGGGACAGAGGGGGCACTAGAACTAGGTTAGAGTTGGCTATGTTCCTAATGCGGAGAATAGGACTGAAGGGTTTAAAAGGGTTTTGGTTGTTAAACTAAGTGAACAAGAAAGTAAAGACAATTATAAAATATAAGTTATCACAAACTCTAAATTATCCTAAGCAAGCAAGCCTAAGGAACTAGATTAAGCAATTAGCTAAATAGGAGAAAAGGTTAACTATACTACACTAGTAGAGCAATTAGCAACTAAGAGCTAAGTTAACCACTAGAGAGAGCAAGAGCCTAAGTTAACCCTAAAGAACAAGATTAATCAATTAACTATATTGAGTAAAATCAACTAAAATAGACTAGCATGAACAAGCTAAGAAGGCACGATGGGTTTTAAGCAATGAGATTAGGTAGGTGGGTCGTTTGGGAATGTGATTTGATATTAGTTGTAGGGGTCAACATGGCAAGAAATTATCACAATTCAATCTAGATTACCAAACCAAACAGCAAGGCAAGTGCTATTAGAATGTACCCTATACTACTAGTTTGAGAACTAGGGTTAGGTGTAATTCTAGTAGGACTTGTCAAGTCTAGGTTTCTAGGGTAAGTGTTATTAGGGAAATTGAGAGCCAAGGGTAGAAATGGGAGTAGAGATGAGGGTTTTTAACCTCATGCCACTAGCCATCTAGCCTTTAGAAAGCTCTAGGCAAATGCACTAATCACACTTACACTAGCCACTTAGATCTCACACTCACTTGTAGAAGGAGGGATATGTATGTAGGAACAAAGGGGGCTAGCTAGGGATCCACTAATTTGACCTAGGAACCATTCCTAATATTTCTACATACACTCCAATTCCTCCTAGAAACTAAGTGTCAACAAACATCTCAAAGCAAGCAATCCATGTTAAAAGCATGAATCACATGCAATAAAATAGGAAATGAGATAGAAGCAAGAGGCAATCATCATAGATAGAAATCATGTTCTACAAGTTATTTTCCCCCAACATGGTATCAAAGTCAAATTTTAACCCCAAACAGCCGACCACTAGGGGCTTAGCTAGACATAATCAAAGAAATGGCAAAAGAAAGGGGAAGAAAGGGATAAGACTCCATGGAACTCGAAGTAGATATTCCTTGTTCACCTCCTAGTAGCTTGGGGATGACCTCTCTCCTCCAATGGTGATGATGAGCGTGAAAATGGAGGGGATTATGGAGGAAAACCTAGAAATCTAGGTTTACAAGGTGGAAATGAGGTGGAAATGGTGGGTGGAGAGCATAAATGCAAGTAGGATGTAATGAATGCTCTAGAGTGGGTGGAGAGGAGTAATGTCAGCTAACCTAGTGTTGTGGCTGCCATCCATGTATAAATAGGTGGTGGTGGAAGCACTAGGGTAAGTAGGGGCATTGTTGGAAAAATAGTGTAGAAAAGGGTAGGGTTTAGGTGGTAGCACGGCCGTGCTGGACAGCACGACCATGGTGGGTAGAGGTGGGAATGGCCGTGGTGGTGGGGAACAGTCATTCCTAGAAAGTGGCAAAATCACATGTTGAAGTGGTGAAATGGAGGCTAGTAGCACGGCTGTGCTGGGTAGTATGGTCGTGGTGACGGTTAGGTAGAACGGTCGTGCTGGGTAGCACGGTCGTAGTGGTGGAGTTGGAGAGGAGGTCGTTCCCTCTAGCACGCCTGTTCTGTCTTCAGCTAGCACAGCTGTGCTGGGTAGAACGGCCGTTTTGGGGGCTTCATGGCACGACCGTGGTGGCTAAGTTGTTGTAGCTTGCAAATCTTGAGAATTTCTATGTAACTTGGGCATTAGCCAGCATGGTCGTTCCTTGGCACCACGGATGTGCTGGGGTCTTCAGTGAAAAAATGAACTTCAATCTCCATCATTAATGGACTTCTTTTGTTGATGTCAAATCTTGGTCATTAGGGGCCTTCTTTAGACCCCTCCAAGAGTGGAGGAACCCTATAACTCCTTCCTTCTCTGTCATCCATCTAAAGCATGGCCCAAGTACTTGAAAATAATGCAAAGAACGTCCATAAGTGCATTTGATAATAATACTCACTTGGGGAATTTAACTTGCATTCTACTACGTTTAGATGTGAATAAAGTACAAAATGGCACAAGATGGAGCCCTCAAATAGGACTACATCAGTTGCCTCCTTTTGACATGATGTAGGGATGATTCATCAATGCTCGTATCCAAACTCTCCACAAAAAAACGGCATTGCCGAGCGTAAAAATTGTCATTTACTTGACAGCATACACTTTTTTCACATTCATGCCAACTCACTTAAGCCTTTTTTGTCTAATGCAGTCCTCGCCGCTTGCTTTCTTATTAGTCACCAACCTTCATCTATTCTTCAGAAGCACACTCTTCTTCCATTGTTTACCATCAATCCACATTGTTCCCTCCACCGCCTCAAATTTTTTATTATGTAGCCTTCATTCATATTTTTGATCTCAAGGCCAAAAAGCTTCCCCCCCTGCCTGAGCTATCCGAATGTTATTTCTTGGTTATCCTTATTCACAAAAAGGATACAAATGTCTTGAACCTAACTCTGGAAAAATCTATATCTCTATGGATGTCACCTTTCATGAGGATGAAATGCTCTTTTTCTCATCCTCAACCCCATTGATCATGTTGATACTATGGTCTTGTTGATTGATCCATTCATCTCAACAACAACAACACCATCTCCACCATCAACAACACCAAACCCGTGCATGGAAGATGAGTCCTTGACTGAATTTGCATCATCATCATCATCAGTTCCAGACCGATCCAATCTATCGATAGCACTACGTAAAGGTATATTCTCTTATACTATCAAGCATCCCTATTCTAACAGTTGTTGTCTAGCACATATTTTTTCTTCTGCCCCATCCTTTGCTACTACCTTAGACATGATATGTGTTCATAAGTGTCCAGCAGATGCTTTGTTCCATCATTGATTGAAAGTTGCCATGATGGGAGAAATGCAAGCTCTCCACAACAACAAGACATGGGGTCTTTTGACCCCATCGATAGGCAAAATATCATAGGCTACTGAGGTTTCTATATAAAGCATAAGTCAAATGGTTTAGTTGAATGACTCAAGGTGCACTTGGTTGCCAAAGGATTCAACCTAACCTTTGATGTGGATTACTTTGAGACATTTTCTCAAGTAACAAGGATAGACTCCATCCACATCCTTATATTCCTTGCATCTCACCTTGACTGGCCTCTTTACTAGTTCAAGATCAAGAATGTATTTCATCGTGAAGATCTCTTAGAGGAAGTCTACATGCAACAACTGTCTAGGTTTTTTGCTAAGGAGGGGTATCTTCTCATAAAGTATGTGATCTTCAACAATCTCTCTATGGCCTCAAAAATTCTCCAATGGTCTGGTTCAACAATTTAAGTGATGTCCTGACATAGTAACTTTCAGAGATCAGCCATAGACCACTCCTTGTTCTTCCCCAGATCCTTCAAAGGCCATGTCCTTTTTGTTGTCTTGTTGATGACATTATCATCACCAATGGTGATATGATGAGGATATCCCGACTCAAGCAGTCTCTACATGCACATTTTTGCACAAAATACGTGGGAACCCTGCGATACTTCCTCAGAAACAAAGTCCTCCACTCAGGCTTAGGGATCAGTCTGTCACAATGACACTATGTCTTAGATTTGCTTCAAGAGGCCAACATGGCATAAGCCAAACTAGTTTCTACCCCGATGGGATATCATACAAAGCATATACATGAAGAATACCTCTTTGATGATGTATAGAAGTATTGTCATATAGTCAAGAAGTTGATCTACTTAACTATTACTTGACTTGATATTACCTATGTTGTTGGGGTAGTCAGCCAACAGATGAGTGCACCACTCCAAGTCCACGGGTCTAGCGTTCAACACATTCTTCTCTATCCTAAGAGTGCTCTAAGATGAGGATTACTCTTCAATCATCCTAAGTCTAAGGTAATCTCTATCTCTGGATATGCTAGTGATTCTAAAGACCGATGGTCCACTTCTCGATATTGTGTCATGATTGGCACTAACCCAATTTCCTAGAGGAGTAAAAAGTAGGAGATGGTATCTCACTTCAACACTAAGGCAGAATATCAGGCTATGGTTCATGCATGTTGTGATCTACAGTGGGTGTGGTCCATCTTGAGTGAGTTTGGAATTCCTTTTCAAACTCTAGTTGCTTTATATTGTGACAACCAGGAAGCTATACATATATCTAATAATCAAGTATTCCACGAGTGCAAAAAATACATTGAAGTTGACTGTCATTTTGTGCGGACCTAAAGTATGTGATCTTCGACAATCTCTCTATGGCCTCAAAAATTCTCCAATGGTCTGGTTCAACAATTTAAGTGATGTCCTGACATAGTAACTTTCAGAGATCAGCCATAGACCACTCCTTGTTCTTCCCCAGATCCTTCAAAGGCCATGTCCTTATTGTTGTCTTGTTGATGACATTATCATCACCAATGGTGATATGATGAGGATATCCCAACTCAAGCAGTCTCTACATGCACATTTTTGCACAAAATACGTGGGCACCCTGCGATACTTCCTCGAAAACAAAGTCCTCCACTCAGGCTTAGGGATCAGTCTGTCACAATGACACTATGTCTTAGATTTGCTTCAAGAGGCCAACATGGCATAAGCCAAACTAGTTTCTACCCCGATGGGATATCATACAAAGCATATACATGAAGAATACCTCTTTGATGATGTATAGAAGTATTGTCATATAGTCAAGAAGTTGACTTACTTGACTATTACTTGACCTGATATTACCTATGTTGTTGGGGTAGTCAACCAAAAGATGAGTGCACCACTCCAAGTCCACGGGTCTAGCGTTCAACACATTCTTCTATATCCTAAGAGTGCTCTAGGATGAGGATTACTCTTCAATCATCCTAAGTCTAAGGTAATCTCTATCTCTGGATATGCTAGTGATTATAAAGACCGATGGTCCACTTCTGGATATTGTGTCATGATTGGCACTAACCCAATTTCCTAGAGGAGTAAAAAGTAGGAGATGGTATCTCACTTCAACACTAAGGCAGAATATCAGGCTATGGTTCATGCATGTTGTGATCTACAGTGGGTGTGGTCCATCTTGAGTGAGTTTGGAATTCCTTTTCAAACTCTAGCTGCTTTATATTGTGACAACCAGGAAGCTATACATATATATATAATAATCAAGTCTTCCACGAGTGCACAAAATACATTGAAGTTGACTGTCATTTTGTGCGGACCTAGTCAAGGCCAAGAATATCATCACTCCTCACATTAGGATAGGTGATCAAGTTGGTTACATCTTTACCAAACTTCTTCCTCTTACTTTATTCAAGTATATGGGTGTCAAGTTGGGATTTCACAATGTTCTCCAATTTGAGGGGGCATGTTAGTATATTGATTAGTTGGGATTAGGTCTCATTATATTCTCCCTTTTTTATGTTTAGCCCATGTACTCCATGTCTCCTATATAGAGAAGACTCATTACTCTTATTTATTTTACTAAAACCACTCCTTTCTACAAAAGATACTTGAGAAAAAAATTTAAAAATAAAATATAATTTGAGAATTTCCTAAGATTTTTATTTAGTATCATAGATAGTTAAATTGTGAATCCAACACAATACAGACAATACAATTGGAGTTAGAGTGTGAGAGTTATGATATTTTTAGTATCATGTGCAGAGTTGCCATTGATTTTCAACCAATAGCCATCAACCAATGCAATTGTCAACTGATGGGTTGCCAACTGACAAGTTATCAACTGATAGGGCCATCATTGGATGGGCACACCAACCAATAGATATGAGACATGACTCCTCCCAACACAATCAATCACAAAAAGTACCATAATGTTTGATATACATATTAGAATTGGATGACATTTTTTGTTGGATTCATATTTCATTTCTCCACACAACTAGATCTCTAGACTATTGAATAGGAGAACAAAACGGTGAATTTATGGGTGACTTTTTAGAAGAACATGAAGAATAGGGAATATAGAAGAACTAACCAAAAATCAATTGTGGTAAGTTATTTTAGCCACAGATTCCTTCTTTTTATCTCTTTCCCTTGATAGAAGACTACTTTATGACTCATGAGATCCTCTTTTACCACCCTCTCCATCTTCTTCTTGTATTAGACTTTGTTCATAGAAAAAAAATCTAACACTAGACCATTTAAATGTAGATTTTAGAGCATTTAGCTCAAATCCAAACTGAGTAGGCCAAATCCGAACATACCAAGCCAAGATTCAAGACCGGTATCCTATGATCAAATCCAAATTAGTGGAAACTCATCCTTTAACTCTGGTTTTTACAAATAATCAATCAAAAAATCATAAAGAGCATGTATTGCCTTGTATGTTGATGTTTGTAATTATTTTACTGAGTTAAAACATAAGATTTCAATTGACTGATTGACTATTGAACATATACATGATGTCTTATATATGTATTCAACTCCATAATAAATTACGTATGTACAGTTGTGAATCTTTATGGTAGAATTAGAGGCACTAGAGACCTAAGTTTTCCCTAATTTCTATAATAATGAATTTGACTATGAATCTATGATTAAATCAGTGGTTGTTGCTAGTCTGATACTTATGAAGTCTAAAGAGTAGTTCATTCTAGTATTATTCAATATGCCCCATTTATCAGTTCAAGTAGTTTACCTTATTAATGTTGTTGATTGAGATTAAGTTCAGTGTTTCAAAAATAAAAATTGACGCCTTTGGTATCGATCTAGTCTAAGAATAATACAATAGAGAAACCATCCATTGAACAAAATAATAAACTAGACATTAGATGTCTTGAATATTGTAGAATCCATCATTGAGGTCTGCATCATTTAGGAGAAAGCATGCTTACCGAGTCTCAAAGTTTAGGTTGAGGCATCCAAAGTACATTATAGAGGTACATGCGACTAAGCCCAATGAGGACACTATATTTAAAATAGTGAGGTACTCAACACCAACTAGAGATCCTGGTGGTACATAGTACAATTCAGTTAGTTCAGATATTGTTCAGTGAGTTAGTCCTTGTATAAGAACTGATGGAGTTAGTTAAGCCAAGTGCTTTCACTATTCACCTGAGTACTCATGTTGGAAAGAGTCCACTTATGCTACCACTTGTTTAGCCTTCAAGGCCAAATGTAGTTATCTTTGTTGTAGATCGGAGAGATAGTTTAGAAGACATAGAGTCTTGGATATACTCTAAACGTTATGTGGTGATATCATAGCTTGTTGTGATACTTCTACATGTTGTGGTATACTTCATTTGGATCCAAAAATAATAGAAGGAATAAAAAAGTTAATAAACTAATTTTGTTTATTTACTTATTTAGGTAGTTATTAGAACTCATGAAATATTTTATGGTTTATAAGTTTCAATTGTCATTCTTATGTTCTTCTACATTTAATTCAATCAATAATACATATCCAAATTATCATAGTTTCTTGATGACTTCCATGCCCCAAGCCAATAGCTCAAACACTCTACAGGAACATTTTTAGGTACAAGTACAGCTCAACAGAAGGAGTTAGAAATAAGTTTTCATCAGGAGTATATAAGTTGAGGTCTTGAGAAGAATAGCTAGTTTATTTAGATGATCTTCTATTCTTCCTCTAGTCCTGGGAATGTGAGAGTGAGGATTGAGAGCAATTTCATGTAATATTTTACTTGATGTATATTAAATCTAGAAGTCATTTCTTGTAGATGATTAGGTTGTAAAATTCAAACTGAATTGTAAACTCATGATACTTATGTTTTATTTAGATGCTACCTATTAAGTTTATATCATTTTTCATTACTTTTATAAATCTAAAAATAGAAAAAAAAGGTTGATTGTCTAGTTAGAGATCGCAAGTGGACGGTTAGTTTAATCCCACCTTGATAGTCTTAAACAACGAGTAGTAGGTTTTGGTTGTGTCAGATGCACTTATTTTGTGTATATTTAAATCAATTAATCCGATTTCATCTCTATTTATAGTTCTTTTAAGTGTTTTTTTTCTATAGCAAGATTGTCAATCCTTGCCCAATTTGAGAAAAAATTGTCATTTTAACTAATTAGTACATGAGGAGTCCGAATTTGGCATTATATTATAGTTAGAGGTCATTTAGTGGATCACTTCATGTTTAGAATTTTATTAGTATTTCTTGAATAATTTTGTTAAGATTCTCACTTTGTTGCCAAGTTTGGTATTGTTTCTTTTAGGATTATCCACTTTTGGACAAATATTGTTAAGTCTCTCTACTTTTATATTTCCACATATACTTTATATATATTTAATTTTCTAATGAGTCCATGTGATATTAATTATAAGCATATATTTAATGAGTATAAAGTTAGATCATTGCTATGAAAACCAATTTAAGGCAATCGTAAATGTATTGCCAACATAATTTGTATTTATCCTTTTTTTTAGGAAATATAAATTGATATTTTTCATGGTATCCAAAAGTAAGCATCCTTGTTTCATTTATTTTAGTTAAAGGGAAATGGATAAAATGGACACAAATCACTATATAAAATGCCTAAAAATATTAAGGTTATTTCCAATATGTTCGTTATATGTTTTTGGATTTTTGCTAATTATCTCAATGGGTTGTTACTTCAACACATTAATATATTATCTTTATTAGGGAAAAAAGTTGTTATGATATTAATTATTATTTAAATAATAGAGTTTAAAGATTTAGTTCTTGATTGACCCATGTTGTCAAAGATGAAACTACTTACAATATATAAGGTTATTAAATTTATCTCAATTTTTGATCTCTATAATTATTCTTCTATTAAGTTTTTTTTTAAGATTCAATTAACATTGGAAGAATAAACCTCCAAATTGATATAATTATTCAAGAAATATACATAGAAGAAATGTTTTGGGTGTAGAATACATACTTAGTGATATTTATTCATATCTAATATTTATATGTACTTTTTAGTGCATTAATGCATTTTTTAGACACAGAGATAACATCTTATTAATGACTAGACCTTGAACTTATCTTCATTCCAATCATGGTTCTAGGGTCTAAAGGATAGGTACATCTAGGTTTTGTTTTTCTACAATATCCAAGGTGGATAAGAGTTTCAGAAAGCTCCCTTGTCAAAAGGGCATATATGGATAAGATGATGAAATAAACTATGATGATTACATGTGAGATAAAACCTCAAAATCAAACTAATAAACAAAAAAAATTCCATTTAGGGGCAAGGAAAGAATTCATTATAAGGAAAACAAACATAAAATGTTGGAAAATTCTATATGTAGTAGGTTTGAGACTCAATATTGAACCCCATTTGTCACTATCCCACGAGACAAGCTGCATAAGACCAGGTCACACTATGATGTGATCACTATTGTTCTGGTTTAGTTGTCACATCAACATTAGCTATTCTATAAAGGATAGATGAGAGAAGTGAGAGGATAAATAAACAGAAGCATATGATGTATGGAAGGAGGGAAGAAGTGTGAAAGGGAGAAATAAAAATAAGAAAGAGGGGGAAGTAGTATGAAGAGAGAGATAAAACATGAGGGAGGAGGAGAGTAGTGTTGGTATGCATGCCTAGAGAGAAAATCATACGATGATTGGAATGAGGCATTAGATACCTAATTTGATAGTAGTAAAGGTAGTCCCATCTATTATGTTTGTCTCAATCATGAGATGATGACACAAACATAGTAGATGTCTAAATAATGATGTTACTCAATGACATATGTCTTTAGGTTGATGACCTGAGCAATGAGATCATATGTATGATAAGAGTACATACATTATTGTTATGTCCCTAGTCAAATATTATTGTAGAAGCATAATAGACAACAATAATATATAAGACTAGAGTGTGTGTTGATTGATGACAAAGTCTCAATAGTCATGATATGTGATATCAAGTCAAACACACATGTACATGTTAGAGAACAGTGTATCAGACAGATCCACCTTGAGAGCGATACATGGATACCATGGAATGGTAGTAAGAATCAACTCTCATAGTGATAATGGTGATTATGGTTCTTAGACCTAAAGTCACTACACTGATCACCTAAAGTCACTACACTCATCGCATGTTGTTCTATGTATTTATATGTAATCCAATGTGACCTTGAATAAGGGTTACCATAAGGGTGATGCTCATGTGCATTATGACACGTGGGGATTGAGTGTGAGTGATGTACATGGGATTTCTCCCTCCTATAGAATATTGATATTCGGGCCACTTGATAAGTGAGACTGAGAAATGTATGGACATACTCATGTGATTCAATATGTGATATGTGAACTCACATGCATATTAGATAGTCTACTCTAGTTCAAGGAACATGGATTGAATGTGGATAGGATGACGATTCCATGCCTCAAGTTCAATCCAGATATCAATGAAAAAAGAACTATATGATCACGCTAACACTGATCACTGATTGTAGGTTGAAGTTTTTCTCCAACTTTTCGAACTACTTGGGTAGCAATGATGTGTTTCTAGATACTTATCATTGCTTGTGATATCATAAGTTGGTTATGGACATTCACTTCCAATGTAATTTGAGACCTATAGGATCACATGCATAGGATGCACTTGGAATAGGATTTTATTCATGAATGATATTTAACTTGATTACTACTAGTTTTTAGGTATACAATTAAGCAATTGAGGTTCAAAATTCACTGATTGGACTCTGAACCGACCAGTTCAAGTGTTGAATTGATCGGTTAGAGTGTCATGTAAATTGGAAATAACATTGGTTGAATATTGTCTAAACTGGACATATGAAACAACTCATCCGCATATGAAACGACCATTTCATGATATGAAATGACCAGTTCAAGAGTAAAATGGTGGGTTCATCATCTGGGTTGTTTGGTTCAATGATCAATTCGATTGGATCAAGGATTTGATGTTGACATCATGTTTTGCGTTAATCGAATATTGAATGCCAATTTGATTCAAAATAGGAAAGTACAAGGACCGAATGGTATAAGAGATGAACTGACCAATTCGCCTCTAATCTGACCAGTTCGATAGTGAATTGATCAGTTCACCATTCATAGCTTCTAGAAAATTCATGAATTATGTCTCTTTGACTCCCAGACTAACTAGAAATCCTAATCCTGACCTCTCCTATGAATAGTGGGGTATTGGGGGCTTCCCAGACATAGAAATAAGCTCTAACAATTGTTGTCCTCTTTGGTTGTGGTAACCAATAGAGAGTTTGAGAAAGTCTTACCCACTAAAGGGAGGGATAGAAAGGGAGAGACAATTGTGGTAGATCAAGTCAGTGTTAGTACATTGATGTTTGAAGGGACAACTCCTTTGGTTAGCTCTAGTACCACAATGTGGAGTTCCGCGTGGTCCGCGTGGAATCCTCTAGAGGTGAGGTGGTTTCACCCGCTAGGAGGACATTATCAACAGTTGCTCGTGGTGTTGCACCAGGAGGCTATTGCTGACGGGTGCTTGAGTACCACTTGAAGAAGCATGTTGCTGCTTGGAGAAAGGCACACGCTACTGCAAGGGTATTGTCACTGGACTTGCTCCAAGACTAGGTATAACCTTGAAAACCTTCTTTACTAGATATATTGTTGTTGACACAATCTTCTAGTTAGGGAATCAAGTATTAAATTTTTGTTTCCTCTACCTTATCTATCACCCTGATTTGTCAACAGTGATATCAGATCCATGTCAATTCACGGTGAATCTGGATTTAAATCAATTTGATCATATTTATTTTATTTCATATGATGTGAATATTAAAATGGTTATTTTGCATATTCATTAAATACCACATTCAATCCCAACTAATATATGATATGATATGATATGATATATATGCAAATTGCATGTGTCGTCCTAAAATTAGTTTTGATGGTGGATGTTAGCATGGTTATGGCCAATAACCCTAGATCTATTGTTGTAGTTGTTTATTCATGTTTATATCTTAGTTTGCATAACGAGCCTCTCTCCTCCTTTCCAAATGTAAATTAATGCTCTTCTTCCTATTTCCCCTTGAATGTAACTTGAGAATTTTCCTTTTACAATGTAATATGAAATAGGATAGTTTTAATTTATGTTTAGTCATGAGGAGACATTATGCACCAGACAAACTAACCATCTCAGGAGTCAAATCAATTGGATGAAGACGAAGGAGGATAGACGATAGGAGGATGAACTGATCAGCTGGTGGTCCAACAGATCATCCGGAGGAGTCTAGACATCACTTGAACTAAAGACCAGAGGATCATTTCAAGAGCCCAATTGGGTGATCGGGAGGAAAAATGATCGGTTCAAGAGTTGAACAGGTCAACCCTAATTGGTTTGAGCATAGATCTTCATCAACAATAGGTTGTTTCTAATGAACCAAAACTTAGAATCTTATCCTATTCCATGATTAGAAAGCTAGTGAGGTGGTGCGTTTTGGACTACCTTGGGTTACAACTAGCCAATTGGATTTGATTAGATGCAACTTAGGAAAACACACATGGATTTTTCAAATTTATAAGGGGGGGGGACTAAACTAACACAACCACATAAACCAAAATATATCACCCACAAGCACACGAGATCATATTATAGTGTAGGTGAGAGTCAAGTAAAGGACTCGATCCGTAGGGAGAGAGGGGGCACTATAGCTAAGTTAGGATGACTATGTTCCTAATGCAGAGAGTAGTTTTTTTAGGGTTTTTTGATGGTTTGTTTGATTAAACTAAGGAGGCAAGAAATTAAAGTCAAGAAGGAAACTAGATTATCAAAAACCCTAAGTTACCATAAATAAGTTAAATCTAAGTACCTAGACAAGACAATTAACTAAGCAAGAGAAAGAGATTACATTACACTAGCAATTAAGGATCTAGAGTAACTAATGACCTAGACTACAACTAACTAGCAATATCAAAACTAGCCATCTCAAAAGATCACTAACTACTCAAGGAAAACCTAACTAGCAAGAACTGAGCAATAGATTGAAAAGCAATTGAAAGCAAGCAACTAACTAGCATGAGCAAGCCAAGTTAACAAGACGAGTTTTAGCAATGATAAGTATAGGTGTTTCATTTGATAATGACACTAGGATTCCAATTGGTGGAAAGATAGAACAAGCAAGCTTAATCATTCATTCTAGATTGCTAAACCAAACAAGTAGTCAAATACTAAGAAATCACCCTACACTACTAGTTAGCCTAAGGTATAGGTGAGATTTCACTAGGATTTGACTAATCTAGGTTTCTAGCATAGGATTGCTTGGTGTAATCAGTAGCCAAAGGTAGAATTGGGGAGTAGAGGTGAGGGTATTTCACCCCACATTACTCACCACCTAGCTTTTAACAAAATCCTAGGCAATGACACCAATCAACACTATACTAGCTACTTAGATCACACACCTAAGAGTAGGAGAATGACTATATATAGGGGAAGATGGGGTGTTAGCTAGGTATCCACTAGTTGGACCTAGGAGAAACTCCCAAAATTGCCCCCACATATGCTATATTCTCCTAGGCTTAGGTGGCTTCAAGCATACAATAACAATCAATTCATATTTTTGGATAAAAACCACAAGTAGAGGCATGGGAAATGAGATATAAATAGCAAGCAACTGTCATAGAACAAAGTTATAAATTTTACAAATTATCTTCGCCTAACATGGTATCAAAGTATCAATTTTCCCCAAACAGTCCACCACAAAGGGCTTAGCTACTCATAACTAAACAAAAGAGCAAAAAGGATAGAAGAAAGAGGTAGAAGGCCATGGAGCTCATGGAATCTTCTTTTTATTCACCTCCTAGCTTTTGTAGAATGAAACACCTCCCACCAAAGATAGAAATGACATGAGAATATAGGGAATTATGGTGGAAAACCCTAAAAAACTAGGGTTTTGGGTGGAAATGGAGTGGAAATGGAAGGTGGGAGGTAGGTGAAGGTCTTGAATGCAAGGAAGGGAGTAATGAATGCTAGTGAGTAGCTAAGGAGTGGGTAACCTCATGTTTTGTCCACCACCTATGTATATATAGGTGGTGGGGAAGCACTAGGTTAAGTGGGGGTAGAAATGGAAATGTAGTGGAAAAATTAGGTAGGGTTAGGTGGTCACTACGGCCGTGGTTAGAGTTCAGTGACACGGTCATGGGGGATGTTACGGTCATGGTGGAGGTATGTTGTTGGGTAGAGGGAAATACATGGAGTGGCCATGGCCATGGCGGGTGCCACGGTCGTGTTAGGTAGAGGGTGCCACAGCCGTGCTGGATGGCACGACCGTGTTGGAGGAAAGAGTCGTAGTTGTTTTGATCCTTGTGATTGTTTTGCCTTCTGCCCACCACGGTCGTGGAATGCACCACGGGTGAGGTAGCCTTCATGGCCCACGGTAGTGCTGATGGCCATGACCGTGGCCATTCATGTGTATTTCATGCAGGTTCACTGTTGATTTTTGGACCGTTTCAGCACGGTCGTAGCATGGTACCATGGGGGTGATGGAGAGCTTTGGCCATAGATGTTTGGCTGGTCACATATGTGTTGTCTTCAGTGGCTATGGCTGTTTTGGGTGACCACAACCGTGGGCATTCATGTACAATTCTTGTGACTTCACTGTGACTTTTTGGGCCATTTCACCACGACCATGGTGATGTAGCACGACCAAGGTAGGGGCCCAAGCTACTGATCCTGGCTCCAAACTTCTTCAAATGACTCCTTTTTTCTCTGGATCAATTCTTGTACATACAAGGAATGCTCATGGAAGATTTATACCCATCACTCTCCTTTGCATGCAATGCATGCACAAGTGTCCTGAAAAACATGCAAAAAGCAGCCATGAGTGCATTTGATATAATAGTTCATATTTGAGGAAATAACTTGCAATTTACAATGTTTAGATGTGATTATAATGCAAAAAGACATAAGATGAAGCCCTAAAATAGGGAGAAAAGCTACTTCATGGTCGCAAAAGGTATAGTATTGGGACATAGAGTCTCTAAAGTAGGGATTGAGGTTGATAAGGCCAAAGTGGGCCTAATTTCCACTCTTATTATTCCTTCCACCGTAAGACATGTCATTTCTTTCTTGGGACATGTAAGCTTCTATCGCCAATTCATCAAATACTTCAGTAAAATTTTAAGGCCTCTTATCCATTTGCTAGAAAAAGATGTAGATTTCAGTTTTGATGACAAGTGTGTGGAAGCCTTCAACCACTTGAAACATAAATTGATTTTTGCTCCCATCATGTAGCCCCCGGATTTCTCTTTGCCATTTGTAATCATGACTGATGCTTCAGATATGGCAGTGGGGGTTGTGCTAGGCCAAAGGATTGGCTGGGATCCACATGCCATCTATTATACAAGCAAAACTCTTGATGAAGCACAAAGAAACTACACCACTGTCAAGAAAGAGCTGCTCACTGTCATCTTCGCACTCGACAAGTTATGTTCTTACATCTTGAAAAGCAAGGTCATGGTGTACACAGATCATGCAGCCTTGAAATAGCTCATGGAAAAGAAAGATTCTAAGCCAAGGTTGATGTGTTGGATCCTTTTACTCCAGGAGTTTGATCTATAGATTGTTGAAAATAAAGGAGTCAAACATTTTGAAGTTGATCATCTCTCCCACATTGAGGCACCTTATGATGATATGAATCAGATCAAGGAGAGATTCCACATGAGCAACTTTTCTTACTTTCATCCACCCAAAGACCTTGGTACAAGCACATAGCTAACTTCTTGGCTAGTGGGAGGATATCAAGTACTTGGACTAGGGAAGACAACAAGAGGCTATTTGCTATGGTGAAGAATTATGTGTGGGATGACCCACATCTTTTCAAGTATTGTACGACCAACTCATAAGAAGGTGTGTCCCTAAAATTGAGCAGCAAGAGATCCTCTGGATGTGCTACTCCAACGTGTGTGGAGGTCATTCTGGCAGAAAGTGTACAACCACTAAAATTCTTCAAAGTGGATTCTATTGACTGACCTTGTTCAAAGATGCTAATGAATATTGTAAGTCTTTCTTGAAGTGCCAAAAGTTGGGCAATATATCCAAGAGAGACATTATGCCTTTATCACCCATTCTAGTGGTTGAGGTGTGTGATGTTTAGGGAATTGACTTCATGGTTATGTTTCCTTCCTCTTTTGGATATGTGTACATCTTGGTGGTTGTTGAGTATGTATCCAAGTGGATTGAAGTAGCTGCCACAAAGATGAATGATCACAAAAAGTTTTGTGATTTTGTTAAGTCGAACATCTTTAGCCGATTCGGTGTACCATAGGCAATGATTAGTGATGGCGGAATCCATTTCATCCATAGAATTTTTGAAGGATTATTAAAATGACATGGTGTGAATCATCGCATGGCTACTCCTTACCACCCTCAAACTAGTGGTCAAGTTGAGTTAGCCAATCAGGAGATAAAGCTTGTTCTTAAGAAGATGGTGAGACAGGGCCCCAAGGATTGGTCCCTTATGCCTTAATTGAGCTACATATGGACTAAGGAGAGGGGACCTCCCTTTGATTTTCATGATGAAACCATAATGTTAAAATATGATGCATGTCTCAAAATTTCATTTTGGAAATTTTGATCATGGAAGGGTACTCCCACTTAGGACAATATAGAGCCTAAACCCCTAAATTATTTTTAAATTTAATGTCATGATTACTTTTATTGCTACAAATTCAATTTCTTTTGATCTAAAATGGGGTCTCTCCAATTTTGTGATCTATGGGATGATCCCTCTACATTTGCAATCTAGGTGATGATTCTTACCCAGATAATGATCAATGTGGTGCTACCTCAACCATGATACTCAATCGCTCAATTTTAGAGTATCTTAATGATAGTAAATTACCAGACTAACTATGATGTGGAATAAGAGTCCCACTCTACATTGATGACTTGTTTTAAATTTTGGGGACAAAATTTTCTTTTAAGGTGGGGAGGATGTGATGACACATACTTTTCTCTCTTCATGAATGTTCTATGCACTTGTCCTTGGAATGTTCCTCACTCTAACCCTCAATTTCATGAATGAATGAACCTCAATGCTTGGTCGAATCATCTCATATACATGTTTCTTGTGTTGACACTCATTTGCATCTAAACCATGTTTCAACTTCTTAACTTATCACCAACTTGCAAATTACTTTGAGCTAATTCATGACCTCAAACATAATCTCCAATGCATTCCATCTTGTAGAGCTCATTCTCAAGATTGCAATGCAGCTTTTCTTGCTCAGTTTGGAGCTAGCACAAGAATTTCATGACCTATTGAATATTCCTAGTTCTAATTCTTTTCTTGTGATTTTTACCTCTTTATGGGTCTTGGACCGGTCATTCTAGGCCCAATTAGGGTCGGCCCACCCAGCCCCCTTTTCTTCTCCCCTTTTTCCTTTACTTTCCCCCACCCCTTGTCTTTATCTCTCTCACGTGAGGGTCGTACGACCACCCAGTAGCTATGATGCTGCTTCCTCCTCCTCTTTTCTCCCCCTAACCTCACCTACTCCCTTGGTCTGCATGACCAACTGCCTAGAAACAAGATGCCAATAGGAGAGGTCGATCAACCAGCCACTGCCACACTTGGGCTGGAAATCCAAAGACCTAAACCTAGGTCCCCGCTTCCCTTCCTTTCTACTTAAACCCCCCCAGGCTTCCCTTGCCTATAAGGTGCTCTCCGCAACAAAGTGTTGCCTCTCCTTCTTCTTGCCTTCTCACCTCACAACTCACCACCTCAAAGCTGCCAGTTGTTTTAGAGTTTTGCAACCCTAGCACTGCCTTCCTTTTCTCCTCCCTCACCTACTCTCTTGTCCACGAGGGACCGCCGGGTCTGTCAGGGCCGATGTGTCATCATGAAGACAATGGGTGCAAGGAAGCTCGGCCCTAAATCCCATGTATCTCTCATTCTTGCCCCTTGATCCTTCTATGGCCTCGAGCCACCTCGGCTGTTGAACTCGAGCAACTGTAGTGAATAGTTCCACCCCAACTTCACAAAGAAGTCATCATTGCGAGCAAGACGACAGTGAAACGAGGGCCATGCAAACACCCCGAGTCAGCCATGCCACACCTAACCTCACACCACCTCGCTACCAACTATAGGCTAATGTCTCAACCTGCCTCCCATCTCTAGGTCTTTCTCCAATCACCTCCTAGCCAACACAATGTGAGGGTCACGCATCCAACAAACCGCAATGACTTGTAGAGTGGGATTCCACCCAAGTTGTTGATCATGGTAGGACCGCAGTGAGCTCAGATCCAACAATCTGCCACCAAGCCAGTGTGAGCGGCTAGTGGCAATGTTGGGTGATGGTGGACAGTGGCATAGCAGTGGTGGGCACTTGCTCATCCTCAACAACTGCCGCGTGGTGGTGGACAGCGTCTGGAGGCATCTAGGTCGCACTAGGTCTTCCTTGTGGCCCAGTAGTGGCCCAATTAAGGTGTATCAGCCTAAATCCCATCTAAATGTGCTTAATATTCAAACCTTCATATCTCCCTAACCCTAGAAGAAAATCATGTGATGTAATATATGATTTCGATAATAAAAAAACACCACCTATCTCATGGTACTACTTATTGATCTTGGTTTCGTTCATACCTCCACTAATTTGTTGTTTTATTCCACTGCTTGACCTTTAAATCTTTAAAACTTAATCAACTTTTCTACTTGCATGATCCTAATGATTAATAACACTATTTCCTAGTACCTCAGTAAATACAATTCCCTTGAAATGAGTAATAAGTGATCTATCTTGCTTACTTGCTCTCTAATGCTATCTTTTTTGTACTATGAATCATAAGTTAGCTTTTGGACGTTAAAATAATGTAACTTGAACACTTTTGAAGTTTGGATATAAATCCCATGAAATATCATCACCTCAAAATCAGTAGCCACTATTATGTCTTTTGCACTGTAAAATTAAGATATCACACTCTTGTGCCATGTTAACATCATAATACCCTATGTGCTCACTCTAGTAGATGATTTTGACCAATAATGACCTAACATGAAACTGTTGGCTAAATTGGACATTATTAAACTCTTCATTTTGATGATGATAAACATTTCATTCTTATGGATCTAACTTGTTATTTGAGTGTTTCAAGGAAAAACAAATAAGGAAGTGGATAGCTGAAAATCTACACAAATTGGAAGATCAACATGATTAGATTGCTTTTATTTTCATGATTGTACTCAACGTAAAAACTTGTACAATTATATAATGTACAAGTACTTAGACATCATGTAAATCAAGCATTAGATCTTCCCTATCCTCTCACAACACTTAGATAGATCCTCCCCTAAGATAGAAGCACAATTACACATTGATACACGCACTTAGTAGATGATTTAACACATTATAATAGAGATTTTCTCAGTCGACAAAATCCTCGACCGAGACACTCTCAGTTGACAAAGTTCTCGACTGAGAACATACCTTCCAGCAAGCTCTATAGCCATTAGACTGAGTGAGAAAAGTAGTTGGGAGTTGGAAATGAACGTTGTAACACATTTACCTCAACCTCCCACTCGATTGAAGAAAAGCTCGACTGAGACAATCTCGGTCGACAAATTTCTCGACCGAGAGAAGTTCTGGAACTACACTTTTTAGTAATAAACAACTAGCTGTTGCAATGTAATTAGTGGACACCTAATGGCTAGTTGAGAACTAAGAAAACCCTAGAAAGTGTCTAGAATGTCCCTAAGCACTAGTAGGTCATTCCTATAAATAGGACATGCCTTAGGACACCCAAAGCAATCACTTGTGCATACAATTACACTTGAGATTCATTCTTAGTGAGCAACAAGCTGAGCTACACTTGCAATCTATTTATTTGAGTTCTACATTAGTGTCCTATAGCCTAACATCTCCTAGCCACCACACTACCACGTTCATCTATAGTGGATAGGAGATCAATACGCTTGATATAGGATCAAAGCGATGTACTTATTGCTAACATTGTTTCTTTCTTCCAATCTTGTTCCTTCTATTGTATTTTGTTCTCCTTGACTACTCCTAGGTTGGAGGCTGTTGAAAGGAGGTTTTTGGAGCTACTTCAGGTGGTGAAGGCTGCTGCCGGTGACTTGGAGTTACTTTCGAAGGCTGCCTCAAGGTGAAGCTACTTCAGGTGAAGGCTACTTCAAGGCTGAGCTTGGAGTTACTTCAGAAGGCTACTTCTAGGGGTATAAGATTAAGGGGGAGTATCTTATTCAGGGGGAGCAAATTGGTTATATGGCTATATTTTTGAAATGACAAAGGGGGAGAAGTAATATAAATAAAAAATAATTTGAGTTTCATAATCTCTTGGCATTACATAAATTGCTGCTATATTCCCTAAGAGTTGGATATTATGTTCCATACCTTTTTGGGAATAACTAGCACACAATCCATGAATAAATAAGAGAATGCCTACATAAGGTATATCTCATGTATGAAACTCATATTATTTAAAATCCATTGATTTATATTTTAGAAATGTTTGTCATTTTCAAAAAGAGGGAGATTGTTGGCTAAATTGGACATTATCAAACTCTTCATTTTGATGATGACAAACATTTCATTCTTGTGGATCTAACTTGTTATTTGAGTGTTTCAGGGAAAAACAAATAAGGAAGTGGATAGCTGAAAATATACACAAATTGGAAGATCAACATGATTAGATTGTTTTTATTTTCATGATTGTACTCAATGTAAGAACTTGTACAATTATATAATGTACAAGTACTTAGACATCATGTAAATCAAGTGTTAGATCTTCCCTATCCACTCAAAACACTTAGATAGATCCTCCCCTAAGATAGAAGAACAATTACACATTGATACACACACTTAGTAGATGATTTAACACATTGCAACAGGGATTTTTTCGGTCGACAAAATCCTCGACCGAGACACTCTCGGTCGACAAAGTTCTCGACCGAGAATAGACCTTCTAGCAATCTCTATAGCCATTAGACTGAGTGAGAAAAATAGTTGGGAGTTGTAAATGAACGTTGTAACACATTTACCTCAACCTCCCACTCAGTCGAAGAAAAGCTCGACCGAGACAATCTCGGTCGAAAAATTTCTCGACGGAGAGAAGTTCTGGAACTGCACTTTTCAACAATAAACAACTAGTTGTTGCAATGTAATTAGTGGACACCTAATGGCTAGTTGAGCACTAAGAAAACCCTATAAAGTGTCTAGAACGTCCCTAAGCACTAGTAGGCCATTCCTATAAATAGGGCATGCCTTTGGACACCCAAAGCAATCACTTATGCATACAATTACACTTGAGATTCATTCTTAGTGAGCAACAAGTTGAGATACACTTGCAATCTATTTATTTGAGCTCTACATTAGTGTCATATAGCCTAGCATCTCTTAGCCACCACACTACCAAGTTCATCTATAGTGAATAGGAGATCAATATGCTTGATATAGGATCAAAACGTTGTACTTATTGGTAACATTGTTTCTTTCTTTCAATCGTGTTCCTTCTATTATATTTTGTTCTCCTTGACTACTCCTAGGTTGGAGGCTGTTGAAAGGAGGTTCATGGAGCTACTTCAGGTGGTGAAGGCTGCTCCTGGTGACTTGGAGTTACTTCAGAAAGCTACCTAAAGGTGAAGGTACTTCAGGTGAAGGCTACGTCAAGGGTGAGCTTGGAGTTACTTCAGAAGGCTGCTTCTAGGGGGATTGAGGCTACTTCAGGTGAAGGCTACTTCAAGGGTGTGGAAAAGAAATTGTATTTTATGTAACATCCTTACGAGGTAATAAAATAAGTTGCTTTTCAAAATCCCAGTTGGAAACAATCGGGTAGTGGACTGACTACCTTAGATTTCTAAGGTAGGAACCACTCTACATCCTTGTGTCTTCCTTGTTTCCTCCTACTTCTTGTTCAAGTGTTTAATTGTTTAATTAACTTTAAAAAAACTCCAAAAAGCTCTATTCACCCCCCCTCTAGATCTTTCAGAAACCATTATCTTAAGGATATGAATTTCCCTCACTCATCTTGTTAAATCAGATTGGTTATTGCCTTGATGATACTCTCAACAGGGATGTTCTCTTAGCCTAAGGCACCCTATGATGTTGTGTAACATGTAGTGCACTTTTGTGAATATGTGATATGAGTAGAACCATGCTTGTTTTAAAAGGGGACCTAAGTTCTTGAGAATTTCCATGTGGGTATCCCCACTCCATACTAATATAAGATCTATCCTTGTACTCTAGGTTGACATTGAGGGCCTTATATTGAGAACTTGGTGCTAGATTTTACTCTACACTTGCAAGGTACAATTTTTACTCCTCTTGAATTATTTATATTGTTAAGACTTGGTTTATAGTTGTATATGTAGAGTCTAAATGCTTGGATATGAATATTGGTTGACATAAGTGACCTTATGATATCCTTTTCATTCTTTGATATATATTATATGTTGAACAACACCCTCAAACATTAATGTAGAAAACCATTGTGCCATAACCCTTGTGCCCCACCCAACTCATGGGATGTAGGCATAAGGCACAATGACTCTCCCTTGAGTTGTCAAGAGGGGAGCAAAATACTTGGTTGAATATAGGGTGACCCTATGACTTTGATCATTTGGGCCCCTCCTGGTTGAAATGTGCAACTATTGGCTATGTCTTAGTTTGCCATATAGACTTTCCTTTGGAAGTTGTCACATGAATATAAGGCCTTACGATGTTGCTAAGTAAAATGGTTGAATTTTCTTAAAAGATGCTCTTGGAAACTTGATTACATGTTTATTATGTTTGTTGTTATTTGGTCTTTACTTCTTGTTATCTTGCCAAGCTTATATTATGTTAATCTCATAATCTTGCTAGTTTTGTTTTACAAAGGTACCAATCCACCCGCATTGAATTTGTGTCCTATTTTTGTTCCCTATTAGGTGATAAATTTGTGAATCAAGCTCTATGAAGGAACCTCTACAACAAAGAACAACATCTCAACATGGGGCTTGCTACTTAAGATATTATGGTTCTAAATATGATGATGGACACTATTTTGTTTTGCTTTACATATGCTTGTGTGTCTTGTTCCATTCTACGAACGGACCCCCCAATCCACTTGTCTTTGGCTATGTAGCCATTAGGAGGGTGGACTTAGGGTAACAAACAGTTCGGTGACAAATGGTATCAGAGACAAACACATGACCCTCTGTGTAAGTAAGGCATGGCACATCATTAGAACCTAGGGAGAACCTAAGTCCATAATGATGAAATTAAGGTAGCAGGTTTTATGCACCATGTGGGGTTTCTTCCCACATCACCTGCCCTAAGTGAATCCAAGATTGGATTAGGACTTTTCCTTAAAGCGTAGAGACTCTTCTAGCATCTCCCCTATTTTTTAAGGACTACCCCCTTAGACACATAATTAGATAAGGATTATTTAGCTTCCAAGTGTGAGCTTACTCTATGACCCATTGCTCACATGATCACTCTATTTTGGGTAGTGTATGTATGGGGAAATTAAAATTTGAAATAATTAGTAAAAGTTGATTATTATGATATTGATGCCATGATCTGATTGTAACTATGAAACTCGATTTAAGTTAATACTCTTGAAGGTTAGTACTCATATGTTAATCCCCCGGATCATGTGAAACTCGACGATGCCCGATTATGACTAATATGCTTCCTATGTTTGAGGATAACGACAATGATCTTGACGTGGTGAAATAAGGAGGATGTATACCTTATACCTCATGTTAATGAGGTCCCTATTTAATTATTACCTTTGATGTCCCAGTTTGATTAAACCTCAAGCATTATTTGAGCAAATATTACCCTATTTTGACTTGTACAATGATTATGCTTGACATAAAGATTCTCTTAGACTCATGATTTTAAGACTGATACCTGAGGAACCTCCCCCATATTTGATTTATATGCCTCCATCTCAATTTTGACATGATGTGATGATTTAGGACCCTTGATCTTGCCCATTATACTCATACTCTTATAATTCCCTATTCGATTACTCAATTTCCAAATATGCCCTTGCCTTGATTTTAAAGGAAGGGAATAATATTTTTTTACCTTAGATACAAAAATTTTGGACTTTGGGCCCACATGATAATTTTGACCCATGATCTCATAGGATATGACTAGATAGTTGGTACTCTCCCTATTTTATACATGCTTGATGATCATGATTAATATGGGCTAAATGTTCCAGATTAAGGGTTGAAATTTGTTTCTTGACTCACCTAAACTAGGACACAACCTTATTTTGACCCCTCTAAATCTTCATCTTGGTCACTATTTAGAGAATGGAAAGGTGTCCCCTTTCTCACAATTTTGACCTTTTGACCTAAGCCCATAATAGGTCATACTCATGGTCATGATGATACTTGATTCTTGATGTCTTGATTTGAAGAAAAAAAATATAATGATCAAACTATGGTCTAGTAGAAACCCTAAAACCCTAGTTTTGAAATGTTTGGATCTATGACATGGATATCCAAACATCGACCCTCCATATTGATCTATGATTTACATAATCGTGATTTTTTTTATCTTGATAGGGCTTGACTCACATCATTGCCCAATATTATTGGAGATCACCTTGATTTATGACTAATAACTTTCATGTTCCCAAATTTGATAGTGTCAGTGTTATGCCCATGTCGATCTCTCAATTTATGACTTAGGGATAAGCCACATATGGACTGAGAGGGGACCTCCCTTTAATTTTTATGATGAAACCATAATGTTGAAAAATTATGCATGTCTCAAAATGTCATTTTGGAAATTTTGATCATGGAAGGGTACCCCCACTTAGGACAATATAGAGGCTAGACCCCTAAATGAATATTAAATTTAAAGTCATTATTACTCTTATTTCTAGGAACTCTATTTATTTTAATCTAAAATGGGGTTTCTCCAATTTTGTGATCTATGGGATGATCCCTCTACATTTGCAATCTAGGTGATGATTCTTACCTAGATAATGATCGATGTGGTGCTACCTCGACCATGATACTCAGTCACTCGATTTTAGAATATCTTTATGATAGTAAATTACCAGACTAGCTATTATCTGGAATAAGAGTCCCACTCTAGATTGTTGAGTTGTTTTAAATTTTGAGGACAAACTTTTCTTTTAATGTGGGGAGGATGTGATGACCCAGACTTTTCCCTCTTCATGAATGTGCTATGCACTTGTCCTTGGAATGTTCCTCATTCTAACCCTCAATTTCATGAATGAATGAGCCTCGATGCTTGGTCGAATCATCTCATATACATGTTTCTGGTGTTGACACTCATTTGCATCTAAACCATGTTTCAACTTCTTAACTTATCACTGACTTGCAAATTACTTTGAACCAATTCATGACCTCAAACATAATCTCCAATGATCCAATCTTGTAGATCTCATTCTCACGATTACAATGCACCTTTTCTTTCTCAATTTGGAGCTAGCACAAGAATTTCATGACCTAATGAATATTCCTAGTTCTAATTCTTTTCTTGTGTTTTCTACCTCTTTAGGGGTCTTGGACTGGCCATTCTGGGCCCAATTAGGGTCCGCCCACCCGGTCCCCTTTTCTTATCCCCTTTTTCCTTTTCTTTCCCCAACCCCTTGTCTTTATCTCTCTCACATGAGGGTCGTACAACCACCCAACGGCTTACATGTTGCTGCTTCCTCCTCCTCTTTTCTCCCCCTAACCTCACCTACTCCCTTGGTATGCCTGACCAACTGCCTGGAAACGAGACACCAATAGGAGAGGTCGAACCACCAGCCACTGCCACACCTAGGCTGGCAATCCCAATACCTAAACCTAGGTCCCCGCTTCCCTTCCTTGCCACTTAAACCCCCCAGGCTTCCCTTGCCTATAAGGTGCTCTCCGCAATGACGTGTTGCCTCTCCTTCTTCTTGCCTTCTCACCTCACAACTCACCACCTCAATGCTTCCAATTATTTTAGAGTTTTGCAACCCTAGAACTGCCTTCCTTTTCTCCTCCCTCACCTACTCTCTTGTCCATGACCTCGGGACCGCCAGGTCTGTCAGGGCCGCTGCGCTCTCATGAAGACGACGAGTGCAAGGAAGCTCAGCCCTGAATCCCCTATCTCTCTCACATTCTCGCCCCTTGATCCTTCTCCGGCCTTGAGCCACCTCGGCTGCTGCACTTGAGTAGCTGTAGCAAACATTGTTGCCCCAACTTCACAAAGAAGTCATCATCATGAGGTAGACGAAGGTGCAATGAGATCCCTACAAACACCTCGAGCCACCCATGCTCACACCTAACCTCACACCATCTTGCTCCCAATTGCAGGCTAATGCCTCGAACTGCCTCCCATCTCTAGGTCTTTCTTTGGACACCTCCTAGCCAGTACAACATGAGGGTCACACATCCAGTGAATTGTGAGACTTGGAGATTGGGATTCCACCGAAGCCATCGATCATGGTAGGACCGCAGTGAGCCAAGATCCAACAATCTTCCATCAAACTAGCGCGAGCGGCCAAAGGCGACACGGGGTGATGGTGGGCAGTGGCATAGTGGTGGTGGGCACTTTCTCATCCTCATCAACTGCCGCATGGTGGTGGATAATGTCTGGAGGCATCTAGGCTACGCCAGGTATTTGTTGTGGCCCAGTAGTGGCCCAATTAAGGTACATCAGCCTAAATCCCATCTAAATGTGCTTAATATTCAAACCTTCATATCTCCCTAACCCTAGAAGCAAATAATGTGATGTAATATATGATTCTGATAAAAAAAACACCACCTATCTCATGGTAATACTTATTGATCTCCACTGATTTTCTATTTTATTGCACTTCTTGACATTTAAATATTTCAAACTTAATCAACTTTGCTACTTGCATGATCCTAATGATTAATAGCATTATTTCCTAGTACCTTACTAACTAAAATCCCCTTGAAATGAGGGTTAAGTGATCTATCTTGCTTACTTGCTCTGTAATGCTATCTTTTATGTACTATGACTCATAAGTTACCTTTTGAGATTTAAAATAATGTAACTTGAACACTTGTGAAGTTTGGATCTATAAATCCCATGAAATGTCTTTTGCATTCTAGAATTAAGTTCTCACACTCTTGTGCCATGTTAACATCATAAGACCCTATGTTTTTACTCTAGTAGATGATTATGACCTATAATGACCTAACATGAAACCACACTCTTAAGGATATGAATTTCCCTCACTCATCTTGTTAAATCATGCATATTGGTTTTTGCCTTGATGATATTCTGAACATGTTCTCTTAGCCTAAGGAACCTTATGATGTTGTGTACCATGTAGTGCACTTTTGTGAATATGTGATATGACTAGAACCATGCTTGTTTTAAAAGGGGACCTAAGTGCTTGAGAATGTCCATGTGGGTACTCCCACTCCATACTAATATAAGATCTATCCTTGTACTCTAGGTTGACATTGAGGGTCTTATCTTGAGAAATTGGTGCTAGATTTTGCTCTACACTTACAAGGTACACTTTTTACTCCTCTTGAATTATTGCTATTATTATGACTTGGTTGCTAGTTGTATATGTAGAGTCTAAATGCTTGGCTATGAATATTGTTTGACATAAGTGACCTTATGATATCCTTTTCATGCTTTGATATATATTATATGTTGAACAACACCTCCCAACATTAATGTAGAAAACCATTGTGTCATAACCCTTGTTTCCTACCCAACTCATGGGATGTAGACATAAGGCATGATGAGTTCCCCTTGAGTTGTCAAGATGGGAGAAAAATACTTGGTTGAATATAAGGTGACCCTAGGACTTTGATCATTTGGTCCCCTCATGGTTGAAACATGCAACTATTGGCTATGCCTTAGTTTTCCATATAGAGCCTTCATTTGGAAGTTGTCACACGAATATAAGGCATTACGATATTGTTAAGTACAATGGTTAAATCTGCCTAAAAGATGCTCTTGAAAACTTTATTACATGTTTCTTATGTTTGTTGTTCTTTGGTCTTTACTTCTTGTTATCTTTCCAAGCTTATATTATGCTAATCTCATAATATTTCTAGTTTCATTTTGGAAAGTGTACCAATACACCCGCATTGAATTTGTGTCCTATTTGTGTTCCCTATTATGTGATTAACATGTGAATCAAGTTTTATGAAGGAACCTCTACAACAAAGAACAACATCTCAACATGGGGCTAGTAGTAAATAAATGGGTTTATAAATCTCTTCATGTAATAGAATAGTTATGTTGATCTTGTAATCTGTTCATGTTGTTTCCCTAAACTACATTGTACTTAAGATACTATGGTTCTAAATATGATGATGGACACTATTTTGCTCTGCTTTACATATGCTTGAGTGTCTTGTTCCATTCTACAGACGGATGCCCCAATCCACTCGCCTTTGGCTATGTAGCCATTAGGAGGATGGACTTAGGGTAGAAAATAGTTCTGTGATAGTATGAAGGTTTATAAAATTTTCAATGACAAAGCACTTTTGAAATACTCACCACAGCCATGGTGATGCAAAACAGTCGTGGAGGAATTAATGAAAATGTTACATAGAAGTGTGGAGTTTTGTGAAGGAATGGCAACGGCCATGAAAACACCCACGACCGAGGCACATTAAGGATAACATGATCGTGGTGTCCACCATGAGCATGGCAAGAGAGAAAAGACACGACCATGGCGAGCAACCACAGTCGAGGCGAAATAATGAAAATGTTATAGGGATTTGTGGAGATTTGTGAAGGAACGACCATGACCATGGCCGCCTCCATGGCCGATACACACGAGGGTCACCATGACCATGTCATCTTCCATGGGCATGGTGAGGTCATCCAACATCAGTCATCATCACCAATATGGTCGTGGCATCCCCCACGGTCATGCCACCACCACTCCACCTTACGCGTGGTCCCCCACCATAGATGTGGCGGGGGCCAAACCCCGCCAACTTAACCTTCCTATCTCACCACGACTCCCCCTCCCCCATTCTAACCTATTCTCCGTGAACCTCCTCGACTGTGGCAGTGTCCGACGACCTGCTCCTACCAAGATCTCCCTCCTCCAACCACAATGCACCACCAATCCACCCCCAAACTACTTCCTACACTTTCACCTGCCCCTCCTCTTCATTTACCACCACCCAATCTCCACTGAATCAGCCCCTAGTGATGGATCCTAGATGGGTGATTAGATGCTCTAGAGGGGGGGTGAATAGAGCTGAAAGCACTTAAACAAAACTCATTAAACCTTCAAAATATATGACAAGATAAGGTTGCTAAATAGGTAATTTGAGTGCAACTAAATCATGCATAGCAAGGATAAGAGAGATTGAACATGAACCAATTAGACAAGGTATTTAGAGTGGTTCCACACTTCAAACTAGAAGTGTGTCAGTCCACTTGCCTAGAGAGGTCAACCTCTAGGACTTCAAACAATTGCACTCTTATATTCATTAATAAGACATACAATACATGACCAACAAAAGACTTACCTATCCAATACAAAGAGTCTTCAACCTTACCAAGGACTTACCCACTTTGCAAGAGTCTTCGGTCTTCTCCAAGGACTTACCCACTCTTGCACAAGTCTTCGGCCTTGTAGGAATTACCCACTCTTCTTGGATCTTCCGCCTTTGACTTCACCTTCACTCGGAGAAGCTTTCCACCAAGGTCTTACCTACTTGAGCTTGAGTCTTTTGCCTTCTCCAAGGACTTACCCACTCTAGCTCCAAGTCTTCTGCCTTGATCTTCACCAAGGGACTCCTTCCCTTGTTCTTCTTCACCTCTCTTTCTCTTGGAGAGCTTTAGCACCTTCCTCCTTCACTCGGAGGCCTGGAGCAGCTTGCCTTCTTCTCCTTCACTCGGGGAAGAACAACATCCTTCTTCTCTTTCACTTGGATAAGAAGCTTCAAACAATCTTCAAAGGGAATGGAGGTAGGAGAAGAAGAATGGAGAGCTTTACAACATTACAAATGATAGCTCTCATACATGGTGACCTAACTCACTCATACTCACGATTTTGCTTTGAAGGTAGAGAGAGAAAGGGGCTCAAAGGATTAGAAAACACTCAACTAAGGCTAGGACCAAGCATATGTGAATGAGCAACCTTGGAATGAAGTCCAAGAGGTCCTATTTATAGTTGAGGGTGTCCATTTGAACTTGGGAGAGATAAGGGACACAAAATAGCCGTTTTACAACTTGCAACGGATCTATTTTGAGTTCCACCAACTTCTCCAACGGTTGGAATTGCTTTTTCTGCATTCCAGTACAGTCTGATCGGCCGAGTTTATATAAAGGTGACTCGGCCGAACCACTAAAAGACAAGGCTGAAAGCTAGACTGTCGGCCGAGTTCCTTTGGAGAAACTCGGCCGATCGGTCGACTTTCATCTTGGACCGATCAGTGGATCGGCCGAGTTTCCTAGCTAGAAACTCGACCGAACGGGAATCGGCTGAGTTTGTAACTCGGCCGATTGCAACAAAAATTCCAGAATATATGGATCGGCCGAGTTTGGAATTCGGCCGACCAAATCCCTGTTATGGGTATTTTGGAATTTTCGTATAACCGTACAAATGATGGATTTTTGAGTCCCAATAATTTTATCCATCTTAGTTACAATGCAAAACATGAGTATAAGTGATTACATCAATTGTTCTAAGCCAATAAGGGCTATTTCCCAAAATGGTCAAAAGTCACATGTTTTGCATGTGCTGGATGAGTAGCTTTTGAGTTGAATGTGATTCTTTTCTTGTACCTAATATCTGAAACAATCTCAAATAGATTTGTTAGATACATATGAATGGAATGGTTAAGTCATTATCAAAATATGGGCAATGTGCGACACCTAGGTCAACATTCTCCCCCTTTTTGACAATGACAAACCATTCCTCAACATATTGAAAAGAATGTGAAAGTTATACCTTTTCTTCGGGAATTGCAAGGGGATGCAAAAAATGATCAATTTGAAGTGCTCCCCCTCAATTCATGCTTACTTATGCTTGTATGACTTTGACTTGCCTTTTCTCCAATTTGAGATGCGCAAGTTAGGGCAATTGGAGTGTGTCTATACCTAATCTGAAATTACTCAAGTAGAGACATTAGACACCAATATGTGGAATGGTTAGTCATCATCAAAACATGGGTTTAGTCAATTTAGACGTGAGTCAACATTGACCTAATTGACCTTGAGTCAACACCTAGCTCCACTTCCGCCACCACAAGATCCACCACTTCTACCACCTAGAAAACTCCCAAAATCGAACCTTTCCTCCTCCAAATCCACTTCTCCCATCAATCCATTGCCACAACTACACCTCCATGAGCCAATTCCACCCCATTCACACCTCCATTTCACCCCTCTACCACCAAAATTAGAAAATCACAGCCCTCAACTCCATCACCACCTCCACACTATGAAGGGAATAGGGAAAGTTGTGAAGAAGGGAGCACAAAAGAGCCCTGAGGTAATCATTGGAAGCAAAGTGTGTACAAAGAGAGCCTCCTCCAACATATCCATGCCATCACACATCCTGTCACCCTCCAACTCCATCTCTAATGCACTTCGTCATTCTGCATCCATGAGTAACTCCCTCACCCAATTATCGGATATTCACCACATCACCAATGCCACTTATGAGGATGAAGAAGAGGAGGCACCTGAAGAGAATATTGATGCCATGATAGATGAAGTGGAGTTAGAGATCCAAAAGTGTCCAAAATGAGAAAAGGGGATAGTAGCCCCATCTTCATCAAGGATCCCACCAAAACCTACACCAACTCGTCGTTCCACATTCTCACTTGTGGAGAGACCACAACAATAGCTGCCAAAAAGCTTATTTTGTTCAGGACAACCTTGGATTAGAACTAGCCAATTGGATTTGATTAGATGCAACTTACGAAAACATACATGGATATTTTGAATTTATAAGGGGGGCTAAACTAACACAATCACATAAACCAAAATATATCACCCACAAGCGCACGAGACCATATTGTAGTGTAGGTGAGAGGCAAGTAAAGGGGTTGATCTATAGGGAGAGGGGGGCACTAGAGCTAAGTTAGGGTGGCTATGTTTCTAATGCAAAGAGGAGGGTTTTTAGGGTTTGTTGATGGTTTGTTTGATTAAACTAATGAGGCAAACCAATTAAAGGCAAAGGAAACTAGATTATCAAAAACCCTAAGTTACCCTAAACAAGTTAAATGTAAGTAGCAAGACAAGACAATTAACTAAGCAAGAGCAAGAGATTACACTACACTAGCAATTAAGGATCTAGAGAAACTAATGATCTAGACTACGACTAACTAGCAAGATCAAAACTAGAAAGATCAAAAGAGCACTAACTACTCAAGCTAAACCTAACTAGCAAGAAATGAGCAATATATTGAGAAGCAACTGAAAGAAAGCAACTAACTAGCATGAGCAAGCCAAGTTAACAAGATGGGTTTTAACAATGATAAATATAGGTGGGCCATTTGGGAATGACACTAGGATTCCAATTGGGGAAATATAGAACAAGCAATCTTAACCATTCATTGTAGATTGATAAACCAAACAACTAGTCAAATGCTAAGAAATCACCCCACACTATTAGTTAGCCTAAGGTATAGGTGAGATTTCACTAGGATTTGACCAATATAGATTTATATAATAGGATTGCTTGGTGTAATTGGGAGCCAAAGGTAGAATTGGGGAGTATAGGTGAGGGTATTTCACCCCCACATTACTCACCACATAACTTTTAACAAACTCCTAGGTAATTACACAAATCAACCCTATACTAGCTACTTAGATCACACACCTAGGAGTAGGATAAGGACTATATGTAGGGGAATATGGGGTTCTATCTAGGCATCCACTAGTTGAACCTACGAGCAACTCCTAAAATATCCCCACATATGCTATCTTCTGCTAGACTTAGGTGGCTTCAAGCATACAATCACAAGAAATTCATATTTTTGGATACAAACAACAAGTAAAGGCATGGGAAATGAGATATAAATAGAAAGAAACCATCATAGAACGAAATCATAAAGTTTACCAATTATCTTCCCTCAACATGGTATCAAAGTATCAATTTTGCCCCAAACAGCCCAAAACAAGGGGCTTAGCTACTCATAACTAAACAAAAGAGCAAAAAGGAGAGAACAAAGAGGTAGAAGGCCATGGATCTCGTGGAAGCTTCTTCTCCTTCACCTCCTAGTTGATATAAAACAAAGAACCTCCCTCCAAAGATAGAAATGGCATGAGAATATAGGGCATTATGGTGGAAAACCCTCCAAAACTAGGGTTTTGGGTGGAAATAGAGTGGAAATTGATGGTGGGACCCAGGTGAAGGTCTTGAATGCAAGGTAGGGAGTAATGAATTTTAGGGAGTATCTAAGGAGTGGGTAACCTCATGTTGTGGCCACCACCTATGTATATATAGGTGGTAGGGAAGCATTAGGTTAAGTGGGGGTAGAAATGGAAATACACTAGAAAAGTTGGGTAGGGTTAGGTGATCACCACGGCCGTGGTGATGTGCCACAAACATGTTGGGATTCAGTGACATGGTCTTGGGGGGGGTGATACAGTTGTGGTGGAGGTATGTTGTAAGGTAGAGAAATTTATGGAGTGGCCATGGTCGTGGCGGGTGCCACGGTCGTGTTAGGTAGAGGGTGCCACAGACATGCTAGGTGGCACGACCGTGTCGAAGGAAGGTGTCATAGTTATTTTGATCCTTGTGCTCGTTCTATCTTCTTCTCGTCATGGTCATGGAGCGCACCATGGGTGAGGTATCCTTCATGGACCACGATCGTGCAGATGGCCACAACCATGGAAATTCATGTGTATTTCATGCATGTTCACTATTGATTTTTGGACCGTTTCAGCACGGTCGTGGTGTGGTGCCATGGGGGTTATGGAGAGCTTTGGCCACAGATGTTCTACTGGTCACAGATGTGTTGTCTTCAGTGGCCACAACCATTTTAGGTGGCCACGGTCATTTTGAGTGATCGCAGCCGTGGGCATTCATGTACAATTTTTGTGACTTCACTGTGACTTTTTGGGCCATTTCACCATGACTGTGGTGATGTAGCACGACCAAGGTAGGGGCCCAAGCAGCTGATCTTGGCTCCAAACTTCTTCAAACGAATCCTTTTTGCTCCGAATCAATTCTTATACATCCAAGAAATGCTTGGGGAAGATTTAGATCCATCTCTCTCCTTTGCATCCAATTCATGCACAAGTGTCCTGAAAAACATGCAAAAAGCATCCATGAGTGCATTTGATATAATAGTTCATATTGGGGGAAATGACTTGCAATCTACAATGTTTAGATGTGATTATAATGCAAAAAGATATAAGATGAAACCCTAAAATAGGGTTGCATCATGAGGATAGTTCCTTAGATTTGACCAAAAAAGGTTATATATTAACACACATTTACATAATAATTCAATTATGTTCCAACATGTAAATAAAATCATGAAATGTATTAAATATATTTTCTTTACTTATGTAATGGATAAATAAAAATAACTGACATACTTTGGGGTAATAATTGATAATTCCATAAATACTAATATCGTCATATGATTTATGTAAACATGGAATTGATGAATTAAATATGCAAAAGGTGTATTTTCATGTATGATAATAAAATGTAGATGTTTCGTAATAATGAGAAATGTATAGGACTCAGTGATGAGAATAAAGATATAACATTTTGATAAATACAATGGTAATGTGTAAAAATTCCTAATTGTGACATACTCATAAAAGGAAATTTTAGAAGTAAAATATAATGATGAAAACATATTTTTTGGGTGCCAATTATCTTTGTTGCTAAGTTTCACATTATTTGAATAATAATAACTAACTCAATTCTATTTGAAAAAAGAAATTAGGATACAAGCTAAAAGTATGAAATAAACTATTAAAAGTCTCCAAATATGGAAATAAACCTCCAAATAAAAATTTATATACCAAGATTAGCCTATGTGTGAATTTTAATCTAATTTGGACAATCTTAAATATTCTAGTGTATTAAGGAGAGAGAACGTTCATTTATGCCCAAAATATTGAATAACATGTTAAATAACCCCAAAAGGAAAAATTAATTTTAAAATCATGTTCCTCATGTTTAGGTTTGCTTGTAGGCTAAGTTTCATATTTTTGGAGAGTTTCTAGATGCCTCTAACTCATTAAAGGAGTAAAATAAGTGAAAAGTTTTACAAATATTAAATAAAATATTAGGAGTCTTCAAAAGTGAAAAATAATGCCAAAATTGGATTCCTCACCCCAAAATTAGCTAACCTACTAAATTTGGCTTTAATTGGACAATGTTTGCACCCTCAATTTCATAAAGAAAGGGAAATAATTAAGCATCACTTTATCTTAATTGGATTTGGACGTTTCAATTTTCTCTCTATCACACTGTCATTTAAATACATTCCTTTTATTTTTGCAGGCGGGTCCACATAGTGGACAGTTGGGTAGGGCTATCAATGGGGAGGGTATTACCCGTTTACCCTTTACCCATACCCTGTAGGGTAAGGGTAAGGGTAAGGGTAAAGGTTTTTGTTACCCGTTCCCCATTTACCATTTCCCTATTTCCCCACCACATTAAAAGGGGAGGGTAAGGTAAGGACATTATCCATACCCTTTTACCTGCATTTGTATTTAACAAAGATATGTAACTATATAGAAGCTTCTAGTTTAGTTTTCACTCAATTTTTTCCAATAGGAAAGTTTGTGAGTTGTGCCTTGATTTCCACTCACACTTATATGTTTATAGTATATTATTATTAATGTTGAACTAGTTGATATGGTTGTGGAAAATGGGAAAAAATGGTCGCGCCACCTTGAAATAAGTTATTCTTAGACCAATGTCTAAAAATATTATGCAAGTATAACATTGTCCTACTTATATTCACATTTTTGAAATTGCCAGTCAAGAATATTGTGACTTACTCTTTATCACCCTACACACCACCTTAATATAAGTTAGCTTTTTATAAAATTGTTTTATATCAAAATTACCCATTTACCCATTACCCTCCCAGTTTACCCTATGGGGAAGAGGGTAAGAATAAGGGGAGGATAAAGGGATTGCTAAGAAGGGTAATTACGTACCCTACCCTTATCTGCTACCCTTTGGAGGGTAAGGGTAAGAGTAAAGCCTTACCCTCCCCATACCCTACTTATTGATAGACCTATGGCTGGGATGCTTCCCTAGACTTGTGCCCAAAGGATTGATAGTGCCAGACTTGTGTTCAACCCGCGACCAAAAAGAAAAATATGAAGGTGCACACAACCCTAAAAATCTAGGATTTCTCTCGCCTCGCTCGATCATTTTGCGATATTTCTTTGCCTACATGTTCCTCTCTTGATTTCACATCTATCCATCCTAACTTAAAGCCTATTTTTTGTATTCAAGAAACACCCAAACTTGCCTCCATTGCTTCCCGCAATTCCTACTCTTGGAGCCATAGAACTGAACCAAACCTATATATATACATACCCCTACCATTTCTGGGTATCACATAACTCTCCTATTGCATCAATTTTGTTTTAGATCATGTGTTTCACTGATGCCCAAGTTGTTCTACTCTCTACCAAAATATTCACACTGGCACCTGATCTACCCCCTCTGCTTGCAATTGACACCAGGGTGAGTTAATTGGAGTTCCCCTATTCTTACCTGAGTAATCAAACACCTTTGTGGTGACTTGTCTCATTTTTCTCCAACTATGTGCATGGCTGGAAAGATTCTACCTTGCATCCATGGCATACGAGAGTGAAGAAGGGGATGAACCCCTTGTGGGGAAATATGGGTAGCGGAAACTAAAATTTATCTATCCATATTCCTCAGAACATTAAGATCGCATCAACAACTATATAATGGGAAGGATGGTTTAACGAGATCATACTTGGTGCTAGAGCAAGTCCAGTGACTATAACTTATTGTAGTAGTGCAATACTCCTATTTACATTGGGACTCATCTACAGTAGCTCATGATCTCCACCATAGACAGTAGACTCAAACGGCATCTGCAGCAGCTCCAACATAGACTGTAGGCTGATGTTGTCCTCCTAGTGGCAAAAAACAACCTCCTCGCCTCTAGAGAAGTCCATATGGATTGCCTAGAACCCCTGTCACTCTATTAGAACATATAGGAAGGAGTTGTCCCTCTCATTGGTGTACTAGTCACCAACTTGCTCTCCCACAATTATTCTCCCTTGATATCCCTCCCTTTATTGAGTAGGACTTGCTTAGGCTCTCTAGTGGTTACCACAACCAGAGAGGCTAAAAATTGTTAGAGAAAATTGAGTTGTGTTTGAGAAGCCCCCAATAATCCTCTATTTATAGGAGGGGTTAGGGTATGGGTTCCTAATCTGTGTGGGAGTGGAAGGGACCACAAGATCATTGGTTTTCACAACCTACTAGTAGTGAACCGGTCGGTTCACATGCGAGCCCATCAGTTCACTCAGTGAACTGGTCATTTTTTCATGTTTCCCAATCACATATGAATTGGCAATTTGAATCCAATTAATGCAGAACATGACATCAGGACTAATCCTTGATGCAATCGAACTTCTCCATGAACCAGACATCTCACGCAACCAAACGATTGGTCTGTACCCGAGCTGATCACTTCACTATGTGAATCGGTCAATCCGCTCCCCAATTTAGGCAGAACTTAGCAAATTCAATTTCTGATCAACCTGACACTCTTACCGGTCATTTCATCATATGAGTCAATCAGTTGGGATTCTAGTCAGTTGATTTGTTGCTCAAATTGAATACCTAAACACTTTAGTAATTAGTTCAATTATCATTCATGATTAAACTCCTCTTTTAGGTGTATCCTAAGTGTGTGACCTATAGGTCCCATATCACATTGGCAATGAATGTCCATAACTAGTTTATGAAATCACAAGTAAAGAGTGGTGCCTAGTCGCACATCAATGCTACCCAAGTGAATGAAAAGTTGAAGAACAACTTCAACCTACAATTTGTGTTAGGTGTTACAGTGATTGTCTGATTCTTTTGTCTCTGAATCTGGAATGAACTTGAGGCATGGAATCATCATCCTCTTCAACGTTCAATCCATGTTCCTTGGACCTAGAGCAGACTATCTGAGATATATGTGACCTCTATATCATATATTGATTCACATGTGCATGTGCATGCTTTTCTCAGTCTCGCTTATCAAGTGGCCTAGATACCAAACTCCAGAAGGAGGGACAAATCTCATCTACAACACTCACAGTCAATCTCCATGTGTCACAACTACCTATCATAACTGTTATGGCAATCCTTATTTAGGGTTATGTTGGATGATGTCAAAGTATACCGAACAACATGTGATGAGTGTAGTGACTTCGGGTTTAAGAATCACAATCACCACCTTCGCTATGAGAGGTGACTATGACCACCATTTATGGTTTCCATGTGTCACTCTCAAGGTGGGTCTGTCCGATACACTGTTCTCTAACAAGTATATGTGTTCTTGGTTTGATATCACATATCATGACTGATGAGATTATGTCATCAACCAACACACACTCCAGTCTTGTGCATTACTACTATCTATCTACCTTCCATAGTAACAACCGACTACGGACATAATAAGAATGTACATACTCATAACGCTCATATGATATCATTATTAAAGTAACATACTTGAAGACATGCATCATTTAGTAATATCATTCTTTAGACATTCATTATGTTTCCATATTATCTCATAACTGAATGAAATAGAATGAATTGAAAGCTTGTCTTTATTATTATTATTATTAATCATATCCTTTGGTCGTGTTTGGTTCACAGGATCTAGAACGGGATAGGACTTATATCATGTTTGTAACTAAAATCCCATGTTTGGTTTCATCAAAATGAAAAAAGGATGGCACTTGCACGGTAACAATATCCTATCTGAGCATGACTTCAAAGTAGCACGCTCCCCCAGGTATTTGAGTGGTATAAAGGGCATGACTCCTCCATGCTTGACTTTGACTCTAGATCAACGACCCCCATAGCCTACTAGTTGTGACCCCACTCATCTTCTCCAATAGGACCACACACCCGGCTTTGACTCATCGATCAGAAGCCCCCTCGATACCTACTCCGACCCGCCCTGTCCTCCTCCACGCTTGATGTTGACCCTAGATTGGCAATCCCCACCGACAACCTATTGTGATCTTTCCGTCTGCTATTTTGTGAACCGAAAAATATTTCTTCTGACCAATGTCACTTTTCATGTTTTGGAGGGGAGCCTCTTTGTCTGCACCCAACTTTTGTTGATCTTTCCCATAGTCAATAAATCTCAACTTCAACCCTGCTCCTCGAACTAAAACCCACCTCCATCGAAGATTCACTAACATCATTTCTAGCTATAGTTTTTCTAGTTCTTGTCATCTCATTGGCGTAGTGGATATGGTGGATAGACAAAAGTACGTGTATGTATTCCAGAAGCATAATTGATTCACAATAAAAAAAACTAGGATGCTTAATAATGAAAGATAAAGCAAGCATAATTGTAAGGAAAGAAATTAGAAGACGACAATGCAAAAGTTATTGGTTTGTGCACTATCGAGAGGATGGTGGAGAAAGACACAAAATTATAACCTATACACATCCAAACATAGGATGGAAAGACAAATTTCCAATCCTGTACATATACCTTCCCATCTAACTTTTTGACCAATCCTCTAGTAATCCTTTCCTATGAATCAAACGGGGCTTGTATGTAATATGCCATCACAATCATCATATGATTGGCTCTATGGGCATACATACCAACATACTCCCACTTCCACTAAGAGCCAATCACCCACGAATCTCATTCTTAGTGATCTAAACACATCCATCATGTTTTTGTTACGCAAGTACTAATCCAGCGGGTTAGTAACACTTTGCTTTTAGTATGTATACTGCATGTTTCTCATCTCTTTAATGTGAGATGAAATTGTCATAATATGCTATCTGATATTCCTTGCATAACCAGTAGCTCCATTGTTGTCATAGTATCTCTACTGTGTCATAAATGGTTAGAACATCTTTAAGTTCATCCATATGAACTTCTAGATCCATATCGTATCCTCTTCTATGTTCATAACACCAGGATACTCAACTTCAATTGTAGAATTGAATTAATGACTTGTAGTTCGAAACCCTTCCAAATCACAACTCTTTTATTAAAATTAAACATATATTATATTGTGATCACTTTTGTCATTTAGGAATCTTGCAGAGGTGTAAGCCCTTACACCCAACTCTTCCTTGTTACTATAGTCTAGCAACTTATCATTTAGTGCTTCTCAAGTACTAATATATATCTTTAAATGACATTCCAATGACCCTCATTGGGAACTAATATTATCTTATCATGTCCATTACATACAAGATTATGGGATGAGTACATTATATAGCATACATGATAGATCCAATTTCTAGTGCATATGGCATCTCACTCATGCTTTTCCATTCTTCAAAAGAATCAGAACATAGGGTTCTTGAGAGACTAATCCCATGAATCATGGTCAGATTCTCTCTCATTGAAACCTTTGTGATGAACTCTTTCAGCACCTTGTAATTCTATGTGCTCATTTTAGGTTATGAAACTTTCGAGATCTACCTCTATAGATCTCAATTCCTATCATATAGGACGTTTCACCTAATCCTTCATCACTGAAGGTGATTTCCATGCCATATCTCAATATTTACATAATATAGACGCTATTCCCCATCAACATGTGGAATATCCATATATGCTCCCACTAAATATTTTGTAATCACATATTACATCTTGTATCTTGATTCAAGTCAAACTCGTTGACTATCTTATCAAGTCAAAAGATCCCATCTTTGAGATGCTTATTTCAATCTCTAGATTGAAATTTGTAGCTTTTAGATTTTATGAAGTTATAAAACCTTTAGGTTGTGTTAGTACACATCCTCTCAAATATTCTTTTTAAGGAATGTGATTTTAAGATTCATTTGCCAAATCTCATAGTCAATACTAGCTGCAACAACAAGCATGACAATTGGTAAAGAAATTTCTTCATGTTCAACAATTTTGAATTGACTTGAAAACCTTTATAACCATTTTGTCCTTTTAGGTTATCCATGTAGATATTTCAAATGAAACCCAACTTCACCGTATGGGTTCTACCCCTTTAGGTGGTACTAGCAAGGTCATACCTTGTTAGTCTACATGGATTCCTCAATGGCCGTCAAGCCATGTCTCAGACTTTGATTCTCAATTGCTTCTAGTTGATTTGTTGACTCATCATCTTATGACCAACCTATCTAAGTTGTTGGATTCATAATATTTCAATCTCATATGTGTTCTGCTAGAACTATGATGTTATGTGTTACATGAGGAACTTGAGATTCCACAACAATTTGTGATTTTGGCTTGTTTTAATTGTACCTCCTTGTCAACCTCAAAACTTTTGAGTTCTACTTTTACTCCCAATGATTCTTTTGTAACTTAGTTATCCTAGTATTATCGGATTGGGATTAAAGGTAGTATTCAACAATTATGGTTTATGGATAAACCCTTTCAAGAAACTACTTTCTTTATGTAAGTTTCAATCCTTAAGACACATCGAGACATTCCCATATCATATCTCTTATGATATCTTTAAACCATTTTAGATGGTACTTTGTTTTAGTGTAAAGTATATACCCATGAGGAAATTAGAAGATTATATTAACTGATAATCACATCATGATCCATCAGGATGCAATTCCTTCTTTCTGAAACATCATTATGTTTCAGGTGGATTTGACTTTTGATACAATATCACCGTCTATTCATAAGGTCCTCAAAGTATTGATGTAAAGTATTTCAACATTTGATCATATCAAAGTTTCATAATACTTTTATCGAATCATACTTCATTTGTAATCTCCTTGAACACTTTAAGAGATTCATGTTTGTATTTCATAAATACAAACATTATATCAACTGATATTAGCAGTGAATATAATGAAGTGGAAACAAAAACCTCTAGCATTTATTCTATAAGATCTTCATACATCAACATGTATAAGTACTAATAGAGTGCTTATCCTCCCACTACATCTAGTGAAGGGTATATTTTCATATTGCTCATAATTAAAACTTGCATGTCTCTTATTGGTTCAATAACCAAAAGAGTCTAGATAAACATAAATATGGATTCTAGATAGGCATTTCTTATATATGGGCCCAAGATGATAATGCTAAAGACTGTTTGAGTTATAAATTACAATCCTTTTGGTATTTACATTATTAACATTCATATTTATATCCTTTCATATAAAGATCACTAGATGTTGGGCCATTTCCATACAAGATCACATCTTTGAAATAGAAGCATTAAAAAATCATTATTGATTTATCATCCTTGTCATACAAGATGCATAAAGTAAATGTTTCTATTATTGGCATAATGAAATAACAGCTCAACTAACTCTATTACATGCCCAATCAGCTAAGATAAATCCTAAATGTAGACTAAATCTGTAGCAATTTTTTATTTGTACAGTCCACTCTTGCCCTTTTATAAATGTTTTACTTCTTATCAGATCCTGCACATCAACATGTGTCACATCTGCATTTGGTATCACATACCATGATGAAGAAGATCAAATTTATGTTATAGCATTTATACCTGAAGTAGAGGTCTTTGTCCCTTCCTTCTTCTTCTTTAATTACTCTAGGAAGAGAAAGCAATTCCTTTCCAATGTCCAAGATGGAGACAGTGGTGACAATTACCGCCCTTCTATACTCCTTCCTTTGCCTTAAGATCTGGAGACTTGGGATTCTTTCCATCTTTAAAACTCTTTTTATCTTTGCATTTGCCTTTAGACATCCCCTTTGTCTTTTTTATCATCATCACACACTTGGGCTTGTCTTTCTTCATTTGTACCTCAATTGTTCTCAATATGTCTAATAATTGGCAGTGGCTTGTCAAAGTCATTCATGTTGTAGTTCATGACAAACTGAGTGTATGATTCTGGAAGAGAGTATAAAATCACATTAGTGGCCAACTCTTGACCTAAGGGGAATCTCAGTCTAGCAAGTTTCTCCACATACCCAATGAGCATGACCACATGAGGACCTACTGGATCTTCTTTTGCCATGTTACATTTGAACAATGCCTTAGAGACAACAAATCTCTTCTGTATTGCCTAATCTTGGAACATGTTCTTAAGATGTGTGACCATCTCAATATCATCTCTCATTCTTCCTTTGAAACTCATAGTTCATGGATCATAACATCAGAAACTTGACATCAATGACAACTTCAATATGCTTCTTTTAATCATCCCTATCAGCCTTAGTGAATTGGGAAGGGGTTCATCTGGCTCTAGTATCTCCAGGGCATAGAGCTTGTGCTCCGGTGTGAGAGCAATTCTCAGCGTCCTAAACCGATATTGGAAATTATTCCCATTTAACTTGTCCTTCTCAAAGACTAATAGTAGAGAAAATTTGTTGTTGTGTGTTTCCATTTGATTCTACATAAGAATTTGCAAATTCTGTCAAAACTCATTTTGATTTAATTTGATTAAATTTGACGATGTTAATTAAGTCTTTAATTAGATACCACCCTCATTATTTTTATCAAATTTATAACCCTCAATAATCAATTCGGAAGATTGTAGCACACAAAATTCTAATGAACCAAGATCCAAAATGAGTCAATTATTACCCGACCAACTTCGGCATCCATAATCAATCATTAAGTTAGGCAATGTTTACCAATTGCATCTCATGCAATTCTTGAATAGATGATAAGCACAACTCATTGCCATTATCGTCTTTATGCTTTTAGTGCTTAATATCATTAAGGACACACAGTTAATCCTGACCTAAAATCCAACATGATAGATATGCACCCAACTTGGGCAGAACCTACATATCTACCATCACATTTCCACAAGATGGATGACACACCATGCTTGGACGTAACCTACACTTAGTTGATCAATATTTTCATGTGTTCTTCTAATGTAAAGCATCTTAGACTTCATATGTTTAATTGAGGGATTATATATATATATATATATACATTTCCAATCACCACATACTAGTACGCATCATATACATGCTATATCCCACAGTGTAAACATGCAATATAAAACATTAGCAATGGTTATGGCCATACTATATAATTCCTTGGAGCCACAAGGAATTACAACCACCTAGGTCAACATCACATACCCCATTGTTGGTGTAGATTTGTGCTTGCCAATCCAGGTTGATTGTTTCAACCCTTAAATCAGTCAGCTTGCCCTTTGGCTGGTTTGTTGGTCGTGTAAAATGATCTGTTGGCCTCCTGTGCAAACAATGTATGGACACCGCCAAATGCTCAGTTGGGTCCACCATCTGGTCAGTTTGCTCCTCCTGTGGTCTGCCCTCCTCGGTCCTCAGTCGATCCGCTCGTCAAGTGAAACAGTCAGCTCGTCCGATGTTGAACATCATCTTCGTCGTTGCAAGAAACTATCCTATTGCTATTAAAATTATTACATGGTAAGGAGAAACCTCGAGTTACATTCGAGGGGAGAAAAGGTAGGAAAGAATAATATTTTTACATAGGGAAGAAGAAGGTAGAGGCTTGATGTGTGAACCAAGATATAACAGGAATAAAATCAAATCATTCAACCACACACACATATTTTGGGGTTATTGGCCATAACCACTCTACACATCCACAATCAAAACTCACTTTTAGGACGAAGTGTGTAAATTGCATATATATATATTAGTGTGGGATTATATGTGGTCTTTGATCGGATTTGTACATTAAGCATTTTAAGTATTTGCATCGTATGCAATAAATAAATGATGAAAACCAAAAATCTGATCATATGGATTATCCCAAAACATAGTAAACTGATGTGGCTCTGATACCACTATAGGGAAATATGGGCAACAGAAACAAAAATTTGTCTATCCATATTCCCTAGAATAGGAAGATCGCATCAACAACTATGTAATCAGAAGGATGGTTTAATGAGTTCATACTTGGTCCTAGAGCAAGTCCAAAGACTACTCGTTGTAGTAGTGCAACACTCCTAGTTACACCGGGACTCGTCTGCTGCAGCTTCTGGATAGCAGACTCAGACAACGTCAGTAGCAGCTCCACCACAGACTATAGGCCAATGTTGTTGTCCTAGAGGCAGACAACAGCCTCCTCACCTCTAGAGAAGTCCAACGGACCGCCTAGAACTCATGCCATTCTATGAGAACATATAGGAAGGAGTTATCCCTCTCGTTGGTGTACTAGTCACCAACTTGCTCTCCCACAATTATTCTCCCTTTCTATCCCTCCCTTTATTGAGAAAGACTTTCTCAGACTCTCTATTGGTTACCACAACCAGAGAGGACACCAATAGTCAGAGGCAATTGAGTTGTATCTAAGAAGCCCCAAGTTCCCATCTATTTATAACAGGGGTTAGGATATGGGTTCCCAATCTATGTGGGAGTGGAAGGGACCAGAAGATCATGAATTTTTGCAACCTGCAAGTGGTGAACCGATCGGTTCACAAGCGAGTTGGTCAGTTCACATGCAATCTGATCAGTTCACTTAGTGAACCATTTGTTTTTCCATGTTTCCCAATCGCATATAAATTGGCATTTTGAATCCAATTAATGCACAACATGACGTCAACACTAATCCTTGATGCAATCAAATTTCTCCACAAGTCGAGCATCTCACCCAACCAAATGATCGGCTAGTGACCCAAGCCAATTGATTCATTGTGTGAACTGATCAGTTTGCTCCCCAGTTCAGACAGAATTCAGCCAATTCAATTTCTAATCAACCTGAAACTCCAACCGGTCGCTTCATCACATGAGTCGATCGGTTGGGACTCCAATCAGTTGATTTGTTGATCAAACTGAATACCTAAACACTTTAGTAATCAATTCAATTATCATTCATGATTAAATTCCTCTTCTAGGTGTATCCTAAGTGTGTGACCCTATAGGTCTCATATCACCTTGGCATACGACATCACAAACAAAGAGTGGTCCTTGTCGAACATCAGTGCTACCCAAGTAAATGGAAAGTTAGAAAGCAACTTCAACCTGTAATTTGTGTTAAGTGTTATAGTGTCTGTCTAATTCCTTTGTCTATGATATCTATAATGAACTTGAGGCATGGAATCATCATCCTTTTAAATGTTTAATCCATGTTCCTTGAACCTAGAGAAGGTTGTCTGAGATATATGCGACCTCAATATCATATATTGATTCACATGTGCTTGTGCATGCTTTTCTCAATCTCTCTTATTAAGTGGCTTGGATATCAAACTCTAGCAATAGGTACAAATCCCATCTACATCTCTCATAGTCAATCCCCATGTGTCACATCTATCCAATCATCATTGTTATGGTAATGCTTATTTAGGGTTACGTTGGATGATGTCAAAGTATACCGAACGACATGTGACTAGTGTATTGTCTTCAGGTCTAAGAACCACAATCACCAACTTCACAATGAGAGATGACTATGACAATCGTTTATGGTTTCTATGTATTACTCTCAAGGTGGGTCTGTCTGATACACTATTCTCTAACAAGTTTCAATGTGCTTGGTTTGATATCACATATCATGACTAATGAGATTATGTCATCAAACAACACACACTCCAGTCTTGTTTGTTAATGTTGTCTATCTACCTTCCATTGTAACAACTGACTAGGGACATAATAATAATGTAAGTATTCTTAACATTCGCATGATCTAATTATTCAAGTCACATACTTGAAGACATACATCATTGAGTAATATCATTCTTTAGACATTCATTATGTTTCCTCATTATCTCATAACTGAATGAAACAGAATGAATTAGAATCTTTCCTTCTTCATTATTAGTCAAATATATTGTATATTATTCCATAACAATCATCATATGATTGTCTCTCTAGGCATACATACCAACACCGCTGGCTATTTCCAAAACTTACCTCACTCGTTCCTTTAATTTTGTTTCATCACCAAGGGCAGTTTGCTACTTTGCCTCATGTTTTAATAATAGTTACTATTTAAATCATATAATATATGGACGATAATGCCATGTCACTCTATAAAGTCTCAATATCTGATATAAGGGAAATTTGGTCATTTGCAAATTAGTTACAATAATAAGTCAGTAATTAGTGTGAATCTTGTAAAAATCATATCTTTAAGCAAAGATCCAATAAATTTAAAAAAAATGCTTTAGAATCCTTGGAGTTTTCCCTATCTTATACTCTAGTTTTCATTGACTGATTAAAATTTTGAAAAAGATGATTTTTAGGGTTTACTAATCCATATTCACTTAATAATAATTGAAGAAAGATTTTGATAGGTAAAAATTAGATCTTGGATTAAAATCCATGATCAGTAACCTTGTACCCACTTTCTAGACTAAAACCATGGATTAACATAGCGTTTTGCCGATGGATTTGGATTTCTAGGGTTTCACCTAATATAAATCACTAAATCATAATTGATGGATTAAATATTATATGTCGGTTTGAGTTGACTCTAGACTCGAAAGATGAGGGATTGATCTCTGAGTTAACACTCAAGCCAAGGTATTTTTGCATCCCATATTAATCTCTTTAAGCAATAAACCTAGTTTCTCACTCTCTTGACAAACTAGCTTACACTATCTCTCTCTTATGAAGATTTATTCCATGTGGAATATTCTAATTGATTATGATATTGTGATCATCATACTTCATTGGACTTTCTTTTGACTCTAGTTTGTACATTTCTTCATGATGAAACCCTAATTGATGATATGTACCACTTTTGCCCGCTCATGTGGTCGATATATATTTTGCCCATTTTTTTATGGAAACATTACTTATTATATAAAAGACCAAAATTTTACTTGCCTCTATATTTTTGGATGCCTTGTGATTCAGTAGCCCTAGAGTAGTGTAATTACATTGGTTTTTGGGTTGTGTTCCCATATTATATTTTTGGAATGGAGGTTAAGTGCCCCATACCTAGATTTTATACCCAATTCTATATATACTGGGGAGGTGGTTGTGTGCCATACTCTATCAAGTTTCAAGGTTGTGTGTCTTGGCCGCCATTGTTATTTATATTGTTCTAGTTATATACTTATATCACATGCATGTAGGCTGTTATTATTATGATGAGTTTTGTGGCCAAGATTTATATGTGCTTGTGTGGCACAATTTTTATGTTTTATTTAATTACAAGTATTTCTCTTTTAAACATATTTTGAAATTCATATTCTTTTATGCCCATTTGGGTAGTCCTTTCTATTTTCCATGGGAAGCCTTGTTTATCTAACGATATTTATTTCTCATACTGCTCAATACTCGATTTAGTATGCACATACCAACATTGCATTGATGTATCTACTTTTATTCTCTTTCTGGGGTATGCTTCTAACCCCAGGTGTAGGTCACGGAGAAGATAACCAAGTTGGACCAAGACCACATCAAGTTTAGCACAACCTTTTAGGAGATTTTCTTGAGGTGGTCAGTTGATCCTCAGCTGATCCTTTAGTTTAATTAGTTTTCATATGTATCACCCTACACGGTGAATGTCTAAGACGATATCAAGTTATGTAATAGTTAGATATTTTGTTTCGGTTTCTACATTTGGTTACTTGAATCATACTTATGAATAAAATGGATTACCATCCCTTTACGAAAGATTTATAATGGTATTTGATATATCGGGTGTTTCCTTTTTATTTGAGTTAGTAGGGAATGTTCCTCTATCAGGTGGCACTCCTTACATTGGTGCATATGATGTAGACCTTAGGTGGTAGTAATTCATTGTGGCTCCAAAGAATTACAATAGTGTGGCCATAACCTTCTCTTATGTTTATAATTACATGTTTTTGTTGTGGTTAAAGCATGTACATGATACATACTATAAGCCTGTGGTTATTGGACATGTATATGCATTTACATAAAATCCCTCAATGACATAATAAGCTTGAGATGCTTACCATTAGCAACAGACATGAAAAGTTTGATCGACCAAGTGTGGGAACACCAAGCGTGGTGCGCCGTCTATATCATGGAAGTGTGATGGTAGTTATGTGGGCCTACTGAGCAGGGTGCATTACTATCGTGTTGGCTTTTAGGTCAGGCTTAACTAGGTGATCTTAATGAGATTAAGCACCTAGAAGCATGTTGATGACTATGGCAAAGAGTTGTGCACAACATCTATCCAAGAATTTCATAAGATGCAATTAGCAAAAGTTGCCTACCTTAATAATTGGGTATGGATGCTGACGTTGGCCAGAAAATAATTCAACTATTTTAGATCTTGTCTCACTAAAACATTGTACACTGTAATCTTTTGAATCGGTCGTGAGGGCTATCAATTTGAACAAAATAGTGGGAGTGATACTTAATTAAAGGCCTAATTAATATTGAAAATATTATCAAATCAAATAAAAAATGTTTGACAAAGTTGCAATATTTATTTTGTAGAATCTAATGGAAAACACAAACACGCTATCATTACGATCAGTCCTTGAGTAGGAAAAACTAAATGGGATCTACTTCCACTTCTGGTTTAGGACTTTGAGAAGTGTTCTCACCAATGAGCAAAATATCTATGTCCTTGTAAGACTAGTGCTAGAGGAACCCAGCCCAAATGTGCCTAAGGATGGAAGGATGCTTACTTGAAGCATGCCAATGATGTCGCAGACATAAAAGGCCTTATGTAGAGCTGGGTATGAACCATAAGTTGCATGAAAACATGGACCTTCCGGAGATGATAATACATCTTAAGAACCATGTAAAGCAAGCAAGGTATAATGTCTCCAGAACATTCTTTGAGTGCGAACTGATAGATGGAGATCCAGTAGAGCCCCATGTACTCAATATGATTGGGCATGTGGAGAGATTGAGATTCCTTTTAGATCAAGAGTTGGCCATAGATATGATTCTACAATTGTTGCCTGAATCATATAGTAGTTTATCGAGTGCTATCACTTGAGTAAACTATTATCAAAATTGCTTGACATGTTGATGAATGTTGAAGCACAAATGAAGATGGACAAACCCATGATGATGATCAACAGAATAGAGTCTAATGACAAAGGCAAGACCAAGAAGAGTTTTGAGGCTAAGATGAAGTCCAAGTCTTTTGCACTCAAAATAAGGACAGGGTTAAGCGCAAAGGGAATTTGTCATTTTCACTTAAATGGTTAAGAAAGGAAAGTGCCACCACTGCCACCTGACTGGACACTGGAAAGGAATAGTCCTCTCAATAGAGGATCTCAGGAAGAAGAGGGAGATAGAGATCTCCACTTCAATTATGAGAAGAAGTACATAGTAAGAGATGTTGCCATTATAGTTGGAATTTGTCAATTATCTAATATGTATGTAATAGAATTAGTGAATTGGTATTATGTACCTTCCATTAATGAAAACATCATGTATCTTGTATGGATAAGAACATTACAAATAAATTTATGCTTCATTTAAAAAGATGAGATCTTATATGGAAATTTTCACAATCTATACTAGATAGTTGTAGAGACAAATGTGTATGACACATATATTGAATGACTTGATGACTCAAACAATAAATGCCCAGAGCATTGTCATCTAGAGTGTGTAAATGAGACATGCATTTCTAGAATCCATGATGATGGTTATCTAGACTCTTTTGGTTATTGAACCAATAGAGGTAGGATACACATCATTTAGCACACCAATTCACTAGGGGATTATCCTAGAGTTTAACCTTTTTTGTGGCAAAACTACCAATTAAGGTTGTTTATTCATATAGAAGGGCCGATCCCACATGACAAAGTTTTTAAGCTTTCTTTTTAAAACCCAAATTAATCTAAACAATATTTTTGGTTTTTTATTTAAATGTACAGAAAGGGAAATTCCAGTTTGTTGATGGTTGATTACACTAAAGCAATGAAGTAAAATTGCAATGAAATAAAAGTAATGCTAAAAATAAGTAAATAAAAGTTATGCTAATAACAAAAAGAAGGAGAGTTAGCAAAATGAGAAAAAAATTAACTACGAGAAAGAAGTAAATTGCAAGAAAGAAAAGGGAGCGATTGAAACAAACAATTGAAGAAACAAGTTTGAATCAGTGGGAAAGGATATCAAGGCTATGGGTTTTACCACCATGGCTGGCATGAAACAAGATCGATGGAATTCATAAAATAAAACTAGTTAGAAGAAGGTATGCAAAAACATTCGCAAATGTATTCACAAAAGTTAAGCTCCATGTGAACCCATTGGTCTTGACACCCATAGATCCTAGCCCAACATCCTAACAAAAATCCTTCCAAGGTCTCATGTATATATGTGTACATTTGGTTGGTTGTTCCGAATCCTAGATTCTGTGGTCACATCCCCTGAGACTAACATTTGATAGAAATGAGAGATCAAATAGTTAAAATCGGTGATTGTCCAAACCAAAAAACCATCTAACTAAGGAAAACATATAGAGCATCAATCTATGTTACAATGTGGCCATGGGACTACTCCCCACGCCTTGATATGGAAAACTACTCATGATTCATAATAGCTAAAAGGAGAACGAAGGAACTAAGGTAGCAAGTTGTAGACTAGAGGTCAAGAATCCTAAAGGATCTTAGCTAGTGACAGTTAAATGGTTATCCCCCTTAATTCCTTGTTCCCAAAGAAGACCAAGAAAAATAGAGCGAGAACTGAAGATTTGAACAAAACTTATGTTATTGAAGAACTAGAAGATTACACATGCAAGAATGAAATGATAGTGCTCAAAGTAAAATTGCAAGTAAAAAAATTGGATCATTTTCTTTGTAGAGTCCCCCCTCCTTTTATAGGGGAAGGAGGGGTGGAAACCTTGAAAGGGGGAGAGGAAAAGAAGGGTGGAGGTTGTTGAAACGTCTATCTGCATGCCGTGAACCAACTGTTTCACAACCCGAACTGGTCGGTTGGGTCATGAAGGGGCACAGAAGCAATTGGAAACCCAAGAGGGGGTGGAAGAACCAACTTGGTTATTTCTTTGACATGAAGCAAGCATCGAACTGGCCGTCTAAGATGTGAAATGCCCGGTTGGCTTCTGAATACATGGGGGCCAGAAGGGAAACCCTAGGGTATGGTGGTGGTGCGTCGCTAGACCATAACTTGATCATGAAGTACTTGAGATGATAGTTTGAGGGTTTGAGATGCTCGAGTGGTGACACAATCTAAGTGGTTTGAAAGTTGTGAATGCTTGTTTTGGCGTCATAAACAACCAAAGTGAAGAGTGGAGCCGAGGGCCAAATGTGAGCCGATTGAAGATGGGAATGCCGAGACAATCATCTGGATGGGTGAGATGCCCATTTGGGCTTGAAGTGTAGCTTCTTTTGTGAATGAAATGACCATTTCAGTGTATGAGACAGATGTGCTTGGCTACTGAGATCGTCAAAATTGTACTTTGAAGGAAAATATGCAAAACATACATGAAGAGGATAAGAATTTGCATGTTTGATAAAAAAAGTAGGTCAGGTGCAATTTGTTCTAGAAAATTAGTGAAAAGGAGATAAGTTCTAGTAAAAAAGGATATGAAAGATATATAAAAACTGGGATGAATATGCATTCATCAAAATACCCCAGACATGAATCTTTGCTTGTCCTCAAGCAAATAAAATCACAAATAATTCCAATTTGTACCAGCAACATGTCTATCCTCACCCTCATAGAATCATTGTGTTCCTTACCTCCTTATTTGGCCAAGAATCCCAATCTCCTACAACCATGTAACACAAAATTCTATATTCCCTATCAAAACATATTTCATATATCGTTTCTAAATCAAGACTTTGTAGGAAACATGCTCCTTCCCACTTCTCCTTTGATACTCCCATTTTCTTTCTTTTTGTGAGTTTTTGCACAAGAACAGGACGATGGAGGTGTAGAAAAAGATGATCCATCCTCTATTTGACTCGAGATTTATTTCTTTATAGACTACAGTTACATTGGCCACATTTTTGTGTGCTCTTTGGCATCTTTTGATGGTATGCCTGAATTAGATACAAGGGGTATGGAAGAATTCGAGGTGGGAGCATGCCACACCGGACTTGAAGATTTTCATGGTGTGGTTCTTTTTCTTTTTTCATAAGATAGAAGGAGGGGGATTCGTTCATGACTTATAAACTTTCACTTTTTTTCTTTTTTTGGGGAGTGTCATTGCATCAGATAGATTCTTACTATTAACACATTATACAAGATTTATGACAAGTGAATCCATAGCTAAACATAGAGAAAAATCATGTTTGGTTCTTATCCATTCCATATGAATTACCAACATTTCCAAGGAGTGATGTTAGTTTTGGGTCTTCAATGACATGGTTTTTTAGTCATGGCAATTTGTAAAAGTTTTGCAAAAAGATATACTGAATTTAGATGGGGTACAATGATGCACATCTACTCATATCGGCCTACTAGATAAATGCCAATTTATTTCAAAATAAAGAGAAAAAACAAAATTAAACTACATGTAGTAATTTAAAATGACAAAATATAATGTTGAAAAAGGGAAGATATGGGTGGAATTGTTACATACCACCCACCTCCATCCCGGACTTAGAATTTTTCCCATCCCAAGAAAAACCCAAACCTGAGATAGAGGGAAGAAGATAATTGGGTTGCCTCCCAGCAAGCACCCTATTTAATGTCGAAGACCCGATGACGGTGGTATCCACCAAAGGAGAGTAGGATCGCAAGTTTGAATAGGGGTGTTGTATTGACTTGATTGCTTGTCTTGCAATCATTCCATCATATTTTTCTGAGTGCATTGAAATGTATCTTGAATGGATTGACATACATCTTTATACCAAGGAAAATGATTGGGTTCAGGATGGATAGGTTTCCATGGTTCTGTATGTGATACGGAATAGTTATGGGGAATCATAGTTGTATAAAGATCATTATTAGAACAGGAAGAGTTTTGATTTAAGTGTGGATGCCCAATCATTCTACTATATTGGATACTAATGACAATGGGGAGTGGGATGAAAGGATGATATGGTTATACTTCACCTTGACTTTTAGCTATGCTTCGTGAGTTGTAATTTGTAGCAGTGACTCATAAGGGACCTAGAAAGCATCATAGATCGGTGCTTCGAGGGAAGAGGGAGGAATGAAGATGGGAATGGGTAGAGATGTGCAAGAAGTAAGGGAAGAGGATGCAGGGCAGGGGTCTCTTGAGTGGTTATGTTGGTTTGCATAGGAGTAGAGATAGTGGGATCTCCCTCATCACATCTTGATTATCCTCAAGAGAAATTTGTGATTCTGTCATTGGTGGGATCTCAAAGTCGAGGAAGCATTATTGCATCTAATTGAGTTGTTCTATACAGTCGAGGAAGTAGACTTATTCTTCTCTAGTATACTTCATGTTACCTCCAGAAGCTTGGAAGTTAATAAATTTGGATCCCACTTATAGGATGAGAAGTCCTTCCTCGATGTTAATGAGCGCTCTAGAAGTAGCAATGAAAGGTTTGCCAAAGATAAGTTGGTAATGATGATCCTCCTTTATGTCCAAAACCACAAAATTGCATGGGATATAAATTTTCCAACCTTAACAGGCATATCATCAATAATGCCTAGGGGTTTGGTAATGGAGGAATATGTAAGCTGAATGCTCATGTGAGTGGGTCGTGCATCTATGAGACCAATTATCCTACACATGCTTAATGGAATGTTGGAGATGCTTGCTCTAAGATCAACTAATCCTGATTGGCTAGAAGAATCTCCTAGAGCTCATGTGATCCCAAAGTATTCTGGGTCTTTTCTTTTGCACGACATTTTACTTTGGATAATATCCAATGTGGTTCTAGCCAGCTTCACCATTTTAAATTCTTCAGTAATATATTTGTGGTTTAACTGCCCTTGAAAATTTTTGTCCACTTGAGCATTTGTGTCATAAAGTCAGTTGGGCAAAGAATTAGGCCAACTGAGCATCAGTTGCCCTTTGGTGAGCCTACTGGGAGAGGAGAAGCTGATTTGCATAATGGAGGCTTTGTTCTAGAGAAGCGATCCTCTAACCATCAGAGGTAGGAGTGGGGGCACTTTGTTGTGGCGGTGGTAGGTTCATGTTTTGCTATTGTTGCCCTTGATAGGGGACATGGGTTTGGAAATTTCCCCTTTAATTTTCCTAATTTCTGAATTTTCTTTGATTGTTGTTGTTAGGGAAACTTGGTGGTGGATGAAAATTAGCTTGGGGATGGGGGGGTCTTTATTGGGGAGCAAGTTGGGGACAATTCTCAGAACCCATAGGATTCCCATACTAGATCCAAGGTGGGTCCTAACTTGATTTGGGTTGTGATAGACTTGACCCGATATTCTATGAATAGAGTTGAGGTTCTTCATTTGTTGTAAGGGAGGGAAGGTAGTATTTTTTTCAAAAAAATTTGTCTGCAAGGCTGCCTAGGTGGTGGCACGTTCTCCACCCTCCATGGAATTATACCAATTGCTGGCTTGCCAGAGCAACAAATTTGAGCATCCTAAGTAGAATGACATCTTCATAAATGTCTGGGACCTTATGAAGGAATCATAGATCAGAGAAATGTTGCAGGTGGTCTTGGCAACTTTCTCCCATGTTGCTAGAAAAGGGATTGGCCCGAAGCATGGTGATTCATTGGGAACGAATATCAAATTGAGAGTTTGTGATGTCGGGTGGCACAACAGGGTGTTGTGCATATCCTATTTTGGGAATTGAAAAGTTTTTATTTGTTTTTATCTTTTTGTTTTCCTTTGAGCGACTTATAGGGCCTCTTGCTCGGTGATGTAAGTTGTGTGCAAAGTGGATTCTTGAGATGCACGCTCAGCCATCATGTTCTCCCTATGAGCAGTGAGAGCCTGCTCAATCCTACGGGTTACTTCCTCCTCATCCATCTTAAAATTATTTTCTCTATTTAAGAGATGGAACGCTCTTTCGATTTCTGGATAAAAAACGGGCAACATAGAATCAGCGTGCTGTGAACATTGCATGCACAACTATGAACATATATAAACAATTGCAAAAAAAAATGTACTGCTGGAATGGAAACTAAAAAAAAAATGGATTTGTACTTTCAGAATGGTACTCGGAAGGTAGAAAAAAAAGGTTTTTGTTCAAAAAATTTCAGGGTTCAAAAATACAATATGTTGTCCCTGACAATGGTGCCAAAATTGATACATGTTGCTTAGAACACCAATTCACTAGGGGGTTATCCTAGAGTTTAGTATTTTTTATGGTAAAACTACCAATTAAGGTTGTTTATTAGTATAGAAGGGTCGATACCACATGACAACCTTTTCAAGATTGCTTTTCATAACCCAAATTAATTTGATCAATAATTTTGGTTTTTTATTTAAATGAACAAAAGGAAAATTTAAGTTGTTTGATGGTTGATTACACTAAAGAAATGAAGTAAAATTGCAATGAAATAAAATTGATGCTAAGAACAAGTAAAGAAAAGTTATGGTAAGAACAAAAAGAAGGAGAGTTAGAACAATGATAAAACAATTAACTAAGAGTAAGAAGTAAATTGCAAAAAAGAAAAGGAAGAGATTGAACCAAATGTTGAAGAAATGAGTTTGAATTGATGGGAAAGGGTATCGAGGCTATGGGGTTACCACCATGGTCGGCGTGAAACAATATTGATGGAATTTATAAAATAAAACTAGTTAGAAGAAGGTATACAAAAAATTCATAAATGTATTTACAAAAGTCAAGCTCCATGTGGACCCATTGGTTCTGATGCCCACAGATCCTAGACTAAAAGCTTAACAAAGATCCTTCAGAGGTCTCATCCAGATCTGTATGCATTCGTTTGGTTGTTCTGAGTCTTGGGTTCAATGGTCACATCCCCTGAGACTAACATTCGATAAAAATGAGAGATCAAATTGTTTAAATCGGCGATTATCCAAACCAAAAACCATCTAACTAAGGAAAACATATAAATCATCGATCTATGTTATAACATGGCCATGGGGCTACTCCCCACGTCTCGATATGGAAAACTACTTGTGATCCATAATAGTTAAATGGAGAACAAAGGAACTAAGGAAGCAAGTCATAGAACAGAGGACAAGAATCCTGAAGGATCTTAGATAGTGACAATTAAATGGCTATCTCCTTTAATTCCTTGTCCCAAAGAAATCCCAGAAAAATAGAGTGAGAATTGGATATTTCAACAAAACTAATTTTAGTGAAGAACTAGAAGATTACACATGCAAGAATGAAATGAAAGTTCTAAAAGTAGAATTATGAATACAAAATGTTGGATCCTTGTCTTTGTAGAGTCCCCCACCTTTTATATGGGGAGGAGGGGTGGAAACCCTGAAAGGGGGAGAGCAAAATAAGGGTGGTGGTTGCTAAAACACTTGTCTACACGCCGCAAACTGACCGGTTCACAACCCGAACCGGTCAGTTGGGTCAGGTAGGCGGGCAAAAGCAATTATAAACCCTAAAGTGGGTGGAAATGCCGACTTGGTTATTTCTTTGTCATGAAGCAAGCATCGAACAGGTCATATGAGATGTGAAATGCATGGTTATCTTCTGAATATGCGCAGGACAGAAGGGAAACCCTAGGATACGGTGGTGGCGTGTTGCTAGACCCTAAATTGCTCATGAAGTACTTGAGATAACAGTTTGAGGGTTTGAGACGCTCAAGTGGTGACACAAGCCGAGTGGTTCAAAAGCTGTGAATGCTCATTTTGGCTTCATGAACAACCAAAGTGAAGAGTGGAGTTGAGGGTCGAGACATAAGCCGGTTGAAGCTGGGAATGCCCAGACAATCCTCTGGATGGGTGATATGCATGTTTGGGCACTGAGATGGTCAAACTTTGTAGGAAAATCTACAAAACATACATGAAGAGGATAAGACTTTGCATATTTGATCAAAAATAGGTCAATTGCAATTTATTCTAGAAAATTAGCAAAAAGGAGATGAGTTCTAATAAAAAAGGCTATGAAAGATATATAAAAAATGAGATGAATACACATTCATCAAGGCATGCACGTCTTATTTATTGGGCAATATGACAAAAGCATCTTCACTAGATGTAGTGGGAGAGCAACTACTCTATTAGGGCTCATACATACTGATGGAACCTTTTATAATAAATGTTGAAGGTAGTTACTAGTACCTCATTATATGTAGTGATTATCTCAGTAGATATGATAATTTGTATTTAATGAAACACAAGTATGAATCTCTTGAAGTGTTCAAGGAGATTATGAATGAAGTATGTAACTAACTTGGTAAAAATATTAAGATACTTTGATGTGATCGATGTTGAAATATTTTAAGACAAGAGTTTAAGCACCTTCTAGGAGACCATGATAATGTATCATGTTGACTCCTCATGAAACACAATGATAGTGTATTAGAAATAAGAAATCACACCATGTTAAATCATGTTGTAATTATCGATAAATCCATCTTGTCTTCCAATTTCCTTTTGGTACATGCATTACACTAAAACAATTTGCCATATAAAATGGTTGAAAAGACACCATATGAGATATGGCATGGGAAATGTTCTGATATGTCTTCTATAAAGATTAGTGTTGAAAGCTTGTGTAGAAAAATAGTTTCTTGAAAATCTTTGTCCGCAATTCATGTAAATATTATTTTGTTGAATACTACTTTTATATTCTAATCCGACAAAAAAATTGTTTGTTGTCAGGATGGATGAATTTCTGAAAGGAAATTTAATTCCAAAGGAATTAGTGGGATAAAAGTAGAAATTGAGAAGTTCAAGACAAATAAGAAAACATTGAACCTAAAGGGTTACAATGGGAATAATGAGAATCACAAATTATTATGGAATATCAAGTTCCTTATGTAACACAAAACCTCATAGATCCAGTAGGACACTCCTTGAGCTTGAAATATTATGATATCCTATAACTCAAGAAGGTGGTATGTTGGTCATGAACAATGATTCAACAATCTACCTAGAATCTATTAAGGGACCTAAGTCTGAGAAATATCTTGAGGCCATGAGATCCAAGATGGATTCCATATACACCAACATGGTATGACCTTGAAGGATCTACTTGAAGGGGGAAACCCCATAGGGTAAATTTAGGGTCTTTGAGAAAAGACCGACATGGATAGTAGTGCACAAACCTATAAGATAAGATTGGTTGCAAAGAGTTTCAAACAAGTTCAAGGTGTTGAATGTGACAAAATCTTTTGACTAGTTTCCATGGTTAAATCCATGAGGATAATACTTGTTATTATGGCTTAATTTGACCATGAGAATTGTCAAAATGGACGTTAAAACTACATTCCTTAAATGGAACATTGTACAAGATGTTTACGTGGCAAAGCCTAAAGGTTTTATAAATTCATATAATGCAAATTAAGTATATAAGCTACAAAGGTCAATCTTTGGATTGAATCACGCATCTAAAAGCTGAAATCTTAAATTTGAAAAGATAGTCAAAGAGTTTGACTTGAGTCAGAATGAAGAAGAAATATGTGATTACAAGAAATTAGTGGGATCATATTTATATTCCACATAATGATGGGAAATAACATCCTTAAACTGCATATGTTAAAACCTGGAATAGAAAGTACCTTCTCTATGAAGGGTTTAGGACAAGAATCCTGTATGATAGGAATTGATATCTATAGACCTGGAAAGCTTCTTAATCTAAGAAATAGCACAAACATTGTCAATATGCTGAAGGGGTTCAACATGCATGACTTGATGAGAGAAAATCTTTCCATGTTCCATGGGATTAGTCTCTCAAGAGCCTAATGTCCCAATTCTTGTGAAGAATGGAATGGCATGAGGGAGATGCCATATGCATTCACAATTGGGTCTATCATGAATGTAATGTTATCTAGTCATCCAGTTGTCTCGTATGTATTAGACATGATGAGAGGATATTGGTCAGATCCTAGTGAAGGTCACTATAATGTCATAAGAACATCCTTATCTACTTCAAAAGCACTAAAAGGACCAGTTCCTTGGTTATGGCAATAAGGAAGAGTTGGGTGTAAGATGTTACACCGATGCAATCTTCCAAAATGACAAATGAAATTAATGATCGCAATCTAAATTGAGTTTGACATTAAAACAAAAACTATAAGCTGGAAAATTTCTAAGCTAGATATAGTTTTTTTAATTATACAACATAAGGCTAGTATCTTGGTGTTATGAACACAAAAAATGATATTGTATGGATCTAGAGCTCATATAAATGAACGTGTGGGAAGCTCCAACTATTTATGACACAATAGAATATTGTGACAACAATGGGGCTACTGGATAGGAAAGGAATCTCAAATAGCATACTACGACAATTCCACATCATATGAGAGTCGTACAATGAGGAGGTGTCAAACTTGCAAAATACAAACTAGAAGCAAATGTTGCTAACCTTGTATAAAAGCGGTTGTGCAACAGAATCATGATGGACATGTTCAGATCACTTGAAATTAGATTCATGGGTGATTGACTCTAAGTGCAAGTGGGAGTTTGTCGGTATGTATGCCAAGAGAGCCAATCATATGATGATTGGAATGAGGCATTGGATACCTGATTTGATGATAATAAAGATAGTTACATCTATTATGTTTGTCTCAATCAAGAGATGATGACAGAGACACAATAGATTTCTAAAGAATGATGTTACTTGATGACACATGTCTTCAGGTTGATGACCTGAACAATGAGATCATATGTATGATAAGAGTACATACATTCTCATTATGTCCCTAGTCAGATATTACTGTGGAAGTAGAATAGACACCATTAATACATAAGACTAGACTATGTGCTGATTGATGATAGAGTTCCATTGGTCATGATATGTGATATTAAGGCAAGCACATATCTACGTGTTAGAGAACAATGTATCAGATAGGCCCACCTTGTGAATGATACATGAATACCATGGAATGGTAGTCAGAATCAGCTCTCACAGTGATAGTGGTGATTGTGGATCTTAGACCTAAAGTCACTACACTCGTCACATGTTTTTCTATGTATTTAGACATTATCCAACTTGACCCTAAATAAGGGTTTCCATAAAGGTGATGCTCAGGTGAATTGTGACACATGGGGATTCAGTGTGAGTGATGTAGATAGGATTTTCCCTCCTAGAGGAGATTGATATTCGGGCCTCTTGATAAGTGAGAGTGAGAAATGTATGGACATACTCATGTGATTCAATATGTGATATGTGAACTCACATGCATCTCAGAAAGTCTACTCTAGTTCAAGGAACATGGATTGACTGTTGAGAGGATGATGATTCCATGCCTCGAGTTCAACCCAAATATCAGTGATAAAGGAACTATACGATCATGATAACACTGATCACAGATTGTAGGTTGAAGTTGTTCTCCAACTTTTTGAACTACTTGGGTAGCAATTATGTGTTTCTAGATACCGATCATTGCTTGTGATGTCATAAGTTGGTTATGGACATTCACTGCCAACGTAATTCGAGACCTATAGGGTCACACTCATAGGATGCACTAGGGATAGTAGTTTATTCTTGAATGATGTTTAACTTGATTACTAAAAAGTTTTTATATATTCAATCAAACAATTGAGGTTCAAAATTGACTGAATGGACTTTGAATCGACCGGTTCAAGTGTTGAATCGATCGGTTGGAGTGTCAAGTCAATTGGAAACAACCTTTGCTAAATATTGTCTAAATTGGACATATGAAATGACCATCTCACATATGAAAGGGCCATTTCATGGTGTGAAATGACTGTTTCGTGATATGAAACGACCATTTCAAGAGTGAAACGATCAGTTCATTATATGGGTTGTCCAGTTCAATGATCAATTGGATTGGATCAAGGATTTGACGTTTACATAATGTTTTGCATTAATTAAATATTGAATGTCAATTTGATCCAGAATAGGAAAGTACATGAACTGACCAGTTCAAGAGATGAACCAACCAGTTGGACAGTGAACCAACTGGTTCACGATTCATATCTTCGAAAAAAATTGTGAATTCTGTCTCTTTGACTCCCAGACCAATTGGAAACCCTGACCCTAGCCACTTTGATAAATGGAGGGGTGTTGGGGTCTTCCTAGACACAACAATAATCTCTGACAATTGTTGTCCTCTCTGGTTGTGGTAACCAATAGATAGCCTAAGCAAGTCCTACCCGTTAAAGAGAGGGATATTAAGGGAGAGATAATTGTGGGAGAGCAAGTGGATGCTAGTACATTGATGCTCAAAGGGACAACTCCTTCCCGTTGGCTCTGGTAGCGTAATGTGGAGTTCTCGGCGGTCCACGTGGACTACTCTAGAGGTGAGGTGGTTTCACCCTCTAGGAGGACATTATCAATTACCGTCTGTGGTGTTGTACTAGGAGGTTGTTGTTGACGACTACTCGAGTGTCGATTGAAGAAGCACATTGTTTCTTGGGAAAAGGCACATGCTACTACAAGGGTATTGTCGTTGGACTTGCTCCGGGACCAGGTATAACCATGCAAACCTTTTCTTCTAGATACATTGTTGTTGACGTGATCTGCTAGTTAGGGAATGAGGCATTACATTTTTGTTTCTGCTATTTTATCTATCACTTTGATTTTCCAACAAGTCGTGTGCTAAAAGAGAAAGATAAAAATAAGAATGGAGGAAGTACAGAAGTAAGATAAAGAGAGAAACAAAAATGAGGGAGGATGAGGGAAGTAGTGGGATGAGAGATAAATAAAAAAATAAGAATGGAGAGATTAGGGAAGTAGTTGAAAAGAACACATTAATATGTGACATAAAACACACTTTTACATGTCTGAGTACACAATTAGTAATGAGAGATGACAGAAGTAGTGAGAAGATAGAGATAAAAGAGGGAGGAGGGAAGTGGTGGGAAGAAAGAGAAAAGAAGAGAGAGGAAGATGGATAAACTAATACAATTAATGTCCGACATAAAACACATTGTAATACATGTGAACATAGTGGTGGAGGGAAGTAGTGGGAAGATAAGAGATAGAAGGGGGAGGAGGGAAGTAGTGTGAAGAAAGAGAAAAGAAGAGAGAGGAATATGGGATGAGTAATATAATTAATATGCAACATAAAAGACATTGTGATTCATGTGAACACAATGGAGGATGGAAGTAGTGGGGACAGAAGTAATGGGAAGATAAAGATATAAGAGGGAGGAGAGAAGTAGTGGGAAGAAAGAGAAAAGAAGAGAGAGGAAGATGGGATGAACTAATACAATTAATATGTAATGTAAAACACATTCTAATACATGTGAACAAGTGAATGATGGAAGTAGTAGGAACAGAGAGAAAGAGAAAAATAGAAGGGAGGAGGTAAGTAGTGGGTAATGCATTTTTGTCTATAATCAATGTGTTACATCTAGTTTGGTGTCATGCTATTTAATAAATGGCTGAAGGAAGTAGTGGGAAGACAACAAAAGATAGAAATAGTATATAACACATAATATGTGAAAAAACACATCATAACATAATTCAACACAAATTGAAGAGGGAAGTAGTGGAAAGAAAGAAAAAGATAGAAAATAAGAGTTGGGAGGGAAGTAGTGGGCAATAATTTGTTTTTGTATGTACTATATTTTTAAATTTTTGGTCCAATTCCTTATTTGTCTCTCTCCTTCTAATTTCACTCCTCACTTCCCTCCTCTTATACTTTCTCTCTTCAAAATTAGTATGTGAGTGGAAAAGAACACATTAATATGTGACTAAGAGCACATTATAAACACATGTAGAGGAGGAAAGTATCACATTAATATGTGACAAATAATAAGTTGTAACACATATAAACAAAAATTAGAAGGGAAGTAGTGCTAAGAGAGAAAGAAAAAATAGGGATCAAGGAATAGTAGGAAATAACACATTAATATGTGATAGAAAACATACTATAACACAAATGAAGAAGGGAAGTAGTAAGTAGAGAGAGAAAAAGAATAGGAGGGAGGAGGGAAGTCACGAGTAGTGATTCATTTTCCTTAGTAATATGTTTATTATCTCAGTTTTGATACCTTGTTATTAGGAAATAACACATTAATATGTGACAGAAAACATACTATAACACATGAACACAAATGAAGAAGGGAAGTAGTAAGTAGAGAGTGAAAAATAATAGGAGGGAGGAGGGAAGTCGCAGGTAGTGATTCATTTTCATTAGTAATATGTTTCTTATCTCAATTCTGATATCTTGTTATCTTTGGTCCAATATTTTGTTTTCCTCTCTCTTCATTTCACTCTTGACTTCCCTACTCTTGTATTTTATCTCTCCAAAATTAGTATGTGAGTCGGAAGTAACCCATTAATGTGACTAAAACACATTATAACATACAAGAAAAAAAATAGATGGAAGTAACACATATATACATGGAAAATAATAAATTATAAGACACAACAGAGGAGAGTAGTGATATGAGAAAGAGAAAATAGGAGGGATGAGGGAAGAACTGGGAAATAAGACATTATTGTGTGTCAAAAAAACACATTATAACACAAACACAAATGGAGGAGGTAAGTAAAGGAAAGAGAGAGAGGAAAAAAAAGGAGGGTAGCATCCCTACTTCAAGGTACAAGTATCTCTTTTTCCCTTTCTTGTCCCTTATTTAACTAGATCCCTTTTAGTATCCAAATTTCCCTGTGTTAGAATAGTCCAAACCTTATTGGAATTTAATAACATTTGTTGACTTATTAAAAATCCATGGACATAAAATCTTAGGATGTAATAACTGTAATAATTAAACTATTGGTCAAGTTTCTGGGGTCAAGGACCTATGAAGTCCCTTCACTTCAATGAACTAAAATAGGGTAAGATGAAGGTGCTTGTTGATATGGAGTTTGGGTGGAATTTGTCAAGGTCTATCACCACAAAATGAAAGAGGGAAGGTTATAGATTGTTACCTCATGATTAATTGCCTTGAGGTTAGCCACACTACTTCCTTGAAGGCCCATGACCTAGATTAGTGCTTGAGTATGCTTGCTTTGCTTAATGAGATACTTGAATCTGCTTATAATCCTTTGAGATGCTTTTATGACATGTGACAATCTTATATTTTCAGTTTGGTCATGTTTCATTGATGTTTGAGTTGTGTTGGCTTCTTTTGGACCAAGTTGTAATTTACCCATGAGTGAGGGTTATCTTGCAATTTGTCACATGCAGAGTGTGTTTCTTGTTCCTTAGCATCATGAATGAGAAGATATTGTTGAAGGGTGCCTTGTTTGGATCGTGGTTGATGATGTGACATCACATGGTGAGTTTAGGGTTTGCTTGAGTTGCCTTGTTGTTGAATGTTGACCTTTGTTAGGGTTTGAGTGTGTAGCGACCGCAACACCACTCTTGGATGAGTGTTGCGACTGCTACACTAACCCTAGGTGTTTCTTGTTTTGACCATAATGACCTAGAGGTGGTTCAATTGACATGGTTGTCCTTTAGTGATTTCTTTCGACCTTGGTTTCCTTGGTGACCTAGTGTAGTGGTTGCTACATGTGGTCTAGGTGTTGTTGTGACCGCAACAAGGGTGTGGGTGACCTAAGTGGTTGATACCCAACCTAGGTTGTATCACCCTTCATTTCATGCAAGCGTCTAGTGGTTGCATGGTTGTTTCCTTGGTGGACAAGTGTCCTTTTGGTGCTCTCTTGTGTTGACACCTCATAACCGCCTTACCTCTCTCTTACCTTGAGTATATAACCCTATATTTTTCATGCAAGTATCTTTTTCATCCCTATTTCTTCTCCACTCCTTTGTGTTCATCCTTGTATCTTTGTGGAGCAAAGAAGGACTAATATTAATCCATAGTGGTTGAGCAACCATGCATGTGGTGCTTTTGAGCTTGACCTTTCTTCTTGTGGTGATCCTTGGTGATCTTCTTCCTTGGTGAGTAGTTTTGAACCCTTGATCACATTTTCTTTTGGTTCTCTACCCTATCTTCTTCTCCTTTCTTGGTTGTGAGACTATGGTGTCACCATGGTGGCCTTCCCTTGAGGATCTTCTACTCACTAAGGTCGGGGAGACTATGGTGCAACCATGGTGGTACCTATGTGAAAAGAAGTTTTCCTCTTTCTCCTTCTTCTTTGGTTCGGCCTAGAGTTTTTCAGCTCTTTCTTGGCTATCCTTTGATCATGGTGTTCTTCTCTTTGAAGGTTACCGTGTGGCTAAAGTGTTGATCTAGATTGGAGCTTCTTTCTATCTCTTAGAGCTTGTGATATTTGGAGTTTGATCTCTTCACAAGGCGAGTTATATAATTGTCTACCTTCCTCTATTATTGCACATTATTTGTGCTTGCATTCTACTATTTTAATATCTTAAATGTGATGCTAATGTGCTAGAGGATGTTATCTTTATATAAGGTTTAAGACTTTGTAGTATTCTCATGTAGATTGCTCTCTTTCTTAAACCCTAACTTCATGTGGCCGATTTCTAAGTGATGATGAGGTGATGTTCCTACATGCACCATGATCTTTGATTTTATCACCTGGATATGTATTTAGTCCTTATGTTTTTCTTGAGGTTTGGATTGGGATTTTTTTAGGTTGAAGCTTGTTCTTCCCTCTTCCAGTGTTGTTTCTTGGTGGATCATGTTGGAGATCATTTTTAGGGTTTTAATGACTATCTTGGTATGGAGTTTTCCACCGTGATGATGAGTTTCCTTGATGCTAATATTCAATTTCGAATGTGGTATCCCTATTTTAGAGGTGGTTTTGTGTTCCTTGGAGTATCTTGACCTTTGGGACACTATACACCTCGTGGTGGCTTGAGGTCATTACATATGGATAGGTTGTTGCGGGCGCAACAAGCCCTAACCCTAAGTGGGGTCTCTACATCTTGAAACCCTTGGTTTTGGTTGCTACATGCATGAATGATTTTGATGAGTTTCTTCTATAAAAGTATTTTGATTTGAGTTGGTTTATCTATTCATGGTGATGTGTTGCGGGCACTACAAAAGCTAACCCTAATCACCGTGGCCGCTACACATATGTGCTATGTCGGTTGCTACCTTGTTTTGATGGATGGGTCGCCATTTCTTTAGTTTGTTTCGATCGTTGCATGTAGCCTTGGGTGTTGTGGTCACTACACTTATATGTGTTGTGGTCATAACACTATATCTTGATGGTTTGGTCGATACCCACACATGACAATACATGGTCTCTACAAGTGGACTATGGTCGCTACACCATGTTGGTCGCTACATGTGCATGTACAAGCAATTGATGGTTAATACATAGTGTTGATTGGATGATTGTTTAGTTAACCATGATCATGTTCCTCAACCCTAATGTATTCCAAGAATGTGGGAGATGAGGTATCTAGGGTTTGGTGACAAGTGATGAAATGGAACCCTAATCGGCTAACTGTGTGAAACACTAACCCTAATTCTAGGGTATGCTATGCTTATTGAATTTGCTTGGATGAATATCATGTGATTATATTTTCCTCTCCCTAGTTGTGTAATTATAACCTTGCAGGTTGAATGCATGTCATAGCTTGTGAATGATATGATGGTAATCATACGATACTGGGTGATGGCTATGAGCCTTGATGAGGCATGTTGAGATCATAATGATGTGATGGGTCTTATGAACTGGAAGAGGATTAATGCCTAGTGTGAGGTGTTATTCTCCAGTGATGTGATTGAGGGATTGATATCCCATATGATGTGACATTGGTGATAGCCTTGTGAATGGCAGTGCTACAAGTATCATGTGATGATGTGACAAGTTCACACCTTATATGTTTTATATCTTCTGGAGTTTTACTATTACCTTATCCTTATAGAACCACTACTACATAACCTACCTTTAGTGTCGGTTATTTAAAGCCTTTAGTGTCAGTTTCTAAGCGACACCTATGTGGGCGACACTAAAAGTCCACCCATCAGGCGTCAGTTCTAAAACCGACACCCAAACTCTTCGCGCGCCACCGAAAACGCGCCATCATGGGACTATAAGCGTCGGTTATTAGTTAAAAACTGACGCCCAAACCCTTCGCGCCACAGAAAGGGTGCCATCTTGGGCACTATCAGTGTCGGTTATAAGTAAAAAAACCGACACCATATATCTTCACCTCATGGCCGTGCTGTCCAGCACGGCCGTGGTGTTAAGGAAATAGACGTCGGTTTATTGTAGGAAAACCGACGCCCAAACCCTTCGTGCCACAGAAAGGGCGCCATCTTGGGCACTATCAGTGTCGGTTATAAGTAAAAAACTAACACCATATATCTTTGCCCCACGACTGTGCTGTCCAGCACATCCGTGCTGTTAAGGACATAGACGTCGGTTTATTATAGGAACACCGACACTATATCATTATGTATCGGTTATTTACAAATAACCGACGCCTATTGGTTTTTTTTTCTATCAGTCTGCAGACCTGCTGTGGCTGGTCGCAGGATGAGAAACATGTTCAGTTCAGTTATGAACTACAGGTTTTACGACATCCATTGATATCAGCCGATAACAGGCGGCAAACCTGCAAAATTAACAATAAAAAAGTAGCACATACATTTAGCAATGCAACCTGCAGTTCCATTTTATTTTCACATATTTATAAACATTCACACATACTAGCAATCTGTAGTTCCATTCATTCACATTCACACATGTAGAAACATTCATATAGCAACCAACACTTTCATTCATTTTCACTCAGACACATGTAGAAACATCCAGACATGTAGAAACATTCACACATATATTATAATTCAGAAATTCATTTACAAAGTATCATTGTTTAGTCATTATTCACTATCAGGATCCCAATTATATTTTAAAGCCCACACTAATTGTATGGCTGTTGCCAATTCTTCTCTTACTTCATTTAATTCTCCCATTGTATAGGGAGCATTAACATTTGGTAAGTCCTTTCCTGTAATGGGGTCAGCTTTAAACACCTGTAAAGAGAATGATGTATATATAATTAATGAGCTATAAATAAGATTGATATATTTCGATCATATTATCTAATGAGACTATATAATACCTGAGCAATACATTTGATATCCAGTACGGCATGTTTGATAATCACGTGCATATATCGCATGACATAGTATCCACATGCCCATTCGTTGTCTTGTGTAGCACACTATAAATTCAAACATACAAAATATTAAAAAATACAACTAATTAAGCATTGTTCACATAAATAATATATACATATATTGTAGTCGGGAACTTACTTTCACGTTCTTCCAAATTATTGGCTGGTTCTTTTTCGTGGGGACCTTTCCTCCAGCCTTTTTGTACTCCTCAAAACACCTACATGTTAATGTAACACAGAACATTGCAATTAAATAGTAATGTAATAACATATGTTAACGGATATGAAAAATGAAATATTTCTCACCGAAATATTGCCATTTTCATTATGTGTCCAAATCTTGTATTCAATTTACCCCCCTTAGGATCTAGATAATACACAGTGAACGTCTCGGGGGCAATAACCAATAACTCCCAATGCCTACCCCTAGAGGAAAAAAAGTTAAAAAATAATAACTCAAAATCCACAATAAAATGTAATTTTCTTAAGTCCAAATTATAATAAGCAAAGTAAACTTACTCTACATTGAATGGAGCCATTATCACCGTCTTCTTTTTTACAGCAAAATTTAAAAAAGACTCACAACAGTATTGTTGAACTGATGTAGGGTCTTTAGCTACTAGACTAATCAAGGATGGAATACAAAACCCTACATGTTCGAATCCAAAATCTGCACATATGTTGTCTAAGTAGCTGCAAAATATGTATTAATTATGCATGCATTAATAAATAAGAAACCAGATCACCAGATCATACACAAGGTATATGGATGTATAAAGAATATCTCATCTTATCCATTGCTCTATCACAGATGTATTTAGCCAAGCATATCAAAACAACTCCAATATATCTTGTATAAATAGTTTTGTTTTGTATGACTGACCTGTAGAATCTGAATCAGAAGAAACAGTTATAGGGGAGTTTATATCATGTTCCCCTAACCATACTGCCATACCCCTACAGTTAGGACCTAACGGGACAGGTAGGTCCTGTGGAACCCAACTAGGTAATGCAGGAGGTGGAAGTGGAGGCCTAGATGTTGTGGGTGTCTTCTTTTTAACCTGTATATATATATAATTTCATATCAACTGCCAGCATATACACACACTAACAATTGAACGTAATGTAAATTTACCATACCTTATCAGTAAAGAAGACATCTGCTTTTAGCCACAATATCACTCCGCCTACTGCCTCACCAAGCGTTTCACAATCTGGGTGGGCATATGGCAGTGGAAGATCCATCCACTGGGGGAATATATATATCGGGCTCACCCGAATCCAACCAGATGGTACTGGAGACCCGTGACACGTTTCCCCTGGTAGGGATGGGTAAGCCAACGCCTCTGCCACGACATATTCTTTACTTTTTAGACGGCATGGCTTCAACCCCTACAAATTTTTGTGTAAAGAATGTTATATACATATATACATATCATCTTTTTTTGAAACGACTACAATTTCATATATATGTATCATCTTGAATTAAAAAACTAGTTACTATGTCATAAAAATACTTACAGTGGATGTGCTAGGTGGTGGTTCTACAGGATTACTCCCAACCTCTGCAGTAGGAGTAGGAGTAGAGTCTGCAGTAGGTATTGTCTGGTAAGTGGCAGTCTGAGATGCCTGCCACTTTTTCATTGCTTCTTCGAGTTTCCTGTCAAATAGCTTATCCACCTATACATGGATAAAAGAAACGTCAAATTATAATTTTTGAATTCTCTTTTACAGTAACATTATAAAGAAAGAATATGTTACCTCTTCTTGTGAAAGTCCCGCTTTTGGGACATGTTTGCGCTGGGATGACCCAAAAAAAGATTTGATGCCCACACCAGTGCCTGCAGCCCTAACACGTCCAGGATGCTCTGGGTTACCCAGAGCAACTGTCAATTCATCCTTTGTTCCCTCAGGGATGAACTTTCCTTATTTCCTCAGCTCGTGCAGCTCCCGCTAATCGCCAAAATAAAAATTTGTACTTAAGTAAACAATACAAATAATCAATATTCGAATGATTGCTGTAAGAGTTGTATTTTACCATTTTTGTAGCCGCCTCAGCAGTTGCGGCCTTAGTTATTTCTCCCTTCTTATTTTGCCTCCCAGCTATCCAGACATCATGGCGAGGCAGAGGTGTGCTACCTATGGTAGAGGACTCCTGAGTAGCAGCAGACTGAGAAGCAGTAGCCTCAGCCTGTAGTCTTTGGCGAACGCCTGCATACCCTTTTGGACCCATTCTGTGGTCATGCACATTCAGTGCACACCTTGATCTTTGTGCCTCACTGAGGGCCTAGTTAGTATGCAAATTAATGATTTGGTTAGTAATACTAAATGTTAATCTTGAATAAGTGAATACAACATATATTAATTAATGAGATTGAGACTGACGCCTAATACCTTGAATTCATCAGTTTGTCTTGAAGCGACAAACGCGTCCCATTCTTCTTTGTCCAGGAAGTTCCACTGTTCAGTGGTTGTCTTCTTCCTCTTGTCGGCTTCTTTTATGTATTCTCTGGTGAGATTTGTCCTATAGTTCCTTAGGACTCTCCCACAGTGTTGTATCACGCATTTACGATGCAACTTTTCATCCAATTCAAATATACTCTGCAAAATAGAATTGCTATTAACTAGTATCCAAAAATTTAGTAATCTACAAAATAGAATTGCAAATTAATAATAACTCACGCATAAATCCCTCCATATTAAATATTTCTTCTCCTTAGAAACTTTATGCCAAGAATCTAAGCGACAATCGCAATGGCTACGAGTAACAAACCCAAGATATGAAATAAATGAATTGCGATTCACACCACATGCATTTCCTGCATTATCGAAATCCACAACAAGTTTGGGTCCATTGCCCTTTTGCGCAATTAACTTCTTCATCATAGTGATGCCCCTTCTCTTGTCAACTTTTTGGTGTTGTTGATCAAGTGCCTCAAGTGCTTCAGATGGTACCTGTGCATCATCAACCTAAAATTTGACAAAATAATTCACATTTACAAGATATAACTATAAATGGACATATAGATATAAATATATGATATATTTTTAAAACTTACATTGTGAGGCGGCGCATTGATGTCCTCACCCTCACGGTAGTCATCATCACGGTCATCAGGAGAATGGTCAGCCATCTGCAAATTCACATTCAAATTGTAAAGTTCACATTGTAAAGTAGTAATTCAAAGTGTAAAGCTCACATTGTAAAGTAATTCAAATTGTAAAGCTCACATTGTAAAGTAATTCAAATTGTAAAGCTCACATTGTAAAGTAATTCAAATTGTAAAGTTCACATTGTAAAGTAATTCAGGTTGTTTCCTATGTTCCTCGGCAAATCTAATAAACTGGTCAAGACCAGAAATAAACTCTGGGGTGCAGCGATTGCGAATGGACATCCATGATCTATCCATTCTATGATCAAAGAGAAAACAAGTATATATTAGGACAAGATTAGGGTCTAGGGTTAACAGATTAGAGTTTTTGCATGGTTAAAACTTTAGGCCAACAAATACATGTGATGTCATTCTTATATATAATAAATGTGTACCACCTATCCCATTCTTGAACACCTAATCTCACTAGTAAGTGTATAATGTGTATTGGGTTTTCGAGAAAATTTCGGCAGCATTTCCCCGCTGTTCTCCAAGTACATATGTACTTAGAGAACAAACGGGGAAATGCTACCGAAATTTTCTTGAAAACCCAATACACATTATACACTTACATCCTAAGTGAGATTAGGTGTTCAAGAACAGTCCCAAACCGGGGACTATCCAAGATTTACTCCTAATGAGTAAATCTTGGACGGAGTTCTAGGCTAATGAGTACATATCCACTACATGTATTTGCTCACTTACATTGCATCACTCACAATTAGAGCATTATTATATAATAAATCAAGAATTCAATAGTTTCAAACATGCAATAATGCCCAATCATGTTTAAATCAAACAAAATATCCTAAGTCAGATTAGGTGTTCAATAACAGTCCCAATACATGTATATTGTCATTCCAATACCTACAATCCAACTTTCATCACAATTGATGTTAGGGTTTCATCACAATTTTAGGTATCATATAGAGTATGTAGATGTTAGGGTTTCATTATGCAATAGGGATTCATGTAGATGTTAGGGTTTCATCATGCAACTCGGCCAGATGTTAGGGTTTCATCATGCAATAGGGATTTCATCATATAATTGATTTAATCACAAACTCATAATTGATTTCATTTTAGTATATATATATATATTCTTGTTCTTCCTTCTCCCTCCTTACCAACAGCAACCACGGTCGTGTGGGCTGGCACGACCGTGGCTGTGTTGGCCAACCACACGGCCGTGCTGGGTAGCACGGCCGTGTGGTCAGCCAACACAGCCACGGCCATGCCAGCCCACACAACCGTGGTTGCTGTTGGTAAGGAGAGGGAGAAGGAAGAAGAAGAGCAGGAGAAGGAAGAAGAAGAAGAACGGAGGGCCTACTGGAGAAAGAAGAAGGAAGAAGAACGAAGCAGCGTGGAGCCGGAGGAGCATCGGAGGATGTAGCAGCAGCTAGGGGACGGACGACCGCCAGTGAGCAGGAGCACGGCAGCAAGAGCACGGCCTCCGGTGAGCACGGCCGCCGGTGAGCCGGTGAGTAGGAGCACGGCAGCTGGAGCACGGCCGCCGGTGAGCAGGAGCACGGCAGCAGTAGCACGGCAGCGGAGAAGGGAGCACTGGAAATCGCCGGAGCTAGGGAAATCGGGAATGAAACAGGGAAAGGGGAAGAATCGGTCGGGCTGGTCAGCTATTAAGTTGACAATAAGTGTCGGTTATTTAAAAAAACCGACAACTAAACCTACAGTGTCGGTTCTTTACAAAAAACTGACACCTATACTACATTATAGTCGTCGGTTTTTAAGTAAAAGACAACCGACAACTATTCCTGTTCGCTTTAGTTGTCGGTTATTTAGTTATGACCGACGCCATATGTAAAATTTTGGAGCCAATTTTTTCGCTGGAATTTTGGATTTGGCGGTTGAGTTTAGGTGTCGGTTGTTGATTAATTAACCGACACTTAATAAAAGTGGTACCCGTGTCTGGTCGACCTTCGTAGATTGGATGTCAGTTTATGTTATAAACCGACATTGTAGACTTTAGGTGTCGGTTTTTGTATAAAACCGACACCTTGAAAAGTGGCTTTATAAGCCATTTCTGTAGTAGTGAGCTTGTTTAGAGTTTATACAGTGTAACTTGATTGATGCTAAAAGACACTCAATTAGCTTAACTAATAAAGTGAAACCCTAATCATGTAGCTGCCTTGTCATAGATCCATCTTCAACATCAATACTTTGCTGGATGGTGAAACACGCATTCCCAAGGGAAACCTAGAGCACATACTGTTGAGTATGCGATGTGCAAACAACTAAGTGTCATTGACATCTTGATCCCAAGTGTTTTAGAATGACTTTGATCAGCTATCAGTGATGATTGATATGTTGTGATGGAGGACAACTGTGGTTGTACCCCAGTGATTGGGTTATGTACTATGGTTTCTAGCGTCGTGCCTGTACCAAGGTGGGCTAGGTGTTTTACAGGATCATACCTTTGACTGTGAGTTGTTGTCTCTACAGGGCCATAGCTTTGACTATGAGCTGCTATCTTTACAGGACTATAGCTTTGACTATAATTTGTTGTCTTTGCAGTTGGACTATATGTCACTGCGGTGTAGAGTCACACTGACTGAGTAGTGTAGGAGAAGATCATGGTTTCTGATTCTTCCATTGATCTTGTGTGGCACCGATTTCGACATTGCAATGGTCGGTTGGATTTGGGTGATACGAATCAAATCCTCAGGACAAATAAAAGACATAATACAACCATATAGTATATTTTCTTAGGGTCAAATACAATTCACATTGGATGACCTCTTGCCTTATCTTTGTACTGATTTCTTGAATTATAATACAATTAGAGAAATCAACTGTTATACATGTTCTTCATATTCCTTCTTAAAGTTTAACTTGTTCTATGGCTTAGTTGGAGATGCCTAATTTTCTTAATATGTATTATCAGTTTAATACATATTATTTAGCTGAACCTGCTCAACCTGCTAATCATGTTATCTATCTGCTTATTTTTATCTATGCTTATATAGATGTTGGCAGAGAGTTACGTCTCTTGCTGGGACGTTTGGTCTCACCCTCTTGGTTTTCACATCTTTTAGGTGGTGGTGCATGACGAGGTAGACATCGTGCGGTTGAGGCTGAGCAGTAAGAGGAGCAGTAGAGGTTGAAAGGTTGGACATGTTGCTAGTGTTTTGTAGTATAGTCCTATGAGTCGTCCCTGTACTCTTCGGTCCTTGGGGGAGTTTTGTAGATGTTGTAAATTGAGATGATGTTTTTGGTTGTATGCCTTGTTGTATAGATATGACATGTAGGGGTGAGCAAATAATGGTCCAAACCGCAAAATCGGACTGGACCGGTCAGTTCACTCCGGTCCGGTCCATAATGAGTTCGATCCGATCTACGGTCTGCAAATTTTGGTGAATTCAGTCTTCGGTCTTGTCCGGTCCGGTCCAAAAACGGTCTGACGGTAGACCGACTTTTATGTAAAATACATGTATATTTTCCTGTATATTATGTAACAAATACAAATAAAGTACACATATAAGCACTAGTAGTGTAAATATTTTCTATTAATGTTATATAATTGTTACAAGTAACTAATATTATCTAATTTTTACAATTAAATAAGTTGTGAAAAAAATAAAAAGGTTGATTACGGTCTAAACGGTACGGTCCGGTCAAGTCCTACCTAAAAATGGTCTGGTTGCAGTCTAGTCCTACCTCAAAACGGTTTGGTCTACGGTCCACAAATTCTTACAAAGTCGGTCCTCGATCCGGTCCAGTCTGGTCCGACTCTAGACTGATGCTCACCCCTAATGACATGTATATATGAAAGGTTATATATCTGAAATAGGTTGGGGCCAGTGAGCCAGTGAACCATTCTATGTAATAATCTTTTGATATGAGATGTGACATGTGGCTTTTGTGGACTCAGATGTAATGTGCTTCCACTTGAGGTGGATATGTGTTATCGATTTTAATTTACCCCATTTTGTGGCAATGTGGTTTATTAATTTTAATTCCACACCTGTTTTGAGTAATATCACTTTGTGGCATATCAGGGCGTCACACTTCCACTTTAGCTTCTCATTGAAGAAGATGATCAGTGTCAGTAGCATCATCAAAGACGCCACTAAAAGTTTTGGATGGAGAAATATCTAGGGGGAGTGAGGCGGTGCTTCTTGGATGGTTGTGGCTTGAGATTTGGTTTAAGGATGAGCATACTGTGACTTTGAGGGTTCAACAATGACGATAGGTTAGGGCTGAGATGGGCCTTTTATGCACACTGCACCACACTGTTCAAGTAAGGGTCATTGAATTTGGAAAAAGTGGGTATTTTTTTGGCGAAGGAGTTGTGGAGAAAGAGTGAGCGAGAGAAAGTCAGGGAGGAGCCTCTCCACTGAGTTGGTCTGGTGCATTTATGTGAAAGACAAAGTTGGAAAATGAACTCTACTAGCCCAGCTACCCAATCCGTGTTAAATACATGTGAAACCACAAGTTACAACGGATGTGCATGACATCACATCAAACATGGAATTTGGTCCGAAATTGGTGAGACTAAGATTAAAATGATATAATTCATACTCACTTAGTTTTTATCCTCTAAGATACTTTTAGGGGTGTATTTTGCATCCGCTTAAGCCCAAAGTTGGTGAGTTACCTAATTAGAGTATGAGGAATACAAAACTAAAGTTAGATTTGCATTTTGAGATTATTTTGTTGTGTTATCCCATAAATTATAAATATTCTAATTAGGGTAATGAGCTTAACCCAATTGTCAAATAGGGTGAATCTTCTTATATTATCTCCAAAAATCCTCATTCTAAGATCCTAGCATTACACTAGAATATATAATAATGGACGGGACTATAGGTTGGTATTATTATTCACTAATTTCATTATTAGAGTTATTACATCCTAAGATTTCATGTCTATGGGTTAATAATGAGTCGATTATGGTAATTAGATTCCAATGAGGTCTGATCATATCTAACACTAAGAAATGTGGATATTAAAAGGGTTATAATTGAATAAGTAACAAGAAAAGGAAAAAGAGAGATTTGTACCTAGAAGTGGGGATGTTACAAGGAAGGAAGCATTCAGCAATAACACATTAATATATGATAACAAATTATAACACACTTGAATACAAATGGAGGATGGCAGTAGTGGAGAGTGAGAGAGAGAAAGAGAAATAAGAGGGAGGAGGGAATTAGTGGGCAACAATTTGTTTTCGTCTATAAATGATTTGTTATCTCTCATATGATGTCTTATTATCTTTGTTCCAACATCTTATTTCTCTCTTTCCTCCTCATTTCACTCCTCACTTCACTCCTATTATATTTTCTCTATCTTGAGAAACAAGAGAGAAAACCACTTTCTTCTCTCCTTTATTTCTCTCTCCCACTCCATCCCCCCTCTCTCTTCGCTCTTCATTTTCTCTCCCCTCTCTCCCAAATAGGTTGTCTAATTAGATGGTAGTCATCCCATCTGCTACCAGCTAGCAGTTGCGAGCTAAGTTTGCTCCTCCATATGTGTTTTGAAATGGTTATAACTTTGACTATATATAGTAATGCTCTAATATATACCACAATAATTGAAATCCCCATGAGAAATTCAAATATGAAGGTCTGACCGTTTCCTCCTGACACTGCCAACTGATCCATGGATACTAAAAGTAGGATGTGCTATCTAGTTAATTGTATAAGGATTAGTTTTATGGGTGAACATTTGCTTAGTTTAATTGTATCAACCAATTACTTATTAGATGATTTCATATATTAAAATGTTGATCTACATGAAGTAATTCATTTGATCCAAATAGGATTAGTTTATAACACTTATCTTGATTGGTTGATATGATTAACCAAATAAATTGTTTATAATGATGCTAATAGTAAATATTGACATATTTGAGCAATTGTTAAATCATAATACTATCACATGAACAATAAAGATATGAATTTTAGTAAGACTTGATAGAAATTAAACCATAGAAGTTAAACCAACAACTGTGTAATTATGTATATGTGCATGGAAATTTACAACTTATAAAATATTGTATAAATAAAAAAATATATTTTCAGTCATCCATTAGAGTTCAGGTTAACCATATAGTTTGTGATTTTTGTTAAAGAAAATCAACCATTCCATCAAATTAATAATTAGTCAGATTAATAATTAGTCTTTGCTTACACTAAATAGTCAGACTTGCTATCTGAGATTCTGTTGTGTCGAATTTATGTGTAACACAACAATCTATTCCCTAAACATGCCCCACTTATGGTTCCATTGCGCCTGATGTATGTTTCATCATTGATGAGTAATTGCATTAAAGCACCCACTACATATTCCATCACGTGTAATTGTTATGTGATGTGCCCCTATCATTGCCCTCTAGCGCGCACATCTAATCCCTCACACACTCAATTAGTATTGCTAGGCACATCCTTCATAATTTAATGCACCCGATTTGTATGACAAAGTGGCCACCTTGCCCAGTTAGTATACTATGAGCCAACTTAAAATACTATGCGTCAACTTAAATTACTCTGCATCCAGTTTGTGTGTCGTCTCAGGCAATGTATAGTATTGCACGCCTAATCCTTAATTGAAATCACTCAATTAGCATTGCAATCAGCCCAACTATTAATCATGTGCCATGTTTGAAATGTTGTGCAATTTATATTAAATGAGGAACGGTCAAATCACTAAATTTTATCAATAGGGAAGACCTCTTCGACAAAAATCTTCCTCTTATAAATGAGCAACATTAAGATCAAAATTTTTTACATCCTCTTAAAGATTAACTTCTTCCACGTCTTCTTCCTCTTGAAAATCTTATGTACAATCTTCATCATTGTCTACTTCTTCTACGTCTTCCTCCTCTTGAAAATCTTATTCACAAACTTCATTGTTGCTATGATTTATTTGCTCCTCAAAATAAATTTCTTTGTAATCCACTTAAACATCTACCTCAACATTCAACGATAAAACGAAGGAGTTATGAGGAGGAAGAATTAGGTGGTCTCCAAGAATAAGCATGAAGTGTTCCAAGCACAAATTGTTTAAATATACAACACACCATTTGGAAGTCCATTTGGAAACAAGCTATATCCCATTAATAAATGAGAAGGATGGATTAAGTGTTCTCAAAGATCAACAACAATGGAAGTGTTCTTCAAGAACAACAATAAGAATATATATTAATGCCCTCCCTCAAACATCTGATTTCCCACCAATTGGCACTTCCTTCTATAAAATCGTCCTAAAAAACTTTCCCTCAAGCTGCCCATGTATTTTCTCTTAAAAGTGACATTATATGCATTGATTGTACAGGAAAGCCATCACAACATGCATTAAATCGTTCTCAAAGACTTTCCTTCCAACAATTCCCATTCCCCCCTTAATTATGTCACTACATGCAAAAATTACAGCTTGATGTCTGCCTGCATAACCAGACACGGTCATCGCCAAACTACCATCACACGGGTCCTGCTTGGTAGAAACTAACTACATCTACGCGTGAAACACATGTTAAGATGGGGCAACACCTCCTTCTCATTTTCGTTTAAAATATTGTAGATAAGTTGATTAGGCCAACAACAACAAAGAAATCATTCAATCGTCCAATAGAGTTTGGGTTAACGAAATCATCTGTGATTTTTGTTGAACCAAATCAACCATTCCATCAAATTTGTACATACTTAATAGTCAAACTTGCTATCTGTCTCCTCTCTTATACTTCACCTTGACAAAACCATAGTGCACGTGACACGTCACATTCAACTTTAGGAGTAAAACATGAGTTTAACCCCCTAGTTTTGCTAAACGTGACGAGTTACCCAAAAAAAACCGCTCAAGAAAATAATCAAGCAAGGCTGAGGCGGCAAGGAAAGGAGCCGTTAGAGGGAAAACAAACTTATAAAGTATTGTATAAATAAAAAATATTTTCAATCATCCATTAGAGTTCGAGTGAACCAAATAATATGTGATTTTTGTTGAAGGAAATTAAGCATTCCATCAAAATAATAATTAGTCTTTGCTTCCACTCAATAGTCAGACTTGCTATCTGAAATTCTACCGCGCCTAATTTATGCGTAATACAACAATCTATACCCTAAACATGACACATTTGTGGTTCCACTGCGCCTGATGTATGCGTCATTATTGATGAGTAATTGCACTAAATCGCCTACTACATGTTCCATCACGCGTAATTGTTATGTGATGTGCCCCCTATTATTGCCCTCCGGCGCACACCTAATCCCTCACGAGCTCAATTAGTATTGCAAGGCACATCCTTCATCATTTAATGCACCCAATTTGTATGACAAAGCAGCCACCGTGCCCAGTTAATATACTATGAGCCAACTTAGAATACTATGCATCAACTTAAATTACTATGCATCCAATTCGTGTTTCGTCTCGAGAAATGTATAGTATTACACGCCTAATCTCGTATGGCTTTTTCGTAATGAAATTGGTCTTTTATTTTCAAAAAAAAAGTAAGAAGTGGTCACAAATAAACTTATTTTAAGGAGCAAAGCAATCATAGCAACAATGAAGTTTGTGAAGAAGATTTTCAAGAGGAGGAAGACATAGAAGAAGTAGACAATGATGAAGATCGTGCATAAGATTTTCAAGAGGAGGAAGACGTAGAAGAAGTAATTCTTCTAGAGGATGTAAGACACTTTGATCTTAATGTCGCTCATTTATAAGAGGAAGATTTTTGTTCGAAGAGGTCTTCCCTATTGATAAAAGTTAGTGATGTGATCGTTCCTCATTTAATATAAATGGCACAACATTTCAAATATGGTGGATAATTAATAATTGGGCTCGTCTAACAAACCACACAAATGTTAAGAACGGATACAATATACCACTGAAACTCATATTAGAATCTGATAAGGACGATGATGTATAGATCCCTCTTCTTCTTTGTTGACCAAAGCAACTTTTTTTGAGAGATACCTTCAACCTGAGCATATATCGGTGATAGAGTAATCGTAGTAAATCAGTGTTCCAAAAGAATGTTGCTTCCACACTTTCTGCCATACGACTGAGTAACAAAATTGACTGATAAAGGTAGCTTACTAAGAGGAGAGAAAAAGCGTCAATCCACGACGAAAGAGACAAATGAGAAACAAAACAACTAACCAAATAAACAACAAGTAAAAGAGAAAGGGGTAAGAAACTCGTCGTAGATGGCCTGATAAGCGGAAGCGCCTCTTGGAGTAGAGGCCTATTGACGTCGAGCGAGAAGAGGCCGTGGGGGAGCGGGGTGCCGCTTCTCTGTGGCCGAAACCCCCTCCCCCTAGCCATCTTCCGCCTAAACCCTAAGACTCTGTTAGAGAGCTAGGGTAGTCGTCGCCGCTGAAGTGGGTCTCCTCCTTAGATTTACTTCTCACTTAAACATCTACCTCAACATTCAACGATAAAATGGAGGAGTTATGAAGAGGAAGAAGTAGGTGGTCTCCAAGAACAAGCATGAAGTGTTCCAAGCACAAATTGTTTAAGTATACAACACACCTATTTGGAAGTTCATTTGGAAACAAGCTATTATCTCATTAATAAATGAGAAGGATGGATTAAGTGTTCTCAAAGAACAACAACAACAATGAAAGTGTTCTTTAAGAATAACAATAAGAATAGATATGAATGCCCTCCCTAAAACATATGATATCCCACCAATTGGCACTTCCTTCTCTAAAATCGTCCTCAAAGACTTTCCCTCAAGCTGCCCATGTATTTTCTCTCTTAAAAGTGTCATTATATCCATTAATGGTACAGGAAAGCCATCAGGACATGCAGTAACTCGCATAGAGCACACGTCTCATCATACGGTGTGTTAGCCACTCAGACCATTTCCTTCCAGCAATTCCCATTGCTCCTTTAATTATGTAACTACATGCATCAATTACAGCTTGTTGTCTGCCTGCATGATCGGACACGGTCATCGCCAGACTGTCATCACATAGGTCATGTTTGGTGGAAACCAACTACATATGCGCGTGAAACACATGTTAAGAGGAGGCTACGATTGCTGCTCATTTTTGTTTAAAACATAGTAGATAAATTAATTAGGTCAACAAAATAAATAAAAAAATTATTCAGTCGTCGTTATAGTGTGGGTTAACCAAATAATCTGTGATTTTTGTTGAGCCAAATAAACCATTCCATCAAATTTGTACACACTTAATAGACAAACTTGCTATCTGCCCCCTCTCTTATACTTCACCTTGACAAAACCATAGTGCATGTGACACGTCAAATTCAACCTTGGGAGTAAAGCCTTAGTTTAACCCCAAGTTTTGCTAAACGTGAGGAGTTACCCCCAAAAAAAATCCTCTCACGAAAATAATCAAGCAAGACCGGCCGAGGCGGCAAGGAAAGGAGCCGTTAGAGGGAAACCAAACTTATAAGATGCCGCAACGTCTGAAACCCCCGCGAGCAATTGAAATCTGGCGGTCTGTCCCTTTCCTCCATACGCAGTGACACTTCTGAGTGGTCTAGGGCTACGAGAAATAGGGTTTCCGTTCGTGCTCCCCTGTTAGGACTATTTAGTCCCATATTGGCTGTATGGGCAGCTGATGGGGACCTAATAAGGTCCAAGGGCTCTCCCCCCTACAAGCTAGCTTTTGGGGTGGGTTCTCCCTTGGGCTGAGTTAGTGGGCCTATCAAATGGTATCAGAGCCGGTCCCTCCCAATTTGGGCCCGATTGTCCTCCTTTGGCAGTATGGGCTGATGAAGGTGTTCCACTGCAGTAGTTGGGCTGCTGTGTTGTGGGTCTGATGGATCAATCTTGGTAGTTTGGGATGCCAAGGTTGGTCCGTCGGGACGTCGGACCTTAAGTGGGAGGGTTTGTTAGGACTATTTAGTCCCATATTGGCTGTATGGGCAGCTGATGGGGACCTAATAAGGTCCAAGGGCTCTCCCCCCCTACAAGCTAGCTTTTGGGGTGGGTTCTCCCTTGGGCTGAGTTATGGGCCTATCATCCCCTTGTCCGCCTTGTTCTCTCTGAGACATGGCCGCGTACAACCCCTGGGATGCTTGGGTCAATCAGCTTCTCGGCATCGATGAACCAGCGTCTCAGCAGGAATGCAGTAGCAGCGGCCGTAGCAATCAAGAAGACTGTGCCGGCCAGCTGACAGCCAAGGTAAGCGCTTGCAAATATTTTCTCAACGGTTCTAATTGTGAGTACGGTGACGAATGCAGGTACCAACATTCTTGGACATTCGGAGCGGAAGACTTCATACTCGTCAATTCTCTGAAGAACAACCGCAAACCAATCATGGGGATCGCTCTGCCTTTCGGTTCGAACAAGCTGTATGCGACTGACTACGAGATTGTGAAAGTCTGGGACTGCCTCTCAGCACAGCAAGTGGATGACATCAACCCAAAAATCCGGATTGGCTGCTTGGTCGGCAAACACGCGTGGGTTCTCCTGGGCTACATTGGTTGTTTGAAGGTGTGGAATTCCCAGATCGGAGTCAACCTGTTCCTTAGCTTCCGTGAACACAAGCAAGTAAGTGCTGTAGTGCTCGAAAAGGTGAAGGGCAAGGAGATGGTTTTCGCTGGACTATCAAATGGGGTCATACTTGCCTGGAGGTGGGACGCTGCAAGCAAGCTTTTCATACGAGCAATTGGTGCAACTCCTTGTTTGCACAATGAACACAGAGCCGCCATTAGATCACTGGTTATCCAGAAGGATAGGCTGTACTCGGCGTCCATGGATAAGACCATCAAAGTCTGGGACGCCGTGACCCTGGAGTGCCTTCACACACTGAGGGGTCACAAGGACTCAGTTTTGGCCCTAGTCTGCTGCGATCGATACTTGCTGTCGGGCTCCATGGACAGGACAGTGAAGGCCTGGGACTGCGACACACTGCAATGCGTGTACACGCACAAGCAAAGGGGCAGAGTTGTGGCACTGGCCGGGATGGACGATACCAAATCTAGAGCAGTGCTGATGTGCTCGTGTGATGACTTTACTGTGTACCTGTACGAGTTACCATCCTTTGCTGAGAGGGGTCGGATCTTCTCTGGAGATGAAGTGAGGCACATAGTGCCAGGGCCTGAAGGATATTTCTTCACTGGAAATGCATCTGGGGACCTGAAAGTCTGGAAATGGATCTGAAAAAGCTTGCAAACTGCCATAATGCTTCGTAATTAATCTCTTGGAATTTCGACACGACTCTGCTGTCATTGGTTTGTTGAGAACTTGCAATCTGCCATGCTGCTTTTGTAATCCTTCTTTTGGAACTTCCAAAAAAGTGTAATGCCTGATGCTATAAATCTGTTGGGAAATTGTAAGTTCAATTCTTTGATTACTACATGAGGAGGGTAGGATATATAATATTACCTCCTGGCTTAATTAAAAATAAAGATTTCTTTGGAAATTGTAAATTGGGACATTGAGTTTCTTCTGCAACAAAATAGTTTACTGAAAGTGTAAGTTCTATTCATTGATTACTAAATGAGGAGGGTAGGATAAATAATATTGCCTCCTGGCTTAATCAAAAGAAAGATTCCTTTGAGAACTGCAAATTGGGACATTGAGTCTCTTTGGCTACAAAATATATATTTTTACTGAAATTTGTCAAAAATCTCTGAATGCTTGTTTGGTTCCTGTGGTGAAATAGCATTAATTCACCACCACCGGTCTGATTTTTGTAATAGTTGTAGTCAATCTCTGAATGCTTTTCTAGCGACTTCATAAATCCTGGCATGCAGGGAGCATAGTCGAAGGGGCCAAGAGTTTACCATAAAACTGGAAACACAGGTGATATTGTGAATTCTTTGATGGAACAACTGTGAGAACTGGGGACACCCAGATTCCGGTTAGTCCAGCCTTTGATGGAACATACATTCCAGCCATCATTTGAAACACTAATAATCTGGTATTTATATTGCTATTTATAACAAGGAGGTTAGATTCAAATACCACTGTGATCTTATAAACCACTAGTCTATAAAAGTTTCTAGATGATTGGTTAGTAAGTAATTTAATTTCTCATATTAAGGATATTTGAACAAATAATGATATAATTTGTTTTGAATAAATGGATTCTGTTTACAATAGCCTTGATGTTTGTGTTGTGGTTTTATTGGCTATTGGGCCCAAATAACAAGGAAATTCAATTAGTAAATGAATAATTGAATATTTGAGAAAAGAAAATGTGGAAATCTCTAGAAAGCAAATCCAAAGAGGATTTCATACCTCTTGGGTTCCTTGGGTTCCAAGGAGTCTAAAGTTGCAAAAAGAAAGCAATAAGAAAATAAAAGATTAATTAAGTATTTCTTTATTAAGAAAGAAATTGAAAATAATGGTAAAATATGGAAAACAAGTGAAAAGAGGTATAATTGGGTAATCCTTAGTGGAATTTCGTATCCCAAGGATTCCTAATGATAAAAGGAATACCAATGAGGAAAATAAAAGAGAAATCCTCAAAAAGAAATATTTTAATAAAAAATATACTTGATAATGAAGAATAATGCATTTAGATGCATCTAGAAGGATAATGAGTATCCAATAAAAAGGATTTTAAAATAATAGAGTTTCTTGGGATCCAAGGAGTCCCAATGAAGAGGAAAGAAAGAGAAAATACCAAAATTGCAAAATAAAAGGATAATGGGAATACATAATTAATGGAATTATGTGGTTTTATTAAAAAGGAGTATTTCCAACTTGAGGAGAATATAATTTTGTGTCAATCAATTAAAAGGCAAGTACAAAGAACATAAATGAAGTAATTTTCAAAATCCTAATATGTAATGAAAAAGGAATATCAAAAGTTAAAGAAGAGAGAGAGAAGGTTTCTTCTCATTGAAGGAATCATATTCCAATTGGAAAGAGGCTTTGTATCTTCGTGGGCAAGCATGCAGGGGGCATGGCTACCCTCCTATATAAAGGAAAGAGTCCATGGCTAAGCCAAAAGGAGAGTTCCACGCACCTCTCTCTCCCTTCTTCTTGTTCTTGCACGTAAAAACCCTAACGGAGGCTTAGTCATGTCCATAGAGCAACGACGGGTTTATTTGTAGTCTGGTCAGAGGCAGGACGCTCCCACCACTACCCAGAAGGGATCCGCCACCACCTCCTCTCTCTCGTCCTCACACAACACCTACAATATGACTGTAAGCCTGTAAGGAAACGCTGGCTTGAAGTCCATGGGACAAGCGGTCTCGACCAGGGTTTGCAGCCTGCTTGAGTGCGGGGGGGAGGACGGAGGTAACGGACGAGTCCCGGTTGGAGCTTGAACGTTGAGGTGATGGGGAACGGTCTGTGACACTCTGCCATGGCGGCTAGGGTGGCATGCTGCTTCAGCCCAAGGAAGAAGAACCCGAGGCCATTGGACGGGTATGCCCCCCAGTGGGAAGAACTCACTCAACTGGGGGTAAAATCGTCTATTTGAAATGTTTCTAATAGGCAAGCCGTGTTGCATGCATATGGTGACGTGGCGCTTGATGATTGGTCCAAAGTAAGTGAACTTTACAAAATTCATAGTTAATTATTCGTAGCTCGGATTAGCACACATAATATATGTATTTTGATCAGAAAAATGAGAGGACCACAAAGAAATTATGTTTGAATCCTAATTTTGCATGCTATTCAAAAAGTAGTGTAAGTTATCAACTTTAATGAATTAAAGATTAAGAAACTCTACTTTGAAATGATTAATGTAATTGGTAGAGTTTAATGGGCGATTAAAGTTGATAGTAACCTGTTAATTGTAAAAAGGTACATTACGATCGAAAATGATGAACTTTGCATGTAATTAGTTTAATTAAGATATTACGTGCATAAATATAATTGAAATTTGAAAAGTAAATAAAGTTATCATCTTTAATGATGTAATTAATGAAAAACCCTCAGATTTGATGATAGATGGATTTAATGTTGTTCATTGGATAATTCAAGCCAATATTAACCTATGGTTAATAAAAGTGAAAATAGGATCTAAAAAAGATGATCTTTTTATATAATTGGCTTAATTTATGGTTTCGTGCATGAATATGCATTAATGAGCTTGAAAACCATAATTTAGATGAATATGTCTTTTAATTATTTCAATTGTTCAAATCCATGAATAAATAGGGATATGATGATCCTAAGTCAATTTGGGTATAAAAGACTATTAAAATGGATAATTTGAGCAATTAGGGTTTATATGAGTAGAAAAGAGTATTTTAGGGTTTGTTGACCTAAAAGGGATAAAGTTTGAGGAATTGATCTAAGAAACCCTAATGAAGATTAATGAAACCCTAAAATTGATACAAAAACCCTAGAAAGTGAATCCAAGTCAATAAAGTAGATTCTTAATAAAGTGTGTAATAAATAGAGTACATATTCTTTTCAGAATTTATGTGATGATTGAATTGATTGCTTGGATTGCATTCTTGGTTGGGTTTGCTTAATGCTTGTGAAATCATCAAATCAGGTATGTGGTTACATCTTATGATTATCTCTACTAGTTTTCCGAGGATTTTATCGACGTTTCCCTCATGGCTTGAAATAACTATTGGATGTTTTTATTTCATGCAACTATAGAGTGACTATGACTATCACTATGAATATACATGTATAACTGGCTAGATTCGGGTCCACCCATGTGGCTATGCAAGGGCTAAAAGGATAACCTAAGAGCAAGGTCTAGGCTGTCATGAGTTAGAATCTGGGCTACACATGTGTAGTTCCATGAGACTCTTAGCTTGCCATGAGTTAAGGAGTGGGCTACCTACGGGTAGTGCCATGTGACTTAGCCCTAGAAACTGATTCACCTGTTAGGTGAAATCATGAGGGGTATAATGGGGATCTACCATAAGGAAGGTAGTATCCAGGTCCACTGTAGGGACAGCGCAGGGGATAGGGTACACATGGATCACACGGTTATATTTAAAACGTAAACTTGTTTGTTAAATGGTAATTGGCTGCAATACATTGTTATGAATAATTGCACGATTATTGTTTCCCCCACATACCAGCTTCGGCTGACCGACGTTTTGTTTGTCGACGTTTTAGGTACAAGCCAAATGGACAAATAGTAAATCATCATATTGTGAAATACATGAAGTAAAATGCAAGGAGGATTAGTTAGTGTAGAATACATACATAGATAAAAGTTTAGAAATCCAAAATTTTCAAAAGGTATGCAAAATTTTATTACAGCTTTTCAGTATAGATTGTTGAAATTTAATAATTGTTCTTCGTTAAGTGTCGAACCTTTGATCCGAAAGTTATGGGTGCGGCTTCGACCTCTTGGTCTCCCTTAATTGGGGGTTATCAGGAGGTGGGGTCGTAACATTTGGTATCAGAGCGTAGGTTCCTCACTTAACCATTAATAATTATTAAATTTTACAAACTCCATAGAAACCAAGGGAGTTATTAGAGGATTATCCGAAAGACGGAGGTGTCTAGAAAAGGATCACGACCGGGGGCTGGCAATATTTTCCTCCGCACCGCTAGTCGGAATACGAGGACTCCCGGATCCGTGTGACTGCCTGGCCAAAGTCTTAGGGTATGATTCGAAATAAGATACCTTTAGGACTCTCTCATCTTATTCATCCTTCTCAACTCAAATTCTGTTAAGGACCTTAAGGATTAGGGTTTTATCTCTTCTCCTCACCCTCTTGAGGTATGGGTAAGGTTGATAAGGTATAATGAATCCTCCATCAAATTATTGAAAAGCATGTAAATAAGATGTCATGGACATAAGCTTAATAGATTAAGCACAAACTAAAGAATAGATACATGCTTAGGTCGTATGACATAAGTTGTCATGCCCTTAGGAGAGACCTGAGAATAGACCTCCTTGTCAGGAGGATAAGTAAAGAGAGTTAGTCTTGGAGATAGATATCTCCATTAAAAGTAGAGACCTGGCACATCCTCTGAGGATGATGTTAACCCTAACCCTAAGTGAAGGTTGGAGAGGGAGATGACACGAAGAGCTAGATGTCTTGGTAGACCAGGTGTTTGGATGGACATGCCTGGGATGCTATATGAGCCATGAGAGGTTGGATGACCGAGTACCTTTGGCGACCCAACCCTGGAAAGGGGTCGTGTATGTTAGGATGAAGGATAGCTCCTTCCTTGATAAGGATAGAGAAGAACCCATGGAAACCCCATGAGATGATATGAGCATGGCATAATAGGCACCCAGTAGGCATCAGCGGTGCGAGCAATAGGTTGAAACCCTGGCTGGGATGAGTTTGATGGATAGCTTATGTGACAAGCATAAGAGCTATGGATAACCTTGAGTAAACATAAGTGGAGCATAGGCTTCATCCAGGTAGGGACATGCCTTCGAGGTTGATCCGTCATGAAGAGAGGACCTCTAATGGTGAGGATGGTTGTAGGGTTAGCTCTAGAGAGAGAGAGTAGGAAACCCAGCAAGAAGGATGGAATCCTAGACTCCGAGATATGAGGAGAAGTTGGGAGTTGAGGATGATGCGACCTCAGTGGATGATAGTGGTCACCACATGCTTGATCCCTAGAGGTTGATGATGTCTTAGTTTTGATGGGAGGGACCAAACCCTAGAGAGAAGATGAGGCTTCTAGCACCTATGTGCCTATGGTATAAGTGTTTACCTTATGAGAAAGGAAGAAGATGTTCTGTATACCCTGAAGAGGATTTGTAATAGGTTATGAGGCCTTGTACCTTATTGTTTGTCCTTGAGGAGGATCCAACTCTAAGTGTTGCTCGAGTTGAAGGATGATAGGAAGTGCATGTCATGCCTTTTGCAAGCTTGATTCATGGTTAAGAGATAGAGCATGCAGTTGGACACCTAAAAGTGAACCTAGGGTTCCTAGGCCTAAGAGGGGAAGTGGTATACCTAATGCTCATGACGAGAATTAAGTTGCTATAGTTTCGAGCATGGTACTCCTCATATATAGAGGAAAAGGGAAGCCCCTTAAGTTTAGGGTATATTCGATGAACCCCTCACAGCTAAGTTGATGACAAGGGAAGGTATGATCGTGATCCAGTGTTGAGGAATGAGAACAAGTATGGCCTGGCATGGTTTAGTAGGTGATCTGCTTGTGCCTTAATAGCTTGCCAGGGTTAAGCATGCTCATGTGGATGTAAACCCTAGACATAAGGACGTTTGTGACCTTTGTTATCGAGGTGAAGTTTTCCTCCCTGGGAGGGGGACCCTTTGGTAGAGTGTATACCAGTTTTGTTGGTTTAAGTTAACCTAAAGAGGTCTCATAGGATCTTAAGAAGCTAAGTGAAAAGTACATGGTGTGAGATGAACCTGTAGACCCATAGATATCCATCTCTAAGTGTATGTGGATGTGTTACCATGGAGGTAACCGGTAAGGGGCCTGACCAAGGTAGGTAGGTCACCATGACCCCTATGAAAGGATGGATGTCAGCCCATGTATACAAAGAGAGATGATGAAGGCTTGGGTAAGGTTCTAAGTTGGACATGTACTATAAATGGAGAATCCTAAGTCTATCCTAGGGTCAGGTAGGGATAAGACCGATGGAAGTAGGAGTTGCCTAATTCCCCATTTACACATGACCATAGGGTCGGGAGGTAACATCTATCATTGTCTGAGGGCCATGGGTTAGGATATTGATCACCTTCATGAACTCGTGGGACCCAAAGGGCAGATGAGTAGGGCACTCTCTTGATGCATGAGGGAAGAGGGATGACCCCAAAAGAGTCGGCACCATATAGACCTAGAGGAGATGACCAAGGATATAAACCTCAGTAGGTTCAAGACTAGTTTTCCATGGAGGTAACTTTGATATCGAGATGATTGTGATGTAGAGACATAAGTTGCGCGTTTCAACTTATATTGGAAGGTGTACTGGCAATGTGGGATGTACCATCTCTACTCGTGGAACAGGTAGAACTTTGTATTTGAACGGCCGCCAAATGCTTATTTCCTCTTGTTATGGGAGTGAGAGATAGGACAGTACGCATGCCATACACCAAGGATAAAAGATGGATATGAGTTGGAACGTTGCTATGAGGTAATAGGATAGAGATGATAACATATCCTTTTAGAGTGAATAATACATAAATGGTTTACAAATAGTAAGAGTACTAAGGTAATCTTTATCATGAGATATGAGTCATACAAGATTGAGTTTGATCACCAAGAAGATGAGCTCAAAGTGTTCTCAATAAAGATAGACTTAGAATTTGAGTTTGAGATGATAAGTGAAATACGTGGAAGTGTATGTCTTCAATGTTACCTAATACCTAAGGATGTGAGGTGGTAATGGATGTTCTGGTTGAGATGTATCTGACTAGTTTGGCTAGAAGCTAGAAGAGGTTGTTAGGCTGACCCTATGTTTGGAAAGGAGATATGTTTGGCTAATACTCTGATGTAATGAGATCTGTTGAACAAGTTAATGGTTGTTTGGTTAGCCAGCCTAGTCCTTGATGCAATGAAAAGATGGTAGTAGAACCTCAGATGCACTTCTTTGGAAAAGAAGGTGATGAAACCCCGACTAGAGTGGTTTAGGGTTTCTGAGGAATCGATCTTGAGGAATCATGACATACAAAAGATCATGATTTTAAGATCACCATACACCGTACCACCAAGATAATAAGTGACAGTAGGACTTTGGATAAAGTTGCATGTGGTATATGGCCATGCAAGCCAGGAGGTGAAGGACGAACCCCAGTAACCCAGTGTATCGATATAGAGGACAAAAGAGTCCCCGAGAGGGAATGAGAGTTCATCATTATGGATGTTGTGATAAGTCTCCCCTAGACCAAGGAAGGTCAAGATGCAATATGGGTTATGGTAGATCGCCTTACCTAGATGACATGAGAAAGAAGAGAGTTCTGTCAAGAGACAGATCTAGTTGAACTACTCATGAGAGAGATGGTTCAACTACACCATGAATCGAGTTCAAAAGTCCTTGAGTATATCCTAAAGGTTCACTTCCGTAAGGGGGAAGTAGGTACATGAAGGACTCGATGTTAGTATAGTTCATCACCCATAACTAATGGTTAGTATGATCCAGACTAAAGGGTCTGATGAGAGCATATGTGCTCATTCAGGGTGATAGCTAGAGATAGTTCTTGTCCTATGAAAGATGTGAAGATAACTACCATAGCCAGTATCGAGATTTAAAGAAGCTCTGTAAGAGAGGTTGTGTCGGTCACCACTTCAGTAAGGTGATGCTGGTGAAAGGACCACATGATGGTTAGAAAAGGACCATAGTGTGTGTAGATGAAGTCGCTTTGATCGTGCAAAGGCTGAAAGGAGCCTAGAGACGACAAGAGTCGTGAGCGGATGCAAAGTAGACTGACATGCAGTTCACTGTGGGAAATATGTGACATGAAAATCTGACCCCTCTGAGCTATAGCTAAGAAAGATGAGTCCCCGATACATGGGTCCATTGAGATGGACTGGTGGAGAAGGTTAAGTTTGACCTTACCCCTCAGGATAAAGTAATGTGTGATGAGTTCCATGTGTCCAATTTAGAGTACTATGTGAGGTATCCGACCATGTGTTGAGCAATGAACCTAGTGAGCCCCAAGGGAGGCTGAAATGGCCTGAGTCCACCTGTGCAGTTTATAGACGCCAGGATGAAAGAACTCAGAGAAAAGAATATGCGATGATAAAGGTTCTTTGGAGACGCCATGAGTATGGTAAAGCCACATAGGGGCCAATGATGGACATGGAAAAGTCTTATCCTGAATTGTTTGTTTGCTTGATAGAATTTTGAGGACAAAATTCCTATAAGAGAGGAAGGATGTTACAACCCCAATTTTTGGGTTCATTTGCCGAGAAATGTAATTTCTCATATTAAGGATATTTGAACAAATAATGATATAATTTGTTTTGAATTAATGGATTCTGTTTACAATAGCCTTGATGTATGTGTTGTGGGCTTTATTGGCTATTGGGCCCAAATAACAAGGAAATTCAATTAGTAAATGAATAATTGAATATTTGAGAAAAGAAAATGTGGAAACCTCTATAAAGCAAATCCAAAGAGGATTTTGTGCCTCTTGGGTTCCTTGGGTTCCAAGGAGTCTAAAGTTGCAAAAAGAAAGCAATAAGAAAAGAAAATATTAATTAAGTATTTCTTTATTAAGAAAGAAATTGAAAATAATGGTAAAATATGGGAAACAAGTGAAAAGAGGCATAATTGGGTAATCCTTAGTGGAATTTCGTATCCCAAGGATTCCTAATGACAAAAGGAATACCAATGAGGAAAATAAAAGAGAAATAAAGAGAAATCCTCAAAAAGAAATATTTTAATAAGAAATATACTTGATAATGAAGAATAATGCATTTAGATGCATCTAGAAGGATAATGAGTATCCAATAAAAAGGATTTCGAAATAATAGAGTTTCTTAGGATCCAAGGAGTCCCAATGAAGAGGAAAGAAAGAGAAAATACCAAAATTGCAAAATAAAAGGATAATGGGAATACATAATTAATGGAATTATGTGGTTTTATTAAAAATGAGTATTTCCTACTTGAGGAGAATATAATTTTGTGTCAATCAATTAAAAGGCAAGTACAAAGAATATAAATGAAGTAATTTTCAAAATCCTAATATGTAATGAAAAAGGAATATCAAAAGTTAAAGAAGAGAGAGAGAAGGTTTCTTCTCATTGAAGGGATCATATTCCAATGGGAAAGAGGCTTTGTATCTTCGTGGGCAAGAATGCAGGGGGCATGGCTACCCTCCTATATAAAGGAAAGAGCCCATGGCTAAGCCAAAAGGAGAGTTCCACGCACCTCTCTCTCCCTTCTTCTTGTTCTTGCACGTAAAAACCCTAACAGAGGCTTAGTCCTGTCCATAGAGCAACGACGGGTTTGTTTGTAGTCTGGTCAGAGGCAGGACGCTCCCACCACTACCCAGAAGGGACCTGCCACCACCTCCTCTCTGTCGTCCTCACACAACCCCTACAATATGACTGTAAGCCCGCAAAGAAACGTTGGCTTGAAGTCCATGGGACAAGCGGTCTCGGCCAGGGTTTGCGGCCTGCTTGAGTGCGGGGGGGAGGACGGAGGTAAGGGACGAGTCCCGGTTGAAGTTTGAACGTTGAGGTGATGGGGAACGGCCTGTGACACTCTCTGCCATGGCCGCTAGGGCGGCCTGCTGCTTCAGCCCAAGGAAGAAGAAGAACCTGAGGCCATTGGACGGGTATGCCCCCCAGCGGGCTGAAGAAGAACTCACTCAACTGGGGGTAAAATTGTCTATTCGAAATGTTTCTAATAGGCAAGCCGTGTTGCATGCATATGGTGATGTGGCGCTTGATGATTGGTCCAAAGTAAGTGAACTTTACAAAATTCATAGTTAATTATTCATAGCTCGGATTAGCACGCATAATATATGTATTTTGATCAGAAAAATGAGAGGAACACAAAGAAATAATGTTTGAAGCTTAATTTTGCATGCTATTCAAAAAGTAGTGTAAGTTATCAACTTTAATGAATTAAAGATTAAGAAACTCTACTTTGAAATGATTAATGTAATTGGTAGAGTTTAATGGGCGATTAAAGTTGATATTAACCTGTTAATTGTAAAAAGGTACATTAAGATCGAAAAGGATGAACTTTGCATGTAATTAGTTTAATTAAGAGATTATGTGCATAAATATAATTGAAATTTGAAAAGTAAATAAAGTTATCATCTTTAATGATGTAATTAATGAAAAACCCTCAGATTTGATGATAGATGGATTTAATGTTGTTCATTGGATAATTCAAGCCAATATTAACCTGTGGTTAATAAAAGTGAAAATAAGATCTAAAAAAGATGATCTTTTTATATAATTGGCTTAATTTAGGGTTTCGTGCATGAATATGCATTAATGAGCTTGAAAACCCTAATTTAGATGAATATGTCTTTTAATTATTTTAATTGTTCAAATCCATAAATAAATAGGGATATGATGATCCTAAGTCAATTTGGGTATAAAAGACTATTAAAATGGATAATTTGAGCAATTAGGGTTTATATGAGTAGAAAAGAGTATTTTAGGGTTTGTTGACCTAAAAGGGATAAAGTTTGAGGAATTGATCTAAGAAACCCTAATGAAGATTAATGAAACCCTAAAATGGATACAAAAATCCTAGAAAGTGAATCGAAGTCAATAAAGTAGATTCTTGATAAAGTGTGTAATAAATAGAGTACATATTCTTTTCAGGAATTATGTGATGATTGAATTGATTGCTTGGATTGCATTCTTGGTTGGGTTTGCTTAATGCTTGTGAAATCATCAAATCAGGTATGTGGTTACGCTTATGATTATCTCGACAAGTTTTCTGAGGATTTTATCGACGTTTCCCTCATGGCTTGAAATAACTGTTGGATGTTTTTATTTCATGCAACTATAGAGTGACTATGACTATCACTATGAATATACATATATAACTGGCTAGATCGGGGTCCACCCCTGTGGCTATGCAAGGGCTAAAAGGATAACCTAGAGCAAGGTCTAGGCTGTCATGAGTTAAAAACTGGGCTACACATGTGTAGTGTCATGAGACTCTTAGCTTGCCATGAGTTAAGGAGTGGGCTACCTACGGGTAGTGCCATGTGACTCAGCCCTAGAAACTGATTCACCTGTTAGGTGAAATCATGAGAGGTATAATGGGGATCTACCATAAGGAAGGTAGTATCCAGGTCCACTGCAGGGACAGCGCAGGGGATAGGGTACACATGGATCGCGCAGTTATATTTAAAACGTAAACTTGTTTGTTAAATGATAATTGGCTGCAATACATTGTTATGAATAATTGCACGATTATTGTTTCCCCCACATACCAGCTTCGGCTGACCGATGTTTTGTTTGTCAGCGTTTTAGGTACAAGCCAAATGGACAAACAGTAAATCATCATATTGCGAAATATATGAAGTAAAATACAAGGAGAATTAGTTAGAGTAGAATACATACATGGATAGAAGTTTAGAAATCCAAAATTTTCAAAAGTTATGCAAAATTTTATTACAGCTTTTTAGTATAGATTGTTAAAATTTAATAATTGTTCTTGGTTAAGTGTCGAACCTTTGATCCGGAAGTTATGGGTGTGGCTTCGACCTCTCGGTCTCCCTTAATTGGGGGTTATCGGGAGGTGGGGTCGTAACAAGCCCCCCACTCCCCACCCCCCCCCCCCCCCAAAAAAAAGTCAAATGATGTTCACTCCTGCTACAAATCATGATAAGCTCAGGTGAGATTCATGTTGTTTAGTCTTAATGATGAATTTTAGCTTACGCTTGTTAAATTATGAGCCAACATCATCTATAGCTCTCAAAATACATCTAAATTTGGAAGTAATGCAAACAAAACAACATTCACCACCAAGAGTGCATATAACATTCTTCGAACCCACAAAGAGATCCACTGTCCGGGAAAATGGGACTTGATATGGAAGTTGAAGGTCTCTGCAAAGATCAAATTCTTTCTGTGGCTCACCGGGCACAGTGCCATCCTAACGAACAGCCGGCGTCTCAAACGCCAAATGACTAACGATGAGTCATGCCCAAGATGTGGTGGAAATGAAGAAACTACCATTCATGCCCTGCGCGATTGCCCCAAAGCTCAGGAGGTATGGAGGTTGGTTCTCAAACAACGGAAGCTGGCTGCCTTCTACTCTGCAAGAAACATCTGGCAATGGCTGAACGCCAACCTGGCCGGAGATAAAACACACGCGATCACTTTCTCAGTCTCTTGTTGGATGATTTGGAGAAGCAGAAATGTGGAAATATTTGAGAAGAAAATCCTGCCGCCAAACCATCTTTACCTCAAGATAGTAGACGAGACACAGGCCACTGTCCGAGCCTGGCAAAGTGAAGATGAATCTGATACTCTGAAGCACATGGAATACTGAAAAAGACCAGAGAGCCCCTCACTTAAACTCAACGCTGACGCCGCCTACAAGAATAAGGTTGCGAGCATTGCCGTGATTTGTAGAAACCACAATGGTTGTTGGAGGGGGGGTATTGCCCGCACCTGCAAGGCGGAAAACTCCTTAGAAGCTGAGATTATGGTCGTGGACCTAGCTATGGATTTGGCGGAGGATTTGTCGATCAACCAAGCTGCTGTGGAAACGGACTCTCTACTTGCATGTAACGCTGTGGACATGGCTCCTGAAGAAAACCCAAGGCTAGATAGATGGATCCAGAAAATCCAGAAGAAAAGGAGGCCTAGATGGACTATTAACTATGTTCACAGAGAAGCCAACACTGCAGCTGACATGTTGGCCAAACACCATCAAAAAACCAGGTATGGCTTCTGTTTTTACAGCAAACCACCCAACCCTATAGAACGGATCATAAATATCGAGTCCTGTAATGGTAGTAGTACTACCAAGTTTAATTTTCTCAATCCTAATGATGTAAGCAATGTTTCTTTTGATTTAGCTTGCACGAGGAGGGCAAGATGAATAAGATAGCCTCCTGACTTCACCAAAAAAAACAACATTCAGAGTTAGAGTAACACCTGTTGCGACAGGTATACTCATTACTCTAAGCTGTTTGGCAGGCCGAATAATAGTTAATCTGATTTCTAAGATGTCATCCAGATGTAGTTGTGTGAACCTTTAAGTAACCTGTTAATTCTGCATGACTATGGTGTTGCTAAAAAGTGATGTGTCAATTCTCACATCCTCCTTAATGAACATACAATCCTAGAAAGGGTTATTGAGGTCTTACACAGCCTTAAGACTATCCATAAACTGCAAAAAAGGGGACTGCAAGAGGACAGTGAAAGCCTGGGACTGCGACACACTGCAATGCGTGCACACGCACAAGCAAAGGGGCAGAGTTGTGGCACTGGCCGGGATGGACGATACCAAACCTAGAGTGCTGCTGATGTGCTTGTGTGATGACTTCACTGTGTACCTGTATGAGTTATCGTCCTTTGATGAGAAGGGTCGGATCTTCTCTGGAGATGAAGTGAGGCACATACAGTCAGGGCCTGAAGGATATTTTCTTCACTGGAAATGCATCTGGGGACCAGAAAGTCTGGAAGTGAATCTGAAAGACTGTACAAATTGCCATAGTACTTTGTAATTACTCTCTCGGATTTTGACACCTGTCCACTGTCATTCGGTTGTGGGGAACTTGCAATCTGCCATGTTGCTTTTGTACTCCTTTTGGAAATCCGAAAAAAGTGGAAGTCTGATGCTACTCGTCTGTTGGGAAATTGTAAGTTCCATTCATTGATTACTACATGAGGAGGGTAGGATAAATAATATTACCTCCTGGCTTAATTGATAAAAAAAATCCTTTTGAAAACTGTAAATTGGGACATTGAGTCTCTTCTGCAGCAAAATAATTTACTTAAAGTCTGTCTGATGCTATTAATCCGTTGAGAGATTGTAAGTTCTATTCATTAATTAGTGAAATTGCGTGAATTTTTGATGGCATGATGTCAGATTAAGCCCCCCCACCCGTGTCTGGAGTTAATCTCGGGTCAGATATGGCAATGCTGAGCATTGTTTGTCCATGGATATGGCCATTTCTGAGGTTCCTCAACCGCGTTACTGTAACCTTCCCTCTTGTTAGCTTCATATAGAGCAAAAGTTTTCATATTATTCTGAATCATTAATCAAATCCTTTCATATTCTACATCATGCTTTTACTTATTCGTCACATGAAAATAATTGAGACTATATAGACGTGTACATCATGCTTTTATTTGTTCTTCACATGGAAATAATTGTGACTATATAGACGTGTCGGGTTTCTATTGTAGGTGTTGTGATGGGCAGAAATAAAATTTGTTGTTTGTAATTGTGTGAAATAGTTGCAAACTATTCTGTCTGCTGATTATATTAACATAAGTGGTGACAAGCTTGATTTTACTGATTAGTTGGAACTAAGTCTGATTCACCAATTCTTTGAAACAAAAGCTCTGTTCTCAATAAAATGAATTTTACTCAAGTTTCAGTTGATCATATACACTTGTGGCTAGGTCAAACTTTTGGATGTACGTACTCTGAAACCGAAACTTTCTGTGACTTGTGGTAGCATTTTCATTACGAAACAATCATTTGAGGATTGCTTTTCTAGTTATTATAAAGATCCACGCATCCGTTTCATTTGTCCAAACTGAGTATTGGTCTTCTATTCAGACCATAAGCTATGAAGAAAATCACTTTGAAGCACTTCTGATGGTGCCCTCGTATCAATCATTTTGTTTGGTGCAACTTGTAAAACATTAGTTAATAATACTCAGTGTTTCAAAAAGCGGTATGCGTTATGCGTTCGGAGAGGTCACCTTGTAGAGTATATGCGGTATGCGGGAGAATATGCGGAAGTATATGCGGTTTTGGATTTTTTTAATTAATTATTATATATATATATATATATATATTAATCATGATTTACATATTTAATTTGTGCAATTGTGTATCTAAATAGTACAATTACAAGAATAATGGATGCAATTATGCAAATATGCAATCATCACAACTTAAATAAATACAAACATGCACTATAATCTAAATTTAAACAAACATAAATGAATGTAAATGTATAAAAGAAGAAATCAGAATATCTCTAACTAAAAATTGGGGTATAATCGGCCTTGTATGCGGCCGTACAACCGATTATGCGGCTTGGACCGCTTTTTGGACCGATTTTGATTATGCGTTTTTTTGGAGGTCCGCACCTTGTATACGACCGCATACACCGATTTTTAAAACACTGATAATACTTGATGCTCTTTTCAGATGGTCAGAAGAATATTATTCTATCCATGATTGCATCATATTTGTTTTTGTCTTTTTCTTGAAAGTGTTTCCTAATTCATTGAAAACATTATGTCAAACTGCCACTACCAATTATAGTATGGAACGAAATGTCGTGTTCTGAGAATACTGTATTCTTGATGCGGATAGCAATCATGTATGATTACTTCTTAGATGTGCTGCAGTTGAGTATACATTTCGGCCATTATGTGAAACACCAAAAATTTGGTATTTATATTGCTATTTATCACAAGGAGGTTGAATCCAAATACCACTGCAATTTTATAAACCATTAGTCTATAAAAGTTTCTAGATGATTGGTTGGTAAGTGGAAGAGAAAGCTAGAGAATATAGCTTATAATTTTGATCAAATTATAGAAACAAAGCCCTGCTAAAAATTCTTTCTGCCTCTTTTTTTTTCTATCCATATAACAGGGCAATTTGTTATCTATTGGCGCATTGCAGCACAGGAGATGTCCTCCCTGTTTCACCGTCACTTTTTATTTACTCAATGCAGTCATTTAATCCATCATAGCAATCCCAACCACTGACGCAACCTTCTGGTTTATGTTGCCATATTTTTTTATAAATTTTATCCTTTTCCTAATTATGAAACCACCACTGTCACCCCCCATCCCACAAAAAAAGAAGTCAAATGATCTTCAGTCCTGCTACAATTCATGGTAAGCTCAGGTGGCATTCATGTTGTTTAGTCTTAATGATGATTTTTAGCTTATGCTTGTCAAATTATGAGCCAACCCCATCTATAGCTTCCAAAATACATCTACATTGGTAGTGATGCAAACGAAACAACATTTAGAGTAACACCTGGTGCTATAGGTATACTCATTACTCCAAGCTGTTTGGCAGCCCGAATCATAGTTTATCTGATTTCTAAGATGTCATCCAGATGCAGTCGTGTGAACCTTTAAGTAACCTGTTAATTCTGCATGACTATGGTGTCGCTAAAAAGCGGTGTGTCAATTCTCTAGTCCTCCTTTAAAACAACATATAGTCCTAGAAAGGTCATTGAGGTCCTACACAGCCTTCAGCACTATCCATTAACTGCAAAAAAGTGAGATACTAAGGTAAATTCTTATACTTCCCCTGATTTGGATCCATTGCTATCCTCATCCCTAGGTAATCGAATCTTTAATATTTGATATGCAGACTGTTTTGAGCGAGTAATTATTCGCAGAATATTTGAATTTATGTGAATGTGATCGAGAACACTAGGAATTGTTCTACATTTACATTAGTATAAAACAATCAAGATATATTGGGTCTCCCAACCACAAGATGGAGCACATAATTTCATAAACACGACAAAGAACATTAGAGACTATAGTCCCAAAGCCCTTATATCTATAACATAATGAAAACATCATTAGACTTGGAAACCATATAATATTACTTAGTGAAGTCTGGGCTCTTTAACACCGGAATCCTTATTTTCTCTCCTCAAGGATGCTCATAAAACTTAACTTCTCATTGAAGTTTCATGTTTCTACTACAGGGGGTGTGATCAACATACCAAATGTACAAGAATCTGTCAGTGTAACATAATCTGTTGCATCTTCCATATTTTGTTCTTTAATACATTAACTGTTCTAAGGTATTACTTAATTTTCAATGACTGGATTCCTCTTTCTGGAATACTAAAGATCACAAAGTTTAGCATGGTTGTGCTGGAAGTCCCTGTTCTGGGGCAGTTCGTTTTATTTTTTACTTGAAAAACCAGCGATCCGTGACTTTGTGTTTTTGCTGTTGTATGTGGTTGCTGACTTATAATGTTCCTGAAAGACAGAACGCGGCTTTGTGTTTTTGCTATTATATGCAGTTGCTGACTTCTTTTTGACTTGAAAAACTAGATCCATGACTTTGTGTTTTTGCTGTTGTATGTGGTTGCTGATCTATAATGTTCCTGAAAGACAGAACACGATTCTCAAATGTTTATAATCTAAGGAAGCCATATTGCTGTACCAAACTTTCCCATCATTGTCATCGGTAATGTACCCTAAAATTTTATGACCAACAACAATGTATTGATTAAAGACTCGTACGTAATGAAAAACTTTGTAGAGTACTGAGAGTGAATCTTTTCATAAGACTCATCTCTACAGTCAACAAGCTCTTTTAAGTGGATACATCAGCCTCATTGACCAATCTCGTAGCATATGCATTTTCCAGAGGCGAAACATGCCATCTTTAGAAAACACTCTGCATAAACATTTAGACTACAGACTAAGCTGTTATCATTTATAAGAGATGACTATTCAAATCTAAAATCATGTAAATTTTCATTTGGTATTGTTTCTGGATTGACATTTTGACTTGGTCGAGGTTTATGTAGAAAGTAAGTGGTAGTTGAGAGCTGTCATTGCTCCTTGAATGGCTACGAGTGGCTGGTAAGTCTGATTCACTTATCTTTTGGGAAATTGTTATGTTTTTGGTTGGACCCGGAACTGTAAGTTTGATTCATATATTCGTTGGGACATTAATTCTTTTGAAAAGTCTTGCTCCTTTTAGAGAAACCTATAGTAGCTGTAACGTCGGTGAAGAAACAAAGTTCCATTTCTATTTACTAATGAGATCTCTTTTGTTATGTTGGCTATCCATGTGTTTGTACTAAGATGTCATCCAGATGCAACTGTGTGAACCTTTAAGTAACCTGTTGATTCTGCAGGACTATGGTGTTTCTAAAAAGCAGTATATCAGTTCTCACATCCTCCCTTAAAAAACATACAATCCTAGAAAGGGTTATTGAGGTCCTCATGTCCTACACAGCCTTAAGCACTATCCATAAACTGCAAAATAAAAAGTGAGATATTGAGGTTAATGCTTATACTTCCCCTGATTTGGACCCATTGTTATATTTGATATGCAAACTGTTACAAGCTAGTGATTATTTGCAGAACATTTGAATATATGTAAATGTGATGTGGAATGCTAAGAATTGTTTTACATTTACTTTAGTATAAAACAGCCTAGATTGATTGGGCCTCCCAACCAAAAAGGCTGGAACACATAATTCTACAACATTGCAAAGAACATTAGAGACTATAACTTCCAAAGCCCTTATATCTGGAACAACAATAAAAACATCGTTAGATCCTGGAAACCATGTAATATTACATAGTGAAGACTGGGCGCTTTAACATGGGAATTCTTATTTTTCTCTCCTCAACGATGCTCATAAACCTTAACTTCTCATTGAAGTTTCACTTTTCTACTATAAGGGGTGTAATTAACATGTCAAATGTACAATATCTTAACCAATGAGGCCCAGGATTTTGACTTCCATGTATTCAAGAAGCTGTCGTATTTTTACAATTAGTTGCATCATCAATATTTTTGTTCTTTAACACTAACTGTTATGAGGTATTCCTGAAGTTTAAATGACCGGATTCCTCTTTCTGGAAGACTAAAGATGCACAAAAACTAGCATGGTTGTGCGGGAAGTCCCTGTTCTGGGCCAGTTAATTCGTCTGTAAGGGTATTATTGACTTGGAAAATAGCAATCCGTGAATGTGTTATTACTATTGTAATTTTGTATGTAGTTGCTGACCCCCTAGTCACTATTAATGTTCCTGAAAGACAACATGATTCTCAAATGTGTATAACTTAAGGTGTATAACTTAAGGAAGCCATATTGCAGTACCAAATCTCCTATCATTATAGCCGACAATATACATACCAGACCAATAACATTATATTGTAATGCCTCGTACGTAATGGAAAATTTTATAAGTGCTGAGAGTTAATCTGGTTGTAAGGCTCATCTCTATAGTCAACAAGCTCTATGTAAGTGGTAGATCAGCCCCATTGACTGTATCTGGTAGCGTATGCCTTTTCCAGATATCAAACATGCCATCTTTAGAAAACGCTCTGCACATACATTTAGATTGTAGTCTGAGCTGCTATTATTTCTAAGAGAGGACTATTCAAATCAAAAATGTGAATTTTCATTTGGTAGTGTTTCTTGATTGAAACTTATGACTTGGTCGAGGTTTGTGTAGAAAATAATTGGTAGTTGGGAGTTTCGTTGCTCCCTAAATGGCTACTTATTGGTGGTTGGAGACAGAACTGTAAGTTTGATCCATTACTTCTGTGGGACATTGATTCTTTTGGAAAATCTTGCTCCTTTTAGAGAAACATGTTACTGTTGTGATCTTTGTGAAGAAACAAAGTTTCATTACTAGTGATCTCTCTTTTGTTATGTTGGCTGTCCATGTGTTTGTATTGTATAATGAATCCCATATAACTGCTGGAAGCAAGCACAGTATGTGATTATTCCTGTGAGTTTTTTTTTCTCTCACTTCAATGTCTTACCCTGCTCAACAAAGTCAAATCAATAGTGCTCAGATGCCATACATATTCTTGATAGGTATGCCATGTGATCTTATTTGTGTTGTATCTAACTTAGCCAGATCGTGTCAATGCTGGAAGTGAACATGGGGGAGGTGATCAATTGAAAGCTCTTTTTGGTTCAAGCAGAGGGTACAGAAGAAGAGGTAGGCAGTATATCCTCATGTGAGTGCAAACCAGATCATAGCCATTAATGTGCTTCTAACGTTTCTTTTTGTTAAACTAGGAATTGATTTCATTCATCCTGCTCTCCTCAAAGCAGGCCAAATCTATCAAAAAATACATATCCATGTGGGAATTAACACCAAACCCTCAATCAGAAAAGGAAAACTATCCTTCACTACTCTACTTGTATATCATAAAAAGATCTCTCATACCCAACAGTACCTACAGAAAACTCCTCTCATTAAGACCTATCCTTACACCAAAAACCAACTATATCGTCTTCCATCTATGTATGATATAGGGTAATCCTTTTCTATCTATTGCTATCAAACCCTTATATAGTAACATCAAAGCACGACAGATTGATACCCCAGAATGATCATTAATGCTTTCATAACAAGTTTCGTGTGGCAGTCCAAACTCCAAAGTAATCCAAGCTCTAAAGGCTAGGACTAGCAATCTTTTCCTATTCCTGATGATACAAGCAATTCAACCTAGAAAATTCTGACTGCTTACATATCCCACTGCAATGTTCGCCTTCATGTTGTTCATATCAGGTGGATTCCGATTGTAGAAGCCTATAAATTCATCTACTTCTAGCTTATTAAGATGATCTCATATAAAATCAAATCTAAATATTGATACACAGAGTATGGACTGTTATAGCTGATATAATGTCAGGATTAATTGCATGTTGTAATAATGGGACATAACTCTTTATTACTTTCTGCAAGCAGGGGAACATCATTTGAGTGGCTGAGAAGCCTTTTACCTTGTTGAGTTCATTTGTTTTACCATGAATATGAACACGAAGTAAACTTGTAGATGACCTTGCCATATTGATTGTACTCCTGAGTAATTTTATTATTAAAAGCTGAAAATATGGAGATTTCTAGGCTGGCAATTGGAAAATAACAAAGGCATTTTTTTACGCCTAGAAATTCCGTTTGGTGAACATTAACATCATCTTTGATATATGTCAATGTTCATTTATTCCAGTGGCTACTTCTAAGATACATTCCCTTCAATTTGGAGCCAATTATAGTGGCTATCAGATTTGCCGAAGAAGACCTTTTCTTGTCCATGGACATGTTCGCTTTTGATGTTCCTCAGAAGCTGCTTAAATCTTCCTTCTTGCTGGCCCATACAGAAGCAGAAGTTAGCATCTTACAGAAAATTATTTATCACAAATCCTATCAAATTGCTGTTTGACTACAAGTCATGCCTTCTAGATATATTGTTCTCTGTGTAGAAAAAACTGTAACTTTATAGTTGCCATTTAATCTATTTTTTTTTGTTGATATTGTGATTAGCAATTACACATCTCGATGTTTGAGAATCAGCTTGTTTATATTGAAATATTCGGTTATATTGTATGTTCATAACTTTTGTGGGTTTCATGTATCCATGAAAGTCATGGAGCTTCAACAGGCACAAAAATTTGAGTGTAAATCACATATTCAATTTAAAAAAAAATGTAATTCGTTTTTGGTCATTATTGGTTTCTATTAAGTTGTTGCATCGATGCTTGTGTTGTATGTGTTCTGATACTTCATTGATGCCTTTTAGAGGCTTGGTCTCTGCCATTTGGGCTTGGGATTTAGGAAATGGTTGGTTTCACTTGACACTTCGATTTGAATAAAAAAATGCATGTGGATTCATTGAACTTGATTTTTATTACTTGTTAGGAGACCAGTCCACTTGTTCATCGTTTTGGCATGACTTCCCACTTTTCTCGTAAATATGGCTCATATTAATACTCAACTTATATCATATTGTGTGTAAAACATGTAGGCAAGTAGGAATGCATTTCATGTCCTCCTATACTTCTGTGTATATCTATTTTGTACATTCATAGCAATTTTTTGGTATTATTAGTGTGAAATAATCATGTACTTTGCCAAGTCAACATTATCTTGCATGCCTAATTTCACCTGGAAAAAAAACCAGTACCAAAAAATTTCTATTTTCTTTTTCTTCTTTAAAATAACATGGATTACTTTTAATTTGATGGGAAGAACAATGTTTAGAGGGTTGCTTCATTAGATTGGTTGGTTGGTTGGTTGGTGGCAGCTACAGATTCTCTTATTTAAAGATATGTAGGTTATAGGTCCTGATGCTGTTCTTCACTTTAGAGCCGCATTATGACATCTGTCAATTTACTGGTGCATTTGTCAGGAGCCATGTACAATGGGTTGCCTTTTGAAACTTCACACTGCATACATCAACAATGGCATGATCCAAGTAGCACTGGGATGACTGTCGGTGATCTTGGAGAAGTTCATTCCTGGTCAGGCGAAACTGTTGGATCTTCTTCATCTACCGGATACTGGTAAAATCACATGAAACTAAAGTCGAATTTTGAATATCCTGTGGACTCAAAATCCACAAACTTGAAGAATTCTTTTCTGATCATGAAAGTTGAGACCTCTCGAAGCTTTTTTTAGCTTCTCCAGAGAGATCTTGAGTGGAATGTTCGGCTTACATGATTTGATGAGGTTACTATATTTACTGTAAATTTAGTACCCCCAGTAATAGCTTAAATTAATGTGCATTTTCATGTTTATGTGAAGCTTTTTCAGATATGAGATCATAAAGTTATTTAAAACAAATTTCTGATAGTAACTTTGTTTGTATGCTATATAATTTACATGTTTCTATAGTTTGTCCTAAACATTATGTAGATTGGCCAAATTTGTTTTCTCTACATGTCAGCAAACAATATGAGATGGAAATATGCGATATTTGGTTAGATCATCTCCTGGAATAAGTGTGCAGCCTTGTTATCCAGAAGACGCCATTAGATCATTGGTAACCCTGAAGGAGCGGCTGTACTTGGCGTCCATGGAGAATACCATCAAAGTTTGGGACGCTGTGACCCTGGAGTGCCTTTACCCCATGATGGGTCACAATTGACTCGAGCACATCCCTCCTCTGCTGCTACCGATACTTGCTGTCGGGCTTTAGGCAGGACAGTGAAGGCCTGGGATTGCAACACACTGCCAATGCGTGTACACACACAAGGAAGAGGGCAGAGTTGTGGCACTGACCGGGATGGATGACACAAAAATCCAGAGCAGTGCTTATGTGCTTGTGTGATGACTTTACTGTCTACCTGTACGAGTTCACGTCCTTTACAGAGAGTGGTTGAATCTTCTCCGGAGATGAAGTGAGGCAGATAGTGCTAGGGCCTGAAGGATATTTCTTCACAGGAAATGCATCCGGAGATCTGAAAGTCTGGAAGTGGAGCTGAACAAACTTGCTAACTTCCACAGTGTTTCGTAGTACATTTTTTTGTAATATTGACAAGAGTACTACTGTCATTGTGTTGTTGGGAAATTGTGAGTTTGTTTCATTGATTCTTCTGAACAGAGTAAATGGGGGCATTGGGTCTCTTCAGCCAATGTGATAAAATTTACTGAACTGTGATCTCACATGTTGTGGCTGTAAGACAAAAATTGCCTCCTATTATCTGCTTTTGTTATTTTTGAAGTCAAATTTCTGAATGCTTCTAGATCTAGAATCTTGGAAAGCAGGGGAGACATAGTTGAAAAAGGACCAAGAGGTGTTTACCTTCTTTAGTTTATATATTCTTACCATGAAGCATGAGCGACAGGTGACATTGTGGATGGCTTCTTTAAGGGTTCAGGACAAAAGCTCAAACAAAATGTAAACTCATTTTTTTTGTTGGTAACAAAATGCAGATTTAGGATTTAGGACTCGTTAATTAAACCAAAATATGGCTTCATATCTGAGGTCTCTCCATTTGGGGTCAATGCTAGGGTTTACGAGATATGCTAAAGAAGTTCTATATCTTGTCCATAGATATGACCACATCGGTCTGTCAGCAGCAATTGTAACCTTCCCTCTTGTTAGCTCCATATAAGAAAAGTCTTCATATTACTGAACCTTTAAACTTTAGTCTTGTAAATCTCATGCTATAAATCTTTTGGGAAATTGTAAGTTCGATATATGGATTCATTTGATTATTGTAAATTGGGACATTGAGTTTCTTCTGCACAAAATGTGAATTTCCCAAAATTCAAATCTCTGAATGCTTGTTGTTTAATTCTTACATAGAAGGTACATAAATACACCACAAATGAGTGGACCTAAATAGTGTAGATTCTGATGAATAAATATAAATCCATCACCAACGATATGCTTTAATTGTTATTGTAATCAATATCTGAAATTTTGAATGCTTCTCCAGTTACATCATAGATCTTGGCAAGGCAAGCAGGGACATCGTCGTGGAAGGGGCTAAGAGCTATATTTGTCTTGTTTATTTCATACTCCTACCCTAAAACTTCAACTACAGGTGATATTATGATTCTTTCAGGGGATATCTATCAGATTGGTGGTCCCCCTATTTGGGGTTAGTGCTAGGATCAGATATCAAAAGGTCTTTGCTGGTTGTCCATGGATATGGCCATTTTTTAAGGTTCCTCAGCAATCATTAAAACCTATCCTCTTGTTAACTTCACATAGAGGAAAAAGTTTTCATCTACTCCGAACTATTTAGCATCAAAATTTTCATATTCCTATGTCATGCCCTCTAAATCTACTTTTCTTTATGTATAATAGCTGTAACTTTATAGCAGTGTCATCCAGTCAGGTTTGTATTGATCATTTAGGTGTTGAGATGGGTAGATATAAATTTTTGTTTATTGGTCATTGTGATTTTTTTTTTGGCTAGTATCAAAAGAACTAGCTAACGGTTCCCTGGATCTTTATCTAGCTGCTGCAGACCTTCCATATCCTCCGGGCATACATTTGATTGAAAGGCTTCTCTAGGGATCTTTAGGGACCACTTAGCTAGCTTACCGAGCTAGTCTGTTGGTCTTCCTATTCACTTTGGTAACAACGGCCACATGAAAATGAGCTAGATTCAAGTTGATTCTATGCACCAAGGGGAGATACTTATGTGGGCAGCTTTTAAGATCCTTTAGGAATATGGTAGATAGTTGTGAGTTGGTGCACAATTCACATCTTCTCCACTGACTTCTCTGAGCAGCTTGAGTCCCACTGAGAAGAGCTAACAGTTAACCTTCAAGGGAATCTTAACCGGGATGCTTCAAAGCCCCCACCTTCAACCCAAACCCTGTCCTCCTTCCTGACAAAATAGCTTGTACTCTTGAGTAGGAAATTTTATATTAATATTGAATAAACTAGTGGTGAATAAATGGAATCTTGAAGTTTTGGGTGACCCCAAGGTAAAGAAAGAACGAGAATCGCCAACCTTAAAAGCATGATGTAGGACTTTGACTTTTCTAAAAGTGGAAGTGGAAGTTTGTGAAAACTTCAATAATGTTTAACCGCAAACATCAATAACTCGGTGGGGGTGATCCAAATTTGTAGAGAATTTTCGTTTAAAAACTTCTAATTAAGTTATAACTCTAAGTTACACACATTAATATAACATCCCACCACTCCTTAGCCCTCACATCCAACGAGATTCTATGACTGTAGAATGTGCAACACAATATATACAATTTACACTCCGGTCTCCAACACTCCAAATCTTAAAGTGACACTAGTCTTGAACTCACTTCTGAGTTATGTTAAGGCCATGACTGTTGTAGGAAGCCAACTTAAGGCATTTTCATTCATTAATAGTTAGCAGTAGGCCATTTCACCTGGGTCCGACATGGTCTGTATATACTTGGGGTCATTTTCACCTAATTTACCATTTCATCGCCAATATTGTCGACATTGATATAGAGAACATGGTGTTGGGCCAACTTCGTCGAGATCCACTAAATGTCGGTCTACCAATGAGACCAACTAGAAATCTATGAGACCACTTTACCAACTGTTGAAGTCAACAAACCGGCATTGAAGTTGACATAGTCGGCAATTAATCACCCAAATTCTCTGAAGTTTAGATCAATGCTTACAAGTGAAAACAAGATACACATGTAATTTATATATTATACTTCTAAAAGTGGAGAATGGAACTGGGGACTTTAAGGCAATCATTCCATCTTCTGTGTGCCTAAAGATTATAAGCATGAAAGCTCCAAACAGAGCAGGTCAAGATAAAGTGGTTCAGATGTAGAATAACCTATTTGCTACTGTCATGTAGCTTACAAATAGCTGCAAATGCTTAGAGAGAAAGATCGCAGGTGCTGGATACTGTATGGAAATGGCATCCAGAGAGAGTCCAATAGCATTTGTGGTTGCTGACGTAGGGCAAAGTCTAATAAATGAAGAGAAATATGGTAGGAATATGATAGCCAACCCGGTGCACATTAAAACAAGAAAACTTACACTATGTTTTATTTTCTTGCTGCAAAGTTAGGGGGGTATGGAGTGGAATTATGAAATGTGAGGAATGTGAGGCAAAAGGTTCATGTAGTATGGATACTACTAGTTGATGGATTACACTTGACAAGGACCTGACTCTGTAACAAGATGGGCTACCATTAGTGGAGGCCTCTTGGTTGGGGGGTTGCAAAATGACCAGCATATGCATAGTATTGTTGGCAAGAGTTGTAGGGAATGGCAATTAGGATGCATATACGTTGGAAGAAAGGAAGTCGGAAGATCGACGTGGAAATGGATGTGAAGATTGTAATAGAATTGGTGGAAGACATAATAAAAAGCACCTCAAGAGCACGTAATTATTACGAAAAAGGATGAAGACGCTGCAGAAAAGAGAGGTACAGGACTCAAACACAAGTTCAGAGAAGGAAATCCAGATCCTTATCAGATTGCCCAGATAGCTTTGGACATGCTGGTTAAGATTATGGAGTTGGATAGCTCTCTCATCATTATCATCATCATCATCATCAACTAAGCCTCAATCCCAACCATGTTGGGGTCGGCTACATGAATCCTTCTTTTCCAATCAGCTCTGTTGGATAACTCTCTAACTGAGACTATTGCAACTTAGTTTCAGATTTGAAAGGTTTGAACGTAATAGTAGCAATTGAAAAGGAGCTTGTAATAAAGACTGCTTGGAAACATTGCTAGAAGGACGAAATTAAGATGTTCTATTTTGGGTAAATTAAAAATTCAAGAAATAAATGAAGCCTCCCAGACCCATTGAGGAATGCTTTTATGCGCTCTACTTGTCCTTTTTTTTCAGAACATTCTTCTCGATCTTTTTATTTCATCTATGTAGAAGCATATGGATGAGCTGCCAGTACTTGTTTGAAGTCAGCCAAAAGTGACAGTAGCACGTGATATATACCTTGGTAAGTTGGAATCAACTTTCATAGTTTGGCTCGAATCCTAGACCCACTTGAAAGAGTGAGTGGTGGCAGTAAGGGACAAAGAAGCATGCATTTTAAGAGAGGAATGATGAGATGATATTGTGACCTGACTATAATAGAAGAGGGTTGAATAAGCTAGGAGAGACAATAAAAGCAAAAGTCATCCATGAAAGAGGGAAAATGGGTTACAAAAGGTAAATTTGTATTTTCTTTTATCAGTATCCTTTTTCTTTGGGATCTATGTATCAAATGTCAAAACTCTATACAATGAAGTATCCCCAAAAAATAGGAGCAGGATTAAATCTTGAAGAAATAGAAAGGGGAAATGAATCGATGAAAGGCTTACGTGGAGTGAGGGGAAAAGCAGCGAGGACCAGAATTTATAGCATTCATGTAAACTCACCACCTTCCACCAATTAATATTAAGTTTGATGCTGAAAGGGGCATCGGAACCCTCACATTGTAACAGAACTAATTCAGCCATCATACAGACCTTATATGATGTTAATTCTATGCAGTTAAATTCAGCTCTAAATAAGCAGCGCTCTAGTGCACTAAAAGTCAGAATCGGAAGTGCTGTGTCATTATGCATGAAGAAGAAGTCGCCTTGGAAATCAGATTGCCATATTCAAAACTTCACATAACTACATCTGGATGAAATCTCAGATATTAGATAATATCTCTCAGCCTGCTAAACAGATTGATTGTATTTAGCAACAACATCTGCAGTAATGTGGGGTCCGTTTAGTCAGAACATCATTCCTTTGCAAGCATGTGTTTAATTCTGGCATACTATTATATAGTATCGCACACAACTTCGTCGAAGTTGGGTGAAGTTTCGCTGAACTTTTAAAATTCGACCATAGGCGAAGTTGAATACCAAATACTTTGGCCTTGTCCAAACTTCAGGGCGAAGTTTCACTGATGTCAGCAAAGTTGACTTTTTGTGTATTTTCGTCTCAACTTTTCCAAAGTTGTCGAAGTTTCCTCAAAGTTGGCAAAGTTGGGGCAAAGTTGAGACAGCCCAGGACATTAATCCTAACTAGTGCCCTAATGGCCATATAAGGCATAAGTGACGCCTCCAACCCTCTTCACAACTTCTAATATCAACTCCTATGTTTGTTGTTGCCACTCTTTCGTAGAGAGGGTGTTGTAACTACTATTGTAAATTGTATATAATACATATGATGAACTGTTTGTATATGTGTATTGTACATTTGACCCTTGCAAACAACAAATTGTATTGCCAACTTAACTAGGGCTAGAGAGTCGCAAATTGTGTTTGCGTTAAATTAACATATATAAGATAGAGGTATAATATAATTAGATGTTTTCAATCAAAGTTTCCTTCAAATGCACATCATTTTCTTCAAAAAAGGGCATCAAAGTTAGTGAAGTTTGTGTCTACATTCCCTCGAAGTTTCCACAGACTTCCACTTCCACACTTGGCGAAATCAACACGAGGTCGAAGTCCAGCACAATGGTAAAGAGAAAACCATTTCAAACATAGATGTATGTAAGAGATGCAACTAATGCTAAACTCATCATATCCAACCCCTCTTAAAAGGTATTCTCCAAGAGCTTCAGAATGTAAACTACGAATCATGATATAGATAAACAACATAACTGTTAACAGAAGGGCTGCACACTTATAGCAGGAGAAGATATAACTGAATATCTTATATTTCCATCTCATATTATTCGCTGACATATAGAGAAAACAAATCAATCTAATCAATTGGATTGGCATAATATCTTGAACTATCCATGAAAACATGTAAATTAAATAACATACGAAACAAAGATACTATAAAAAATAGTGTTAAAAAAGTTTATGATTTTGTATCTGGAAAAACTTCATATAAACATGAAAAGGCGTATTAAGTTAAGCTCTTACTGAGGGTACGGAATTTACAGAAGAAAAAAAGTAATATAGTCAAATCATGTATGCTTTACTGCCTAGTATAGCTGCTATATAGAGATTAACAATCAATTTCGTGACACCAGTACCTGTGAGTTGATGCAGAACATTCCACTTGAGATCGGCTGGAGAAGCTCAGAAAAAAAGCCCAGGCCCAAATGGCATGGACCAAGCCTCTCAAGGCACCGATGAAGTATTACAATGCATTCTATACGAACGTCGGTACAGAAACTTGATAGCAATTAACAACGACCAAATTGTATATACTTTTTTTTTTACCAATTGCATAGTGATTCTCGATAAAAAAATCATACTTGTTGAAACTCCATAACTTTTATGAATACATGAAACCCAATAAAGTTATGAACATAGAATTTAACAGAACTTTTCGATATAAACAATCTTATTCTCAAACATCGAGATGTATAATTGCTAATCACAAAATCAACAAACAAAAATAGATTAAATGGCAACACATCGCAACTATAAAGTTACAGACTTATTTCTACACAAAGAAAAGTAGATATAGAAAGCACGGCTAGTAGTCAAACAACAATATCATAGTATTCATGATAAATGATCTAGTGTGAGATGAGAATTCTGCTTTTATGTGGAACCAGTAAGAAGGAAGATTAAAGCAGCTGCTGAGGAACATCAAAAGTGGACATATCCATGGACAGAAAAGGTGTTCTTCGGGAATCTGATAGCCACTATATTTGGCTCCAAATTGAAGAAATGTATCTCAGAAGCAGTCACTGGAAATGAATGAGCATATCAACATAGATCAAAGGTGATGTTAACGTTCATTAAACACAATTTCTAGGCGTCCTAAAATGCCTTTATTATGGACGAAAGCAAGGATTTTCCTGTCCTAGAAATCTACATATTTTCAGCTTTTAATGATGACTTTACTCAGGAGTAGAGTCAATATTGCAAGGTCATCCACAAGATCACTTTTGAGTTCAGATCAATGGTAAAAACAGATGAACTAAACAAGGTAAAAGGCTTGTCTGCCACTCAATTGATGTTTCCCTGCTTCTAGAAAGTGATAAAGACAAGCAACTCATTATTGTAAATTTGCAATTTCTCCTGACAGAAATTCTGTCATATCAGTTCCTACTCAGCATAACACAATTTCGATTTGATTTGACGTGAGATTAGCTAAATAACTAGCAGTAGATGAACATGTTAGCAGCACATTAATGAGTATGATCTGATTTGTGGTAATTCACCTGAGAATATACTGGCTACCTGTTCTTTCGTACCAAAACAGCTCTCAATTGATCACCTTGTCCATGTTCATTTCCATCATTAGCATGATCTACATAAACAAAATACAACACAGATTAGATCAGGTGACATGCCAAGCAAGGATAAATATGGCATCTGAATGCCATTGTTTTGACTTTGTGGAGCAGGGCAAGACATTGAAGTGACAAAGAGAAAAAAAAGTCTCACAGGATAAGAATCGCATTCTGTGCTTGCTTCCAACAATTATAAGGGGTTTATTATACAGTGCAAACACATGGATAGCCAACATAACAAAAGAGAGCTCATTTTTAAATAGAAATGAAACTTTGTTTCTTCACCAAGGTTACAACTGTTATAGGCTTCTATAAAAGGATCAATATTATTCAAAAGAATAAATGAGCCAAAGAATTCATGGATCAAACTTACAATTCCGGATTCAACCAAAAACTTAACAATGTCCCAACAGATAAATGAATCACACTTACTAGCCACTCATAAGTAACCATTCAAGGAGCAATGACAGCTTCCAACTACCATTTAATTTCTACATAAACCTTGACCAAGTCAAAATTTCAATCCAGAAACGCTACCAAATGTATTTACATGATTTTTGATCTGAATGGTCTTTTCAAATAAATAATAGTAGTTCAGTCTACAGTCTAAATGTTTGTGCAGAGTGTTTTCTAAAGATGGCATGTTTCATCTCTGAAAAAAGCATACTATACGTGATCGGTCAATGGGGCTGATGAATCTTATGAAAAGATTCACTCTCAGCACTCTACAAAGTTTTTCGTTTCATACGAGGCATTCATCAATACATTGTTGTTGTTCATAAAATTTTAGTGTACATTATCGATGACAATGATGGGAGAGTTTGGTACAGCAATATGGCTTCCTTAGATTATAAACTTTTAATAATCTCATTCTATCTTTCAGAAACATTATAAGTGAATAGGGGGGTCAGCAACCACATACAAAATTACAACAGTAAAAACACAAAGTCACGGATTGCTAATTTTCCAAGTCAATATACCCCTACAGAAAAAAGAGCTGCCCCAGAACAGGGGTTTCCAGCGCAACAATGCTAAACAGTGTGCATCTTTAGTCTTCCAGAAAGAGGAATCCAGTCATTGAAAATTAAGGAAAATATCAGAACACTTAATGTATTAAACAAAAATATGGAAGATGCAACAGATTGTGTTACACCGACAGCTTCTTGGATACGTTAAAGTCACAAGTCTGAGCCCCACTGGTTACCATATTGTACATTTGGCATGTTGATCACACCCCATACAGTAGAAACATGAAACTTTAATGAGAAGCTTAGTTTTATGAGCATCCTTGAGGAGAGAAAATAAGGAGTCCGGTGTAAAAGAGTCAGTCTTCACTATGTTATTATATGGTTTCCAAGATCTAATGATGTTTTTACTGCAGTTCCAGATATAAGGGCTTTGGGAACTACAGTGCCTAATGCGCTTGCCGTGTTGTAGAATTATGTGCTCCAGTCTTTGTGGTTGGGAGGCCCAATCTATCTAGACTGTTTTATACTATTGTAAATGCAGAGCAATTCCTAGCGTTCCACATCACATTTACATAAATTCAAATATTCTGCAAACAATCACTAGCTCGTAACAGTCTGCATATCAAATATTAGAGATTTGATTACCTAGGGATGAGGATAATAATGGGTCCAAATCAGGGAAAGTATAAATATTTACCTTAATATTTCACTTTTTTCGCAATTTATGGATAGTGCTGGAGGCTGCGTAGGACCTCAATAACCCTTTTTAGGATTGCATGTTTATAAAGGGAGGATGTGAGAATTGACACACCACTTTTTAGCAACACCAGTCATGCAGAATTAACAGATTACTTAAAGGTTCACACAACTGCATCTGGATGATATTTTAGAAATCAGATAACCTGTTATTCAGCCTGCCAAACAGCTTAGAGCACTTAGTTTGCATTACTTCTAAATGTAGATGTATTTTGAGAGCTATAAATGATGTTGGCTCATAATTTGACAAGCATAAGCTAAAAATCATCATTAAGACTAAACAACATGAATCTCACTTGAGCTTACCATGTTTTGTAGCAGGATTGAAGATCGTTTGACTTCTTTTTCTTTTCTTTTCTTTTCTTTTTGGAAAAGGATATGGCAACATAAACCAGTAGCTGGCCGCAATGGTTAGGATTCTCTATATGATGGAATAGATGACTGCATTGAGTAAAAAAAGTGACGGGAAACAGGAAGGACATTTTATGTGCTGCAATGCACCGATAGAGAACAAATCGCCATGTCACACGGATGGAAAAAAGTGAGCCAGAAAGATTTTTTTAGCAGGGCTCTTGTTTCTATAATTTGGTCAAGATTATAAACTTTATTCTCTTGTTTTCTCTTCCACTTACGAACCAATCATCTAAAAACTTTTATAGACTAGTGCTTATAAGATTACAATGGTATTTGAATTTAACCACCTTGTGATAAATAGCACTATAAATACCAGATTATTGGTGTATCACATGACGGCCAAAATGTATGTTCAACTGTAGCATACCTGAGAATCAACTATACATGATAGCTATCCATGTCAAGAATACAGTATTCACAGAACACGATATTTTGTATCATGCTATGACTGGTAGTGGCGGTTTGACGTATTTTGAATAATTGGGAAACAGTTTGAACTAAAAGAATAAAACAAATATGATGCATATCATGGATAGGATAAGATTCTTCAGATTATCTCAAAAGAGCATTGTGTGTTATAAACGAATGGCTTACAAGTGCAGCAAACTAAGTGATTAATACGAGGGCACCATCAGAAAGTGCTTTAAAGTGAGTTTTATAGCTTGTGTCTGAACAGAACACCAATGCTTATTTTGGACAAAAGAACCGAATGTGTGGATCTTTATAATAACTAGAAAACCAATCCTCAGCATGATTATTCGGTGATGAAGATGCTACTGCAAACCACAGGAAATTTCAGTTGCAGAGTACATAAAACCAAAAGTTTGACCTAGCCACAAGTATATATGGTCAATAGAACTTAGAGTCAAATTCACTTTATTAAGAATAGAGCTGTTGTTTCAAAGAATCAGCGAATCTGACTTATTTCCAACAAATCAGTAAAATCAAACTCGTAACCACTTATGTTAATATATAATCAGCAAACAACGAATAATCTTTCTCTACACAGTTACAGTTATTTCACGTAAGAACAAGTAGATCTAGAAATCATGATGTAGGGATAAGAAAGGATTTGATGAGTTATGATCCCGAGTAAGATGAAAACTTTTGCTCTATATGAAGCTAACAAGAGGGAAGATTAGGGTGAATGTAGAGGAACCAGTGTTTCAAAAAGCGGTAAGTGTTATGCGTTCGGAGAGGTCACCTTGTAGAGTATATGCGGTATGCGGAAGTATATGCGGAAGTATATGCAGTTTTGGATTTTTTTAATTAATTATTATATATATATATATATTAATCATGATTTAAATATTTAATTTGTGCAATTGTGTATCTAAATAGTACAATTACAAGAATAACGGATGCAATTATGCAAATATGCAATCATCACAACTTAAATAAATACAAACATGCACTATAATCTAAATTTAAACAAACATAAATGAATGTAAATGTATAAAAGAAGAAATCAGAATATCTCTAACTAAAAATCGGGGTATAATCGGCCTTGTATGCGGCCGTACAACCGATTATGCGGCTTGGACCGCTTTTTGGACCGATTTTGATTATGCATTTTTTTGGAGGTCCGCACCTTGTATACGGCCGCTTATGCGGCCGCATACAGCGATTTTTAAAACACTGAGAGGAACCTTAAAACTTGGTCATATCCATAGATAATCAAAGGTTGGATTAACCGGAATCTGGGTGACCCCAGTTCTCACAGTTGTTCCATCAAAGAATTCACAATATCACCTGTATTTCCAGTTTTATGGTAAACACTTGGCCCCTTCGACTATGCTCTTTGCATGCCAGGATTTATGAAGTCGCTAAAAAATCATTCAGAGATTGACTACAACTATTACAAAAAGCAAACCGTTGGTGGTGAATTTATGCTACTTCACCACAGGAACCAAACAAGCATTTAGAGATTTTTGACAAATTTCAATAAAAAATATATTTTGCAGCCAAAGAGACTTATAGACACACTGTGTTATTTACTTATTCTGCCTTGTTATTTTCTATTGTATTAGTCCCATATTGCTCACTTGTGTATATGTCTCAACTCTCTGTAGCTATATAAGAGAGTACCCTGTACACCTTTTCACTCACTGAATAACCAATTCCCTTCCACTCTATATGGTATCAAGAGCAGGTTTCTTTTTTTTCCACCCACCCATGACGTAAGCCCTTCCCCCCTCCCACCCCCCTCCCACCCCACCCGCCGCCGCCTCTCTCCCCCCTTTCCCCAACCCGCCGCGTCGCTGCCCCCAAGGAATAAGGTTTCGGCGAAATCACCGAAATTTCGCTCCAAAATACCGATTTCGGTAGCATCTGGTACCGAAACATGCGACCATACCGATTTCGATCGAAACTCCAACAAGATTGCATTTATCGAAATTTCGATAAAAATTTCGACGGTTTCGATGAATTTCGCCAATTTCGAGATTTTTTGTACACAAATTGAAAATTTTCGATGGAAATTTCGATGGAAGTTTCGATAATTGCAATCCTTTGTGTTATTGTTGTTTTTTGAATAGGACTATAGGGGGATTGGGGTTATTTCACCATTTATTACTCATGCATAGCATATACCTATAATATATCATAATTACATTGCATTCCCTAATATTTGCTACTCAAATTATCAAATACTAATATGATGCATGCTTTATGCTATATTTTATTTTCTTCAATGCGGACGACATGTATCCTAGTGGTGGTTAATAGACAATGAGGGTCCTAGGAAGCCAAATACACAATAAATAATGATTTTACTTGGAAACATTGCATTAATGTTCTTAGGGCCAATGAAATGGTTGAATGTCGAGTCAATATCAACAGCAAACTATCAACCCAAGTAAAATGTGTGGGGGATGCCCTACATATCGAATATGTGATGTTAGAGCACAAATAAGTACATGCATGTATATGGCTCATAATTGCAAAATTACATAACTTAATTCCTACATTTTGTCATCGAAATCCTTCATCGAAATCCTCAATAAAAAGGACAGTTCCCTTACCTCCCCACATGAAGGACCCCTCCCTAACCTACCCCCACATAAAATTTTATTGCATAAAACGATGCATTTAGGTGTAGAGGTCATGCCTGTAAAATTTCATAAATTAATTCGTTCATTTTGGCGTCGAAACGGGCACAATTGCATTTATCGAAATTTTTGTCGAAATTTCCATAAATTTCGGTTTCCATGCTGTCGAAACGGTATCGAAATCGGATACCTTATTCCTTGGCTGCCCCCCCCCTCCCGCCGCCCGACCACCCCCCCTCTCCTGCCCGCCGCCACCTCCACCACCGCAGCCACCTCCACCACCGCAGCCCCCGCCCGCCGCCTCCTCCACCCGGGCCGCCCGTCACCACCACCCAGCCACCCCGCCGCCTCCTCCACCCAGCCACCCCGCCGCCGCCTCCCCTTCTCACCGCCTAGCCTCCCTTCATCCCTCCACCCTCCTAACATCTTCTCTTTCGGCCACTCCTCTATTCACATCTGCTCCAGCGGCAATTGGTTTTTACATTTATTCTCCGTCTACGTCCGGGTGCTCCTCGGATCTACGTTCGGACATCCGCTGGCCGGCTAAGTTGAGAGTCTTTCCGTCTCACCGTCCTCTCTGCCTGCGCCCATGACGGAACGTTGAGTTTCCTCATGACGGCGTAGGTTTCTCTATGCATATTTTGCCCCATACGGGTTTTCTGATCTGACACGTCAGATCCCTACTGCTGTTATCTGCCCTCTGTGGGTCTCTACTCTGATCTGCTTCTGCGCCGACTACTGCTTCTGCCATGGCTTTACCTGAGCCTCCCCGATCTCTGTGTCACCACGGTGAAACTCGACGGTGGCTCCAACTACCATCTCTGGTCGGCGTCCTTTGTGCTATATGTCAAAGCACAAGGTCGGTATCACCATCTTACGGCTGAGCCTCCTGCTGCTCTGATTGCTGATTTGGATGACAAAACCAGACAAAGCTATGTGCAATGGTCCGAGGATGATTCCGGCGTCATGTCTTGGATCATCAACAGTACCGAGCCTCGGATTAGCCAATCTCTTCTCTGCCTTCATGATGCTAAGGCTATGTGGGATCAATTGTCCCATGTCTATTCCCATCAGGAGAATCTAAAGCGCGTTTTTGAAATTTTCAAAACCTTGGCGAAAAAGGATTTCTCCACTGACACTTCCATTGACGACTTCTACAATCAATGATCGGCTCTGTGGAATGAGTTTGAACTCTACCACCCTTTGACGGCGGACATCAAAATTGCTCAAAAGCAACGCAACGAACTGCAACTGGTGCAATTCTTGGTTGCACTTCATGCCTCCTTTTTTGGTGTGGTTCACCAGATCCTGTCAAGTGACCCGCTGCCCACTCTTCGGGATGTTCTCAAACGAGTCCAACGCCTGCCGTCCATGACTCCTACTCCTGTTGTTGAGCATCCTGCACTTATTGCTCACTCTGCTGATTCTGGTCGCGGTCGTGGCCGTGGCGGCCGCCCTCCTCCCTCGAGAGGTCGCGGCTCATCTACCCCTGGACGTGGTGCTACTCCCGGCCCACGCTACTGTAACTGGTGTGGTCGGGACAATCATACTGAAGATCGCTGCTAGATTAAGCACGGCAAGCCAGCTTGGGCTAACCAGGCTGCTACAGAAACTGTTGTGGACTCTATTGCTGACACACCTACTGCTCCAGCTAACACAAAATGGTTACATTCGGAGTTCGAGAAGTGTTCCAGGAACGTCTCGCACAGATGCCATCCTCGTCTACTTCAGGACCCTCTGCCATGCTTGCCTCTCCATCATCTGGTAACAAACAGTGGTGCATTGACTCAGGTGCATCCACTCATATGGCTGGTGATCTTCATCTTTTTTCGAGTCTCAATAAAACTGCTCCTATATCATCTGTTACTGTTGCGAATGGATCCAAAACTGTTGTTCATGACACTGGCACGGTCCCGCTTTCACCAAAATTACACTTGAATTCTGTTTTATATATTCCAAAGTTTCCTGTTAATTTATTGTCCGTCAGTAAGATGATTAAACAACTCAAGTGCTCTATTAAATTTGATCCTTCTGGCTGTATTTTGAAGGATCTCCGCACGAAGACAAGGATTGGTTCGGGTCGTGAAGGACCAGATGGGTTGTATTATTTGGATGGACCTCCTACTACTGCGGCTATGCTATCTACTTCAGTGAAAGGATTACAATGGAACTTTCGACTGGGCCATCCATCTGCTGCAAAATTAAAGCATTTATTTCCTGCTTTATCTGAGAACAATTTTTCATGTGAAACTTGTGTTTTGGGCAAACAAACTCGGTCTGTTTTTCCTGCTAAGAAAGTTATTGCTTCTAAAGAAATTTTTGACTTGGTTCATGCTGATATTTGGGGGCCATGCTCTGTATCCAGTCACTCCGGTGTGAAATATTTTATGACCTTTATTGATGATTATTCTCGCACCACATGGTTGTTTTTACTTAAAGGTCGGGATATTGTGTTAGAAACTATTCACACCTTCTTTGCTGAAATTCACACGCAATTTAATCGGCCTATCAAAATTTTTCGTACTGATAATGCACTAGAGTTCATGCAACAATTTGTTACATCTTTTTGTGTTGCCCGAGGAACCATACATCAGACCATTTGCCCTTACACCCCTCAACAAAATGGCGTCGCTGAACGGAAAAATCGTCATCTTCTTGAGGTTGCTCGCACCCTTCTCATACACTACAAAGTACCCCATCACTTCTGGCCTGAAGCTGTCTCTACGGCATGCTATCTTATCAATCGCATGCCTTCTTCTGTTTTGACAAATCAGGTCCCGTACGCCACTTTGTTTCCTGATAAACCCTTATTTTCTCTGCCTCCTCGCATTTTTGGCAGTACTTGTTTTGTGAAAAATCTTCGTCCTGGTCTCACCAAACTTGATGCTCGCTCTGTCAAATGTGTGTTTTTGGGATATTCCCGTACTCAGAAAGGCTACTGTTGTTTTGATCCTATTAAAAAATAGTGGTTTGTTAGTGCGGATGTGACCTTTTTTGAGCATATGCCTTATTATTCTACTGCTGGTGAAAAATTATTGGCTGATATTATGGCTACAACACCGTTACCACTAGTTGTTGAGGAATTACCAGCGCCTGATGTGCCTCAAGAACGCCCATTCCAAGTCTATCGGCGCCGGTCAAAGAACATCAGTGCTTTCGAAGCCCCAGCCGAACCAAATCCTGCGTCTGCAGTTGATCCACCATCCACTGAGGTATTTTCTGACCTGGATCTTCCTATCAGTTTAAGGAAGGGTGTTCGCTCATGTACTCAGCATCCTATCAGTAATTTCTGTTCTTTTGACAATCTCTGTGATAGCTTTGCTTGTTTCACTTCTGTTTTGTCTGCTGTGGATATTCCTAAATCAGCCGAAAAGGCACTTCGCCATCATGCCTGGAAACATGCTATGGAGCAGGAAATGCATGCACTTTGTGATCAACAGACATGGGATCTGGTTGATCGTCCCTCTTCCTGCCGCATTGTTGGATGCCGCTGGATTTTTACTATTAAATATCAACCGGATGGTACCATTGAACGCCTGAAAGCCCGATTAGTTGCAAAAGGGTATACTCAAACATATGGAGTTGATTATTTTGAAACCTTTTCTCCAGTTGCACGCTTAAATTTTATCTGTATTCTGATATCTATTGCTATGAATAAAGATTGGCCTTTGTTTCAACTTGATGTCAAAAACGCTTTTCTATATGGAGATCTACAGGAGGAGGTCTACATGGAGCAACCTCCGGGATTTGTTGCTCAGGGGGAGTCTGCTTCTAAAATCTGTAAACTAAGAAAGACTATCTATGGTCTGAAACAAAGCCCACGTGCTTGGTTTGACAAACTCAGTCAGATCTTAATTACCTTTGGCTTTCGGCGTTCACAATCTGATCATTCTGTATTTATCCGTAAAACTGCAGCAGGGCTTGTCATCCTTATTGTGTATGTTGATGATATTGTCTTATCTGGCAGTGACAGTGCAGGGATACAGGCAACCAAAAAGTATTTGGCACAACACTTCATCACCAAAGACCTAGGGAAACTACGATATTTTCTAGGTATTGAAGTTGCGAGATCTTCTGCAGGACTATGCCTGTCACAGAGAAAATATGTCCTTGATCTGTTGCAGGAGACAGGCATGCTAGGTTGCAAGCCAGCCAACACTCCTCTGGATCCCAATATGGATTGGGATAATGATACTCCTCCTCCTTATGCTGATCGTCACCAGTTCAGAAGACTAGTTGGCAAGCTTATCTATTTGACTGTCACTAGAGTTGACTTAACATCTGTTGTAGGATTCATAAGCCGATATCTTGATAAACCCCGACAATGCCACTGGGATGCTATTTGTCACATCTTACGATATCTCAAAAGCTCTCCAGGGAAAGGGCTTCTATACAAAAAGCATGGCCATTGCAATTTATCTGGATTTTCTAATTCTGACTATGCAGGAAGTCGATCTGACAGGAAATCTACATCTGGATATTGCACTTTTGTGGGAGGAAATTTGGTTACTTGGCGCAGCAAAAAGCAGACAGTTGTTGCCCGGTCGAGTGCAGAGGCAGAATATAGAGCCATGGCTCATACTGCATGCGAGCTCATGTGGGTCCGTGGTCTTCTGAACGAGTTTGATATCACATCTTCTAGCCCCATTCCTATGTTCTGCGACAATAAGGCGTCCATTTTCATTGCGAGCAACCCCACCTTCCATGAAAGAACAAAGCACATTGAAGTTGACTGCCATTTCGTTCGGGAGAAAGTCCTATCTGGACACATCTGCACTCCATATCTCAGCACTGAGAAGCAACTTGCAGACATCTTCACCAAAGTTCTACCTAAAGCTCGCTTCCAGACCCTCATTGACAAGTTGGGCTTATTCGACATCTACGCTCCAGCTTGAGGGGGAGTATAGACATACTGTGTTATTTACTTATTCTGCCTTGTTATTTTCTATTGTATCAGTCCCATATTGCTCACTTGTGTATATGTCTCAACTCTCTGTAGCTATATAAGAGAGTACCCTGTACACCTTTTCATTCACTGAATAAGCAATTCCCTTCCACTCTATAAGACTCAATGTCCCAATTTGCAGTTCTCAAAGGAATCTTTCTTTTGATTAAGCCAGGAGGCAATATTATTTATCCTACCCTCATGTAGTAATCAATTAATAGAACTTACACTTTCAGTAAACTATTTTGTTGCAGAAGAGACTCAATGTCCCAATTTACAGTTTCCTAAGAAATCTTTATTTTTAATTAAGCCAGGAGGTAATATTATATATCCTACCCTCCTCATGTAGTAATCAAAGAATTGAACTTACAATTTCCCAACAGATTAATTTGACAAGCGTAAGATAAAAATCATCATTAAGAGTAAACGACAAGAATCTCACCTGAGCTTACCATGTTTTGTAGCAGGAGTGAAGATTGTTTGACTCTTTTTTTTTTTTTTTTGTGTGTGTGTGTGGGGGGGGGGGGGGGGGGGGGTCATAAAATAGCAAAAGGATAAAATAGGAACAAAAATTATGGCAACATAAACCAATAGGTGGCCTCAATGGTTGGAATTGCTATGATGGAATAAATGACTGCATTGAGTAAAAAAAGTGATGGTGAAACAGGGAGGACATTTTCTGTCCTGCAATGCGCCAATAGAGAACAAATTGCCTTGTCACAAGGATGGGAAATATAGAGCCAGAAAGAACTTTTAGCAGGACTTTTGTTTCTATAATGTGATCAAGATTATAAGCCTTATTCTCTTGTTTTCTCTTCCACTTACCAACCAATCATCTAGAAACTTTTATAAACTAATAATATGTAAGATTACAGTGGTATTTGGATTCGGCCTCCTTATGATAAATAGCAATATAAATACCATTTTAGTGGTGTTTCACATGATGGCCGAAATGTATGTTCAGCTGCAACATATCTGAGAATTAATTATACATGATAGCTATCCACGTGAAGAATACAGTATTCTTAGAACACGGCATTTTGTATCATGCTGTGATTGGTAGTGGCAGTTTGACATGATGCTTTTAAGGAATTAGGAGAGTTTTAACTAAAAGAAGAAAACACATATGATGCATATCATGGATATAATAAGATTCTTCTGACTATCTCAAAAGAACATTGCGTGTTATAAACTAATGGTCACAAGTGCAGCAAACTAAGAGACTAATACGAGGGCACCATCAGAAAGTGCTTTAAAGTGAGTTTTCTTTATAGCTTGTGTCTAAATCGAAGACCAATGCTTATTTTAGACAAAAGAACCGAATGTGTGATATTTATAATAACTAGAAAACCAATCCTCAGCATGATTGTTTGGTAATGAAGATGCTACTGCAAACCACAGGAAATTTCAGTTGCAGAGTACATAAAACCAAAAGTTTGACCTAGCCACAAGTATATATGGTCAACTGAAAGTGGAATAAATTCACTTTATTAAGAACAGAGCTGTTGTTTCAAGGAATTGGTGAATCTGACTTATTTCCAACGAATCTGTAAAATCAAACTCGTGACCATTTATGTGAATGTAATCAGCAAACAATGAATAATTTGCAATTATTTCACTCAACAATTAATAATGACCAACAAACAGCAAAATTGTTTCTTCCCATCACAGAACCTACAATAGAAACCCGACACAGCTATACAGTTACAAATATTTCACATAAAGAACAAGTAGATCTAGAAATCATGTAGCGAAATGAAAGGATTTGATGATTAATGATCCCGAGTAAGATGAAAACTTTTGCTCTACGAAGCTAACAAGAGGGAAGATTAGGGTGACTATAGTGGAACCTAAAAACTTGGCCATATCCATAGATAATCAAAGGCTGGATTAACCCGAATCTAGGTGACCCCAGTTCTGACAGTTGTTCCATCAAAGAGTTCACAATATCACCTGTGTTTCCAGTTTGATGGTAAACTCTTGGCCCCTTCGACTATGCTTTCCCTGCATATCAAGATTTATGAAGTCGCTGGAAAAGCATTCAGATATTGACTACAGCTATTACAAAAAGCAGACCGTTGGTGGTGGATTTATGCTACTTCACCACAAGAACCAAACAACCATTCAGAGATTTTTGACAAATTTTAGTAAAAATTATATTTTGTAGCAGAAGAAACTCATTGTCCCAATTTAGACTTTTCAAATGATTCTTTCGTTTAATTAAGTCAGGAGGTAATATTATTTATCCTACCCTCCTCATGTAGTAATCAATGAATAGAACTTACACTTTCAGTATATTTGGTTGGAGAAGAGATTCAATGTCCCAATTTACAGTTTTCAGAGGATTCTTTTTTTAACTAAGCCAGGAGGTAATATTATATATCCTACCCTCCTCATCTAGGATATGTAATAAGTTTGTAAGGTATCCAATAATTAGTCTATTGTTTACTGCTTAGCTATGTAAACATGTGATGCAAATTTTTTTGTGTCATGTATGTAGGGTGTTTTATCCATGTCAAGTCTATTATTTACTATATTATGGCTATAATTATAGTCTTATAGCTATCTTATAAACTATTTGGGTGTTTTGTATTGTTGGGTAGAGTGTTTACATATATATAAAAGTTCAAAAGAGTATAATATTTATATACATATATGTGTAATTTGTATAGAATTATATAGGAAACTAAAACCCATTTATTCAAAAATCGCCCGCTTACCGCTTAACCAGTTACAAGGTGTTGTCTGCACGCTTAGCGGTTAACATTTTTTAAAACACTGTTTACTGGTTTTGTTATGTTACATTATTTGTGGTGATATGGGTTTTAGATTTGTCTTGTCTATTAGCCTTTCTCTTTTATCCCATATTGCTTATCCCTGCTTTATGTTTTACTCTCTTATCCTATAAAAGAGAGAGCATTGTAATTGTTTTAGATATCGACTAAACTTTTTTTCATTGTATAACCTCAGAACAGTTAATGTGTTAAAGAATAAAATTAATGGAAGATGCAACGATTGTGTTATAACTTATACTGAGCTTCTTGGATATATGGAAGTAAGGATCTTGGACCTCACTGGTTAAATATTGTACATTTGACATGTTGCAACCCCTATAGCAGAAACATGAAAATTCAATGAGAAGCTAAGTTTTATGAGCATCCTTGAGGAGAGAAAACAAGGATACCGGTGTTCAAGTGCCCGGTCTTCAATATGTACTATTATATGGTTTCCTGGATCTTATGTTTTTATTGTTGTTCCAGATACAAGGGCTTTCAGAACTATACTCTCTAATGTGCTTTGCCATATTGTAAAAATTATGCGCTCCAGCCTTTGTGGTTGCGAGGCCCAATCAATCTAGACTGTTTTATACTAACATAAATGTAGAACAATACCTAGCGTTACATATCACATTTACATAAGTTGAAATATTCTGCAAATAGTCACTAGCTCGTAATAATAGTCTGTTTTCTCTCACTTACCAACCAATCATCTAGAAATTTTTATAGACTAATGGTTTATAAGATTACAGTGCTATTTGGATTCAACCTCCTTGTAATAAATAGCAATATAAATACCCCATTGTTGGTGTTTCACATTATGGCCGAAATGTATGTTCAACTGCAGCATATCTGAGAATTAATCATACACAATAGCTATCAACATCAAGAACATTGTTATTCTCGGAACATGACATTCTATTTCATACTATGATTGGTAGTGGCGGTTTGACATAATTCGAAGAATGGAAACAGTTTGAACTAAAAGAAGAAAGCAAATATGATGCATATCATGGATACAATGAGATTCTTCTGACTATCTCACAAGAGCATAGTGTGTGATAAACTAATGGCTTACAAGTTGCAGCAAACTAGGTGATTAATACGTGTGCACCATCAGAAAGTGTTATAAAGTGACTCCTTTATAGCTTGTGTATAAGAAGACTAAAGCTCATTTTAGACAAAAGAACCGGATGTGTGGATCTTTATAGTAACTAGAAAAGCAATCCTCAGCATGGTTGTTCAGTTATGAAGATGCTACCACAAGCCATAGGAAGTTTCAGATGCAGAGTAAATACAACCAAATCTGACCTAGCCACAAGTATCTATGGTTAACTGAAACTTGAGTAAAATTCACTTTATTAAGAACAGAGCTGTTGTTTCAAAGAATTGGCGAATCTGACTTATTTCCAACGAATCTGTAAAATCAAACTCGGAACCACTTATGTTAATATAATCAGCAAACAATGAGTAATTTGCAATTATTTCACAGCATTACAATTAACAAAGACCAACAATCAGCAAAAGTTATTTCTGCCCACCAAAACACATACAATAGAAACCTGACACAGCTATGCAGTTACAACTATTTTAACAATCAATGAATAGAATTAACAATCTCCCAACAGGTCAGACTTACACTTTCAGTAGATTATTTTGTTGTAGAAGAGACTCAATGTCCCAATTTACACTTTTCAAAGGAATCTTTCTTTTAATTAAGCCAGGAGGTTTTAATTATTTATCCTACCCTCCTCATGTAGTAATTTGCAATTATTTCACAACATTACAATTAACAAAGGCCAACAATCAGCAAAAGTTATTTCTGCCCACCACAACACATACAATAGAAACCTGACACAGCTATACAGTAACAACTATTTCAATAATCAAAGAATAGAACTAACAATCTCCCAACAGATAAGTAGCATCAGACTTGCACTTTCAGTAGACTATTTTGTTGTAGAAGAGACTCAATGTCCCAATTTACACTTTTCAAAGGAATCTTTCTTTTAATTAAGCCAGGAGGTTTTATTTATTTATCCTACCCTCCTCATGTAGTAATCAATGAATAGAACTTACACTTTCAGTAAACTATATTGTTGAAGAAGAGACTCAATGTCCCAATCTATAGTTTTCAAAGGAATCTTTTTTTTCCAGTACACCAAATCAATCTTTTCAGTAAACCAAATTAATCTATTCTCAAATCATAATCAACTGCCTGGACAAAGGCCCCAAGGCTGGCTTTTATAAGACTACATGACTTGACCCATAAGTAAAGAAAATAAACTCCTATTTAATGAAATTCGGAATTAAATAAAACCTAAAATAAAAGAAAGCAAAAAAGATTTACGTCTAACTGTCTAAGTACATTAACTGAAAAGTTTGCACTTAAGTCCCTAAATATAAAAGTAAAGCAAAGATATGTAGAATATAGCCTAATATGTCCTACATCAGCTTGAGTCTGAATAGAAGACCAAAGCTAATTCTGGACAAAAGATTCGGATGTGTGGATCTTTATAATAACTTGAAAAGTTCCGTAGCACGATTGTTAGCTAATGAAGATGTTGCCCCAAGCCACAGGAAGTTTCAGTTGCGGAGTACATACAACCAACAGTTTGACCTAGCCACAAGTATATATAGTCAACTGAAACTTTGGCAAAATTCATTTTGTTAAGAACGGAGCTTTTGTTTCAACGAATTGGGGAATCAGACTTATCTCCAACAAACAGTAAAATTAAACTTGTAACCACTTATGTTTATATGATTAGCAAACAAAGAATAATTTGTCATTATTTCACACAATTACAATCAACTATGACCAACAAACAACAAAACTTATTTTTTCCCATCAAACCACCTACAATAGAAACCCAACACAGCTATGCAGTTACAGTATTTCACGTAACGAACAAGTAAAAGCACAATGTAGGACAATGCAAGGATTTGATGATAAATGATTCAGACTAAGATGAAAACTTTTTCTCTATATGGATGAACCCAGTTCTGACAGTTGTTCCATCAAAAAATTCACAATATCACCTGTGTTTCCAGTTTTATGGTAAACTCTTGGCCCCTTCGACTATGCTCCCTGCATTGCTAGAAAAGCATTCAGAGATTGACTACAACTATTACAAAAAGCAGACCGTTGGTGGTGGACTTATGCTACTTCACCACAGGAACCTGACAAACACTCAGAGATTTTTGACAAATTTCAGTAAAAAAAAATATTTATTGTTGCAGAAGAGACTCAATGTCCCAATTTGCAGTTCTCAAAGAAATCTTTCTTTTGATTAAGCCAGGAGGCAATATTATTTATCCTACCCTCGTCATGTAGTAATCAATGAATAGAACTTACACTTTCAGTAAACTATTTTGTTGCAGAAGAAACTCAATGTCCCAATTTACAATTTCCAAAGAAATCTTTATTTTTAATTAAGCCAGGAGGTAATATTATATATCCTACCCTCCTCATGTAGTAATCAAAGAATTGAACTTACAATTTCCCAACAGATTTATAGCATCAGGCATTACACTTTTTTGGAAGTTCCAAAAGAAGGATTACAAAAGCAGCATGGCAGATTGCAAGTTCTCAACAAACCAATGACAGCAGAGTCGTGTCGAAATTCCAAGAGATTAATTACGAAGCATTATGGCAGTTTGCAAGCTTTTTCAGATCCATTTCCAGACTTTCAGGTCCCCAGATGCATTTCCAGTGAAGAAATATCCTTCAGGCCCTGGCACTATGTGCCTCACTTCATCTCCAGAGAAGATCCGACCCCTCTCAGCAAAGGATGGTAACTCGTACAGGTACACAGTAAAGTCATCACACGAGCACATCAGCACTGCTCTAGATTTGGTATCGTCCATCCCGGCCAGTGCCACAACTCTGCCCCTTTGCTTGTGCGTGTACACGCATTGCAGTGTGTCGCAGTCCCAGGCCTTCACTGTCCTGTCCATGGAGCCCGACAGCAAGTATCGATCGCAGCAGACTAGGGCCAAAACCGAGTCCTTGTGACCCCTCAGTGTGTGAAGGCACTCCAGGGTCACGGCGTCCCAGACTTTGATGGTCTTATCCATGGACGCCGAGTACAGCCTATCCTTCTGGATAACCAGTGATCTAATGGCGGCTCTGTGTTCATTGTGCAAACAAGGAGTTGCACCAATTGCTCGTATGAAAAGCTTGCTTGCAGCGTCCCACCTCCAGGCAAGTATGACCCCATTTGATAGTCCAGCGAAAACCATCTCCTTGCCCTTCACCTTTTCGAGCACTACAGCACTTACTTGCTTGTGTCCACGGAAGCTAAGGAACAGGTTGACTCCGATCTGGGAATTCCACACCTTCAAACAACCAATGTAGCCCAGGAGAACCCACGCGTGTTTGCCGACCAAGCAGCCAATCCGGATTTTTGGGTTGATGTCATCCACTTGCTGTGCTGAGAGGCAGTCCCAGACTTTCACAATCTCGTAGTCAGTCGCGTACAGCTTGTTCGAACTGAAAGGCAGAGCGATCCCCATGATTGGTTTGCGGTTGTTCTTCAGAGAATTGACGAGTATGAAGTCTTCCGCTCCGAATGTCCAAGAATGTTGGTACCTGCATTCGTCACCGTACTCACAATTAGAACCGTTGAGAAAATATTTGCAAGCGCTTACCTTGGCTGTCAGCTGGCCGGCACAGTCTTCTTGATTGCTACGGCCGCTGCTACTGCATTCCTGCTGAGACGCTGGTTCATCGATGCCGAGAAGCTGATTGACCCAAGCATCCCAGGGGTTGTACGCGGCCATGTCTCAGAGAGAACAAGGCGGACAAGGGGAGCACGAACGGAAACCCTATTTCTCGTAGCCCTAGACCACTCAGAAGTGTCGCTGCGTCTGGAGGAAAGGGACAGACCGCCCGATTTCAATTGCTCGCGGGGGTTTCAGACGTTGCGGTATCTTATAAGTTTGGTTTCCCTCTAACGGCTCCTTTCCTTGCCGCCTCGGCTGGCCTTGCTGGATTATTTTCTTGAGCGGATTTTTTTTGGGGTTAACTCCTCACGTTTAGCAAAACTTGGGGTTAAACTAAGGTTTTACTCCCAAGGTTGAATTTGACGTGTCACATGCACTATGGTTTTGTCAAGGTGAAGTATAAGAGGGGAGGCAGATAGCAAGTTTGTCTATTAAGTGTGTACAAATTTGATGGAATGGTTTATTTGGCTCAACAAAAATCACAGATTATTTGGTTAACCCACACTATAACGACGACTGAATAATTTTTTTTATTTTGTTGACCTAATTAATTTATCTACTATGTTTTAAACAAAAATGAGCAGAAATCGTAGCCTCCTCTTAACATGTGTTTCACGCGCAGATGTAGTTGGTTTCCACCAAACATGACCCATGTGATGACGGTCTCGCGATGACCGTGTCCGATTATCCAGGCAAAACTTGGGGGGGAAAGCAAATCTAGGGAATTAAATGTGTGTTCACTACTTAATCGTTTGGGCACTCGTTTGATTAAACTACTGCGTTAAAAATAACATGCAACGCAAACAAGTAACCTTGAGATGCTACATTATATAATTTAACAACTAAAATCAATACTTGTATAACATCTCAAAACATACACTTAACCAAAAAAATATCTCCTTAACTTTAGTCATAAATTGATTTGAAACAACTCAACATATTCAATCATCCTTAATTTACTGATGAACAAAACAACTTGGATTCTATGTGGGGTTAATCACCCATTATAAGGGATGAAAGTCTTGAGAATGGCTAACGCACTGTCTGATGAGACGCGTGCTATGTGTGAGTTACTGCATGTTCCGATGGCTTTTCTGTACCATTAATGGATATAATGACACTTTTAAGAGAGAAAATACATGGGCAACTTGAGGGAAAGTCTTTGAGGATGATTTTAGAGAAGGAAGTGCCAATTGGTGGGAAATTGGATGTTTCAGGGAGGGCATTAATATCTATTCTTATTGTTATTCTTGAAGAACTCTTTCATTGTTGTTGTTGTTCTTTGAGAACACTTAATCCATCCTTCTCATTTATTAATGAGATATAGCTTGTTTCCAAATGGACTTCCAAATAGGTGTGTTGTATATTTAAACATTTTTTGCCTCGAACACTTCATGCTTGTTCTTGGAGACCACCTACTTCTTCCTCCACATAACTCCTCAATTTTATCATTGAATGTTGAGGTAGATGTTTAAGTGGGAAGTGATTACAAAGAAACTTATTTTAAGGAGCAAAGTAATCATAGCAACAATGAAGTTTGTGAAGAAGGTTTTCAAGAGGATAATTGTGGCAACACCTAACATAAATTAGGGTTCTTAAGTCATTAAAATGATAATCATGAGAATTGGGTTTCGAAGCATGACTCTAATGATAACTCGATAACAAGAAAACCTAAACCCTAGGATATGACCGAGTAGGGTTTTACATGATGTAAGTTATAGTGACACTTTAGGATTTATGCAGACTAAATGATTGGATTCTTCTTTACTTGCTTGGATCTATTGACTAGTTGATTGAATCTACTTGAAGTATAATTGCATAATCTGTAGGGCTCACCATCAAGGTATGTGGTTACACCTATTATTTACCGCATTATTTTTTCGACATTTTTTGAAGTTTTTTAGATTGCTTGAGAATAAATACTTGCATGTTTATTTGTTTCCTTCAATCTATAAAGTTACTGTGGCTATCACAACTTATGCTTGTAACTTGCTCGAACCCCATATACCAACTCTGGAAATTTGTGAATGGAAGGAATGAAAGATATGTTGCTACAACTAGATACAAACATTCTGGTTCTCCCACGTACCAATATAACTTGTTATACTGGCTGAGTTTTTATTTGTCGGTGTTTTAGGATAATATGCTATTTTGTAATAATTATGAAAACGGATATCCAAGAAAAGAAGGCACAAAAAGAAAAAAAACATTAATGTAATCATGGAGGTTATAGTTGGCTAGAATTTATTATTATGTTGCAAATTTATAAATCCAAATCATATAATTCCATAGTGAAAAATGTAAAATCTATCTTGTACCAAACTCCTTTTGATTAGTGAAATTTATTAATTATTTTTTATTATTTGATAAACCTTAAGTCCTTTAATGAAGGTAATGGCCCTTGCCGTCTCGGTTCGCCTGAATGGGGGATAATGTGGGGGGTCAATACAAATACATCCAACTAGCATAGGCATGCGAGAATTAACACAGAAGAAGGGTAACATGTAAAGGGGAGCCATAGGGAGTCTTTTCAAAATTAGTATGTGAGTGGAAAAGAACGCATTGATATGTGACTAGGACCACATTATAAACACATATAGAGGAGGGAATCATCACATTAATATGTGACTAATAATAAGTTGTAACACATATAAACACAAATTAATAAGTTGTACAACTCTAGAAGATATAGAACGTATAAGGTGTGAACTTGTCACATCATCACATGATACTTGTAGCACTGTCATTTGCAAGGTCATCACCAATGTCACATCACTATGGGATATCAATCCCTCAATCACATCATTGGAGGATAACACCTCACACTAGGCATTACGCCTCTTCCAGATCATAAGACCCATCACATCATTATGATCTCAACATGCCTCATCAAGGCTCATAAACATCACCTTGTATCATATGATTACCATCTTAGCATTAACAAGCTATGACATACATCCAACCTACAAGGTTAGAATTACACAAGTAGGAGAGGAAAATATAATTTCATGCTATTCATCCAAGCAAACTCAATAAGCATAGAATATCCTAGAATTAGGGTTAGGGTTTCATACACTTAGCCGATTAGGGTCCCATTTCATCACTTGTCACCAAACCCTAGATACCTCATCTTCCACTTTCTTGGAATACATTAGGGTTAAGGAACATGATCCGGGTTAACTAAACAATCATCCAATCAACACTATCTATTAACCATCAATTGCGTGTGCATGCACATGTAGTGACCAACATGGTGGAGCGACCATGGTCCACTTGTAGCGACCATGTGTTATCATGTGTGGGTATCGACCAAACCATCAAGATACAGTTTTGTGACCGCAACACATATAAGTGTAGCAACCACAACACCTAAGGCTACATGTGGCAATCAAAACAAACCAAAGAAATGATGATCCATCCATAAAACCAAGGTAGTAACCCACATAGCACATATGTGTAGCGACCATGGTGATTAGGGTTAGCTTTTGTAGCGCCCATAGCACATCACCATGCACACATAAACCAACTCAAATCAAAATACTTTGGTCGAAGCAAATCATCAAAATCATTCATACATGTAGCGACCACAACCAAGAGCTTCAAGATGTAGCAACCCCACTTAGGTATAGGGCTTGTTGCGCCCGCAACAACCCATCCATATGTAACAACCTCAAGCCACCAAGAGGTGTAGAGCGAACCAAAGGTCAAGATTCTACAAGGAACACAAAACCACATCCAAAACAGTGATACCACATTCAAAATAGAATATTAACATCAAGGAAACTCATCATCATCACCGTGGAAAACTCCACACTAAGATAGTCATCAAAACTGTAAAAATGATCTACCAAGAAACAACACTGGAAGAGAGAAGACCAAGCTTCAACCTAAAAAAAATCTACCCAAACCTCAAGAAAAACATAAGGACTGAATACATAGCCAGGTGAAAAAATCAAAGATCATGGTGCATGTAAGAACATCACTTAGAAATCGGACACATGAAGTTAGGGTTTAAGAAAGAGAGCAATCTACATGAGAATGCTACAAAGTCTTAAACCTTATATCAAGATAACATCCTCTAGCACATTAGCACCACATTTAATAGATTAAAACAATAGCATGCAAGCACAAATAAGGTGCAATAATAGAGGAAGGTAGAGAGTTATATAACCCGCCTTGTGAAGAAATCAAACTCCAAAGATCACAAGATCTAAGAGAGAGAAAGAAGCTCCAACCAAGATCAACACTTCAGATACAAGGCCACCTCCAAAGAGAAGAACACCATGATCAAAGGATAGCTCAAGAAATAGGTGAAAAACTCTAGGCCGAACCAAAGAAGTAGAAAGGAGAAAGAGGAAAGCTTCTTTTCACATAGGTACCACCATGGTTGCACCATAGTCTCTGACCTTAGTGAGTAGAAGATCCTTAAGAGAAGGCCACCATGGTGACACCATAGTCTCACAGCCAAGAAAGGAGAAGAAGATAGGGTAGAGAACCAAAAGAAAATGTGATTAAGGGTTCAAAACTACTTACCAAGGAAGAAGATCACCAAGGATCACTACAAGAGGAAAGATCAAGTTTAAAAGCACCACATGCGAGGTTTCTCGACCACCAAGGCTCCAAGATTAGTCCTTCTTTGCTCCACAAATCTCCAAGGACGAACACAAAGGAGTGGAGAAGAAAGAGGTCCAAAAAATATGCTTGCATGATGAAGAGAGAGGATATATACTCAAGGTAAGAGAGAGGTATGGTGGTTATGAGGTGTCAACATAAGAGAGCACCAAAAGGACACTTGTCCACCAAGGAAACAACCATTTAACCACTAAACACTTGCATGCAAGGACGAGCGATACAACCTAGGTTGGGTATCGACCACTTCGGTCATGCACACCCTTGTTGTTATCGCAACAACGCCTAGACCACATGTAGCAACCACTAGACTAGGTCACCAAGGAAACTAAAGTCGAAATAGATCACCAAAGTACAACCATGTCGAAAAAACCACCTCTAGGTCATCATGGTTGAAACAACCAACAACTAGGGTTAGTGTAGCATTCGCAACACTCTTCCAAGAGTGGTGTTGCTGTCGCTACACACTCAAACCCTAGCAAAGGTCAACACTCAACAACAAGGAAACTCAAGCAAACCTAAACTCGTCATGTGATGTCACATCAGCAATCACGGTCCAAACAAGGAGTCCTTCAACATAATATCATATATCATGATTCTAAGGCACAAGAAACACACTCTACATGTGACAAATTGCAAGATAACTCTCACTCATGGGTAAATTGCAACTTGGTCCAAAATAAGCAAACACAACTCAAACATCAACGAAACGGGACCGAACTGAAAACATAAGATTGTCACATGTTATAAAATCATCTCAAAGGTTTATATTAAGGTTCAAGTATCTCATTAAGCAAAGCAAGCATACTCAGGAACTAATCTAGGTCAGGGGCCTTACAGGAAGTAGTGTGGCTCACCTCAAGGCAATTAATCATGAGGTAACAATCTATAACCTTCCCTCTTTCATTTTGTGGTGATAGACCTTGGTAGTTTCTACCCAAATACCATATAAACAAGCACCTTCATCTTCCCCTATTTTAGTTCGTTGAAGTGAAGGGACTTCAAAGGTCCTTGACCCCAGAAACCCGACCAACAGTTCAATTATTACGGTTATTACATCCTAAGATTTCATGTCCATGGATTTTTAATAAGTCAACAAAGGTTATTAGATGCCAATAAGATTTTGTCAATTTAACACAGAGAAATTTGGATACTAAAAGGAATCTAATTGAATAAGAGATAAGAAAGGGAAAAAGAGATACTTGTACCTGGAAGTATGGATGCTACCCTCCTATTTTTTTCCTTTTTGTCTCTTTCCTTCACTTACCTCCTCCATTTGTGTTTGTGTGTTATAATGTGTTTTTTTGACACATATTAATGTCTTATTTCCTAGTTCTTCCCTCACCCCTCCTATTTTTCTCTTTCTTTCTTGTATCACTACCCTCCTCTATTGTGTCTTATAATTTATTATTTTCCATGTATTCATGTGTTACTTCCCTCTACTTTTTGTTCATGTATGTTATAATGTGTTTTAGTCACATTAATGGGTTACTTCCAACTCACATACTAATTTTAGAGAGATAAAATACAAGAGTAGGGAAGTCCAGAGTGAAATGCGGAGAGAGGAAAACAAAATATTGGACATAAGTTAACAATATATCAAACTTGAGATAAGAAATATATGAAAATGAATCACTACCTCTGAATTCCCTCCTCCCTCCTATTGTTTTTCTCTCTCTACTCACTACTTCCCTTCTCCATTTGTGTTCATGTGTTATAGTATGTTTTCTATCACACATTAATGTGTTATTTCCTACTATTTCCTTGACCCCTATTTTTTCTTTCTCTCTTAGTACTACTTCCCTTCTAATTTGTGTTTATATGTGTTACAACTTATTATTAGTCACATATTAATGTGATGATTCCCTCCTCTATATGTGTTTATAATGTGATCCTAGTCACATATCAATGCGTTCTTTTCCACTCACATACTAATTTTGAAAAGACTCCCTATGGCTCCCCTTTACATGTTACCCTTCTTCTGTGTTAATTCTCGCATGCCTATGCTAGTTGGATGTATTTGTATTGACCCCCCCACATTATCCCCCATTCAGGCGAACCGAGACGACAAGGGCCATTACCTTCATTAAAGGACTTAAGGTTTATCAAATAATAAAAAATAATTAATAAATTTCACTAATCAAAAGGAGTTTGGTACAAGACAAATTTTACATTTTTCACTATGGAATTATATGATTTGGATTTATAAATTTGCAACATAATAATAAATTCTAGCTAACTATAACCTCCATGATTACATTAATGTTTTTTTTCTTTTTGTGCCTTCTTTTCTTGGATATCCGTTTTCATAATTCTTACAAAATAGCATATTATCCTAAAACACCGACAAACAAAAACTCAGTCAGTATAACAAGTTATATTGGTACGTGGGAGAACCAGAATGTTTGTATCTAGTTGTAGCAACATATCTTTCATTCCTTCCATTCACAAATTTCCAGAGTTGGTATATGGGGTTCGAGCAAGTTACAAGCATAAGTTGTGATAGCCACAGTAACTTTATAGATTGAAGGAAACAAATAAACATGCAAGTATTTATTCTCAAGCAATCTAAAAAACTTCAAAAAATGTCGGAAAATTAATGCGGTAAATAATAGGTGTAACCACATACCTTGATGGTGAGCCATGCAGATTATGCAATTATACTTCAAGTAGATTCAATCAACTAGTCAATAGATCCAAGCAAGTAAAGAAGAATCCAATCATTTAGTCTGCATAAATCCTAAAGTGTCACTATAACTTACATCATGTAAAACCCTACTCGGTCATATCCTAGGGTTTAGGTTTTCTTGTTATCGAGTTATCATTAGAGTCATGCTTCGAAACCCAATTCTCATGATTATCATTTTAATGACTTAAGAACCCTAATTTATGTTAGGTGTTGCCACAATTGTCAAGTCCACCATGTTATTGATTTAGGAACACTTATATGAGATCAGGCACATTAAATTTATATCAACTTACATCATTGATGTTCAAGATCTTAATCACACATGTTAAGAAGCCTTTACTCTAGAAGACATAGTTTCTCATCATTATGATCATAACCATGTTAGATTACCATTATAGTTCACAATATTAGTTAATATCATAAAAGAGAGCTTTTTACATATTCAACATGTTAACACCTAAATCTAGGGTTTTTATACACTAATCACCACTTAAACCCATCTTTGCACTTTTTTAAAATAAGAAGAATAATTAGAGTTTGCATGTAATTTATTTAGATTCCTCTCATTTTTCTGATCAAAATTCATACATAACTTGTCATGATCCGATCTACCACTATTAAGTTATGATTTATTTAAGATTATGAAATCTGGGCCAATCACGAAGCGACACGTCAATGACAAAATTATTTTCTCTTTTTCATAATTGGGCCTTCCAAGGGGGGTTGGAAAGTACCTTTTTTGCACATTACTTGTGCATGTAAGGGCATTTGAGACTTTGATTTTGGGTCTTCTCCCTTCTTGCGCACCCACGTCACTGCTGCGCGTACACCGCCGATGCTTGTGGCCAGATCCCAAGCTGCAACTCTGCGTCGACGTCCTGTCTTTCTCATCCACCTCAAGTGGTTTTGACTTTTCATCCACAATCCTGTTGCTCCACTTTGACACAACTACTGATGTCGGGGGCTAGCCACCCTTGGTTCCTGGTTTGTGGAGGAACAGGGCGCTGCTCGGTGAAGACTGCTTCCAGCAGGACCATATGTATGATCGTCTCCTTCAAAAGGAATCAATGCGACTTGACCATCACCTAACTCCTACCTCGATGTCCACACATCCAGATTCCTTATGCAGCGCCACTACTGCAACTTTACATGTTGTGTGCGAGGTCTGTCCAAGAACTACTCTAATATAAAGAAACAGGAAAGTATGGGGGAAATAAGGACTCTTCACAGGGATCACTCTGGCTACCAAGGCTTGGGCTGAGTTTTCTGGGTGGCGAGTGTAAGGACCTTGACCTTCATTTTGGGATTACCCTGTTTGCTTTGCCTAAACCTTGTGTTGAGATGCTCGCTAATCACTTGAGTTGTGATTAGGGTTTGTTTGTGCTTTGTTGAGAGGTGGAGGTGCAACTTGCAATTTACCCAAGTTTTAGGGTTGGTGTGCAAGTTTGTCACCTTGACAGATTTCTTTCTCTCTCCTTGAATCCTCCAGAGTTGAGAGGATGGGTTGGGCTCGTTGCTTGAGTAGCTTTGGGCTTTGTTGAGCCTTGTTGGGCTTTGTTTTTCCTTGTTAAGGGTTGGTATCGGGCAAGGGTGAGCCTGGTGCCTTGTATCAGCCAAGGTGTATCGGCCAAGGGTGGTGGTGGGTGTGTCAGGTTACCATGATGGGCGACACACACCCCACTTGACCTAGCCTCATTTGTGTCACCATCTTGGGACAAGTGGATGTTGCCTTGCTAGTGGGTGGCAAGTCATGGACAAGTGGTTTGGGATGCTAGCATGCGGCATAACCCTTGGACATGTGGTGGTTTGGGCGAGCACATGTGACACCATCCCTTAGTGGACGCCCACTTAACCCTCTTTCTTATATACCTCCTTCTTTGCTAGCTTGGGATCCCTTTAGCTCCTTAGTTGCTTTCCTTCTTCCTTGGTGGCCGATACACTTCCCCTTGGTGGAGCTTGGTGGTCGATACTCTCTCCTTGGTGGATGACATAGCTTTAGTCTCCTTCTTCCTCTAGTGGTGGATGAACCCTAGAGAGTGCCTTGCTCCTTCTCCTCTTGTGGTGGTGCCTTGGAGCTTTGGAGCTTGAGGAGTGTGCTTGAGGCGGGTTACATAACTCCTAACCCTAGATATACTACTTCTTTTTCATGTTGCATGATATATGTGCTATCTTTATCGGCCATGTTTATTTTGTTAGAAATATGTTTTCCCTAGTATGTGCACTTGATCTTGTTGGTTATGGTGACATGTTTAGGTTGTTTAGATGTGTTCTTGAACCTTGTGGGCTGAACCTTTGGGTTAGGATTCTTTGGGAAAAACCCCTCTCTCACTTGGTTGTTGAGAGGTGAGCCTAGGGTTTCCTAATCCATTGGTGTGTGTGGTGTGTTCTTGGGGCAAAACTCCTTTCTCTCCTTTTGGTCTTGAATATGTGAGCTTGATCTCTAGTGGTATAGGCAAAACCCCTCTCTCCCTTAGTCGTTGAGAGGTGAGTCTATACTCTAGTTGATTGGGCAACATCCCTCTCTTGCCATGGACTTGAGAGATGAGCCTTTGGTTAGTCTTGACCTAGTTGAGGTTGGTGGGTTGGCCGTTATGATGATGACCCACCTTGCGGCCCGATATGTGATGGAAGTTGCACAAAACCCCTCTCACTTGGTTGTTGAGAGGTGAGTCAACTATCTTGATCTTTTAGGGTCTGGTGGTTGTCTTGAGGTTGAAGATGACCCACCCGTCATGGTCTTGGAACACCTACACGATACCCTTATGATGTGTTCTGCCCGATATCCCTCTTCTAGGGATGAGTCTTGGGCGATATGCTAAGTGGTGTCTTGTGAACCTTCTTGACCGATATGAACCTTTACCCCTGATGATGTTGTTGGGCGATATGCCTTTGACCGATATGGACTTTGCCTTAGATAGTGTTTGTTGTTAGGCGTTATGCCTTTGGCCGATATGATGCTTGGTAGATATCCCCTCTTGGTGCCCTGGGTGACATGGGTTGGCTCTAGTGTTGCCTGATATGAGTCTTGGATGGTGAAACCCTATTTGGGTGCCATAGCGTGGACCGATGGGAAGTGCCCTGACTTTGATGGACGACATGGTACCTTGACCGTTATAGGGTCCCAAACCCTATCTTGCACGGTAGATGACCTTGGGTGCCATGGTATCGTTTGATGGAGGGCAGTAGTGTGACCTTGGGTGTTATGGCTTTGGTGCTTGCCTGATATAGAAACCCTAACCCTAGTGGGCGATAGGGCGTCTTGACCGATGAGGTGGATGTGCTGCCCGACACACCCCTGGTCATGGCTGCACGATACACCCATGGTTCCTGGTTGCACGATACCCCCTTGCATCAGGTTGCACGATACACTCTTAGCCCATGACTGCACGGCACGCCTCGGGTGCTAGTCTGCCTGTTATCCCCTTGTGCATGGGTGCATGTCATGGTTGTGGCTGATATCCTTTGGGTGAGGGTTAGTGCCCTGCCCGCCACACCTTTGGTGAGGGTAGGCACCCCCCTTTTGGTGAGGGATGCGCCTAGCTCGGGAACTCTAGGTTGGTGAACCTATTGTCTTGAGCCCGCATCTTTGGTTAAGATGTTGTTGAGATATGAAACATAGGTTGTGACCAGTGATATGTTTGTTACCTAAGTAAGATGATAAGATAATGGTTATGTTCATAAGATATAGGGCATTAGTGGATGCTCATGGTTTGATAACACTAATTTAATTGTCAAACATGCGGATACCACTTTATACTCCATATGATCACAATAATGGATGTGGTTTTAATCATATGCTCCCTAAGTTTGAATGGAATGATAATAATACTATGTTCTCTAAGATCTATGTTTGGTGATCCAGTTATCTCTCCTGATATACATACTAACCATGTAGGTGTATCAAATGAACTCATGGATAGGTAAGAGCTATGAGGTGTATGTGTTTTGTATAACACTGAATGATGATAATCTTTGTTGATAAGATAACATGTATCACCAGTATGATGAGAAGGGTCTGTTGACCTGATAAAGGCTGAGTGCCTAGTCGAGGTGTTATCCTCTGATACTGAGATAAGGGATTGCTATCCCAGGATGATGATGTATGATGATGAAGCCTTGAGAGGCAGTGGTATTATGTGATGAGGGATCGAGATCCCATTGCAATATGATAATGGCAGTTGTAGTATGACACAATGTTGTTTATGTTTTATAACCTGGTTGCCTCAACAATTCACCTAAAACATACTAATTAATTACAGTGGAACATTTTATGTAGTTTTGCCCTGGCCATAGATCCATCATCATCAGTAGCTAGTGATGGTGAAACGGGTTTATCCTGCGGGATTACATGGAGCACATATTGTTGAATATGTGGGGTTTCTCCTAGCCGAAAGTAGGACGATTAGAGTGCAACTGCGGTTGTGGACTCAAGATGTATATAAGAGTATGGTGAACATGCCCATGGCTTAGTGTGATAGAGAATGCATGTGTTCATGGCTCAAGAGCACGGTGATTAGGCTCGTGGCTCAAGGTATACTAGCAGCGTGACATGTACCAAGGGCGGGCTAGATAAAAAGGGTAGATTGTGTGAGCTAACCCTGTGGTTGAGGCCACTCAAGCAAGAGATTGTGGTCCTGCTTTGGTTATCGTGCACTGACCACGAAGAGGTGAGGTCATGGAGTCTGGCTCTCCCAATGACCTTGTATGGCACCGGTTTTGGACTTCACAGTCGATGGTTGGATTTGAGCGGGACGACTGACTTCCTCAGGGCATAATAAAATTGTAATCTAGTCGTATAGTATGTATCGCTTAAGGAAAAACACGGAACATTGGTTGAGGCCTTGCATGTATAGTTGCACTAGTTACATCTTGCAAGTTATTTGTACATTCCTCATATCTTGTGATAAGTTCTTATAAAGCTTATCTTGTCAATCATGTTCCATAAAGAAATATTTGGTTATATGCCTCCTGGATATCTTGGTAAGCTAGTTCTGTTCAGTATGCCGTATATATGACTTGCTTATATCAGTTACCTACTTTATCTGTTCTAGCCCTCCTTTAAGGTTTTATAGTTTCAGCGGGGGTTATGCTTCTCGCTGGGACTATGTGTCTCACCCCACTAGTTTTAAATCTTTTTAGGTGATCGTGTTATACGTGGTGGTGGTCGTGAGGTTGCGGCCGAGCAGCAAGAAGAATAGTAGGAGGCAAGAGATAGATATGATGTTGTTTTGGTTGTTTGGTAGTAGAGTCCTAGAGTCATCCTTGTACTCTCAGGTCCTTGGAAGTGTTTCGATGACGTCTCGCGATGTATAGCCAATGTAGTTTTGTTTATCCTGTTGTTGGCCTAGTATGGTCTGTTCTGTAAATAAATAGGTGGTGAACTCTTTGTGCCTATCTGACAGCTGGATCCTATGAACTATGGATACATATCAAGGTCTATTTATGATTATATAACATGTTTCCTTGCAGGATAAGGATCTGGATGTAATAGTTTATCTATCTTCCGCAATTGGTTTTAATTAACCTGTGTTTTTGGTAATATGTGGTATATGGAAGTTCCACACATTTTTCATGGCATTTCGTTGTCTGTGTGATAGCGGGATGTCATAATAAGTTTTAGTATTAGAGCTCTAGGTTCGCTAAGTCTACAGTGATCTAGGACTAGGCTTGTGTCTGTTCTTGTGAGTTTTCCATATTTTCTCATAATAACTTTCTGCCCCGCAGTAGAAGATAAAGCTTAAAGATGTCTAGAAATAATGAAGAATGTGCTAATGAGAGCAGTGATGTTGCATCTATTGATGGAGCATGAGTGCAGGCACATGAAGATCGGGTGCCTGAAGTCCCCTAAATCGACCCATCCATTCTTGAGAACTCTATCTACCAGCACTTTATGGGATAGGTAATGGCAACAATGAATCACATGGTGGATAGATTTCCAGTGCCTCCACTAAGAGCACATGCTCCCCATGGTGAATCTTTGGGTATTGGGAAGACCTTTGAGCGGCTTCGCCGAGTCAGAGCTTCAGATTATGCTAGAACGGTTGATCTAGCGGATGTAAATCTGTGGCTGACATGTCTTGAGAAGGCCTTCTGGATCATCGACATCCCCGAAGAAGATAAAGTCAAGCACGTTGTCTATCTTCTGAAAGGTAGTGCTGGCCACTGGTGGGCCATTGAGGAGGAGAAGCGGCCTGGAGAGGTGATAGTTTGGGACATCTTCCGACGGGAGTTTGTAAGTCGATACTTCTCAAAGACCAATCTGGATGAGAAGATCAACCAGCTTGAGCGTCTGCGCCAAGAATCAATGAGATTACCAAGTATGAATCCAAGTTTATGGACCTGTTGAGGTTTTGTCCTCACATGATGACAACATATGATGAGAGAATCAGACAGTTTGAGAAAGGTCTGAGTGCTGAACTATCGACACCTGTTGCAGCTTTAGAAAATCGAGAGTAATTTTCCACATTTGTGGAGTTTGTTCAAAGGATTGAACGGTGAGTCCGAGAAAAGAGAGAGGCTATGACCAAGAAAAGACCTGCTTAGTTCCAAAAATAGAGGCTTGACAGCCACAAGAAGCTGAGGTTTTCTGCACCTTCTGTGAGGCAAGGTTCTAGTGCACCATCGTAGTGGTCACCAAGTAAAGGAAGAGGGTGTGGTTATTCGCCATCCAGAGCTTACAACACAGCTTCAGTAGCAGTGACAGGGCCATCTAGGCCACAGTTAGAGGACACGTCATGTTATCACTATGGACAGACTGGGCATTTGAAGTCAAATTTCCCAAGGAGAGATGTCGAAGTGATGCAACAACTAAGACAGACAACAAGGTCCAGATAGACAGTAGTTTAGTGGCGTTAGAGGGCGAGGATGTGGCCAAGAGTCGCAAGTTGGATCGTCTGCTTAAGGAAGCAGAGTACGTGGACAGCAAGCAACGACTCGATTCTATGCTACAAGTCATCCGGAGGCGATAGTCAACCCGCGAGTGGTGGCAGGTCAGATGGAGTTATTTTATTCTGATTCGTCTTCTTCTTTCTTTGTATCTGTTTTGGTTGACCCAGGTGCTACACACTCTTTTATCGCCCGTAGTATGTTTAATAGATGTCTTTTACCTTTTAGTTGTAAGAGAGATAGCTTGTTGTTAGAAACCCCTCTTGATGGTTCCTCGATGCTTCGAGAGGTGTGTCTGTCCTGTGTTCTATCTTTTTTGGGACACAAGATGCAAGTAGTTCTTATATCACTTGATATGCTTGGATTCGATGTAATCTTTGGGATGGATATCCTAGAAAGGTATAAGGTTGTGCTAGACTGTGGTTCCAAGCAAGCGATGTTTGTTGATGATGGTGAGAAGTGGATCTTCCAGGGAGATAGGAAGATTCTTCCGACGTGTTTAGTATCAGCCATGGTGGCAGAGAAGTTGTTGCGGCAAGGATGTAAGGCGTTCTTAGCTCATGTTGTGGATACCAAGGCAAAAGGTATGAGTCTTCCATACGTGACAGTTGTCAGAGAGTTTGAGGATGTGTTTCCTTATGAGTTTCCTGGTGTTCCCCCACCTCGAGAGATTGACTTTGAAATCAATCTAGTGCTAGGGACATAGCCAGTTGCTCAGACACCGTACAGGATGGCTCCGGCTGAGATGGCAGAGCTAAAGAAGTAGTTACAGGAGTTTCTAGATAAAGATTTCATCAGACCGAGCACATCACCGTGGGTGATCCAGTTCTGTTCGTAAAGAAGAAGGATGGATCAATGTGTCTGTGCATAGATTATAGGCAGTTGAACCAAGTCACGATCAAGAACAAGTTCCCTTTGCTGAGGATAGATGATCTGTTTGATCAAGTTGCGTGGTGATACAGTGTTCTCAAAGATTGATCTATGATCTGGATATCATCAGTTGAGGATCAAGGTGGAGGACATACCAAAGTCAGCTTTTAGGACAAGGTATGGTCACTTTGAGTTTGTAGTTATGACGTTCAGGCTAACTAATGCACCTACTGCTTTCATGGATCTAATGAACATGGTGTTCTGTCCGTTTCTAGATCAATTTGTTGTGGTCTTCATAGACGACATCTTGATCTATAGTCGAGATAGTCAACAACATGAACAACACCTTCGACAAGCATTGACTCTCCTTCGCCAGCATCAGTTGTATGTCAAGTTCAGTAAGTGTGAGTTCTGGCTGAAAGAAGTGACTTTCTTGGGTCATGTAATATCCGCGGAAGGAGTTAGAGTGGACCCCAATAAGGTAGAGACAGTTGCAGAGTGGGAGCAACCAAAAACGCCAATTGAAGTTCGTAGTTTTCTGGGTCTAGCAGGATACTACTGGAGGTTTATGAAGGGGTTCAGTGTAATCACGTTGTTGTTGACGAAGTTGACCAAGAAGGATGTACCTTTTGTTTGGGATGATCGTTGTTAGCAAGATTTTCAAAACTTAAAAGAAAAGCTGACTAGTGCTCCAGTGTTGGTGTTGCCAGAGCCTGGGAAAGGCTATGTTGTTTTCTATGATGCTTCCAAGAAAAGCTTAGGTTGTGCGCTGATGCAGGAAGATCATGTAGTTTCTTTTGCTTCGTGACAGCTTAAGAAACATGAGGAGAGCTATCTGACACATAATTTGGAGCTGGCAGTGGTGTTCTATGCGTTAAAGATATGGAGACACTATCTTTATGGGGAAGTGTGTCAGATCTTTACATATCATAAGAACCTGAAGTATATCTTCTTGCAGAGTGATTTGAATATGCGACAATGTCGCTGGATGGAGTTGATCAATGATTATGATTACACTATTGAGTATCATCTTGGTAAGGCGAACGTGGTAGTTGATGCTCTTAGTAGGAAGTCTTCTTCTCTTCCTATGAAGAAGGCACAATTGAGTTCTTTGGTATGCCATAGACGAGATATGTTTGTCTCTTTGCGGTAGATGAACGTACAGTTGGAAGTATCCTTACTGGCTGGACTGTTGGCATGGATGCAAGTAAAGCCTACGTTGAGGCAGTAGATCAAAGAAGCACAACAGGCAGATGCTACAGTTCAGTTGATTAAATCAGAGTTCGGCAGCGAGAAGCGGGATGGCTTCCATGAGTCCGAGGATGGACTAGTTTGTTATCATGATAGGATGGTGGTCCCAGTTGTTGATGATCTGAGGAAGTTAATGCTCGAGGAAGCACACACATCGATGTATGCTATGCATCCAGATGTCACCAAGATGTATCATAATCTAAAGGATCTGTATTGGTGGCCTTGTTTGAAGAGAGGCGTGGCCGAGTTTGTAGCTAAGTGTGCGATATGCCAGCAAGTCAAGGTTGAGCATCAGAAACCGGTAGGTACGTTGCAACCTATGTCGATACCACAGTGGAAATGGGATCATATAACCATAGATTTCATAGTTGGTCTGCCAAGGACAGCTAGGAATCATGATTTCATTTGGGTGATAGTGGACAGGTTGACAAAGTCTTCTCATTTCATACCTGTAAAGACAATGTATACAATAGAAAAGCTTTCTCAGATATATGTGGATGAGATAGTGTGTTTGCACAGTGTGCCCGCAACAATAGTCTCCGACTGAGGTCCCCAGTTCACGAGTCATTTTTGGGAACAGTTGCATAAAGCGTTGGGAACGCAGTTGAGGTTCAATACCACTTTCCACCCACAGACAGATGGACAGTCTGAAAGGACTATTCAGACTTTGGAGGATCTTCTCTGAGCTTGTATTTTGCAGTTCCTAGGCAGTTGGGACGTGCATCTCAGTTTGATAGAATTCACCTACAACAATAGTTACCAACGGAGTATCGACATGGCACCTTATGAGGCTTATATGGAAGGAAGTACAGATCTCCTCTATGTTGGTATGAGTCTGGCGAGTATCAACTTTTGGGTCCTGAGTTAGTGCAACAGACAACAGAAAAGATCAAAGTGATACAGCAACAGTTGAAAATGGCACAGGACAGATAGAAGTCATATGCAGATAATCTCCGATGACCTCTAGAGTTCCAGGTGGGAGACAAGGTGTATCTCAAGGTCTCATCATGGAAAGGCATGTTGAGGTTTGGCCGAAAAGGCAAGTTGGCACCCAGGTATATGGGGCCATATCCGGTAATAACACCTGTTGGCAAGGTAGCTTATAAGTTAGAACTACCGCCAGAATTGCACATGTTACATCTGGTGTTCCATGTCAGTATGCTAAAGAAAAGTCATCCAGGCACAGAGACAGTGATACAACCAGTTGAGGTTGAGCTGGATGAAGATGTGACATACGAAGAAGGTCCAGTAATGATCATCGATAAAAGAGTGAAGAAGTTGAAGAGGAAGGACATGGTTCTTGTGAAGGTTCTTTGGCATCATCGTGGCGTTGGGGAAGCAATGTGGGAGCTTTATGAAGAGATGAGGAGGAAGTATCTCTCACTTTTCTCTTCGGATTTCGGGGGCGAAATCCCTTTATAGAGGTTTATGGATTGTAAGGATCCTGACCTTTGTTTTGGGCTTACCCTGTTTGCTTTGCCTAAACCTTGTGTTGAGATGCTCGCTAATCACCTGAGTTGTGATTAGGGTTTGTTTGTGCTTTGTTGAGAGGTGGAGGTGCAACTTGCAATTTACCCAAGTTTTAGGGTTGGTGTGAAAGTTTGTCACCTTGAGAGATGTCTTTCTCTCTCCTTGCATCCTCTAGAGTTGACAGGATGGGTTGGGCTCGTTGCTTGAGTAGGTTTGGGTTTTATTGAGCCTTGTTGGGCTTTATTTTGCCTTGTTGAGGCTTGGTATCGGGAAAGGGTGAGCCTGGTGCCCTGTATCGGCCAAGGTGTATTGGCCAATGGTGGTGGTGGGTGTGTCGGGTTACCATGATGGGTGACACACACCCCACTTGACATAGCCTCATTTGTGTCACCATCTTGGGACAAGTGGTTGTTGCCTTGCTAGTGGGTGGCAAGTCATGGACAAGTGGTTTAGGATGCTAGCATTTGGCATAACCCTTGGACATGTGGTGGTTTGGGTGAGCACATGTGGAGCCATCTCTTAGTGGATGCCCACTTAACCCTCTTGCTTATATACCCCCTTCTTTGCTAGCTTGGGATCCCTTTAGCTCCTTAGTTGCTTTCCTTCTTCCTTGGTGGCTGATACACTTCCCCTGGGTGGAGCTTGGTGGCCGATACTCTCTCCTTGGTGGGCAAAATAGCTCTAGTCTCCTTCTTCCTCTAGTGGTGGCCGAACCCTAGAGAGTGCCTTGCTCGTTCTCCTCTTGTGGTGGTGCCTTGGAGCTTTGGAGCTTGAGGAGTGTGCTTGAGGGGGGTTACATAACTCCTAACCCTAGCTATACTACTTCTTTTTCATGTTGCATGCTATATGTGCTATCTTGATCGGCCATGTTTATCATGTTGGAAATATCTTTGCCCTAGTATGTGCACTTGATCTTGTTGGTTATGGTGACATGGTTAGGTTGTTTAGATGTGTTCTTGAACCTTGTGGGCCGAACCTTTGGGTTAGGATTCTTTGGGAAAAAACCCTCTCTCACTTGGTTGTTGAGAGGTGAGCCTAGGGTTTCCTAATCCAATGGTGTGTGTGGTGTGTTCTTGGGGAAAAACTCCTTTCTCTCCCTTTGGTCTTGAAGAGGCGAGCTTGAGCTCTAGTGGTGTAGGAAAAACCCCTCTCTCCCTTAGTCATTGAGAGGTGAGTCTATACTCTAGTTTCTTGGGCAACACCCCTCTCTTGCCATGGACTTGAGAGGTGAGTCTATACTCTAGATGCCTTGGAGCTTGGTGCTTGGAGCTTTGGAGCTTGAGGAGTGTACTTGAGATAGGTTACATAACTCCTAACCCTAGCTATACTGTTTCTTTTTCATGTTGCATGCTACATGTGTTATCTTGATCGGCCATGTTTATCATGTTGGAAATATCTTTGCCCTAGTATGTGCACTTGATCTTGTTGGTTATGGTGACATGGTTAGGTTGTTTAGATGTGTTCTTGAACCTTGTGGGATGAACCTTTGGGTTAGGATTCTTTGGAAAAAAAAACCCTCTCTCACTTGGTTGTTGAGAGGTGAGCCTAGGGTTTCCTAATCCAATGGTGCGTGTGGTGTGTTCTTGGGGCAAAAATCATTTCTCTCCCTTTGGTCTTGAAGAGGTGAGATTGAGATCTAGTGGTGTAGGCAAAACCCCTCTCTCCCTTAGTTGTTGAGAGGTGAGTCTATACACTAGTTGCTTGGGCAACACCCCTCTCTTGCCATGGACTTGAGAGGTGAGCCTTTGGTTTGTCTTGACCTAATTGAGGTTGGTGGGTTGGCCATTATGATGATGACCCACCTTGCTGCCTGATATGTGATGGAAGTTGTGCAAAACCCCTCTCACTTGGTTGTTGAGAGGTGAGCCAACTCTCTTGATCTTTTAGGGTCTGGTGGTTGTCTTGAGGTTGAAGATGACCCACCCGTCATGGTCTTGGAACCCCTTCACGATACCCTTATGATGTGTTCTGCCCGATATCCCTCTTCTAGGGATGAGTCTTGGGCGATATGCTAATTGGTGTCTTGTGGAACTTCTTGACCGATATGAACATTTACCCTTGATGATGATGTTGGGCGATATGTCTTTGACCTATATGGACTTTGCCTTAGATAGTGTTTGTTGCTGGGCGTTATGCCTTTGGCTAATATGATGCTTGGTATATATCCCCTCTTGGTGCCCTCGGCGACATGGGTTGGCTCTGGTGTCACCCAATATGAATCTTGGATGGTGAAACCCTAGTTGGGCGCCATAGTGTGGACCGATGGGAAGTAACCTGACTTTGATGGACGACATGGTACCTTGACCGTTATAGGGTCCCAAACCCTAGCTTGCATGATAGATGACCTTGGGTGCCATGGTATCATTTGATGGAGGGCAGTAGTGTGACCTTGGGTGTTATGTCTTTGGAGCTTGCCCGATATAGAAACCCTAACCCTAGTGGGCGATAGGGAGTCTTGACCGATGAGGTGGATGTGATGCCCGACACACCCATGGTCATGGATGCACGATACACCCATGGTTCTTGGTTGCACGATACCCCCTTGCATCTGATTGCACGATACACTCTTAGCCCATGACTGCATGACACACCTCGGGTGCTAGTCTACCCGTTATCCCCTTATGCATGGGTGCATGTCATGCTTGTGGCCGATATCCTTTGGGTGAGGGTTAGTGCCCTGCCCTCCATACCTTTGGTGAGGGTAGGCGACCCCCTTTGGTGAGGGATGCGCCTAGCTCGGGAACTCTAGGTTGGTGAACTTGTTGTCTTGAGCCCACATATTTGGTTAAGATGTTGTTGAGATATGAAAGATAGGTTGTGACCAGTGATATGTTTGTTACCTAAGTAAGATGATAAGATAGTGGTTATGTTCATAAGATATAGGGCATAAGGAATGCTCACGGTTTGATAACACTAATTTAATTGTCAGACATGTGGATACCACTTTATACTCCATATGATCACAATAATGGATGTGGTTTTAATCATATGCTCCCTAAATTTGAATGGCATGATAATAATACTATGTTCTCTAAGATCTATGTTTGGTGATCCAATTATCTCTCCTGATATACATACTAACCATGCAGGTGTATCAAATGAACTCATGGACAGGTAAGAGCTATGAGGTGTATGTGTTTTGTATAACACTGAATGATGATAATCCTTGTTGATGAGATAACATGTATCACCAGTATGATGAGAAGGGTCTGTTGACCTGATAAAGGCTGAGTGTCTAGTCGAGGTGTTATCCTCTGATACTGAGATAAGGGATTGCTATCCCATGATGATGATGTATGATGATGAAGCCTTGAGAGGTAGTTGTATTATGTGATGAGGGATTGAGATCCCATGGCAATATGATAATGGCAGTTGTAGTATGACACAATGTTGTTTATGTTTTATAACCTGGTTGCCTCAACAATTCACCTAAAACATACTAATTAATTACAGTGGAACATTTCATGTAGTTTTGCCCTGGCCATAGATCCATCATCATCAGTAGCTGGTGATGGTGAAATAGGTTTATCCTACGCGATTACCTGGAGCGCATATTGTTGAATATGCATGGTTTCTCCTAGCTGAAAGTAGGAGGATTAGAGTGCAACTGTGGTTGTGGACTCAAGATGAGTATAAGAGCATGGTGAACAGGCCCATGGCTTAGTGTGATAGAGCATGAATGTGTTCATGGCTCAAGAGCATGGTGATTAGGCCGTGGCTCAAGGTATACTAGCACCGTGACCTGTACCAAGGGTGGGCTAGATAAAAAGGGTAGACTGCGTGAGCTAACCCTGTGGCTGAGGCCACTCAAGCAAGAGACTGCAGTCCTGCTTTGGTTATCGTACACTGACCACGAAGAGGTGAGGTTATGGAGTTTGGCTCTCCCAATGACCTTGTATGGCACTGGTTTTAAGATTCGCAGCCGATGGTTGGATTTGAGTGGGACGGCTCACTTCCTCAGGGCATAATAAAATTATAATCTAGCCGTATAGTATGTATCGCTTAAGGCAAAACACATAACATTGGTTGAGACCTTACATTTATAGTTGCAATAGTTATATCTTGCAAATTATTTGTACATTCCTCATATCTTGTGATAAGTTCTTATAAAGCTTATCTTATCAATCATGTTCCATAAAGAAATATTTGGTTATATGCCTCCTGGATATCTTTGTAAGCTAGTTCTGTTCAGTATGTCGTATATATGACTTGCTTATATCAGTTACCTGCTTTATCTGTTCTAGCTCTCCTTTGATGTTTTATAGTTTCAGCGAGGGTTATGTTTCTCGCTGGGACTATGTGTCCCACCCTGCTGGTTTTAAACCTTTTTAGGTGATCGTACTAGACGTGGTGGTGGTCGTGAGGTTGCGGCCGAGCAACAGGAAGAACAATAGGAGGTAAGAGATAGATATGATGCTATTTTAGTTGTTTAGTAGTAGAGTCCTAGAGTCATCCCTGTACTCTCAGGTCCTTGGAAGTGTTTCGACGACGTCTCGCAATGTATAGCCGATGTAGTTTTGTTTATCCTGCTGTTGGCCTGGTATGGCCTATTATGTAAATAAACAGGTGGTGAACTCTTTGTGCCTATGTGACATCTGGATCCTATGAACTATGGACACATATCAAGGTTTATTTATGATAATATAACATGTTTCCTTGCAGGATAAGGATCTGGATGTAATAGTTTCTTTGTTTATTTGTCTTCCGCAATCGGTTTTAATTAACCCATGTTTTTGGTAATATGTGGTTTATGGAAGCTTCACACATTTTCGTGTGGCATTTCGTTGTCTGTGTGATAGCGAGATGTAACAGTGAGGGCTTCCTCCGCCTATGTTTTCATATTTTGTGCAAATATAGCCGGTCCCAGGCCCGGGTAAAAGAGGAGGGTTGGTGGTAGGTTGACAGCCAACCATAAAAACTTTGTCACTCTTTCTATGACATGCTATTGAGACAAGCACAAATAATAGAAGAAGAGGAATGCCTAAATTAATATGGGAAGAGCTTATAAAGAGAGATTTTGAATCTCTACATCTCAACCAGAATATGACCCATGATAGAGATGAATGGAAAAGAAGGATCCATGTACCTGACCCCAACATAGTTGGGATTGAAGCTTAGTTGATGATGATGATGAATGAGGGCTTCCTCCTCATCTTCTATATATATACACCGAAGGGGAAACCCTACTGGCTGCTATGAAGGGTGAGAGAGCATTGTGGTCCCGAGTCATTGATATGGAAAGGTGTTTCCATATATATATTAGACACCAATGAAATAACTTCTCCCTTCTATTTTCATTATTCATGTACACGATCAAAGTATTCCTTTTTCTTCCCTTCTATTGACCTTTATAAAACTCTTAATCTATATTACATAAATCCAAAGGTCACGAAGGAATCACTACTCTTTTATTAACAATTGGGTTTGGCAAAACAAAACCATAAAGAAAAGTGCATCCATATATGGCATTATATTGTATAATGAATTCTAGATTATTCTCTCTTTATCTCTTTGATATATTCCGTAAACCACTTATGGAAACTCATTATTACCTTTCCTATATATATACAATTTGTGGGGTTTTGTTGGGATATCTTACACAAAATGTGCTCCTTTCAAACATTTATTAAAAACAATTACCACTATTGTTATGGAATGTCCTTTAATCTCAAATTTTAAGGGAATGTCTTAAATGATTTTATCTAGTCTTGGGAAAATATTGAGATCAAAATTTGAAAAGAAAGATGCTTTTTCTAACATGCAAGTACTCCCTTTATAAGGCGTATTTCAAGCATTAAAACACATCCTTTTCTTTTTCTTTCTTTTCTATTATCTTTATTTTGACTATTCTTTTTATTAGAAACCATGTGCTAACGAAAACCAATTAATAGTGGCCATCCATACCACTTTGTAGAGAATTCTACACCATTCTCTCAAGTACACATGTGTATTATCTATTTTCCTTTGCTTTTTTTTATTATGGGATTTTCTTCTCTCTCTTTTTCCTTTTATCCTTTATTGGATTAATAATTCAGTAGAAATTACAAAATCAATCATCCAAGGAAAATTTTTAAAGAAAAAAAACAAATCACACAAATTTCCAACATGTCTCTTTTTTTGAAAATAATTGCATTTCAATTATATAAAATACTGGTGAAACTGAGGTGATAACATCCTTCCCCTCTTATAAGAATTTTATCCTCAAAATTTGACTAATCAGACAAACAACTCAGGATAAGACTTTTCCATGTCCGTCTTTATCTCCCATGTGGCTTCATCCTCTCCATGGTGCTTCCAAAGAACCTTTAACATCTCTATCTTCTTACTCCTGAGGTCTTTCACCTTGGTATTCAATACCCTCATAGGTGACTCAGGGTATGTCAGCCTCCCTTAGAGTTCAATAGGTCCAATGATCAACACATGGCTTGGATCCTTTATATAGCGCTTTAGATTGAACACATGGAACACATCATGCATCATACTATATTGAGGGGGTAACGCTAAATGATAAGTAGCTTCACCAATCCGTTCTAGGATTTCAAACAAACCCACGTATCGAGGACTCAACTTTTCTCTATTCTTAGCTAGCTCGAAGGGGTCACATTTTTGAAAGCACATGTTCACCTACAATGAAGTGCAAGTCAGTTTGCTTTGCATCATCTTACAACTTCTGTCAATCATGGGCTCTCTTTATCCTTTGCTTGATCTAAGCAATTTTATCAGCATATAACTATAGTTTTTCTGATCTCAGCAAGGTCCTTTCACCGACATCATCCCAATGAAGTGGTGACCGACACAAACTCCCATAAAGAGCTTTACACAGAGGCATCCCAATACTGGCTTGGTACCTATTATTATAAGTAAACTCAACTAAGGACAAGTACTGCTCCCATGATCGACCCCAACCGAGAACACATGCTCTCAACATATCTTCTAATGTTTGGATTGTTCTTTCCGACTGCCCATCAGTCAGGGGGTGATAGGTTGTGCTAAACTTTAACCTTGTACCAAGTTCCTCGTGCACTTGCTTCCACAACTTAGATGTGAACTTAGGGTCACGATAAAAAACAATTAAACTCTAAACACCATGCATTTGAACTATTTCTCTAATATATAGCTCAGCTAGGTTTGACAACTTGGTAGTGATCTTTGAGATGAAAAGGTGTGTTGACTTGGTTAGGCGGTTCGCCACAACCCATGTCACGCCATGAACTTTCTTTGTATTAGGGAGGCCCATCACGAAATCCATAGTGATCTAGTCCCATTTCCACTCAGGAATTTCAATTGATTGCAGTAACCCAACATGTCGTTAGTGTTTAGCCTTCACCATATGATATGTGAGGCAACTGGCTACATATACTACTATGTCCTTCTTCATTCTAGGTTTTCAAAAATACCACTGTAAGCCTTTAATCATCTTCGTGGTGCCAAGGTGTATTGTATACTTAGAACCATGAGCCTCTTGCAGGATATGGTTCTTTAAGAGGGAATCCTCAGAAACTCAAATACAACTTTCATATTGGATTCCACCATTCACACCCATTGAGGGATGTGTATGAGCTTCTCCATCAAACCCTACATCTCTACTAACTCTGGATCATCTAATTGGGCTGTTACAAGTTCGGTCAACAAGTCAGGCTTGGTATACGATTATTTTGATCACCAGATTCAATCTTATACCTACAACATTCAAATTCCACTTGATAATTATATTCTCATTTTAGTTTTGTAATTACCTTGCTCACTTAGGTCTCCAAACCATTTATCCAATATTCTTTCTTAAGGGTGTGGTAATTCCTCAAGTTCTCAGCTATCCTAAAAGGATTTCAACTTAAGTATTTGTTCCTCATATCACTTTCATTCCTAATATGGCATGTGTCTGTCTCATCTCTCATACTCATAACAAGATGAAATACGTATTTGGCTGCAGTCCAAATACTAAGTTCATCTCATTCCAAGAGTAGAGACGGTGCATCCAAACATTACCATTTAATTTCATATTTAGGTCGAGTCATCTCCACCTTCTACCATTCCCTTAATTCTATGCACACCTATAGGAAAACTTCCTCATATCTTTTGAGTCTTATCATAATTCCTATTTATAATCCTCAGTCATTCCCTCAAGGTCTCTAGGGTGTTGATATTGTTGGAGTGATCTCACCCTTATGCATCTAGGGAGTGTCTCTTACATTTACCCCTCAGACCTCATGAACTCATGAAGGTGGCCAATCTACTCACTCATGGGCCTCAGACAAATATTACTGTTACCTCCCGACCATATGGTCTTGTACATTTAGGAAACAATCATTTCCTCCCACCGGTCTCATCCCTACTTGACCTTAGGATTGACTTAGGGTTCTATTGAGATGTCATAACTTTATTTATTTGATTACACATTTGCTTATGGTTCCTATAACAATATCCAAGCACATTATATCATTTATAATTCTTTCACCCAAATTTCCTTCATCTGTTAGGGCACCCATAGTTTTCTTTATGTCCATTCATTGGAATCATGGCGACTCTATCTATCTGGGCCAGGCCCCATTCTACCGATCACTTCTATAGTGATTTTTCTTCATGTCCCTTAGAGGTGGTCATACATGGGTCCAAAAAATCATACTCATCTGTGCTTTTGTTCTCTATGCCCTTAATCTCTCAAGTTTTAAGCGGCGTTTAATTTTACCTCAATTCTTAAACTAATTTATGAATTCACCCTTTTAGGGAAGATCCTATCCCAGGACAAGATAAACTTGCATTTTCTACTTGGGGCTATATTATTATACCATGTGAGTTACCATTCAAGAATTGGATTACTATCCACATATATTAGCATCACTAGGGAACTCCTCAAGAGGTTGGATATATAATAGTATGGTGGTGCTAAACCAACTTGTATGAGAGCCTCATTGGAAGATATCAAAATCCTTAACCCAATGCTTGAGGGAGGTACCAGGCTCAACCTCGATGAGCTCACTCAACTCTATGAGCATTATATGCACTAGATACCACCACTTTCCCTCTTTAGTCTAGGGACTTCGGGTTTACCTCTCTAGCATTGGTCATCCTAGCCACTCGAAACATAATATGACATTCTCTTTTTAGATTCCTACTCACGAAATATTCTGATCCAACTCTCTCCCTTTCATATAAACAATTCTTAGGGTCCTACACAGGTACTGCCAACTCGAGTACGAGGCATCAACATATTACCATTCCTTACCTCTCCAGGATCTTGGGACTCCGTCTCCCTTACCTAGATGATAGGTACTGATATCATATACACACTTGTGTAAGCAGCCTCTTCATCCATCTCTAGGGTTTGATCCTTATAAGGACATCGAAGGTACCACAAGCCTTCTAGAAACTCGACTCATCCACTCAGGGGTAGTCTAGTTTAAGACATATCATACAAATATTTCTCGTATTTCCTCATGTCTTGGAGTTTAGGTTCCTTACTCCCTCCGGGTCTCACTCTCTTAGGATTCAACTTATCACTGGTCCTAACACTAGGGGTTCCCTTTTGTAGGAGAGCTCGTGGCTCCTGTCGATTCACGTCCTATCTTTACTTAATTTAGAAGGAGCACATATACTTGCATCCTCTAATCCTATGTTAAGCTTTCAATCCCACTAAGGTCACCATAAACTAGCTAGTATCAAAAGAACTAGCTAACGATTCCCTGGATCTTTATCTAGCTGCTGCATACCTTCCATATCCTCCAGGCATACATTTGATTGAAAGGCTTCTCTAGGGATCTTTAGGGACCACTTAGCTAGCTTACCGAGCTAGTCTGTTGGCCTTCCTATTCACTTTGGTAACAACGACACATGAAAATAAGCTAGATTCAAGTTGATTCTTTGCACCAAGGGGAGATACTTATGTGGGCAGCTTTTAAGATCCTTTAGGAATATGGTAGATAGTTGTGAGTTGGTGCACAATTCACATCTTCTCCACTGACTTCTCTGAGCAGCTTGAGTCCCGCTGAGAAGAGCTAACAGTTAACCTTTAAGGGAATCTTAACCGGGATGCTTCAAAGCCCCACCTTCAACCCAAACTCTGTCCTCCTTCCTGACAAAATAGCTTGTACTCTTGAGTAGGAAATTTTATATTAATATTGAATAAACTAGTGGTGAATAAATGGAAACTTGAAGTTTTGGGTGACCCCAAGGTAAATAAAGAATGAGAATTGCCAACCTTAAAAGCATGATGTAGGACTTTGACTTTTCTAAAAGTGGAAGTGGAAGTTTGTGAAAACTTCAATAATGTTTAACCGCAAACATCAATAACTCGATGGGGGTGATCCAAATTTGTAGAGAATTTTCATTTAAAAACTTCTAATTAAGTTATAACTCTAAGTTACACACATTAATATAACATCCCACCACACCTTAGCCCTCACATCCAACGAGATTCTATGACTGTAGAATGTGCAACACAATATATACAATTTACACTCCAGTCTCCAACACTCCAAATCTTAAAGTGACACTAGTCTTGAACTCACTTCTGAGTTATGTTAAGGCCATGACTGTTGTAGGAAGCCAACTTAAGGCATTTTCATTCATTAATAGTTAGCAGTAGGCCATTTCACCTGGGTCCGACATGGTCTGTATATACTTGGGGTCATTTTCACCTAATTTACCATTTCATCGCCAATATTGTCGACATTGATATAGAGAACATGGTGTTGGGCCAACTTCGTCGAGATCCACTAAATGTCGGTCTACCAATGAGACCAACTCGAAATCTATGAGACCACTTTACCAACTGTTGAAGTCAACAAACTGGCATTGAAGTTGACATAGTCGGCAATTAATCACCCAAATTCTCTGAAGTTTAGATCAATGCTTACAAGTGAAAACAAGATACACATGTAATTTATATATTATACTTCTAAAAGTGGAGAATGGAACTGGGGACTTTAAGGCAAACATTCCAGCTTCTGTGTGCCTAAAGATTATAAGCATGAAAGCTCCAAACAGAGCAGGTCAAGATAAAGTGGTTCAGATGTAGAATAGCCTATTTGCTACTGTCGCGTAGCTTACAAATAGCTGCAAATGCTTAGAGAGAAAGATCGCGGGTGCTGGATACTGTATGGAAATGGCATCCAGAGAGAGTCCAATAGCATTTGTGGTTGCTGACGTAGGGCAAAGTCTAATAAATGAAGAGAAATATGGTAGGAATATGATAGCCAACCCGGTGCACATTAAAACAAGAAAACTTACACTGTTTTATTTTCTTGCTGCAAAGTTTGGGGGTTATGGAGTGGAATTATGAAATGTGAGGAATGTGAGGCAAAAGGTTCTTGTAGTATGGATACTACTAGTTGAAGGATTACACTTGACATAGACCTGACTCTGTAACAAGATGGGCTACCATTAGTGGAGGCCTCTTGGTTGGGGGGTTGCAAAATGACCAGCATATGCATAGTATTGTTGGCAAAAAGCAGACCGTTGGTGGTGGACTTATGCTACTTCACCACAGGAACCTGACAAGCACTCAGAGATTTTTGACAAATTTCAGTAAAAAAAATATTTATTGTTGCAGAAGAGACTCAATGTCCCAATTTGCAGTTCTCAAAGGAATCTTTCTTTTGATTAAGCCAGGAGGCAATATTATTTATCCTACCCTCCTCATGTAGTAATCAATGAATAGAACTTACACTTTTAGTAAACTATTTTGTTGCAGAAGAGACTCAATGTCCCAATTTACAATTTCCAAAGAAATATTTATTTTTAATTAAGCCAGGAGGTAATATTATATATCCTACCCTCCTCATGTAGTAATCAAAGAATTGAACTTACAATTTCCCAACAGATTTATAGCGTCAGGCATTACACTTTTTTGGAAGTTCCAAAAGAAGGATTACAAAAGCAGCATGGCAGATTGCAAGTTCTCAACAAACCAATGACAACAGAGTCGTGTCAAAATTCCAAGAGATTAATTACGAAGCATTATGGCAGTTTGCAAGCTTTTTCAGATCCATTTCCAGATTTTCAGGTCCCCAGATGCATTTCCAGTGAAGAAATATCCTTCAGGCCCTGGCACTATGTGCCTCACTTCATCTCCAGAGAAGATCCGACCCCTCTCAGCAAAGGATGGTAACTCGTACAGGTACACAGTAAAGTCATCACACGAGCACATCAGCACTGCTCTAGATTTGGTATCGTCCATCCCAGCCAGTGCCACAACTCTGCCCCTTTGCTTGTGTGTGTACACGCATTGCAGTGTGTCACAGTCCCAGGCCTTCACTGTCCTGTCCATGGAGCCCGACAGCAAGTATCGATCGCAGCAGACTAGGGCCAAAACTGAGTCCTTGTGACCCCTCAGTGTGTGAAGGCACTCCAGGGTCACGACGTCCCAGACTTTGATGGTCTTATCCATGGACGCCGAGTACAACCTGTCCTTCTGGATAACCAGTGATCTAATGGCGGCTCTGTGTTCATTGTGCAAACAAGGAGTTGCACCAATTGCTCGTATGAAAAGCTTGCTTGCAGCGTCCCACCTCCAGGCAAGTATGACCCCATTTGATAGTCCAACGAAAACCATCTCCTTGCCCTTCACCTTTTTTAGCACTACAACACTTACTTGCTTGTGTTCACGGAAGCTAAGGAACAGGTTGACTCCGATCTGGGAATTCCACACCTTCAAACAACCAATGTATCCCAGGAGAACCCACACGTGTTTGCCGACCAAGCAGCCAATCCGGATTTTTGGGTTGATGTCATCCACTTGCTGTGCTGAGAGGCAGTCCCAGACTTTCACAATCTCGTAGTCAGTCGCGTACAGCTTGTTCGAACTGAAAGGCAGAGCGATCCCCATGATTGGTTTGCGGTTGTTCTTCAGAGAATTGACGAGTACGAAGTCTTCCGCTCCGAATGTCCAAGAATGTTGGTACCTGCATTCGTCACCGTACTCACAATTAGAACCGTTGAGAAAATATTTGCAAGCGCTTACCTTGGCTGTCAGCTGGCCGGCAGAGTCTTCTTGATTGCTACGGCCGCTGCTACTGCATTCCTGCTGAGACGCTGATACCCCATTGTTGGTGTTTCACATTATGGCCGAAATGTATGTTCAACTGCAGCATATCTGAGAATTAATCATACACAATAGCTATCAACATCAAGAACATTGTTATTCTCGGAACATGACATTCTATTTCATACTAAGATTGGTAGTGGCGGTTTGACATAATTCAAAGAATTAGGAAACAGTTTGAACTAAAAGAAGAAAGCAAATATGATGCATATCATGGATACAATGAGATTCTTCTGACTATCTCACAAGAGCATAGTGTGTGATAAACTAATGGCTTACAAGTTGCAGCAAACTAGGTGATTAATACGTGTGCACCATCAGAAAGTGTTATAAAGTGACTCCTTTATAGCTTGTGTATAAGAAGACTAAAGCTCATTTTAGACAAAAGAACCAGATGTGTGGATCTTTATAGTAACTAGAAAAGCAATCCTCAGCATGGTTGTTCAGTTATGAAGATGCTATCACAAGCCATAGGAAGTTTCAGATGCAGAGTAAATACAACCAAATTTGACCTAGCCACAAGTATCTATGGTTAACTGAAACTTGAGTAAAATTCACTTTATTAAGAACAGAGCTGTTGTTTCAAAGAATTGGCGAATCTGACTTATTTCCAACGAATCTGTAAAATCAAACTCGGAACCACTTATGTTAATATAATCAGCAAACAATGAGTAATTTGCAATTATTTCACAGCATTACAATTAACAAAGACCAACAATCAGCAAAAGTTATTTCTGCCCACCAAAACACATACAATAGAAACCTGACACAGCTATGCAGTTACAACTATTTTAATAATCAATGAATAGAATTGACAATCTCCCAACAGGTCAGACTTACACTTTCAGTAGTTTATTTTGTTGTAGAAGAGACTCAATGTCCCAATTTACACTTTTCAAAGGAATCTTTCTTTTAATTAAGCCAGGAGGTTTTAATTATTTATCCTACCCTCCTCATGTAGTAATTTGCAATTATTTCACAACATTACAATTAACAAAGACCAACAATCAGCAAAAGTTATTTCTGCCCACCACAACACATACAATAGAAACCTGACACAGCTATACAGTAACAACTATTTCAATAATCAAAGAATAGAACTAACAATCTCCCAACAGATAAGTAGCATCAGACTTGCACTTTCAGTAGACTATTTTGTTGTAGAAGAGACTCAATGTCCCAATTTACACTTTTCAAAGGAATCTTTCTTTTAATTAAGCCAGGAGGTTTTATTTATTTATCCTACCCTCCTCATGTAGTAATCAATGAATAGAACTTACACTTTCAGTAAACTATTTTGTTGAAGAAGAGACTCAATGTCCCAATCTATAGTTTTCAAAGGAATCTTTTTTTTCCAGTAAACCAAATCAATCTTTTCAGTAAACCAAATTAATCTATTCTCAAATCATAATCAACTGCCTGGACAAAGGCCCCAAGGCTGGCTTTTATAAGACTACATGACTTGACCCATAAGTAAAGAAAATAAACTCCTATTTAATGAAATTCGGAATTAAATAAAACCTAAAATAAAAGAAAGCAAAAAAGATTTACGTCTAACTGTCTAAGTACATTAACTGAAAAGTTTGCACTTAAGTCCCTAAATATAAAAGTAAAGCAAAGATACGTAGAATATAGCCTAATATGTCCTACATCAGCTTGAGTCTGAATAGAAGACCAAAGCTAATTCTGGACAAAAGATTCGGATGTGTGGATCTTTATACTAACTTGAAAAGTTCCGTAGCACGATTGTTAGCTAATGAAGATGTTGCCCCAAGCCACAGGAAGTTTCAGTTGCGGAGTACATACAACCAACAGTTTGACCTAGCCACAAGTATATATAGTCAACTAAAAACTTTGGTAAAATTCATTTTGTTAAGAACGGAGCTTTTGTTTCAACGAATTGGTGAATCAGACTTATCTCCAACAAACAGTAAAATTAAACTTGTAACCACTTATGTTTATATGATTAGCAAACAAAGAATAATTTGTCATTATTTCACACAATTACAATCAACTATGACCAACAAACAACAAAACTTATTTTTTCCCATCAAACCACCTACAATAGAAACCCAACACAGCTATGCAGTTACAGTATTTCACGTAACGAACAAGTAAAAGCACAATGTAGGACAATGCAAGGATTTGATGATAAATGATTCAGACAAAGATGAAAACTTTTTCTCTATACGGATGAGCCCAGTTCTGACAGTTGTTCCATCAAAAAATTCACAATATCACCTGTGTTTCCAGTTTTATGGCAAACTCTTGGCCCCTTCGACTATGCTCCCTGCATTGCTAGAAAAGCATTCAGAGATTGACTACAACTATTACAAAAAGCAGACCGTTGGTGGTGGACTTATGCTACTTCACCACAGGAACCTGACAAGCACTCAGAGATTTTTGACAAATTTCAGTAAAAAAAAATATTTATTGTTGCAGAAGAGACTCAATGTCCCAATTTGCAGTTCTCAAAGGAATCTTTCTTTTGATTAAGCCAGGAGGCAATATTATTTATCCTACCCTCCTCATGTAGTAATCAATGAATAGAACTTACACTTTCAGTAAACTATTTTGTTGCAGAAGAAACTCAATGTCCCAATTTACAATTTCCAAAGAAATCTTTATTTTTAATTAAGCCAGGAGGTAATATTATATTTCCTACCCTCCTCATGTAGTAATCAATGAATTGAACTTACAATTTCCCAACAGATTTATAGCATCAGGCATTACACTTTTTTGGAAGTTCCAAAAGAAGGATTACAAAAGCAGCATGGCAGATTGCAAGTTCTCAACAAACCAATGACAGCAGAGTCGTGTTGAAATTCCAAGAGATTAATTACGAAGCATTATGGCAGTTTGCAAGCTTTTTCAGATCCATTTCCAGACTTTCAGGTCCCCTGATGCATTTCCAGTGAAGAAATATCCTTCAGGCCCTGGCACTATGTGCCTCACTTCATCTCCAGAGAAGATCCGACCCCTCTCAGCAAAGGATGGTAACTCGTACAGGTACACAGTAAAGTCATCACACGAGCACATCAGCACTGCTCTAGATTTGGTATCGTCCATCCCGGCCAGTGCCACAACTCTGCCCCTTTGCTTGTGCGTGTACACGCATTGCAGTGTGTCGCAGTCCCAGGCCTTCACTGTCCTGTCCATGGAGCCTGACAGCAAGTATCGATCGCAGCAGACTAGGGACAAAACCGAGTCCTTGTGACCCCTCAGTGTGTGAAGCCACTCCAGGGTCACGGCGTCCCAGACTTTGATGGTCTTATCCATGGACGCCGAGTACAGCCTATCCTTCTGGATAACCAGTGATCTAATGGCGGCTCTGTGTTCATTGTGCAAACAAGGAGTTGCACCAATTGCTCGTATGAAAAGCTTGCTTGCAGCGTCCCACCTCCAGGCAAGTATGACCCCATTTGATAGTCCAGCGAAAACCATCTCCTTGCCCTTCACCTTTTCGAGCACTACAACACTTACTTGCTTGTGTTCACGGAAGCTAAGGAACAGGTTGACTCCGGTCTGGGAATTCCACACCTTCAAACAACCAATGTAGCCCAGGAGAACCCACGCGTGTTTGCCGACCAAGCAGCCAATCCGGATTTTTGGGTTGATGTCATCCACTTGCTGTGCTGAGAGGCAGTCCCAGACTTTCACAATCTCGTAGTCAGTCGCGTACAGCTTGTTCGAACCGAAAGGCAGAGCGATCCCCATGATTGGTTTGCGGTTGTTCTTCAGAGAATTGACGAGTACGAAGTCTTCCGCTCCGAATGTCCAAGAATGTTGGTACCTGCATTCGTCACCGTACTCACAATTAGAACCGTTGAGAAAATATTTGCAAGCGCTTACCTTGGCTGTCAGCTGGCCGGCACAGTCTTCTTGATTGCTACGGCCGCTGCTACTGCATTCCTGCTGAGACGCTGGTTCATCGATGCCGAGAAGCTGATTGACCCAAGCATCCCAGGGGTTGTACACGGCCATGTCTCAGAGAGAACAAGGCGGACAAGGGGAGCACGAACATAAACCCTATTTCTCGTAGCCCTAGACCACTCAGAAGTGTCGCTGCGTCTGGAGGAAAGGGACAGACCGCCAGATTTCAATTGCTCGCGGGGGTTTCAGACGTTGCGGCATCTTATAAGTTTGGTTTCCCTCTAACGGCTCCTTTCCTTGCCGCCTCGGCCGGTCTTGCTTGATTATTTTCGTGAGCGGATTTTTTTTGGGGGTAACTCCTCACGTTTAGCAAAACTTGGGGTTAAACTAAGGCTTTACTCCCAAGGTTGAATTTGACGTGTCACATGCACTATGGTTTTGTCAAGGTGAAGTATAAGAGAGGGGGCAGATAGCAAGTTTGTCTATTAAGTGTGTACAAATTTGATGGAATGGTTTATTTGGCTCAACAAAAATCACAGATTATTTGGTTAACCCACACTATAACGACGACTGAATAATTTTTTTTTATTTTGTTGACCTAATTAATTTATCTACTATGTTTTAAACAAAAATGAGCAGCAATCGTAGCCTCCTCTTAACATGTGTTTCACGCGCAGATGTAGTTGGTTTCCACCAAACATGACCCATGTGATGACGGTCTGGCGATGACCGTGTCTGATTATGCAGGCAGACAACAAGCTGTAATTGATGCATGTAGTTACATAATTAAAGGAGCAATGGGAATTGCTGGAAGGAAATGGTCTGAGTGGCTAACACACCGTCTGATGAGACGTGTGCTCTATGCGAGTTACTGCATGTTCTGATGGCTTTCCTGTACCATTAATGGATATAATGACACTTTTAAGAGAGAAAATACATGGGCAGCTTGAGGGAAAGTCTTTGAGGACGATTTTAGAGAAGGAAGTGCCAATTGGTGGGATATCATATGTTTTAGGGAGGGCATTCATATCTATTCTTATTGTTATTCTTAAAGAACACTTTCATTGTTGTTTTTGTTCTTTGAGAACACTTAATCCATCCTTCTCATTTATTAATGAGATAATAGCTTGTTTCCAAATGAACTTCCAAATAGGTGTGTTGTATACTTAAACAATTTGTGCTTGGAACACTTCATGCTTATTCTTGGAGACCACCTACTTCTTCCTCTTCATAACTCCTCCATTTTATCGTTGAATGTTGAGGTAGATGTTTAAGTGAGAAGTAAATCTAAGGAGGAGACCCACTTCAGCGGCGGCGGCTACCCTAGCTCTCTAACAGAGTCTTAGGGTTTAGGCGGCAGATGGCTAGGGGGAGGGGGTTTCGGCCACAGAGAAGCGGCACCCTGCTCCCCCACGACCTCTTCTCGCTCGACGTCAGTAGGCCTCTACTCCAAGAGGCGCTTCCGCTTATCAGGCCATCTACGACGAGTTTCTTACCCCTTTCTCTTTTACTTGTTGTCTATATGGTTAGTTGTTTTGTTTCTCATTTGTCTCTTTTGTCGTGGATTGACGCTTTTTCTCTCCTCTTAGTAAGCTACCTTTATCAGTCAATTTTATTACTCAGTCGTATGGCAGAAAGTGTGGAAGCAACATTCTTTTGGAACACTGATTTACTACGATTACTCTATCACCGATATATGCTCAGGTTGAAGGTATCTCTCAAAAAAAGTTGCTTTGGTCAACGAAGAAGAAGAGGGATCTATACATCATCGTCCTTATCAGATTCTAATATGAGTTTCAGTGGTATATTGTATCCATTCTTAACATTTGTGTGGCTTGTTAGACGAGCCCAATTATTAATTATCCACCATATTTGAAATGTTGTGCCATTTATATTAAATGAGGAATGATCACATCACTAACTTTTATCAATAGGGAAGACCTCTTCGAACAAAAATCTTCCTCTTATAAATGAGTGACATTAAGATCAAATTGTCTTACATCCTCTAGAAGAATTACCTCTTCTACGTCTTCCTCCTCTTGAAAATCTTATGCACGATCTTCATCATTGTCTACTTCTTCTATGTCTTCCTCCTCTTGAAAATCTTCTTCACAAACTTCATTGTAGCTATGATTGCTTTTCTCCTTAAAATAAGTTTATTTGTGACCACTTCTCACTTTTTTTAAAATAAAAGACCAATTTCATTACGAAAAAGCCATACGAGATTAGGCGTGTAATACTATACATTTCCCGAGACGAAACACAAATTGGATGCATAGTAATTTAAGTTGATGCATAGTATTCTAAGTTGGCTCATAGTATATTAACTGGGCACAGTGGCTGCTTTGTCATACAAATTGGGTGCATTAAATGATGAAGGATGTGCCTTGCAATACTAATTGAGCTCGTTAGGGATTAGGTGTGCGCTGGAGGGCAATAATAGGGGGCACATCACATAACAATTACGCGTGATGGAACATGTAGTAGGCGATTTAGTGCAATTACTCATCAATAATGACACATACACCAGGCGCAGTGGAACCACAAATGTGGCATGTTTATGGTATAGATTGTTGTATTACGCATAAATTCGTCACGGCAGAATTGCAGATAGCAAGTCTGACTATTGAGTGGAAGCAAAGACTAATTATTATTTTGATGGAATGCTTAATTTCCTTCAACAAAAATCACATATTATTTGGTTCACTCGAACTCTAATGGATGATTGAAAATATTTTTTATTTATACAATACTTTATAAGTTTGTTTTCCCTCTAACGGTTCCTTTCCTTGCCGCCTCAGCCTTGCTTGATTATTTTCTTGAGCGGTTTTTTTTGGGTAACTCGTCACGTTTAGCAAAACTAGGGGGTTAAACTCATGTTTTACTCCTAAGGTTGAATGTGACGTGTCACGTGCACTATGGTTTTGTCAAGGTGAAGTATAAGAGAGGAGACAGATAGCAAGTTTGACTATTAAGTATGTACAAATTTGATGGAATGGTTGATTTGGTTCAACAAAAATCACAGATGATTTCGTTAACCCAAACTCTATTGGACGATTGAATGATTTCTTTGTTGTTTTTGGCCTAATCAACTTATCTACAATATTTTAAACGAAAATGAGAAGGAGGTGTTGCCCCATCTTAACATGTGTTTCACGTGTAGATGTAGTTAGTTTCCACCAAGCAGGACCCGTGTGATGGCAGTTTGGCGATGACCGTGTCTGGTTATGCAGGCAGACATCAAGCTGCAGTTTTTGCATGTAGTGACATAATTAAGGGGGGAATGGGAATTGTTGGAAGGAAAGTCTTTGAGAATGATTTAATGCATGTTGTGATGGCTTTCCTGTACCATTAATGCATATAATGTCACTTTTAAGAGAAAATACATGGGCAGCTTGAGGGAAAGTTTTTTAGGACGATTTTATAGAAGGAAGTGCCAATTGGTGGGAAATCAGATGTTTGAGGGAGGGCATTAATATATATTCTTATTGTTGTTCTTGAAGAACATTTCCATTGTTGTTGTTCTTTGAGAACACTTAATCCATCCTTCTCATTTATTAATGGGATATAGCTTGTTTCAAAATGGACTTCCAAATGGTGTGTTGTATATTTAAACAATTTGTGCTTGGAACACTTCATGCTTATTCTTGGAGACCACCTAATTCTTCCTCCTCATAACTCCTTCGTTTTATCGTTGAATGTTGAGGTAGATGTTTAAGTGGATTACAAAGAAATTTATTTTGAGGAGCAAATAAATCATAGCAACAATGAAGTTTGTGAATAAGATTTTCAAGAGGAGGAAGACGTAGAAGAAGTAGACAATGATGAAGATTGTACATAAGATTTTCAAGAGGAAGAAGACGTGGAAGAAGTAAATCTTTAAGAGGATGTAAAACAATTTGATCTTAATGTTGCTCATTTATAAGAGGAATATTTTTATCGAAGAGGTCTTCCCTATAGATAAAAGTTAGTGATTTGATCGTTCCTCATTTAATATAAATTGCACAACATTTCAAACATCGCACATGATTAATAGTTGGGCTGATTGCAATGCTAATTGAGTGATTTCAATTAAGGATTAGGCGTGCAATACTATACATTGCCTGAGATGACACACAAACTGGATGCATAGTAATTTAAGTTGACGCATAGTATTTTAAGTTGGCTCATAGTATACTAACTGGGCAAGGTGGCCGCTTTGTCATACAAATCGGGTGCATTAAATTATGAAGGATGTGTCTAGCAATACTAATTGAGTGTGTGAGGGATTAGATGTGCGCGCTAGAGGGCAATGATAGGGGGCACATCACATAACAATTACGCATGATGGAATATGTAGTGGGTGCTTTAATGCAATTACTCATCAATAATGAAACATACATCAGGCGCAGTGGAACCATAAGTGGGGCATGTTTAGGGAATAGATTGTTGTGTTACACATCCTAGGGGTTGTACACGTCCATGTCTCAGAGAGAACAAGGCGGACAAGGGGAGCACGAACAGAAACCCTATTTCTCGTAGCCCTAGACCACTCAGAAGTGTCATTGTGTCTGGAGGAAAGGGACAGACCGCCAAATTTCAATTGCTCGCGGGGATTTCAGACGTTGCGGCATCTTATAAGTTTGGTTTCCCTCTAACGACTCCTTTCCTTGCCGCCTCAGCCGGCCTTGCTTGATTATTTTCTTGAGCGGATTTTTTTTGGGGGTAACTCCTCACGTTTAAGTGTTCACTAATTAATCGTTTGGGCACTCAGTTTGATTAAACTAATGTGTTAAAAATAACATGCAACGCAAACAAGTAACCTTGAGATGCTACATTATATAATTTAACAACTAAAATCAATACTTGTATAACATCTCAAAACATACACTTAACCAAAAAAATATCTCCTTAACTTTAGTCATAAATTGATTTGAAACAACTCAACATATTCAATCATGCTTAATTTAATGATGAACAGGACAACATGGATTCTATGTGGGGTTAATCACCCATTATGAGGGATGAAAGTCTTGAGAATGGCTAACGCACTGTCTGATGAGACGTGTGCTATGTGCGAGTTACTGCATGTTCTGATGGCTTTTCTGTACCATTAATGGATATAATGACACTTTTAAGAGAGAAAATACATGGTCAGCTTGAGGGAAAGTCTTTGAGGATGATTTTAGAGAAGGAAGTGCCAATTGGTGGGAAATTGGATGTTTCAGGGAGGGCATTAATATCTATTCTTATTGTTATTCTTGAAGAACTCTTTCATTGTTGTTGTTGTTCTTTGAGAACACTTAATCCATCCTTCTCATTTATTAATGGGATATAGCTTGTTTCCAAATGGACTTCCAAATAGGTGTGTTGTATATTTAAACAATTTGTGCTTGGAACACTTCATGCTTGTTCTTAAAGACCACCTATTTCTTCCTCCACATAACTCCTCAATTTTATCATTGAATGTTGAGGTAGATGTTTAAGTGGGAAGTGATTACAAAGAAACTTATTTTAAGGAGCAAAGTAATCATAGCAACAATGAAGTTTGTGAAGAAGGTTTTCAAGAGGAGGAAGACGTAGAAGAAGTAGACAATGATGAAGAGTGTGCATAAGATTTTCTAGAGGAGGAAGACGTAGAAGAAGTAAATCTTCTAGAGGATGTAAGACAATTTGATATTAATGTTGCTCATTTATAAGAGGAAGATTTTTGACGAAGAGGTCTTTCCTATTGATAAAAGTCTCATTTAATATAAATGGCACAACATTTCAAACATGGCGGATAATTAATAATTGGGCTCGTTGCAATGTTGATTGGGTGATTTCAATTAAGGATTAGGCGTGTAATATTATACATTGCCCGAGATGACACACGAATTGGATGCACAATAATTTAAGTTGATGCATAGTATTCTAAGTTGTCTCATAGTATATTAACTGGGCACGGTGTCCGCTTTGTTATACAAATTGGGTGCATTAAATGATGAAGGATGTGCCTTGCAATACTAATTGAGCGTGTGAGGGATTAGGTGTGCACTAGAGGGCAATAATAGGGGGCACATCACATAACAATTATGCATGATGGAACATGTAGTAGGCGCTTTAGTGCAATTACTCGTCAATGATGACACATACATCATGCACACTGGAACCACAAGTGTGGTGTGTTTAGGGTATAGATTGTTGTATTACACATAAATTAGGCATAGCTGAATCCCAGATAGCAAATCTGACTATTGAGTGTAAGCAAAGACTAATTATTAATTTGATGGAATGTTTGATTTCCTTCAACAAAAATCACATATTATTTGGTTAACTCGAACTCTAATGGATGACTGAAAATATTTTTTAATTTATACAATATTTTATAAGTTGTAGATTTTCATGCGCATATACATATTTACAAAGTTGTTGGTTTAACTTCCATGTTTTCATCCCTATCAAGTCTTACTAAAATTCATATCTTTATTGTTCATGTGATAGTATTATGATTTAATAATTGCTCAATTATGTCAGTATTTACAATTAGCATCATTATAAACAATTTATTTAGTTAATCATACTTAACCAATCAAGATAAGTGTAATAAATTAATCCTATTTGGATCAAATGAATTACTTCATTTAGGTCAACATCTTGATATATGAAATCATCTAATAATTAATTGGTTGATACAATTAAACTAAGCAAATGTTCACCAATTGAACTAATCCTTCTACAACTAACTAGACAACACATCATACTTTTAGTATCCATGGGTCAATTGGCAGTGTCAGGAGGAAACAGTCAGACTGTCATATTTGAATTGTTCATGGGGATTTCAATGATTGTGGTATATATATTAGAGCATTACTATATATAGTCAAAGTTAGACCCATTTCAAAACACATATGGAGGGGGCCAACTTCGTTGGTAGCTACTAGCTGGTAGCAGATGGGATGACTACCAGCTGATTAGACAACCTTTTTGGGAGAGAGGGGAGAGAAAATGAAGATCAGAGAGAGAGAGAGGGAGAATGGAGTGAGAGAGAAATAAAGGAGAAAAGGAAGTGGTTTTCTCTCTTATTTCTCAAGATAGAGAAAATATAATAGGAGGGAAGTGAGGAGTGAAATGAGGAGGAAAGAGAGAAATAAGATGTTGGACAAAAGATAACAAGACATCAGATGAGAGATAACAAACCAGTTATAGAAATTGTTGCCCACTAAGTCCCTCCTCCCTCTTTTTCTCTTTATCTCCCTCTCTTTCTCACTCTCCACTACTGCCATCCTCCATTTGTATTCAAGTGTGTTATAATTTTTTATCATATATTAATGTGTTATTTCTCAATCCTTCCTTCCTTGTAACATCCATACTTCTAGGTACAAGTCTCTCTTTTTCCTTTTGTTGTTCCTTATTCAATTATAACCCTTTCAGTATCCACATTTCTTTGTATTAGATATGATCAGACCTCATCATAATCTAATTACCCTAATTGACTCATTATTAACCCATGGACATGAAATCTTAGAATGTAATGACCTTAATAATGGAATTATTGGAATTAGAGAATAATAATACCAACCTATAGTCTCATCCATTATTATATATTCTAGTGTAACCCTAGGATCTTAGAATGAGGGTTTTTGGAGATAATGTAAGAAGATTCACCCTATTTGACCATTGGGTTAAGCTCATTACCCTAATTAGAATATTTGTAAATTATGGAATAACACAACAAAATAATCTCAAAATGCAAATCTAACTTTAGTTTTGTGTTCCTCATACTCTAATTAGGTAACTCACCAGTTTTGGGCTTAAGCGGATGCAAAATACACCCCTAAAAGTATCCTAGAAGATAAAAACTAATTGAGTATGAATTATAACATTTTAATCTTAGTCTCACCAATTTTGGACCAAATCCCATGTTTGACGTGATGTAACGCACATCAGTTGTAACTTGTGGTATCACATGTATTTAACTTGGGTCAGGTAGTCGGTATAGTAGAGTTCATTTTCCAACTTTGTTTTTCACATAAATGCACCAGACCAGCTCAGTGCAGAGGCTCCTCCCTGACTTTATCTCGCCCACTCTTTCTCCACAACTTCTTTGCCAAAAAAAAGCCCCACTTTTTCCAAATTCAACGACCCTTACTCAAACAGTGAATCCCTAACCTATTGTCATTGTTGAACCCTCAGACTCACAGTGTGCTCATCCTTAGCCCAACTCTCAAGCTACAACCATCCATGAAGCACCGCCTCACTCCCCCAAGATATTTCTCCATCCAAAACTTTTAGTGTCGTCTTTGATGATGCTATTGGCACTGATCATCTTTAACGAGAAGCTAAAGTAGAAGTGTGACGCCCTAACGTGCCACAAAGTGAGATTACTCAAAATAAAGTGCAAAATAAGAACTAATGAACCATATTACCACAAAATAGGGTAATTTAAAATCGATAACACATATCCACCTCAACTGAAAACAAAATACATATGAATCCACAAACCTGTCATATCTCATATCAAAAGACTATTACATAGCATTATTCACTGGCTCACTGGCCACAACGTGTTTCACATATATAACCTGTCAGATGTACATGCCAAATCTGTACAACAAGGCAAACATCGAAAAACATCGTCTTGGTTTACAACATCTACAAAACTCCCCCAAGGATCTAAGAGTAAATATACGACTCATATGACTCTACTACAAAACACTAGCAGAATATCTGACCTTTCAACAACTACTGCTCCTCTTACTTCTCAGCCTCAACTGCACGATCTCTACCTCATCATGCACGACCACCTAAAATATGTGGAAACCCACGAGGTGAGACCAAACGTCCCAACGAGAGATATAACTCTCCGTCAATGTCTATTATAAGCACAGACAAACTTAAGCACATAGATAACATGATTAGTAGGTTGAGCAGATTTAGCTAAATGATATGTATTAAAATGATAATACAAATTAAGCAAATTAGGCATCTCCAACTAAGTTGTAGAACAATTTAAACTTTAAGAAGGAATATGAAGAACATGTATAACAGTTGATTTCTCTAACTATATTATAATTTAAGAAATCAGTACAAAGATAAGGCAAGGGGCCATCCAATGTGAATTGTATTTGACCCTAAGAAAATATACTACACCGATGTATTGCATCTTTTATTTTCTCTGATGATTTAAGTCATACCACTCAAATCCAACCGGCCATTGAAAAGTCAAAATCGGTGCCACACAAGATCAATAGAAGAGTCGTAATCCATGATCTTCTCTTACACTACTCGGTCAGTATGAGTCTGCACTGTAGTGACATATAGTCAAACTAAAAATACAACAACTTATAGTCAAATATATAGTCATGTAAAGACAACAACTCATATTCAAAGCTATGTCCCTATAAAGACAACAACTCATAGTCAAACTATGGTCATGTAAAACACCTAGCCCGCCTTAGTACATACACGTCACTAGAAACAAGGGTATATAACCCAATCACTGAGATAGAACCGTAGTTGTCCTCCATCACAGCATATCACATATCATCAAAGATACCCAAACAAAGTTGTTCTCAAACACGTGGGATCAAGATGTCAAGGACACCTAGTCGCTTGCACCTCGCATACTCAAAAATATGCGCTCTAGGTTTCTCTTGGGAATACTTGTTTCACCATCCAGCAAAGTACTGATGCTGAAGATGGATCTATGCCACATGGAAGCTACATGATTAGGGTTTCACTTATTTAGTTTAGCCAATTGAGTGTCTCTTAGCATCAATCAAGTTACAATGTATAAACCATAAACAAATTCTACAAGGATAAGGGAACAATACAACTCCAGAAGATATAGAACGTATAAGGTGTGAACTTGTCACATCATCACATGATACTTGTAGCACTGTCATTCGCAAGGTCATCACCAATGTCACATAACTATGGGATATCAATCCCTCAATCACATCATTGGAGGATAACACCTCACACTAGGCATTACGCCTCTACCAGATCATAAGACCCATCACATCATTATGATCTCAACATGCCTCATCAAGGCTCATAGCCATCACCTTATATCATATTATTACCATCTTAGCATTCACAAGCTATGACATACATTCAACCTACAAGGTTAGAATTACACAAGTAGGAGAGGAAAATATAATTTCATGCTATTCATCCAAGCAAACTCAATAAGCATAGAATATCCTAGAATTAGGGTTAGGGTTTCATACACTTAGCCGATTAGGGTCCCATTTCATCACTTGTCACCAAACCCTAGATACCTCATCTCCCACTTTTTGGAAAACCTTAGGGTTAAGGAACATGATCAGGGTTAACTAAATAATCATCCAATCATCACTATCTATTAACCATCAATTGCGTGTACATGCACATGTAGCGACCAACATGGTGTAGTGACCATGGTCCACTTGTAGCGACCATGTGTTGTCATGTGTGGGTATCGACCAAACCATCAAGATATAGTTTTGTGACCGCAACACATATAAGTGTAGCAACCACAACACCTAAGGCTACATGTGGCAATCAAAACAAACCAAAGAATTGATGTACCATCCATAAAACCAAGGTAGTAACCCACATAGCACATATGTGTAGCGACCATGGTGATTAGGGTTAGCTTTTGTAGCGCCCACATCACATCACCATGCAAACATAAACCAACTCAAATCAAAATACTTTGGTCAAAGAAACTCATCAAAATCATTCATACATGTAGCGACCACAACCAAGAGCTTCAAGATGTAGCAACCCCACTTAGGTATAGGGCTTGTTGCGCCCGCAACAACCCATCCATATGTAATGACCTCAAGCCACCAAGAGGTGTATAGAGAACCAAAGGTAAAGATTCTACAAGGAACACAAAACCACCTCCAAAATAGTGATATCACATTCAAAATAGAATATTAACATCAAGGAAACTCATCATCATCACCGTGGAAAACTCCACACCAAGATAGTCATCAAAACTGTAAAAATGATCTCCAAAATGATCTACTAAGAAACAACACTGGAAGAGAGAAGACCAAGCTTCAACCTCAAAAAAAAATCTACCCAAACCTCAAGAAAAACATACGGACTGAATACATAGCAAGGTGACAAAATCAAAGATCATGGTGCATGTAAGAACATCACCTCATCATCACTTAGAAATCGGCCACATGAAGTTAGGGTTTAAGAAAGAGAGCAATCTACATGAGAATACTACAAAGTCTTAAACCTTATATCAAGATAACATCCTCTAGAACATTCACACCACATTTAAGATATTAAAACAATAGCATGCAAGAACAAATAAGGTGCAATAATAGAGGAAGGTAGAGAGTTATATAACCCGCCTTGTGAAGAAATCAAACTCCAAAGATCACAAGATCTAAGAGAGAGAAAGAAGATCCAACCAAGATCAACACTTCAGATACAAGGACACATCCAAAGAGAAGAACACCATAATCAAATGATAGCTCAAGAAATAGGTGAAAAACTCTAGGCTGAACCAAAGAAGTAGAAAGGAGAAAGAGGAAAGCTTCTTTTCACATAGGTACCACCATGGTTGCACCATAGTCTCCGACCTTAGCGAGTAGAAGATCCTTAAGAGAAGGCCACCGTGGTGACACCATAGTCTCATAGCCAAGAAAGGAGAAGAAGATAGGGTAGAGAACCAAAAGAAAATGTGATCAAGGGTTTAAAACTACTTACCAACGAAGAAGATCACCAAGGATCACTACAAGAGGAAAGATCAAGTTCAAAAGCACCACATGCGAGGTTGCTCAACCACCAAGGCTCCAAGATTAGTCCTTCTTTGCTCCACAAAGCTCCAAGGACGAACACAAAGGAGTGGAGAAGAAAGAGGGCCAAAAAAGATGCTTGCATGATGAAGAGAGAGGATATATACTCAAGGTAAGAGAGAGGTATGGTGGTTATGAGGTGTCAACATAAGAGAGCACCAAAAGGACACTTGTCCACCAAGGAAACAACCATTCAATCACTAAACACTTGCATGCAAGGACGAGTGATACAACCTAGGTTGGGTATCGACCACTTTGGTCATGCACACCCTTGTTGTTGTCGCAACAACACCTAGACCACATGTAGCAACCACTAGACTAGGTCACCAAGGAAACTAAAGTCGAAATAGATCACCAAAGTACAACCATGTCAAAAAAACCATCTCTAGGTCATCATGGTTGAAACAAGCAACAACTAGGGTTAGTGTAGTAGTCGCAACACTCTTCCAAGAGTGGTGTTGCTGTCGCTAAACACTCAAACCCTATCAAAGGTCAATACTCAACAACAAGGCAACTCAAGCAAACCTAAACTCATCATGTGATGTCACATCATCAATCATGGTCCAAACAAGGAGCCTTTCAACATAATATCATATATCATGATTCTAAGGCACAAGAAACACACTCTACATGTGACAAATTGCAAGATAACTCTCACTCATGGGTAAATTGCAACTTGGTCAAAATAAGCAAACACAACTTAAACATCAACGAAACAGGACCGAACTGAAAACATAAGATTGCCACATGTTATAAAAGCATCTCAAAGGATTATATTAAGGTTCAAGTATCTCATTAAGCAAAGCAAGCATACTCAGGAACTAATCTAGGTCAGGGGCCTTACAGGAAGTAGTGTGGCTCACCTCAAGGCAATTAATCATGAGGTAACAATCTATAACCTTCCCTCTTTCATTTTGTGGTGATAGACCTTGGTAGTTTCTACCCAAACACCATATAAACAAGCACCTTCATCTTCCCCTATTTTAGTTTGTTGAAGTGAAGGGACTTCAAAGGTCCTTGACCCTAGAAACCCGACCAACACTTCAATTATTACGGTTATTACATCCTAAGATTTCATGTCCATGGATTTTTAATAAGTCAACAAAGGTTATTAGATATCAATAATATTTTGTCAATTTAACACAGAGAAATTTGGATACTAAAAGGAATCTAATTGAATAAGGGACAAGAAAGGGAAAAAGAGATACTTGTACCTAGAAGTATGGATGCTACCCTCCTATTTTTTTCCTTTCTATCTCTTTCCTTCACTTACCTCATCCATTTGTGTTTGTGTGTTATAATGTGTTTTTTTGACACACATTAATGTCTTATTTCCTAGTTCTTCCCTCATCCCTCCTATTTTTCTCTTTCTTTCTCATATCACTACCCTCCTCTATTGTGTCTTATAATTTATTATTTTCCATGTATTCATGTGTTACTTCCCTCTACTTTTTGTTCATGTATATTATAATGTGTTTTAGTCACCTTAATGGGTTAGTTCTGACTCACATACTAATTTTAGAGAGATAAAATACAAGAGTAGGGAAGTCCAGAGTGAAATGCAGAGAGAGGAAAACAAAATATTGGACAAAAGTTAACAATATATCAAACTTGAGATAAGAAATATATGAAAATGAATCACTACCTGCGAATTCCCTCCTCCCTCCTATTGTTTTTCTCTCTCAACTCACTACTTCCCTTCTCCATTTGTGTTCATGTGTTATAGTATGTTTTCTATCACATATTAATGTGTTATTTCCTACTACTTCCTTGATCCCTATTTTTTCTTTCTCTCTTAGCACTACTTCCCTTCTAATTTGTGTTTATATGTGTTACAACTTATTATTAGTCACATATTAATGTGATGATTCCCTCCTCTATATGTGTTTATAATGTGATCCTAGTCACATATCAATGTGTTCTTTTCCACTCACATACTAATTTTGAAAAGACTCCTTATGGTTCCCCTTTACATGTTATCCTTCTTCTGTGTTAATTCTCGCATGCCTATGCTAGTTGGATGTATTTGTATTGACCCCCCACATTATCCCCCATTCAGGCGAATCGAGACGGCAAGGGCCATTACCTTCATTACAGGACTGAAGGTTTATCAAATAATAAAAAATAATTAATAAATTTCACTGATCAAAAGGAGTTTGGTACAAGACATATTACATTTTTCACTATGGAATTATATGATTTGGATTTATAAATTTGCAACATAATAATAAATTCTAGCTAACTATAACCTCCATGATTACATTAATGTTTTTTTTCTTTTTGTGCCTTCTTTTCTTGGATATCCATTTTCATAATTCTTATAAAATAGCAGATTATCCTAAAACACTGAAAAACGAAAACTCAGTAAGTATAACAAGTTATATTGGTACGTGGGAGAACCAGAATGTTCGTATCTAGTTGTAGCAACATATCAACAACAATTATTATTTAAGAAACAAAATTTATCATTTTCTTCATAGCTTCTCAACCTATTTTTACCCAACATCTGGGATATCCTCCCTGCAGTGGACTGTAGGCCACCTCTCAACCTGGAGCTAGGTGCCATGTTGGTCAGCCACCTTCTCAATCTGGAGTTAGATGTTGCATTGTCTTCCCAATCAAGGACCAGACAAAATATGACCTTCCCAATCTGGGGCATGGTCTTTAATCATCATCATGACTCTTTCATTCCTTCCATTCTCAAATTTCCAGAGTTGGTATATGAGGTTCGAGCAAGTTACAAGCATAAGTTGTGATAGCCACAGTAACTTTATAGATTGCAGGAAAGAAATAAACATGCAAGTATTTATTCTCAAGCAATCTGAAAAACTTCAAAAAATGTCAGAAAATTAATGCGGTTAATCATAGGTGTAACCACATACCTTGATGGTGAGCCCTATAGATTATGCAATTATATACCAAGTAGATTCAATCAACTAGTCAATAGATCCAAGCTTGTAAAGAAGAATCCAATCATTTAGTCTACATAAATCCTAAAGTGTCACTATAACTTACATCACGTAAAACCCTACTCGGTCATATCCTAGGGTTTAGGTTTTCTTGTTATCGAGTTATCATTAGAGTCATGCTTCAAAACCCAATTCTCATGATTATCATTTTAATGACTTAAGAACCCTAATTTATGTTAGGTATTTCCACAATTGTCAAGTCCACCATGTTATTGCTTTAGGAACACTTATATGAGATCCGACACATTAAAGTTATATCAACTTACATCATTGATGTTCAAGATCTTAATCACACATGTTAAGAAGCCTCCACTCTAGAAGACATAGTTTATCATCATTATGATCATAACCATGTTAGATTACCATTATAGTTCACAATATTAGTTAATATCATAAAAGAGAGGTTTTTACATATTCAACATGTTAACATCCAAATCTAGGTTTTTATACACTAATCACCACTTAAACCCATCTTTGCACTTTTTTTAAATTAGAATAATAATTAGAGTTTGCAAGTAATTTATTTAGATTCCTCTCATTTTTCTGATCAAAATTCATACATAACTTGTCATGATCCAATCTACCAATATTAAGTTATGATTTATTTAAGATTATGAAATCGGGTTCAATCACGAAGCGACACGTCAACAACAAAATTGTTTTCCCTTTTTCATAATTGGGCCTTCCAAGGGGGTTTGGAAAGTACCTTTTTACCCTTGCACCTTACTTGTGCATGTAAGGGCATTTGAGACTTTGATTTTGGGTCTTCTTCCTTCTTGCGCACCCACGTCGCTGCTGCGCGTACGCCGCCGACGCTTGGGGCCAGAGCCCAAGCTGCAACTCTACGTCGACGTCCTATCTTTCTCATCCACCTTAAGTGGTTTTGTCTTTTCATCCACAATCCTGCCGCTCCACTTTGACACAACTACTGATGTCGGGGGACAGCCACCCTTGGTTCCTGGTTTGTGGAGGAACAGGGCGCAGCTCGGTGAAGACTACTTCCAGCATGCAGGACCATATGTATGATCGTCTCCTTCAAAAGGAATCAATGCGACTTAACCATCGCCTAACTCCTACCTCGACGTCCACACATCTAGATTCCCTATGCAGTGCCACTACTACAACTTTACATGTTGTGTGTGGGGTTTGTCCAAAAACTACTCTAATATAAAGAAACTAGAAAGTATGGAGGAAATAAGGACTCTTCATAGGGATCACTCTGGCTACCAAGGCTTGGGCTGAGTTTTCTGGGTGGCAAGTGTAAGGACCATGACCTTCATTTTGGGCTTACCCTGTTTGCTTTGCCTAAACCTTGTGTTGAGATGCTCGCTAATCACCTGAGTTGTGATTAGGGTTTGTTTGTGCTTTGTTGATAGGTGGAGGTGCAACTTGCAATTTACCCAAGTTTTAGGGTTGGTGTGTAAGTTTGTCACCTTGAGAGATGTCTTTCTCTATCCTTGCATCCTCCAGAGTTGAGAGTATGGGTTGGGCTCGTTGCTTGAGTAGTTTTGGGCTTTGTTGAGCCTTGTTGGGCTTTGTTTTGCCTTGTTGAGGCTTGGTATCGGGAAAGGGTGAGCCTGGTACCTTGTATCGGCCAAGGGTGGTGTGGGTGTGTCAGGTTACCATGATGGGCGACACACACCCCACTTGACCTAGCCTCATTTGTGTCACCATCTTGGGACAAGTGGCCGTTGCCTTGCTAGTGGGTGGCAAGTCATGGACAAGTGGTTTGGGATACTAGCATGTGGCATAACCCTTGGACATTTGGTGGTTTGGGCGAGCACATGTGGAGCCATCCCTTAGTGTATGCTCACTTAACCCTCTTGCTTATATACCCCCTTCTTTGCTAGCTTGGGACCCTTTATGTAACGATAGTCGCCAAACTGACAAACAAATCGTTACTAATTAAGCTGAATAAACATAAACAACAGATTAACAAAAATCACTAAAATTTAAAACCATTTTGCAAGGAGATCCTTGTATAGAAAACTTTTACTGAAAGATTCGAAACTCATACATATCATGATTGACATTGTACAACATTGTTTCATCTCATCTCGAGGACAACATATAACAGTTGCTCTATCAAAACACATATTGGAGCAACATAAAACCTCGAGGCATTCAAGCCAAAATCTCATATTTTTCATGAAACCAGTACGAACCAACTCCAAGGACCTGAGAGTACAGAGACGACACATAGGACTCATATCTACAAGACAGGACAGCCAGTACACTCAACCTGAGCTGTCACTGCTGCCTCAACTATTGTTCTTCCTCTGCAAAAGGTCTTCACCTCCTCATGCATGTCCACATAAAAATTTGGATCCCACGGGGGTGAGACAATTGTAAATTGCCCCAGCGAGAGATATAACTCTCCGCCAACAATATTATTATCACAGTTTAAATGGTATAAAACTGAGCAGAAGATAAGCAGTTTAGAATATTCTCATCTTTTAAAGCATTGCAACTATCTGTGATAGAGCAGTAAGTCATTTATTCTCTTTATAAGGAATGGGAAGAACGTGTATATCATTTACTCATCATACTATATCAACGTCTCAAGCTTATCTAGTGAAACTCATTATCATGGTATGTCATCCATGAATCATTCTCATTTCTATTTATTGGCCTCAGCCAATCTGCTAACCAGATATTTAATTGTACCAGTCATGTGAGTATACATCATCATATTATATTCAGGCATTGGACTATGCCAATCCTGTGCAACTATTTCAGGCATTGGACTATGCAATTGCCAATCCTGTGCAAACATCACAGAATACCACATCACTTTTACTAGACATTATACCTTGGCCAAGCCATCATACTTATTCACATTCTTTCTATAAACAAGTATCCCTCTCATATATTTCAAACACTATAGCCCTTATTTGGCTATAAGCATAAAACATGTATGATCAAGATTTCATTATTATTATTGTATCCATTTATTATTATCATTATATTACTAACTTTCCATTTCTTAGTTTATTTTGAACATTATCATTTCTTGCATGAGACTTTTATAAACACCTTGTTACCTCTCACTAGGCAACAACTATCCTCATGGCTCACAAGGCCCATTAAGTATCTTGTCACCTCTCACTAGGCAACAAATTATCACATGGCTCACAAGGCCATAACACATCTTGTCAACTCTCACTAGGCAACAAATTATCACATGGCTCACAAGACCCATAACACATCTTGTCACCTCTCACTAGGCAACAAATTATCACATGGCTCACAAGGCCATAACACATCTTGTCACCTCTCACTAGGCAACAACTTATTCTCATGGCTCACAAAGCCCATGACACATCTTGTCACCTCTCACTAGGCAACAAATTATCACATGGCTCACAAGGCCATAACACATCTTGTCACCTCTCACTAGGCAACAAATTATCACATTGCTCACAAGGCCATAACACATCTTGTCACCTCTCACTAGGAAACAAATTATCACATGGATCACAAGGCCATAACACATCTTGTCACCTCTCACTAGGCAACAAATTATCACATGGCTCACAAGGCCATAACATCTTTATACTTTTATACAAGTATTTAACATGACTTACAAGGCTTATGCAATAAGAGAAGTACAACCATCCCATCATTGGGATTAGGGTTTCCCCTTTATGACCGATTAGGATTTCATGTTTATTTTATTGATCCAAACCCTAACTCATTGCTCCACACATCTAGGAGCATACATTGGTATCATAAGTATCCAATCATACTTATTTATTCTCAACATTTATCATTAAATGATTACCAACACAAGGTACGAGTTTCTCTCTCATCCTCTCTAGGATATTGATTACATCATACTTTATTGTTTTGGCTTAACCCTTTCTCAAGGTATGTTAGCCTACACTTATAAAAGTGCATTAAACTCATTACATTTCAATGTAACAATTGGCATGACACACTTCATGTGTTACACATCCATACATATTGGATTTAAGATGCATCAAGGTGTAGCAACCTTAAAGTGTTGGATGTGATATTTACCATACCTTGGTGTATCACTTCCCTCATCACTTTTAACTTAGTTAAGTTCATCAACTTATATTGTATTAGTGTATTTCCCATCCTAATACTTTATCCACTATCCCATCATATTAACCTTGTAAAGTATTGACCATAAGTCATACACTTGAATCACCCAGCTATCATCAATGATATGGACTCATCTCGGATTAAGGCACTGTTGATATAAGATTTTCCATTATCAACCACTTTAGGTGTTTCACCTATAAAGGTACTAGCCACACCATAACTTGGTGTTACTCTTATCACTCCTAAGAGTGTCTTGCCCTCACCTTTACAAGGTATCTCGGGTTAGAAGTGTGCATATGTTCACCATATCATGTTGTAAGTATATGGGCACTCATCATGTCGGGCTAGAAGTATATACACACCTTTCATATCGGACTAATGGTGTTTGTATGTGTTACCCATGTCATGCATGAGGTATTAATCCATCACCATGTCGGGCTAGACATCAACTAGGGTTGTGTATCGGGCTACCATATCGTGCAATAGCACTTGCTATTCTTTACTCATATTTGGTTGCCCAAATTAGGGTTTCACATCAACTTATAAGTATTCATCTAACCTTGTATCGTGCATGGAGTCTATACTTGACTCCCTATCGTGAAAGAGGTGTACACTACACCTCCATATCGTGCAACAATGTATTCATTCATATCCATATTGCTCAAGTGAAGAAGGTGCATCATCATATCGGGTTAAAGGTGCTTACTTGTGTGCTTGCACCTGATATCACTTTTATAAGGTAATATCATCATCTTCAAGCACTATACCTTTGTTCTAACTATTATAGTTCATGTCAACAGGTCTAAGAAACTACTAGAACTCATAATTTCATCAACTATTTCAGGAAATTTTGGAATTAAAAGTAGATCATTAAATATAGCAATTTAGGTGATGAATAATAACATGGTTGAGTTCAAGTTATATAACCCGCCTTAAGAACAAATTCAAAGATCCAAGCTCCAAAGCTCCACTTTCCTAATGTTTAAGATGAACTTCACAACTCCTCTATATGCAAAGAATCACCATGGATAAGCAATTGCTGAAGAAGAAAATAAAAGAAGATCAAAACCCTAAATTCATGCTTCAAACCAATGTTGAAGATGATCTTATCCTCACCTTAGGGTTAAGTTTTGAGTTCCTTAGCTCCTTGGCCGACACCCCACCACTCTTGGGCGATATGGACTCTCTCTTGGCCGACACAACCTTGCTTGTGGCCGATACCCCCCTCACTTGTGGCCAAAACCACTTCAATTGGCCGATATCAACTTGCTATGGACAATATCAACATGGTATGGCCGATACACTTGCTATGGATGATACCCAAGGCCTATGCACGATACCCTTGTGCCCTTGCACGATATTCCAACCCTCTTGCACGATATGGCACTCACTTGCATGATATGGCACTCAATTGCACGATATGGCACTCAACTCTTCACTCTATTGGCCGATATCACCTTATATGGCCAATTTCACCTACTTGGCCGATATGCTTTTGGTATGGGCGATATCCAAGGGCCTATGCACGATATGCTTGCTCTCCTGCACGATACAAGAGCCCCATACACGATACCACAAGGTAGGAGGGTGGTAAGGGTCGCAAAATTGCACCAAGGGGTGAAACTAGGGGTATATATACTTGTTGTTCATGAAGGAAGGCAAAAATGAGGTGTCAACATTTTGAGCTAGTAGGTGCCACGTGTCCATGCATGGTGACACGTGTACATGCACGCATCAACATTTATCTTGTCTTGCAAAATGATTGAGGATCATCTTGAGATGCAAATTCGTCCATTACTTATCCATTTGGATAAGTCATCTAGGTTTAATCACTATTTTAAATCAAGCCGATACACTTTTTCTAAGGAAACTTGTTGGCCGTCACACCTCACCTCCTTGAGGTGCTTTGCACGTTATGGACTTTTCCAAGAGTTCACAAAACAATATGGGACACCTCCTTGGGCTCCATGGCCGATAGGCACTCATATATAAGCTTTTCAACTTGATACAACTCAAGTTAACCTTCCAAATTCAACCCTTTTTCTTGGTCATTTCATCACCAAGATTACCATCATTCATAATGGAATAAAACATGTTGTATCATTCATTTTATCTCCTCTAAATGATACATAAAGGAATTAGGTACACTCTAGATGTGGTAATTTGCATATCAACCCCACATTTTGGGTAAATTACAATTTGTACCAAAATTGGTGCACAAGGTACTAACATTGTTCAAACAAGTTCAAACTTGGAATCTAGGCTTTCCACAAGCCACCACCTTGCATAATTCTCTCTCTTATGTTTCTAAAACATATAAGTCACATTCAACATGTGACATTTTGCATTATAACCCCTAAACTTGGGAAAATTGCACTTTGGTCCAAAACAAAGGAAAATTGCTTAAACATCATTCAATCGGGACCAAACTTGAAACATGAGTGTATCACATGATAAAAAAACACCTTAGAGGATTATATTAAAGTTATAAGCAACTTTATTAGTAAAAAAAAATAGGGTTACCTCATAACCCAGGTCAGGGTCGTTACAAGTTATAAACCCTTAACAAGGATTTCGTCCCCGAAATCCCAAGAAAAGGGAGGGACAGATTATTCATTAATCATACCCTCAAGTCTCCACCTAACTTCTTAATGTTATGGAGATACCATAGATCTGTAGTTCACACAAAGTTCCTTTCACTAATTCAACCTTATCAATGTTTATGTTTATGCAGAGCATAAACCCCTAACATATGATGTCCATATTATTGAAAGGAAGAAGCATAAAAGAGCATACTTCTATCCTCACCCAAGAATATTTATCTAAAGGGAAACATATATATCTAATAGAGATAATTCACTCAGCAATCTTTTATTTGTTTGGAAAAGTTCACTTAGCAAAACTCTATTTAATTGGGAATGCTCACTTAGCTTTTTCCTTTATATTGGGAATGTTCACACAACTCTTCCCATTTAAGAATGTTCACATAAATTTTCCTATTTAATTGGGAATGTTCACACAACTTTTACCATTTAATTGGGAATGTTCACACAACTTTTCCCAATTAGGAATGATCACACAACTTTTCCTATTTAATTGGGAATGTTCACACAGCTCTTCCCATTTAGGAATGATCACACAACTTTTCCTATTTAATTGGGAATGTTCACACAACTTTTCCCATTTAGGAATGATCACACAACTTTTCCTATTTAATTGGGAATGTTCACACATCTTTTCCCATTTAGGAATGATCACACAAATTTTCCTATTTAATTGGGAATGTTCATACAACTCTTCCCATTTAGGAATGATCACACAACTTTTCCTATTTAATTGGGAATGTTCACACAACTCTTCCCATTTAAGAATGATCACACAACTTTTCCTATTTAATTGGGAATGTTCACACAGCTCTTCCCATTTAGGAATGATCACACAACTTTTCCTATTTAATTGGGAATGTTCACACAACTCTTCCCATTTAGGAATGATCACACAGCTTTTCCTATTTAATTGGGAATGTTCACACAGCTTTTCCCATTTAGGAATGATCACACAACTTTTCCTATTTAATTGGATTATACTCTCTAGATTGTTTCAGAATGACTACTTGATCAGAGTAATAAAAAAGACAACAATCTAGGAGTTTCATACTTGCCTTATCTTCAATAATCATATACCTGGCCAGGGTATACTAGTATTGAGATTAGGTAGTATGTACTTTATTTACTATCATATTCCTCACTTCTCATATTTATACACACATGATTTTTTTTTCATTCTTGAATTTTCTTCAGGCATCACTTCTATATCTCATCTTTTAACACACATATAAGGGAGATTATAAAGCATTTTAAGGAACACTGAGTAAGATGTAAGTTCTCATCTCCCTTGTGTCCATATAGGACTAGTCAAAGGAAGCTAAACAACAACTACTTTCTTATTTACATAGAATCATGAAATGAAGTATCAAAATTATTATATTTCATTTGACTATTACCTCTCATGGTTATATACCACTTTAGGTTGACTCAAACATAGAGTCAAGCTGCTTTGTATTGTTACTTTTGCCTCTTTACACTTTTTGAGCTGTAACTTTCGTAAGCCCTGCTGAGTCTGCCTCGGTTGTTGAGTCATCTCTTCCCTTGTTTTTAAACAAAAGGGTTTAGTATGCTCAACATGTCTATATCAATAACATGTCTTATCCTCATACCATAGTTTTTTTTTCCGGTCTTATTACCGATGTAGAGACTAAGCCATGCGTTCTTACAGGTGGAAAGTTAGGACTTTTGCCCTCACATAAAGACTACTGCTCTGGTGCACTAGGCATTTATTGCACTTGTGGCACCAAAAACTTTGGATTTTTAGATTAACTAGGAAAATGTCTCTAGAATTGTAGAGAACTTTCCTTCATTCTCAGCTTAGTGCCCCTCCTTGGGTACTGCCATTACAGATGTACTATCTGTCTATACTTATGGAAGAGTCTACTTTCTTGCCATATGTCATTCCTTCCCACATTTTCCACTGTTCCAACATGACTATGTCATTCAGGAACCTTTTCAAAACCCAAAGTTTCTATATTGAGGACTGGTAACCTCGGTTGTAATGCTAGTATCCAGTCTATTATATGCATTACGGTTGTCCTAACTTGCCTCACAAGAGCATAAAAAGAAGGATTCTCTATCCTGATTGGGTCAAGATGGGAATTCTTAGGCACTCGTTCTTCTCTTGCCTAATTCCTTGCACCCTCTCCTGGTGCAACAACATTGCTCTCAGCAATGTGTTCCTCGTGTTCCCCAGTCATTTATAAACTTTACCCTTTCTTCTGCATAAGTGGAAGTCACTATAGGGTATACTGGAGGACACTAACACATACTCAATACCTTAGTCCTATGTCTCTGTAGACTCAGCGAACCTTAAGCTCTGATACCAAACTTGTAATGATAGTCGCCAAACTGACAAACAAATCGTTACTAATTAATCAGAATAAACATAAACAACGGATTAACAAATATCACTTAAATTTAAAACCATTTTGCAAGGAGATCCTTGTATAGAAAACTTTTACTGAAAGATTCAAAACTCATACATATCATGATTGACATTGTACAACATTGTTTCATCTCATCTCGAGGACAACATATAATAGTTGCTCTATCAAAACACATATTGGAGCAACATAAAACCTCAAGGCATTCAAGCCAAAATCTCATATTTTTCATGAAACCAGTACGAACCAACTCCAAGGACCTGAGAGTACAGAGACGACACATAGGACTCATATCTACAAGACAGGACAGACAGTACACTCAACCTGAGCTGTCACTGCTGCTTCAGCTGTTGTTCTTCCTCTACAAAAAGGTCTTCACCTCCTCGTGCATGTCCACCTAAAAATTTGGATCCCACGGGGGTGAGACAATTGTAAATCGCCCCACGAGAGATATAACTCTCCGCCAACAATATTATTATTACAGTTTAAATGGTATAAAACTGAGCAGAAGATAAGCAGTTTAGAATATTCTCATCTTTTAAAGCATTGCAACTATCTGTGATAGAGCAGTAAGTCATTTATTCTCTTTATAAGGAATGGTAAGAACATGTATATCATTTACTCATCATACTATATCAACGTCTCAAGCTTATCTAGTGAAACTCATTATCATGGTATGTCATCCATGAATCATTCTCATTTCTATTTATTGGCCTCAGCCAATCTGCTAACCAGATATTTAATTGTACCAGTCATGTGAGTATACATCATCATATTATATTCAGGCATTGGACTATGCCAATCCTGTGCAACTATTTCAGGCATTGGACTCTGCCAATCCTGTGCAAACATCACGGAATACCACATCACTTTTACTAGGCATTATACCTTGGCCAAGCCATCATACTTATTCACATCCTTTCTATAAACAAGTATCCCTCTCATATATTTCAAACACTATAGCCCTTATTTGGCTATAAGAATAAAGCATGTATGATCAAGATTTCATTATTATTATCGTATCCATTTATTATTATCATTATATTACTAAGTTTCCATTTCGTAGTTTATTTTGAACATTATCATTTCTTACATGAGACTTTTATAAACACCTTGTTACCTCTCACTAGGAAACAACTATCCTCATGGCTCACAAGGCCCATTAAGTATATTGTCACCTCTCACTAGGCAACAAATTATCACATGGCTCACAAGGCCATAACACATCTTGTCAACTCTCACTAGGAAACAAATTATCACATGGCTCACAAGGCCCATAACACATCTTGTCACCTCTCACTAGGCAACAAATTATCACATGGCTCATAAGGCCATAACACATCTTGTCACCTCTCACTAGGCAACAAATTATTCTCATGGCTCACAAAGCCCATAACACATCTTGTCACCTCTCACTAGGCAACAAATTATCACATGGCTCACAAGGCCATAACACATCTTGTCACCTCTCACTAGGCAACAAATTATCACATGGCTCACAAGGCCATAACACATCTTGTCACCTCTCACTAGGCAACAAATTATCACATGGCTCACAAGTCCATAACACATCTTGTCACCTCTCACTAGGCAACAAATTATCACATGGATCACAAGGCCATAACATCTTTATACTTTTATACAAGTATTTAACATGCCTTACAAGGCTTATGCAATAAGAGAATTACAACCATCCCATCATTGGGATTAGGGTTTCCCCTTTATGACCGATTAGGGTTTCATGTTTATTTTATTGATACAAACCCTAACTCATTGCTCCAAACATCTAGGAGCATACATTGCTATCATAAGTATCCAATCATACTTATTTATTCTCAACATTTATCATTAAATGATTATCAACACAAGGTACGAGTTTCTCTCTCATCCTCTCTAGGATGTTGATTACATCATACTTTATTGTTTTGGCTTAACCCTTTCTCAAGGTATGTTAGCCTACACTTATCAAAGTGCATTAAACTCATTACATTTCAATGTAACAATTGGCATGACACACTTCATGTGTTACTCATTCATACATATTGGATTTAAGATGCATCAAGGTGTAGCAACCTTAAAGTGTTGGATGTGATATTTACCATACCTTGGTGTATCACTTCCCTCATCACTTTTAACTTAGTTAAGTTCATCAACTTATATTGTATTAGGGTATTTCCCATACTAATACTTTATCCACTATCCCATCATATTAACCTTGTAAAGTATTGACCATAAGTCATACACTTGAATCACCCAGCTATCATCAATGATATGGACTCATCTCGGATTAAGGCACTGTTGATATAAGATTGTCCATTATCAACCACTTTAGGTGTTTGACCTATAAAGGTATTAGCCACACCATAACTTGGTGTTACTCTTATCACTCCTAAGAGTGTCTTTCCCTCACCTTTACAAGGTATCTCGGGTTAGAAGTGTGCATATGTTCACCATATCAGGTTGTAAGTATATGGGCACTCATCATGTCAGGCTAGAAGTATATACACACCTTTCATATCGAACTAAAGGTGTTTGTATGTGTTACCCATGTCATGCTTGAGGTATTAAGCAATAACCATGTCGGGCTAGACATCAACTAGGGTTGTGTATCAGGCTACCATATCGTGCAATAGCACTTGCTATTCTTTACTCATATTTGGTTGCCCAAATTAGGGTTTCACATCAACTTATAAGTATTCATCTAACCTTGTATCATGCATGGAGTCTATACTTGACTTCCTATTGTGCAATAGGTGTACACTACACCTCCATATCGTGCAACAATGTATTCATTCATATCCATATTGTTCAAGTGAAGAAGGTGCATCATCATATCGGGTTAAAGGTGCTTACTTGTGTGCTTGCACCCGATATCACTTTTATAAGGTAATATCATCATATTCAAGCACTAGAACTTTGTTCTAACTATTATAGTTCATGTAAAAAGGTCTAAGAAACTACTAGAACTCATAATTTCATCAACTATTTCAGGAAATTTTGGAATTAAAAGTAGATCATTAAATACAGCAATTTAGGTTATGAATAATAACATGGTTGAGTTCAAGTTATATAACCCGCCTTAAGAACAACTTCAAAGATCCAAGATCCAAAGCTCCACGTTCCTAAGGTTGAAGATGAACTTCACAACTGCTCTATATGCAAAGAATCACCATGGATAAGCAATTGGTGAAGAAGAAAAGAAAAGAAGATCAAAACCCTAAATTCATGCTTCAAACCAATGTTGAAGATGATCTTATCCTCACCTTAGGGTTAAGTTTTGAGTTCCTTAGCTCCTTGGCCGACACCCCACAACTATTGGGCGATATGGACTTCCTCTTTGCCGACACAACCTTGATTGTGGCCGATACCCCCCTCACTTGTGGCCAAAACCACTTCAATTGGCCGATATCAACTTGCTATGGACAATATCAACATGGTATGGCCGATACACTTGCTATGGCCGATACCCAAGGCCTATGCACGATACCCTTGTGCCCTTGAACGATATGCCAACCCTCTTACATGATATGGCACTCACTTGCATGATATGGCACTCACTTGCATGATATGGCACTCAACTCTTCACCCTATTGGCCGATATCACCTTATATGGCCAATTTCACCTACTTGGCCGATATGCTTTTGCTGTGGGCGATATCCAAGGGCCTATGCACGATATGCTTGCTCTCTTGCACGATACAAGAGACCCATGCACGATACCACATGGTAGGATGGTGGTAAGGGTCGCAAAATTGCACCAAGGGGTGAAACTAGGGGTATATATACTTGCTGTTCATGAAGGAAGGCAAAAATGAGTTGTCAACATTTTGAGCTAGTAGGTGCCACGTGTACATGCATGGTGACACGTGTACATGCATGCATCAACATTTATCTTGTCTTGAAAAATGATTGAGGATCATCTTGAGATGCAAATTCGTCCATTACTTATCCATTTGGATAAGTCATCTAGGTTTAATCACTATTTTAAATCAAGCCGATACACTTTTTCTAAGGAAACTTGTTGGCCGTCACACCTCACCTCCTTGAGGTTATTTGCACGTTATGGACTTTTCCAAGAGTTCAAAAAACGATATGGGACACCTCCTTGGGCTCCATGGCCGATAGGCACTCATATATAAGCTTTTCAACTTGATACAACTCAAGTTAAGCTTCCAAATTCAACCCTTTTTCTTGGTCATTTCATCACCAAGATTACCATCATTCATAATGGAATAAAACATGTTGTATCATTCATTTTATCTCCTCTAAATGATACATAGAGGAAGTAGGTACACTCTAGAGGTGGTAATTTGCATATCAACCCCACATTTTGGGTAAATTACAATATGTACCAAAATTGGTGCACAAGCTACTAACATTGTTCAAACAAGTTCAAACTTGGAATCTAGGCTTTCCACAAGCCACCACATTGCATCATTCTCTATCTTATGTTGATAAAACATATAAGGCACATTCAACATGTGAAATTTTGCATTATAACCCCTAAACTTGGGCAAATTGCACTTTGGTCCAAAACAAAGGAAAATTGCTCAAACATCATTCAATCGAGACCAAACTTGAAACATGAGTGTGTCACATGATAACGAAACACCTTAGAGGATTATATTAATGTTCTAAGCAACTTTATTAGTCAAAACAAATAGGGTTACCTCATAACCCAGGTCAGGGTCATTACACTTTAGCTCCTTAGTTGCTTTCCTTCTTCCTTGGTGGCTGATACACTTCCCCTTGGTGGAGCTTGGTGGCCGATACTCTCTCCTTGGTGGGCGACATAGCTCTAGTATCCTTCTTCCTCTAGTGGTGGTTGAACCCTAGAGAATGCCTTGCTCCTTCTCCTCTTGTGGTGGTGCCTTGGAGCTTGGTGCTTGGAGATTTGGAGCTTGAGGAGTGTGCTTGAGGCAGGTTACATAACTCCTAACCCTAGCTATACTACTTCTTTTTCATGTTGCATGCTATATGTGCTATCTTGATCCGCCATGTTTATCTTGTTAGAAATATCTTTGCCCTAGTATGTGCACTTGATCTTGTTGGTTATGGTGACATGGTTAGGTTTTTTAGATGTGTTCTTGAACCTTGTGGGCCGAACCTTTGGGTTAGGATTCTTTGGGAAAAACCCCTCTCTCACTTGGTTGTTGAGAGGTGAGCCTAGGGTTTCCTAATCCATTGGTGCGTGTGGTGTGTTCTTGGGGCAAAACTCCTTTCTCTCCTTTTGGTCTTGAAGAGGTGAGCTTGAGCTCTAGTGGTGTAGGCAAAACCCCTCTCTCCCTTTGTCATTGAGAGGTGAGTCTATACTCTAGTTGCTTGGGCAACACCCCTCTCTTGCCATGGACTTGAGAGGTGAGCCTTTGGTTAGTCTTGACCTAGTTGAGGTTGGTGGGTTGGCCGTTATGTTGATGACCCATCTTGCTGCCCGATATGTGATGGAAGTTGCGCAAAACCCCTCTCACTTGGTTGTTGAGAGGTGAGCCAACTCTCTGGATCTTTTAGGGTCTGGTGATTGTCTTGAGGTTGAAGATGACCCACCCGTCATGGTCTTGGAACCCTTGCATGATACCCTTATGATGTGTTCTGCCCGATATCCCTCTTCTATGGATGAGTCTTGGGTGATATGCTAAGTGGTGTCTTGTGGATCTTCTTGACCTATATGAACCTTTACCCCTGATGATGCTGTTGGGCAATATGCCTTTGACCGATATGGACTTTGCCTTAGATAGTGTTTTTTGTTGGGCGCTATGCCTTTGGCCGATATGATGCTTGGTAGATATCCCCTCTTGGTGCCCTAGGCGACATGGGTTGGCTCTGGTGTCGCCTGATATGAGTCTTGTATGGTGAAACCCTAGTTGGGCACCATAGTGTGGACCGATGGGAAGTACCCTGACTTTGATGGACGACATGGTACCTTGACCGTTATAGGGTCCCAAACCCTAGCTTGCACGATAGATGACCTTGGGTGCCATGGTATCGTTTGATGGAGGGTAGTAGTGTGACCTTGGGTGTTATGCTTTGGTGCTTTCCTGATATAGAAACCCTAACCCTAGTGGGCGATAGGGCATCTTGACCGATGAGGTGGATGTGCTGCCCGACACACCCCTGGTCATGGCTGCACGATACACCCATGGTTCCTGGTTGCACGATACCCCCTTGCATCTGGTTGCACGATACACTCTTAGCCCATGACTGCACGACACACCTCAGGTGCTAGTCTGCCCATTATCCCCTTGTGCATGGGTGCATGTCATGCTTGTGGTTGATATCCTTTGGGTGATGGTTAGTGCCCTACCCGCCACACCTTTGGTGAGGGTAGGTGACCCCCTTTGGTGAGGGATGCACCTATCTCGGGAACTCTAGGTTGGTGAACCTCTTGTCTTGAGCCCACATCTTTGGTTAAGATGTTGTTGAGATATGAAAGATAGGTTGAGACCAGTGATATGTGTGTTACCTTAGTAAGATGATAAGATAATGGTTATGTTCATAAGATATAGGGCACAGTGGATGCTCAAGGTTTGATAACACTAATTTAATTGTCAGACATGCAAATACCACTTTATACTCCATATGATCACAATAATGGATGTGGTTTTAATCATATGCTCCCTAAGTTTGAATGGCATGATAGTAATACTATGTTCTCTAAGATCTATGTTTGGTGATCCAGTTATCTCTCCTGATATACATACTAACCATGCAGGTGTATCAAATGAACTCATGGACATGTAAGAGCTATGAGGTGTATGTGTTTTGTATAACATTGAATGATGATAATCCTTGTTGATGAGATAACATGTATCACCAGTATGATGAGAAGGGTCTGTTGACCTGATAAAGGCTGAGTGCCTAGTCGAGGTGTTATCCTCTGATACCAAGACAAGGGATTGATATTTGAGGATGATAATGTATGATGATGAAGCCTTGAGAGGAAGTGGTATTGTGTGATGAGGGATTGAGATCCCATGGAAATATGATAATGGAAGTTGTAGTATGACACAATGTTGATTATGTTTTATAACCTGGTTGCCTCAACAATTCACCTAAAACATACTAATTAATTACAGTGGAACACTTCATGTAGTTTTTCCCTGGCCATAGATCCATCATCGTCAGTAGCTGGTGATGGTAAAATAATTTTATCCTGCGGGATTACCTGGAGCGCATATTGTTGAATATGCAGGGTTTCTCCTAGCTGAAAGTAGGAGGATTAGAGTGTAATTGCAGTTGTGGACTCAAGATGTGTATAAGAGCATGGTGAATAGGCCCATGGCTCAGTGTGATAGAGCATGAATGCATTCATGGCTCAAGAGCATGGTGATTAGGCCCGTGGCTCAAGGTATACTAGCACCGTGACCTGTACCAAGGGTGGGCTAGATAAAAAGGGTAGACTGCATGAGCTAACCCTGTGGCTGAGGCCTCTCAAGCAAGAGATTGTGGTCCTGCTTTGGTTATCGTGCACTGACCACGAAGAGGTGAGGTCATGGAGTCCGAATCTCCCAATGACCTTGTATGGCACTCGTTTTGGGCTTCGCAGCCGATGGTTGGATTTGAGTGGGACATCTCACTTTCTTAGGGCATAATAAAATTGTAATCTAGCTGTATAGTATGTATCGCTTAAGGCAAAACACAGAACATTGGTTGAGGCCTTGCATATATAGTTGCACTAGTTATATCTTGCAAGTTATTTGTACATTCCTCATATCTTGTGATAAGTTCTTATAAAGTTTATCTTGTCAATCATGTTCCATAAATAAATATCTGGTTATATGCCTCCTGGATATCTTGGAAAGCTAGTTATGTTCAGTATGCCGTATATATGACTTGCTTATATCAGTTACCTTCTTTATCTGTTCTAGCTCTCCTTTGAGGTTTTATAGTTTCGGCGGGGGTTATGTTTCTCGCTGGGACTGTGTGTCTCACCCCGCTGGTTTTAAACATTTTTAAGTGATGTTGCTAGATGTGGTGGTAGTCGTGAGGTTACGGCCGAGCAACAAGAAGAATAGTAGGAGGCAAGAGATAGATATGCTGCTATTTTGGTTGTTTAGTTGTAGAGTCCTAGAGTCATCCTTGTACTCTCAGGTCCTTGGAAGTGTTTCGACGACGTCTCACAATGTATAGCCGATGTAGTTTTGTTTATCCTATTATTGGCCTGGTATGGCCTGTTCTGTAAATAAACAGGTGGTGAATTCTTTGTGCCTATGTGACAGCTGGATCCTATGAACTATGGACACATATCAAGGTTTATTTATGATTATATAACATGTTTCCTTGCAGGATAAGGATCTGGATGTAATGGTTTCTTTATTTATCTGTCTTCCACAATCGGTTTTAATTAACCCGTATTTTTGGTAATATGTGGTTTATGGAAGTTCCACACATTTTCACGTGGCATTTCGTTATTTGTGTGATAGCGGGATGTCACAGCGAGGGCTTCCTCCACCTATGTTTTCATATTTTGTGCAAATGTAGCCAGTCCCAAGCCCGGGTAAAAGAGGAGGGTTGGTGGTAGGTTGACAGCCAACCATAAAAACTTTGTCACTATTTCTATGACATGCTATTGAGACAAGTACAAATAATAGAAGAAGAGGAATGCCTAAATTAATATGGGAAGAGCTTATAAAGTGAGATTTTGAATCTCTACATCTCAACCAGAATATGACCCATGATAGAGCTGAATGGAAAAGAAGGGTCCATGTACCTGACCCCAACATAGTTGGGATTGAATCTTAGTTGATGATGATGATGAATGAGGGATTCCTCCTCATCTTCTATATATATACACCGAAGGGGAAACCCTACTGGCTGCTATGAAGGGTGAGAGATGATGCATGGGTTTTGAGTCATTTTATAGGCTTATTTTATATCTATTTTATGCATGTATTTGTCATTTTCTTGATTATATTTGCATAATTCACTATAGATGGCCTTTAAACTCTTTTTGCATCAAATTATACTTCTTTTATCATATTTATATGATTTTATATAATCCCCGGACTTATACACATGTTTCGGCACTTTTTCAGGCACTTTTGCATTGTCCAGAGTCGATACTATCGAACCTGGTGTCGATAGTATCAACATTTCATCAGAAAGCAACCCCAAAATGCGATTTTGGAAGGAAAAACCTGTATCATGGTCGATACCACCGACCCTAGGGTCGATAGTATCGAGATTCCTGAAGATTTGTAGAAAAATTGGTGACAGTAAAGTCGATACCATCGACCCTAGGGTCGATAGTATCGACACTTTTGAGTTCCCAGGCTTTTAGATGCATCGATTCAACAAAATTGCTGAGTCTGGGTCGATACCATCGACCTTGGTATCGATGGTATCGACACCTGCAGGACAGCTACATAAAATAGGCCGTAAAAGATAGCGAAACGAGATTTTTTCAAACCATTTTTTGTAGAGGAAAGATGGATAAGGCAAGTCATGTCTTAGAACCACTAAGACACAAAAATGGGCTACCAAAAGGAGGGAGATATCAAGCATCACTTGGTCCACTTGAGCATCTAACCATCCTTCTTCACCACACTTCAAAGCGAACGGTACCGCTGTTCCACCTCTTAAGTGAGAATGTTGACTATGAGGCCATAGTCATATTCAAGCTTAGGGGGGGTGTTGGAACAACCCTCTATCTTAGTTTTTACTTACTTATTCATGTTGCTTTTACTTTTGAAATATTAGTTGTTTTTATTTCTAGGTTTACTGCTTTTGTAGGATCCACATCTATCTAGTGTAATCTGTGGAGCAATAAATGCATGGTTTCAATTGGGAGTTTTACTCTTGGGTTGTGTGCACATAAAAAATGAGCATATTGAGAACTTTTTGAGCTTATTCTTGTTAGTAATTGAGTTGTATAACTGAGGACTTTCTTGGGTGAGTCAGCTTCAAGACACGGGGACATGAATGACCATCTTTATTGTCTAAGGAAAAGTGATTGACAAGGATGTTTGAGCCCAAACCGACCAAACGCTAACGTGACCTTAGACTAAAGTTTAAGAGAGAAATCCTTCAATTACCCTGTACACAGGTCTTTAGAGAGGGACATATGATATTTTCAGAAGGTTCTGTCAATTAGTCTTGTGATCTGATCCACCGCAATTTCATTCACACTCCACCATAAGAAATGGGAGCACATTACTATCTTTCACTTTTTGATTGCATCTCATGTAGATAGGTCTTGCATTATATCTATTTTCACATATTTTTTGCATGAAAATGAAAAAAAAGATAGAGTAGTTATACATGCACATTATCCTTAGGTGCGTGTCATTTAATTGCATAACTATCATTATGTAGTTGCATTTGCATCTTTTGAGCATATTGTACACCATGTATCTTATGTTACTCTAAAAACATTAAAGGTGGTGAGCTTGATCCATACCCTCCAAATAGAATGCTTCAAATGCACAAGTATGTAATAAGAAGTGAGCCCGAAAAATAATTCATTGTCATCTATGAAAATAAGGGCTTGAAATTTTTTTTTGAAAAAAAGATTAAAAAAAAATTGAGAAGTAATAAAGAAGAAGAGGGAGAAAGGAACATGTTCTCACCAGAGAATTAAGAAGAATAAGTACATGGTGTAGTTTTCTTAGATATTCCATCTCACCTTGAGACGGAATAATAGTGCATGCATCATTCCACCAAAAATATAGCATTAGGACATTTTCACTTGCATTTTGCATCATGATAGGTCATTAATTTTTGTATTGCATGATTGACTGTTATGTGCTTCCATCTCTTCCACAGCCACCTATCCCATCCACCCGTTGCTCGAATCGGTAGGCCACCCATGATATTCTCCTCATTCATTAATATCAGGAGATCTGCTTCCATTTAGATGGTAGTTAGGAAATGAGCAATGTAGATAGGAGATCACAAGATGCATCAAGTATGGACCAAATGAGTTTATCATATTAACTGCTTTAATTGATAGTGTTTCATTGATTGAGGGACGAACATCTTTTACATAGGTCTTTGGTCGCCTGGATGGCAGTTAGTGTTCAGTGGTCAATGAGGGCCGGTTTGTGGAAAGAAAGTGGGGATGATTTAGATTCATTTCATGTATCTATGTCTTGTTTCTGACTTATCTCAATCAGATCCAAAGTTTTATTGCTCGAGGACGAGCAAGATTTAAGCTTAGGGGAGTTTGATGTATGGGTTTTGAGTCATTTTATAGGCTTATTTTATATCTGTTTTATGCATGTATTTGTCATTTTCTTGATTATATTTGCATAATTCACTATAGATGTCCTTTAAACTCTTTTTGCATCAAATTATACTTCTTTTATCATATTTATATGATTTTATATAATCCCCGGACTTATACACATATTTCGGCACTTTTTCAGGCACTTTTGCATTGTCCAGAGTCGATACTATCGACCCTGGTATCGATAGTATCGACATTTCATCAGAAAGCAACCCCAAAACACGATTTTAGAAGGAAAAACCTGTATCATGGTCAATACCATCGACCTGGGGGTCGATACTATCGACAACGTCGGGAACTGACGATTTTCTGCACTAAAACGGAGCGTTTTAATCCGACGGTTGAGCTTTTTTGGAACCGTAAAGTGGTCGTATGACCTAAGAAGAGTACGGCCGGCCCTAGGGGGATCTCATATTGTATTGCACAACATCCAAGAAGGAGGTAGAGAGAGAGGAGACAAGAGATGAAGGCCGTCAACCAAGCGATCCGGGCACCTCCGACGGGCGATTTTGCTGCCGGAAGACTGCAAAATGCATGTTTCTCGAGGAGGATCTCCAGGAACACCTTTGTATCAGGGGTTATACGAGTTTGTTCCATGTTTTCCATGTTTTTCTTCTCTACTCCTATGTATTTTCCATTGTCAACCATGCGGGGCTAATCCCCTTTGTCTTTAGGACCGGGAGTAGCCCGGGGAATCATTGTATGACGTTTTTATCATAGTAATTCATAACTTGTCTCTTAAATCTGCGGTATGATTTCGTTTTCTCCATTATATCATTATGATTGATCACCCTAATGATAATATAATTCCTTTAATTGTTTTGAAATAAGAATTAACGGTTGAAAAGAGACGAAATTCACATTAATTAATAAATCCCTGGAACAAGGTGATGTACGGTTAATGGTGGAAACCCAGAGGTTAATTCTAATGCACCTAGTTTAGGGTATAGGTTACTACGATGGTGGAACCGACCTAGACTTAGGTAGTGAATTGTATCACGACAGTGAACAATTCTGACTACAGGCCACTACCAGGAATAAGAGGCGAATTTGATTAACTATGTGGAAATTCATACAATGAAAACCCGCGGTGAAACCGCAATCCTAAAGATTCCCATTTAAATTGATTAAACTAAACATTTAATCGATTGCTTTATTTTATTTTATTTTATTTTCTTTTTCAATCAACTCTCAAACTCTTTTAATCGGTTTAGCTGATCGTAACCAGTTAGTAGTAGTCTACTAAAATTCACGTTTCCCTGAGTTCGACTCGGGCCTCACAAGGCCTATATTACATTGATACGTATACTTGCGTTTGCACGCACGGTTTAGGCGTGTCAAGAGAGCATTGTGGTCCTGAGTCATTGATATGAAAAGGTGTTTCCATATATATTAGACACCAATGAAATAACTTCTCCCTTCTAATTTCATTATCCATGTACACGATCAAAGTATTCCTTTTTCTTGCCTTCTGTTGACCTTTATAAAACTCTTAATCTATATTACATAAATCCAAAGGTCACAAAGGAATCACTACTCTTTTATTAACAATTGGGTTTGGCAAAACAAAACCATAAAGAAAAGCGCATCCATATATGGCATTATATTGTATAATGAATTCTAGATTATTCTCTCTTTATCTCTTTGATATATTCTATAAACCACTTATGGAAACTCATTATTACATTTCCTATATAGATACAATTTGTGGGGTTTTGTTGGGATATCTTACACAAAATGTGCTCCTTTCAAACATTTATTAAAAACAATTACCACTATTGTTATGGAATGTCCTTTAATCTCAAATTTTAAGGGAATGTCTTAAATGATTTTATCTAGTCTTGGGAAAAGATTGAGATCAAAATTAGAAAAGAAAGATGCTTTTTCTAACATGCAAGTACTCCCTTTATAAGGCGTATTTCAAACATTAAAACACATCCTTTTCTTTTTCTTTCTTTTTTATTATCTTTATTTTGACTATTCTTTTTATCAGAAACCATGTACTAATGAAAACCAATTAATAGTGGCCATCCATACCACTTTGTAGAGAATTCTACACCATTATCTCAAGTACACATGTGTATTATCTATTTTCCTTTGCTTTTTTTATTATGGGATTTTCTTCTCTCTCTTTTTCCTTTTATCCTTTATTGGATTAATAATTCAGTAGAAATTACAAAATCAATAATCCAAGGAAAATTTTTAAAGAAAAAAAAACAAAGCACACAAATTTCCAACATGTCTCTTTTATGAAAATAATTATATTTCAATTATATAAAATACTGGTGAAACTGAGGTTATAACATCCTTCCCCTCTTATAGGAATTTTATCCTCAAAATTTGACTAATCAGACAAACAACTCAGGATAAGACTTTTCCATGTTCATCTTTATCTCCCATGTGGCTTCATCCTCTCCATGGTGCTTCCAAAGAACCTTTACCATCTCTATATTCTTACTCCTGAGGTCTTTCACCTTGGTATTCAATACCCTCATTGGTGACTCAGGGTATGTCAGCCTCCCTTGGAGTTCAATAGGTCCAATGCTCAACACATGGCTTAGATCCTTCATATAGTGCTTTAGATTGAACACATGGAACACATCATGCATCATACTATATTGAGGGGGTAACACTAAATGATAAGTAGCTTCACCAATCTATTCTAGGATTTCAAATAGACCCGTGTATCGAGGACTCAACTTTCCTCTATTCTTAGTTAGATCAAAGGGGTCACATTTTTGGAAGCACATGTCCACCTACAATGAAGTGCAAGTCAAATCACTTTGCATCATCGTACAACTTCTATCAATCTTGAGCTCTCTTTAGCCTTTGCTTGATCTAAGCAACTTTATCAGCATATAATTGTAGTTTATCTGATCTCAGCAAGGTCCTTTCACCGACATCATCCCACTGAAGTGGTGATCGACACAAACTCCCATAAAGAGATTTACACGGAGGCATCCAAATACTGGCTTGGTACCTATTATTATAAGTAAACTCAGCTAAGGACATGTACTGCTCCCATGATCCACCCCAACTGAGAACACATGCGATCAACATATCTTATAATGTTTGGATTGTTCTTTCCGACTGCCCATCAGTCAGGGGGTGATAGGCCGTGCTAAATTTTAACCTTGTACCAAGTTCCTCATGCACTTGCTTCCACAACTTAGATGTGAACTTAGGGTCATGATAAAAAATAATTAAACTCTAAACACCATGCATTCAAACTATTTCTCTAATATATAGCTCAACTAGGTTTGACAACTTGGTAGTGATCTTTAAGATGAAAAGGTGTGTTTACTTGGTTAGGAAGTTCGCCACAACCCATATCACACCATGACCTTTCTTTGTCTTAGGGAGGCCCATCACGAAATCCATAGTGATCTAGTCCCATTTCCACTCAGGAATTTCAATTGATTACAGTAACCCAACAGGTTGTTAGTGTTTAGCCTTCACCGTCTGATATGTGAGGCAACTGGCTACATATACTACTATGTCCTTCTTCATTCTAGGTTTTCAAAAATATCACTGTAAGCCTTTAATCATCTTCATGGTGCCAGGGTGTATTGTATACTTAGAACCATGAGCCTCTTGTAGGATATGGTTCTTTAAGAGGGAATCCTCAGGAACTCAAATACAACTTTCATATTGGATTCCACCATTCACACCCATTGAGGGATGTGTATGAGCTTCTCCATAAAACCCTACATCTCTACTAACTCTTTATCATCTAATTGGGCTATTACAAGTTCGGCCAACAAGTCAGGCTTGGTATACCATTATTTTGATCACCAGATTCAATCTTATACCTATAGCATTCAAATTCCACTTAATAATTATATTCTAATTTTAATTTTGCAATTACCTTGCTCACTTAGGTGTCCAAACCATTTATCCAATATTCTCTCTTAAGGGTGTGGTAATTCCTCAAGTTCTCATCTATCCTAAAAGGATTTCAACTTAAGTATTTGTTCCTCATATCACTTTCATTCCTAATATGGCATGTGTCTGTCTCATCTCTCACACTCATAACAAGATGAAATAAGTATTTGGCTGCAGTCCAAATATGAAGTTCATCTCATTCCAAGAGTAGAGACGGTGCATCCAACATTACCATTTAATTTCATATTTAGGTCGATTCATCTCCACCTTACACCATTCCCTTAATTCTATGCACACCTATAGGAAAACTTCCTCATATCTTTTGAGTCTTATCATAATTCCTATTTGTAATCCTTAGTCATTCCCTCAAGGTCTCTAGGGTGTTGATACTTTTGGGGTGATCTCACCCTTATGCATCTAGGGAGTGCCTCTTACATTTACCCCTCGGGCCTCATGAACTCATGAAGATGGCCAATATACTCACTCATGGGCCTTAGACAAATATAACTGTTACCTCCCGACCACATGTTCTTGTACATTTAGGAAACAATCATCTCCTCCCATCGGTCTCATCCCTACTTGACCTTAGGATTGACTTAGGGTTCTATTGAGATGTCATAACTTTATTTATTTGATTACACATTTGCTTATGGTTCCTATAACAATATCCAAGCACATTATATCCTTTATAATTCTTTCACCCAAATTTCCTTCATCTCTTAGGGCATCCATAGTTTTCTTTATGTCCATTCATTGGAATCATGGCGACTCTATCTATCTGGGCCAGGCCCCATTCTACCGATCACTTCTATAGTGACTTTTCTTCATGTCCCTTAGAGGTGGTCATACATGGGTCCAAAAAATCATACTCAGTATTTGCTTTTGTTCTTTATGCCCTTAATCTCTCAAGTTTTAAGCAACATTTAATTTTACCACAATTCTTAAACTAATTTACAAATTCACCCTTTTAGGGAAGATCATATCACATGACAAGATAAACTAGCATTTTCTACTTGGGGCTATATTGTTATACCATGTGAGTTACCATTCAAGAATTGGATTACTATCCACATATATTAGCACCACTAGGGAACTCCTCAAGAGGTTGGATATATGATAGTATGGTGGTGCTAAACCAACTTGTATGAGAGCCTCATTGGAAGATATCAAAATCCTTAACCCAATGCTTGAGGGAGGTACCAGGCTCAACCTCGATGAGCTCACTCAATTCTATGATCATTATATGCACTAGACACCACCACTTTCCCTCTTTAGTCTAGGGACTTCGGGTTTACCTCTCTAGCATTGGTCATCCTAGCCACTCAAAACATAATATGACATTCTCTCTTTAGATTCCTACTCACGAAATATTCTGATCCAACTCTCTCCCTTTCATATAAACAATTCTTAGGGTCCTACACATGGATTGCCAACTCGAGTATGAGGCTTCAACATATTACCATTCCTTACCTCTCCAGGATCTTGGGACTCCGTCTCCCTTACCTAGATGATAGGTACTGATATCATATACACACCTATGTAAGTAGCCTCTTCATCCATCTCTAGGGTTTGATCCTTATAAGGACATCAAAGGTACCACAAGCCTTCTAGAAACTCAACTCATCCACTCAGGGGTAGTGTAGTTTAAGACATATCATACAAATATTTCTCGTATTTCCTCATGTCTTGGAGTTTAGGCTCCTTACTCCCTCCGGGTCTCACTCTCTCAGGATTCAACTTATCACTGGTCCTAACACTAGGGGTTCACTTTTGTAGGAGAGCTCGTGGCTCCTGTCGATTCACGTCCTATCTTTACTTAATTTAGAAGTAGCACATATACTTGCATCCTCTAATCCTATGTTAAGCTTTCAATCCCACTAAGGTCACTGTAAACTATACCATCTCATTATGTGATTCTAAACTCCCCATAATTCCATCTAGTATGGCTATCTCATAATCCAACAGGCATAAACCCTTATAGATTAGAACTAAATCCCTTTTCCAGCTTGATGTCACTTGCGATCACGTAGATGTATGTCTATCTCCTACTTGTATTTGTGTGGGGACACACTTCCTGTTAGGGTTCCTACCAGAATGAGTTTAATCTTTCTGGTCATAACCCAATCTTAGGGTTTAACTCCTTCATATATCTTTTCTCCACTCTTGGGTTGACCCACCTCAGGTGGGGACACCAATCCTAAAGTTGCACTAAAGGGTTTCATATCTCCCTATCCTATTCTATGTATGTACACTCAACCCACATCCCTATCCTACATGCTTTACTCGATGTACTTGCATGCATGGATGAACTCCTTGTATTTACTCTTTCCTCTTTCCATTGTTTTAAGGTTAGGATTAAGGTTTAGGGTTGGGGACCAAACCCCAATGCCTTTAGGGTTTTTCTTAAACACTCTAAAATTATGTCCATGACATCTTTATTATATCCATTTTATTTTTTGACGGAGGATGCCTTAATCCCTAATGTCCATAACCCTAGTACTTAGAAAGAGATGAAGAGTGCCGTTATAGCTACCTAGGGTTTTGTGAGTGAAGGGGGAAAGAAGCGATGAAAAGATGAGAAATCCTAGAGGTATGTTATTTTGAATAAAACCCTGACTCTGGCCAGACCAGATGTACATGCCCGAGAGTCCTCGTAAACCAACTAGCGATGCGGAGGAAAATCTTATCAATGCCTGGGTCGTGGTCCTTTCTAGACACCATCGACTTTAGAAAATACTCTAATAATTCTCTTTAGACTCTATAGAACCCTTAAAAAATTAATAATTATTAGATGTTAAATGGTAAACTAGCTTTGATACCAAATGTAATGACCTCCTCCCCCTATTATCCCCTATTCAGATAAATCGAGAGGTCAAGGGCCCTTACCTTCATTACAGGACCACAGGTTTAGCAAATAACAAAAAATAATTACTAAATCACTAATAAAAAGGAGTTTGGCACAAGACAAATATTACATTTTCCACTATGGAATTACATGATCTGGATTTCTAAAATTTGCAACATTATAATAAATGCTAGCTAACTATAACCTCCATGATTACATTAATTCCTTTTTCTTTTTGGTGCCTTCCTTTCCTAGATATCCATTTTCATAATTTTTGCAGAATAGTAGATTATCCTAAAACATCGACAAACAAAAATTGGGTCATTATAACAAGTTATATTGGTATGTGGGAGAACCAAAATATTCACATCTAGTTGTGACAACATATCCACAACAATTATTGTTTTAGAAACAAAATTTATCATTTTCTTCATAACTTCTCAACCCGTTTTTACCCAACCTCAGGGATACTGTCTCTTAGGATTTTGTCCCTACAGTGGACTATAGCCCATCTCTCAATCTGGAGCTAGGTGCCATGTTGGTCGGCCACCTTCTCAATCTGGAGTTAGGTGTCGTATTGGTCTTTCCCAATCTGGGGTTGGACCAAATATGACCTTCCCAATCTGGGGCATGGTCTTTAGTCATCATCACGACTCTTTCATTCCTTCCGTTCTCAAATTCTCAGAGTTGGTAAGCAGGGTTCGAGCAAGTTACAAGCATAGATTGTGATAGCCATAGTAACTTTATAGATTGTAGGAAATAAATAAACATGCAAGCATTTATTCTCAAGCACTCTGGAAAACCTCAGAAAATGCCAAAAAATTAATGCGGTTAGTCATAGGCATAACCACATACCTTGATGGTGAGCCATGAAGATTATGCCATTATACTTCAATTGGATTCAATCAACCAGTCAATAGATCCAAGCAAGCAAAGAAGAATCCAATCATTTAGTCTACATAAATCCTAAAGTGTCACCATAATTTACATAATGTAAAACCCTACTCGGTCATATCCTAGGGTTTATATTTTCTTGTTATCGAGTTATCATTACAGTCATGCCACTTATCAAGTCCACCATGTTATTGCTTTAGGAACACTTATATGAGATCAGGCGCATTAAAGTTATATCAAGCTACATCATTGATGTTCCATATCTTAATTACACATGTTAAGAAGCATCCACTCTAGAAGACCTAGTTTCTTATCATTATGAGCATAACCATGTTAGAATACCACTATAGTTCACAATATCAGTTAATAGCATAAAAGAGATGTTTTTACATATCCAACATGTTAACACCCAAATCTAGGGTTTTTATACACTAATCACCACTTAAACCCTTCTTTGCACTATTTTTTAAAATTAGAAGCATAATTAGAGTTTTCAAGTAATTTATTTAGATTCCTCTCATTTTTTTAATCAAAATTCATATATAACTTGTCATGATCCAATCTACCAATATTAAGTTATGATTTATTTAAGATTATCAAATCCGGGCCAATCACAAAGTGACACGTCAACAACTAATTTGTTTTCCCTTTTTCATAACTGGCTCAGCCAGGGGGTTTGGAAAGTCTACCCTTTTACATTACTCATGAATGTAAGGGAATTTGAGACTTTAATCCTGGATGTTCTCCCTTCTCGCACACCCACATTGTTGCAGCGCATACGCCACCGATGCTTGCAGTTTAGGGCTCTAGCCACAACCCCGCCGCCCCACTACCCTGCCACTCCACTTTGATGCAACTACTGGTGTTGGGGGCTAGCCACCCTTGGTTCCTGGTTTGCATAGGAACATGGTGCTGCTCGGTGAAGACTGCTTCCTGTAGGACCCTATGTATGATCATCTCCTTCAAAAGAAACTGATGCAACTTGACCATTGTTTAACTCCTTCCACCTTGACGGCCACACATTTAAATTGCCTATGCAGTGCTGTTGCTGCAACTTTGCAGGACATCCGTGAGGTCTGTCCAAGAACTACTCTAATATGAAGAAACTGGAAAGTATGGGGGAAACAAGGACTCTTCACAGAGGGTCACTCTTTCTATCGAGGCTTGAGCCAAGTTTTTTGGGTGACGAGGGCTTCCTCCTCATCTTCTATATATATACATCTAAGGAGAAACCCTACTGGAGCTATGAAGGGTGAGAGAGCATTGTGGTCCTGAGTCATTGATATGGAAAGGTGTTTCCATATATATTGGACACCAACGAAATAACTTCTCCCTTCTATTTTCATTATTCATGTACATGATCAAACTATTCCTTTTTCTTGCCTTCTATTGGCCTTTATAAAACTCTTAACTTATATTCTATAATCCAAAGGTCACGAAGGAACCACCACTCTTTTATCAACACTTGGGTTTGGAAAAACAAAACCATAAAGAAAAGTGCATCCATGTATGCCACTATATTGTATAATGAATTCTATCTTATTTTATCTCTTTCTCTCTTCGACATATTCCTTAAACCACTTATGGAAACTCATTATTTCTTTTCCAACCTAGATCCAATTTGTGGGGCTTTATTGGGATGTCTTACAAGAAACATGCTCCTTTCAAACATTTATTAATAACAATTACCATTATGTTATGGAATGTTTTTAATCACAAATTTTAAGGGAAAGTTTTAAATGACTTTTTCTAGTCGTGGGAAAATATGGGGACCAAAATTCGAAAAGAAAGATACCTTTTTCTAACATGCAAGTATTCCCTTTATAAGGCATATTTCAAGCATTAAAACACATCATTTTCTTTTTCTTTCTTTTCTATTATCTTTATTTTGACTATTCTTCTTATTAGAAATAATGTGCAAACAAAAACTAATTAATAGTGGCCACCCATACCACTTTCTAGAGAATTCTACACCATCCTCTCAAGTACACATGGTATAATCTATTTTCCTTTGCTTTTTGCTTATTATGGGATTTTCTTCTCTCCCTTTTTCCTTTTATTTCTTATTGGATTAATAATATAATAGAAATTATGAAATCAATCATCTAAGAAAAATTTGCAAAGAAAATCATTCTTTAAAAACAAAGCACACAAATTTCCAACATGTTTTTTTACTAAAATAATTGCATTTTAATAATATAAATATAGGTGAAACTGAGGTTATAACATTATTACTTCCGGAAACTTTAAAATTTACAATTGTTTTAAATTTTCATATATCTCCCAACACACATTGCTCACATTATTTAATTTTCTGACTTGTACTCCCAACCTTTTTGTCTTGCAAATCATATCCTAGTGAACTAAGTGTGCTTTTATCTTCTTATCAGTTGTGCTATTGATGAAGATCATAATCAATCTCTCTGTCCTTTGATAAGGTGGATGGAAAATTCACTATTTGCATAGTGTACATAGGTCGTGTAGTAAGAACAAAGTCGTAGTTGAAGGATCACTTACACACTAAAGGAGGGACCTAAACTTAGGCTGTTGGGTCCTTAAGTTATCTTGGTGGGTGTATATGGTCTTTTAGGCCCACATTTAGTCATTTAGAGTATAAACTTGGTGATTTTGTTCTAAATGAGGTAAAATTAGATAATTTTTGGACATTTTAGTGTTGAGATATGTCACATTAGGGAAACAAAGAGAATATAGTCTGATTTATGTCAAATAAGGTCAAATAAGAACCAATTTATTTAAAATTAGGACAAGCTAGGTCAAGACTTAGAAGGTCATGTTAGGTGTGATTTAGGATTGATTAAGCTTAGAGAAACCAATACATATAAAATGATTATTATAATTTTTAATTTAAGCATATATGTGCGTGTTTATGTGTGTATTGTTATGAGCAGAGTTTAAAATGTCATTTTCAATGCCATTTTTGATGATCCTAAAATTTTTTTTTACAAAAACTTTGACTGAAAATTTGATATTTCTGCCTCCGTCAACACAAGATTTCAACGACCAAATAAAGTAACTAAGTCATGAAATTTTACCACGATGATCTACATACATAAATACACTTAATTATGAGATAATATGATATGTTGGTATAGGGTTGGGGGCGTTCAAATCTATTATCCCATTCCCACGTGTCCCTTTTAATCTCTGTTGTACACACACCTAGTTGATTTTTTAGGGGTGAGCTTTCAAGTAAATGTATCGCAAGGATTTTTTTGGGACACAACCGGAACAACAAGTCTGAGACAACATATTTGGAGGCTAGGGTGGGGGGTTCCTACGTATCGTTTTATGTTTTATGTGTATATTTATAACATATATATGCTCCAGGTTGAAGAAGAGTGTTGTGATATATATTTATTACATATTTATACATGTTTTGTCACGGAACCATTCTTACCCGAATCCCAATCCCACTGCCTAGACAGTAGTAAAAGGATTGAAACGCCCATCCCTCAGTGGCACAATATGATCTATCCCATCCCTGAGTGGCCCAGTAGGATCTAACACACTAGTACATACAATAAGAGATAATAACTCAAAATTTGGAGATATAAAGAACAAACTAACCTAAAATGGAGATTTTTCCAATATACCCTTATCATTAGAGTATATGAGTACGAAAGCGATATAGTCAAGATTCCAATGTTTTTCCTAAAATCAAGAAAATCAAGACACAAAGTCAATGCAATTGCATGGTACACTATATAAAAACAAGTAAAATGGTTTATAACAAAAGAGTATACTTGGCAGGACTTATATTCAAAAGTATAACAAGAAATTTCCAAAACCAAAAGTTATTCGACAAGTTGTGTGTTTTCAACAATTCAATTTTTATTACGAGTTCCCATTATGCTTTAATCGAGAAGCATGCTTATATATTTTTGTGTGACTCTATTTCCCCAACGTGATGGGGGAGGTCACCGGGCTCCTTCTCCTCATATGAGGTAGGTGGTCAATGTACAAGTCTACCTCTAAATGAGGGGTTGCTTGCACTTAATATCAACATTATCAATATTATCAACATCATCATCATCATCATCATCATCATCATCATCATCATCATCATCATCATCATCATTATACAGACAGTCATAATGGACATTATCATTTAGGTTCTCATGTTTTTCTCAAAATATAATATAAAAAAACGGAAGACTAATCAATAGGGAACAATATCTCAAATAAGTATATAACTAAGTATATAATCAAGAGATACATAAAAAGTATCTTCAATACAACCAAAGAGGAGGTATAATAGCATACCTTTCACCAAGGATTTCGAGTATAATCAATATCCGAATCAATAGGTCAACCCTTCGAGTCAGATGCTAAATCATCAAGATTGGATCAAGGGTCAAGATCATGATGTTCAGAATATCATGTTTTAATATTCGAGATTAGGGTTACACTTTTCCTATTTCAACCTTAAGGTTGGGTCATTCACTTATAATCAACTCATATTTCAATATGTATAACATTATTTCAAGAGCCAAGTATTTTCGAGTGTGAATGACTTACCTAGGTTTTCTAGGATCATATGTGTTAACCCTAATTTATGGTCATTATTCGATTCATCATCAAATTTCTAGTTCATCATCATCATACTTAGTATAAATGAATTCAAGATCAGATTGATGGGTGAAAAGTACATCAAGGGTTTTGCAAGATTAAGATCTATATCAGGATTGCTCATTATTCATAAAGATTGACTCAAGTAAATAGATCTAGATCACTAATGATTCATTTTCAAGAGTATATGATTCAGCTAGATTAGATCTAGGTTACAAGATAATCATCATAGTCCAAATCTAGGGTTTCCAAAGATACATCATTGTTGAATCATTAGACAAATAAAAAAAGAAAGGAACAAGATCTAGGTATATCAGTGAGAAATGTCTAGAATCAGGCTTCAAAAGCATTTTTAATGGGTTCATTGGATTTTTCTAGATCAAAATTTGACTATTTATTCATAATTTTTGGAGCTAGGATGTATTTTGTACGATTAAAGAAAGATCTGGTCATTTATTTGATTTTTGAGTAGAGAGGAAGCAAGAAATACCTTAAATAGGAAATTCCATGATCATTCGATTAAGGACGAGTGGCCCAGATTGTGCCATGCAAGCAAGGTGGCTTGCTGAATCAGTGATTTGGTTCAATCTTAGATTCATGGTTCAATTCTTGATTTTTTGGTTTAGTCCGTGATTCACCTGGATCTTTGGGTTGGTTCGATCATCTTGGACCGAGGGGTCTGCGCCCATCTTTCCCCTTCCAGTAGTCATACAAGTGTAGAGCCATGGTAGAGGAGGATCGCCGGTGCTAGCGGAGGAGGGAGTAGGGGGGCCGATGGAGGGCAGCGAGTGTGCCGCCCAAATCCGTCGATGCCTCATGAAGCTCGGGGTGGTCGAATGAAGCAGGTTGGTGGTGCAAGGGCGAGATGCCCAAAAAGGCTTATGCGGTGGTGCCACATTGAATAGGAGAAGAAGGGAGGGGGAAATGGGGGTGTTTTAAGCCAAACGAAAGAGCAAGAATGAGGGTCGAAGCTTGGTGAGGTTATTACGAGCATCGGGGTCCCTTTATATAGTGTAGGGGCTAAGGTTTTAGGGACACTAGGTTTGGAGCCGCAGCCATGGCCGCCGAAAGGAGATGGAGGAGAGAGGAACTCACTTTGGTGGTGCAACAATGTGAGAAACCCAGTCAAAATAGGGTTGGGTGAGTTTGGATTTGCGAGGCGGGGTTTTTGCTCACTTAGATTTTCAAAATAGGGTCAAGAGCAGGAGATTGGCCATTAAGGCCGACTTGTCTCCTCCCCGCAATCAGCGGGAGGTAGGAGACAACCTCCTGGCCACTCGATCGGGCCTCCTATTTGTGGGAGCTTGATCTGAGGGCCAAGGTTTACCCCTAAAGCAGTCCACAGATTGCTGACTTGGAAAAGGCCCAATTAAGAGGCATATAAATGGATTTTCAATACATTATTTTCAAGAAATCATAGTAAATAACAGGAATGTCCAATGAGATGATTTTTGGATCATAACTTTAAAATAATGTGGAGAATATGTAGAAAAAATTTTGAGAACCAAAATATGGATTTTGATTGACCAATTTGCTTCTTTGGACAAAGTGATGATTGAATCCAATTTGAGGTGTTATAATGTGTATCAAAACTACATTAATCACCATATTTTGTACTTGAGTGTCAATATTGATTATGTATCCAATAAAAATGAATTGGGACCATGAGTGAGTATAATGAGGGAAAAATTGGAATTAATTCACACTTATGTAGAAGTCTAGTTTGTCACATGTTTCTTATTTTTAGTTATTGAGCCCCACATGGTGTACTTGGCGTTTGTCTGCCTATCAGTCTTATATAACTAGGAGGATGCTTCAGTTTCTAGGATAGTTAACTGGCAGTCTATTTTGGTGATCCTATGCTTATAGAAGTGAGACCTAAATTTGATTTGTCTACTATTGTTGTTCATATATGTTGCATCCTCTTTATAGGGGTTTGGTGGGTTCACTTGGTAGCAAGGATAAATGTACCATATGTATTTTCTATCAATTAACTAACTCTTAAGAACTAGAAACCCACTCAATAACTTTTGATTAGTAGAACCAAAATTGTGGTTTTAGCATGTTTATAAACATTTTGAAGTCTAGCATTACGTTAATAAAAATATTGTTCATGTCAAGAACATTGAATAGATCAAATGATACTAAATTAAAACCCTTTAAATTGGTTCTTTTATGTTACTTAAATGGTCAAGAGTGACATAGTTTAAATGCATAACAACATTTTATTTTTGTGTCTATAGAGAAGTGAATCTATTGTATTGAGTGAGTAAAATTGAGTGCAATGCCTTCCTTTTATAGGATAAGAAAATAAAACAATAACCATAGTTAAGCAATATGGGATATATAATACAAGTAACATGTAGAGTAGAGCACAGGAAATTAGGAAATATAATCATATCTCTATACTCCCCCTCAAGCTGGAGAATAAATGTCAAATATGCCCATCTTCTCTACTAGAGTCTTGAATTGACTTTTAGGTAGAAGCTTGGTGAATATGTATGCCAATTGATCTTCAATTCTAAGATGAGGGGTGCATATGCAGTCAGAAAGAATAGATCTAAAAAAAAGTGACAGTCTACCTCTATATATTTTGTGCGCTCATGAAATGTAGGGTTGCTCGTAATAAAAATAGATGCTTTTTTGTCGCAGAACATAGGAATAAGACTAGTATTAGAGATATCAAATTCTTTAAGAAAACTTTGTACCCACATAAGTTTACATGCAATATGAGCCATACTTCTATATTCCACTTCAATACTTGATCTAGCTACCATCATCTGCTTTTTGCTATGCCAAGTAACCAAGTTACCTCCAAAAAATGTGCAATATCCAGATATAGATCTCCGATCACATCTACTCCCTGCATAATCAGAATCTGAGTAACCATAAAGATTGCAATGTCCATGCCTTTTGTACAATAGACCTTTCCATGGAGAGCTTTCTTAGATATTTTAGAATGTGGCAAACTGCATCCAAGTGACATTCTCTGGGTTTATCTAGATGCATGCTGACAAACCCTACAACAACAGTAATATCAGTTCTCATGACAGTAAGGTAAATGAGCTTACCAACCAATCTTCTATATAGGTGGTTATCAGAATAAGGTGGAGAAGTTTCAACATCCCAATTAGTGTTGGGATCTAGAGGGGTGCTTGTTGGCTTGCAACCAAGCATGCATGTTTCCTGCAAAAGGTCTAGAATGTATTTTTGTTGTGAGAGATATACACCTACAGATGACCTTGGCCCATAAGGGTTAAGCTCCTTCGTACCCATCATGCAAGTCTTATTGACCTAGTCACCACTTCCTGGAATCCTCTTCACCTTAGCATGTGTGCATCAATATCCACATGCATAGGGTATTGCTTCTTTTTCACACCAACCACTCAATCACTTTGCAGTTGGTAGGAGGGAGGAAAGAGAGAGTATGAGAGAGATTATATATAATAGTTCAGGCTATTCAGATCTTCATGGAGCTTCTTATTATTCAACATATCCATATTTTGATTTCTTTGTGGCACTACATTTCCACTAAGCATCATGCTTTAGGTGCATCATTGGTGTATATCTTTCCCAATTGCACAATGCTTTTTCGTGTTCATGCCACGATATGCAAATAGGTTGGCTATGTGCACTTCGTTATTCTAGTTAGCTACCACTTTCATGCATTGGAGGATCTCAATTGTTGCATTGACACCAAGTTTTTCATGTTCGTAGAACATTATATACATCGGGACAGAGCTTGTTATGTTTATTCCAACCACTTGCTTCCTCTGGTATTAATGATGTTTCAATTGATCATTATTGTTGCATTCTCATGAGATAGATAGTTGATTCTTTACAAGCCCATCAATTTCTAGCCTGCAAATTCTGTATCTGCAAGAATTTCATCTAGATTTTTATCTTCACCAAGCTACTTTAATTGTCTTCTCTGAGTTGCATTTGTTCACATGGCTCTTCTACTGATCTTCTTTGGTTTATTCTTGATGGTTCCTTTCATTCCTATCAAGCCCCTAAGATTCATGTGCCAAATTTATGGAACGGACTAGTATGGCAGCCATCAACACCTCGTCCAGTTTGTGTTCATTCCACATTGTGCACGTCTGTGGTTTTCTACACTAATTCCAGTTGGCTACACTTCTCAGTAGATCTAAAGATACCTCTATAGATACATAGATACCGTGCCTCCGAGTTTGTGTTGCGTTGTGCATGGGATGTATTGACAATGCTTATACCACTCACACATTCTTCTCCCGTGAAGATGGCATAGTCATGGTACTTTTGCTTGTAACTTCCAGATTGATGGTGGTGAGTTATTGTTGTGGTGTTTGTATTCCATGTATCAAATGTTCTTCATTGTAGATGCACTCTAAAAGACATTTTCCAAACCTTGGGTATTTCCAGCCTACAGAACATAACTTCAAAGGTGGCGTCACCAACTTGTTTGTTGGAGAATCAAGTTTCCAACGGAATGTAAAATTTTGTATGGGAGTGACATTTTTACAATTGCTTATTTTTGTTTCTTCTTCTCCTACTCCCATTCACCTGGTGTGTTTCTATCTTGTACATTTTTTTCTTCATTCTAGATTAACTGCTCTCTTTGGTTTTCACAATTGCTTCTTCTTCCCCTACTCCCCTTCACCTGCTGTGTTGATGTCTTGTACATTTTTTTCTTCATTCCTACACCTTCGCCTGCTGCTATCGTCATTTTTCCTTTTTTGACTTTCTTCCCCTCACCAGTTAATGCTTCATATACTATTTGCATTACCACCCAACTATTGTTTACATCAACCCATGTGTTCTTTTGTAGTAGAAATGATACATTGTGAGGAGTCTTCTGTACAAGCAAAGTCTGATCCCACTTGCTTCTTCATATTTCAATTGGATCATATTGTTTTGATCTTCACATCTTGTATATATTTTTAGCATAATATATTTATATATGACCTCATTGATGACGTAATTGATTGAACTGGTCTAACCACTGATTGGACTAGTTAACCTAGAATCGATAGCCTCAACGGTTTGATGACCGGTCCAGTTCTGATAAGCATGGTTGGATGTAATGACTCCATATTCTTATAACATAATTATTTGTTAAATAGTTCCCTCCAACATCGTGTTTCATCTTTCTTTTAATAGTGGTGGTTTTTTTGTAACCTAGCTTTTCCATATTGTAATATATTTGTTTAGAAACAATGTAATATGAAGGACATATTAGAAAGATAGTTACCTACATGTCTTTTTTGGAAATTGTGTTGTGTAAGTGCAAATACTCTATATAGAATAGATCTCGTGTAGTTTAGTGGTTTCAATAATCCATTAATAGATATTGGATAAAAAAAGAGTGAAAAATACGATAATAAAGAGATTTCTAAAAGTAATGGACAATTGATATTTTAGATATGGAATTGTGTGGAATTCTCTAGAAAAGAGAAAGTTTTCATGCATAAATAAAGAATGGTGACCTTGTTAGTTTTTGGACAACTGAAATATAAGATAATATGCAAGTTGCCAAAAGAAAATAAGATATGTGGCGTTTTAAATAATTAGAAGAGTAATTATCTAGCCATTATTGGAAACACAATGTTTGGGGCATGAAACATGTAGATCTCGGTCTAACTTTTGGTATACTTGAAAACAATAAGGAAAAGGAGAGAATTCTAGAATTTGGGAGAAAAAGGACTTACCATGCGGTGTGTGCAACTAATTTAAGAATATGCTAAAGAGCAAATTTTGTGAATAAAAGTTACTCCAAGAAATCCCATAAAATTAATTAAGGTTGCAAAGGACTTTAAAGAGTCACCCTACAAGTTTCATAGAGAAAGGATGTTTCTAATGACCTAGAGAAATTCATAAAGGTAAAGGGATCTACTTGAAATAAACAGATTACCATTTTGAGGAGAGAGAAAAGGGACATCTAGAAATATATTTTGACACCAAACTTTGGCCATGTTGAGGTTTAATTGTTAAAAAAATCTACCTTTAAAATTTGGTATCAATTGGAGGAGAGAAGAGAGTTATGGATTTTATGATTTTTCCTAAAGTGGAAAGGTTAATTGAAATGAATGTTATTTGTCACATTATTATTATTATTATTATTATTATTATCAAATTGGAGTATAGGCCTGAACCTTTAAATGGCGCATGACTTTCTAGCCCTTGGTGATTCTGATCCAACGATTTCTGGTCTTTCTTCTTCCTCCTGCCCAGATCGGAAACTCATGAATGGTAACTTTCTTCCAATCCAATTCTTTCTCCCTTTTTCTGGCCCATAATCCTAATAAAAATTGCTCCCATCGGATTTGAGAGGAGAAACTAAAGTGGCCAACCCCCAGTTTCCTCGATATTCACATGTGTTCAAGGTTTTCCCAAACCTCCTTTGGAATCGAGCTCCATTGGAACTAGAAGGCCCGCGCCTTGTTGTTCTTGCCCATAAATGGGGCTCAAGGCCTCCTTGCTAGAGGAGAAGCCAACGGAAGTCCTCATGATGCCTGAAGAACTTATGAGACCCTACTATTCTCCTCATTTTCTTTGAATTCTACTGAGATCACCATCAACAAACCGACCTCTAGACCTCCCTCGAACCATGATTCTGGCATTTTTGAGGTCATCGAGGAGTCTGCCTAGGCCCCGCAGAGGCGATTGCATCTCTTATGGACTCGGTAGCACCCTGCAGCATAGAGTCAACCCATCGGTTGACCGGGGCCTCACACTGGCTCTAGAGAACCAGGGGAGCGAAGAGGAAGATGAAGGGGAAGAAAATTACTCTCCTGCCCTAGGCACGTGAGGTCACTGCCCCAAGGGCACATGGGTAGAAGCGTCTTTTTATGATAAATCAGTGCCTTGCTCGTGTGGGGTTAGGCCACCTGCATGCTCGACACTGACTCGTAGAGCCTTGACTCGTGGGGAAAAGGAAAAGGGATCAAAACAATGATGTGGTTACATAGGTATTTTTATCTTATAAAAATTATAGAAATTGATAGGATGATCAGAATAAGATGAGTAATATATGGAAATTGATTAGAAAAATGTAAGGAATAAAAATAAAATATAATTGGGACTTAATTATTATTTATTTTCCAATTATGTATAAAGATACAATCTTTAATGTACTAAACGCATAAAAACCCTAGTTTCATGATTATAATGGTCATTATTTGTTTAAATGATATAAAGAATAAAGCTTAACCTTTTTGGATAAAAGAGCATCTTGGATATGTTTAGGGTTAAAAGTTCATAAGTTGCTAAAAGTTAGGGTTTTCAAAGGTGATAATCAGTAACATGTAACAAAGTGGTAAAAACCCTATTTTGGTGATTATGATGCTTAACACAATAGATCTAGGTATTTTGAGATGTAATTTGATAATATGGAATGTAGTGATGATTTAACACGTTCATGATCATAGTGATGTAGAATTAGGGTCTCTAATGTGAATAACCATGAATACGATGAATTAGAGTTCTTGAGTCATTAAATTAATGAACATGGGAATTAGAATATCATGACCCTAACGATAACTCGATGTCGAGAAAGTCTAAACTCTAGTTTAGGAATGAGTAGGGTTTAATTTCATTCATGTGATGGTGACACTTTAGGATTAAATAAATGCAGATATACTATGATTTCCTGGATTCATCTTTGTTGAGTGGATTGCTTGAACGTAATTGAAGTGTAATCTCATGATAATCTACATGGCTCACCATCAAGGTGTGTGGTTATGCCTAACACTACCCAAATTAGTTTGCCGATGTTTTCTCAGGATTGTCAAATTGATTGTGAATAAATGCTTGCTTGTTTATTTATTTCCTGTAATCTATAAAGTCACATTTGATATCAAATATTATAGGGACATCACTGACTCGAATCTTATGCCACCTCTGGATGTATGAAAATATAAGGAAAATATGATTAAGCCCATAGGGGTAGAGGATCATTCAAGATCAACCCATGTGTGGGGAAAATTGATATGGCACCTTAGCACCCGAGGGGAGAAGGTGGCCTATGTCCACTGCAGGGACAATACCCTATATGGGTTCACAGAGGTTGGACAAATCATGGTTGAGTAGTTATGTTGAAAATGTTAACTATGATTATGTAACAATAATTGCTACAAATATGTTGTTACAACTAGATGTGAATATTTTGTTTCCCCCACATATCAGTATAACTTGTTATACTGTCCGTGTTTTTGATTCATGACATTTTAGGTACATACAAAATTTAAAGATACACAAGGATAGGATAACCAAATGAAATGACATGAAGACATTAGTCTATATTTGTTTAGATACTTCTTCTCTATGTATAGTTTAATGACATAAATTCATGTAACTATTTAGAAGAGCATTATGTAAACATTATTTGAATTAATGGTATTTAACTGCGATTTATATTGTTTGGTAAAATCTGGATCCTTGGAAAATTCTTAGGTAATGGCTCAACTTAAGGATTTCCTTAATTAGGGGTTGTCAAAAAGTAAGGTCATTACATTTGGTATTAGAGCGCCATATTTTTTCAAATAATATTTAATAGTTTATAATTTCAAGTAATCTATAGAAATACGAGGGAATTATTAAGTCATTTTCTAAAGATGATGGTGTCTAGAAGGGACCACGACTCAAGGGATGGCGATATTTTCCTCTGTACTAACTTGTTGGTTTACGAGAACTCCCAAGCCTGTGCATCCCGCCTGGCCAAAGTTGGATGATTTTTCCCTAAGTAAAATACCTTTAGGTTTTCTTCTCATCTTGATTCATCAACTTCTCATCCTCTTGCTTAATAAAACCTAAAAGGAATTTCCCTCCTCATCTCAAGTTTGGTTTTTTGAGAAGAGTAGGATTAAGGCATCCTCTGCCAATTAATACACAAATAATGTGGAAATAATAATATACATGCAATAAAAATAATGTGGAGATAACAATATACATGTAATGTGGAAATAATGATAAGGAAAGGAAAAATGTCTTATGGATTTTTCCTTATGAGGGTAACCTAGATGGAACCAGAGTTGGGTTGGGAAAGCCCTAGTGGGGCAAGAGACATAGAAAATCCTAATATGTAGGGTGTAGTCTCTACAGCCCGAACCCTAAACCCTAATCCTGGGAAATGGGAGTAGAATGGGTAAAATGGAAACCCAACCCATATGAGTCCTAATTAGGATAAAAGTAATGAGAAGTAAGAAAAATATAAATAAGTCTATGTGACCCAGTCTTCCATGCATGAATGTGGAGAAATTCATGCATGATGCATGTGAAAGAATTGGAATATACATGAGAAACATATGTAACCAATGGTTGTACATGAAAATGAAAACATGAATATAACTTGCTCATCGCCCTAATGCTATCTATGGAGGAATGGATGGATCAAAAATACTCCAACAAGTGTGTATGTTATTGAGACTATCTCCAGAGAATGAGTATGTTATCCCCAGTGAGTGGGTATGCCATTGAAATACTCCCGACGAGTGAGTATGATATTATGGACACCCCCAGTGAGTGGGTAGGAATGGAGATCACCCTAGAGAGTGGGTAGATCATTAATATTACTCCCAATGAGTGAGTATGAATACCCCCAACGAGTGCGTATACCATAGAGATTGGGAAAATAAAGGTTGAGAAGTTATAATATGAAATGTATAAATGAGTTAGGTGACTCGGTCTCCCATGCATATGTGCATGTGAAACAGAGGCATCAATGAGAAAAGTTTTAAAGAAAAGATAAGCAACCTATGAATAATGTATTTATAGTTGTAACCTACTCAAACCCTATATGGATCTATGGTGAATCAAAGAGTATGGGGTGAATAAAGTTATCACATGGGGATGACTAATGATTGGGCTTACCAAGGAAAGCCTATGTATGAATGTCCACTACAAGGACCAAAATCCTTAGAGAGGGTTCCCCATAAAGAGGCTCCCCTTAGAAAGGGCGCACCATTGAGAAAAGAGGATGAGGTGGCCAGGTTAAAATGAGAAATGCTTAATTAGGTTGCATAAATAGATGATAATATGAAACCCTTAGTTTAACTGTTGGGGTTGGTGTCCCGATCTGGGATGGGCAACCCAAGAGTGGGGAAAAGGACCTATGGGGGAGGAAATACCTTAGACCTTGGCGTCAGGTTGTGTCTAGAGAGACTAACTTCCTCCTATGAGCCAAGAGGGAACCCTAGATTAGGACCTTCCTAAAAAAGGTAAGTTGATTGAACCCATTTAAAGATTGAGGTAGCCTTAAATGTCACCTAAAGTGTAAATAATTAAGTATACAAAATATGAAAGCACAAATATTGAGTATGATTCTTTGAACCTGAGTATACCATCTCTGAGGGACATGAGGAAAAGTCACTATGGAAGTGGCTGACAGTATGGGACTGCGCTCGAAAGAGAAAGTTTCCATGAATCCAATGAGGGGATAATAAAAAAATAATGAGCATCGTAAGAGATGGAGGAAATCTGGTTTAAAAAATTACATATGAAAATAATGTGCTTGAAAATGGTCGAAGTGTAACATCGAAAAGAAACCCTTAGGAAGGGTAGAGCCTTAAGTCAATCCAAAGGTCAAGTAGGGAGTATTAAAGGTACATGGGACTGATGAGATTAGGAGTTGATTGTTTCCTGAATGCACAAGATCATCTAGTTAGGAGGTAAATACTATGTTTGCTCAGGCCTATGGCTCAGGAGATTGGCCACCTTCATGATGTTCATGTGGCCCAATATGTGATTGTGAGAGACACTCCTTAGATGCATAAGGATGGTATCACTCCAATAGTACTTATATCCCTAGAAACCTCAAGGAAGTCGCTAAGACTCATAATACATGAAGTGTAAATATAAAAGATACAAGAAGTCATGAAAGGAGTTGTGTATAAACTCAAGAGTTAGAAAGATACGTGACTTCATAAAATATAAGAAAGTTGGGAGTTAAAAAGTATGTATGGTTTAAAGTCGTGGATAATGTTTCAACCTAAATTGTGAAATATTGAGATAATGTGTGGGTTTATGAAGCACGAATACTCCAAAATAGATGTCGTACTAGTATCCAATACGTATCCGATACTAATAATCTATGGATACTCCTATATACGTATCAGATACTCTTAAACCATATCTATGTCGTATCCAGGCCGTATCCAACTGGTAAAAATTAAAAGAAAAAATATGGGTATAGCCTGCCTCAATTAGCACCTGACACTAGTTCATGTCTCAACGCTCTCTAATAAGTAGCAGCTAGCAACAAAGTTGTCAAGGTTGCTCCTTGATGTCAGTTCTTTTAAAAGAATTTTCATGTCTAATCATGGATTTTTACTTGCCCTTTATTGCAAACCAGTTCACTCACCTTTACATGGTACTTTTAGATGATTTCCCTAGCTGAGGTGCAAGTTTTATGTGCGTTGATGTCCTCCACATTCTTTGAAAGGCTTTAGTTTAGCATTGTTAGTTAACACGCCTCTTGTTTTGGTGACTAAATCCAATGTGGTTTATTCTGGATTTCTATCTAGAAAATATATATTTCATCTCCTTTATAGATAAACATTGCATCCCCAATGTTACAACCCTAATTTTTGGGTTCATATGGTGGGAAATGCAATTTTCCTAATAAATGTATGATTAAGGGAATTGTATGAATTATGTGTATTGAATGGATTCCCTTTGCAAAATTTCCTTTGTTCATGTGATTTTGTGGGTCATAATATGTTAATGAGTCCAATATGATTAAAAGAAGAAGAAGAAATCAAATAATGCATTATTAAGAAGGAAATTTGAGATAATGAGGAAAATATGAGAAATATGTGGAAAGATGTGTGATTGATTCATCATGGATGAGATTTCAAATCCATAAGGCTTCTAATGGTAAAAGGAATCCAAATTAAGAATATAAAAGAGTAGGAGTGAGAAAATATGCATAAAGTATGCCTTAATAAGTAATAACTTGCATATGAAGAAAAGTCTCTCATACTTTCATATTTGAGTCCTAAACTTGGAAAACAAGTAATTTAAGTCATTATGGACTTTCCTTTAAATTTGGTATTAATTGGACGTGTGGTTTGGGAGATATGATTTTTGGAAGATTTCCTAAAGTGAAGAGGATTAAATCAAATGTCACGATTTCTGATTCAAATAGGATTATTTGTTAATTAAATTCGCGTGATGAGGGTCGTTGATTTAGAATCTGATGCTAGCTAACCCATCACCTTCCTCACGCCTGGTTAGGCAGGACGGGAATAGTGCTCGAATTTGATCAATATTGATTGCTCTTCCCACAAGGATCAAGCAACCATAGGAAGTTTCCCATTGTGTTCGCAAGACCAAACCGGATCGAACAAACCTGGGTTTTACTCCCTTTTGGAAGGAATCGTAGGGTTCCCCAAATTCACAGGACTCTCATCAAATCCTTTTGGGACCAACCAATATATAAGGGGGATGAGCAACCCCTTTGGGAGTACCCAGATGTTCACAATCTACTTCCGAAACTTCTGACCCTCTTCCTTTTTCCCGATTTGGCACTGAGACATCCTTGGCTCGATTTCTTCCCGAGTCCTACTAGGAGATATCCCCCTTGCCGTCCGACAGATATGAACCACCACCAGCCAATCTGAACCCACCAATGAGTTTGGCGAGTGGAGATGAAGGCAATGGTGCCTTTGCTCATCGCAACGGAGCACCACCGCCGAGAGTCAACACGGTTGAACATGGCCTGGAGCGGGAGTTCTTTGCATTGCGAGGAAGAAGATGATGCAAGGTAAAATTACCTTGCTACCCCTAGGTGATGGAGATCTCGTACTTGTTGGCACGGGGGCAGAAGTGTCAGGCAACTTGATAAGGGCTACCACTCGAGTGGGTCGCTTGCAGATATGGCTGCGGCCAATTAGCTAAGCCTGGTTCGCGTGGAAAAAGGATAAAAAGAGCCCGATTGATGACGTGTCAGGTTCTTATTGGTCAAAGTAAGTTTTTCTGATGAAAATCATAGTAATTAGCAGGATGGTCCAATGATAGCATATTATTTATGAAAGTTTATTAGAAAATGTGTAGAATCCAATAAAAATGGAATTGAAGCCTGATATCATTTATAGTTCTAAAAGTGTATAAAGTTACCACCATTAATGTATGGAATTATGGTAAAACCTTAATTTGAGATAGAAATCGGATTTAATGTCTCTTTTGGGTTATTTTGAGTAATATTAACCTATTGAGAATAAAAGGAAGAGTTAAATCTGAAAAAAGATGATATTATGCTTGTTTTAGGGTTTCATACACATAATTATGCATTAATGGGCTTAAAAACCCTAATTTTTGGAAAATATGGATTTTAATGGTTTTGATCCGAAAATGTAAACCTACAATAGAGACATAATGATCTTGAACTTGGTTTGGGATTAAAGGACCCTTAATGAGGATAATTGGAATAATTAGGGTTTTTGTAAATAAGAAACCTATTTTAGGGTTTGTTGACCTAAAAAGGATAAAGATTGAGAATTAGATCCAAGAAACCCTAATGAACCCTAATTCAGATTAGAAACCTTAGAAAGGTATCCCAAGTCAATAAAGAGTTGTTTGGGACGTGATGGTAATAATTAGGTGTTATACATGTTTTCAGGATCAATGTTTGCTTGATTTATTGATTGGCTTGCTTGATTGGACATCTAGTTGGATTTGGATATATTGTTTATTTGAGACTCCAAATCAGGTATGTGGTTACGCTTATGGTTAAATCGCTTTAGTTTCACGGTGATTCCCGAGGTTTTATCGGTTGCTTGGAAATAATTGCTTGATTGACTTTTATTTCATGCAACTATATAGTGCCTATGACTATCACCATAATTATACGTGCATGACTAGCTCAGATCCTGGTCCTCCTCTATAGCTTTGATGATAATGAGATGGATGACCTAGTACATGGTCTACCCGTGAGGTAGGATCATCTAGTTATCATGAGTCAATGTGTTGGTCTACCATGGGGCAGGACCATACGACTCCACGACCCTATGTATTGATCTACCTATAAGGTAGGATCATGGGGGTTAGTTGAGATCTACCATATGAGAGGTAGTATCCATGTCCACTATAGGGACAACACAGAGGCTAGGGTATGTAAGGATTGAGTAGTTATGTTTAAAATATAAAGTTTATTTTGCTAAATCATAATTTGATTGCAATATGTTGTTACTATTAGATGCAAGATTATTGGCTCCCCCACATACCAGTATAATTCATTATACTGACCGACGTTTTGTTTGTCGACATTTTAGGAATATTTGTTATTGGACAAATAGTAAAGTGGCATTCATTAAGAATAAAGTTAATCTATTAGAGGAGGATTTAGTTAGATAGAACTCTACAGTGAGTAGAAGTTCCAAAATCCTATATTTTTCAAGGTATGTGAAAAGGAATTTTTATCATGTTTCAAGCTTAGTTGTGGTAGAATTTATTAATTATTTTTTATTATTTGCAAAACCATTGATTCGGTTTTGGGATAACAACTCTGACTTCTTGGTCTTCCTTAATTGAGGGTTGTTGAGAAGCGGGGTCGTTACACCTAACCTTCTGTCTCTGCCTCTGAAGCATTGATACTCCAAAATAAGTGTCCTACCAGTACTGGATATATATTAGATACCAATACTCCCTAAATACTGTAATACACACCAGATACTTCTTAATTTGTATCCTATTTTTTTATTAGTAGGATACAACCTCAATACATCCCGGATACCGCCATCCATTTAGCAGACAAGGGAGCAACACCCCACTCACGTGATCCCTCAAAATTCAAAAACCATGTTACTCCCCAACTGTAGACTCCCCCTAATATGTTTTGATTTCAGAACAAAATGGTATTGTCTTATTCTATTTTTTAAAGATAAATTGGTGTGTTTTTGTTAAACATTTTAAATAAATATTAAAAAAAATGACGTATCCACGCCGTATGCGTATCCTATATTTTAAATTGTTGTATCCCCGTATTGTACTCATGCCTGTATCCATATATGTATTTGTATCTGTACTTCATAGGTGTGGGTACAACATCTCTTCTCTTGGAATGAAATGATTTTTGTATTTGGTCTGCAATCAAGTGCTTATTTCATCTCATGGGAGAGAGATTGGGGTAGGCCCACATTATGCTTAAAATTGATATATGATAATGAATACCTTAAGATTGAACTTAATGACTTGACCTAGGGTTTGAGGTGTTTCCTCACCTTTATGTGGAAATAAATGCATAATAGGTTGAAAACTTAGGATGAAAAGGGTAGCATCAAGCTAAATTGAAATCATGAATGAAAATATAATCACCAAAAGATGGTATCATGTAAACACTAAAGGATGAGGATATACCTTGAATTGCATTTAAGTGTCAATCCTAGTAATAATGTGTGGAATTTGCATATCGAGAAAAGATCTTAAAGATAATCTAAGTAGGGTTGCTAAACCCTAACTTGTGAAGTTAAGATGAGTTATCACACGATTCGACTTTACTAGGTGTGAATTTTGTGGACACAAATTCCTTTTAAGGAGGGGTGAATGTAATATCCTCAATTTTATAAAATTGATTTGTAAATTCCTCAATAGTATTATTGGTGGAATAATAATGTTAAACACCTTTGTGACATGGGTCCTTGCAACACAAATTAAAGAAATAAAAGAAATTAGCACATAAATAAAAGATATGGTTTTATGAGATATTGGATAACCAATATATGAGGAAATTGTCTAATGCCACCTTCTTGGATGACTAGTCAAATTTAGAGGAAAAAATTTCTATACGAGAGAAATGATGTTATACCATGGTTTTTTTATATATTTGTTTACAAATAATGTAATACGAAGGACACATTAGAAAGATGGTTCCCTACGCGTCTTGTTTGGAAATTGTGTTATGTAAGTGCAAATACTCCATATAGAATAGCTCTCATGCAATTTACAGGTTTCAATAATCCATTAATATATTTCGGATAAAAGAAAGAGGGGAAAATTCAATAATAAAGAGATTTCTAGAAGTAATGGACAATTGGTATTTTAAATGTGTAATTGTGTGGAATTCTCTAAAAAAGTGAAAGTTTTCATGCATAAATAAAGAATGATGACCTTGTTAGTTTTTGGACAATTGAAATATAAGATAATATGCAAGTTGCCAAAAGAAAATAAGATATGTGACGTTTTAAATAATTAAAAGAGTAATTATCTAGCCATTATTGGAAACAAAATGTTTGGGGCATCAAACATGTAGATCTCGGCCTAGCTTCTGGTATACTTGAAAACAATAAGGAAAAGGAGAGAATTCTAGAATTTGTAAGAAAAATGACTTACCATGTGGCGTGTGCAATTAATTTAAGAATATGCTAAAAGAGAAAATTTTGTGAATAAAAGTGACTCTAATAAATCCCATAAAATATAAAAGGTTGGGAAAGACTTTAAAGAGTTTCCCTCCAAGTTTCATAGGGAAAGGATGTTTCTAATGGCCTAGAGAAATTTGTAAAGGTAAAGGGATCTACTTGAAATAAATAGATTATATTCCCTTTTAGGGAGAGATAAAAGGGACATCTAGAAATATCTTTTAACACCAAATCTTGGCCACAATGAGGTTTAATTATTAAAAACTTATATTTAAAATTTGGTATCAATTGGAGGAGAGAGGAGAGAGTTATGCATTTTATGATTTTTCCTAAAGTGGAAAGGTTATTGAAATAAATATGAACTGTCACATTATTATTATTATCAAATTGGAGTATAGGCCCGACCCTTTAAATGGCACGTGACTTTATAGCCCTTGGATTCTGATCCAATGATTTCTGGCCTTTCTTCTTCCTCCTGTCCAAATCTGAAACTCATGAACATTAACTTTCTTTCAATCCGATTCTTTCTCTCTTTCTCTAGCCCACAATCCTAATCGAAAATGCTCCCAACGGATTTGAGAGGAGAAATCAAACTGGCCGACCCCCAATTTCCTAAAAATTTGCACGTGTTCAAGGTTTTCCCAAACCTCCCTGTAAACCGAGCTCCATTGGAACTAGAAGTCCTGCGCCTTGCTGTTCTTGCCTATAAAAGGGGCTCAAGGCCTCCTCACTAGAGGGGAAGCCAACAAAATTCATTGTGATGCCTGAATAACTTACGAGACTCTGTTATTCTTCTCATTTTCTCTGCATTTCACTGAGATCATCGTAGGTGAACCGACCTCTAGACCTCCGTCAATCCATGACTCTCTGGTGTTTTCGAGGTCATCGATGAGTTCACCTAGGTCCAACAGAGGCAATTGCATCTCTTATGGACTTGCTGGTACCCTACATCATAGAGTCAACCCATCAGTTGACCGGGGCATGACCCTGGATTCTGAGAACTAGGGGAGTGAGGAGGAAGTTGATGGGGAAGATAATTACTCTCTTGCCCCAGGCGCGCAAGGTCACTACCCCATGGGCGCATGGGCAGAAGCATCATTCCACGCTAACTCAGTGCCTCACTTGCATGGGGCAGGCCACCTGCATGGCCGACATTGACTCGCGGATCCCTGACCTGTGTGGAAAAGGAAAAGGGATCAAAACAATGACGTGGCTACATATGATTGGGAAAAGGTATTTTTATCTTGTAAAAATTATAGAAATTAGTAGGATGATCAGAATAAGATGAGTAATATATGAAAATTGATCAGAAAAATTCTAGGAACACAGAGAAAATATAATTGAGATCTAATTATTCTTTCTTATCCAAATATGTATAAAGATACAATCTATAATGTAATAAACACATAGAAACCCTAGTTTAATGATTATAATGGCCATTACTTGTTTAAATGATATTAATGTATACAACTTAAGCTTTTTGGATAAAAAGAGAATCTTGGACCTATTTAGGGTTAAAAGTTCATAAGCTGATAAAAGTTAGGATTTCTGAAGGTGATAATCGGTAACATGTAACAAAGTGGTACAAACCCTATTTTGGTGATTATGATGCTTAACACAATAGATATGGGTATTTTGAGATGTAAATTGATAATATGGAATGTAGTGATGATTTAACATGTTCATGCTTACCAAAAGATTTAACACGTTCATGATCATAAAGATGTAGAGTTAGGGTTTCTAATGCGAATAACCTTGAATATGATGAATTACAGTTCTTGAGTCATTAAATTAATGAACATGGGAATTGGAATATCATGACCCTAACGATAACTTGATGTCAAGAAGCCTAAACTCTAGTTTAGGAATGAGTAGGGTTTAATTTCATTCATGTAATGGTGACACTTTAGGATTTACATAAATGCAGATATAATATGATTGCCTGGATTCATCTTTATTGAGTGGATTTCTTGAACGTAGTTGAAGTGTAATCTGCATGGCTCACCATCAAGGTATGTGGTTACGCCTAAGACTGCCTGCATTAGTTTGCCTATGTTTTCTGAGGATTTTTGAAATGATTGTGAATAAATGCTTGCTTGTTTATTTATTTCCTACAATCTATAGAGTCAATATGGATATCACATATTATATGGACATGACTGACTCGGATCCTATGCCACCTATGGATGTATAAAAACATAAGGAAAATGATGATTAAGCCCATGGGGAAGAGGATCATTGAAGATCAACCCCTGGGCGGAGAAAACCGATATGGCACCTTAGCACCCGAGGGGAGAAGGTGGCCTATGTCTACTGCATGGATAATACCCTATATGGGTTCACAGAGGTTGGATAGATCATGGTTGAGTAGTTATGTTGAAAATGTTAACTCTGATTCTATAACAATAATAATTGTGAATAAGTTGTTACAACTAGATGTGAATATTTTGTTTCCCCCACATACCAATATAACTTATTATAATGACCACGTTTTTGATTCACGACGTTCAAAATTTAAAGGTACTCAAGGACATGATAACTAGATGAAATGACATGAAGAAATTAATCTATGTAAGGAGGATTAGTTAGATATTTCTTCTCTAGTGTAAAGTTTAATGTCAGAAATTAATGTAACTCCTTAGAAGAGCATTATGTAAACATTATTTGAATTAATGGAATTTATTTATTTATTTTATATTGTTTGGTAAAATCTGGATCTTTGGAAAATCCTTAGGTAATGGCTCAACTATAAAGCCTTCCTTAACTTGGGGTTGCCAAATAGTGAGGTCGTTATAGGTTTCCTCTAGTAATATGTTTCATCTTTCTTAAACCAATGGTATTTATTTTGTTTGATGTATCCAATGGACACATGTGTTTGAAGATTAGATGTCCCAATGTTTAATGTGATTTTACCAAGAATATTCTAATGAGATCCCAATATGTCCCTTATTAGATCCCATAGTTGATGCCAAAGTATTTCCTATACTAGCACGGGACTTGAGCTTTGGTGCACAACTTAAAAGTTTGTTATGAAACACTACATCCACTAATGCATGTTAGATCGCTTGATCAACAAATTTCATGCACTATTTTGCATTGATACATGGTAAACAATCACTATGCAAATTTGTTGCCCATTTAACTGTATATAGATTTTCACTGCAGATTACAAGGTGTTCAAGGATAACATTGAGGATATTTCTAATTCCTAAAGGAAAATTCATGTGAAGCATTGATGAGATTGATCTTCATCAGTTGAATGGATTTACAAAGGATGACACACACACAAACACTCACACATACGCATGCAAGCACACATAAATATCTTATAATTGGTTTCCTATTAGAAAGATATATGTATTAATAATATCATAGGACTTAGATATAAAATATATTTCTTATTTAAATTTGTTATGCAATTTCTCCTTTCCTCTATTATTATTGTAGCCTAGTTTATAATGGGTATCATGTATATTATTCTAATAGAAACAATACATATTTTGTGATTACTATTTTTATATAATATTTCTACTAAACATGGTATTGGATCGTCGATCATTTTTGTCGCCGTAAGCCTTTGTAACCTCACACACCCTACTATTGTTTTTGGATTTCTAGGCACACCTTGAAGCCCATTCCACATTACCACCATCACTATGGGGTCGTTCGGGCCTCTCCTCACGCTTCTAGGGCCTTTGGTCCTTTCTAGAGGACTAGATACCCTCTACTTCTATTGTTGTATATATATACAGATCCATTGGTCCTTATTTCTATGCTTCCATCTAGGCAACAAAGTAAGGATTGACCTAGATACTATTGATATACACATGTTGGCCTTCCAAAAATGGCTTCACTTTATCATATATGCCTTTAGGTAAATGCAGTTAAACTTGATGAACATAACTATCACCCTTGGTGACATTATCCTAAGATTTATGCTCAATCTTAAGGGAAATACTAACACCTCAATACTCTGCTCCAATAAATCCTTCTCTTGGGAAAGATGGGAAAACATCTAACTCAAACATTAAAGCTTAGAATAATGGGTTTGTAATGACTCTATTGTAAGACCTCTGCCCTAACTTAACCTTCGAAATATGTTTCTTTGCCTTAATCATGCGTTTGGATGCCTTTTTTAGTGACCAAAGAACTCACCCCGGGTGAGCCCAACATGGTGAACTCTCGAGGAAAGATAGGGTGTGGTCCAGTCACCCCCTCCCATGCCAAATCAATGTGGATTTCCGTTCGTAGAGTCAAACCCATGTCCTTCATTGGGACTTACCGAGTTCTTACCACTAGGGCTACTCTGACCAGACCATGTTTGGATGCTTGATGACATGATTGATTAAGTTTAGTGCTTCAAGAGTTAGCATCTTGTTTGAGGGGCTATATGAAAATTTCCTATGTTAAGGGTCTTCCTCGTAATCTACACATAGAGTGTTTGCTATCTATTTCTCTCTCCTAATTTGACTTGGTTGGGTGTACCTAGACCATCTAACCAAGCCTTCTGATATTTTGTAGGTCAAAAGTATGGATGGAAGTGTTCTTCTCTTCCATCGATAGAGGACCGATGAAAGTGTGCCTTGTTGTTCATTGGTTGAGGACTAATGAGGTTGCCCTACTTTTCCATCGGTAGAGGACCAATGAAATAGTTGGTCTTGTAACCTTTTGCTCTTTCATCAATTGAGTACTAATAGAGCGACCTAAGGGCTAGGCATCAAGTTCCATTAGTTGAATACCGTGGAAATGTTGTGCTAATACTGATGGAGCAATTGGTTGTTTCAACATTGGGTTTTCATCTGTTGAATACTGATGGGAATCTAGGGCTACAGACCGATGACTGAAGGCGGTGTCAAATCCACGGGGGTTTGGTATACGTATATAGATGAGAGGAAGGGGCTATCTATTGATGATGCTCCTGAGTGTTTGGACTGACGATGGCTGCTAAGGGGATCTATAGATAATGAGAGGAAGGAACTATCTACTTGTGTCTACTGATGTGTATACCGATGATGTTTTTGACCCATCGCGTTGATGGAATGCTTGATTCATCTACTATTGAGACCACAAACCAACAAAAGGGTGGGAATGATGATCGATGTCTGGATGGCTTAACTATACTTTCTCTCCTCTGGGGCCAGAAATACCCCTTCTTGTCCTTCCTTCCTCGCCTCATTTGTGCGAGTTGATCCCCGTAGTACTGAAGTAGAATCATACGTCATCACTTGATGCATACCAATGAGGATTTTTCTTCCATCAATCTTCATCATCGTTATTGTTTGCTTCCTTTCTCATCTTTTCTGAAGTGGACGAGGTTTTGTCTCTCCCAAACCTAGATATGTGTGAGTTGATATTCTTCATACTATATACAATCTATAATCTTCTTCTGCTTAGGATTGTTTTCTTGGGTGGTTTTCTTTGAATTTTTGACTGTTTAGTCTTACACCATGCTTCTTTTCTCCATTCCCTTGCTCTAATTGTCGTTAGAGAGTGAATCAACGGTTGTAGCCCACTTTAGAAGGAGAAAACTCAGATCTTAGAGAGTTTACCATAGACTTCAAAGCTTGTTGTGAAGCTTGAAGCCTTTCTTCTATTCTTCTCGGGTGGACTCGTTTCAACTATCATAATGCGAGTGGTATAACTTTTGATACATTATTACATCTCATGCACATAAAAAAAGAAACCTTGCTGTAATATTCTTTAAAAATGTGAAAATATGATATCTATGTACAACTTTAACTTGGTATGGTGAGAATATGAGTTGCATGTCATAGATGTACCCCACAAGTAGTCTCTTGACATTTGTTATATGATTTTTTAGTACTTCCTTGCATAAATATCTGCTTATGACGTTAGGGTGAGTAAAAAAGATTATGTTTTTATGGATAAGAATACTCCAACTACATGAAAGGTGCGCCTTATGTGCTATCCTTGCAAAAGGAATGCTTTAACAATGTTTTTATTCAGTTCCCTTATGGTTATGCTGCTAAAACTTTTGTGGGAACAAACCCTCTGAATAAATGATTTTTTACCTATCTTTTATAGTAACATCCTTCCTTATGTACCTTAGAGAGAAGTATTATGTGATATTTTAATATGGTCTCCTGTGAAAGGGTCTAATTTTGGAATAACCTGGATATCTTTAGTATTCTTGAATATTGTGTTCTTGTGATAAGTATTGATTTGATTAAGAGGTAGGATTATGTGCCCAACTTTAGAAATCTAGATTCTTATATCCATGCATTTATATTTTCTGAAGTTACATTAATCTGATTATCTACTTGTACCGTTGGCTTTACGTAAAGCTTGCTTGATGTAGTTGTACAATAATGAATCCAACTAATTAAGTATAATGTAAGTTTGTTGATCTCGGAGTCTGTAGATCATTCCCTAGGGTTGTTGAGGGGAGTAGTGAAACGAGTCAACTTTGTAGCAATTCGTTGTGAAAATATGTTCAGAGCCATATATTAATGAATATATGAGGACACTTGTGGTCAATATACCCTCACATCTTTAAATTGTGGTCATAAATCAGTAAAGGCTGATGGTGCAATGAAGAATGATATATGATATGATGTTGGGAAATTGATTTATAATATGATGGGTTTGTTACCCTAAGTTTTACGTCATGACCTATGTACCTAGAGCGGACATATGAATGGTGGATCCCTTTCTAAGAAACATCAATGGTAGACTTAGCCTGTCGACTCTCTACCGTTCGTTACCCGCTATGACCCGAGGTTATGTGGAGTGATCTAATGGAATCCAGATGTACTTAGATTTATATGGATATCTAGAATGTTTTAGTAGCATGTAGCTAGTAGATTGAGTCATACAAATCAATCTATCTAGGATGTGGCAAAACATGTAACCTAGCCAAGTAGCATACCTGCTTAGGTTTATCTGGTGATATATATGGATCTGCTCTTGATGTGAGATTCTCTTATAACAAATGTAAATATATTCACATTGTTGAACATCTCTTACAAGTTACTATGATGATACATGTTTAGCATGGTAAGTGTATACTTTGAAGTACATTGATAGTTCATATATCTAAATTTTTATTGTCTTCATTTAATGTTTATTATCTTGGTAAAAATGGATGTCTCAGATGTTATATCATATTGCTGAGACTTAGGATTTCACCTTGTGATTTTTTAATGTCTTTTAGGTGATTGATAGAGTCTTCTTGGTAGTGGCAGAGTAGATCAACTTGGAGGGAGTCAGTCTTAGCTAAAGAGGTAGGTGATGTCTGTGTGAAGGGGTACTAGAAATAGGCAACGTTCGCATGACCTTCTCTTTGGATTAAGTGAAGTTTATATATAGGGTTAGTGGTTGAGCATTGTCCCTAAAAATCAAATTCGAGCCGAAAAGTTTTATTATATGTATTCCCGACTTGAGTTTTTGACATACGTGCAGGATCCCTAGATCTGTAGTTATACGAGTAATAAGATTTTATGTGCATTCTCTGTAGTAACCTCCCTTATGTAATTCTAGAACAAATATTAATTGTTGTAATTATGTATGTATGGCTGCAGACACATTTTGTATGAGGTATACATATTATCCTTGATGTTAAATGGAAAATATTTGATTCGTGTTATTTGTGTGTTTTGCATTAATGACATTGTCTTTGGTTTTATTCAGATTTTGTTTTGATTAATCTCGCTCTTGTGGCCGGTGGGACATCCCATCTACAATGATGACCTATATATTGAACAACTATGAAATGAAGATCAACCGGTCTCTTCTTAGCCCGTCTACTATGAAGGATATAAAATAGAAAAGGTGTTTATTTGATGTGTAAGACAAATTACTTTAAAATAATAAGATGCTACTTATTGTATTAAGAAGAGAAAACCCCACTCCTATATATAGAAGAACATGGAATCATACACGACACAACCTAACCTGAATGGTCCAAGATATACTTGGGCCCATTTTACAAAACACTTAATAACATAAATAAACATACTCTATAATACCCCCCTCAAGCTGAAGTTGGGAGAATCCCAAATCAGCTTGCAAACAGAGAGTTGGACTAAAAATAAAGAAAAAAAATAAAAGGATAAACTAAGCCCATACAAGATCCCCCCCTCAATATTACAATTAAACACTCAAACACTCAAACACTCCCCCCTCAAGTAGATACTCCAAGAAAGCAGGTCGCAGTTGCAAAAACTTCATGATCATATGGACGGTAAATAAGCAGAAATAACAATGCTTCATGGTCTTCATCACGATCACTAACGTCACAACCCAGAGAGTGTTGGGTCACAACAATAGTTGTAGTCGATGTACAAATAAAGTATAGATGGGTCAACATGTGAAAAGGAGCACATACAAGCCAGAGAGTGCTCACACATAGAAACAGAAAGTGACGTGCAAACAAGGCACAAATAAGTAAAAAGGTCAACATGCGAAAAGCATGGACAATGACAACGTGCAAGCAAAGCATAGACAAACCAGATAGTGCTGGAGCACAATAGTACAGTGGACATAGTGGGATAGAAGACCCTTAGCACAAACAAGTAGGCAGCAAAAATAAATCTCCAAAAATTAGGCTCTTCAAGAAGTGTGTAGTAATGGAAGTAGATATAAACTTCCTCTTCTCTCCTTCTCATCTCTCTCCTCTACTCATCTTCTCTTCCTCCTATTCAACCCCTCACACCAAGCACAAAAAGAGTAAAAAAGAGTGGTTGGGGTGGAAAGTAAAAAAAAAAGTAGAGGTATCAAATTTATTTGTTACACCCCAATCTCACAATTACCATTAATCATGAGATTAGGGCATAAATTGAGGATTTAACGTAATACAAAGATCACCCTTAACTTTTTATTCTTTTTCAAACTCTTTGTTTTCTCACATTGAACCACACAAACTAACTTTACAAGGGAATCTAAACATTGATTTCTCTAATCTGATTTCCACAGTAAAAATGCATGTATGAATATTCATTATGTTTCTCATACTTTTAAGCACATAAGACTTGCTGATTCGCATATATTGCTAAAAGAGGAATAATGTTATACATCATCATTTACAACTCTCTCTTATTTCTTTACAAGGACCAAGAGTGACAAGGACTAACTGAACTTAACTATACTCAGACTTAACTCTTGTGGCAGATCTACAATGATGCAATGATATCTTCGATCCCCACAGTTTCCCTAAAAATTTTGAGTAGAGGGGTGAGCCTACTCGCTCAGTGAATGAGTAAAACAATAATGCAATCTAAAGTACTGAATCAGACATTTATCATTCTTGGATAATTGAAATAAAATAAGATAGTAAATTTCAAATTAAAAGACTAGATATTCAAAAACTTACTAATAACATTGAAGCCAACATCATTAGAAATAAACAAGTATGGAAATATAATCCTCGTTATATTCAATATTACATTTAAAGAACAACTGCTGTGAAACTAAAATCAAACCTTTCTTAACTCTTCTTACTTATAAGAAACTCTTTAAAACTTATATTATCATATTTTAGCTTATGCCCTGATCATATGCAGTGTACTCTACATATGAAGAATCATAACGAAATACAATCTCACCGTACAACACTTAGCTGACACACCTGGGATGCTAAGCATGACTACATTACTGGTCTGCAATAGGAAAATGGCTCTATGGCCTCAGCACACCTATGGGTGGTAAAACTGGACTCCTCTTCTAACCTGAGCACACAGGAAGAGAGTCAAGCCACCTATTGGATTTTCTGTACTCTAGTGCCACCAGGATCTCTAGTTGATGTTGGACACTACATACTGTATTTTTAAGGAGACTTCTACTAGGGCTTCGTTCCCCGTACCATTTGTTAGTACGATCTGACCCCTGTATACTGGACACTTCCAGGGTTAGGTCATTTCATCCCTATGGCACATACCTCTCATATGGAATCTACGGTGTTCATGGCTACTATTATTACTGTAACTTTGATTATATCTTTCTCTTAGACTGATATCTTTTAACTCTGTATATTAATGACTACTCAGACTATTGAATTGAAATCACTGATGATACTGAACTGAATGCTTAACACATTGTTTACCCCTTTCTTAGGGTTTCTCCTTACTCATGCACATATATCACTTCTCATGTATTCAAACATATATCATGTCTACTAATATAAATATTCTCATTCAACATTTCTCACATTTATGCATGGCATCGATAACATACCTATCTAGGGCATGTCATATCTCTCCACTTGTAATAGCATAATAACATATGCATTTCATGACAAGTATTTGAGTTAGAAAATTTGAATCTCATAAACAAAGCATATATGCATATAAGATAATATTCAGATAAAATCCCACAATATCACATGAATCATTTCAATCAACCATTTACTACTAAATTAGATATGTGTACTTGTAAAAGCATACTAGATTGGGTTTCCATCCTTAATTACTTACTATTCATAGGATATGTATTGTGAGAATTAGAAACTCTATTTGTCCATATCAAATCAAATAGATCAAACATGTAGAATTATATGCACTAGGAACATAAGTAAGATCATATAAGCATAAATCCGAATTTCAGCTATAATGTTGTTCAAGCACCCAAATAACCTAAAAATTCATATCTTCAGAAGATTCTCAATAAACTTCTTAATTCTATAGTATTCAAGATACATGGATATATATATCCATGTCATCATATAAACGTTTTCAGATCATAGTTGGAACATGAATTGAACTATTTTATAAACTGAATTCAAGAACAGTTCTTTTCATTTATTGTCATCTAGGGAGAAATTGAGAATATAAATTAAAACCATCTAATTGAGTACAATTGACTGAAATATTCTTTTACCCACTCACCCTAAGCTATAAAACAACTTAAAAACGTATCCCATATATGAAAATCTCGATTCCATATCAAAACCCTAGCAATCACCACTTTCTTCTTCCTTTCAACTCAGAAACCCTAGAATTGAAGATTAGGAGAGAAAGAGTGAGAAAAGGACTTGATTTGATATGATTTCAAATCAAATTAGGGGAGGGATGGAATCTTGACATCTGAGAGAAAATTCAACATGAAACTATATCCAAAGAAGCTAAACTTACATGATTTCATCATTCCTCAGACCGCAAAACCCTAGGTCAGCATCTCCATCACTTTCTCCTCTCAAACCCTAACTCTCCCTCTCTCTCTAGGATTTCATTTCTCTAGATTGAATCACGAATTATGAGAGATCCTTGTGTGTTAGGTTGACCATATAGAGCAATTGAGCTGCTTGGGTCAATTGCACATTGACCCCTCACTATACTTTTTCTTATTTCAGCTGAATGTTCTGTCATAAAAATATTACTGTAATTCGTCTACTGATAAGTATAAATGTATCCAAAAATTATGAAAATTTTACATGTTGTTTATGATTTAGTTTCAGATCTCCAGTTAAAATTTCAAATCATTTGGAGCTACCAATAAATAAATAAAAAACAAAACACTACACTGCTAAAAAGCACTTCGTCATCATTTTGGTTGAAGTATAGTTCAAACGAGAACCACATTCAAAGAACACTCAAATATTCTGAAATTTTTCTCCAATATGCATGATTGAGTTATCCATATCTTATCCAAAATTCAATTAAATAAAATTTTGTAGAAAATATGAAAAATCATTTACCAAACTTCTATCCTGATCAAATTCCATATTCATGTACTATCAAAACCCTAATTTTTGCCGATTAGGGTTTACATTTCTCAAATCCTAATTCTTTAAAATAAAATCATAGTTAGAGTTTTGTCTTAGGTTTGAAACATCACAATTGATCTACTATCATTTCAAGTCTAAATAATGTTCAATCTAATCAAGCATGTAATCATTCAGGTAAAGCCTAGTTTACCAATTAAGCACAAATGTGGTCATTACATTGTTGGTAGATATATGGAGGAGTATAACCGATAACTTGAGTCAAGGTGCAAAATAACCCCATTAGGAAGATTTGGATAGAAAAATAAATGGATCTTTCTTCGACCCAAAAACCGATTAGCACAAATATGAAGAGTGTATATGATGGGCAGTAGAAAAAGAAATTGAGGGGAAATAAAATAAGTATGTGGGGCTGTTTGGTTTGTGGTGAAGAGCGCTAGTCAACCGCAGATGGGTGAGAGCGTTGGGTAACAATGAAGTAGCGGTGGGAAACAATGGCTCGTGGTTGGGAAGTTGCGGGTTGGAAGGGCCATCGACACAAAAAGTGGCATGGAGTCGGGGTGGCAGCAGTATGGAGGACCATCAACGGCGGAAAGGCAACAATGAGCAGCGATCATGGCAGCCTTTGTGAGGCAAGCAACAATAGCAGAACACTTTACGGCTGCGGCAATAAGCAGGGCCAGTGGTGGGGTGAAGCAACACGTGGTGTAGGAGGTGAAGCGGGCAGGAAATAGCGGTGACGCAAGGTATAGAAGATGACACAAGCAGGGAAAGGAACGAGAAAGATCAGAAATTTTCCTGCGGGAAGCCAATCTCCACCAAGGGTGGCGGGCGACACTCCTCTGGTTTTCTCTCTCTCATGTAGGGTTTTGGTCCCTAGGACAGCTGCCCTGATACCAACTAAAATAATAAAAGATGGGTATTTGTTGTATTAAGAAGAGAAAACCCTATTCCTATATATAGGAGAACAAGGAAGCATACATGACACAACCTAACCCTAATGGGCCAAGACATACTTGGGCCCATATTATAAAACACTTAATAACATAAATAAACAGACTCTCTAATAATTACAATGGACTCTCTTTTAAAGGATAAGATAAACACAATAGACAAAGTTAGGTAATATGGGATACAAGAAAAAGGCTAAAGACAAGACAAGTCTAAATCCCAACAAAAGAAATAACATAACATAACACAATAAAGCACATATACTAATACCCCCCTCAAGCTGGAGCATATATGTCAATCATGCCCAGCTTTTCAACCATGCGAGTAAATCTGGTCTTGGGTAGAAGTTTGATGAAGATATCAACAACTTGATCAGAAGTGTGAGTATATGGAGTGGAGATATCACCAGACAAGACATCCTCTCTAATAAAATGACAATCCACTTCAATATGTTTAGGCTGTTCATGAAAGGTGGGATTGCTAGAAATGAAGATAGCAACCTTATTACCACAATGCATACGAATAGGACTTGAGTCAAATATATCAAATTCTTTTAGAAGACCGTGAACCCATTAAAATTCACATGCAGTATGAGCCATAGCTCTATACTTAGCTTCAACACTGGAGTGGGCGAGCAATTTGTTTCTTGTTGCACTAGGTAATAAGATTACCACCCACAAAAGAACGGTAACCAGAAGTAAATTTGCGGTCTATCATGGTGTCTGCATAGTCCGAATCAATGTATTCTGTAATTTTACAATGCACATGATTTTTATAAAAAGCCTTTGCGTAGAGAATTCTTCAGATATTTCAAGATGTGACATACAACATCCCAATGGCATTGTCTGGGTTTATCCAGATATGTACTGACTAAACCAACTGTAGAAGTGATATCAGCCCTTGTTACTGTCAGATATATAAGTTTACCCACCAACTGATGATATTGGTGGTTGTCGGGGTATGGAGGAGAAGTCTCATAGACCCCATTAGTATTAGGGTCCAAGGGTGTAGCAATGGGTTTTGCACCAAGCATTCCAGTTTCTAACAACAGATCCAGAACATATTTCCTTTGAGGTAAGCAAATATCTAAGGAAGAGCAAGATACTTCAATACCTAGAAAATATCATAATTTTCCCAGATCTTCAGTGACAAAGTGTTTTTCCAAATATTCCTTAGTAGGCTGAATACCTTCTTGATCACTTCCAGATAAAATTATATCATCAACATAAACAATCACGATAACAATGCCAACAGAGGCTTTCTTAATCAACACTAAGTGATCAGAATGAAAATGTAGGAAGCTAAATTTTGAACGATACTACTCAACTTATCAAACCAGGCACGAGGACTCTGTTTCAGTCCATAAATCGCCATTCACAACCTGCTACTTTGGAGCACTCCCCTTGAGTAATAAATCCAGGTGGTTGTTCCATATATACTTCCTCATGGAGATCACCATATAAAAAAGCATTTTTAATGTCCAATTGAAACAAAGGCTAATCACAATTGACAGCCACAAATATAAGAACCTAAACAGAATTGAGACGTGCAATAAGAGAAAAAGTCTCAAAAGTAATCAATGCCATATGTTGAGTGTATCCTTTGGCAACAAGGCGAGCTTTCATACATTCAACTGTGCCATCAAGTTGGTATGTGATAGTAAGGACCCATTGACACCTGATAGATGAGCAATCAACAGATGCATCAACTAAGTCCCATGTATGTTGATCAGTAAGAGCCTGCATCTCAGTTTCCATAGCTTGGCATCATGCAAGATGTTGTATAGCCTGAGTAACATTCTTGGGAATAGATATAGTAGATATAGCAAAGATAAAATTTGTAAAATTCCTTCCTAGGTTAGCAATGGAACAAAAATTGCCAATTGGATGTTGAGTACAAGACCTGGTCCCTTTTCTCAGGCTAATAAGAACATCTAAATCAAAAAATACATGAAGTAGAGCTGGATCTGCCTACGAGGATTCAGGAACTGGAGCTGGAGGGGCCAGGAGGGAGTTGTATTTCTCAGGAATTGTTGATACACTTTCAGAGGCACGAATGGAGCCACATCCGGAGAAGGTAGATCATTGTTAATCATCATAGGTAGAGGTGTGTCAAGTAACATATCTGATGTCAGTGTAGAACCTGCCTTAGAATAGTATGGCATATCCTCAAAGAATACTACATCAACATTGATGAATCATTCCTTTGAAGAATAATCAAAGCACTTATAGCCTTTCTGAGTTCAAGAATATTCTAAGAGCACACATTTGTTAGACCTAGGGTTAAGTTTTGTTAAACCAGGACGAAGGGTTTTGACAAAATAGGTACTTCCAAAAATTCTAGGAGGTACATGAAATAGAGAGCCATCATGATAAAGAATTTGATAAGGTACTTGGTTGCCAAAAACAAATGAAGGCATACGAAAAATCAGGTAGTAGGCAGTTAAGAAAGTTTCCGGAGAAGAAGTTTGGGGTACATGTTAATGAAAAAGGAGAGTGCAGGCAACTTCTACAAGATGCCAAATTTTGCATTCGGCGACTTCATTTTTCTGTAGAGCATATGAACATGAAGTTTGATATTTAGTAACCAATTTGCCACAAAACTGGCTAACAGATGTTTGTAGAAACTCTAAAGCATTGCCAGTGCAAATTCTTTTGATAGGTTAAAGAAAGAGTTAGGCAATATGGGATAAAAGAAAAAGGATAAAGACAAGACAAGTCTAAAGCCCATAACATAAGAAATAAAATAACATAACATAACACAATAAAGCACATATACTAATAAAGGAGATGTGGGATCAACTTGTACCTATTTATTTCCACAAGCATAATCCATCGAAGGTAATTAATATTTTACACGAGTTTGACACAGTTGTGCCTATCTTGTGATACAGACTTTGAGGATTACTTTTCCTCCTTTAAAGGCATCTAGGATAAACTAGACATCTATCATCTCTTGACTACAGACCTGATCATCCTCCAGATGGGCGACATGAATTACAACTTATACAATTTCTTGTTGATTTGTTCGAGTCCTATTCACTTGTTGCTATTCAGATGATTTCCAATGATCCCTTGCCTAAGTTATATGATGTCTATAAGTGGCTGCAGTGCCTCCCTACTCGAATATATTTGACTTTGCTGATTAATATGCTCTTGTTATCTCTTCTAGACGTGGTTGTGGTAGAGGTTGTCGCAGGCTGGAAACACTTTGAGGGGTAGCTGGATGTGGCAAGCGTCAACTTGGCCCCCGTCATTGCAATTTTTGTGGTCGCAACAACCAGACTAAGGACAAATGTTGGGCCAAACATGGGACATCGAAAGGGGCAACCAGGCATGTGACATGCCATGACCACGTTACCTCTTTCTTTGACTCTGGAAACACCTCATCCGTGCCAATTTCTCCATTGTCGTTCACCACCTAGATCCATACTTGTAGATGTCTATCATAACGGGCCTTGAAATCACCCTCCACCTTGATGTCAGAGCTGGTCCAGGTAGACTTGGGATTCAACTCCTCCATCTCAGACAGAACCCAGGAAGCTTCCATATCTTGATTCTGTTAGTGTGATGAAAGATCTACAGATGGTTGAGAAGTCATTTGGATGATAGAGAATATCACAAGCATGGTGACTAAAGCACAAAAAAGAGAAAGGAATGATCCATCTTTCCAGGTCATGACATTCCATCCAAGAAACCCACAAGAAGCTAGCAACCTGCAAGCACTGATCTCTTGCACAATAGATCATGCCATTATATTGGTAGGACGGAACTTCAATAGAGTATGGTAGAAATAAATGTTAGATTGTGGAAAACCAAGAAGATCCTATCCAACTTGTTTCCAAACACAGGTTGTCACTTTTCATTTCCTTTCCTTTCTGCCTACTTGCCAATCACATACTTCATTATATCTGATTCACCTCCTATCAGACGAACCAAACAAGGAGTAAGGATCCTAGGGTTAGGTTGTGGCAGCTACATGGGGATGATGACTAATATGTTGAAAGGTGGCGGCTATGGAGAAAGACAGGAACAAAACCCCAAGACAAGTTAGTGACAGGATCTGTTACCAACTAATGTATACCCTATCGGAGAAATATATAAAACACAACTAATGGAAAGAAAAAACTAGATAATTTTTTTTCAAGTGTCTTTAATTGACATGGTACAATCTGGCAGTAGCCAATGTGGGACTAACCATGTGACTTTATAAAAGCACAAATAAAAAAGAAACAAAGTAAGTATGAGATGATCAACGTTACGTTCATAAGTACACTGATGTGGTGTTTGTACTAATCAATTTGTTTAGCTATGGTTGCAGTAAGAAATTGGGCTTAGTGTTTCCTATAAATTCTTGAAAACTCATACATTGTTTGAAAATTGTCCGACCATTTCTGATGGTGGATATCTTCACTATGCAGGTACTATAAGAGGGAGTTAATGTGATGTATGGGCATTTTATATGGTGTAGTAGTTTTTTTCTCTACCCTAGTTCCATGCTAGTAAATAGAAATAGATGGGAGTCAATTAGGTAGAAGATCAAGAGATTTTATTTCAAACATGCAATAACATGTACCATTCATTGTCACATAAGGGGTCATCTGCATGGAGACATTAAAAGTCCTAATAGTCATATATTGCGATGCTAATGTTTCCAGCACAGAGCTGGTGAAAGCAGGTACAATCAAGATGTCAGCAACAACAACTAAGCCGTTAAAGCAATTAAATCTGGAGCAGCTGCAAACATTCTAAATTCTACCAAACTTGTCATGATTCTAGATACTTCAAAATTTTCAAGATAGATGCCAGTACAATTACCTATGGTATTGGTTTGACTATATCTAAATGACTATTTATATATAAACTACTAGGATTTTTAATGGTGTGGCCCAAAAGGCCCCTAATAGAAAGGCCCCTAATAGAAAGCTATCTGGGCTTTTGTTGACTATCTACCTCAACTTTCTAATCAGATAAGGCAAAAAATCATGTTCTACCTTTTATCCTCCCCTCCCAAACATGAAATTGGAAGCATGTGCTCCGCTCTTCTCCCGTGAAGGGGGGGGGGCCTTTTGCTAGTACTTCTACTATAATATCTCCTCTGGCTACAAATATCATGCTTCAGATGTCTATGCCTTTAGTTACATCTCCAAAGCAGTCGGATGTTTTGCCGCTACAAATGCCCCCTGTCTCAGATACATCTCCAGAGCAGCCTGACATTTTGTAACTCTAGATGCCCCCAGTTTCATTTACAACTCCGGAGCCGCCTGATGTTTTGCAATATCAGATGACTGTTGCCTCAGTTACAACTCTGGAGCAGCATGATGTTTTGTAGTGTCAGATGACTTGCCTCAGTTACAACTCCAGAGCCGCCGCATGTTTTATAGATTCAGATGCCTGTAGCCTCAGTTACACCTCTAGAATCAAATGATGTTCTTCAGACGATCATGTCTTCAACTACAACTCCAGAGTCTGATGTTCTTCAGATGCCCGTGCCTTCAATTACAACTCTGACGCGTGATGGTTTGTAGCCTTCTTCAAACTATATATCTTCTACTGAGGAATTCTCACTTGCAATACCTAATACAGAATAAGAGAAACATTGTTCACCAAAGAGGTCTTTAAAACTATGTGAGGTGTCCAAGATTGAAATTTCATATGACAGTGACATACAAGTAGCTTGTCTTTCTGCAACAGTTGACAAGGATGGACCTACAGTGAAACTTCAGATGACACTTCAGACAGCTTGTTTCTCTACTTCCAATTTCCTAGTTCATAGAGCTGTTGACATGCCAACCTCCACACCTCCAGACATTTATGAGCTTTCTCCTCGTCGACAACCTCCAAACATCACAATGATGGATTTCAAGACAAACATGGTGTTTTTTCATGATCTCCTGCGCCATTATCTTGTTCGTTGGTCTGATGCTACATGACTCATATACAACAAAGCTTCAAAGACTTTCTTTACCTTCCAGGCCCCATATGATTGTTTTGACTCATCAGAGTCGAGTCTTTCGAAGTAGAGGATATATGATGTGGGACGAGCATAGTCTTTTTAGTAGTTTTTATAATGTTTTATCAGTTACCTTGTGTTTTAGGAGTTATTTGATATTTTCCCAGTAATCTTGTAAGACATGTGGTTTAGTCTCACATTGTCTTGTTGTCTAGTACGTCGGGTTTCAACACCTATATATAGTCTTTGAAATGCTCTCAGACAATCTGACTTGATGAATGAAATCTTTTGATGAATATTATTCCTTTTGATTAGTTATTTTAGAGTAGTTTAGATCTAGATAATTAGTCTTAGATTTTATTCTTTAGGATCTCCATTAGTATCTGTTTTGCATCAATCTCTATGCATCTATTTTACGATTTAATTCATGTTTTGGCTAATATCATATCGTTGCTACAGTTAGATGCAGTCTTGCAGAGGCCCTTGTATGAGAAAGACTCAAATTGCTGTTACGAGGGATATATACATCAGTGGCGGCGCAACCATTTCGAATGCTTCACCAAGCAGTGCTACCTTATGGTTTTAAGCAGGAGCAAGCTTATCGACAGCACACTGAAGTGCATTGTCTATCATCCACTCCTCTGCATGCCATCTTTCATCCATCATCTGGTGCCTGAGATAAACTTTTCCCCCTTCCAGGTCGGGCTCAAGTTGAAGGAAGTTTGGTCCCTGAGGGTTAAATACTCCGGACTGCCCGTCCATATCTTCTTGACGGTCCTTTTGGGGATGCTGACTCCTGTTCAGAACTCTCTATCCAGATCTGGAAGTAGTTCTTCACGCTTGGCTGCTATTCTTGTGATGGCACGTGCTTCTTTAGTGCATTTGAGGCTTGTATCATGAGAACCGTTATCTGCAGGAGTCATAATGCCATTTTCTGTGAACACTTGGCTTCCAATATCATTGTGCTCCTCTCCCGCAACTGTGTTATTCTTTATAGTTTCTTCACTGCCACCAACTATAACTGTTACGTGTTGTAAAGTAGCAGTATTTTAAGCATCGTATTTCCCCCTCGTCTCCAACGTTGTTCACAGAAGTTGCGGCATTTAAACTGACGCCTCTATAGATGCAAATACATGTCCTCTATTCTCAGTTATTGACTTTCTTCTCAAGAACTCAACTGCATATTGATGCTCTATTTTCTCTGAGGCATCATCCAAACCCACTTTTGTAAACTCATCGCCATATTCTTCTTGATTGACTTTGTCAAGGACCCCAGTTGGTTTCTGTGCTTTCTCTAATGCACATTTTTCAGAGTCCAAACGACCAAACTAAAATGCACTTCATCCATGCTACCTGATGAATCAATATGCTTTTCTGGTGATTGTGTAGTGGATGGCTTTCCTACATGCCAACTCACAACTTCTTCTCCAGCAGTGCCTTTCTCGTGTTCACTGTCAATTGCCATCACCGTCATTTGCATATGCTAGCATCTCTTCCTCCCAATCTACCACAGCTTCTGAAGGTGTTAGGCTTGGTTGGTCTTCATGTATTGGTTGCTGGCCAAGTAAAGTGTCACGGAACTGTTCTTACCCCAATCCCAATCCTACTGCCTAGAAAGTAGAAAAAGGATTGAAGCGCCCGTCCCTGAGTGGCCCGATAGGATCTAACACACTGACATATACAATAAGAAATAAATAACTCAATACTAGATAATTGAAAAAAATAAACTAACCCAATATGGAGATATATCTGATTTATCCTTGTCATCTGAGTGTATGAGTGCGGAAGCGATCTTATTTTAATATCCCATTGGTATTACCTAAAATCAAGAAAATCAAGACACAATCATGCAATTGCACGGTACGCTATCAAAACCAAGCAAAACAGTTTATAAGAAAAATATGTATACTTGGCAGGACTTATATTTCAAAGAATAATAAGCAATTTGCAAAACCAACATTTATTCGACAAGTTTTTCAAGCAAATCAACTTTTATTACGAATTCCCATTATGCTGTAATTCAAGAAGCATGCTTATATATTTTGTATGACTCTATTACCCCAACGCGATGGGGAAGGTCACTAGGCCCCTTTTCACCATAGGAACATAGGAAGCCAATGTACAAGTCCCACCTCCAAATGAGGGGGTTGTTGTATTGAATATCAACATTATCAACATTATCAATATCATCATCATTATCAATATACGGGCAGTCATAATGGGCATTCAATTTATGTTTTCTTGTTTTTCAAAATATAATATAGAAAAATAGAAGACTAATCATAGGGAACAATAGTTCATCCAAGTAAATAGCCACGCATACGGTCAAGAGATACATAAAAGTATCTTCAATACAATCAAGGAGGAGTTATATAAATAGCGTACCTTTCACCGAGATTTCGAGTATAATCAACTAGAGTAGAAGATCAGGGTCTCAAGTGGTTCCTAGATCAATCAAGATATGGATCGAGGATCAAGATCATATTATAGACCAAAATCAAGTACACCAAATTAGGGTTTTCCAATCCTATTCATCCTTAAGGTAGATCATTCATATATAGTCAACATTATATCAAGATTTCAATATTTACTCAAGTGTCAAGCATATTCGAGGATGGATGATCTACCTAGGTAGTTTAGGAATATATGTCAACCCTAAATATTATCATCATTATTCAAGTCATCAAGTCTTTAGGTCATCATCATGTTCTACATCATTTGTATTCAATATCATATTGATGGGTCAAAACTATATCAATTATTTTGCAAGATCAAGATTGCTCATCATCAAGATTATTATCAAGATTGAATCAAGTAAATAGATCTAGATTCACTAATGATTCACTTTCAAGAGTAGATAATTCAAAAAGATCAGATCTAGGTTACAAAATATCATCAGAGTCCAAAAATAGGGTTTCCAAAGATTAATCATGATTATGAGTCATTTGACAATTTAAATATGCAAAGGATCAAAGATCTAGAGATATCAATGAGAAACATTTGGAATCAGGTTTCAAAAGCAATTTTAATCGATTCACTGGGTTTTTCTGATCAAAATTGACTACTTATTTGTAATTTTTGGAGTTAGTATTTATTTTCTACAATTAAAACAAGATCAGGACATAAACATGAATATTTGAGTAGAGGGGAGGCAATTACCCGAAAAAGGAAAAGGCTGAGAAAAAGGACAACCGTTGCATTCTTCCATCAATGTTGACCAGATCGCGATCTAGTGGCAGGGAGGTTGCCCTCTTCTGATTGCTTGCACGAGACTTGAAGGAGCAGGGGGGCGCGCGAGGACCGTTGATCCGGGTTGGGTTAGCGTGGACCCAGATCCTAGGGTTTCCGTTGATCGTCCAAGCACAAGAACTCGCCCGCAAGCAGGCTTGCTCCACGGAGGCGCAGCGGTCGGAGGAATTAGGGCAACGCGAGTGAGGGAGAGATTGGGAGAGGAGAAGTGCCGACTGGAGTCGTCAGGGCTCGCGGAAGGTGAGAGCCTAGTTTTTATAGCCTAAAGGGGCTAGGGTTATCAGGGAGTCTGCTCCCATGGCGGCGGCCTCGAGAGGTGGCTCACACTTGCCCTAGATACGTGGAGATTTGAAGGGTAAAAAGGATGCGATTGCATCCGGATTGGCGGGGAAAATCATCCTGGTTCATTCAATTTTTGAAATGGGTCAAGATAAGTGGAACCGGGGTCTCGATCCCTCCCTTGGTCTCCTCCCGTTGATTGCGGGAGGTAGGGGACGACCCTGCGACCGTCTGATCAGGGCCCCAATCCGCGGGTGCCCGATCCAAGGGCCAGGGATCGCTCCCGCCCACCTCAGAGGATCGCAGGCCCATAAAAGGGCAAAAATAAAAGCAAAACAAGGGGAATTTCATTATTAAATTTCAGAAAATCATAGAAATTCGAAGGAGTGTCCAATTTGAGTGAAATTTGGACCATAGATTCACAAAAATCTATAGAACGTATAGAAAAAGTTTGAGAACCAAAAGACAAAGTTTAATTGACCAATTTGATTCTTTGGACAAAGTGACGAATGAATCCAATTTGAAGTGTTATAATGTGTATAAAATCCACATTGGTCACCATTTGAGTCTCAATATTGATTATGAAGCCAAGAAAAATTATTTGAGACCATGAGAGAATATAATGAGGTTAAAAGAGTAATTATCTCATTATTTTGCTAAAAACCACTTTGTCACATCCTTCCCTTCTTAAAAAAAGAATTTTGTCCCCAAAATTCAAAACAACCTCAAAGTTAGAATTATTCAAATTCAGATCATATCCTCAATTACCAGAACATCCTAAAATATAAAATCAAAATCATGTCCTCAAACTTCAATTAGTACAATCATCATAATTGAGATTCCATGTTCCATATCATAATCAACTTGGTACTAACATCGAGCAATTGAGTATCAAGATCAGCACATATATTGTCCAAAGTCATTATATGAGTCACAAATATGGAAAACATCATATTGATCACAAATTTGTACATATCATATTTTAGGTCAAACAAATAGAGTTCACGTGTACAAGGTGACTTTCAATCCCAATATCTCAGGGTCCTAGCTTCTCCATTGGTCTAGGTGGGTTATGCGTCCATGATTTGAGATTTCACATTTCAACATTTCAAGACAACATCATACTTTCAATATCATAATTTTCGGGCTCAAAATCACCGGGAGGTCCCACCCTAGTCCTAATGGGAGCTAAACCCTAACTCATAAATCGAGAAGTCAAAATAGTCATCATTTTGAAAATTCCAAAATTTGGGATTTTGAAGTCATTAGTCATATATCTAGTATGATATGTAAATCCAAAAAAATGTGAAAATTGGATTTGTATCATTATTGAGATTGATAATCATGAGTCACAAATCTATTAATCAATATCAAGAGTCGAGATTTTAAGCATCAAAAGTTATAGGTCCAAAATTTTGAAGCTAGGGTTTAGATTCCTATTTAGACCTTAGGGATATCATTCATCTATATCCAATTTCGAGCAACATTATTCAAGAAATATTCGAGCAACATATCATAATTTCATTATCATGTTTCCAAGGTTGATGAATGATCTAGACCTAGGTCTATCTAGGAAATAAACCACAAGCTATAGTCAACATTGACATATATCAGGATCATTATCAAATCGATATTCAGGATCGAGTATCAACCATGGGTTTAACCTATTAGGCTTAGGTCAACCAATCAAAATAGGGTGGAAGGGAATACCTTTCCAAACTCTAAATAATCAACAATATGAAAATATAGAGATAGTCAAAATAGGGATGTGACCTAGGTTAGGGGAGTCATGAGTCAACTACTACCCTAATCTAGCACATTACCTACATTAGTCTTTATCAATCGAGCTTATTCAAATAGGGAGAGTACCAATGATCAAAGCATGTTTTATAAGGTCATAACATCAAAATTCAAGATAATAGGGCAATAGTGTCAAAATTTGTAATTCTTTCCTTTCATGATCAAGGTAATGATATAATTTGGAAATCGAGGATTTGAATTTGGCATTCAAGGAATCAGAGCATAATGGTGCAAAATCTAGGTCCATAATCATCATATCAAAATCGATGCAAAAGGCATCAATAGTCAATAGGGAAACTACTTTTTGCATCAAAGTTTTACATCATGGTTATGTTAGTATAAGACTTAGTCACTTGATAGCATAGTCATGATGTGCATCAAATAGGATAAGAGTTTGCTTAACTATGTTTGAGGTTTAGTCAAAATAATAGGGCAACACATATTTGATCAAATAGGGACCTTATCAACAACAAGGTATAAATCCTTCTTATTTCACCAAATTAAGATTTACCTCAAACATAGAAAACAAGTAGTCGGGTTTTGGTTAAATCAAGTTTTCATGAAGGGTCAAGCATGAGTATTTGATTTCAAAGTTCTAATTGATCAAAATCGAGTTTTTCAAATAATGGTCAGATCATGGTATCAAATTTTCTAGATTTATCAATATTCATTTTTTTCCATGCATAAGCTACCCATAATCGAGACATCATGTGGTAAACAGTCACAGGAAAGGACCACATGATGAGATGAGAAGACTACCTAATCTTCATCTACATGGGTGGCTTAGGATAGTCCTTAAAGAAGAGATGAGATGCTAGAAGACTCTCTAGGTTTCACAAGAGAACCTTTAGGTCCAGTTCTGGATCAATTAAGGCCCGGTAGAGCGGGGGATCTCAGCCACCGTGAAAACGGATAGGAGAAATTATGCCAGAACCCTAAGCCTAGACACCTCAATTTTCACCATTATGGACTTCAGGGTTTCTTGGGTGTAAGAGACTTGAGAAATTATTTACTTAAAGTATATGGGAGTGTGTAGGCTTTGATACCAACTGTCACAGAACTGTTCTTACCCCAATCCCAATCCTACTGCCTAGACAGTAGAAAAAGGATTGAAGCGCCCGTCCCTGAGTGGCCCGATAGGATCTAACACACTGACATATACAATAAGAAATAAATAACTCAATACTGGATAATTGAAAAAAATAAACTAACCCAATATGGAGATATATCTGATTTATCCTTGTCATCTGAGTGTATGAGTGCGGAAGCAATCTTATTTTAATATCCCATTGGTATTACCTAAAATCAAGAAAATCAAGACACAATCATGCAATTGCACGGTACGCTATCAAAACCAAGCAAAACAGTTTATAAGAAAAATATGTATACTTGGAAGGACTTATATTTCAAAGAATAATAAGCAATTTGCAAAACCAACATTTATTCGACAAGTTTTTCAAGCAAATCAACTTTTATTACGAATTCCCATTATGCTGTAATTCAAGAAGCATGCTTATATATTTTGTATGACTCTATTACCCCAACGCGATGGGGAAGGTCACTAGGCCCCTTTTCACCATAGGAACATAGGAAGCCAATGTACAAGTCCCACCTCCAAATGAGGGGGTTGTTGTACTGAATATCAACATTATCAACATTATCAATATCATCATCATTATCAATATACGGGCAGTCATAATGGGAATTCAATTTATGTTTTCTTGTTTTTCAAAATATAATATAGAAAAACAGAAGACTAATCATAGGGAACAGTAGTTCATCCAAGTAAATAGCCACACATACGGTCAAGAGATACATAAAAGTATCTTCAATACAATCAAGGAGGTGTTATATAAATAGCGTACCTTTCACCGAGATTTCGAGTATAATCAACTAGAGTAGAAGATCAGGGTCTCAAGTGGTTCCTAGATCAATCAAGATATGGATCGAGGATCAAGATCATATTATAGACCAAAATCAAGTACACCAAATTAGGGTTTTCCAATCCTATTCATCCTTAAGGTAGATCATTCATATATAGTCAACATTATATCAAGATTTCAATATTTACTCAAGTGTCAAGCATATTCGAGGATGGATGATCTACCTAGGTAGTTTAGGAATATATGTCAACCCTAAATATTATCATCATTATTCAAGTCATCAAGTCTTTAGGTCATCATCATGTTCTACATCATTTGTATTCAATATCATATTGATGGGTCAAAACTATATCAATTAATTTGCAAGATCAAGATTGCTCATCATCAAGATTATTATCAAGATTGAATCAAGTAAATAGATCTAGATTCACTAATGATTCACTTTCAAGAGTAGATGATTCAAAAAGATCAGATCTAGGTTACAAAATATCATCAGAGTCCAAAAATAGGGTTTCCAAAGATTAATCATGATTATGAGTCATTTGACAATTTAAATATGCAAAGGATCAAAGATCTAGAGATATCAATGAGAAACATTTGGAATCAGGTTTCAAAAGCAATTTTAATCGATTCACTGGGTTTTTCTGATCAAAACTGACTACTTATTTGTAATTTTTGGAGTTAGTATTTATTTTCTACAATTAAAACAAGATCAGGACATAAATATGAATATTTGAGTAGAGGGGAGGCAATTACCCGAAAAAGGAAAAGGCTGAGAAAAAGGACAGCCGTTGCATTCTTCCGTCAATGTTGACCAGATCGTGATCTAGTGGCAGGGAGGTTGCCCTCTTCTGATTGCTTGCACGAGACTTGAAGGAGCAGGGGGGGCGCGAGAGGACTGTTGATCCGGGTTGGGTCAGCGTGGACCCAGATCCTAGGGTTTCCGTTGATCGTCCAAGCACAAGAACTCGCCCGCAAGCAGGCTTGCTCCGCGGAGGCGCAGCGGTCGGAGGAATTAGGGCAACGCGAGTGAGGGAGAGATTGGGAGAGGAGAAGTGCCGACTGGAGTCGTCAGGGCTCGTGGAAGGTGAGAGCCTAGTTTTTATAGCCTAAAGGGGCTAGGGTTATCGGGGAGTCTGCTCCCATGGCGGCGGCCTCGAGAGGTGGCTCACACTTGCCCTAGATACATGGAGATTTGAAGGGTAAAAAGGATGCGATTGCATCCGGATTGGCGGGGAAAATCATCCTGCTTCATTCAATTTTTGAAATGGGTCAAGATAAGTGGAACCGGGGTCTCGATCCCTCCCTTGGTCTCCTCCCGTTGATTGCGGGAGGTAGGGGACGACCCTGTGACCGTCTGATCAGGGCCCCAATCCGCGGGTGCCCGATCCAAGGGCCAGGGATCGCTCCCGCCCACCTCAGAGGATCGCAGGCCCATAAAAGGGCAAAAATAAAAGCAAAACAAGGGGAATTTCATTATTAAATTTCAGAAAATCATAGAAATTTGAAGGAGTGTCCAATTTGAGTGAAATTTGGATCATAGATTCACAAAAATCTATAGAACGTATAGAAAAAGTTTGAGAACCAAAAGACAAAGTTTAATTGACCAATTTGATTCTTTGGACAAAGTGACGAATGAATCCAATTTGAAGTGTTATAATGTGTATAAAATCCACATTGGTCACCATATCTTGGATTTGAGTCTCAATATTGATTATGAAGCCAAGAAAAAATATTTGAGACCATGAGAGAATATAATGAGGTCAAAAGAGTAATTATCTCATTATTTTGCTAAAAACCACTTTGTCACATCCTTCCCTTCTTAAAAAAAGAATTTTGTCCCCAAAATTCAAAACAACCTCAAAGTTAGAATTATTCAAATTCAGATCATATCCTCAATTACTAGAACATCCTAAAATATAAAATCAAAATCATGTCCTCAAACTTCAATTAGTACAATCATCATAATTGAGATTCCATGTTCCATATCATAATCAACTTGGTACTAACATCGAGCAATTGAGTATCAAGATCAGCACATATATTGTCCAAAGTCATTATATGAGTCACAAATATGGAAAACATCATATTGATCACAAATTTGGACATATCATATTTTAGGTCAAACAAATAGAGTTCACATGTACAAGGTGACTTTCAATCCCAATATCTCAGGGTCCTAGCTTCTCCATTGGTCTAGGTGGGTTATGCGTCCATGATTTGAGATTTCACATTTCAACATTTCAAGACAACATCATACTTTCAATATCATAATTTTCGGGCTCAAAATCACTGGGAGGTCCCACCCTAGTCCTAATGGGAGCTAAACCCTAACTCATAAATCGAGAAGTCAAAATAGTCATCATTTTGAAAATTCCAAAATTTGGGATTATGAAGTCATTCGTCATATATCTAGTATGATCTGTAAATCCAAAAAAATGTGAAAATTGGATTTGTATCATTATTGAGATTGATAATCATGAGTCACAAATCTATTAATCAATATCAAGAGTCGAGATTTTAAGCATCAAAAGTTATAGGTCCAAAATTTTGAAGCTAGGGTTTAGATTCCTATTTAGACCTTAGGGATATCATTCATCTATATCCAATTTCGAGCAACATTATTCAAGAAATATTCGAGCAACATATCATAATTTCATTATCATGTTTCCAAGGTTGATGAATGATCTAGACCTAGGTCTATCTAGGAAATAAACCACAAGCTATAGTCAACATTGACATATATCAGGATCATTATCAAATCGATATTCAGGATCGAGTATCAACCATGGGTTTAACCTATTAGGCTTAGGTCAACCAATCAAAATAGGGTGGAAGGGAATACCTTTCCAAACTCTAAATAATCAACAATATGAAAATATAGAGATAGTCAAAATAGGGATGTGACCTAGGTTAGGGGAGTCATGAGTCAACTACTACCCTAATCTAGCACATTACCTACATTAGTCTTTATCAATCGAGCTTATTCAAATAGGGAGAGGACCAATGATCAAAGCATGTTTTATAAGGTCATAACATCAAAATTCAAGATAATAGGGCAATAGTGTCAAAATTTGTAATTCTTTCCTTTCATGATCAAGGTAATGATATAATTTGGAAATCGAGGATTTGAATTTGGCATTCAAGGAATCAGAGCATAATGGTGCAAAATCTAGGTCCATAATCATCATATCAAAATCGAAATTGCAAAAGGCATCAATAGTCAATAGGGAAACTACTTTTTGCATCAAAGTTTTACATCATGGTTATGTTAGTACAAGACTTAGTCACTTGATAGCATAGTCATGATGTGCATCAAATAGGATAAGAGTTTGCTTAAATATGTTTGAGGTTTAGTCAATATAATAGGGCAACACATATTTGATCAAATAGGGACCTTATCAACAACAAGGTATAAATCCTTCTTATTTCACCAAATTAAGATTTACCTCAAACATAGAAAACAAGTAGTCGGGTTTTGGTTAAATCAAGTTTTCATGAAGGGTCAAGCATGAGTATTTGATTTCAAAGTTCTAATTGATCAAAATCGAGTTTTTCAAATAATGGTCAGATCATGGTATCAAATTTTCTAGATTTATCAATATTCATTTTTTTCCATGCATAAGCTACCCATAATCGAGACATCATGTGGTAAAAAGTCACAAGAAAGGACCACATGATGAGATGAAAAGACTACCTAATCTTCATCTACATGGGTGGCTTAGGATAGTCCTTAAAGAAGAGATGAGATGCTAGAAGACTCTCTAGGTTTCACAAGAGAACCTTTAGGTCCAGTTCTGGATCAATTAAGGCCAGGTAGAGCGGAGGATCTCAGCCACCGTGAAAACGGATAGGAGAAATTATGCCAGAACCCCGAGCCTAGACACCTCAATTTTCACCATTATGGACTTCAGGGTTTCTTGGGTGTAAGAGACTTGAGAAATTATTTACTTAAAGTATATGGGAGTGTGTAGGCTCTGATACCAACTGTCACAGAACTGTTCTTACCCCAATCCCAATCCTACTGCCTAGACAGTAGAAAAAGGATTGAAGCGCCCGTCCCTGAGTGGCCCGATAGGATCTAACACACTGGCATATACAATAAGAAATAAATAACTCAATACTGGATAATTGAAAAAAATAAACTAACCCAATATGGAGATATATCTGATTTATCCTTGTCATCTGAGTGTATGAGTGCGGAAGCAATCTTATTTTAATATCCCATTGGTATTACCTAAAATCAAGAAAATCAAGACACAATCATGAAATTGCACGGTACGCTATCAAAACCAAGCAAAATAGTTTATAAGAAAAATATGTATACTTGGCAGGACTTATATTTCAAAGAATAATAAGCAATTTGCAAAACCAACATTTATTCGACAAGTTTTTCAAGCAAATCAACTTTTATTACGAATTCCCATTATGCTGTAATTCAAGAAGCATGCTTATATATTTTGTATGACTCTATTACCCCAACGCGATGGGGAAGGTCACTAGGCCCCTTTTCACCATAGGAACATAGGAAGCCAATGTACAAGTCCCACCTCCAAATGAGGGGGTTGTTGTACTCAATATCAACATTATCAATATCATCATCATTATCAATATACGGGCAGTCATAATGGGCATTCAATTTATGTTTTCTTATTTTTTAAAATATAATATAGAAAAACAAAAGACTAATCATAGGGAACAGTAGTTCATCCAAGTAAATAGCCACGCATACGGTCAAGAGATACATAAAAGTATCTTCAATACAATCAAGGAGGAGTTATATAAATAGCGTACCTTTCACCGAGATTTCGAGTATAATCAACTAGAGTAGAAGATCAGGGTCTCAAGTGGTTCTTAGATCAATCAAGATATGGATCGAGGATCAAGATCATATTATAGACCAAAATCAAGTACACCAAATTAGGGTTTTCCAATCCTATTCATCCTTAAGGTAGATCATTCATATATAGTCAACATTATATCAAGATTTCAATATTTACTCAAGTGTCAAGCATATTCGAGGATGGATGATCTACCTAGGTAGTTTAGGAATATATGTCAACCCTAAATATTATCATCATTATTCAAGTCATCAAGTCTTTAGGTCATCATCATGTTCTACATCATTTGTATTCAATATCATATTGATGGGTCAAAACTATATCAATTATTTTGCAAGATCAAGATTGCTCATCATCAAGATTATTATCAAGATTGAATCAAGTAAATAGATCTAGATTCACTAATGATTCACTTTCAAGAGTAGATGATTCAAAAAGATCAGATCTAGGTTACAAAATATCATCAGAGTCCAAAAATAGGGTTTCCAAAGATTAATCATGATTATGAGTCATTTGACAATTTAAATATGCAAAGGATCAAAGATCTAGAGATATCAATGAGAAACATTTGGAATCAGGTTTCAAAAGCAATTTTAATCGATTCACTGGGTTTTTCTGATCAAAATTGACTACTTATTTGTAATTTTTGGAGTTAGTATTTATTTTCTACAATTAAAACAAGATCAGGACATAAACATGAATATTTGAGTAGAGGGGAGGCAATTACCCGAAAAAGGAAAAGGCTGAGAAAAAGGACAGCCGTTGGATTCTTCCGTCAATGTTGACCAGATCGCGATCCAGTGGCAGGGAGGTTGCCCGCTTCTGATTGCTTGCACGAGACTTGAAGGAGCAGGGGGGCGCGCGAGGACCGTTGATCCGGGTTGGGTCAGCGTGGACCCAGATCCTAGGGTTTCCGTTGATCGTCCAAGCACAAGAACTCGCCCACAAGCAGGCCTGCTCCGCGGCGGCGCAGCGGCCGGAGGATTTGGGCAACGCGAGTGAGGGAGAGATTGGGAGAGGAGAAGTGCCGACTGGAGTCGTCAGGGCTCGCGGAAGGTGAGAGCCTAGTTTTTATAGCCTAAAGGGGCTAGGGTTAGGGTTATCGGGGAGTCTGCTCCCATGGCGGCGGCCTCGAGAGGTGGCTCACACTTGCCCTAGCTACGTGGAGATTTGAAGGGTAAAAAGGATGCGATTGCATCCGGATTGGCGGGGAAAATCATCCTGGTTCATTCAATTTTTGAAATGGGTCAAGATAAGTGGAACCGGGGTCTCGATCCCTCCCTTGGTCTCCTCCCGTTGATTGCGGGAGGTAGGGGACGACCCTGCGACCGTCTGATCAGGGCCCCAATCCGCGGGTGCCCGATCCAAGGGCCAGGGATCGCTCCCGCCCACCTCAGAGGATCGCAGGCCCATAAAAGGGCAAAAATAAAAGCAAAACAAGGGGAATTTCATTATTAAATTTCAGAAAATCATAGAAATTTGAAGGAGTGTCCAATTTGAGTGAAATTTGGACCATAGATTCACAAAAATCTATAGAACGTATAGAAAAAGTTTGAGAACCAAAAGGCAAAGTTTAATTGACCAATTTGATTCTTTAGACAAAGTGACGAATGAATCCAATTTGAAGTGTTATAATGTGTATAAAATCCACATTGGTCACCATTTGAGTCTCAATATTGATTATGAAGCCAAGAAAAATTATTTGAGACCATGAGAGAATATAATGAGGTCAAAAGAGTAATTATCTCATTATTTTGCTAAAAACCACTTTGTCACATAAAGTTAGTCACCAAAATCGAGCATCAGGGTGTTGCCATCGAGCCTTTTTTTTCCTCACACGCCTCCATGTATTGGGTTTTGACAACTTGATTAGCATCCCACTGTCATGCACCATTTTTTGGCAACATTTTATCTAACTAGTTATAATTTTTCCTCAGCAATGTCTGAACGGTTCCTTGCTCGACATTACTTCGATATCCCTTATTTCTATGATAGTCCCTATCATTTCCTCTATGCCCATATGCTCATCCATTTATGTAAAAGTAACTTATGCGTTAATCAAACAGAGAGTCCATTTTGGTATAGATTCAATGACCTTGATTGGGTATCTACGTAGTGGTCTATTGTACATTTACCATGCATGTGAAGCGGGTCACATGAGCGAAGGAACAATCCTAACTCTAAAACGATTATATATTTCACTGAAAATTGAGGTACTCAACACTGTCAACAGTATGATTCAAAACAGATTACCCCCCCTGTAGAAATTCAGTAAATCAATATAGAATTGTAATTCAAATACATTCTGGCCTTGAATGGAAGAAAAGAGAATACTATTGAACCCTAAAAGAAAACTTCATAGAAAAACATGATTTGGATTTCCCTTACATCTCTTATACGTTTAGACTACTTTAGAATAGTAAATCACATGATTCATTCTTCAGAAAAACCAAGGTTTAGTTTACTGGAATAACTACATCATTTCCATTAATCACATGGAATGCCTTACTCCAAGTTTTGACTTACTGATATTTAGTTTATTTGGCAGAAGCATGGTATATTTATTCACATGCAAGATATTTCATTTTTCCAACGTCGTCTCTTTGTTCTTTTAGGGGTATTATTATGCTTTTCTGTCAGGTTTTGGGCTTGTATTCTGTTAAATATTTGTTTGATGACTATTTTGTCCCACAGCATACCGTGTGCCACAAGTTTGGGTGTTCTTGCTAGATTGATAATCTTATTAGTTGAAAATGGAATTCTTTTAATGGAAGTCGTTCATAGATTGGCTTCATATTTTCTTATGCTTAGAGACAGCCAGGCGATTGTTTTCGTATAAAAAACTAGTTTTGAATTCTGATGAAGCAATAAATAATAAACACGAGCTTCCAAAATGTTAGAATTGTCCCACACCGCTGAGCTCTAGAAAAGGTCATGGGCTTATAAGGTGTGTGGTCCCTTCACCCATTGCCAATTGGTTTTGGGTTGAATACCACACATTCTAATATGGTATCAGAGCGGACCCCAGGAGACAAGTGTGATGACCAAACCTTACCTAAAAAAAAAGAACAAGTGCAAGCACACAAAAGTGGCTGCACTTGAGGGGGGATGTTAGAATTGTCCCACACCGCTGAGCTCTGGAAAAGGTCCTGAGCTTATAAGGTGTGTGGTCTCTTCACCCATTGCCAATTGGTTTTGGGTTGAATACCACACATTCTAATATGGTATCAGACCGGACCCCAGGAGACAAGTGTGAGGACCACATCCTACCTAAAAAAAACAAGTGCAAGCACACAAAAGTGGCTGCACTTGAGGGGGGATGTTAGAATTGTCCCACACCGCTGAGCTCTGGGAAAGATCCTGGGCTTATAAGGTGTGTGGTCCCTTCACCTATTGCCAATTGGTTTTGGGTTGAATACCACACATTCTAATATAAAATATCAGGCATACATATACTTATTATATTTGTATATGACAAAATGATTATTTAAATTTTTAGATGTACATAATAATATGCAATTGAAACTTATCGGAGTGTTTTGATGCCTTGATTGTTTCAGAATGATAAATAGATATATTATCGAAGGTTTCTGAGCTATTTTAATAGCAAGGATTTCAGACGATATGGTTAGATGGTATTATACAGTCAGTAGTGTTCAATGATAGTACAAGAAGTTCATGAGAATTAATTCTGAGAACAGGAAATTAAAATTATCATAAAAAAAAATATGCCAGAATATATAACCATTCATATTAGCCATGGCAAAAAAATTAACGCATTCAACAAAAGAAGTGGATTGATTTAAATTCTTTTAGCATTTTCCAGAAAGTAGTCAGGAGACCTCCAGAGATCACTTAATTCTATAAAGGTAGAATCCTCAGTAGAAAATAGGCTTTGACTTAATTTATCTTTACATAATGAAATTAACACCGGTTCTATCATATATGTGATGAACTGATGTGTCACCATTACACCGAAATATGTGGGAATGCACCGGGCTAAAAGTTTCATTTTGTAGGCCCATTTTGATGTGTTTGTTTATAAAATATCCCCATAGCTTTCTTTCGAAACAAAATAAGATATTGGATTTCAAACATCTAACTGCTACATCTTTCTTTAACTCCCTTTTGTACAGAAATGATTAGTATAGGTCTTTCAACATGTTGACCTTATGTTATAATGCAGGTATGACACTTCTTATTTATCTTGAATATTTGGTATCACCAAGAAGGAGCTTTATTGATGCATTCGATCTCATGCTTAGCAATTTCGAGCTGTTTTGTTTGGTGTAAAATATAGCAGTTTGTTCTTGAACATTTTGGAAACTTTGAAGGCTCTTGTAATATTTCTGTCTGCTCCGTCCTATTTGCTTCTGTTTGCCAAGTTCTGTACAGTCCTGATACCATTATTAATGTTAATGCCGCTCTCAATTAACTTGATACCTTTTGCGATTATGTCTAGGGAAGACATTTAGAGGCCCTGTCAATTCTGTACCCAGGAAGCAGTAAAGGTACAAACTACTAGAACTTTTTTCTGTTCAAATAAATCTTAATTTTTTTGTTGCTCATGCAGGATGGGCTATATGAGCCATAGCTGAATTAGTGGATAACTTACCAGATGCAAAAGTGACAAGGTGATTTGGTACCTTTTCAATGTTGGTGTTCTAATATAAATGTGGCCGTGTGTGCAATGTTAGGTTTAAAGCTTAGATGATGGTGATAAAAATTTAAATAGAGCAAAAACATGATTGATCACAAGATTAAGGCATCACAATTGAACAAAAAATAGAGAATTCAGTAGCTCAACATTATATGTAGTAATTTAGACTTATTATATTGGTTTCTTAAATGTCTATAGACGACTCCAATGTCTTCCAATATTATTTTTTGACACATTCTGATTAGTAACAAACATTAGGTCATAGCGGCCATTTTTTCCCTCTGTGCTGGGTCTATTGGAATGTGGTGTGAAGAAGGGATACTTTGACACAGTACCGAACATGACCCTGTTTTGTGTTGCTAGAGAAGAGCATTTGCATTGTCTATTTAACACTCCGTACGAGGCCTACAAAAGCATTTTCTAGAAAAGCGGTTGCAGTTACAATTCTGAATGATGCTGGATATTCGTTTTAGTTTTGAATATGGTTTAAATCCAATATGAGGGTGTTACATGATAATTAAAACAAAAGCACATGTATCTTGATTTTATATAAGCGATTAATAGCCCAAACGAGTCCATACATGGAAGTAATTACAATGCTTTTGGTAGTGAAAGCATGTTTGAACAGTTCCTTTACAACTTGAAAGAAAACCTAGTCAACTTTGCTATAATTCTTTTCTTATTGGTAATATATTTTATATACATTTTTACCCTTCAATAAATTTCTATATCAACTTAATGAGTTCTTGATCTTTTTAGGTGTAAAAGCTCCGTTTCCCCCCTTTTTTATTTTTAAAAGACAAACAAAGTTGTATTGTGTCAGTGTGTATAGACAGTTAACTTTGACAAACACCACAATGACATAAACTAAGGAAACCCACCAAACTGAAAATCTCGGAATGTTGAGAAACTAAAGAACCATAATGCACTGGATAAAATACGGTACAGCTAGCCGAAGTAAAGAATACATGACAGGGCCTTCACTCTTCCCAGATTTTTTTTCTTGAGGGCAAACTCACTCTTCCCAGAATATGATGAACTGCTGATCAAATTCTAGCAAGCAGATAAGCTAAAAAATGATCATTAGAGATGTGACCAAGAGCTAGAGCTGTACTAGGTGTATAACAGAACACAACTTGCTGATTCAATTTTAGAGAAATCTTGGATATCACAAACACCATACGACCATAACAGAACTCCAAACTCTCTATATTTCAGATGACCAGGCCCATAGCCAGTGCTAGAGGCCTGCAATGAATCACAACAAAGCCAAAGACTTGACTCATCATCATTATCTATATTTCATCCATACAAATTGATTTTCCCCATTCCAAATTTCTGAACTGAAAAACACATACAGAGCCCAGAAATGAAAAGAAAATCAGACATTAAACTGTACAGAAAATCATCCCAAGCCAAAGGACTCATCACTGGTCCCAAAGGCATCTTCAAAAGACCATAAACAGGGCCAAGATATCCAGTAGGTCGGATCATTAACCTCGTAGTTCCTAAATTGAGAACTGTAGATATCAACTGAGGGAACAGTTGACTATAGTCAGCAAAAAAAATCAAATCCCAATAGAAAGATGACTAAAATCCCAAAACCACAAACGCAAAACTAAAGCTACAGATCCCTGCAGAAAGCTTTCAAAGAAAAGACAAAAGCCCAAATCTGGTATTGCTATGATAGCAATGAAACCATAGTACTGCATACATAACTCAAATTTCAGCAACCTATAAAATAAGAATGAAGCCGAGGGTGACGAGAAACGCTGTTAGATAATGTACAGGAAGACCCCCCACAGGTAGTAACAACCAGAAACCCAATTTATGGAATCAAAAGCTATCACATCTCAACTAATATCAAGAAGCTTTTTTAATAATGATCCAAGTAATATCGGTAGGAAAAAAAAGTAATATTGGTAGGTATAACCTTATCTTTACAAACTTTTATTTCTTTCCAGCCTTGAATTCAGTTCTTGAATGTTATAATGTACAATTATTCATATCGCGCATTCCCTAAACGGGTCAAGCAGAGTGTATGTAGTTGATACTGCATAGGATCTAGGGCTCCATCTTTGCATAACGTGGTAGAGCCTGAAGATATTTTACAGAACTGATTTAGCGAATCCCCATACACCTCAATGCTTTGCATCGGGTGATTCCAGGATATTGTGCCTTGGACATGGAAATGTTAAAGGGCTGGACTTCCTCCTTTGGAATTCGGATCAGTATGAAATAAAGGTCAGAATTCGTTTAAATAAGACACTTGATTGGGATAGTAAGTGCAAAATTTAGGATTTGGTTTCTGAAATAATATGGGCATAGAGGAAATGGTAGGAGGACTGTCGACACAAGAAACTTGAATTGCCACCGAGAAACTTTATTTTTGATATCCGTTAGCAATAGTTGTACTTATAAAAAAGATCCCCACCCAATGAATCTTGGTCAAAACAAAGGGTGTTTCTCAAACCAACCGGAAATGCATTTCTTCAGTTTCATTATCTGTTGAGTATATATATCGAACTAGCATTCAGTAACAATGCTGATTCTAATAAAAATGGTCTTGAAATGACCAGAAGCTCCTCGCATGCTTGTTATACTGATTAGTCACTGAATGATTTTTTTAATTAGGAGGAGACACGGGAAAGCCTCACAGGTTGTTAGAAGGATGATACGAGTGACATAGAAGAGGTTGGAGTCAATTGTGAGGATGAGGGTGATAGCAAAGACAGTTTTGTTTTCCCTGATAGCTACCTCTCTGAAAATGAAATAGTTTGTCTCCATGGATACATTAAAATTTTTGACTTCTTGTTAAATTTGTCAACCTATACATGTGTGCATTGTGAAGTTCTGTTCTACTATCTTTATGTAGCCTTTGTAAGATATACTTACATTTATTTTGTGTTGCTCTTTATTATATGATTCTGATTGGCGGTTGAATAACTGTGTCGAGTCAAGCTTTCAAAATCCACAGTCCACACTTGTTTAAACAAATAAAACGGACTACTGGTATAAGACATCTACAGAAAATTCTTGTACTTGAGAAATTCAATTGCAAATTTGGTAAAAAAATATAAAGCGTAACCTGGGTCATTTAGATTTTTGTCAAATTTATAGGAAAAACAGTGCATTACCTCATTCATGTCAAACCAATAAGCCTCAATCAGTAAATGTTTATTTACAAAGCCAAATAACATTCAATAGTTAAGTATGAGGAGGGCCATACCACTGATTAAGATTGTGTTCAGAGACAAACAAGTTACAAAAAGAAGTGTTTTTGTTGCCTAATCATTAACTATTACACATGGCTCGAGATTTCTTCATGTATTACTAGAAAGCTTTAACTAATGCAAATTAATGGTATTTTCTTTCAAACTTCCTCAAATTTTATTTGAACAATGCAATGTGGAGATAGTAATGCTTGTTGCTGAAAAATATAATATTTAAGAGAGAGAGAGAGAGAGTTTAGAGGGAAAAAACCAAATAAGTTATAGAGTATTTATAGTGAGGATGCATCCAAAGGACTCCTAGCCAATTGATGTGGTTAGACGTGCCTTAGACACATGCTTGGGTCTTTTGATGTTTATATAATCCAGTTTGAACACACTCTTATACAAAGTTGCAAGCGCATAAACTCAATAGTAGTATATGAATGGCAAGTCGGGTCGAACTCAAGGGAAAGAGGGAGCACTAGTACTAGGATTGCTTTACTAGGTTACCATTATAGAGTGTAGGGTTTTTAGGGTTTGACTTAGGGTTTAAATTACATTAAGTGAACAAATAAGAAAGAGATGCAAGAATCAAACTTAAGCTAACCCTACACAAAGAATGCTATAGAGTTTCAACCAACCTATGAGGTATATGTGTAAAGTTAGGATTAATATATATCATTAACTACATGAAACATATTTATTCCTGTTTTATTATCTAGGTTAGCAACATTGTACCATTTTGTAGATTATATTTTCCTGGTTGTGCATAATATTTTACTTTATTTCACTGACTTATTGATTATTACATATAAATTTTAAAAATCCCAGTGAAAAAAAACCCTTAGAAATCACATATTATTAGGTGCTAAAACCAATACTATCATGTAGAGGTAATCTAACTATTCTAAAACATTTTTTTTTCATTTTTTTTACTTATAGATTATTAGTTGTGATTTTTGAAAGATTTACAATAAACTAGGAAAGAGCAATACCAATTAGCAATCAAGAGAACAATCTAGCTGAATAAGGAAACAAGAGGCATCAAGTTACACTAAGCTAGCAATTACACCAGGAAGGCAAGCAATGAACTAAACTATCAAAACCTAGTATCAAGAGTAAAGATAAGACCTACGACTATAGCAATGGGCAAACTACCATGAGCAAGACAATCAACTAAATAAACAAACAAGGAATCTAACTAGGTTGGCACTAGCTAAGGAAAAGATCAATTAGGGTTTTGAGCAATTAATTAGGAAAGTGGGCCATTTGGGGGCAAATGTGACTATGAACATCATGTAACACATTCAATCAAACAATGTTATCTAACCAAACAACATAGTGGGATGATGGTGATTATCCTATACTATTAGTTGACCATGGATGGTGTATGGTGTACATAGAGGAACTATTCTCTATTACCCCCTATCCAACCTTATAAGGTTCAATTAACTGGGGTATAAGTATAATTTAATCGCAACCACACTAGCACATGTCTCTAGTGGTGATTCTACTAATGTACTTAGTGGTGAAGGGTGACATGGAGTGTAGGAGAAGGGTATTTCACCTCATTTTGCACTCAATCCAACCTATAGACATGCTCTTTGTTTGGCACTTAAGTGAAGCACTACTGGATACTTAGATATCACCCCTAGGGATAGAAGAATAGATGGGTATGTAGAAAAAGGGGTAGCTAGCAAAGGATCCACTAGTTGGGCTTAGAAGTTCCTCTCCAAAAAGCCATATATACCACATTCTTTTATCCTTAGGTGGTTTCAAGTATCAATCACAATCATAAGAGACGGGAAATGGGGTAGAAGCATAAGGGTAACATTGAAATGAAAGCATAGTGTTTATAATAATATTTCCCCAACTTGGTATCAAAGTCACATTTATTCCCCAATCCCACCAATTTAGCCTAGCTACTCATGACAATGGAAAATACAAAAAATAGAGAAGAAAAAGATAGAATAAGTAATGTAGCTCAGTGTAGTGGTTGAATCTTCTTCTTCAGCACCTGCAAGCTTCAACACTTCATCCTCTAAGGTGGAATAGCATGGAAGTGGAATGGATAATGTCCAAAATCCTAAAAGATGGGTGGAAGATGATGGAATTGGAGTGGAGTGAGGTAGGTAGGTGGTAGGGGATGGAATGAATGCCTAAGGGAACCAACTGTAAGGATGGGGACCCAAGAGGGAATCCACTCCCTACTTAATTCGAGGATTAAAACTCATTGTCACGAAACCGTTTGTTACCCAAATCCTAACTCCAAATGACTATAAAGTCAATGGCGATAGGACCTAGGCGTCTGTCCCTAGCATGGTATTATCAAAGTGTGAACGCGTAAGTGTAAGCTCAGTATATATGAACAAATAACAAAATAAAGGCACCAACAATATCTCAACATTCAACAATATTACTAAGCAACATCCTTTTATTACAAGCTTTCAATTATTTATTCAAGAGCACAATTTTACAAGATTGCTCATGTATACTAGTGATCTTACAAAAAGCACACCTGACATAGCTCGCCAAGCCCATCAACTTCTAGCCATCTCTGAACTTATAAAATATGTGAAACAAAGCGGGTCAAGCACACGGGGTGGTGAGTACAGGGTTGAAAGATACATATATATATAAGCTTTGCATTATTTGAAAATATTTGTATAAGTAAACGAGCAAGAATGAACAAGTTAAGTTCTTAGAAAAACAAGAGCCCACATTTTATATCATTTTACTCCCATTATACCAACAAAATCATGTATCACAAGTCCTTTGATCAACTTCTCATTTGAAGGATCCGTAAGGGTGCTCAAGATTAGCTAACACTTTTATACATAACAGACCTCAAGGCCATCACCGAGAGCTAATCCTTTTATCGACATGGTTCACCCTATCTTGACAACTCAAGTAGGACGACCAACTTCATGTCCTTACCCTGAGAATATAGGCAAATGCATGAGGCTTGTATAATGTAGTTTCTATATTATGTTTGCAAGTTATAAAACAACGGTAGGAGACAAACATCGAGTACAATACTAGAGTACCACATGGAAATATTTGAACAAGTAAACAAGCATATATATGTATCACATTTCAAACAAGAAAGTCATAGTTATATAATTATTTAAAGCTCGTACCTGATTTAAAAATTTCTTAACTTAAATTTGACCATCTAGATCACAAGCCAAACCAGATTAAGAACAAGATTGTATACATGCATTAGATTCTCATCATTAACCCTAACTAAGATATGTTAGGTTTTTGGCCAAGTTAGGTTCAAGGTTGCTTCATTATATGTTCAATGATCTTATACTGATTTAGGGTCAACCATAGAGGTGGGGTTCAAGTTTCATGTCATTAATAGGTTCCATACATTATATATGATCATTACAAAATTCATGTCACTTTGATACCTTTCAAGGTCAATGGACTCGTGACAGGGCATGCAAGGTTAAGGGTCATCAATTCAAGAGGTCCTAGCATAGAAGTTTATTTAGATCAACATGATATAGATAAAAGAATCATATTCAAGAATAGGTGGATGTCCCCTAGGGTCTAGGAATCACAATCCCAACCTTGGGAATCAATCATCTCACATACATGCAAGTATCAACATAGCTCACATATACCATTACAAAGCAACCTATAGATTAGATGGAACATCCGTATAAAGGAGATCATAAGGGATATACCACCTCCAATTTTGAGAGGGGAGAGCATAACTATTACATTCTCATTAAGAGTGGGACAGAAGGAAGACAAATAAGCATTAAGTTACAAGAACCACAATCCAAGGCACATAAGCAAAGCTAGAGTTACCGACACCACCATAGAGAAAGGGGTATGATCATAGGCATTAAGATCACTGGGCATTAGGAATTTACTGATTTCAGATATCAGAAATAGATTTATACATCAAATAGATCCAAGACCCCATATGACTAGGATATAACCAAACTATCACATAATAGGGACATAATCATTGATTAGGTGTCATAAGGAACAAGCATAGTCAAAAGGGGATTAGAGAATTATCCTTGTATCATAGATGGATAATAGTTATGATTTCCATGTTGATTAAGAATTTGTTGTCAAAAGGAAGCTAGTTTAGTATCACTAGGGAAAAGCACATCATTAAGGTCCAAACAAGTCATATATGCACAATTAAGGTCATTCATGAGAAATAGAATGATTAGGACCTCCATTAGAGTCACAAGATCATACAATTAATGGTTTAAGGATTAGAGGATAGATTAAGTAACAAAGATCCAAATTTTATCATCAACATGTGTCAAAAGGAGTCAAACATAGTAAAAATTTGTGTTTTTAGCAAATTAGAGAAAAAGAAAAGAGATTTAGTGTTTTTAGGTTGGTCCAAGTTGTAGGTCTTATCGCACTAATCAATTTAATGTATATTTCCTAATTTGGCTAAGGAATGAGAGAGATATGCATTTTAGAAGTTTTACAATCAAAACTATGGAGAAATAACTTTAGGCGTTATCTTTGATGTCATGCAAAGGATCTGGGCCATCAAAGGCTGATCCAGTGGCTGCACCACCCACCCTCAAGCACAAACATGAGCGGGCCCCCGTTCACGTGGAGCTCAGTGATTCATGAGGTGCCATAGCTCAGGCATCCCCAGGTTGCTAGCTGACTGATCCCATCATCATCACGCAGCATCGTACTGCTCGCCATCATCACAGTTGGTGGCTTCCAACCCCGTCCGCCCGTGCGATCATACCGTGTCACGGCGGTGGGTTTTGCTGGTACTCGCACCACTGCCCCATCCCGTGGTGTTAGAGGATTGCATGCCTCTTCCCAGGCCCTACGGTTACATTTGTGGCCATGGCTGAAGGTGGAACACCCTTGGCACTAGAAGGGAACTCAAAACATAGGCGGCAAATTGTTATGACCGTATTTGTGCTTAATTAGTAAACTAGGGTTTACCTGAATGATTACATGCTTGATTAGATTTAACATTGTTTAGACTTGATTAATGATAGTAGCTCAATTGTGATGTTTCAAACATAATAATAAACTCTAATTATGGTTTTAGTTTAAATAATTAGGGTTTGAGGAATGTAAACCCTAATCGACAAAAATTAGGGTTTTGATAGTACATGAATACAAAATTTGATCAGGATAGCAGTGTGGTAAATGATTTTTCATATTTTATACGAATTTTATATTTGATTGAATTTTGGATATGATATGGATAACTCAATTATGAATTTTGGATAAAATTTAAGAATATTTGGATGTTCTTTGAATGTGGTTCTCAGTCAAACTATACTTCGACCAAAATGCTAACAGAGTGTTGTTCAGTAGTATAGTGTTTGATTTTAAAATATTTATTGGTAATCCCAAATGATGTGAAATTTATACTACATATCTGAAAGTACATTTAAGACATGATACTAAATTTTCATAATTTTTGGAATATTTTTGACTCTGAAATAAATGATTTACAGTAACTTTTTATAACAAAAAAATCTGTTGAAATAAGAAAAAGTATACTGAGGGGTTACTGTGTAAATTACCCAAGCACCTCAATTTCTCTATATGAGCAAGATAACACCCAAGGAGCTCTCATATTTCGTGATCCATTCTAGAGAAATGAAATTCTAGAGATAGAGGAGAGCTAGGGTTTTGAGAGGAGAAAGTGGCAGAGATGTTGACCTAGGGTTTCTCTATCCGAGATATGATGAAATCAAGTAAGTTTAGCTTCTTCACATATCCTTTCATGGTGAATCTTCTCTCACATTCCCATATTCCATCCCTCGTCTTATTTGATTCGAAATGGTATCAAAGCACCCCCTTTTCTCACTCTTTCTTCATATTCCCCATTTCTAGGGTTTCCGAATTGAAAGGAAGAAGGATCCAGTGAATTGGTAGGGTTTTGATATTAGTTTGAGATTTTCAGAAATGGGCTGTGATTTTAAGGTGTTTTCACACCTTAGGGTGAGTGAGAACTTCCTTTAAATGGTATATTGTACAAAAATGAGTTAAATCATCAATAATCTTCAATTGCTCAGTATGCGAGTACAAACCCTAAATTGCTTTTTGATCTAGCTTTTACAAAATGATATGAAATGGATTATTCCTCTATTTTGATGAATATCATATGATAAAATAAAATTATAAATGTATAAATCCATCTTAATGAGTATTTCCTAAGTATTTGCAGAGGTTATAAGAGTAAACTGAATTTTAGGGTTTTCGGCTATGACTGAAATTGCTGTATAATTAGATAGAGAAATGTGTTTATCTGAATCTCATTGATTATGAATGATTGTTTATTTGAATGCATGGTAGATATATGTCAGATACTATCTTGGATTTCATGTGATGTGAATAGTGTTTGCTTGATATCTCATTAAAGATGGTGAAAACCCTAGATGAGTGGAAAGTTGGAAATTTGTGAACATATATTGTGAAATGCATTTAAAGTGGTTTTCTTGACATCATAGACTTTATTTATTCAATGTTATTGTTGATTAATGATATCTCAATGAATGGAATGTAAACCCTAGTTTATCTTAAATTCCAAGATTTCATACATATATTGATTGTATATGATGTGTTGAAAGCAATATTTATTCAGTGAATGTTTATGACACATTAAATCCTTATGCGACTCATGTGATAAGTGAATGAGGTAAATGAAACCCTAAGGATAGGGTGTTCAGTGAATCAAGTATTGTGATATCAATGTTTCTCAGTATGAGATGTGGTTATGCTTAACAGTTCAGTTGTGGTAAATGTTATCAAATGATTTATGAAATGAACAGTTTACAAATATGAACTAAGATATGTTGATGTGATGATTGAATTGTGAATTAAAGAGTGAATTAGACATTTTGATGCCCTGGACACTGTAGAATCCTCACAAGATGATGCTTTCTATGGGGAGGAAACAATTTCCTGACTGGAGGTAGTCCAGACTGAGGTAAGCCAGAGCGCACCAGTAGGGTGTGGGGGTCTTGACTAGTAGGACAGACTCCTTACAGTTGTGTGGTACCCAACACCAACCGGGGATGCCGGTGGTACCTGTGTTACATGTTATAGTGATCAGTGATCAGTAGGTCCACTGATGCAAAATTTGCCTAAGGGCTTTGACTCACCACCTGAGTACCCAGGTTGAGAGGTGGAGTCTGAGATATCTGACTGCTCCCATTAGCCGCCGAGAGCCATACGTGCTGAGGCCCACTGTAGAAGGGGTCTTACTCAAGAGATAGGCTTAGGAACCTGAGCATGCTTCTAAACCTTGTATAGTGAGATAGTAGATTGCTGTGATTCTTTCGCATGTTGTGTTATACCTCATGTGGTTTCAGGGAACAATAAAATGAATGAGAGGTTAAACAAGTGTGCATAGTTATTCAATTATTCTTTGTATATTTCTGAATTATTAGTTATCTTTATGATCAATCAAGCATGTTCATATATTGATTCATTCTTGTAAATGTTTAGAGTATTGTGCCATATTTATGATTGTGAATGATTAGACTTTTTAAAGCTTACTACTGTTATAATTGATATCAATTCCTCAACAATATATCTATAATTCTATAAGTTCTTAAATTGTTTCTATGAAGTACTCATTCACTGAGCGAGTATGCTCACCCCTCTGCTCACAATTTTTAGGGATAACTCGTGGACTGAAGATGTCATTGCATCAGAGTAGATCTGCCACATGAGTTAAGTATGAGATTAGTTAAGTTCAATCGGTCCCTGTCACTCTAGGTCCTTGTATAGAGATGAGAGAGTGGTAAATGATGATGTATAACTTTATATTCTTCTTAAATGATAATGTATTCGATTATCATGTAGTATGTACATGGAAGTGTGAGAAACTAAATACATGTCTAGATGTATATCTTTATTGTTGAAATCATATTGGAGTAATCAATTTTTATTTCCCTTGTAAAGTTAGTTTATGAGGTTGATGTGAGTAAACAAAGAGATTGAAATCAAAGAAAAAGTTAAGGGTGTTCTTCATATTATGTTTAATCCTCAACTTATGCCCTAATCTCATAATTTGTGGTAATTGTGGGATGTGGGTGTAACAACTTGGCATTAGAGCTTAGGCTGAGTCGTCATGGACCAATAGGATAGAAATCCAGAGTTATAGGTGCGGCAGTTAGGAGTTAATGTGTTAATAGCTCTGGGAGGTCTGAGTATATAGATACCCTGGCCCAATATCTGAATAGTTAGGTTGACCAGTATCAAGCTACTCTGTCTATTCTCCTTTGGATGCCCTGGCCAGGTATGCAGAGGAAGGATGGGATAGAGAGAAACCCTAGAAATATTAGGGTTTGGAGACTGAAACGTGATGAATGAGTAAGAGCTTAAAGATAGAATGTGATACAACTCTTGCTTTATATTGCTTCTTTGATTGGAGACCAACAAAAATGCTCTTATATATTTGAATTCAGATATTTAGTTTTTAGAAATATATGTGGTCCCTTAAGATTGGTGTACACTATGAAATTAATTTAGTTATTGTTTGCATTCTTTGTATCAAGTAGAGCAAAAGTTATGTTTAAAAGAGTTTTCCATAAGTGGATATTCTTTCCTCATGCTTGAGTAGGAGTTGGTTAATCCTTAGTAGCTCTTGGCTTCAGGACTGCAGGTTTGGCCTAGACTGGCTGGCAAGGTGCGTTATTGGGATCTAATGACTCATGTTAACAATATAATAAGAGTAGACTCTAGATAAATTAGACCCATATCATAGTAATAATGTACATACTCTAAGATGTTGAAATATAAGGGAAATATTATAATAGTTAAGAATCAATTGGAACTGATATCTGAGAACCAACTTTGGGGCCTCAAATAAGAAACCCTAAATTGGGAATAAAGGAAGAGGAATATAGATACAAGACATACATTAGTATGTAACATACATAATGAAGAAGAAAGGATGGATAAAGATAATTGAACTATATAACTAATTGTGGCACTTTATCCAATCTGAAATCAAGGAAAAATAAGAGAAAACTACAGGGAAATCCAAGATAGAAAGAATCAATTAGACTGATTGGATCATATAATTGAGAAAAATGTACTTATGTACTCTACAACAAAAGGAAAATAGGAGAAAAGATTTGAGTATACAATATGTACATAGAAGTGAAGAGTCTTTAGAAGAGTTAAAGTAAAGAGAATTAGATGAACATGTAAATCATAAGACTAGGATAAGAAACTTAGGTGAAAAAAAGAGAAATGTTGGAAATGATGAGTTTGAATGAGAGGAATGTGGATTGAAGTGATGAGAGGAATGTGGAATGAAGTGATGAGAAAATGTATCATATATGATGCATAACCACCATGGTAGAGACATCTAGTAAATGTAATATGACACACAATATGATGATGAAACCATATCAGGGTAAATTGAGAATGTAATCTATCTGAATGACCAGGTAAGAGAAAGGAAATTCAATTGATGAGATAAGGAAGATCTTTGTAAAACTTGTGAGATCCAAAGTTTGAATTTCAAATTAAGGGAGAAAAGTCACATCACAATAACGTCATGCTACTGATAAGGACCAAACGCTAGAATGTTTAGAATTGTAGTAGTTCAAGAGATGTCACCGGTGATTTGACCTTGAATACTAGCATCTCTATAAAACAAGATCATGAGATTTTCACTATGAGAAGTAAACTAGAATTGATAGTAATCCAGGGTTTAAAGGTAACTAATATGAAAGGTAGATAAATAATATGGAAATGATTTGGAGAAAAGGGTAAGAAATAAATTTGAAATGTAACAAGTGTGTTTTGAATAACAGGAGAAATACAACATGAGTAAAGTGTGATATGAAATAAATTCTTGCAGTGGTATCAAAAATGTTGAATAATCTATTCTTACCTTGTATGTTTCAATTTTAGGGATGTTTATTCTACATGATCAAAATGAAAAGGATAAGTAGAAAAAAGTAAGTAGTAATGAATGAGGAGAATATAAGAGAAAACAATGGCTTTTAGTAATATGTTAATTTGTTTCTAGAAGTATAATTTCTTGAAGGTATATTAAGTGATGTAAAATTGTTTTACATATGATTTCAGTTGTACATGTGTAAGTAATATGTTATTTAAAGGTGTCTAATAGTTTTAGTCATTCATATCAGTAATTCAGCTTAGTATTGTACAATTATTGTTGAATCTAGTCTTCCAACTCATGAATGCTTTGCTATTTGAGTAGCACAATACTAAAATTCAAAACAACAGGGTGAACTCTCTTTTGTGACTCGGAGGTAATACATAATAGTAGTACATATTGAGCTGTATGAATTGAGATAGTTGGATCAGATTATCAATGTTGAGGTAACATCTCAAGAGTATGAAAATATTGAAAATGATTGTTTCTCTTTTTCTTTCCTATGATTGATTGTGGCAAGATAATTCTTTTGTAATCATTGAGAATCCATGCTTTAAACATGTTGAGATTAGAAAAGAAACAAAGAACTCAATGTTGAAAACATTATACACATATGAAATACAAGAGTATAGTGACACATAAGATTTCAAAAGTTTAAAAGATAATTTGAATATACTTTGTTTGTGTATTTATGTTTCGGGGATGGAACTTTTTAAGGGGGTGAGAATTTTTATGACCGCATTTGTGCTTAATTGGTAAACTAAGGTTTATCATTCTGAATGATTACATGCTTGATTACATAGAACATCGTTTAGACTTGATTAATGATGGTAGCTCAAATGTGATATTTCAAACATAATAATAAACTCTAATTATGATTTTAGTTTGAAGAATTAGGGTTTGAGGGATGTAAACCCTAATCAACAAAAATTAGGGTTTTGATAGTACATGAATATGGAATTTGATCAGGATAGTAGTGTGGTAAATAATTTTTCATATTTTATACAAATTTTATATTTAATTGAATTTTGGATAGGATATGGATAACTCAATTATACATTTTTGAGAAAAATTTAAGAATATTTGGGTGTTCTTTGAATGTGGTTCTCGGTCGAACTATACTTCGACCGAAATTCTGATAGAGTGATGTTCAGCTGTGTAGTATTTGATTTTCATTTATTTATTGGTAACTTCAAATAATGTGAAATTTATACCGAAGATATGAAATTACATTTTAGACATCATGATAAATTTTGATAATTTTTGGAAGATGTTTGACCTATGAAATAAATGAATTATAGTAACTTTTTATAACAGAAAAATCTGATGAAATAAGAAAAAGTATAGTGAGGGGTTAATGTGTAAATTACCCAAGCACCTCAATTGATCTATATGAGAAAGATAGAACCCAAGGAGCTCTCATCTTTCATGATCCATTATAGTGAAAAGAAATTCTAGAGAGAGAGGAGAGCTGGGGTTTTGAGAGGAGAAAGTGGTGGAGATGTTGACATAGGGTTTCTCTATCCGAGAGACATGATGAAATCAAGTAAGTTTAGCTTCTTTACATATCCTTTCATGGTGAATCTTATCTCACATGCCCGTATTCTGTCTCTCCTCTGATTTGATTCGAAATTATATCAAATCTCTCCCTTTTCTCACTCTTTCTTCATAATCCCCCATTTCTAGGGTTTTCGAGTTGAAAGGAAGAAGGATCCACATAATTGGTAGGGTTTTGATATGAGTTCGAAATTTTCAGAGATGGGCTGCATTTTTAAGGTGTTTTTACACCTTAGGGTGAGTGGGAACTTCCTTTAAACAGTAGATTCTACAAAAATGAGTTAAATCATCAATAATTTTCAATTGCTTAGTATGCAAGTACAAACCCTAAATTACCTTTTTGATCTAGCTTTTACAAAATGATATGAAATGGATTACTCCTATGTTTTGATGAATTTAAGATGATAAAATCATATTATAAATGGATAAAACCCATCTTAATGAGAATTCCCTAAGTATTTGCAGAGGTTATAAGAGTAAACTGAATTTTAGGATTTTTAGCTACGACTGAAATTGTTGTATAATTAGATAGAGAAATTCGTCTATCTGAATCTCATTGATTATGAATGATTGTTTATCTGAATGCGTGGTACATATATGTCAGTTACTATCTTGGATTTCATGTGATGTGAATAGTGTTTTCTTGATATCTCAATAAAGAGGGTGAAAACCCTAGATGAGTGGAAAGTTGGAAATTTGTGAATAGATATTGTGAAATGCATTTGAAGTGCTTTTCTTGACATCTTTGAATTTATTTATTCAATGTTATTCTTGATTCATGATATCTCAATGAATGGCATGGAAACCCTAATTTAGGTTAAATTCCAAGATTTCATACATATGTTGATTGTATATGACATGTTGAAAGCAATATTTATTCAGTGAATGTTTATGACACATTAAATCCTTATGTGAGTCATGTGATAAGTGAATGAGGTAAATGAAACCCTAAGGATAGGGTGTTCAGTGAACCAAGTGTTGTGATATCAATGTTTCTCAGTATTAGACGTTGTTATGCTTAACATTTTAGTTGTGGTAAATGTTATCAGATGGTTTATGAAATGAACGGTTTACAAAGATGAACTAATATATGTTGGTGATGATTGAATTGTGAATTAAAGAGTGAATTTGACATTTAGATCCCCTGAACACTGTAGAATCCTCACAAGATGAGGCCTGCACTGTGGGGAGGAAACAGTTTCCTGACTGGAGGTAGTCCAGATCGAGGTAAGCCGGAGGGCATCAATAGGGTGTGGGGGTCTTGACTAGTAGGGAAGACTCCTTATAGTTGTGTGGTACCCAACACCAATCGGGGATGCTGGTGGTACCTATGTTACATGTTGTAGTGATTAGTGGTCAGTAGGTCCACTGATGCACAATATGCCTGAGGGCTTTGACTCACTGCCTGAGTACCCAGGTTGAGAGGTGGAGTCTGAGATATTCGGCCACTCCCATTAACCGTCGAGAGGCAGACGTGCCGAGTCCCGCTGTAGATTGGGTCTTACTTGAGAGATATGCTTAGGAACTTGGACATGCTTCTAAGCTTTGTACAATGAGATCATAGCTTGCAATGATTCTTTCACATATTGTGGTACACCAAATATGGGTTCATGGAATAATAAGATGAATGAGAGGTTAAACAAGTGCACACAGTTATTCAATTATTCTTTGTATGTTTTAGAATCATTAGTTATCTTTATCATCAATCAAGCATGTTCATATATTGATTCACTCTTGTATATGCCTAGAGTAGTGTGCCATATTTATGATTGTGAATGATTAGACTTTTTAAAGCTTACTACTGTTATAATTGATGTCAGTTGCTCAACAATATATCTGTAATTATATAAGTGCTTTAAACGATTTCTATGAAGTACTCATTCACTGAGCGAGTAGGCTCACCCTTCTACTCATAATTTTTAGGCATAACTCATGGACTGAAGATGTCATTGCATCAGAGTAGATCTGTCACATGAGTTAAGTATGAGATTGGTTAAGTTCAGTCGGTCCCTATCACTCTAGGTCCTTGTATTGAGATGAGAGAGTGGTAAATGATGATGTATAACTTTCTATTTTCTTAAATGAGAATGTATTCGATTATCATGTAATATGTACATGGAAGTGTGAGAAACTGAATAAATGTTTAGATGTATATCTTTATTGTTGAAATCATATTGGAGTAATCAAGTTTTATTTCCCTTTCAAAGTTAGTTTATGTGGCTGAATGTGAGTAAACAAAGAGATTGAAATCAAAGAAAAAGTTAAGGGTGTTCTTCATATTATGTTTGATCCTCAAATTATGCCCTAATCTCATGATTTGTGGTAATCGTGGGATGTGGGTGTAACACCTTGGTATCAGAGATTAGGCTGAGTCATCAGGGACCATTAGGATAGAAAGCCAGAGTTATAAGTGCGGCAGTTAGGAGTTAATGTGTTAATAGCTCTGGGAGGTCTGAGTATTTAGATACTCTGGCCCAATATCTGAATACTTAGGTTGACTACTATCAAGCTACTATGTCTATTCTCCTTTGGATGCCTTGGCCAAGTATGCACAGGAAGGATGGGCTAGAGAGAAACCTTAGAAATATTAGGGTTATGAGACTGGAAAGTAACGGAGTAAGAGCTTAAAGATAGAATGTGATACAGCTCTTCCTTTATATTGCTTCTTTGATTGGAGACAAAAAAAATGCTCTTATATATTTGAATTCAGATATTCAGTTTTTAGAAATATATGTGGTCCCTTAATATTGTTGTACACTATGAAATTAATTTAGTTATTGTTTGCATTCTTTGTATCATGTAGACCAGAAGTTATGTTTAAATGAGTTTTCCATAAGTGGATATTCTTTTCACATGCTTGAGATGAATAGGAGTTGGTTAATCCTTAGTATCTCTTGGCTTCATGACTGCATGTTCGACCTAGACTGGCTGGAAAGGTGCGTTATTGGGATCTAATGACTCCTATTAACAATATTATAAGAGTAGACTCTGGATAAATTAGACCCATATCACAGTAATAATGTACATACACTAAGATGTTGAAATATAAGGGAAATATTATAATAGTTAAGAATCAATTGGAATTGATATCTGAGATCCAACTTTGGGGCCTCAAATAAGAAACCCTAAATTGGGAATAAAGGAAGAGGGATATAGATACAAGACATACATTAGTATGTAACATACATAATGAAGAAGAAAGGATGGATAAAGATAACTGAACTATATAACTAATTGTAGCACTTTATCCAATCTAAAATTAGGGAAAGATAAGATAAAACTACAAAGAAAGCCAAGATAGAAAGAATCAATTAGACTGATTGGATCATATAATTGAGAAAAATGTACTTATGTACTCTACAACAAAAGGAAAATAGGAGAAAAGATTTGAGTATACAATAAGTACATAGAAGTGAAGAGTCTTTAGAAGAGTTAAAGTAAAGAGAATTAGATGAACATGTAAATCATAAGACTAGGATAAGAAACTTAGTTGAAAAAAAGAGAAGTGTTGGAAATGATGAGCTTGATTAAGGAATGAGGATTACATGACATAATTGAGACAATGGAATGTATACCTTTATTATGAAGTTTAATACATTCATCCTTACTACCTTTGGATTCTAAGTCTCTATAGAACAACAAACTAGTTTCTAAAAGAAGAACAAAAGTGTATCTGAACGAATGAATAAGTCATACAAAGGTAGACTATATTCAGGAAGGAAAAACTTGATTGAAGGAAAAACTAAGTTTGACCCATGCATGAGTTGTTTGATTTAAAATGAAGGATATGTAATGTATTAAACATGAGCTGAAACTAGTAGAGAGATTATTGATTTAGAATCTCAACTTCACATCAGTAGAAGGATAAAAAGAAATATTTGCAACATGGTATACATGATCATACACATGAATAAGCAACATGATCATAAGAAAAAATTAGAAGTTAAAGATGACAGGTGGAAGAGTAGTATATGGTAAGAGGATTATGGAAAGTAAGGAAGGGTTTGAAACATGATGGAGTAATATAAATTATAAAAGAAAGAGATTGGGAGATTCAAGAAAGTTCTAGTTAGTCAAGTATCCTTGTTGATAACTAATTAAACCTACATACAAGGAATTTATTAAGGGAATGTTTGAAGATAAGAATTCAAAGTCTCATAATCATCTTCTCCCATGTATCTTCCTTAATGAGAGCAATGTGGGAATGAAGTGATAAGAAAATGAATCATATATGATGCATAACCACCATGGTAGAGACATCTAGTGAATGTAATATGACACATTATATGATGGTGAAACCCTAGCAGGGTAAATTGAGAATGTAATCTATCTGAATGGCCAAGTAAGAGAAAGGAAATTCAATTGATGATATAAGGAAGACCTTATTAAAACTTGTGAGATCCAAAGTTTGAATTTCAAATTAAGGGAGCAAAGTTACATCACAATAACGTCATGCTACTGATAAGGACCAAACCATATAATGTTTAGAGTTGTAGGAGTTCAAGGGATGTCACTAGTGATTTGACCTTGAATACTAGCATCTCTATAAAATAAGATCATGAGATTTGCATTATGAGAAGTAAACTTGCATTGATAGTAATCCAGGGTTTAAAGCTAGCTAATCTAAAAGTTAGATAAACAATATGGAAATGATTCAGAGAAAAGGGTAAGAAATAAGTTTGAAATGTAATAAGTGTGTTTTGAACAAAAGGAGAAATATAACATGAGTAAAGTGTGATTTGAAATAAATTCTTACAGTGATATCAAGAATGATGAATAATCTATTCTTACCTTGTATGTTTCAATTTTAGGGATGTTTATTCTACATGATCAAAATGAGAAGGATAAGTAGAAAAAAGTAAGTAGTAATGAATGAGGAGTGTAAAGAGGTGAGATCACCTCCTTACTAAAATTTAAAGGAAATACAAAACATCCACACATTTCACAAAAAGAGAGAAATTGGGATGCTTGCATAATATTCCAAATAAATAAGCATGATTCCAGAAACATTATAGAATGTCAATAGAAGTGGAAATAAAAAAAATACTAAGCCTATTACATGACTTTCATTGTTCATTACATGATTGTTCCCAAAAGAAAAAGATAATAGAAACAAGATCTAGCTACAACAACCTAGTCATCCTTTCCAAGAAGCTTGAGTTCAACTCATGAGAAAACTTTCTTCAAACTTGTCCTTCTCCTTGCTCAGCACCAACACCTGGGTGGTTGGGAAAGCACCTAGAAAGAGGAAAAAGGAAGAAAAAGGTATGTGTCACAAAACTATTCTAGGATAAAAAGATAAGTAAAGCAAGTAAAAATAGGCTAGGGTTCATCATAAGATGAGGATAACAAGAGTATGAGGCTATATCAAAAGAAACTTGCCATTAACAATTAAATTAAAAAGGAGTTTGCATGTAAGATAATTATGTCTACCTAACCAAGTAGGGTTGAGGCACCTACCAGACCTCTAAACTTAGGTGAGGGAAGAATAAGACATTCCCAGTCACTGACAATTATATGGGGAGAATAAAACATCCCCCAGAGTGAATAAATACATGCCCTCTGTGGGTGGTTATACATATGTACCGCTACTTTAAATTAAATAGAACATAAATCTACATGCTAGAAAAGTAGTCATGGAAAGAATAATCATATGAGTTATTAAGCATGGTAGTGGGGTTTAAAACCCAAACAATAAGAAACTATGATCTAATTTGAGGCACAAGAATTTAGCATTTCAAGAAATGAGTTAGGTTCAATTAAGCCTGATTAGGGAATATTAGGTTAAGGAAAAGATATCCCAACTAAGGTGTTAGATGCACATACCTCTTACTTAGATCCCTATAAACCACTTTCCAAAAACCCTAAGTAAGATCAGAGTCCACTTGTCCTATTATCATAACCATGTTCATGTATTAGCATTATATGCATTCATTAAAGACTTAAAACCCTAAAATTACCAAATTTTCTACAAACCATCATTTTAGGTCCTAAAAACATCACCAATATCTTAGTTAGGGTTTTCTGATCAAAATAACATATAATTTTAGGTGTTTTAGAGATATGGACTTTTAGGGTTATTTTTAGTGATTTTTACTTAATTAATTCATTCCTAAAAACACTTATTTGAAAAACTCAAAAATAGGCATCAAAATCATTTTTATTAGATAGATCATCTTTTTCTGAGTCTAGAACATATTTTATTTTTAATTTTGGCCCAAGGAATTAATAGATATGAATTATTTAAGTCTGACAAATAGGAAAATTAGAAAAATGGATTTTCGTTTTGAAAAGCAGAGAGGGTGGGGCCAGGCCCACTACTTGGCCCAATCATTGTGAGCCAAGTCAATGGCCCACCCTGTCGGCTGGCACCAGTCCAAGCTGAGTCAGACTCGGTCAACACAGGGCAAAAGGACAATCATGTCCTTGCGCGAGACAAAGGCGAGAAAGAAGCCGAGCGAGGGCAATACGGTAAAAATGCATGGGGCCATCTTCCCCAACTCATCAACCCACCATTGCACTGAGAGTAATCTACTGCTTTCTAGGCAAATTGGGTGAAACCGGAAAACACAACCAAACACGAAAATGAAAGATGCGAGAGAAAGAGGAGTGCAAGTCGAACTCAGTGGTACCTTTAAATGGGACAGAGGTAGAGGGAAGAGAGAGAGAGTGCTTCCATAATCCCTAAGTTATCAGCTGCTTGTAGGAGGGTCAAACAAGAACAAAAGGTGCAATTGACTAGTACGTTGAGTTGCAAAGGTGATGGGGATGCTTGGGGCATAGTTATTTATAGGCAAGTAGGCATGGGTTAGGGTTTTAGAAAATGAGGTGAGAAGGAAGTTTCGAGAACTTTGGGGGTTTCTTGATTATGTGTCAAAACATGATAATATTGGGATAAATAGGTGCATAATCATGTGAGGAGTCCAGAACAACAAAAATCTTGTGATTTGATCAAGTGTGGAAGGAGATATCACAATTCAAAAATTCAAAACTCTATTCCCTGTTTCCCAATCCAGACTGAGGTAGGAGACAAGGTCCCTACCATCTGATGGATTATTAGGCTCTCCTTGCCATCCGATCACATGCATAGGAGTCCTAGTAGGTGTGTGACACCTATTTTCCAATTGCATTATAATTCGAATAAAGTGATATATACATTATATAATGAATTTCTCTTTCTTGTTTTGAGGGCTCAAACAATTTACAAATTTAATAAAAATTGACACCCTGATTGATTTTGCGGTGTAGAATTCGAATATGGAATTAGTTTTTCCTTTTGAGGACATTTAATGGGTTAAATAATTCAAAATTCATTTTCTCTTTCCTCCTTCATTTATGACTCTAAGATTATCCAAATATGATCAAATTTCACCCACTTGTCCCAATTAATGTCTTAGATACGTTTTTGCCATTATTTGGTCATGATTTTTCCATTTATTTAATTAGTTATCAAAATGAAGGTTCTACACACTTTCTCTCTCCTACTTTTTCACATTATCCAAATATCATCCAAATTAATTGAAAACTTGCCCAAAGGCTTTTTTTATTTCTAGATTACGAATTTGGAGTTAGTTTTACATTTTGAGAACATTATATATTTTATTTCTCTTCCTTGGCTTATTTCCTATTTTCCTTTAATAAAGGTTTTATTTATATTTATATTTTCCACATTGGGTGATACTTGACCCTTAAGTAACTTTTAGTCCAAGAAAACAAATTTGTGTACCAAATTATCTCGTTAGTTTACTTAGAGATTTTTGGAAATATATTCCACATTATCTCCTTTTATCCATTTATAGCATTTATCATCTCCGTTATGTATATTTTGGAATTTCTTTCTTTTCCCTATTCTAAAAAGTCCTAGAAAGTTCTAGCACAAATTCCATCATTATTTTTATTACTTAAGTAAACATCTGCACTCCAGGCTCGTTACTTAGGTTTCTTGTAAGGTATTTGTGTATAAAACCCTTTATTGAGAATATATGGGAAATATTTATCCAATAACCATCATAATTCCACTAAATCAACTCCAAGACACATGGGACAAAAATAAAGAACAAATCTTATTGAAAAAGGGTACAAAGAGATACATAGTGGATTTCAGTATTTTACAATACTCCACCCCTTAAAAAGGATTTTGTCCCCGAAATCTCAGACAAAAAGGGAAGGGTGAGTACGTAACAACTCATCTCTCAACTCCCAAGTGGTTTCTTTCAAACCATGATATCTCCACAGAACCTTCACCAGCTCTATCTCCTTATTCTTCAGCTACTTTACTCTGGAGTCAAGGATTTTGACAAGTAGCTCTTCATAGGTCAGATTCTCATGAATATCAACAGGATCAATCGTGAGTACATGAGAAGAGTCTTTCACATACTTCCTCATCATAGAGACATGGAACACATTATGAATATTATCATAAGAAGGAGGTAAGGCTAAGCGATATGCACAATCTCCAACTTTATCTAAGATTTCAAATGGTCCAACATAGCGGGTGCTCAACTTGCCTTTTACTTTAGATCTTGCAATAGAACGTATAGGCTTGATCTTCAGAGATGCATAGTCACCCACTAAGAAGCTAACATCAGACCTCTTTTTATCAACATACATCTTCTATTGGTCTTGAGCAACTTTCATCCGATTCTTTATCAACTGTACCTTCTCGAGCATCATCTGCATGTTATCTATCTTCACCAGGGATCGTTCACCAACATCATCCCAATGCAGAGGTGAATGAAAAGGTCTACCATAGAGAGTTTCCAAAGATGTCATACCAATACTGGCTTGGTAGTTGTTGTTGTAAGCAAACTCCGTTAATGGCAAATACCGATCCCATGCACCACCCTAATCCATCACACAAGCACGTAGCAAGTCCTCCAGAATCTGAACTGTTCTCTTGGACTGACCATCGATTTGTGAGTGGTAAGCTTTACTGAAATGCAGATCAGTACCCATCTCTTCCTGAATCTAACCCCTTGTCACTAAAGGATGCTGATTTCCATTTTGACGAAGAATGCATCAAAAGTTTTAACAACCTGAAGCATGCTCTTACGACAACACCTATCATCTGAGCTCCAGATTGGGGGAACCCATTTGAAATTATGTGTGATGCCAGTGACTACGCAGTCGGTGCCGTTTTAGGCCAATGTATAGAGAAGAAACATCATGTCATCTACTATGCATCGAAGACCCTTGACGAAGCTAAGAGGAATTATACAACTACTGAGAAGGAACTCCCAGCATTCGTGTATGCCTTTGACAAGTTTAGATCCTACCTCATTGGTTTGAAGGTCATTGTTTACACAGATCATGCTATCCATTACCTCCTAAAAAAGAAAGATGCAAAACCCAGGCTGATCATATGGATTCTCCTCTTGCAAGAATTTGATCTGGAGATAAGAGATAAGAAAGGAATAGAGAATGTTGTGGCAGACCACTTGAGTCGTATCCACTCCTTGGACACTAAAAAGATCCCAATTAACGATTCTCTTCCAGATGACCAACTCATGAAAGTCTCAGAAGCTACTCCTTGGTACTCAGACTATGTAAACTACCTCGCCGCCGGTGTCATCCACCCTAAATGTACCAGAAATGCACTGAAGAAATTCATGCATGATGTGAGGTGATATCACTGGGATGAACCGTACCTCTTCAAGATTTGTGTTGATGGTCTCTACAGACGTTGTGTCGCTGAGGAAGAAGCCCAACTTGTTTAAGAGAAATGCCACTCAGGCCCAGTTGGAGGTCATATGAGTTTTAAGAAAACTACTTCGAAGGTTTTGCAATGTGGTTTCTTTTGGCCAAACATATCCAGAGATGCCTACAACTTTGTTCTATCATGTGACAAGTGTCATAGAACGGGTAACATTACGAAAAGATATGAGATGTCACTTAAGCTATGGTAGGAATTAGAGATTTTTGATGTTTTGGGAGTGGACTACATGGGCCCATTCCCATCCTCGCATGGATTTTGCTACATTCTAGTCACAGTGGATTATGTCTCTAAATGGGTAGAGGCCATACCAATAGTCACTAGCGATTCGAAACTTGTCATAAAAATGTTCAAAGACATTATATTTCCCCGTTTTGGAGTCCCACGCAATGTGATATCCGACGGAGGTTCTCATTTTTTGGAAAGAAGCTTTGAAGCGTTTCTAAGAAGATATTGTGTAACACACAAGGTAGCTTCCCCCTACCACCCACAAACAAGTGGGTAGATGTTTCAAACCGTCAACTCAAAGCTATCTTAGAAAAGACAGTAGGTCGTAATCGAAAGGATTGGTCAGTGAAAATCAATGATACCGTGTGGGCCTACCGAACTATTTTAAGACTCCTCTTGGAACGACACCCTTCAAACTCATCTATGGAAAGTCATGTCACCTGCCTGTAGAACTTGAATACAAAGATTGGTGGGCAATCAAACAACTAAATTTTGACATGAAGAAAGCTGGCCAAACTAGGATTCTGCAACTTCAGGAGCTGGATGAACTCCGAATGACATCTTACGAGAATGCTAGAATCTATAAAGAACGCACAAAGTTGTGGCACGATGGTCATCTAAAGAGGAAGGACATTCAAGTGGGAGATCAAGTTCTTCTATTTAACTCAAGACTGAGATTGTTCCCAAGAAAACTCCATTCTCGATGGTGTGGACCGTACATTGTCAAAAACATCTACCCACATGGTGCCTTCATTTTATGGAGTGAAAATTTAGGAGAATTTTTGGAAAATGGCCAACACTTGAAGAGATATTTCACCACAGCTGATATAGGCACTAAAGCAATGTTGGATCTCTCCAAACCAACATATCTATCAGAAAATTGAAGGAATCAAGTCGAGCCAACGACATAAAACAAAGGCACTTGTTGGGAGGCAACCCGACCCTTACCTTATATTTTTACTTTGAGTTTTAGTTTTAGACAATGCATCACAAGATGCAATCTTAAGTTTTGATAATTTTTCATTTTTGAGATTTCAGATAGAGGATGCATCGCCGAAAGAAATGCAACCACATATGGTGGACCAACCGGCATGATTTTTCCCCTCCATCTCGGATTTAGAGTTTTCTCGGGATGAGCTAATTTCTAAGTTTGGGGTGGAGGGTGGGTGGTACGTACATTACTTTCCACCCACTCCTATCTGTTTCAGACTTCAGATTTCATCGTTGCAAATTTTGAGCAAAATTTTCAAAAAATTTCAAAATTTTGAAGTTTTCAAAGTAGTTTGTATAGAAACTTGATGAAGTTTTGACATTTTTTGTCTCAATCAAAGCCTTTACCTAGCCAGCTATCCCATTTTTTCATGCAATTTTGAATCATTATACCCTCCTTATCCAAAGCAAAACCTCAAGGGGGACAATTTCTAAAACTAGCCAATGGTTAGAAATCACCGTGTGAAGCTTATGAATCCTAACCTCATGATCAGTGAAAATGGCAAGTATCTGTCGAACTGAGAGGGATCAAACACATTGTGCTTCCTAACTGACTTGTGGAACAATAGCATGGAAACTCCACCGGATCCTCATCAAGTCATTATTTGAGCAGAGTATGATAAAGAGAACAACCTGGAGCACTAAATTGTAAATCAAGTTGCATTTTGATCTGAACTCTCTTCTAAGATTCTTCTATCATCTTCTTACTCCTCCGACCATCAAAAAGAAACAAAAATAGCCAATATTGTGCCAAACCCTAAGTTTGGTGTGGCACACCTCCTCCCTCTTTATTCTCTTATTCCATACCCCTCGCTATATAATAGGGGCGTACCACCAAGAAAAGATGCCAATGCATACACAAAAAATGCAATCGCAAGTCGAATAGAGGAGAGATTCACACAAAAAAATAACAAGAGTTGTAGTCAATGAAATTGCAACCATATAATAAAAATCTCGAGTCGAATAGAGGAGAGATTTATTTCTTCCTTCCATACCCCCATTCACTCCCTTTTTCCACCTACAGGCACAATAAATGCATCCCTTATCCTGAAAAACACCAGTGTCAGATCAGGTGCACACTTGTTATTTTGCGGGTATCTCTGGACTCTTACGAAGCTCTTTGAAATGCTTGTTGTTGGAAAAAGTGGGGAGGAAGTGATGTTGGAAAATGAACTCAGGAACGAAGATATTATAAGATGTGTTCTGTGATCTCAAGATGTTGAGATGCTTAGTCATATAGAGTAGAAAAGGAGCAATTGTGATGTGAAGATGAGGCACTCACATGAGTTGAAAGTATTCATTTGGAAACTATTTCAGATTTTGTGTTACTCGAGGATGAGCAACGTTTAAGTTCGGGGTGTTTTGATGAATGCATATTCATCATGGATTTCATCGCCATCCTTGGCCCATTTTTCATTCGCTTTTATTGCCTAATTCTCATCATATACATCTTCACTTAGCTTGTTTGGATTATCCTTAATTTTGTGGTGATTCATTCATAGTTTTGATTAATTTGGTGTCTTTGTACAGGCCCATCAGCACCAGGCCCATCACCAAAGCACGACCCACCCTCTATAGAAGGCCCTCCATCTTCACGCCACCTGATTGCGATCTACCCTAGCACCTTAGAAACCACAACCTTTCTCCACACCGTGACCTGGGGTCCTCAACGCTCACACCACAACTCGAGGTTTCCCCACCACCATCGCGACCCCTCTCTAGTTTGACATCCACGTCTATGGTTCTCAGACCTCGACCTCTTGCCTCCCTGATCGTGACCTCCACCTACACCATGCCGTGATCACGCCCTCTTCAAACTGCCAACTACACCGCGATCGCAGTGTCTCTCACCACCAATGCCACTCCCGTAACCATGATCTGGGGTCCTCTTCACTTGCACCTTGACCAACCGCGGTGCCCTTCTCCTCTAACCACGACCAGCACCTGCTCCGGATCGAAGTCTACACCTCTGCACCACAGTCTCCCTTCCTCACCACCGCGATCACCATCAACCTCCGATCGAGACTCCCTGCTTTCATCCTCAACCTATGGATGCACCCTCCATCATCAGTGTCAACATCCACCTCCTGCTAAATTGTGATCAACATCTCCTCCCTCATATTGCAACCTGCATCTCTCTTCCATCACTTACGATTAGCTCATCACCGAGACCACGCATCCACCAGCACCTGCTCCCTACAACCTCCCATGCCCGACCACCTTCCATCACTTCCACCATCAGGTCTGTAGCTACCCACAGGCGACCTGCAACCTCACCACCGTGGTTTGCGGAAACCAACAGAACTGCGACATACATCGCCAGCAACCACCCGCGGATCTGCCCCACCATACCATGACCATGGTCTTCCCGTACAACAACCGCGACCTCCACCTTCCATAACTGCTACCTCCTCCATCTCTTCTCCACCACAACCATGCGTCCTCCTACTACACCACAATCAGCTGCCAGTAGATAACCGCGACCACCTCCAAACCATGATAACTGTCTTCATATGCCCTTGGTCCCCCCTCTCTCTACCTCACATAATCGTGATCAAGCAATAGACGCCCCGCGACCAGATCAGTGTAGAGGCCGTTCCTATGGTCTGTACTACACGAAACCATGACCCAGGCCAAAAGAGTACTGGGACCTCAGTTCCAAAACCAACAGATCCAATGGTAGCCCGAGCCTATAAATAGACTTGTCCCCCCCTCTTTTGGGGCATCCTCTCTAGACGTTTTTAGGCTGCAGGTCTGTTCTGATCCTAAGGAGACAATCTCCACCGCCAAGAGCCAGCCTCCGTGGTGGTCTGGCACCCCCGTTCATCCAGATCTGAGGTGGAAACCTAGACCTGTAAGCCACTCCATCCAGTCTAGATCTCAGTCTAGATCCAAATCTAGATCTGTTGCATCTACGTTTTGCCTACGCTGCCATCACGTATACGAGTTGCTCCTCCTACTATGAGCAAGGACTACGAGAAGAGAGAGAAGGTGGAGAGAGAAGATATGCCCCGTCTGCCGTGGTGTTTTCCCCTCCTTGTCCAGATCTGCCCCGACGTTGTGTAGAAGACCGTTTCTCTACCGAGCTACGATCATCTTCTTCATCATGATCATGGCGGAATCCTCTCTCTCTTGTTCTTCTTGTTTCTCTCACCATGAGCAAGTAGTTTTCCTTTCACTGGGGTGCAGGGACTAGCCCCGCTGCCCATGCTTATATGTCTTTTCATTAAACATTCCATGGCATGTATATAACTTTTCATTTCATTGTTAATCGTCGATGTGTGCTTGTGGATTGATCACCTACTTGCATTTATCTTATTTGTCCCTATGTTGCGAGAACTTCAATATGTAGGATTTGAATGTCGATCAACATGGTTGACTCCCTGACTAGAAAGAGAATGGGATTCCTTGAGGTCGTAAGTGAATGGTCCGTGAGGGGACGAGCCATCTAGCCCACGATGACACTTATGTGTGCCTAAACATCCTAACGGAGGGCCACAACTTCAGTTGGATATCTGTATCTTCATAACCATAAGTACATGATCTGGATGGCGATGAGAAATCTGATGCCTAAGGTGATGCTTACATGAACCTAAACATCCTTTTTGGAGGGTCCGCAACAGTTCTATTTGGATAGTTAGATCTAACTTGGATGTTTGTGATTGGATATGTTTGCATGAGTAGTGGCGGTGAAACCCGAGACCACCCTAGTGATCCCCATCATTAATCTTTAATTAACTTTTAATCCTGCTCTTTACTTTTCTCTCATTTAGTTTAATTAACCTCAAATCAACCCTTGTTCCAAATATTAGTCTTGATTCAACTAGATTTGACTAGTAAAAGATTCTTAAAAATGTTGTCCCTTGGGATTCGATCCTCAACTATACTGTGATAAGACCTGTCTGCTTGCGGGTGGTATTATTGCATAAGGTTTTGGTAAAACTCAGGGATTTCAGCCCTGGGTGAGTTTGTTTGTGTGATAATAGACCACATCACATAGTCATGGTGAGAGACGGCCAGAATGACCTTTGTCAACAGAATGATCATGGTGGACATGGGCCACCTCACTTGTGTATCACATGTATCTACCCACCTTGATTATTAGCCACCAAAACTCCATGGTCATGACCATGTCATTCTAAGCTTCTATTTCATGTTGAGGACAAGATGGTTTAAAAGCTTAGGGTGGTAGGTTGGTAATTACTTGTTTCGTATTGGTTCTTGTTCTAATTTTTTCTGAGATAATCAAACAACGTGACTAACCATTACAATTTCTAGATACAATATTTGGTAATCCTTACACACTTTCATGCCATTTAGTATTGTTTCACATTTTTGTATAAATTTCTACAATTTTCAAATTTTGTACTTTTACCCCACCATGACATTTCACATTGAATTACATGTAGATTTTAGTAATTTCTTATGTGTTTGTAGTTAGCATTTCCTTTCAAGCTATTTATAGCTTAATAGTGTAGGTCTTGAGTGAATAGGGGCATTGGGCACCGTTTTGGTCAAATTTTACACAAAAGCACATTCCAACCTAATCCTTGTCTTAATGGACTGAAATTGAATTGTTTGATCTTTGATGAGTGTGACTCATCCCACTTCATATGGTAGTTTGATTGATATATTTGCATGCTTGACTTTATGCATGTGTCATCTCTCTCTAATTGTAATGAATGATGACAAGCAATCAGGAAACCATGAGATGCTTAGGGTTTGTCATGATTTATGAAAAAGAATCTCGTTGATACAACTGCTCAATTCATTATGATTTGCCCATTTTTTGTGAAGTTTGTGGAACTAATTTTGCATGAAAGAACCTCTTTTTTGATAATCCACTACTAATCACCCCTCTTTGAATCATTATTTCTTCCATCACTTCTTACCTCTCTGCCTCATAAAAGGATGAAAAATATCACACTAAAATCCTTAGACATCTCCCATGGTAGAAGTGACCATGTCTCTACCTCTTCACTTATTCCAATCACCATGTGACCTCCCTACATATGAGACAAAGAAAAATAAATAATAGATTGCTCTATGTATTAGCATCTCAAGAGAAGAAAAGAAAAGATGGGTACTCTTTGTAATAGAAGCCCCACTCCTTTCCACAACATGTTATTCCCTTTTCATACCTATTAGGGAAAATCAACTCTATCTAGCCTACCCAACACAATCCAATTGAGCCATCAAGTATAGATTGAACTTTAGAGGAGAATAAATGCATATGAAAACCAATCACCTAACAAGCTTGCGCTGAATTTTACATAATGATATGGTTTATCCTGAGCCTTATGGAATGCCATGTCACTTACATGAATTATGATGCTCTATATTTGAAGTATATATGTTTTGTTATTTTTGTATTCAAGCCATGATTTAAAGGAGAGACAAATGAAATTCAAGTATATAGCCTGGGTCAAAGTATATCGAATAAAATTACCATGTTTCATGTGGGTGAGTGCTTTAGTTATTTCCACTTGAACTGAATTGAAGAGAGATTGAGTTGAAGAATATTTAAGGACAAGTATTCTTTAAGCTTGGGTGGTAAATAATCCTTTATTGGGTCTCCATCTTGTATCATTTTCCCATAATTCACATCAAGATGTTTCATTACGCATGTTATTTCTTCAATAATTGCTTTTATTGTCAAATGCACTTATGAATGTTCTTTGCATGTTTGTTATACACTTTGACTATGCTTTGGATGGAAAGGGATATAAGGAGGAGGATCCTAGGATTTATTTACCTTTAGAGGAACCCAAAGTGAGCCCAAGAACTACCCCAACCTACCCCAAGTAGCCAAAGATCAACTCAAGGATAAGAACACCATGGATGAGCAAATTGAAGATCAAAGTGTAAGGAAAGTCTCTTAGCACGGCTATGTGAAACAAAACGGTCGCACTACCAATTGTAAAATCATAGTGAAAATCAACACTTGAAGCAACACTAGCAGCATGACCATTCCATCTAGAACAGTCGTTTTGGGAAATCTCAAAATGGATGTGTTGTCTAGAATGCCCTTGCTGGGAAATCCCAGAATGGTCGTGCTAGCAAAAACGATCATGCTATTGGACCCAGAAACACAAAATTCTCATGTCATTTTTTCATCTGCACCATGATCATTCCCATCCACCACGACCATTCTTACTCACTCCCACCATGGTCGTTCTACCCAGAATGGTCATGCTACCCACTAAATCCTACTATTTCCCTAGTATCATTCTACCTAAATTCCCCCCACTTAACCCTATGCTTCCCAAGCCCCTATATAAGAATTAGTGTTGGTTGGGAGTGCAAGGTTGGTGTAACATACTAAAACCTAGGATCTTACCCAATTCCATGATTAAGATATTATTATTCTTGGATCTTTATATTTGACCAAACAAGGATAGAGTTACACCTTAACGTATATAGTTAATACATGTGACATGGTTAACTCAATGGTAACTCTAATATATATGTTCTTGAAAACAAATACAATGCATTTACTAGCATCACATAACATGATATATGTCACATATGTTTCCTTTAATAATCAATATTCACATGATGAATAAGATATGTTTAATAAGTGGCACAATGTGATTAACACACGAATAGGAATAACAATGTGAAATTTCATGTTCACAAATATAAATAATGTTTCATTATCTACATTAATATTGAATTGATGGACTTAATATATTAAATAAGTAAAACATGAAATTCGGTGCATAATAATATAAGATAACTCTTTTGACAACAATGTGAATAAATGGGACTCTAAATATAAAAATGATGGTAATGATATCATGTTATAATAATATAATGGTGTTGAGCATAAAAGCACAATTGTATTATAAATCATAAAACGAAATGTCAAAAGTGAAAAAATTGCATCTATTCGAGTGTGCTTCTTAGTATGTTTGCATAGATGAGTTTTAATCCTCAAATTAAGTAGGGAGTGCTTCCCCTCTTAGGTCCCACACCTTAAAAGATGGTATTAGAGCCATTGGTAGTCAGAATCTGACTATTTCAATTTTGTCTCCCTAATTAGAACCCTCACCTTACATAGTCACCCTCTAAGTGAGATGTTTACCCTACAACGGACCTATGATATTTGTGAAATGAACAAAGTCATTTTAGAATCATATGAGATACATAAAAGAATCATGATTAGTAAACCCTAAAGTAATGAGACCCTAGTTAATCATACACTATAATCTTGGTTAGTTGTGACCTATCTCTTTGGAAGTTATGATTTTTGTCCTAGGATGGATTTGGGTAATGAGGATATTAGTTATCATGACAAGGAGATCCTAACATGGAGAAATTTTAACTTGATTTCTTGTATTGATTTTGGGCTCTATCTTCAGTTTTCTATCATAAAGTTTCACATCAAATTTTTTTCATTATAATAATATATGTACCAAAAAAAATTTCTGGATTTTATCGAGGTGTTCGTTAACTAAGTCACAATGAATGGATATAGGGTGTTGGTAGAGAAATCCTAGAACAAGTTCTAGTAGAAATCTCAATCGTAGTTTTAGCTATGAAGTGGTGACTTGAAATATGTGGCATGATATAAAGGTTTCATTGACCTACCTTTTTGCACCCTATAACTTAGTACATGCTTGTGTTTACCTTTAGGGTTGATAGGTTAGTAACACAAGGACATGAAATTCAACCCTGGGTGGTTTTGATACGTTAATTGGATTCATGACCTATGACAAACATAAACACTCAAAATACTCTCGACTAAAAGATATATATGTAACACTATTAAATTTAAGAGTTTTTTTAATTTGTCTTAGTAGGTTAAACCTTTTAAGGGGTGGAGGAAAGTTGGTTGGTAGTAAAAGGATGGCTGGATTTCAAGCATGAAATCCTCTTTAAGGGGTGTTGTTGTAACATATTGAAACCTAGGATCTTACCTATTCCATGATTAGGAGATTAGTATTATTAGATCTTTATACTTGACCAAACAAGGATATAGTTCCACATTAATGTATATAGTTAATACATGTGACATGGTTAACTCAGTGGTAACTCTAATATATATGTGCTTGAAAACAAATACAATGCATTTACTGGCATCACATAACATGATATAAGTTAGATATGTTTACTTTGATAATAAATATTCATATAATGACTAAGTATGTTTCATTAGTGGAACTATGTGCTTAACACATGATTAGGAATATCAACGTGAAATTTATGTCCATAAATATAAATAATGTTTTATTATCTAATTAAATATGGAATGAACGGACTGAGTAGATTAAATGAGTAAAACATGGAATTTCGTACATAATAATATAAGATAACTCTTTTGAAAACAATGTGAATACAATGAGGCTCTAAATATAAAAAATGATGGTGATGATATGGTGTTATAATAATATAATGGTGAGCCTAAAACTACAATTGTATTAGAAATCATAAAAGGAAATCTCAAAAATAAAAAATTTACATCTTTTTGAGCATGCTTGTTAGTATGTTTGGAGTTAGCACTTGGGTAAAAAATGATTTGTGACAGATGGTATCAGATCATGAACAATAACTACACCAAAAAATGCTCACATGAAACACAAACTAAACTCACCTTACATCTTAACCCTATAAACTTAATAAGATGTCATTTGTGGACTATGTTGACTTAGCCTCTAGGTTAGAACCTAGATGTTCTAGAACTAGGTGTAGGCTTGTGTAACCCCTAGATCCTTTATTTTCTCCTCCTTTTGTCATGTAGTATGGAATTGTAGGTTCAGGAGGGTGAGAAAAGGGAGTTCTTATTACCATCCAAGACATATGTTTTGGGCATGTGCTTAGGGTAGCTAGACATGTGTGAGCCATGTTCTTGCTAATTCTCTTGGTTTCATAGAATTAAACTCCTAATGAGTGTGGTACTCGTTTTGATTTTGATTGAGTGGAGTATGGTGGTTTTCATCGCCTATTTTAATGTTGGAGAAAACCTTTTCCAGTATAAGTATATGTATCTATGAAAAACATTACCACATGAAAAAAGACTGTGAGTGTCCATGTAACATAAGAGAAAGAGATGTAACATCAAGTCTAGATGAGAGAGAGTTTTGATAATAGTTGTAGTCTCTAGAGTTGTATAGAGACATGATAAAGGTTAGGCTAGTAAGTAGCCTAGATGACCTATGATGATGATGATGATGATGATGATGATGATGATGATGATGATGACGATGACGACGACGACGACGACGACGATGACGATGACGATGACGATGACGATGACGATGATATGGATGATGATGATGACGATGACGACGATTACGGCGACGACGATGATGATGATGATGACGACGACGATGATGATGATGATGATGATTACGATGACGACGATGAGGATGCGATGATGATTATGATGATTATGGTGATGATTATTATGATTATTATTATTATTATTATTATTATTATTATTATTATTATGATGATGATGATGATGATGATGATGATGAGAATGATGACGACGATGATGAAGATGATGACGATGACTTTGATGATGATGATGATGATGACAATGACGGTTATGATGACAATGATGATGATGATGATGATGATGATGATGATGATGATGATGATGATGATGATGATGATGATGATGATGATGATGATGATGATGATGATGATGATGATGATGATGATGATGATGATGATGATGATGATGATGATGATGATGATGATGATGATGATGACGACGATGAAGATGATGATGACGATGAAGATGGTGACGATGATGATGAAGATGATGAGGATGATGACGACAACGATGATGATGATGATCATGTGATGTCTTGAGATGTTTCAAGATGATTCAAGTTATGTTTGATGATATGAGAAGAGTTTGACCAGGCAACCATAGCTAGACCTAGCACCATGTATGGTACATATGACTTGGTTGATGTGCTACACCTAGCTAGTGGGTCGGCAAACTTTCTTATGCCTAGTATTGTACATGTTGAGATATGGTATGTGACACATGGTTTGAGACCAACACTGGCCTCAATCTCTTTACAAAGGAGGACCTCAAGCAGGAGACATACGAAATGGATGATCTCTTGATATGAGTCAACCCGACACGAGAGAAGGTCAGAGTACCTAACCTCCAAAACATATGAAATGTTGAAAAATATGCACGATAAAATACATGACGACAAGTCCCTTGCTAGACTACTTCTAAGAATATGAGTTGAGTCACGTAGTGTGTGGTTCCCTTGAAAATATTGAACCCTAGACTTCTTATGAAAAAAAAATCTAACTCTATAGAAAGAGGCAATTGAATATATGATGTTTGCTATATAGGTGAGGGAGATATCCCAAGATCATAAGATGATGTACATGACGTGTGATCTACATGGAAAGCCCCATACTCGGGTAAGTGGTTGGATGTAAAGAAATCTAGTGGTTTCTCTCGTTTGGTATGTTGGGTCAAAATATGGTATGGGTATATGTCAGTGGTTAGCATGCTTTGCCTTGACATAGATAGGTCTTAGCTTGAGTGATTCGAGCTTGTAGAGCTCTTTCTAGATACAAGTGACATAATTATGAAACCTCGATGTTGATGATAATGTTATCGCTCATATGATGAATAATACATGAAATAATCCCACTGAAGTTGAAAATTTGATATGTATGATAAGACACTCTCATAAGCTAGACCTAATATAAAATAATACCATACACATAAGATTTAAGTATGAAATCATGAACTTGATACAATGATGCCTAAATATCTCATTTGAATAATCAGGGGTAACATGCCTAATCTCATATACAAATGGAAAATGAATGACTCGATATGACGATATTCTTGGGGTCTTAAATCAAATAACATGATGAATAACTTGTAGAATTTTAGAGCTAATGAGGGGTAGTGAACATAATTAGTGATGAGTAACATAATTCGGGGAAAACTAAACCACACATTAAATCTAGTGTAATAATGAAATATAAGTCCAATGATAAGCTTGCTTGAAAGTCATGATAACGAACATGTATGTTAGAGAAATGATAACATAGCTTCTGATGACACACCTCGAGCTTGATGTATAGGGTTGTCAATTTTTCCCAAACCCATGAACTCGATCTCGTCCGACCCAGAAAACATCAGTTTTAGTTTTGGATTTTATCAATCTGGGTTGGTTCCGGGGTTAGATATTGATGTCCAAATTGGAACCGAGTCAGTTATGGGTGGTGATTGTTCAACCCAGATTAAATTTGGGTTGAAAAATAGGAAATATAAGTTCTAATCATGAACAAAACCATTACATATCATTTATAATTAACAAAAGCTCATGATCTGTGTTTGGTTCTGGATTACACATTGTGAAACCGGGTCTGGTTCCAAACATACCCCCTTGTAAAAAAATTGGTTGGGGTTGGTCCCAGGTTGAGCCATTTTACATCAACTTGGTTTTTGTTTGACCTGGAACTGACCCAGAACCAGTTTTTTGACACCCCTTTTGATGTATACATGAACAAATTACTAATGTGATAGGGATAAGGGCTTGGGAACCCTAATGTAAAGATGGGGTCATAATGTGTTAGAACACCAAGTTATATGTATATAATGGGGATGGGTACACCCTTAATGATGATGACCTATGTGCGTTCCCCATTATGGGGGATGAGTTTAAATATATGGGATTGTTAATGGCACATGATAAATATGAACTTTGACCTTAAACTATGATCTTGGATGAATTTTGAGGGCAAAATTTTTTATAAAGAGGAAACGATGTAACAACCTCAATTTTCTCTCTCTTATATTAGACCCCTTCCTCTCTCATCAAGTGCCAAATTCTTACTCTGTCGGATATTGATAACATGGTTCGAATGTGGTGTCACTCCAATTTGATCACATCGATGATCAATTTCACAATGTAAGACTTTAATCTGTACTTTTGAATTAATCATCAAGGTTAAATACATCACCTTTTTGAATCTAATTTTTAACCTCGTAACTATGATCTTTTGGATTCCTGGTATATATCATGTTGTAGATATTTCAATTATCTTTCTAACGGCACAAGAATCACCCCGATCAGGTCTTCCAATCAAAAGTTATGCCAATTTTAAGATGTGCCTTTTTTACTTGATTCAATTGAGATTGTGAGCCTAATGGCCTAATGTGAGGGTGTGCGGCCCAGTCTAGTTGGGAGACCCCCCATGACAACTCAACTATCCTCTTGGCTTTATTGACCAATCAAAGCTCTTGGATCACTTCTGGCCCTCAGATCTATTTCCACATATCACACACTTGGATCCAACGGCTAGCACCTCATCTCCATCTCCATACACACCCCCGATGCAATCGGCGTTAGCCACCACCTACTTTGCCCGAGGTACACCAATTGCACCATTCGAGTTTCCTTTTTGACATCTAACCCTATTGTTGCCTATAAAACTTCTTCCCCTACTCATTTATTCTCTTCTCTTCCTCCCTCACGCCCCTTAACACCCCTTTCTTCTTCATCTTCTACCTTGGAAACCCTAAAAGCACATAGCGTTTGTGTTACACGCACATCCCATGATTACCGCTAATCATGAGATTAAGGAATAAGTTGAGGATTAAACATAATATGAAGAACAACCTTAACTTTTACTTTGATTTCAATCTCTTTGTTTACTCACATTCAACCACATAAACTAACTTTTCAAGGGAAATAAAACTTGATTACTCCAATATGATTTCAACAATAAAGATATACATCTAAACATTTATTTAGTTTCTTACACTTCCATGTACATACTACATGATAATCAACTACATTCTCATTTAAGAAGAATATAAAGTAATACATCATCATTTACCACTCCCTCATCTCTATACAAGGACCTAGAGTGACAGGGACCGACTCAACTTAACTAATCTCATACTTAACTCATGTGGCAGATCTACTCTGATGCAATGACATCTTCAGTCCACAAGTTATCCCTAAAAATTGTGATTAGAGGGGTGAGCCTACTCGCTCAGTGAATGAGTACTTCGTAGAAATAGTTTAAAGCACTTATATAATTATATATAAATGTTGAGCAACTGATATCAATTATAACAGTAGTAATCTTTAAAAAGTCTAATCATTCACAATCATAAATATGGCACAATACTCTAGATATCTACAAGAGTGAATCAATATATGAACATGCTTGATTGATCATAAAAAGAACTAATAATTCAAAAACATACAAAGAATAATTGAATAACAGTGCACACTTGTGTAACCTCTCATTCTCTTATTATGCCCTGAATCCACATGAGGTGTAGCACAACATGTGAAAGAATCACAGAAAGCTACGATATCACTATACAAGGCTTAGAAGCATGCCCGGGTTCCTAAGCCTATCTCTCAAGTAAGACCCCATCTACAGCGGGCCTCGGCACGTCTGCCTCTCGGCGACTAATGGGAGCGACTGGATATCTTAGACTCCACCTCTCAACCTGGGTACTCAGGCGGTCAGTCAAAGCCCTCAGTCATATTGTGCATTAGTGGACCTACTGACCACTTATCACTACAACATGTAACACAGGTACCACCGGTATCCCCGGTTGGTGTTGGGTACCATACAACCGTAAGGAGTCTTCCCTACTGGGGGTCCATACAACTATAAGGAGTCTGCCGTACTGGTCAAGACCCCCGCACCCTACTGGTGTGCTCCAGCTTACCTCGGTCTGGACTACCTCCAGTCAGGAAACCATTTCCTCCCCAAAACACATGCCTCATCCTGTGAGTATTATACAGTGTTCATGGCATCTAAATGTCTAATTCACAATTCAATCATCACATCAACATATCATAGTTCAACTTTGTAAATCGTTCATTTCATAAACCATCTAATAACATTTACCACAGCTAAACTGTTAAGCATAACCACATCCCATACTAAGAAACATTGATATCACAATACTTGATTCACTGAACACCCTATCCTTAGGGTTTCATTTACCTCATTCACTGATCACATGACTCGCATAAGGATTTAATGTGTCATAAACATTCACTGAATAAATATTGCTTTCAACACGTCATATACAATCAACATATGTATGAAATCTTGGCATTTAAGCTAAATTAGGGTTTCCATGTGATTCATTGAGATATCATGAATCAAGAATACCATTGAATAAATAAATTCTATGATGCCAAGAAAAGCACTTCAAATGCATTTCACAATATCTATTAACAAATTTCCAACTTTCAACACATCTAGGGTTTTCACCCTCTTTACTGAGATATCAAGAAAACACTATTCACATCACATGAGATCCAAGATAGTATCTTACATATATGTACCACACATCCAGATAAACAATCATTCATAATCAATGAGATTCAGATAGAAAATTTTCTCTATCTAATTATACAACAATTTCAATCATAGCCGAAAACCCTAAAATTCAATTTACTCTTATAACCTCTGCAAATACTTAGGGAATTCTCATTAAGACGGATTGTATCCATTTATAATATGATTTCATAATCTAAAATTCATCAAAACAGAGGACTAATCCATTTTATATAATTTTGTAAAAGCTAGATTAAAAAGGCAATTTAGGGTTTGTACTCGCATACTAAGGAATTGAAGATTATTGATGATTCAACTCATTTTCGTACAATATACTATTTAAAGGAAGTTCCCACTCACCCTAAGGTGTAAAAACACCTTTCAAACGTAGTCCATCTAAGAAAATCTCAAACTTATATCAAAACCCTAGCAATTCACTGGATCCTTCTTCCTTTCAACTCGAAACCCTAAAAATTGGGGATTATGAAGAAAGAGTGAGAAAAGGGGGATATTTGATATCATTTCGAATCAAATCAGAGGAGGGATAGAATATGGGCATGTGAGATAATTTTCACCATGAAAGTATATGTAAAGAAGCTAAACTTACTTGATTTCATCATATCTCGGATAGAGAAACCCTAGGTCAGCATCTCCACCACTTTCTCCTCTCAAAACCCTAGCTCTCCTCTCTCTCTAGAATTTCATTTCTCTGGAATGGATCATGAAATAGTAGATCTCCTTGGGTGATAGCTTTTTCATATAGAGAAATTGAGGTGCTTAGGTAATTTACATATTAACCCCTCACTATACTTTTTCTTATTTCAGCAGATGTTTCTATTACAAAAAAGTTACTATAATCGTTTATTTCATAGGTCAAACATCTTCCAAAAATTATGAAAATTTAACATCATGTCTAAAATTTAATTTTAGATCTTTAGTATAAATTTTCACATTATTCGAAGTTACCAATAACTAATTAAAAATCAAACACTACACTATTGAACATCACTCTGTCAGCATTTCATTCAAAGTATAGTTCGAGCAAGAACCACATTAAAAAAACATCCAGATATTCTAAAATTTTTCTACAAAATGTATAATTGAGTTAGACATATCATATACAAAATTCAATTAAATATAAAATTCGAAGAAAACATGAAAAAACATTTACCACATTGCTATCCTGATCGAATTCCATTTTCATGTACTATCAAAACCCTTATTTCTGTCGGTTAGGGTTTACATTCCTCAAACCCTAATTATTCAAACTAAAATCATAATTAGAGTTTATTATTATGTGTGAAACATAACAATTGAGCTACTATCATTAATCAAGTTAAAACTATGTTCAATCTAATCAAGCATGTAATCATTCAAGTAAATCCTAGTTTACCACTTAAGCACAAATGCGGTCATAACAATTCTCACCCCCTTAAAAAGTTTCGTCCCTGAAGCATAAATACACAAACAAAGTATATTCAAATTATCTTTTAAACTTCTGAAATCTTATGTGTCACTATACTCTTGTATTTCATATGTGTATACTATTTTCAACATTGAGTTCTTTGTTTCTTTTCTAATCTCAACATGTTTAAAGAATATATTCTCAATGATTACAAAAGAATTATCTTGCCACAATCAATCATAGGAAAGAAAAAGGGAAACAATCATTTTCAATATTTTCATACTCTTGAGGTGTTACCTCAACGTTGATAATCTGATCCAACTATCTCAATTCATACGACTCAATATGTACTAATGTTCTGTATTACCTCTGAGTCACAAAAGAGAGTTCACCATGTTGTTTTGAATTTTACTATTGTTCTACTCAAACAGAAAAGCATTCATGAGTTGGAAGACTAGATTCAACAACAATTGTACAATACTAAGATGGATTACTGATATGAATGACTAAAACTACCAGACACCTTTAATTAACACATTGCTTGCACATGTACAACTGAAATCATATGTAAAACAAATTTACATCCCTTAATATACCTTCAACAAATTATACTTCTAGAAACAAATTCACATATTACTAAAAGCCATTGTTTTCTCTTATATTCTTCTTGTAACATACTGAGATCCACTATGTATCTCTTTGTACCCTTTTTCAATAAGATTTGTTCTTCATTTTTGTCCCATATGTCTTGGAGTTGATTTAGTGCAATTATGATGATTATTGGATAAGCATTTCCCATATATTCTTAATAAAGGGTTTTATGCACAAATACCTCAGAAGAAACCTAAGTAATGGGCCTGGAGAGCAAATGTCCACTTAAGTAATAAAAATAATGATGGAATTCATGCTAGAACTTTCTAGGACTTTTTAGAATAGGGAAAAGAAAAGAAATTCCAAAATATACATAAAGGAGATGATAAATGCTATAAATGGATAAAAGGAGATAATGTGGAAGATATTTCCAAAAATCTCAATTAAGTAAACTCACGAGATAATTTGGTACACAAATTTGTTTTCTTGGAATAAAAGTTACTTCAGGGCCAAGTATCACCTAATGTGGAAAATATAAATATAAATAAAAGCCTTTATTAAAGGAAAATAGGAAATAAGCCAAGAAAGAGAAATAAAATAGATAATGTTCTCAAATTGGAAAAGTAACTCCAAATTTGTAATCTAGAAATAAAAATAAGCCATTGGGAAAGTTTTCAACTAATTTTGATGATATTTGGATAATGTAAAAAAGTAGGAGAGAGAAAGTGTGTAGAGCCTTCATTTTGATAACTAATTAAATAAATGGTACAAACATGGCCAAATAATGGCAAAATCGTATCTAAGACATTAATTAGGACAAGTGGGTGAAATTGTTGGTATGTATGCCCTGAGAGCCAATCATGGGATGATTGGTGGGATACATTAAGATTGATTTGATAAACATCAAAGGCAAGCTTCCAAATCTTTCTGGCTCAGTCATATGAGATAGTGATAGAACATATTGAATGTCTAGAGAATGACAGTACTCAATGATGTATGCCTTCAGGTTCAGAACCTGAACGATGAGATCATACGGATGCTAAGAGTTTGTACATTCTCATTATGTCCCTAGTCGGATGTCATTGTGGAAGGTAGATAGACAACAATGACACACAAGACTAGATTGTGGTGTTGGTCGATGACAAAATCTCATTAATCATGATATAGAGATATCAAACCAAACACATAGGTACTTGTTAGAGAACAAGTATACCGGACAGACCCACCGTGAGTTTGACACATGGAACCATGACATGGTAGTCACAGTCAGTACTCACAGTGATGGTGGTGAGTGTGATTCTTTGACCTGAAATCACTATACTCAACACATGTCGTTGGGCACACTTTGACATCATCAAACGCAGTCCTAAAACATGGGTTGTTATAAAGGTGATGATTGGGAGGCTTTGACACATGGGGCTTTTGAGGGGTGAGTGATAGATATGGGATTTGTCCCTCCTGAGGGAGTTTGATATCCATGGCCACTTGATGAGTAGAATTGAGAAAGGTGTGCAAGCATGTGTGAATCAGTATGTGATATTGATGTCATACATATTTCTTCCAATCTACTATGAGATCAAGAAAGTGAATGAACATTGACAGGATGACTATTCCATGCCTCGAGTTCATTCGAGATATTTGTGACAAAGGAATTATACATTCATTGTAACACCATTCACAGATTGTAGGATTGAAAGTTGTTCTCCAACTTTCTATTTCACTTGGGTAGCACTGATGTGTGACTAGGCACCGCTCTTTGCTTGTGAAGTCATAAGTGTTATGGACTTTCATTGCCAACGTGAAAAGGACCTGCAGGGTCACACACATAGGATTTAACCTGGAAGAGGAGTTTTGTCCACAAACAATGTTTAGATTGATTACTAAAGGAGTTTAGTAGTTGAATTAAACACTCAATTAATTGATAGCTCAATGTCATAATGTTCAAGGTGTTGGACACATTGATTAGAGTATCAGATTGATTGAAACTGCAATTGACTGATTCTACACAATCTGCACTCCCAACCGATCGGCTCATGTGATGAACCGATCGGATGAGCTTGGTGAACCGATCGGCTCAGGTGGTGAGTCGATCGGCTGATGGACAGGGTGAAACAATCGCTTCAAATGTTGAAACGATCGATTCAACTGGTCCAACCGAGCAAGTTGGGAAAGTAGGATTGGTGAGAAATTTCTTTTCATTTCACTTGCCCAATTTGATTGTAACAAGGATTGGTATTAGGTGCCAATTAGAAACAAAAGAGGAAAAGTCAATCGGGAACTGACCAGGACCACGAACCAACCGGTTCAGAAGTGAACCGATCGTTTCATGGGTCCCAACCGATCGATTGAGGTGTCAACTGACCGGCTCAGGTCCCCAACCGACTGTTTCAGAAATGAAACGATCGGTTTAGGTTGCACAGTTGGTTGTTTTTGTGGAAAATCTCAAACCCTTCTACTCCTGCTTTAGTCCCACATTGCACGGGACAGAGAACCCTGTCCCATGACCCTCCTATATATATAGGGGTATTGGGGGCTTCTCAAAGTACAACTCAGTGCAACCAGTTGCTCTGTAAAGTTTTTGTTCTCTCTGGTTTTGGTAACCGAGAGAGCCCGAGAAAGTGCTACCCGATAAGGGAGGCACAGCAAGGGAAAGACAATTGTAGAAAGTGACTGGTGGCAGGAGAGTGTGTCAGTGACTAGTACGCTGACAGGAGGGTGAGACTCCTTCTAATTCCTTGTGAGACAAGGAGATTGGAGTTCCAGGTGGTCCGTGTGGACTACTTCAGAGGCGGGAGATTTCTGCCGCTCAGAGGACAACTGTCAATCCCGACAGTCCCGGTGAGACCAGGAGTTGTCAGTGCCGGTGCGACCAGGAGCTGCACAGACACCGTCCAAGACCGGAGGTGAAGACCGCGTAAAGCGTGAGGTATTGTCACCGAGCAAGCCTCGAGATAAGGTATGATTCCACAAACCATCCTTTCCTATTGTATAGACGTTGACGCGTTTCCTTGTTCTGGGTTTGGGGAGGAGAAACTTTTTGTTTCCGCTGCCTTCTCTGCCTCCCCTAAAACCCAACAGTGGTATCAAAGCCACGTCAACTACTCTATACTTTAGTATTATCGATATGATCGATTTTGGTTTGTCGCCTTTATTTATTGCATTCGATGCGAATAAAATTGGCTTTATGCATGTCCAATCCTAAATCCACAAATCCCAATTTACATATATGATATGTATTATGAATGCACTCGATACGCGTCGCCCTTAAACATGTTTTATGGTGGATGTATAGCGTGGTTATGGCCAATAAACCCTATCTGTGTATGGTTGTATGTGGTTGCTTGCATCTCAGTCTACGCACCGATCTTCTTTCTCTTATTCCCGATGTAACTAGAAATAATTCGAGATTTCTTTCCTACCTTTGCTCCCCTCGAATGTAACTCGAGGTTTCTCTTTTTACAATGTAAAATAGGATAGATTTTTATTTCCTGTTATGTCAAAGAACGGAGGACATCCTGATGACAGCTGAGACGATCGGTTCAAGGCGTGAACCGATCAGTTGACGTTCCAGACGATCGGTTCAAGGAGTGAGCTGATCGGTTGATGATCGGTTCGAGGAGTGAGATGAGCGGGTGGCGGCCATGATGAGATGCACGACGACCAGGCGAACCGATCGGTTGGAGGAGCCAACCGATCGGCTGGTGGCACCCAGCCGACCAGCCTGATGGCGAGCCGATCAGTCATGTGATGAGTTGATCAAACCCAGAAAGGCAAAGCACAGAGTTCATCTTGTATAGGTTTCATGTGATGTAGACCTAGATGACCGTGATTCCTCTTGGCTCGAGGAATCACAATTAGGATGGCCATAATCATCGCTTTTATCGTTTTGTATGTTTTCTGTGGGATATATCATGTATATGATACGTACTATATATTGTGGTGATTGGATATGTATATGTATATAAAACCAAATCCCTCATTAAATATTAATTTTTAGATGCCTTCCAAATGCGACACACGTGAAAAGCTTGATCGACCAAGTGTGGGCATGCCCTAGCGTGGTGCACCGTCTATCTCGTGGAAGCGTGAAGGATGGATATGTGGGTCTGCCCTAGCAGGGTGCATATTCATCGTGTTTGCTTTGGGTCAGACTTAACAAGGTGATCTAGATGGGATCTAGTACCTTGAGGCATGGAGATGATCATGGCAAGGAGTTGCATATGACATATTATCAAGAGTTGCATATGATGCAATTGGAAAGAGTTGCCTACCTAAGAGATCTAAGTTGTGGGTGACAGCCCTAGCTGGTCCATGACTTAGAGGATTTCAGGATCTTGCCCACTAGAAGGTTGTACGCTGCAATCTTCTGAATTGATGGTGAGGGCTATCAATTTGAAGTAAAATAGTGGGAGTGCTAATTAATTAAAGGCCTAATTATATCGTCAACTTTTTCAAATCAATCAAATAAGTAAAAAATGAGTTTTTGGACTAAAATTGCATATTTCCTTTTGTAGTACAAATGACAACAAACAATAATCACTTTTCTTTGCGATCGGTCCTTGAAAAGGACAGGCTAAATGGGACAAACTCTCTAGACTGGTATAGGACATTGAGAATTGTTCTCACTCAAGAGAGAAAGTTATATGTCCTAGATACTCCAATTCCAGAGGAACCTACTCCTAATGCACCAAAGGCAGAAAGGGATGCTTACAAGAAGCATTCTGATGATGCCATTGATGCAAAGTGCTTGATGTTGTGCTCTATGAACCACGAGTTGCAGAGACAACATGAAAACATGGGTGTCATTGAGATGATTCAACATCTCAGGAACATGTATGAAGATCAAGCACGACAAGAGAGATACGATGTCTCAAGGGCATTGTTCAAGTGTGTCATGACAGAAGGATATCCAGTTGGTCCTCACACACTCAAGATGATTGGGTATGTGGAGAACCTGACAAGACTGGAATTTCCACTGAGCCAAGAGTTGGCTACTTACGTGATACTGCAATCGTTGCCAGAATCCTACAGTCAGTTTGTGATGAACTACAACATGAACAACTTTGATAGGCCATTGTGAGAGTTGTTGGGCATGTTGAGGACAGCCGAGACATAGATGAAGAAGGACAAGCCTAAGTTTGTGATGGTGATCACGAGCAAGAAAGGAAAGTCCAAGCGCAAGGGCAAGGGCAAAGCTAAGAAAGGTTCTGATGCTAGCCAGGAGCCCAAGTCGTCTTCAGCTCTCAAGGCCAAGGGAGGCGTGACCAAGAAAGGCAATTGCCACCATTGTCAAAAGCCAGGATATTGGAAAAGGAATTGTCCTCTCTATTTGGAAGAACAAAAGAAGAAGGAGGCGACAAACGTCTCTACTTAAAGGTGTCATGAAAGTAAACTTGTAACAGTTTTGAGGTATATGATACCAAGATGTAAAGTGTAAAGCACTCAATAAATGGGGCAAGTGTTGCCGCCATAGATAGGAGTACTTTAGTTTATTTTCAGCCTAAAAGGCATGTAATATAGTTATGAACTGCTACTTCATATTTGCCAATAGATAGAAACACTTTATTTTTGCATATTGTATGACAATGATGACAATCAATAAAGAGATGTTTCAATTTCAAAAGATATGATCTTTGTGGAAATGCCTTGTTTATCTTGTGGTATTTGATATACATAAGATAAAAAGATACCTAAAAGTTATAGATAACTCAAACAATCAAATTAGCATCAATCATGAGAAATTCATTTCTAGTTTCTATGTGATGGATAAATATAGACTCTTTTGGTTAGAGAACCAGTAAGAGACATGAATATCTTGGACATGATTAATCAATCTTCACTAATGATAGTGGGAGAATGATTATCCTATTAGGTAAGATACATGTGATGTATTTACATACCTATTGGAACAAATGCTAATACTTCAAATGGTGTTTAGAGAAATACCAATATGAATATCTTGAAGTGTTCAAGATTATCATAGATAAAGTGCAAATTTGGTAAAGTGTTAATTCTTGATAAGATCAATGAATGAAATACTTGGACCAAATGTTTGAGATCCTTATGAGTGATTATGATAGTGTATCATAGTGAACTCATGATTAAGGCATGGTGATGTCTAAATCAAGAAGGAATCATACTCTAAGGAGTTAAAGAATGATTATCAAATAACTGAATTCTTCTTAATAAAAGAATACCCCACAATAATAAAGGACATTAAGAATCACAAGGAGTTGTGAGTTCTTATATCCTTAACAGATACACCTCAATTATCTATGTGATGAGTTGTTCATGTGATGAGTCAACTATCCAAATGAATATGAGGAACTGAATCTTGAGTTATGGTTTATGACCATTACATCCTAATGACTTCCATGTGAACCATAAGGTATGACCTTGATGGTAGCACCCATTGGAATAAAATCCATAAGTGCAAATAAGTCTTAAGTGTTAAGACACATGGATAACATTTTGAGAAGGATGATGCTTGTTGATTGCAACTTAATGACTAAGAAATTTGGCATATGGATACTAAAACCGCATTCTTATGAGGAATAAAACAAGGATGTGTACGTGACACAACCTATAAGGTTTATGAATCCACTAATGAAAATGAAGTCTATAAGTTACAATGGACTAATCAATGTGATTGATTGAGTACAAGCAACTCAGAATTGGATCTTTACTTTGATGATATAGTCAAAGGGTTTGACTGATATGCCAAAGATAAAGAAGGATCTGTGATTTAGTGGGAGCGTATTCACATTCCACATGTTGATGTGAAATGGAAATGTTCTAGAATGGAAATCCAAAAGTGGAAATTATCTTAAAGGAAGATAGAGATGTTTCCTATGTGATAGGAATAGAGATCTATAGAGATAGTTCTCAAAAAACCTCTTGACCTGAAAAGAGAAAGCATACATTGGCAATCTGTACTGAAGGGTTCAGTATGCACAGATTCAGTGGGAGAAAACTTGTCCATGTTACATGGAGTTAGTATCCCAAGGCCAAGTGTCCAATTCTTATGAAGAATGGGAACACTAAGAATAGATATGGATCTATCATGTATGTAATCATCCCATTATCTTGCATGTATCGACATGGAAAGAATAAAATGCATTCATCATCTTATATGTAGGACATGACAATATGATGTGCTCATCCTGATAACTCGTATGTGAGACATGACGATTGGATGTTTGTCTACTTCCAGTAAGGGTTACTGGAATACCATGAGAACTTGATAAGTATTTTGGAAGTACTAGTTCTATGGAGATAAGGAAGAGTTCAATGTAAAGAGTTACATTGATGCGAACTTCTGAAAGGACAGAAAATTAATCGCAAATTATATATAATATATATAAAAGTGAAAGTTTGTTGATAATTGGAAGTGTTCCAATAAAACCATTTAAAAGGGAAATGCCAAGTATCTATGTGTTAGAGAACAACAATAGATACTATATGGATCTGGAAGTTCATGAGATGAACTTATAGATATTCCGCTCATTGATGACAAGTATGGAATCCTTGATCATGCAATGTGGCTAAAGGATAGCAAAGGAATACTAGATCGCATATTACGGAAACTCCATCTCATACGTGTGACGTACAGCAAAGAGATGTGAGACATGCAATTGATACTGACTTTGGCAAGGTGTTGCCATAACTCACTATGTTTGCACTAGAGCACAGTAACATATGGGACATGTTTGAAGTTCACTATGAATATGATTCAAGGGTGATTGGCTCACAGTGCAAGTGGGAGTCTGTTGGTATGTATGCCCTGAGAGCCAATCATGGGATGATTGGTGGGATACATTAAGATTGATTTGATAAACATCAAAGGCAAGCTTCCAAATCTTTCTAGTTCAGTCATATGAGATAGTGATAGAACAGATTGAATGTCTAGAGAATGACAGTACTCAATGATGTATGCCTTCAAGTTCAGGACCTGAACGATGAGATCATACAGATGCTAAGATTTTGTACATTCTCATTATGTCCCTAGTCGGATGTCATTGTGGAAGGTAGATAGACAACAATGACACACAAGACTAGATTGTGGTGTTGGTTGATGACAAAATCTCATTAGTCATGATATAGAGATATCAAACCAAACACATAGGTACTTGTTAGAGAACAAGTATACCGGACAGACCCATCGTGAGTTTGACACATGGAACCATGACATGGTAGTCACAGTCAGTACTCACAGTGATGGTGGTGAGTGTGATTCTTTGACCTGAAATCACTACACTCAACACATGTCGTTGGGCACACTTTGACATCATCAAACGCAGTCTTGAAACATGGGTTGTTATAAAGGTGATGATTGGGTGGCTTTGACACATGGGGCTTTTGAGGGGTGAGTGATAGATATGGGATTTGTCCCTCCTGAGGGAGTTTGATATCCATGGCCACTTGATGAGTAGGATTGAGAAAGGCGTGCACGCATGTGTGAATCAGTATGTGATATTGATGTCATACATATTTCTTCCAATCTACTCTGAGATCAAGAAAGTGAATTAGCGTTGACAGAATGACTATTCCATGCCTCGAGTTCATTCGGGATATCTATGACAAAGGAATTATACATTCACTATAACACCATTCACAGATTGTAGGATTGAAAGTTGTTCTCCAACTTTCTATTTCACTTGGGTAGCACTGATGTGTGACTAGGCACCGCTCTTTGCTTGTGAAGTCATAAGTGTTATGAACTTTCACTGCCAACGTGAAAAGGACCTGTAGGGTCACACACATAGGATTTAACCTGGAAGAGGAGTTTTGTCCACAAACAATGTTTAGATTGATTACTAAAGGAGATTAGTAGTTCAATTAAACACTCAATTAATTGATAGCTCAATGTCATAATGTTCAAGGTGTTGGACACATTGATTGGAGTATCGGATTGATTGAAACTGCAATTGACTGATTCTGCACAATCTGCACTCCCAACCGATCGGCTCATGTGATGAACCGATCGGCTAAGCTTGGTGAACTGATCAGCTCAGGTGGTGAGTCGATCGGCTGATGGATAGGGTGAAACAATCACTTCAAGTGTTGAAACGATCGGTTCAACTGGTCCAACCGAGCAAGTTGGGAAAGTAGGATTGGTGAGAAATTTCTTTTCGTTTCACTTACCCAATTTGATTGGAACAAGGATTGGTATTAGGTGCCAATTAGAAACAAAAGAGGAAAAGTCAATCGGGAACTGACTAGGACCACGAACCAACCGGTTCTAAAGTGAACCGACCATTTCATGGGTCCCAACCGATCAATTGAGGTGTCAACCGACCGGCTCAGGTCCCCAACCGACCATTTCAGAAATGAAACAATTGGTTCAGGTTGCGCAGTTGGTTTTTTTGTGGAAAATCTCAAACCCTTCTACTCCTGCTTTAGTCCCACATTGCCCGAGATAGAGAACCCTGTCCCATGACCCTCCTATATATAGGGGTATTGGGGGCTTCTCAAAGTACAACTCAGTGCAACCAGTTGCTCTGTAAAGTTGTCGTTCTCTCTAGTTTTGGTAACCGAGAGAGCCCGAGCAAGTGCTACCCGATAAGGGAGGTACAACAAGGGAAAGACAACTGCAGAAAGTGACTGGTGGCAGGAGAGTGTGTTAGTGACTAGTACGCTGACAGGAGGGTGCGACTCCTTATAATTCCTTGTGAGACAAGGAGATTGGAGTTCCAGGTGGTCTGTGTGGACTACTTCAGAGGCGGGAGATTTCTTCCGCTCGGAGAACAACTGTCAATCCCGACAGTCCCGGTGAGACCAGGAGTTGTCAGTCCGGTGCGACCAGGAGCTGCACAGATACTGTCCAAGACCGGAGGTGAAGACTGCGCAAAGCGTGAGGTATTGTCGCCGAGCAATCCTCGGGACAAGGTATGATTCCACAAACCATCCTTTCCTATTGTATAGACGTTGACGCGTTTCCTTGTTCTGGGTTTGGGGAGGAGAAAATTTTTGTTTCCGCTGCCTTCTCTGCCTCCCCTAAAACCCAATAGAAATTTGATCATATTTGGATAATCTTTGAGTCATAAATAAAGGAGGAAAGAGAAAATGAGTTTTGAATTATTTAACCCATTAAAAGTCCTCAAAAGGAAAAACTAATTCCATATTCAAATTCTACACCTCAAAATCAGTCAGAGTGTCAATTTTTATTAAATTTGGAAATTGTCTCAAAAGAAGAAAGATAAATTCATTATATAATGTATATATCACTTTATTCGAATTATAATAAAATTGGAAAATAGGTGTCACACGCCTACTAGGACTCCTATGCGCACGATTGGATGTCTAGTAGAGCCCTAGAATCCATCGGATTGTAGGGAGCTTGTCTCCTACCTCGGTCCGAATTGGGAAACAGGGAATACAATTTCGAATTTTAAAATTGCGATATCTCCTTCTACACTCAATCAAATCGCGAGATTTTTGTTTCTTTGGAATCCTCTCATGATTCCGCACATGTTTATCCCAATATTATCATGTTTTAATGCATAATAAAGAAATCCCCAAAGTTCCCGAAACTTCCTTCTCACCTTATTTTCTAAAACCCTAACCCACACCTCCTTGCCTATAAATAACTATGCCACGAGCATCCCCATCACCTTTGCAACTCAACGCACCAGTCAATTGCACTTTTCATTCTTGTTTGACCCTCCTACAAGAAGCCGAGGACTTAGGGATTGTGATGGCTCTCTCTCTATCTTCCCTCTACCTCCCGCTAATTCAAAGGTACCACAGAGTTTGACTTGCTCTCCTCTTTCTCTTGCATCTTTCATTTTTGCGTTTGGTCGTGTTTTTTTATTTTACCCAAATTGCCTAGCAAGCATAAGAATGATGTCATCACAATGGTTGGTCGATGAGTTGGGGAAGATGGCCCCATGCAATTTTACCATTTTTCCCTCGCTCGGCTTCTTTCTCGCATTTGTCTCGCACAAGGACACAATTGTCCTTTTGCCCTGTGTTGACCGAGTCTGACTTGGCTTGGACCGGTGCCAGCTGGTAGGGAGGGCCACTAACTTGGCTCGCAATGATTGGGCCAAGCAGTGGGCCCGGAACACCCTCTCTACTTTTCAAAACGAAAATCCAATTTTCTAATTTTCCTATTGGTTAGACTTAAATAATTCATATTTATTAATTCCTTGGGCCAAAATTAAAAGTAAAATATCTTATAGACTTAGAAAAATATGATCTATATAATAAAAATAATTTTGATGCCTGGTTTTGAGTTTTTCAAATAAGTGTTTTTGGGAATGAATTAATTAAGTAAAAATCACTAAAAATAACCCTAAAAGTCCATATCTCTAAAATACCTAAAATTATATGTTATATTGATTAAAAAAACCTAACTAAGATAGTAGTGATGTTTTCAGGACCTAAAATGATGGTTTGTAGAAAAAGTTAATAATTTTAGGGTTTTAAGTCTTTAATGAATGCATATAATGCTAATACATGAACATGGTTATGATAATAGGACAAGTGGACTTTGATCTTGCTTAGGGTTTTTGGAAAGTGGTTTCTAGGGATCTAAGGAAGAGGTATGTGCATCTAACACCTTACTTGGTATATCTTTGCCTTAACATAATATTCCCTAATCAGGCTTAATTGAACCCAACTCTTTTCTTGAAACCCTAATTTCTTGTGCCTCAAATTAGATCATAGTTTCTTATTGTTTGGGTTTTAAACCCCACTACCATGTTTAATGATTCATATGATTATTCTTTCCATGACTACTTTTATAGCATGTATATTTATGTTCTATTTAATTTAAAGTAGCGGTACTTATGCACAACCACCCACAGAGGACATGTATTTATTCGCCCTGGGGAATGTTTTATTCTCCCCATATAATTGTAGGTGACTGGGAATGTCTTATTCTCCCTTCACCTAAGGTTAGAGGTATGGTAGGTGCCTCAACCCTACTTAGTTAGGTAGACATAATTATCTTACATGCACACCCCTTTTTAATTTAATTGTTAATGGCAAGTTTCTTTTGATATAGCCTCATAATCTTGTTATCCTCATCTTATGATGAACCCTAGCCTTTTTTTACTTACTTTACTTATCTTGTTATCCTAGATTAGTTTTGTGACACATACCTTTTTCTTCCTTTTGCCTCTTGTTGGGTGCTTTCCCAACCACCCAGGTGCTGGTGCTAAGCAAAGAGAAGGACAAGTTTGAAGAAAGTTTTCTCAAGAGTTGAACTCAAGATTTTTGGAAAGGATGACTAGGTTGCTATAGCTACATCTTGTTTCTCTTATCTTTTTCTTTTGGGAACAATCATGTAGTGAACAATGAAAGCCATGTAATACTATTAGTATTTTTTATTTTCGCTGCTATTGACATTCTATAATGTATCTGGAATCATGCTTATTTATTTGGAATATTATGCAAGCATCCCAAATTCTCTCTTTTTGTGAAATGTATGGATGTTTTGTATTTCCTTTAAATTTTAGTAAGGAGGTGATCTCGCCTCTTTACATCATGGTATCAGAGCCTTTAGGCAACTATTAGGGCATGAAGTTGAAGCAAGGGTGTCTAGAAAGGATCAGGGTTTCAGGGGTTGGCAATATTTTCCTATGCACCACTAGCTTGTTTTACGAGGAATCCCGTGCCCATATGATACTGGCCTGGCGTGAGCTGATACGAATTGCCCAAAATAGTATAGTTTTAGGTAATAGCAATTCTAGATATCCTTTTCTCATCTATGCTTCTATTCTCTTCTCATCTATGATTCTATACACCTGGGAACCTAATATGTTAACCCTACATTTTAGGAGAGGTGACTTGTTCGACAACATGAACCAGGAAAAGGAGTTGAACCCTAATGACCCCAACACTCATGTAACTCCTGTGGTCAACCATACTACTTCGGGTACCCTCACCATCACACTGGAACAAGAGCTGGCAATGATGCGCCAGGTGTTGTCTACCACCCTGATGGGGGCAGCTCAACTCAATGGCCACCAACATCAACAAGCTGAGGGAGTTCACCCTCACTGACTTCATAAGATGCAGCCACCCTACTTCAAGGGTGAAACTAAACCCAACATGGTAGATAAAGCCGACAATTGGGTGTTAACCTTAGATCAAAACTTTGAGGGCATGGCGTGCCCTCCTCACCAGAAGGTTCATTTCGCAACCTATGTGCTAGATGGACCGACACGTGTATGGTGAAATGGTGTCATCCACAATCGGGACACCTCTATCATGGAGTGGGACTAGTTGAAGCTCTTCAGGGAGAAGTGCATTTGCCCCGCCTTCCAAAGAAAGAAGGAGGCCGAGTTCTACAACCTCAAGCTGGGAAGCATGAGTGTGGCCAACTATGTTCAACGATTCCTAATGTTGGAGTGTTACGCTGCCGAACTTGGAGTCGATAAAAGGACAAGTTTATTTTTGGAGGGCCTAAACTACCAGGTGTGTCGAAGTCTCATTCTGCAGCTTTCACTCACTTTTCAACAAATGGTGGATAAGGCCCTGGCCATCGAGTCCTATCCAGGATTCCAAGCTTCTCGACATGGTAACGGCTACAACAACAAGAGGAAGAATCAGAACCAGAATGAGAACCACGACAGTGACCGGTGCAACAGGTGCTCTCGCCACCACCCTCCAGGGAGATGCCCTATTGGTAATGCACCTACTCAGAAAGACAACCAACCTCCACCGACCTGCCATGACTGTGGCCAAGTTGGGCACATACGATCATTTTGCCCTCTCTTCCAGTAGGGACAGAACAATGCTTAGCCAAACAATGCCCAGCAGCCACAGTAGCCAAGGCAAAATTTGCCTCTGCGAAATAACAACAACAACAACTAGAACCCGAGGTGTCTGCCAGTGGAGAGGTGGAATGGGAGAGTGTTTGCTCTCAATGCTGAGGAAGAAGGTGAATACAATGAAGTTATTGAAGGTACATTGCACATTAGTATACATCCTTTAAAAGCACTGTTTGATTTTGGCTCATCCAATACCTTCATATCCTGTCAGTTTGCTTCTATGTTAGAATTAGAATCTGAGTTTATAGATCATGTATTAGACGTAAAAAACCCTAGTGGTAAGATATGCTCTTTGTATCTCCAAATTCTGACCATGGACCTCTGTATATCTGGAATAATGTTTCCCACATATTTCATCTTGCTCGACATGACCGCCTTTGATGTCATCCTAGGAATGGATTGGTTGAAGAGGTATAAAGCGGTTTTGTACTGTGAGGAATCCAAGGTTTGTTTGTTACATCATGTTGTGGGAAGAATGTGTGTCAAGGGTAGAAAGTGAAAGGAGCGATAATTTGTCATTTCCACCATCAAAGTTGAAAAGCTTGTCTCACAAGGGTGTAGAGCTTTCTTAGCCTCTATAGTCCTCGATGCTACACCTCCTACTCTCGACCACATAGATATGGTGAAGGACTTCCCATACGTCTTTCCCGAGGAGTTACCTGGGTTATCACCAACTGGTCAGGTGTAGTTCTCCATCAAGCTTATACCTAGAAATTCGTTGATATTGAAGCCGCCTTACCATTTGGTCCCTACCGATATGGCCGAACTAAAGAAGTAGCTTGAAGAGCTTCTCGACATGGGCTTCATCTGCCCCAGTTTTTTTCCATGAGGAACCCCTGTCCTATTAATGAAGAAGAAGGATGGTTTGATTCAGATGTGTATGGACTAACACATGCTTAACGAAGTGACAGTGAAGAACCGTTATTCTTTGCCTCACATTGACGACCTGTTTGATCAGCTAAAGTCAGCCATTATATTCTCCAAGATGGATCTACAGAGTGGCTACTACTTGATGCATGTGAAGGATGATGATGTCCCAAAGATGGCTTTCAGAACTCACTATGGGAATTATGAATTCATGGTCATGCCTTTTGGTTTGATGAATGCCCCTATGCCTTCATAGACCTGATAAATCGAGTATTCCGCCCATACCTTGACAAGTTAGTTGTGGTGTTTATCGATGATGTTTTGGTTTATTCTGAGATGTTAGAACAACATCGCGAGCATCTACAGATTGTACTCAACACGCTGTGAGAAAATCAACTCTATGCATAATTCTCAAAGTGTGAGTTCTGGATAAAGGAAGTTATGTTTCTGGGTCACGTGATTTCTATCAGACATATAGTTGTTGATCCTGCAAAGGTAGAAGTTGTGACAAAGTGGAAGGCTCCAAAGAACCCATCTGAAATCTGTAGTTTCCTCAGATTATCCAGTTACTATTGGAGGTTTATCAAGAGATTCTCTGAATTGGCCTTGCCTTTGACCAAGTTGACGCAAAAAGAGGTCAAGTTCTCATGGACACCTGAGTGTGAGGACAGTTTTTAGAAGTTGAAGGAGTGTTTGACTTCTGCTCCCATAATCGCTTTGCCTATTGAGGGCATACCCTATGTCATCTACACCGACGCATCCAAATAGGGATTAGGGTGTGTCTTGATGCAATATGGAAAGGTGATCGCCTATTCTTCTTGCCAATTGAAACCTAATGAAGCTAATTGGCCTACACATGATTTGGAGCTTGCTGCTATAGTTCATGCTCTAAAGATCTGGCGACACTATCTTTATGGCAAAAAGTTTGAAGTGTTCTCTGATTACAAGAGTTTGAGATACATGTTGACTTAGAGGGATTTGAATCTACGAAAGGTGGATGGAATATCTCAAAGATTATGACTTCACTGTCACCTAACATCCCGGTAAAGCAAACGTCATAGCTGATGCTTTAAGTCGTAAGAAGGATGTTGTTTGTGCTGCTCTGAGATGTTCAGTGTAGGAAAATCTTGAACATGTGACTAGTTGGTGACCTCAGTCTATCAAATCGGTGGATGAAGACAAGTTGTGTGTTCATATGGCTAGTTTGACTGTTACACCGACCTGGATCTCGGAAGTCATTGTTGAACAATTGGAGAGCTCTGAGCTGGAAGAGATGAAGGCCTTGACCGAGAAACCACAATCTGACTTCTCTATCAGAGTGGATGGTGTTATCTGCTTCAGACAAAGGTTGTGGATTCTCGATGTAGGTGATCTGAGATAGAAGATTCTAAGTGAAGCTCATGAGTCCAAGTACACTATTCATCCTGGCACGACAAAAATGTACAAGGACTTACAGTGAAGCGTACGGTGGAAGAACATGAAGAATGATATAGCTCTATTTGTCGTGAAGTGCTTGACATGTCAGCAAGTCAATATTGAACATCAACGACCTGGTGGTCTTCTTCATCCTCTTGAAATTCTAGAATGGAAATGGGATAAGATCACAATGGACTTTGTTACTAGTTTCCCTAAGTCCAAGAAAGGTTATCATGTTGTTTGGGTGGTTATTGACCGGCTTACAAAATCTTCTCATTCCTTGCCTTTCAAAACCACATATAAAGTTGTTGAGATGGCTCAGTTATATGTAGATTGGATAGTTCTTCTGCATGGTGTGCCTGTTGTGATAGTTTCTGATCGAGACCCAAAATTCACTTCTTGTCTATGCACCATATTTTCTCAACGTAATGTAAGGATAAGAGAGGAGGTAGAGAAAGCAAGTCAAAAACCCTAGCCACAAATGCAATTGTGTGAAAAAACTTTAATTATTAAGTTGATTGGATGGTTGATTTGATTCAAAAAAATCATGGATTGTTCGATTAATGTGAAATCTAATGGATGTTTAAAATGTTTTTTTGACCGAACTAACTAATATACCATGTTCTAGAAGTAGTATATTATCATGGACATATACATATGTATATAGTTGTGGGTTTAACTTCCTTATTTTCATCCCAATCAAGACTTACTAAAATTCATATCTTTGATGTGCATATGATAGTACTATGATATAATAATTTCTCTAACTAACTTCATATTTACAAGTCATAGGCTTGGTTATCTTGGAGAAATCTTTGATAAATATTCTGTAAAAGCTTGCATGACCAAGGAACGCACGAACCTCTCTTACATTTGTTGGGATAGAGAGTTTGGAAATCACTTCGATCTTCACCTTGTCCACTTCATTTCCTCGATTATTGACCCTACGGCCAAGGACTACGCCTTCTTTTACCATACAGTGATACTTCTCCCAATTTAGCATTAGATGTGCTTCTTCGCATCATTTGAGGACCAGGGAGAGGTGTTTCAGGCATGAATCGTGTGAATCCCCATATACGGAAAAATCATCCATAAAAACTTCCATAATAGTTTCGATAAGACCGGCAAATATGGCTGCCATGCAGCGTTGGAAGGTTGCAGGCGCATTACATAGCCCGAATGGCATCCTTCTAAAGGCATATGTTCCAAAAGGGCAAGTGAAAGTTGTCTTCTCTTGGTCATCTGGATGTATAGGAATTTGATAGAATCCATAGTAACCATCGAGATAGCAGAAATATTCCTGGTGAGCCAGTCGCTCTAGAACTTGGTCTAGAAAAGGCATCGGGAAATGATCCTTACGAGTTGCCTTATTCAACTTTTTGTAATCGATACACGTCCTCCACACGATAACTGTTCGAGTGGGTATGAGTTCATTATCTTCATTCCGTATCACAGTAGTGCCACCTTTCTTTGGGACAATATGTACAGGGCTCACCCATGGCGAGTCAGATATAGGATAGATGATTCTTGTATTCCTGTAGTGAGTAGTTTAATGACTTCAAGGCGAACAACTTCTTTCATATTAGGATTCAGCTTCCTTTGATGTTCAACGGTCATCTTGTGGTCTTCCACCATTAGGATTCTATGCATGTAATGCGCTTGACTGACCCCGGTGAGATCACTCATTCTGTAGCCAATAGCTTTCCTTCTTTCTTTTAATTCTTTCAAGAGTTTATCTTCTTGTTCGATCGTTAGATCGAAATTTATAATAATTGGGAAGACCTTGAGATCATCTAGAAACACGTACTTTAGTCCCTCAGGCACGGGCTTCATTTCAGGAGCTTCTGGTTTCTAGAATAGGTCTTTAGCTACATTCACAGCCTTGAGTTCCTCAAATTTAGCTTCAGGATCTTCTTTGGCAGCATTAAGTTGGAGAACACAATCCTTCACTTGTTCGTCGATGGAGTTGTCAGCAGATGGGTTTGTAAGAGCCACTTATAAAGGATCATCTTGTTCATAATCCTCTTGTGTAAGGAGTGACATTTTCTCTATGCAATCAATCAAGTAAACTTCTTCTTGCATGCTTGGTCTTTGCATACTTTCAAAAACCTTGAACTCGAGGGTTTCTTTACCTAGTCTAAGGAGCAAGGTTCCTACTTCAACATAAATCAGAGCTCTTGTAGTGGCAAGGAATGGACGGCCAAAGATAAGAGGGTATCTGACATCTTCTTTTATGTCCATGATGACAAAGTCACATGGGACATAAGAGTTTTTTCCTACCTTGACTGGGACATCCTCGATGATTCCCAAAGGGAGAGTCATAGAATTGTCAGCAAGTTGTATGGTCATTGCAGTTGGAAGCAGTTCTGCAAACCCTAGCCTCTTACAAAAGCTAAGTGGCATGATAGAAATGCTAGCTCCAAGATCAGCCAATCCATTCTTACATGAAGAGTCACCAATATGGCACGAAATCTCAAAGGATCATGGGTCTTTCTGATTCTTGGGCATCTTTCTCTGAATGATATCGGAAGTGGTTGTTGCTAACTTAACTATCTCATATTCTTCAGTTATATACTTCCTTATGAGGAGAGACTTCAAGTACTTTGTCTAGGCTGGTATCTCATCCAGAGCATCAAGAAAGGGTATATCAACATTAATCTTCTTCATAGCTTCCTTGAACTTGTTGAATCAAGTATCAAGCTTTGTCTGCTTCAAACGAGCTGGGAAAATAGGATGAGGCTTGTACACTGGCACCTCTGGCTCAGGTGTTTCTTTAGCTTCTGTAACAATAGGTTCTTTTGAACTTACTTTGTCTATCTTGTCAGCGGTTGGTGGTTCTTTCGGTTGAGATTCATGTACTGTAGAGTCTTGGGCAATCACAAGATCATCATCGTCCATAATGACCATGGGTGTCTTGATAGGAGGATCAGAATAGTATTTTCCAGACCTGGTGGTGACAGCCTTCAGTTGTTCAGGATTCTTAGGATTATTCTATGGTTGGCCAGTGAAAGCTCTGGCAGGTGGCTTGAGGCTACTTGACAGTTGAGCTAGTTGAGATTCAATAGCCTTCTGATGGGCTTGTTGGTTCACTATCATTGTCTGTTGCGAATGCAACATCTTCTCAATGACTGAGAATTTTTCATTAGGAGAGATGGGACTCGCTTTCTGTCCTTGTTGTTGATAAGGGACTTGGTTTGGATTCTGGAAATGAGAATTGTTCTGATAATTGTTGTAGTTTATATTTTGGAAGTTACCTCTAAAGTTCCCTTGATTCCTAAAATTTTGTTATTGGTTATACTAGAATCCTGGCGAGCCTCGTTGTTGATTATTCAAGCCAAGTCGTCGCAAGTTTTTCGCTCCTGAAGGATTTCCATATTGAAAACCTAGATGGTTCCTATTTTGATTCTGATTATAATACCCCCGTCCAGGGATAGTGTTGACAGCATTCAAATTTTTCATTTGACCATTATCTCCTTGGGCACAAGTATTGCCCAGAACAATGTCATAGAGGATATTACAGCCTAGCGTAGAATGATCGGTACCTTTACATGCTTCATAGAATAGTGAAGCTGACTTGACTTGTTCTTATTGTTGAGGGGGCGAACGTCTTCTTTCATATGCGGCAAAAGACGATTCAAGTTGGTCTTTCTTGGCAACTAGAAGATTAAGAGACTCGGTGATAGACTTGTACTCAAAAGTAGCTTCTGCCATAGCAACCTTCAACATTCCTTTACTTACGGGTGTACCCCAGTTGGCTTGATTTTTAGCTCCAAGGGTGACAACCTTACATGTGCTATCATAGCTTTGACGCATGAAGTTTCCCCCAGATGAGGAGTCTAAGAACCTCTTGTCGTTGTCCACACCCCTATAGAAGATCTCAATGAGCTGATTCTTAGGAATTCCATGGTGTGGACACTTGCGTAGAAGCTATTTGTATCTTTCCCATGCTTCAACTAGGGATTCTCTAGGGACCTGAGTGAATTGAGTTATACGTCCCCTAATTACATAGGTGAGAGAAGGAGGGTAGAATTTTCCCAGAAAGACATTTTGAAGTTGTTCCCAAGTGGTGATGGGTTTGCATTGCAAGGAGTTGTACCAACTTATAGCTCTATCAGCAAGAGAATATTTGAATAGACTGAGTTGGATGGCATTGTTGAATACTCCATTTTTCTTTGTCATGTCACATAGATCAATGAACCTTAGAAGATGTTCTTGACTATCCACGCCTTGCTTCCCATAGAATGGGCTATTTTGTAGCAAGGTGATCCAATGTGCTCAGATTTCAAAGTTAGGAGCGTAGATGGGAGGAGGTTGCACATGATGATGAACATCAACAACTTTAGGGATTGAGAATTCTCGAAGGTCTTTTTGTAACTCATCTTGTTGAGTTGCTGCTTGAGCTACTTGGATTTCTTCTTGGACTGCAGCTCTGGCTTCTTGCATAAGCCTTTCTCTTTGTGCATTAAGGGTTTGAGCTACCCTTTGGGCGATTTCCTCCTCTTATGCCATCCTAGCTTGGTTCTCTCTACTCTGACGACGAAAGGTTCATTCTATCTCAGGGTCAAAGCTAGCAGCAAGGCCAGAACTATTCGAGCGGTGCATGCACTAGTTTTTAAGGGTACCTAGGATGGAAAGATCTTTTGGGGGTAAGATGGACGGAGTAGAGTCAAATTCAAGTAGATGCTTGATTGTATCAAAATTAAAAACAAAATCCTAAATTAGCCTTAGTAGAACTAGATTCAACTAGATGATTCTGTTGTCCCCGGCAACAATGCCAGAATTTGACGTGGTCTATTATCGCACTAACAAACTCACCCAAGGATGAAAACCCTGAGTTTTATCAAAACCTTGTGTAATAATACCACCCGCAAGCAGACGGGTCCTATCGCAGTATAGTTGAGGATCGAATCCCAAGGGACAACATTTTTAAGAATCTTTTACTAGTCGAATCTAGTTGAATCAAGACTAATATTTAGAACAAGGGTTGATTTGAGGTTAATTAAACTAAATGCAAGAAAAGTAAAGAGAAGGATTAAAAGTTGATTAAAGATTAATGATGGGGATCACTGGGGTGGTCCCGGGTTTCACCGCCACTACTCATGCAAACATATCCAATCACAAACATCCAGGAAAGATCTAACTATCCAAATAGAACTGCTGCCGACCCTCCCAGAAGGATGTTTAGGTTCGCGTAAGCATAACCTTAGGCATCATAGTTCTCATCGCCATCTGGATCATGTACTTATGGTTCCGAAGATACAGATATCCAACTGAAGATGTGGCCCTCCGTTAGGATGTTTAGGCACACAGAAGCATCACCGTGGGCTAGATGGTTCGTCCCCTCACGGATCATTCACTTACGACCTCAGGGTATCCCATTCTATTTCTAGTCAGGGAGTCAACCGTGTTAATCGACATTCAAATCCTACATATTGAAGTTCTCACAACATAGGAACGAATAATATAAATGCAAGTAGGTGATCAATCCATAAGCATACATCGACGATTAACACCGATATGAAAAGTTATATACATGCCATGGAATGTTTAATGAAAATACATATAAGCATGGGCAGCGGGGCTAGTCCCCGCACTCCAGCGAAAGGAAAACTACTCACTCATGGTGAGAGAAACAAGAAGAACAAGAGAGAGAGAGAGGATTCTTCCATGATCATGGTGAAGAAGATGATCGCAGCTTGGTAGAGAAACTGCCTTCTACACAGCATCGGGGCAGATCTGGATGAGAAGGGAAGAACACCACGAAAGACGGGATAGATCTTCTCTCTCCACCTTCTCTCTGTTCTCATAGTCCTTGCTCGTAGTAGGAGGAGCAGTTTGTGGACGTGATGGCAGCGTAGGCACAACGTAGATGCAACAGATCTAGATCTGGATGGATTGGCTTGCAGGTCTGGGTTTCCACCTCAGATCTGGATGAACGGGGGCGCAAGACCTCCACAGTGGTAGGCTCTTGGCTGTGGAGATTGTCTCCTTAGGCTCAGGATAGACCTGCAGCCTAACTACGTCAGGAGAGGATTCCCGAAAGAGGGGGGGGACATGTCTATTTATAGGCTCGGGCTACCACTGGATCTGTTGGTTTTGGAACTGAGGTCGCGGTACCCTTTTGTCCTAGGTCGTAGTTTCGTGTTGTATAGACCAAAGACGTGGCCTCTACACTGATCTGGTTGTGGTGTGTCTTCTGCTTGGTTGCGGTTATGTGAGGTAGAGAGAGAGGGGGGCCGCGAGCATGTAGTTAGGACAGATGAAGACCGCGATCACAGTTTGGAGGTGGTCACGGTTATCTGTTGGCATCTGATCGTGGTGTAGCAGGAGGACGCATGGTTGCGGTGGAGAAGAGATGGAGGAGGTCACAGTTATGGAAGGTGGAGGTCAGGATTGTTGCATGGGAAGACCACAGTCGTGGTATGGTGGGGAAGATCTGTGGGCGGTTGCTGGCGATGTAGGTCGCGATTCTATTGGTTTCCGCAGATTGCGGTGGTGAGGTTGGAGGTTTCCTGTGGGTAGCTGCAGAACTGATGGTGGAAGCGATGGAAGGTGGTTAGGCATGGGAGGTTTCAGGGAGCAAGTGCTGGTGGATGTGTGGTTGCGGTGATGAGCTAATTGTGAGTGATGGAAGAGAGATGCAGGTTGCAATCTGAGGGAGGAGATGTTGATTGCGATTCATCAGGAGGTGGATGTCGACGCTGATGATGGAGGGTGCATTCGCGGGCTGAGGATGGAAGCAGGGAGTCTCAATCGGAGGTTGCTGGTGATCGCGGTGGTGAGGAAGGGAGACCGTAGTGTAGAGGTGTAGATTTTGATCCGGAGCAGGTGCTAGTCGCGGTTAGAGGAGAAGGGCACCGCGGTTGGTCGAGGTGCAAGTGAAGAGACCCCAGGTCACAGTTACGGTAGTGGTGTTGGTGGTGAGAGACACCGTGATTGTGGTGTAGTTGGCAGTTTGAAGATGGCGTGATCATGACCTAGTATAGGCAGAGGTCATGATTAGGGAGGCAGGAGGTCGAGGTCTGAGAACCACAAACGTAGATGCCAAACTGGAGAGGGGTCATGATGGTGGTGGGGAAACCTCGGGTCGCGGTGTGAGCATTGAGGACTCCAGGTCCTGGTGTGGAGATAGGTCGCGGTTGCTGAGGTGCTAGGGTAGATCGCGATCACGTGGCGTGAAGATGGAGGGCCTGTTATAGAGGGTGATTCGTGCTTTGGTGATGGGCCTGGTGCTGATGGGACTACACAAAGACACAAAATTAATCAAAACTATGGACAAATCACCACAAAATTAAGGATAATCCAAACAAGCTAAGCGAAGATGTATATGATGAGAATTAGGCAATAAAAGTGAATGATCGAAGCAAAAATGGGCCAAGGATGGCGATGAAATCCATGATGAATATGCATTCATCACTATGGTAAACAAAACACTTGTGGCGGTCAGTTTCCCATAGGGTTTCATTTTATCTCAACATTCCTTTTCTTCTTATTTTGGAACTCCAGATGGGTTGGTCAGTCCATGGATCATTCTTAAAGCCAAATTCCTAGTCTAAGATGAATCAAAACTAACAAACTATCAACTATGGCATGTGTATGTTTCTTGAAAGTATAAAAATAGTAATATAGACAAAAAGCAAGGCTTGAGTGAGAATGATCTCAAACCAACATGAATTGATCCTCACAAGTGCTATTTTGGTGCCTTCAATCAATCAACCATTATGAAATTTTGTGGGTCCTTTCTTGAAGTAGAGGGCTTTATCATTTTCATTCATTAATTGTTCCTCATCCCAAGATCTTATAAGTTCTCAAGAGGTTCACCTTCAACATTCCCATATTTCAAGTAATGAAATGAATCTTCCAAGTGACAATCCTCAACATTCTCATTTTGTCTTTCTATTGATCTTTAGTTTCATTTTATGAAAGAGACTGTCATGGGGTGCCAATACACACATGTATTTCAGGAATCGACTGTAGACAAGAATGGCCTTCCTGAAATAACAAGATTCTTCTTCTCCTCTGGTTCCATATCAAAACAATATATTCTGTCGGGAATACCACCGCCTTTCCTTTGTCTATCATCAATACTACATCATCCACCCTTTATTCAAACACTCTGATAGAAAGATCCTCCAATTGAAGAGTGCAATTGGCTAGCTTTAGCTTGCCTATCCCAACTATACATAGAGACTATATGACATCAAATTCACATTAGATCCCAAATCAAGTAGTGATTGGTCTATGCAATGCCCCATTATGAAACAAGGTATGAGTGGAGTTCCTCGGTCTTTCTTCTTCATGGGAAGAGCATGTTGTAGAATTGAGATCACTTGCTAAAAAGCTTCACCTTTTTGGGAAATATTCCCATTGGCTTTCTCTTGAAAGTGCACATATCCTTGAGAGATTTGACATAAGCTGGAACTTGCTTGGTTGCATCAAGCAATGGGATGTTCACTTTCACTTGTTGAAAGATCTCTAGAATATCAATATTATGTTTTTGTCTCCTTTTTTATGATGAGGGCTCATCCAATGCATCAGGAAATGAAGGCTCACTTGAACTATCTTTGCTTGTATCAACATGACCAAACTGGGGTGTCACAAGATGCACTCTTGGAATCATGGGTGGAACACTAGGGATTGTATAACATACAAACAGAGTTGAGGGTGGAAACATGGTATCAAAAAACCAACATGATGTATCACAAGATCATTTCTAGTTGTCCTAATCACGATATCATCAATTGTATCCTTCATCATCACTTCATCAATATATCCTTGGTTCATACAATCATTACCTATTTGACTCTTAGGCTTCTTAATAACTCTTATAGTCCTTAGAATTGTCACATGATTACTTGCTCATAGTGAAGAGGGGGAGATTGTTGTTATTGTGGAGTAGGTGGAGGTATTCTTTGGTATTCAAAGTGGGGTGGAGGGGAGTATCGGTAGTGGTAGGTGCATTGTTAGGGTGGTTGTGGTGGTGGAAGTTTATTGGGTTTAGGATGACCTTAATATTAATATATAGTTGCACTTGCAGGTGTGAGAGGGCTATAGGAGTTTTGAAGAACACCCATTGGTCCACTTCCATTGTTGGAGTTCACCATGGGTTAGAAAGGAAGGTTCCCCTTCCGCGTGAGGGAAAGTGTCAAAGAGACCTACTACATTCTTTCTTCAACCTAGTCACATTCTATTGAGCCTCATAAAAGCCTTTCAACCTAGAGAGAAATTCATATTTAAATCTTGAAATGTACCTCGGTCCTTTGAGTTCTCAGTTTCTATGAGAATAAATGGCCTTCACCTCCTCACTAAAGGACTCAATAGAATTGACATAATGATTAGGAGCACTTCCCATTTGATTCTTCATCATGTTCATCATTTCAATAAGAATCTTCAGCATTTGTAGGCTTGAATCACTAGGAGTTGAAGGTGGTTCACTAATGGAACAATTATGATTAATAACCACACTAGAATCTCAACGTCATGAATTTTACGCCAAGTGCTCAAACAATGGACATGACTCTTCAGGGGGTTATCCATAAAAGTCCCTTCATAAGGGAGTTTCATGGTGAGGGAACTCTCTTAACATCCTCTGAAATATTTTCCAGGAATCGTGTATCTTGACCCATTTGAGAGAGACATGAGTAAAAAGATTGGAGAAGTTGCCACAAGGGAATTTCATGGTGAGGAGACATTCTTAACATCATGTGAAATCTTTCCTAGGAATCATGAGATCTTTCATTACCTTCTGGTTGAAATTGACTATATATGGACTGTGATATTTGTGTCAACCTTGCAATGAAGTAGAATTTCTTCAATAAGGCATTCTTCAAATCTTCCCAACTCATGATACATGTTTTTGAATGAGTCATACCAATCTTTAGTCTTTTCTTTTAGAGAGAACGGGAACAATATAAGATGAATAGACTCACCAGTTGTTGTGGTAGTATGAAAAATAGAGTTTGCTTCCAAAAGGGTGTCATGCCTATAAAGGCTTTCATGATCCGACATAGAAAACTAGAACCAATCATACAAGGGCTAGTGGTATGGAGAATTCTTGATCAAGCATACAATCTATTCTCGTAGCAATTGGAGATACATAGTTTTTTGGGAATATAGTGATCTTGGAGAGGTTTTGAAAGTACTCTATTGTGACGTGGTAGTGGTGGTCCTCTATTTATATAAGCCAATTCTTTTCTCTTCTAAATGGAGTTTTCACATGAATTTTTCAAAATCAAGAAAATTAGCAATCTCAAATGCAAGAAAAATACAAAGAATAAATTGTGATTAGAATATGTTTATATTATTGAAACATTTAATACAAGCATATGATCCCCCTTATATAGTGTAGGAGGAGTCCACACCACACAAAGTTCACCGCTATGGGACAAAAGACAAGATACTAAAGATTGCACAATATAAATAAATAAAAATTAATATTGTAATGAATTGAAATCTGGATATATTATCTTTTTTACCCTTTCCCCATGTTTTTCCTTTCTTTTCTATCCTCTTTGGCCTTTATGTTTAATTTATGAAAATAATAGTGGTTTGGTGAACATTTGTTCGTTAATTATGTCAACAAATGGGTATATGCACAAATGCCTCAGTGAATGCTTTAATCAGGGTCTGATATGCAAATTTACCACTTATGTCAGACAATGATAAAAATAATTAGTTTCGGATTGTTCCTTAGCCTTAAGGATCAAGAAAGAGAAAAAGGAATAAATAATAATGCTTTAAACATGTTAATGTGACATGGAAATATTTAATATGTGAAATAGTGTTTTTGATCTTGTTCATGTTGATGTATGGGGTCCATGTCATGTCCCTAGTCTATCTGGCAACAAATATTTTATTTTGTTCATTGACGATTTTTCTCGGGCCACATGGTTATTTCTTCTGAAAAGTCGATCTGAAGTTCTGTCCACAATTAAATTCTTTTTTGCTGAGATGAAAACACAATACTCTATGCCTGTTAAAATTTTTAGAACGGATAATGCACTTGAATTTGTTCAAAAAGATGTTGAGTTGTTCTGTAAATCCGTTGGCACTATACACCAGACTTCTTGTACATACACACCTCAGTAGAATGGCATTGCTGAAAGAAAGAATGGACACTTACTAGAGGTTGCTAGAACTATTATGTTGCATGCTAATGTACCTCGGGGATTCTGACCAGAAGCCATCTTGACTACCTATTTTCTAATAAAACTGGATGCCTTCTTCGGTAATTGAAAATAAAATACATGTGCAAATTCTGAATCCTGACAAACCTTTATTTACTGTACCTCCTCGCATATTTGGCTCTACATGCTTTGTAAAGTTACTTGGCCCAATGCATGATAAACTATCTCCACGTGCTGAAAAATGTATTTTTTTTTTGGGTATTCTCATACACAGAAAGGATACAGATGCTATAGCCCAACTACCAAGAGATGGTTCACAAGCAGCAATGTTGTCTTTTTTGAGGGTACATCATACTACTCTATTCAAGGAGATAGTCTTCAGTCTGAGCTTATTGCTTCTCTGTTGCCTATTACTAGTAGTTGTGTTTCTGATGCCACTACTTCTGTACAACCGTCACCTCCTCTTATTGTTTATCAGTGCAAGAACAGATCTCAACCTGCACAAGACCCCCCCATCCAAGCCAATCTTCTCCTCTAGAAAGTTCTGCGCCACCTGAGGTAATCTCTGATCTTGATGTACCTATTGCTCTTAGGAAGGGCACTCGTTCCTACACTATCCACAATATTGCTAACTATGTATCTACTGATCATTTAAGTGTTCATGTTAGAAACTTTGTCACTGCATTATCTGCTATTGCCATCCCAAAGACTGTACAGGATGTCTTGCAAAGTACAGCTTGGACTACTACTATGAAGGAGGAAATGCTTGCTCTTTCTGACAGACAAACTTGGGAGTTGGTGGATCCACCTCCTCAGTGTAAGCCTGTAGGCTGCAGATGGGTTTCTGATGTCAAATATCAACCAGATGGTACAGTAGAACGTTTGAAGGCACGTCTTGTTGCTAAAGGATATACACAGACCTATGGTATTGATTACTTTGAAACCATTTCACCTGTTGCATGTCTTAATTCTGTCAGAGTTCTCTTATCTGTTGCTGTTAATCTTGACTGGCCTCTAGTACAACTGGATGTTAAAAATGCTTTCTTATATGGTGCTATGCAAGAGGAGGTCTATATGGAGCAACCTCCTGGGTTTGTTGCTCAGGGGGAGTCACATAAAGTCTGCAGGCTGAGGAAATCTATCTATGGGCTCAAACAGAGTCCTCGTGCTTGGTTTGATAAGTTGAGAAAAATTTTGACTGCCTTTGGTTTTCTGAGGTCACAGGTTGATCATTCTGTCTTTACGAAAAAGACTTCCTCTGGAATTGTGATACTTATTGTATATGTTGATGATATCATTCTATCTGGCAGTAATTCTGTTGCTATTCGGGCCACTAAAGCCCATCTCTGCAAGCACTTTGCTACTAAAGATCTGGGAAAACTACGCTATTTTTTTGGCATAGAAGTGTCTAGAACCTCTAATGCTCTTGTTCTATCTCAAAGGAAATATGTACTGGATCTGTTACAGGAAACTAGTATGCTTGGTGCACGGCCAGCTGACACGCCTCTAGATTCCAATGTTAATTGGGATGATGATTCTTCTCCACTGTTTGCTGATAACAAGAAATACAGGAGATTGATTGGTAAGATGATATATTTGACGGTAACTAGAGCTGACATATCTACTGTTGTGGGGCTTCTTAGCAAGTATTTGGATAAACCCAGACAGTGTCACTGGGATGCTCTATGTAACATTTTGCGATATCTAAAGAAGTCACCTGGCAAGGTCCTCCATTACATGAAAAATGGGCACTGTTTCTAGAAGGCTATTCTGATTCTGAATATGCAGGGAGCAAGATTGACAGAAAATCCACTTCTGGCTACTACACATATATAGGGGGTAATCTTGTCACCTGGCACAGCAAGAAACAAAATGTTGTTGCTAGATCTAGTGTTGAAGTTGAATATAGGGTCATGGCCCATACTGCCTGTGAACTTCTGTGGGTGCAGTCTCTTCTACAAAACTTTGGTATTGAGTCGTCTTCTGCTATTCCGATGCACTGTGATAACAAAGCTATTATTTTCATTGCCAACAATCATGTATATCACGAGCGCACAAAACATATTGAGGTTGACTGCCACTTCATCAGGGAAGCTATTCTATCTGGAAAAATCTGCACACCTTTCACCCGTTCTGAAGACCAGGTTGCTGACATATTCACAAAACTACTGGCAAAGAAGCACTTCTACTCTCTGGTGGACAAGTTGGGCATGATTGACATCTATGCTCCAACTTGAGGGGGAGTGTTAATATATATGCCTTTATTGAGTGTTTTGTTAATTTACTATTATATATGGACCTCACTATAAATGTTCTTTTAGTATAAATACAAGGGTACACACATTGTGTAACCCTAAGCTCTCCATTTCACGTGTTGTTTTACAAGGGGGATATGGCGTGGAATTATAAAATGTGAGGAATGTGAGCACGCAAAAGGTTCATGTAGTATGGATACTAGTTGATGGATTACACTTGACAAGGACCTGACTCTGTAACAAGATGGGCTACCATTAGTGGGGGCCTCTTGGTTGGGGGGTTCCAAAATGATCAGCACATGCATAGATTGTTGGCAAGAGTTGTAAAGAATGGCAAAAAGGATGCATACACGTTGGAAGAAAGGAAGTCAGAAGATCGACGTGGAAATGGATGTGAAGATTGTAATAGAATGGTGGAAGTCTGGAAGACATAATCAAAAGCACCTCAACAGCACGTAATTATTATGAAATAAGGACGTTGATAAAAAGAGAGGTACATGCCTCAAACACAAGTCCAGAGAAGGAAATTTGGATGCTTCTCAGATTGCCCAGCTAGCTTTGCACATGTTGGTTACGATTATGGAGTTGGATAACTCTCTAGGTGAGATTATTGCAGCTTAGTTTCAAATTTGAAAGGTTTGAACGTAATAGTAGCAATTGAAAAGGAGCTTGTAATAAAGACTGCTTGGAAACATTGCTCGAAGGACGAAATTAAGATGTTCTATTTTGGGTAAATTAAAAATTCAAGAAATAAATGAAGCCTCCCAGATCCATTGAGGAATGATTTTATCGCTCCACTTGTCCTTTTTTTTCAGAACATTCTTCTCGATCTTTTTATTTCATCTATATGAAAGCATGGATGAGCTGCCAGTACTTGTTTGAAATCAGCCAAAAGTGACAGTAGCACGTGATGTATACCTTGGCAAGTTGGAATCAACTTTCATAGTTTGGCTCACATCCTAGACTCACATGAAAGAGTGAGTGGTGGCAACAGGGACAAAGAAACAGGAATCTTGAGAGAGTCCAGAAGAGAGGAATGAGAAGATATTGGGACTTGATGATAATAGAAGAGGGTTGAATAGGCTATGAGAGACAAGAAAAGCAAAAGCCATCCATGAAAGAGGGAAAATGGGTTACAAAAGGTAAATTTTGGATTTCCTTTTATCCGTATCCTTTTTCTTTGGGATCTATGTATCAAATGTCAAAACTCTATACAATGAAGTACCCCCCAAAAAATAGGAGCAGGATTAAACCTTGAAAAAGTGGAAAGGAGAAATGAAGAGCTGAAGAAAAAGGAGCGAGGACCAGAATATATAGCATTATGTAAATACACCACCTTCCACCAATTAATATTAAGTTTGATGCTGAAAGGGGCATCAAAACCCTCACATCATAATAGAACTAATTCAGCCATCATTCAGACCTTAAATGAAGTTAATTCTATGCAGTTGAATTAAGATCCAAATAAGCAGCGCTGTAGTGCACTAGAAGTCAGATTTCGAAGTGTTGTGTCATTATGCATGGTGAAGAAGTCACCTTGGAAATCAGACTGCCATATTCAAAACTGCACATAACTACATCTGGATGAAATCTTGGATATTAGATTGTTACAATACCTGTTTTATATATTCTGTTAATTGTTTTGTTATTTCCATATTACTTGTGGACCTCTCTGTAATTGTTTCAATGTTATATATATGAGGGTGCACACATTGTGCAACCCTACGCTTCCCACACTTGCTTTGTCTTTTACATGGTACCAGAGCAGTAGATCCGGCCGTCACCCTCCCTTCCCTTCCCTCTCTCTCTCTTTCCGCCGCCCCCCCCCCCCCCGCCGCGCGCCACCGGCCAGCAGCAGCAGGGCCGCCGGCCAGCAGCCCAGCCGCCGCCGGCCAGGCGCCGCCGCAGCAGCCGGGCGGGCCGCCGCAGCAGCAGGGCGGGCAGCCGCCGCCGCCGGGCGGGCAGTCGGCAGGCTTCCAGCCGCCGGGGCCGGTGCACCTCCGCGGTTCCTTGCCGCCGGTCCGTTGGCTCTGTGACACTTTCCAGCGCTCCGGTGGCTTGAAGACGTAGACCGTTCGTTTCGGTTTTTTGCCTGCCTGCCCGTGTAGGCCGGTGTGCCACCGGGTCCTGTTCTGCGCTTCGGCGTAGATTGTATGTGAGAGGTCCTCTCCGTGTTTGTTGTGCCTGCTGTGCCTGTCTGACGGTGTAGACCGTCTCCTGCCTGATCGTGCCCGTTCCTGCTGTGCCTACTGCTACCATGGCGTCTTCTCATGATGACTTCCGCCGTCAAGTTACTACTGTGAAGCTTGATGGGCGCAACTACCCACACTGGGTCTGCTCCATGACGATCTATGCTAGATCCCAGGGCAAGTACTCACACCTTATCCGTACGGGTCCAGATGCACCCGCCGAGGACGCTGATGCTAAAGATGTGAAGGCGTATGACGACTGGGTTCGTGATGACTCCACCGTGATGACCTGGATTCTCAACAGCAGCATCGAGAAGATCAGTGTCACACTTCTTCACTTGCCTACGGCGAAGCAGATGTGGGATCAGCTCGCTGGTACTTACTCGCATAGTCAGAACCCCAAGAAGGTGTTTGACATCACCAAGCAGCTGGGACGTCTACAGTTCACGGGGACATATATTTCTGACTACTTCTCTGACTTCACTGGATTATGGGGGGAGCTGGAATCCTATCATCCTCTCTCCACGGACCTGGCTACTATGCAGCGTCAGCGCCAGGAGCTTCAGTTGGTTCAGTTTCTCTGTGGCTTGCCCGAGTCATATGCTGGAGTTGTGGACCAGATCCTTGCTAGTGACCCTCTGCCGTCACTACAGAGTGCCTACAAACGCCTTCAGCGTTTGCCTTCGTCGTCTGCTTCTCTGACTCCTGATGTTGGAGATTCTTCGGCCCTTGCCGCTTCTTCTGGTCGTGGTCGCGGTCGTGGCCGTGGTCGCGGTCGTGGCCGTGGTCGCTTTGCTGAGAGTCGTCCTCCCCTGGGTGGAGGACGAGGACGGGCTACTCCAAGTCGTGGAGCCTCTTCTACTGCCCCTACTGCTGGTGCGCGTCCTCAGTCAGGACAACGCCTTTGTACCTTCTGTGGCCGGTCCAACCATATTGAAGAAAAATGCTGGGAGAAATATGGTAAGCCGGCATGGGCCAATGCCGCTGCGGACTCCACTACTACTGCTTCAGAGGGGACGACTCAGGCTACTGACTCTGCCTCCTCGAGTGCGACTGCTGATTACATCCGTGCTGAGGTGGAACGTCTTCTTCTTGAGCGCGCTGGTGCGTCGTCTCAAGCTTCGACTAGTGGAGCTCATGCCGCCACCTACTCTGGTTATGACAGTGCCTTTCTGAGTTCTTCCTCTACGCCTGGTAATACTAAATGGGTCATAGACTCCGGTGCCTCTTCGCATATTTCTGGAAATAGATCATTGTTTCGAAAATTATTTCAACCTGCTAGACCCTCTTCTGTCATGTTGGCCGATGGTTCCAAGTCTGCAGTGGTTGGAGTAGGGGATATTTCTTCTGATTTTCTGCTGAAATCTGCCTTATATGTGCCGCGATTTCCTTTGAATCTGTTGTCTGTTAGCAAGATATTGTGCAGCTTACAGTGTAGTCTGACCTTTATTCCTGGATCTTGTGTTTTTCAGGACCTTCGCACGAGGATGAAGATTGGTGGGGGGTATGAAGGTGCTGATGGACTCTTCTATCTGGATCAGTTACCTAAAGCTGCTAAAGCATCTGTGACGTCTGCTTTATCTACATCTGTTTCTGCATTACAGTGGCACTACCGGCTGGGCCATCCCTCATCTGAGAAACTTAGATATTTGGTGTCTGATATTGGTGTTTGTCGTTTTCAGTGCGAGTCAAGTCAACTTGGAAAGCAAACTCGTGCTGTTTATCCTAGACGCAGTCAAATTAGCAGTAAAAATATATTTGATATAGTGCATTCTGATGTATGGGGACCTTGTCATGTGCCTAGTTTATCTGGTCATAAGTATTTTATTCTGTTTATCGATGACTTCTCACAGACTACTTGGTTATTTATGATGAAAAGTAGGTCCGAAGTCTTGTCTGTTATCAAGTTCTTCTTTGCTGAAATAAAAACTCAATATGGCATGCCTGTTAAAATTTTTCGTACTGATAATGCACTGGAATTTGTTAAAAAGGATGTGGATGTTTTTTGTAAATCTGTGGGTATGATACATTAGACCTCTTGTACTTATACACCTCAGCAAAATGGTGTGGCTGAGCGTAAAAATAGACATGTGTTAGAAGTTGCTAGAACTATTATGATGCATGCACATGTTCCTCGCTCGTTTTGGCCTGAGGCCATATTGACTGCTTGTTTTCTGATAAATCGTATGCCATCATCTGTGATTGGAAACAAAATACCTATTCAGGTGCTCCAACCCGATATCCCGCTATTTACTGTGCCTCCTAGGATTTTTGGATGTACCTGTTTTGTCCGGTTAGTTGGACCTACTTCTGATAAATTGTCTCCTCGTGCTGAGAAGTGCATTTTTTTGGGGTACTCCCGTACCCAGAAGGGATATCGGTGCTACAGTCCTACTGCAAGGAAATGGTTTACTAGCAGTGATGTGGTTTTCTTTGAAGATACTCCTTATTATTCGGCTCGTGGTGATAGTTTACAGTCTGATCTTATTGCTTCACCTCTACCTGTTGTTTCTGAATGTGTGCCTGACACTACTGACAACGTCACTACTGAGGTTGATAAGCCTCCTCTGATAGTTTATCAACGCAGGAACAGAGTGCCTTCTACTCAAGAAACCCCCCATGAAAACCAATCTTCACCTCCAGAAGGTTCTGCTACACCTGAGGTACCTTCTGATCTTCACTTACCCATTGCTCTTAGAAAGGGTACTCGTTCCTGCACATCACACAGTATTGCTCAGTTTGTTTCTACTGACCATCTGAATGTCCATTCTAGCAATTTTGTATATGCTTTATCTGCTGTGGCTGAACCAAAGAATATCCAGGATGCTCTACAGAGTACTGGTTGGGTGTCTGCTATGAAGGAGGAGATGTTTGCTCTTGCTGAACGAGATACTTGGGAGTTGGTGGATCCACCTCCTCAGTGCAAACCGGTCGGTTGCAGATGGGTGTATGCTGTGAAATATCAACCTGATGGCACTGTTGAGAGGCTCAAGGCACGCTTAGTTGCTAAAGGCTACACCCAGACGTATGGTATTGACTATTTTGAGACATTCTCTCCTGTTGCTCGCCTTAATTCTGTTAGAATTCTTCTGTCTGTTGCTATTAATCTTGACTGGCCTTTGTTGCAACTTGATGTCAAAAATGCCTTCTTGTATGGTGATTTACAAGAAGAGGTCTATATGGAGCAACCTCCTGGGTTTGTTGCTCAGGGGGAGTCTCACAAAGTTTGCAGATTAAAGAAGTCTATTTATGGCCTTAAGCAGAGTCCCCGGGCTTGGTTTGATAAATTGAGCAAAATTATGATTGATTTTGGGTTTCTGCGGTCTCAGGTGGATCATTCTGTTTTTACCAAGAAGACTTCAGCTGGTATTATTATTCTGATTGTCTATGTTGATGATATTATCATATCTGGCAGTGATTCTCTTGGTATTCAGGCTACTAAATCTCATCTGGGCAAACATTTTGCTACTAAAGATTTGGGCAAACTTAGATACTTTCTGGGCATAGAAGTTTCTAGAAATTCTAATGCTCTTGTGTTGTCTCAGAGAAAATATGTCCTAGACATACTGCAGGAGACTGGTATGCTGGGGGCGAAACCTGCTGATATTCCTCTAGATCCCAATGTAAATTGGGATGATGATTCTTCTCCTCTGTTTGCTGATCATAAAAAGTACAGGAGGCTGATTGGTAAACTTATTTATTTGACTGTCACCAGAGCTGACATTTCTACTGCAGTGGGTCTTCTTAGCAGATATCTTGATAAGCCCAGACAGTGTCACTGGGATGCTCTTTGTCAGATTCTACGATATTTGAAAAAGTCTCCTGGCAAGGGACTTCACTACAGGAAGCATGGACACTGTTCTCTTACGGGGTACTCTGATTCTGATTATGCAGGTAGCAGAGTTGACAGAAAATCCACTTCTGGGTATTGTACATATGTTGGAGGAAATCTTGTTACCTGGCGGAGTAAAAAACAAAATGTTGTGGCTAGGTCAAGTGCTGAAGCTGAATATAGGGCCATGGCCCATACTGCCTGTGAACTGCTGTGGGTGCGCTCTCTGTTAAAAGAGTTTGGAGTTGACTCTTCTTCTTCTGCTATACCTATGCACTGTGATAATAAAGCTGCTATCTTCATTGCAAATAATCCAGTCTATCATGAGCGCACTAAACATATTGAAGTAGACTGTCATTTTATTCGGGAATCTATTCTGACTGGCAAGATCTGCACTCCCTTCACTCGTTCTGAAGACCAAGTTGCTGACATCTTCACCAAGCTGCTGGCGAAGAAGCAATTCTGCATTTTGATGGACAAGTTGGGCATGATTGATATCTATGCTCCAACTTGAGGGGGAGTGTTACAATACCTGTTTTATATATTCTGTTAATTGTTTTGTTATTTCCATATTACTTGTGGACCTCTCTGTAATTGTTTCAATGTTATATATATGAGGGTGCACACATTGTGCAACCCTACGCTTCCCACACTTGCTTTGTCTTTTACATAGATAATATCTCTCAGCCTGCTCAACAGATTGATTGTATATAGCAACAATATCTGCAGTGGGTATTAGATAATATCTCTCAGCCTGCTCAACCAATTTATTGTATATAGCAGCGCTGTAGTGCACTAGAAGTCAGATTTCGAAGTGCTGTGTCATTATGCATGGTGAAGAAGTCACCTTGGAAATCAGACTGCCATATTCAAAACTTCACATAACTACATCTGGATGAAATCTTGGATATTAGATAATATCTCTCAGCCTGCTTAACAGATTGATTGTATATAGCAACAATATCTGCAGTGGGTATTAGATAATATCTCTCAGCCTGCTCAACCAATTTATTGTATATAGCAACAATAATACCGATAATATCTCTCAGCCTGCTCAACAGATTGATTGTATATAGCAACAATATCTGCAGTAATGTGGGGTCCGTTTAGTCAGAACGTCATTCCTTTGCAAGCATGTGTTTAATTGTGGCATATTATTATATAGTAAAGAGCATGGAACACAACTTCGTCGAAGTTGGGTGAAGTTTCGCTGAAGTTCCAATATTCGACCATAGGCGAAGTCGAATACCAAATACTTTGGCCTCGTCCAAACTTCAGGGCGAAGTTTCACTGATGTCAGCGGAGTTGATTTTTTTGTGTATTTTCGTCTCAACTTCTCCGAAGTTGTCGAAGTTTCCTCGAAGTTGGCAAAGTTGGGGCGAAATTGAGACGGCACAGAACATTAATCCTAACTAGTGCCCTAATGGCCATATAGGCATAAATGTCACCTCCAACCCTCTTCACAACTTCTATCAACTCCTATGGTTGTTGTTGCCACTCTTTCGTAGAGAGGGCGTTGTAACTGCTATTGTATATTGTATATAATGCATACAATGAACTGTTTGTATATGTGTATTGTACATTTCACCCTTGCAAACGACACATTGTATTGCCAAATTAGCTAGGGCTAGAGAGTCACATATTGTGTTTGTGTTAAATTAACATATATAAGATAGAGGTATAACATAATTAGAAGTTTTCAATCAAAGTTTCCTTAAAATTCACATCATTTTCTCTGAAAAACGGAATCATAGTTTATCGAAGATTGTGTCTAAACTTCCTCGAAGTTCCCACAAACTTCCACTTCCACACTCGGCGAAATCAACACGAGGTCGAAGTCCTGCACCATAATAAAGAGAAAAGCATTTCAAACATAGACGTATGCAAGGGATACAACTAATGCTAAGCTCATCATATCCAACGCCTCTTGAAAGGTATTGTCCAAGAGCTATAGAATGTACATTACGAATCATGATATAGATAAACAGCATAACCGTTACCAGAAGGGCTGCACACTTATTGCAGGAGATGATATACCCAAATATTTTATATTTCCATCTCATATTATTTGCTGACATAGAGAAAACAAATCCATCCCATCAATTGGTGTCTTGAACTATCCATGAAAACATGTAAATTAAATAACATACAAAACAAAGATACTACAAAAAAACAGTGTTAAAAAAGTTTATGATTTTGTATCTGGAAAAGCTTCATATAAACGTGAAAAGGCATATTAAGTTAAGATCTTACTGAGGGTACGAAATTTAGAGGATAAAAAAGTACTAGTCAAATCATGTATGCTTTACTGCCTAGTATAGCTGCAATATAGAGATTAACAATCATTTCCGTGACACCACTACCTATGAGTTGATGTAGAACATTCCACTTGAGATCTGCTGGAGAAGCTACGAAAAGCTTCTGCAGGCCCCAACTTTTATCATCAGGAAAGGACCCTTCAACTTTGTGGGCTTTGACTCCACAGGAAACTTCAAATTTTGACTTTGGCCCTCATGTGATTTGAGCAGTTTTTAGTAGATGAAGAAGATCCAACAGTTCTGCCTGATCAGGAATGAACTACTCTAAGATCACTGGCTATCATCCTAGTGCTACTTGGATCATGCCATTGTTGATGTATGCAGTGCGACTTTTCTAAAGGCAACCCATTGTAATGGCTCCTGTTAAAAGCACCAGTAAATCGGCAGATGTCATAATGCGGCTCTAAATTGAAGAACAGAATCAGGACTTATATAACCTATATTACTATATATCTTTGAATAAGAGAATTTGTAGCTGGCTAGCTGCAACCAACCAACCAAATCAAGTAACATGCTAGACACTGTTCTTCCCATCAAAGTAAAGTATTCCATATTTAAAATTAGAAAATTTCTGGTACAGTTTTTTTTCAGGAAAAATTAGACTTGCAAGATAGAGTCCAGTTAGCATGTACAATGATGATCTCACGTCAATAATACCATAAAATTGTTATGAATGTACAAAATAGATATAAACAGAAGTATAGGAGGAGATGAAATGCATTCCTACTTGTCCTACATGTTTTAAACACAATATGATATCAGTTCGGTAATAATATGAACCATATTTATGTGAAAAATGGGAAGTCCATGCCTAAACGAAGAATCAAGTAGATTGGTCTCATAGCAAGTAATAAAATCAAGTTCAATGAATCCACGAAGGCAATTTTTATTTCGAATTGGAGTGCTGAGTGAGATCAACCATTTCTTAAATCCCAGGCCCAAATGGCACAGACCAAGCCTCTCAAGGCACTGATGAAGTATTACAATGTGTTCTATACGAACTTCGATACAGCAACTTGATAGAAACCAACAACGACCAAATCGTATATGCTTATTTTTACCAATTGCATATGTGATTCTTATTAAAAAAATTGTACTTGTTGAAACTCCACAACTTTTATGAATACATGAAGCCCGATAAAGTTATGAGCATACAATTTAACGGAACATTTCGATATAAACAATCTGATTCTCAAACGTCGATGTGTAGTTGCTAATCACAAAATCAACAAACTAAAATAGATTAAATGGCAACACAGATCATTAATATAGATATCACAACTATAAATTTACAATCATTTCTACACAAAGAACAGTAAATCTAGAAGGCACGACTTGTAGTCAAACAACAATATTATAGGATTCATGATAAATGATTCACTGTAAGATGAGAAATTCCGCTTCTATACGGAACCAGCAAGAGGGAAAATTAAAGCAGCTGTCAAGGAACATCAAAAAGTGGACATATTCATATACAAGAAAAGGTGTTCTTCGGAAAATCTGATAGCCACTATATTGGCTTAGAATTGAAGGAATGTATCATAAAAGCAGCCACTGGAATGAATGAGCATATCAACATAGATCAAAGAAGATGTTAACATTCATTAAACAGAATTGCTAGGCAGCAAAAAATGCCTTTGTTATGGCCAAAAGTGAAATCTCCATAATAATGACTTTACTTGGGAATAGAAGCAATATTGCAAGGTCATCCACAAGATCACTTCAAGTTCAGATTCACGGCAAAAACAGATGAACGAAACAAGGTAAAAGGCTTCTCTGCCACTCAAATGATGTTTCCCTGCTTGCAGAAAGTGACAAATAGAAGCAACCTATTATTGTAACATGCAACTACTCCTGACAGTATTTCTATTATCAATTCCTACTCAGTATAACAAAATTTTGATTGATTTGACATGAGATTAGCTAAATAAACTAGAAGTAGATGAAGACGTAAGCTGCACATTAATGACTGATCTGGTTTGTGGTAATTCACCGGAGAATATATAGTTACCTGTTCTTTTGCACCAAAAACAATTCTCAATTGATCACCTTGTCCATGTTCATTTCCATCATTTGCATGATCTGCATAAACAAATACAACACGTATTAGATCACAAGACATACCAAGCAAGAATAAAATGTTGCATCTGAACACCATTGTTTTGACTTTGTTGAGCAGGGCAAGACAATGAAGTGAGCAAGGAAAAAAAAAAGCCTCACAGGATAAAAATTAAGAATCGCATGCTGTGCCTGCATCCTACAGTTATATGGGTTCATTATACAGTACAAAACATGGATAGCCAATAAAACAAAAGAGCTCATTAGTAAATAGGAATGAAACTTTGTTTCTTCACCAAGGTTACATCTTTGTTTTATTATACAGTACAAACACTTGGATAGCAAACATAACAAAAGAGAGCTCATTAGTAATTTAGGAATACACCAGAACCGTTAATTTATTAAAGAACAAAAATATGGAAGATGCAACAGATTGTGTTACACTGACAGCTTCTTGGATACGTGAAAGTTAAAAGTCTGGGCCCCACTGGTTACCATATTGTACATTTGGCATGTTGATCACACCCCCATACAGTAGAAACATGAAACTTTAATGAGAAGTTTAGTTTTATGAGCATCCTTGAGGAGAGAAAATAAGGAGTCCGGTGTTAAGGAGCCCAGTCTTCACTATGTTATTATATGGTTTCCAAGATCTAATGATTTTTTTATTGCAGTCCCAGATATAAGGGCTTTGGAACTATAGTTCCTAATGCGTTCTGCCGTGTTGTAGAAACTATGTGCTCCAGCCTTTGTGGTTGGGAGGCCCAATCTATCTAGACTGTTTTATACTATTGTAAATGTAGAGCAATTCCTAGCGTTCCACATCACATTTACATAAATAATATATTCTACAAATAATCACTAGCTCCTAACAGTCTGCATATCAAATATGAAAGATTTGATTACCTAGAGATGAGGCTAAGTGGCTAACAATGGGTTCAAATCAGGTTAAGTACAAGGATTTACCTTAATATCTCACTCTTTATTGCAGAATATAGATAGTGCTTAAGGCTGTGTAGGACCTCAGTAACCCTTTCTAGGATTGTCTGCTTTTTAAGGGAGGATGTGAGAATTAATACACCGTTTTTAGAAACAGCATAGTCATGTAGAATTAACAGGTTACTTAAAGGTTCACACAACTGCATCTGGACGACATTTTAGAAATCAGATAAACTACTATTCGGCCTTCTAAACAGTTTGGGGTAATGAGTATACCTGTTGCAGCAGGTGTTACTCTAACTCTGAATGATGTCTTGTTTGCATTACTTCCAAATGTGGATGTATTTTGAGAGCTATAGATGAGGTTGGCTCGTGATTTGACAAGCGTAAGATAAAAATCATCACTAAGAGTAAACAACATGAATCTCACCTGAGCTTACCATGTGTTTGTAGCAGGAGTGAAGATCGCTTGACTTTTTTTTTTTTTTTTGTGTGTGTGTGTGGGGGGGGGGGGGGTGGGTGGGTGGGGGGGTGGGGGGGGGGGGTGTTTCCATAAATAGCAAAAGGATAAAATAGGAACCAAAAATATGGCAATATAAACCAGTAGGTAGCCTCAATGGTTGGAATTGCTATGATGGAATAAATGACTGCATTCAGTAAAAAAAAAGTGATGGTGAAACAGGGAGGACATTTTCTGTGCTGCAATGCTGCCAATAAAGAACAAATTGCCTTGTCATAAGGATGAGCCAGAAATAACTTTTAGCAGGGTTTTTGTTTCTATAATGTGATCAAGATTATAAGCTTTATTCTCTTGTTTTCTTACCAACCAATCATCTAGAAACTTTTATAAACTAATAATATGTAAGATTACAGTGGCATTTGGATTGGACCTCCTTATGATAAATAGCAATATAAATACCATATTATTGGTGTTTCACATGAAAGCCAAAATGTATGTTCAGCTGCAGCATATCTGAGAATTAATTATACATGATAGCTATCCACGTCGAAGAATACAGTATTCTCAGAACACGGCATTTTGTGTACCGTGCTGTGATTAGTAATGGCGGTTTGACATAATGTTTTTAAGGAATTAAGACAGTTTCAACTAAAAGAAGACACATATGATGCATATCATGGATAGAATAAGATTCTTCTAACTATCTCAAAAGAGCATTGCGTGTTATAAACTAAAGGTCACAAGTGCAGCAAACTAAGTGACTAATACGAAGGCACCATCAGAAAGTGCTTTAAAGTGAGTTTTCTTTATAGCTTGTGTCTAAATCGAAGACCAATGCTTATTTTGGACAAAAGAACCAGATGTGTGATATTTATAGTAACTAGAAAACCAATCCTCAGCATGATTGTTTGGTAATGAAGATGCTACTGCAAACCACAGGAAATTTCAATTGCTGAGTACATAAAACCAAAAGTTTGACCTAGCCACAATTATATATAGTCAACTGAAACTTGAGTAAAATTCACTTTATTAAGAACAGAGCTGTTGTTTCAAAGAATTGGCGAATCTGACTAATTTCCAACGAATCAGTAAAATCAAACTCGTGACCACTTATTTGAATATAATCAGCAAACAACGATGTGATTATTTCACAAAACAATTGATAATGACCAACAAACAGCAAAACTTGTTCTGCCCATCACAACACCCACAATAGAAACCTGACACAGCTATACAGTTACGATTATTTTACGCACATAACAAGTAGATCTAGAAATCATCATGTAGGGATATGAAAGGATTTGATGAATTATGATCCCGAGTAAGATAAAAACTTTTGCTCTATATGAAGCTAACAAGAGGGAAGATTAGGGTGACTGTAGAGGAACCTAAAAACTTGGCCATATCCATAGATAATCAAAGGCTAGATTAACCGGAATCTGGGTGACCCCAGTTCTCACAGTTGTTCCATCAAAGAATTCACAATATCACCTGTGTTTCCAGTTTTATGGTAAACTCTTGGCCCCTTCGACTATGCTCCCTGCATGCCAGGATTTATGAAGTCGCTAGAAAAGCATTCAGAGATTGACTACAACTATTACAAAAAGCAGACCGTTGGTGGTGAATTTATGCTACTTCACCACAGGAACCAGACAAGCACTCAGAGATTTTTGACAAATTTCAGTAAAAAAAAATATTTATTGTTGCAGAAGAGACTCAATGTCCCAATTTGCAGTTCTCAAAGGAATCTTTCTTTTGATTAAGCCAGGAGGCAATAATATTTATCCTACCCTCCTCATGTAGTAATCAATGAATAGAACTTACACTTTCAGTAAACTATTTTGTTGCAGAAGAGACTCAATGTCCCAATTTACAGTTTCCAAAGAAATCTTTATTTTTAATTAAGCCAGGAGGTAATATTATATATCCTACCCTCCTCATGTAGTAATCAAAGAATTGAACTTACAATTTCCCAACAGATTTATAGCATCAGGCATTACACTTTTTTGGAAGTTCCAAAAGAAGGATTACAAAAGCAGCATGGCAGATTGCAAGTTCTCAACAAACCAATGACAGCAGAGTCGTGTCGAAATTCCAAGAGATTAATTACGAAGCATTATGGCAGTTTGCAAGCTTTTTCAGATCCATTTCCAGACTTTCAGGTCCCCAGATGCATTTCCAGTGAAGAAATATCCTTCAGGCCCTGGCACTATGTGCCTCACTTCATCTCCAGAGAAGATCCGACCCCTCTCAGCAAAGGATGGTTACTCGTACAGGTACACAGTAAAGTCATCACACGAGCACATCAGCACTGCTCTAGATTTGGTATCGTCCATCCCGGCCAGTGCCACAACTCTGCCCCTTTGCTTGTGCGTGTACACGCATTGCAGTGTGTCACAGTCCCAGGCCTTCACTGTCCTGTCCATGGAGCCCGACAGCAAGTATCGATCGCAGCAGACTAGGGCCAAAACCGAGTCCTTGTGACCCCTCAGTGTGTGAAGGCACTCCAGGGTCACGGCGTCCCAGACTTTGATGGTCTTATCCATGGACGCCGAGTACAGCCTATCCTTCTGGATAACCAGTGATCTAATGGCGGCTCTGTGTTCATTTTGCAAACAAGGAGTTGCACCAATTGCTCGTATGAAAAGCTTGCTTGCAGCGTCCCACCTCCAGGCAAGTATGACCCCATTTGATAGTCCAACGAAAACCATCTCCTTGCCTTTCACCTTTTCGAGCACTACAGCACTTACTTGCTTGTGTTCACAGAAGCAAAGGAACAGGTTGACTCCGATCTGGGAATTCCACACCTTCAAATGTACCAATGTAGCCCAGGAGAACCCACGCGTGTTTGCCGACCAAGCAGCCAATCCGGATTTTTGGGTTGATGTCATCCACTTGCTGTGCTGAGAGGCAGTCCCAGACTTTCACAATCTCGTAGTCAGTCGCATACAGCTTGTTCGAACCGAAAGGCAGAGCGATCCCCGTGATTGGTTTGCGGTTGTTCTTCAGAGAATTGACGAGTACGAAGTCTTCCGCTCCGAATGTCCAAGAATGTTGGTACCTGCATTCGTCACCGTACTCACAATTAGAGCCGTTGAGAAAATATTTGCAAGCGCTTACCTTGGCTGTCAGCTGGCCAGCAGAGTCTTCTTGATTGCTACGGCCGCTGCTACTGCATTCCTGCTGAGACGCTGGTTCATTGATGCCGAGAAGCTGATTGACCCAAGCATCCCAGGGGTTGTACGCGGCCATGTCTCAGAGAGAACAAGGCGGAGAAGGGGAGCACGAACGGAAACCCTATTTCTCGTAGCCCTAGACCACTCAGAAGTGTCGCTGCGTCTGGAGGAAAGGGACAGACCGCCAGATTTCAATTGCTCACGGGGGTTTCAGTCGTTGCGGTATCTTATAAGTTTGGTTTCCCTCTAACGGCTCCTTTCCTTGCCGCCTCGGCCGGCCTTGCTTGATTATTTTCTTGAGCGGATTTTTTTTGGGGGTGACTCCTCACTTTAGCAAAACTTAGGGTTAAACTAAGGTTTTACTCCCAAGGTTGAATTTGACGTGTCACATGCACTATGGTTTTGTCAAGGTGAAGTATAAGAGAGGAGGCAGATAGCAAGTTTGACTATTAAGTGTGTACAAATTTGATGGAATGGTTTATTTGGCTCAACAAAAATCACAGATTATTTGGTTAACCCACACTATAACGACGACTGAATAATTTTTTTATTTTGTTGACCTAATTAATTTATCTACTATGTTTTAAACGAAAATGAGCAGCAGTCGTAGCCTCCTATTAACATGTGTTTCACGCGTAGATGTAGTTGGTTTCCACCAAACATGACCCATGTGATGACGGTCTGGCGATGACCGTACCCGATTATGCAGGCAGACATCAAGCTGTAATTGATGCATGCAGTTACATAATTAAAGGAGCAATGGGAATTGCTGGAAGGATAGTCTTATAGCTATCTTATAAACTATTTGGGTGTTTTGTATTGTTGGGTAGAGTGTTTACATATATATAAAAGTTCAAAAGAGTATAATATTTATATACATATATGTGTAATTTGTATAGAATTATATAGGAAACTAAAACCCGTTTTTTCAAAAATCGCCCGCTTACCGCTTAACCAGTTACAAGGTGTTGTCTGCACGCTTAGCGGTTAACGTTTTTAAAACACTGTTTACTGGTTTTGTTATGTTACATTATTTGTGGTGATATGGGTTTTAGATTTGTCTTGTCTATTAGCCTTTCTCTTTTATCCCATATTGCTTATCCCTGCTTTATGTTTTACTCTCTTATCCTATAAAAGAGAGAGCATTGTAATTGTTTTAGATATCGACTAAACTTTTTCTCATTGTATAACCTCAGAACAGTTAATGTGTTAAAGAATAAAAATAATGGAAGATGCAACGATTGTGTTATAACTTATACTGAGCTTCTTGGATATATGGAAGTAAGGATCTTGGGCCTCACTGGTTAAATATTGTACATTTGACATGTTGCAACCCCTATAGCAGAAACATGAAAATTCAATGAGAAGCTAAGTTTTATGAGCATCCTTGAGGAGAGAAAACAAGGATACCGGTGTTAAAGTGCCAGGTCTTCAATATGTAGTATTATATGGTTTCCTGGATCTTATGTTTTTATTGTTGTTCCAGATACAAGGGCTTTCAGAACTATACTCTCTAATGTGCTTTGCCATATTGTAAAAATTATGTGCTCCAGCCTTTGTGGTTGCGAGGCCCAATCAATCTAGACTGTTTTATACTAACATAAATGTAGAACAATACCTAGCGTTACATATCACATTTACATAAGTTGAAATATTCTGCAAATAGTCACTAGCTCGTAATAATAGTCTGTTTTCTCTCACTTACCAACCAATCATCTAAAAAATTTTATAGACTAATGGTTTATAAGATTACAGTGCTATTTGGATTCAACCTCCTTGTAATAAATAGCAATATAAATACCCCATTGTTGGTGTTTCACATTATGGCCAAAATGTATGTTCAACTTCAGCATATCTGAGAATTAATCATACACAATAGCTATCAACATCAAGAACATTGTTATTCTCGGAACATGACATTCTATTTCATACTATGATTGGTAGTGGCGGTTTGACATAATTCGAAGAATTAGGAAACAGTTTGAACTAAAAGAAGAAAGCAAATATGATGCATATCATGGATACAATGAGATTCTTCTGACTATCTCACAAGAGCATAGTGTGTGATAAACTAATGGCTTACAAGATGCAGCAAACTAGGTGATTAATACGTGTGCACCATCAGAAAGTGTTATAAAGTGACTCCTTTATAACTTGTGTATAAGAAGACTAAAGCTCATTTTAGACAAAAAAACCGGATGTGTGGATCTTTATAGTAACTAGAAAAGCAATCCTCAGCATGGTTGTTCAGTTATGAAGATGCTACCACAAGCCATAGGAAGTTTCAGATGCAGAGTAAATACAACCAAATTTGACCTAGCCACAAGTATCTATGGTTAACTGAAACTTGAGTAAAATTCACTTTATTAAGAACAGAGCTGTTGTTTCGAAGAATTGGTGAATCTGACTTATTTCCAACGAATCTGTAAAATCAAACTCGGAACCACTTATGTTAATATAATCAGCAAACAATGAGTAATTTGCAATTATTTCACAACATTACAATCAACAAAGACCAACAATCAGCAAAAGTTATTTCTGCCCACCAAAACACATACAATAGAAACCTGACACAGCTATGCAGTTACAACTATTTTAATAATCAATGAATAGAATTAACAATCTCCCGACAGGTCAGACTTACACTTTCAGTAGATTATTTTGTTGTAGAAGAGACTCAATGTCCCAATTTACACTTTTCAAAGGAATCTTTCTTTTAATTAAGCCAGGAGGTTTTAATTATTTATCCTACCCTCCTCATGTAGTAATTTGCAATTATTTCACAACATTACAATTAACAAAGACCAACAATCAGCAAAAGTTATTTCTGCCCACCACAACACATACAATAGAAACCTGACACAGCTATACAGTAACAACTATTTCAATAATCAAAGAATAGAACTAACAATCTCCCAACAGATAAGTAGCATCAGACTTACACTTTCAGTAGACTATTTTGTTGTAGAAGAGATTCAATGTCCCAATTTACACTTTTCAAAGGAATCTTTCTTTTAATTAAGCCAGGAGGTTTTATTTATTTATCCTACCCTCCTCATGTAGTAATCAATGAATAGAACTTACACTTTCAGTAAACTATTTTGTTGAAGAAGAGACTCAATGTCCCAATCTATAGTTTTCAAAGGAATCTTTTTTTTCCAGTAAACCAAATCAATCTTTTCAGTAAACCAAATTAATCTATTCTCAAATCATAATCAACTGCCTGGACAAAGGCCCCAAGGCTGGCTTTTATAAGACTACATGACTTGACCCATAAGTAAAGAAAATAAACTCCTATTTAATGAAATTCGGAATTAAATAAAACCTAAAATAAAAGAAAGCAAAAAAGATTTACGTCTAACTGTCTAAGTACATTAACTGAAAAGTTTGCACTTAAGTCCCTAAATATAAAAGTAAAGCAAAGATACGTAGAATATAGTCTAATATGTCCTACATCAGCTTGAGTCTGAATAGAAGACCAAAGCTAATTCTGGACAAAAGATTCGGATGTGTGGATCTTTATAATAACTTGAAAAGTTCCGTAGCACGATTGTTAGCTAATGAAGATGTTGCCCCAAGCCACAGGAAGTTTCAGTTGCGGAGTACATACAACCAACAGTTTGACCTAGCCACAAGTATATATAGTCAACTGAAACTTTGGTAAAATTCATTTTGTTAAGAACGGAGCTTTTGTTTCAACGAATTGGTGAATCGGACTTATCTCCAACAAACAGTAAAATTAAACTTGTAACCACTTATGTTTATATGATTAGCAAACAAAGAATAATTTGTCATTATTTCACACAATTACAATCAACTATGACCAACAAACAACAAAACTTATTTTTTCCCATCAAACCACCTACAATAGAAATCCAACACAGCTATGCAGTTACAGTATTTCACGTAACGAACAAGTAAAAGCACAATGTAGGACAATGCAATGATTTGATGATAAATGATTCAGACTAAGATGAAAACTTTTTCTCTATAAGGATGACCCCAGTTCTGACAGTTGTTCCATCAAAAAATTCACAATATCACCTGTGTTTCCAGTTTTATGGTAAACTCTTGGCCCCTTCGACTATGCTCCCTGCATTGCTAGAAAAGCATTCAGAGATTGACTACAACTATTACAAAAAGCAGACCGTTGGTGGTGGACTTATGCTACTTCACCACAGGAACCTGACAAGCACTCAGAGATTTTTGACAAATTTCAGTAAAAAAAAATATTTATTGTTGCAGAAGAGACTCAATGTCCCAATTTGCAGTTCTCAAAGGAATTCTTTCTTTTGATTAAGCCAGGAGGCAATATTATTTATCCTACCCTCCTCATGTAGTAATCAATGAATAGAACTTACACTTTCAGTAAACTATTTTGTTGCAGAAGAGACTCAATGTCCCAATTTACAATTTCCAAAGAAATCTTTATTTTTAATTAAGCCAGGAGGTAATATTATATATCCTACCCTCCTCATGTAGTAATCAAAGAATTGAACTTACAATTTCCCAACAGAATTATAGCATCAGGCATTACACTTTTTTGGAAGTTCCAAAAGAAGGATTACAAAAGCAGCATGGCAGATTGCAAGTTCTCAACAAACCAATGACAGCAGAGTCGTGTCGAAATTCCAAGAGATTAATTACGAAGCATTATGGCAGTTTGCAAGCTTTTTCAGATCCACTGCTCTAGATTTGGTATCGTCCATCCCAGCCAGTGCCACAACTCTGCCCCTTTGCTTGTGCGTGTACACGCATTGCAGTGTGTCACAGTCCCAGGCCTTCACTGTCCTGTCCATGGAGCCCGACAGCAAGTATCGATCGCAGCAGACTAGGGCCAAAACTGAGTCCTTGTGACCCCTCAGTGTGTGAAGGCACTCCAGGGTCACGGCGTCCCAGACTTTGATGGTCTTATCCATGGACGCCGAGTACAGCCTGTCCTTCTGGATAACCAGTGATCTAATGGCGGCTCTGTGTTCATTGTGCAAACAAGGAGTTGCACCAATTGCTCGTATGAAAAGCTTGCTTGCAGCGTCCCACCTCCAGGCAAGTATGACCCCATTTGATAGTCCAGCGAAAACCATCTCCTTGCCCTTCACCTTTTCGAGCACTACAGCACTTACTTGCTTGTGTTCACGGAAGCTAAGGAACAGGTTGCACAATCCGGAGAACCAATGTAGCCCAGGAGAACCCACGCGTGTTTGCCGACCAAGCAGCCAATCCGGATTTTTGGGTTGATGTCATCCACTTGCTGTGCTGAGAGGCAGTCCCAGACTTTCACAATCTCGTAGTCAGTCGCGTACAGCTTGTTCGAACCGAAAGGCAGAGCGATCCCCTTGATTGGTTTGCGGTTGTTCTTCAGAGAATTGACGAGTACGAAGTCTTCCGCTCCGAATGTCCCAGAATGTTGGTACCTGCATTCGTCACCGTACTAACAATTAGAACCGTTGAGAAAATATTTGCAAGCGCTTACCTTGGCTGTCAGCTGGCCGGCACAGTCTTCTTGATTGCTACGGCCGCTGCTACTGCATTCCTGCTGAGACGCTGGTTCATCGATGCCGAGAAGCTGATTGACCCAAGCATCCCAGGGGTTGTACGCGGCCATGTCTCAGAGAGAACAAGGCGGACAAGGGGAGCACGAACGGAAACCCTATTTCTCGTAGCCCTAGACCACTCAGAAGTGTCGCTGCGTCTGGAGGAAAGGGACAGACCGCCAGATTTCAATTGCTCGCGGGGGTTTCAGACGTTGCGGTATCTTATAAGTTTGGTTTCCCTCTAACGGCTCCTTTCCTTGCCGCCTCGGCCGGCCTTGCTTGATTATTTTCTTGAGCGGATTTTTTTTGGGGTTTAACTCCTCACGTTTAGCAAAACTTGGGGTTAAACTAAGGTTTTACTCCCAAGGTTGAATTTGACGTGTCACATGCACTATGGTTTTGTCAAGGTGAAGTATAAGAGGGGAGGCAGATAGCAAGTTTGTCTATTAAGTGTGTACAAATTTGATGGAATGGTTTATTTGGCTCAACAAAAATCACAGATTATTTGGTTAACCCACACTATAACGACGACTGAATAATTTTTTTATTTTGTTGACCTAATTAATTTATCTACTATGTTTTAAACAAAAATGAGCAGCAATCGTAGCCTCCTCTTAACATGTGTTTCACGCGCAGATGTAGTTGGTTTCCACCAAACATGACCCATGTGATGACGGTCTGGTGATGACTGTGTCCGATTATGCAGGCAAAACTTGGGGGGGGGGGAAGCAAATCTAGGGAATTAAATGTGTGTTCACTAAGTAATCGTTTGGGCACTCATTTGATTAAACTACTGCGTTAAAAATAACATGCAACGCAAACAAGTAACCTTGAGATGCTACATTATATAATTTAACAACTAAAATCAATACTTGTATAACATCTCAAAGCATACACTTAACCAAAAAAATATCTCCTTAACTTTAGTCATAAATTGATTTGAAACAACTCAACATATTCAATCATCCTTAATTTACTGATGAACAAAACAACTTGGATTCTATGTGGGGTTAATCACCCATTATAAGGGATGAAAGTCTTGAGAATGGCTAACAATCATTTTGGTCAAGTGTGTCAGTTTTGATGGCACTGGATATAGGTTGATGGTTGGGTACAATCATACTCATATAGTGAGTATATTCGATCCAAGTAGATGTATGTTTCTTGTGCGAGTAAGCCTTTGACTATGTGCTTATCGAAGATAAACTCAATTGATTGCTCTTATTGTAACAAGGCTTTGATGGACTGAGAGGATTGCTTTCCTGAACAAGGTTGAAGTATATTCCGTATGAAATAAGGCTTTAAATCAAGTTTCTTGTCTCAACAAGACTTAATTGAGGTTAATATCAGGGCCAAGTTGCTAAGCTTAGAGATTATGGACATATCCAAGCTTTGTGGGGCCAAATAGACATGGCATGCCTCCGAATATGGCTAAAAATATTGAAAGCTGATGTTTTATGCCTTGGAAATCTGGCTTGGCCAGTCAATGTGTGTATTAAGCATGTGGCTCCTTTCCTTGCCGCCTCTCTAGGTAGAGTCGTTTGTTATCTCAAGTGGATTTCTTTGTGGGTAACTCCGTGTTTAGCAAAATAGGGCACATGTGTTCGCTAATTAATCGATTGAACTAGAAACATATTTATAAGCAAATATATGAAGTTATGATACTTGAGTTTATGGATGTAGTAATTCATACGATTGGTTTTTCCATTCAAAAAGAATTCGCACAATTTGTTGTCCGTCTACTTTCCAACCCAATATAATTTTCTTTACCTTGATTATTATATGTATGATGACATGTAAATTTTTTCTTGAATGAAATTAGCTACTTTTTTATTTTCTTTTTTATCATCTTGAGCGGATTCTTTATGGTAATTCTTCACCTTTAGCAATTCGGGAATGGAAAATGTGTGTTTACTAATTAATCTATTGAACTTCAAACAACCTCAACAACGCATAATGGTCCATGGATACTCCGTTCAAGACAATAGCCTACACATTGGGGGAGTTTATTGTTTGATTAGCAGAGTTTTAACTTAGCTTTTAATCATGAGAGACTCTGATACTCGAATCACTTTAATTGATTCATTTAGTGACTACCAATTATAGTGATTTGTTTATCATATCTTTATAATTGATCGCACTAGCCAAAGATCTAATGTGTTGGGTTTGTTGAGCATTGCATTGCTCACGGACCTAAGACGTTCTTAATGTTTTCTCTCACTCCAATGTGACATTTAATGCCTTGTCAGATCTCAGTGACTATGGTTACAAGATTTTGATTTCAAATTATACTCTCATATCTTGATTTCTTTCATTTATAATTTTATTTGACATTTTTCATCCATTTTGATAGATTTGACAATCAATTGGAAGGACAACAAATGGAGTGTCAACTGTACCCCCTTTCAAAACAAAATTTGAAGCATGGTTGGTGAGTCCACCATGATGAGGGGTGATGTCTTGAGAATGGTTAAAAGTCATTTTTAATCAAGTACGTCAATTTGATGGCACTAAAAGTAGGTTAATGGTTGGGTACAATCGTACTCATGTAGAAAGTATAATTGATCTGAATGGTGAGTAAGCCTTTGATATATTTGATAATTAGAATAAGACTTAGTTGATTGAATAATTATACAAGCATTGATGGACCAACATGATTGCTTTCCTTATTTAATAAGTTTAGCAAAACTATGGCATGTGCGTTCACTAATTAATCGATTGAATTAGAAACATATTTATAAGATGAAAAAGAGATTTGAGGAATTTCACCAATAAATCAGGAGTGAGAACGGCCAATAGCTAACACCAAAGGCTTATCTATACCTACTTGTAGTGCTCCAACGGTATCCGGTGTGATTCGATCATGTAACCTCTACTTCTCAATCAGTAAGCTTAACCAGCTGAGCTAGCTGTCAAAGGATGAATATTTATAAGCAAATATATGAAGTTATGATACTTGAGTTTATAGATGTGGTATTTCATACGATTAATTTTTCCATTCAAAAAGAATTGGCACAATTTATTGTCCGTCGACTTTCCAACCCCATATAATTTTTTTTACCTTGATTATTATGTGTAATGACAGGTAAATTTCTTCTTCATTGAATTTAACTATCTTTTTTCTTTTCTTTTTTTATCATCGTGAGCGGATTCTTTATGGTAATTCTTCACCTTTAGAAAATCTGTAGATTCTCTATTCAAGACACTACCCACTCATTGTGAGAGTTTATTGTTTGATTAGCGTAGTTTTAACTTAATCTTTTATCCTGAGAGACATGGATACTCAGATCACTTTAATTGATTCATTTCGTAACTACCAATTGTAGTGATATCTTTATCATATCTCTATTTGATAGCAAATCTAGTCAAAGTTCTATTTTGTAGGGTTTGTTAAGCATTGCATTGAATTATCTCGATGTATCATGATGTCCCTCAGCATGTTACTCACGGATCTAAGATGTTCGTACTATTTTCTCTCACTTCAATGTGATATTTAATGCCTTATCAGATCTCTCACTCCAATGTTTTGTCTCACTCCAATGTTTTGTCTCATGGCTCGTTTGATTATTCTCTTATAAGTGGGTTTCTTTTCTTGGGTAACTCTACATGTTTAGCAAAATTAGAGAATTAAATGTGTGTTCAGTAATTAATTGACTGAATTAAAAACATACGTATAAGTAAATATATAATTGTATGAAATTTGGGTCTATAGATGTATTGTTCGTAAACCAAGCTAGTGGCGCGGAGGAAAATCTTGCCAGCCCACCCAGTCTGATCCTTTCTAGAAACTTTTGCTTTCAACTTCATATCCTAGTAGCGGCCTAAAGGCAAACCTAAACAACCTCAAGTTACTACAATTACTTACATCTTTTAATTGCAAATATTTTAGGGAGTTTATTCATCATGTTTCTAACGTGAAACTCACAGGATCCTAATGTCAACCTTTCATCATCTCAAGGGTTGCATAAGTCAATTCTAGGGCAAACATGTCACTTAAAGGGGAACAATGTAAGGCAAGAGTTCTAACTAGGGAGACAAAATTGAAATAGTCATATTTCGATTACCATGGGCTCTGATACCATACTGTAAAGAAGTGAAATCACCTCCTTACTGAAAATTTGAAAAACAAAACATCCATTTCGAGAACACTCAAAGGTATGATGGAATAGGTATAAATTTTTCAAATTTATAATAATGGTAATCAAAAGACTAATAGTGAAGCGGCAGAATAAAATTTCTGACTATATTTTATATCACATAAAAGGTTACAAAAATACATCATTCTCCCATTAGGATTTACATCAAGATACAACAAATAGATCTAGATAGAGGGAAGTCTAGACTACTACAATATTGTCTCCAATGCAAACCTCTAAGATCTATGTCCAAACCAAAAGCTATATCTCCTTATTCATGTTCTTCACTATGTCCAAACCTGGGTGGTTGGGAAGGCACCTAGAAAAAGGGAAAACAAAAGAAAGTATGTGTCAAAATATGAACAAGAACAAAAGATATATACAACATTGAAATATAAAGCTTTAGATTCATCACATCATGAGAGGGCCAAGAGAATGAGGCATATAAGAAAATAAATTCTTACCAAAAATCAATGAATAATAATGAATTACATGAATGATCAATATTAGACTACATTAACTATGTAGGGTTGAGGCACCTACCGGACCCTAGCCTATAGATGAGGGGAGAATAATCACATTCCTAGTCACCTATCAAATATTTTATATTGGGGAGAAATAACATATTCCCCAGAGGGGAGAGTAAACACATTCCCCAGGGCAAAATAACACATGCCCTAAACTATGGGTGGTTGTGCATAAGTACCGCTACTATAGCTAAATAGTCAAATAAACCATCATTCTCAAGAAATAACAAAGTGACAAGATAAATCATCACATTATTAGAAACAAGGAAGTGGGGGTTCCAAGACCCATGAAATAAATCATCAATACTAATTTTGAGGCAATATTGCAAAAAGAATCAACAATAGAGAGAATAGGATTCAAATCATGCCTCACAAGGAAATTAGGGTTTTGGATGCAAATATCCCAACTTAGGGTTATATATGCACATACCTTCTCATATGATCTCAACTACCAACTTTCATCATTTTATTGAGTCCAAGATCAACTTTTCCTAGTTTCAATTTCATATTCATGTATCAGAATGATATATATGCATTAAAGTATTAAAACTCAAACGTGTGGAATTTTTTACACAAATCTTCGATTCAGACCTCAAAAATATCACCACTTACTTTCTTAGGTTTTTCTGAATAATAAAACATATAATATTTTTTATTTTGGAGTTATGGACATTTAGGCATATTTTCGATGATTTTAAATTAATTCATTCATTTCCTAAAAAATTCTTTTCGAGAAAACTCAAAATCAGTCTTTGAAATTATTTTTATTAGAAATATAGGATTTTTCCAAGTTTAGAACATATTTTATTTTTAATTTTGGACAAAGGAATAAAAAGTTATGAATTATTGAAATTCAACCAATTAGAAATCGACACATCATCAAATCCACATGACTTGGCCCAATAGCACGCCGCCAAGTCACGATCGGTGCCACATCAGCCTCATCAAAGCAAAAATAAAAATGGATCCAAAAGAAGATTTCACCCATGCGCAAGAAAGTAAGAAAGAAGACGAAGTAGAGGGCACAACCGTAAAAATACCAGGGGACATCTTCCCCTCTCACCCGTCTGCCATAGCAGCAAGCAAAAGGTAAGTTGCTTGCTTGGGTGGTTTTGGACGAATCTGAGAGATAGGCCACCAAACACAAAAGCAAGAAGGTGGGAAGGAAGCGGATACCTCACCAGACTTACCAAGGTAAACAATTGCATCAGAGATGCATTGTGGAGGAGGGAGGAGGCGCCACAAGGTTGGGAAGCAAAACTCGATCGGCAGTAGCGACATGTGAGCAACACAAAATTGAGAGGAGAAAAATGATCCTTGTGTGACGACGGAACTAGGGAAAGCATAGGATATATATATGGTTGGGTTTCGAGGTTTATAGGGGGTAGCTTTGAGAAGCTTAGAGAGAAATATTGGGCGTTTCTCGAATACTCTGTGTTAGGGTTCGAATATGGTATGGATGGATGTTGAATTCAATTTGCAATCCAATGCAAGTTATTTCATGAAGTTTCCTTGAGAAACGAGGGAGTTATGATCAAAATACCAGACTCCTTTGGTCCATGTTTACTGTTCATGCGGCTAAAGGTAGGGGGATGACTCAGAACATTTAATGCAACTTTCTAACTTTGGTCTTTCGATGCATTTAATGTATAATTTTTTTATAATTATTTGAGGGTGTAAACAAAGTCCAAATAAACTCCAATTTCGGTATGTTAACTGATTTTGGGGTGAGGAATCTGAATATAAAATTAGATTTGTCTTCTGAGAAAGTTAAATTAGCCAATTAAGCCAATTACTATTTTCTCTTTCTTCTCTCATTAATGACTATTAGATTCTCCAAATTTGATAAAACTTCAACCGAAAGTCACATTAATTATTTTGGACACAAATTTTCCATCAAATTTACATTTTGGAGTTGTTTGTATATTTATTTAATATTTTGAAAGTTCTACACACTTTCTCTCTCCTGATTTCACATGTATATTAAAGATTATCCAAATTACATAAAACTTCACCCAAAGGCTATTTTTAATGTGTAGATCACGAATCTAAGATTATTTTCCATGTTGGAGTCATTAAGTATTTTATTTAATATTTTAAGAAAAAATCACCTTTTCTTTTCAAAATAAAAGAGATATACTTATTATTATCCCAAAATTATAAAACTTGGCTTCCAAGACAAACCAAACCCAAGGAAAAACAAATCTCAACTTATCTTTAACCAATTAGTGTTTCTTTTATGAATTTTATCCCATTATCCATTATTACCAATATTTCCCATATTAATTCATTGTATATCACATTAACATATTTAAAGCAATATTATTCATTCCTTTTTTTCTCTTCCTTGCTCCATAAGTCTAAGTAATGATCTAGAATAAATATATTTAATTAATATGTCACATGAGTCATAAATTTGCATATTAGACTCTTATTAAAAATATTTACTGAGGTATTTGTGCATAAACTCATATGTTGGCAATACTAATGAACAAATGTTCACCAAAACACTATTATTTCCATAATTTAAACTTAACGGGCAAAAAGGATAGAAATGAAAGGAAAATCTTAAAAAGTGGGCCAAAAAGACAATATGTCCAGATTTCAATATGTTACAGTCACATTAGCATTGATAAAAAAGTATTTGATTAATCAATTAACCAATCAAACAAATTGTTATTCCACTAATCATATTGGGATTAATTGAATTTACCTAATGCAGATCATCAATTTAAAATATGAAATTGTTCAATGATTAAGTGGTTGTTACAAATTAAATAGTGTGAATGCTCACCCATAGATGCAATCCTTCTACAAGTAATTGTACATAACATTATACTAATTAATCATTTGGGCACTCGTTTGATTAAACTACTACGTTAAAAATAACATGCAATGCAAACAAGTAACCTTGAGATGCTACATTATATAATTTAACAACTAAAATCAATACTTGTATAACATCTCAAAACATACACTTAACTAAAAAAATATCTCCTTAACTTTAGTCATAAATTGATTTGAAACAACTCAACATATTCAATCATCCTTAATTTACTGATGAATAGAACAGCTTGGATTCTATGTGGGGTTAATCACCCATTATGAGGGATGAAAGTCTTGAGAATGGCTAACAATCATTTTGGTCAAGTGTGTCAGTTTTGATGGCACTGGATATAGGTTGATGGTTGGGTACAATCATACTCATATAGTGAGTATATTCGATCCAAGTAGATGTATGTTTCTTGTGTGAGTAAGCCTTTGACTATGTGCTTATCGAAAGATAAACTCAATTGATTGCTCTTATTGTAACAAGGCTTTGATGGACTGAGAGGATTGCTTTCCTGAACAAGGTTGAAGTAAATTCCGTATGAAATAAGGCTTTAAATCAAGTTTCTTGTCTCAACAAGACTTAATTGAGGTTAATATCAGGGCCAAGTTGCTAAGCTTAGAGATTATGGACATATCCAAGCTTTTTGGGGCCAAATAGACATGGCATGCCTCCGAATATGGCTAAAAATATTGAAAGCTGATGTTTTATGCCTTGGAAATCTGGCTCGGCCAGTCAGTGTGTGTATTAAGCATGTGGCTCCTTTCCTTGCCGCCTCTCTAGGTAGAGTCATTTGTTATCTCAAGTGGATTTCTTTGTGGGTAACTCCGCGTTTAGCAAAATAGGGCACATGTGTTCGCTAATTAATCGATTGAACTAGAAACATATTTATAAGCAAATATATGAAAGTTATGATACTTGAGTTTATGGATGTAGTAATTCATACGATTGGTTTTTCCATTCAAAAAGAATTGGCACAATTTGTTGTCCGTCTACTTTCCAACCCAATATAATTTTCTTTACCTTGATTATTATATGTATGATGACATGTAAATTTTTTCTTGAATGAAATTAGCTACTTTTTTATTTTCTTTTTTATCATCTTGAGCGGATTCTTTATGGTAACTCTTCACCTTTAGCAATTCTGGAATGAAAAATGTGTGTTTACTAATTAATCTATTGAACTTCAAACAACCTCAACAACGCATAATGGTCCATGGATACTCCGTTCAAGACAATAGCCTACACATTGGGGGAGTTTATTGTTTGATTAGCATAGTTTTAACTTAGCTTTAAATCATGAGAGACACAGATACTCGAATCTCTTTAATTGATTCATTTAGTGACTACCAATTATAGTGATTTGTTTACCATATCTTTATAATTGATCGCACTAGCCAAAGATCTAATGTGTTGGGTTTGTTGAGCATTGCATTGCTCACGGACCTAAGACGTTCTTAATGTTTTCTCTCACTCCAATGTGACATTTAATGCCTTGTCAGATCTCAGTGACTATGGTTACAATATTTTGATTTCAAATTATACTCTCATATCTTGATTTCTTTCATTTATAATTTTATTTGACATTTTTCATCCATTTTGATAGATTTGACAATCAATTGGAAGGACAACAAATGGAGTGTCAACAATACCCTCTTTCAAAACAAGATTTGAAGCATGGTTGGTGAGTCCACCATGATGAGGGGTGATGTCTTGAGAATGGTTAAAATTCATTTTTAATCAAGTACGTCAATTTGATGGCACTAAAAGTAGGTTAATGGTTGGGTACAATCGTACTCATGTAGAGAGTATAATTGATCTGAATGGTGAGTAAGCCTTTGATATATTTGATAATTAGAATAAGACTTAGTTGATTGAATAATTATACAAGCATTGATGGACCAACATGATTGCTTTCCTTATTTAATAAGTTTAGCAAAACTGGGGCATGTGCGTTCACTAATTAATCGATTGAATTAGAAACATATTTATAAGAAGAAAAAGAGATTTGATGAATTTCACCAATAAATCAGGAGTGAGAACGGCCAATAGCTAACACCAAAGGCTTATCTATACCTACTTGTAGTGCTCCAATGGTATCCGGTGTGATTCGATCATGTAACCTCTACTTCTCAATCAGTAAGCTTAACCAGTTGAGCTAGCTATCAAAGGATGCATATTTATAAGAAAATATTTCAAGTTATGATACTTGAGTTTATAGATGTGGTATTTCATACGATTGATTTTTCCATTCAAAAAGAATTGGCACAATTTATTGTATGTCGACTTTCCAACCCCATATAATTTTTTACCTTGATTATTATGTGTAATGACAGGTAAATGTCTTCTTCATTGAATTTAACTATCTTTTTTCTTTTCTTTTTTTATCATCGTGAGCGGATTCTTTATGGTAATTCTTCACCTTTAGAAAATCTGCGGATTCTCTGTTCAAGACACTACCCACTCATTGTGAGAGTTTATTGTTTGATTGGCGTAGTTTTAACTTAATCTTTTATCCTGAGAGACATGGATACTCGGATCACTTTAATTGATTCATTTCGTAACTACCAATTGTAGTGATATCTTTATCATATCTCTATTTGATAGCAAATCTAGTCAAAGTTCTATTTTGTAGGGTTTGTTAAGCACTGCATTGAATTATCTCGATGTATCATGATGTCTCTCAGCATGTTACTCACGGATCTAAGATGTTCTTACTGTTTTCTCTCACTTCAATGTGATATTTAATGCCTTATCAGATCTCTCACTCCAATGTTTTGTCTCACTCCAATGTTTTGTCTCATGGCTCGTTTGATTATTCTCTTATAAGTGGGTTTCTTTTCTTGGGTAACTCTACATGTTTAGCAAAATTAGAGAATTAAATGTGTGTTCAGTAATTAATTGACTGAATTAAAAACATACGTATAAGTAAATATATAATTGTATGAAATTTGGGTCTATAGATGTATTGTTCGTAAACCAAGCTAGTGGCGCGGAGGAAAATCTTGCCAGCCCACCCGGTCTGATCCTTTCTAGAAACTTTTGCTTTCAACTTCATATCCTAGTAGCAGCCTAAAGGCAAACCTAAACAACCTCAAGTTACTACAATTACTTACATCTTTTAATTGTAAATATTTTAGGGAGTTTATTCATCATGTTTCTAACGTGAAACTCACAGGATCCTAATGTCAACCATTCCTCATCTCAAGGGTTGCATAAGTCAATTCTAGGGCAAACATGTCACTTAAAGGGGAACAATGTTAGGCAAGAGTTCTAACTAGGGAGACAAAATTGAAATAGTCATATTTCGATTACCATGGGCTCTGATACCATACTGTAAAGAAGTGAAATCACCTCCTTACTGAAAATTTGAAAAATAAAACATCCATTTCGAGAACATTCAAAGGTATGATGGAATAGGTATAAATTTTTCAAATTTATAATAATGGTAATCAAAAGACTAATAGTGAAGCGGCAGAATAAAATTTCTGACTATATTTTATATCACATAAAAGGTTACAAAAATACATCACTCTCCCATTAGGATTTACATCAAGATACAACAAATAGATCTAGATAGAGGGAAGTCTAGACTACTACAATATTGTCTCCAATGCAAACCTCTAAGATCTATGTCCAAACCAAAAGCTATATCTCCTTATTCATGTTCTTCACTATGTCCAAACCTGGGTGGTTGGGAAGGCACCTAGAAAAAGGGAAAACAAAAGAAAGTATGTGTCAAAATATGAACAAGAACAAAAGATATATACAACATTGAAATATAAAGCTTTAGATTCATCACATCATGAGAGGGCCAAGAGAATGAGGCATATAACAAAATAAATTCTTACCAAAAATCAATGAATAATAATGAATTACATGAATGATCAATATTAGACTACATTAACTATGTAGGGTTGAGGCACCTACCGGACCCTAGCCTATATATGAGGGGAGAATAATCACATTCCTAGTCACCTATCAAATATTTTATATTGGGGAGAAATAACATATTCCCCAGAGGGGAGAGTAAACACATTCCCCAGGGCAAAATAACACATGCCCTAAACTATGGGTGGTTGTGCATAAGTACCGCTACTATAGCTAAATAGTCAAATAAACCATCATTCTCAAGAAATAACAAAGTGACAAGATAAATCATCACATTATTAGAAACAAGGAAGTGGGGGTTCCAAGACCCGTGAAATAAATCATCAATACTAATTTTGAGGCAATATTACAAAAAGAATCAACAATAGAGAGAATAGGATTCAAATCATGCCTCACAAGGAAATTAGGGTTATGGATGCAAATATCCCAACTTAGGGTTATATATGCACATACCTTCTCATATGATCTCAACTACCAACTTTCATCATTTTATTGAGTCCAAGATCAACTTTTCCTAGTTTCAATTTCATATTCATGTATCAGAATGATATATATGCATTAAAGTATTAAAACTCAAACGTGTGGAATTTTTTACACAAATCTTCGATTCATACCTCAAAAATATCACCACTTACTTTCTTAGGTTTTTCTGAATAAGAAAACATATAATATTGTTTATTTTGGAGTTATGGACATTTAGGCGTATTTTCGATGATTTTAAATTAATTCATTCATTTCCTAAAAAAATCATTTCAAGAAAACTCAAAATCAGTCTTTGAAATTATTTTTATTAGAAATATAGGATTTTTCCAAGTTTAGAACATATTTTATTTTTAATTTTGGACAAAGGAATAAAAAGTTATGAATTATTGAAATTCAACCAATTAGAAATCGACACATCATCAAATCCACATGACTTGGCCCAATAGCACGCCGCCAAGTCACGATCGGTGCCACATCAGCCTCGTCAAAGCAAAAATGAAAATGGATCCAAAAGAAGATTTCACCCATGCGCAAGAAAGTAAGAAAGAAGACGAAGTAGAGGGCACAACCGTAAAAATACCGGGGGACATCTTCCCCTCTCACCCGTCTGCCATAGCAGCAAGCAAAAGGTAAGTTGCTTGCTTGGGTGGTTTTGGACGAATCTGAGATAGGCCACCAAACACAAAAGCAAGAAGGTGGGAAGGAAGCGAAGACCTCACCAGACTTACCAAGGTAAACAATTGCATCAGAGATGCATTGTGGAGGAGGGAGGAGGCGCCACAAGGTTGGGAAGCAAAACTCGATCGGCAGTAGCGACGTGTGAGCAACACAAAATTGAGAGCAGAAAAATGATCCTTGTGCGACGACGGAACTAGGGAAAGCATAGGATATATATATGGTTGGGTTTCGAGGTTTATAGGGGGTAGCTTTGAGAAGCTTAGAGAGAAATATTGGGCGTTTCTCAAATACTCTGTGTTAGGGTTCGAATATGGTATGGATGGATGTTGAATTCAATTTTCAATCCAATGCAAGTTATTTCATGAAGTTTCCTTGAGAAACGAGGGAGTTATGATCAAAATACCAGACTCCTTTGGTCCATGTTTACTGTTCATGCGGCTAAAGGTAGGGGGATGACTCAGAACATTTAATGCAACTTTCTAACTTTGGTCTTTCGATGCATTTAATGTATAATTTTTTTATAATTATTTGAGGGTGTAAACAAAGTCCAAATAAACTCCAATTTTGGTATGTTAACTGATTTTGGGGTGAGGAATCTGAATATAAAATTAGATTTGTCTTCTGAGAAAGTTAAATTAGCCAATTAAGCCAATTATTATTTTCTCTTTCTTCTCTCATTAATTACTATTAGATTCTCCAAATTTGATAAAACTTCAACCGAAAGTCACATTAATTATTTTGGACACAAATTTTCCATCAAATTTACATTTTGGAGTTGTTTGTATATTTATTTAATATTTTGAAGGTTCTACACACTTTCTCTCTCCTGATTTCACATGTATATTAAAGATTATCCAAATTACATAAAACTTCACCCAAAGGCTATTTTTAATGTGTAGATCACGAATCTAAGATTATTTTCCATGTTGGAGTCATTAAGTATTTTATTTAATATTTTAAGAAAAAATCACCTTTTCTTTTCAAAATAAAAGAGTTATACTTATTATTATCCCAAAATTATAAAACTTGGCTTCCAAGACAAACCAAACCCAAGGAAAAACAAATCTCAACTTATCTTTAACCAATTAGTGTTTCTTTTATGAATTTTATCCCATTATCCATTATTACCAATATTTCCCATATTAATTCATTGTATATCACATTAACATATTTAAAGCAATATTATTCATTCCTTTTTTTCTCTTCCTTGCTCCATAAGTCTAAGTAATGATCTAGAATAAATATATTTAATTAATATATCACATGAGTCATAAATTTGCATATTAGACTCTTATTAAAAATATTTACTGAGGTATTTGTGCATAAACTCATATGTTGGCAATACTAATGAACAAATGTTCACCAAAACACTATTATTTCCATAATTTAAACTTAACGGGCAAAAAGGATAGAAATGAAAGGAAAAGCTTAAAAAGTGGGCCAAAAAGACAATATGTCCAGATTTCAATATGTTACAGTCACATGCACCATATTTTCTCAACGTAATGTAAGGATAAGAGAGGAGGTAGAGAAAGAAAGTCAAAAACCCTAGCCACAAATGCAATTGTGTGAAAAAACTTTAATTATTAAGTTGATTGGATGGTTGATTTGATTCAAAAAAATCATGGATTGTTCGATTAATGTGAAATCTAATGGATGTTTAAAATGTTTTTTTGACCGAACTAACTAATATACCATGTTCTAGAAGTAGTATATTATCATGGACATATACATATGTATATAGTTGTGGGTTTAACTTCCTTATTTTCATCCCAATCAAGACTTACTAAAATTCATATCTTTGATGTGCATATGATAGTACTATGATATAATAATTTCTCTAACTAACTTCATATTTACAATTAGCATTGATAAAAAAGTATTTGATTAATCAATTAACCAATCAAACAAATTGTTATTCCGCTAATCATATTGGGATTAATTGAATTTACTTAATGTAGATCATCAATTTAAAATATGAAATTGTTCAATGATTAAGTGGTTGTTACAAATTAAATAGTGTGAATGCTCACCCATAGATGCAATCCTTCTAAAAGTAATTGTACATAACATTATACTAATTAATCATTTGGGCACTCGTTTGATTAAACTACTACATTAAAAATAACATGCAACGCAAACAAGTAACCTTGAGATGCTACATTATATAATTTAACAACTAAAATCAATACTTGTATAACATCTCAAAACATACACTTAACTATAAAAATATCTCCTTAACTTTAGAGTCATAAATTGATTTGAAACAACTCAACATATTCAATCATCCTTAATTTACTGATGAATAGAACAGCTTGGATTCTATGTGGGGTTAATCACCCATTATGAGGGATGAAAGTCTTGAGAATGGCTAACAATCATTTTGGTCAAGTGTGTCAGTTTTGATGGCACTGGATATAGGTTGATGGTCGGGTACAATCATACTCATATAGTGAGTATATTCGATCCAAGTAGATGTATGTTTCTTGTGTGAGTAAGCCTTTGACTATGTGCTTATCGAAAGATAAACTCAATTGATTGCTCTTATTGTAACAAGGCTTTGATGGACTGAGAGGATTGCTTTCCTAAACAAGGTTGAAGTAAATTCCGTATGAAATAAGGCTTTAAATCAAGTTTCTTGTCTCAACAAGACTTAATTGAGGTTAATATCAGGGCCAAGTTGCTAAGTTTAGAGATTATGGACATATCCAAGCTTTTTGGGGCCAAATAGACATGGCATGCCTCCGAATATGGCTAAAAATATTGAAAGCTGATGTTTTATGCCTTGGAAATCTGGCTCGGCCAGTCAGTGTGTGTATTAAGCATGTGGCTCCTTTCCTTGCCGCCTCTCTAGGTAGAGTCATTTGTTATCTCAAGTGGATTTCTTTGTGGGTAACTCCGCGTTTAGCAAAATAGGGAACATGTGTTCGCCAATTAATCGATTGAACTAGAAACATATTTATAAGCAAATATATGAAGTTATGATACTTGAGTTTATGGATGTAGTAATTCTACGATTGGTTTTTCCATTCAAAAAGAATTGGCACAATTTGTTGTCCGTCTACTTTCCAACCCAATATAATTTTCTTTACCTTGATTATTATATGTATGATGACATGTAAATTTTTTCTTGAATGAAATTAGCTACTTTTTTATTTTCTTTTTTATCATCTTGAGCGGATTCTTTATGGTAATTCTTCACCTTTAGCAATTCTGGAATGAAAAATGTGTGTTTAATAATTAATCTATTGAACTTCAAACAACCTCAACAACGCATAATGGTCCATGGATACTCCGTTCAAGACAATAACCTACACATTGGGGGAGTTTATTGTTTGATTAGCACAGTTTTAACTTAGCTTTTAATCATGAGAGACACAGATACTCGAATCTCTTTAATTGATTCATTTAGTGACTACCAATTATAGTGATTTGTTTACCATATCTTTATAATTGATCGCACTAGCCAAAGATCTAATGTGTTGGGTTTGTTGAGCATTGCATTGCTCACGGACCTAAGACGTTCTTAATGTTTTCTCTCACTCCAATGTGACATTTAATGCCTTGTCAGATCTCAGTGACTATGGTTACAATATTTTGATTTCAAATTATACTCTCATATCTTGATTTCTTTCATTTATAATTTTATTTGACATTTTTCATCCATTTTGATAGATTTGACAATCAATTGGAAGGACAACAAATGGAGTGTTAACAATACCCCCTTTCAAAACAAGATTTGAAGCATGGTTGGTGAGTCCACCATGATGAGGGGTGATGTCTTGAGAATGGTTAAAATTCATTTTTAATCATTTACGTCAATTTGATGGCACTAAAAGTAGGTTAATGGTTGGGTACAATCGTACTCATGTAGAGAGTATAATTGATCTGAATGGTGAGTAAGCCTTTGATATATTTGATAATTAGAATAAGACTTAGTTGATTGAATAATTATACAAGCATTGATGGACCAACATGATTGCTTTCCTTATTTAATAAGTTTAGCAAAACTGGGGCATGTGCGTTCACTAATTAATCGATTGAATTAGAAACATATTTATAAGAAGAAAAAGAGATTTGATGAATTTCACCAATAAATCAGGAGTGAGAACGGCCAATAGCTAACACCAAAGGCTTATCTATACCTACTTGTAGTGCTCCAACGGTATCTGGTGTGATTCGATCATGTAACCTTTACTTCTCAATCAGTAAGCTTAACCAGTTGAGCTAGCTATCAAAGGATGCATATTTATAAGAATATATATGAAGTTATGATACTTGAGTTTATAGATGTGGTATTTCATACGATTGATTTTTCCATTCAAAAAGAATTGGCACAATTTATTGTATGTCGACTTTCCAACCCCATATAATTTTTTTACCTTGATTATTATGTGTAATGACAGGTAAATGTCTTCTTCATTGAATTTAACTATCTTTTTTCTTTTCTTTTTTTATCATCGTGAGCGGATTCTTTATGGTAATTCTTCACCTTTAGAAAATCTGTGGATTCTCTGTTCAAGACACTACCCACTCATTGTGAGAGTTTATTGTTTGATTGGCGTAGTTTTAACTTAATATTTTATCCTGAGAGACATGGATACTCGGATCACTTTAATTGATTCATTTCGTAACTACCAATTGTAGTGATATCTTTATCATATCTCTATTTGATAGCAAATCTAGTCAAAGTTCTATTTTGTAGGGTTTGTTAAGCACTGCATTGAATTATCTCGATGTATCATGATGTCCCTCAGCATGTTACTCACGGATCTAAGATGTTCTTACTGTTTTCTCTCACTCTAATGTGATATTTAATGCCTTATCAGATCTCTCACTCCAATGTTTTGTCTCACTCCAATGTTTTGTCTCATGGATCGTTTGATTATTCTCTTATAAGTGGGTTTCTTTTCTTGGGTAACTCTACATGTTTAGCAAAATTAGAGAATTAAATATGTGTTCAGTAATTAATTGACTGAGTTAAAAACATACGTATAAGTAAATAAATAATTGTATGAAATTTGGGTCTATAGATGTACTGTTCGTAAACCAAGCTAGTGGCACGGAGGAAAATCTTGCCAGCCCACCCTGATCCTTTCTAGAAACTTTTGCTTTCAACTTCATATCCTAGTAGTAGCCTAAAGGCAAACCTAAACAACCTCAAGTTACTATAATTACTTACATCTTTTAATTGTAAATATTTTAGGGAGTTTATTCATCATGTTTCTAACGTGAAAACCACAGCTAATGTCAACCTTTCATCATCTCAAGGGTTGCATAAGTCAATTCTAGGGCAAACATGTCACTTAAAGGGGAACAATGTAAGGCAAGAGTTCTAACTAGGGAGACAAAATTGAAATAGTCATATTTCGATTACCATGGGCTCTGATACCATACTGTAAAGAAGTGAAATCACCTCCTTACTGAAAATTTGAAAAATAAAACATCCATTTCGAGAACACTCAAAGGTATGATGGAATAGGTATAAATTTTTCAAATTTATAATAATGGTAATCAAAAGACTAATAGTGAAGCGGCAGAATAAAATTTCTGACTATATTTTATATCACATAAAAGGTTACAAAAATACATCATTCTCCCATTAGGATTTACATCAAGATACAACAAATAGATCTAGATAGAGGGAAGTCTAGACTACTACAATATTGTCTCCAATGCAAACATCTAAGATCTATGTCCAAACCAAAAGCTATATCTCCTTATTCATGTTCTTCACTATGTCCAAACCTGGGTGGTTGGGAAGGCACCTAGAAAAAGGGAAAACAAAAGAAAGTATGTGTCAAAATATGAACAAGAACAAAAGATATATACAACATTGAAATATAAAGCTTTAGATTCATCACATGATGAGAGGGCCAAGAGAATGAGGCATATAACAAAATAGATTCTTACCAAAAACCAATGAATAATAATGAATTACATGAATGATCAATATTAGACTACATTAACTATGTAGGGTTGAGGCACCTATCGGACCCCAGCCTATAGATGAGGGGAGAATAATCACATTCCTAGTCACCTATCAAATATTTTATATTGGGGAGAAATAACATATTCCCCAAAGGGGAGAGTAAACACATTCCCCAGGGCAAAATAACACATGCCCTAAACTATGGGTGGTGGTGCATAAGTACCGCTACTATAGCTAAATAGTCAAATAAACCATCATTCTCAAGAAATAACAAAATGACAAGATAAATCATCACATTATTAGAAACAAGGAAGTGGGGGGTCTAAGACCCATGAAATTAATCATCAATACTAATTTTGAGGCAATATTGCAAAAAGAATCAACAATAGAGGGAATAGGATTCAAATCATGCCTCACAAGGAAATTAGGGTTATGGATGCAAATATCCCAACTTAGGGTTATATATGCACATACCTTCTCATATGATCTCAACTACCAACTTTCATCATTTTATTGAGTCCAAGATCAACTTTTCCTAGTTTCAATTTCATATTCATGTATCAGAATGATATATATGCATTAAAGTATTAAAACTCAAACTTGTGGAATTTTTTACACAAATCTTCGATTCAGACCTCAAAAATATCACCACTTACTTTCTTAGGTTTTTCTAATTAAGAAAACATATAATATTGTTTATTTTGGAGTTATGGACATTTAGGTGTATTTTCGATGATTTTAAATTAATTCATTCATTTCCTAAAAAAATATTTTCGAGAAAACTCAAAATCAGTCTTTGAAATTATTTTTATTAGAAATATAGGATTTTTCCAAGTTTAGAACATATTTTATTTTTAATTTTGGACAAAGGAATAAAAAGTTATGAATTATTGAAATTCAACCAATTAGAAATCGACACATCATCAAATCCACATGACTTGGCCCAAAAGCATGCCGCCAAGTCACGATCGGTGCCACATCATCCTCGTCAAAGCAAAAAGAAAAATGGATCCAAAAGACGATTTCACCCATGCGCAAGAAAGTAAGAAAGAAGACGAAGTAGAGGGCACAACCGTAAAAATACCAGGGGACATCTTCCCCTCTCACCCGTCTGCCATAGCAGCAAGCAAAAGGTAAGTTGCTTGCTTGGGTGGTTTTGGACGAATCTGAGATAGGCCACCAAACACAAAAGCAAGAAGGTGGGAAGGAAGCGGAGACCTCACCAGAATTACCAAGGTAAACAATTGCATCAGAGATGTATTGTGGAGGAGGGAGGAGGCACCACAAGGTTGGGAAGAAAAACTCGATCGGCAGTAGCGAAATGTGAGCAACACAAAATTGAGAGGAGAAAAATGATCCTTGTGCGACGGCGGAAATAGGGAAAACATAGGATATATATATGGTTGGGTTTCGAGGTTTATAGGGGGTAGCTTTGAGAAGCTTAGAGAGAAATATTGGGAATTTCTCGAATACTCTGTGTTAGGGTTCGAATATGGTATGGATGGATGTTGAATTCAATTTGCAATCCAATGTAAGTTATTTCATGAAGTTTCCTTGAGAAATGAGGGAGTTATGATCAAAATACCAGACTCCTTTGGTCCATGTTTACTGTTCATGCGGCTAAAGGTAAGGGGATGACTCAGAACATTTAATGCAACTTTCTAACTTTGGTCTTTTGATGCATTTAATGTATAATTTTTTTTATAATTATTTGAGGGTGTAAACAAAGTCCAAATAAACTCCAATTTTAGTATGTTAACTGATTTTGGGGTGAGGAATCTGAATATAAAATTAGATTTGTCTTCTGAGAAAGTTAAATTAGCTAATTAAGCCAATTACTATTTTCTCTTTCTTCTCTCATTAATGACTATTAGATTCTCCAAATTTGATAAAACTTCAACCGAAAGTCACATTAATTATTTTGGACACAAATTTTCCATCAAATTTGCATTTTGGAATTGTTTTTATATTTATTTAATATTTTGAAGGTTCTACACACTTTCTCTCTCCTGATTTCACATGTAGATTAAAGATTATCCAAATTACATAAAACTTCACCCAAAGGCTATTTTTAATGTGTAGATCACGAATCTAAGATTATTTTCCATGTTGGAGTCATTAAGTATTTTATTTAATATTTTAAGAAAAACTCACCTTTTCTATTCAAAATAAAAGAGATATACTTATTATTATCCCAAAATTATAAAACTTGGCTTCCAAGACAAACCAAACCCAAGGAAAAACAAATATCAACTTATCTTTAACCAATTAGTGTTCCTTTTATGAATTTTATCCCATTATCCATTATTACCAATATTTCCCATATTAATTCATTGTATATCACATTAACATATTTAAAGCAATATTATTCATTCCTTTTTTTCTCTTCCTTGCTCCATAAGTCTAAGTAATGATCTAGAATAAATATATTTAATTAATATGTCACATGAGTCATAAATTTGCATATTAGACTCTTATTAAAAATATTTACTGAGGTATTTGTGCATGAACTCATATGTTGGCAATACTAATGAACAAATGTTCACCAAAACACTATTATTTCCACAATTTAAACTTAATGGGCAAAAAAGATAGAAATGAAAGGAAAAGCTTAAAAAGTGGGCCAAAAAGACAATATGTCCAGATTTCAATATGTTACAGTGACATGCACCATATTTTCTCAACGTAATGTAAGGATAAGAGAGGAGGTAGAGAAAGCAAGTCAAAAACCCTAGCCATAAATGCAATTAAGTGTGAAAAAACTTTAATTATTAAGTTGATTGGATGGTTGATTTGATTCAAAAAAATCATGGATTGTTCGATTAATGTGAAATCTAATGGATGTTTAAAATGTTTTTTTGACCGAACTAACTAATATACCATGTTCTAGAAGTAGTATATTATCATGGACATATACATATGTATATAGTTGTGGGTTTAACTTCCTTATTTTCATCCCAATCAAGACTTATTAAAATTCATATCTTTGATGTGCATATGATAGTACTATGATATAATAATTTCTCTAACTAACTTCATATTTACAACTAGCATTGATAAAAAAAGTATTTGATTAATCAATTAACCAATCAAACAAATTGTTATTCCGCTAATCATATTGGGATTAATTGAATTTACTTAATGTAGATCATCAATTTAAAATATGAAATTGTTCAATAATTAAGTGGTTGTTACAAATTAAATAGTGTGAATGCTCACCCATAGATGCAATCCTTCTACAAGTAACTGTACATAACATTATACTTTTAGTAACCCTAGAGGAAAGAGACAGTCCACCAGATTTGAATTGCCCTTGGGGATTTCAATTGTTGCAGTATATTTTAGGGAATTTCTATATGTAGTCAAAGTAACACCCATTTCGAGAGACATATGGTGGGGTCAAACTAGGTAACACTTGCTGGCTAACAACAGATGGGATGACTGCCAGTAGATTGGACAGCCTGCCAAGAAGAGATGGAAGAGAAAAAGGGATAAGGGAAAGAGAGGGATGGAGTGGAAAGAGAAATAAAGGAGAGGAAAAATTGTTTCTCTCTCTCATTTTTTGAGAAAGAGTAAATATAAGAGGAGGGTCATGAGGGTAAAATGAAGAGGAGAGAGGAAAATCAGTTGTTGGACCAAATATAATAAGACTCAAACTAGAGATAACAAATCTACTACTTGTTAAAAAGAAATCATTTCCTACTTTCCCTTCCCTCCTCCCTCTTATTTTTTCACTCTCTCTTCCCACTATTGGCCTCCTTCATTTGCGTTCAAGTGTGTTATAATATATTTATTGTCATATATTAATGTGTTATTTCTTTTTGCTTCCCTCCTCCATTTACCTTTTATATTTCTTTCTCTCTCTTCGCACTACTTGCCTCCTCCATTTGTATTCATGTGTGTTATAATGTTTTTATACACATTAATGTGCTATTCTGAATACTTCCCTCAACACTCATATTTTTCTATTTCTTTTTCTTATCGTTGTTTCCCTTCTCCATTTTTGTTTACATGTGTTAGAATTTGTTATATGTCATGTATTAATGTGTTACTTCCCTCCTCTATTTGTTAATGTATGTTATAATATGTTTCCAATCACATCAAGGTATTATTTCTCACTCACACAGTAATTTTGGAGAGTGAAAATACTAGACGAGGGAAGTAACGAGTGAAATAAGGAGTGAGGAAATTAAAATGTTGGACTGAAGATAAAAGACATCAGACCATATATAATTAGATCAATTACAAACAAAAATGAATTTCTACCCACAACTTCCCTCCCCCCTTCCATTTTTCCTTTCTTTCTCTACCCATTACTTCCCTCCTCCATTTGTGTTCATGTATGTATATTGTGTTTTTGTTCACATAATAATGTGTTATTTCTCACTACTTCCCTCATCCCCCTATTTTTCTCTTTATCAATTAGCACTACTTCCCTCCTCTATTTAATGTTCATGTGTGTTATAATTGTTAACATGCAACATATCAATGTGTTAGTATTGTCCTCAAATTGTGTTCATGTATGTTATAATGTGCTTCTCGTCACATATTAATGTGTTATTTCCTCTTACATGTTAATATAGAGTGAGAAAATATAAGAGGAGGGAAGTGAGGAGTGAAATTAAGAGAGATAAAAAGAAGATGTTGGACTAAGTTAATAGGTAAATGGACCAGAACTAAAAAATCTATTACATACAAAAACAAAGTGTTGCACACTACTTCCCTTTTCCCTCTTATTTATCTCTCTCTTCTTACTACTTCCCTTCTCCATTTGTGTCTAAGTGTGTTATAATGTGTTCCTTCACATATCAGTATGTTATTTCTTGCTCATACTATGATTATCTCTTCTCACTACTTTTGTCCTCCATTTGTAAAACAAGGAGGAGAGAGAAAAACCAAGACAATCAACCCAAAAATACATGACACCAGACCAGATTGGTAGACAAAGACACATTGCTACCCGCTACTTATGTACTCCATCCTATAGCTCTCTTTCTCTCTCTTTCCACTACTTCCCTCCTTTATTGTGTTCTCATATATTACAATGTGTTTTATCACATATTAATTGTGTTAGTTCATCCCCATCTTCCACTCTCATTTTCTCTTTATTCCCACTACCTCCCTCCTCCCTCCTTTCTCTCTCTTTGCATTATTTCCCTCCTCTCTCATTGCTAATGTGCACTTATTCATGTTAAAGTTTGTTTTATGTCACATATTAATATGTTGTTTTCATCTACTTCCCTCCTTAATTTTTATATTTATCTCTCATCCCACTACTTCCCTCCTCCTACCTTCTTCTTTCCATTTCTCTCTTTATCCCACTTCCCTCCTTCCTCTATTATTATTTTTATTTTTCTCTCTCATTTCACTACTTTCCTCCTCCTCCCTTCTATTTTTATCTTCCCACTAGCTCCCTCCTCTTTCTTATTTTTATTTACCTCTATCACACTACCTCCCCCTCCTTCCTATTTTTCTATTTCTTTCTCTTCCCTCTACTTCTCTCATCCATCCTATTTGATAACCTAGATTTCTACTCTCATTAAATTTATGCACATACTCATTCAATACTCTTTATGTTTGACAACCTCCCTCACACCCAATTATATGATTTAGAATCACTTTATACTGAATTGATGATATGGAATTGAATAGGTGTCACATTATACTAGTTTTACTGAAGTGGTGCATATTTACATCATTTGATAATGAATATTCAAAATTGATTACCCTCACTATTCTCATATAGGATCTAAAATTTTATGATAAGAAGTAGAACAACAAAAATTTCATGACAATATTCAGAGTTACACTTTGAGAGATATGAATTCTACAAGGTTGTCAAAGAAACACAAAGTTGAGTTGACTTAAACAACTTAGCAATCTGTGTGATCCCCTCTCAATCAACGATATTGACTGATTTTTTAAATCTAGATTCCTATTCTCAGCCATTAGCTTGACTCATAGTTCACAATGGACCCGAATCCAACGACCCTTGATTGTCTTCTACCTTGTGTCAGACAAGGTATATCAGCCTACCAACTCTCCTTTTTGCTTGGACAATCCGAAGATCTGAGCTCCCATTGCATAAATTGACGACCCTATTTCATTCATTTCTTCCTTTACTTTGTTTCCCCTCTCTTTTCTCTCCCTATCATGAATCCTAACCCCCCTCATGAAGTTTTCAAACGTCCCAGCTCATAGCATCTCCGACGAGCAATGATGGCGCCCTTGGGCCTCCTACTGGGAGATGAAATCATCCTCGGGTTCATGAGGAAGGTCCTCACCCCAACAAAACCTCCTGAGGATGAAGCTCCCTCTCCACTACCAATCGGTTTGTGATCCGGTGAGCTAGTGTGGAGTTGTGTTGCTCCGTTCGAGCAGATGTGCTCTCATGACAGAGACAATCGGTCTACGGCCATGTGCGTGGAGGAGACATCCTATCTGTCATTTCTCATGTGAACAACTCGAGTCCCGCCCCTCTCCCTCACTCACTCGCCACCGCTCACGACAGTGGCTTCCAGCCGACCCCAGTCGCCAACTGACTCTAGCCGCTAGCCACTACTCACAAAACATGGGATTCGGGAGCCCTAATCACTACCCGACACTAGGCCAAATGGAGCCCAGATGCCATCCCCTTTGAGCGGGCCAGTAAGGGAGACCAGCGGCCCATTTGTGGCATGATATAGGTATATCTCGCCCCCTAATCCCCCCTAATGTTCTTGTTAGTGTGAAAACTTTAAGTCCTCATAACTTCTAGGTCTTTTACTCAAACCTAATGATGTTGTATACCATTTTGATCAGAAAAATGATAACAAATACTTTCAGAACATAAATCTTGTTGCTCTTCTATTGTTACCCTTAAAAGCATACTTTTGAAGTCATTTTATGATGTTTATAATATTTGCATGCATGATCTTAATCTTTAGTGTACTAAAACATGTTGATAGCCTAAATTCAATACCTTGAACATTTATATGCATAAATATTTGAAGATAACCATCTTTGTACCCTTAAGTGGTCAAGTGTTACTTGAATGACCTAGAATGGACATTTATGCTAAAGCTTACTCCTTTAATGCTTAACCTTGTCTGAATGTTCCTTAATCCTCATGCTTGACTGAAAACCAGTAACTTTTGATGCATGTTGAATTAATATTCGAACTTGTCCATGCTAGCATCCTAATTTTACTTGATGATGTACTTTGAACATTGAAACAAGCTTATAATGAGTATGTTGATGATTGAATCTCACACCATTCTCGAATGTTGATCTTCTATGTCCAAAATAAATATGTAGCCTCAAAATCAGTACTACTACATTCTCGTTGTACCTAAATTCTATATGGATCATTCATGTCCCCTAATGTGACTGCATGCCTTAATCTTGACTTGAAATGTGATCTAGTATGCATGTTGGTAAGTGTTCTCCAATCATATGCAAATCTTACCATAATTAGCATCCATGTTATATTATGATCTCAAATCAGTAGCTTGGTGATGTTTATGATGCCTAACTCAAGCAGACCCCATTTATACCCTAATGTTGACAATCTAGCATTATTATAACTCAATATGATTAGTTATGACAATATTTATGCTTACATTGACTAAGCTCGCTCAAATCTTATGATTACTCTATTTAAGATCATGCAACTATAATCTTATGATCCATGATCTAGTTGTGATGTGTTACTCTATGTTGTAATGAACCATGATATACTATATTTCTTGGTAATACTTAGGCATGACCTAGTTTGAGATATTGAAAACAATGTTGAAGGAAATGGGTATATAGATTTAGGTGACAAATTCAACCCCATGATAATGATTAATGAACCCAATCTTGCTGATGTTAATCCAATTGTACTTACTTGTAATGTTGGGATCTTATGATGACTAAATTGATAAGATATAGTCAAACTAGACACTTATGGTTATCTAATAAATGGTTAATCTTGTACTCTACTCACAAGGTACGCTTAATCTCTTAACCCTACAATGTAATTGGCCTGTTTGTATGTATGCTCATATGAATGCTTGGCTATAAAATTACTTGTTTGAGCTACTTGTTTCCTATGATTAGTACATTTTTTTTTGCTTGAAATATGTTGAACAAACCTTAAATATAATTGAACTTGTTCATTATACAAACCTTGTGATCATGTCTGTATTCTTGGGGTAAGGGAACAAGGTCAAGCAACTTACTTGATATGTTAAGATAAGGAAGACCATGTCGATAAAAGGGTTAGCTAATCTTGAGAACCCTTACAGACCCTTCTAATGGGAAGTTGGTCAATGGCCATATTATGTTGTTGAGTATAATGGAAATACACTTAAACACACTTTGTATAAAAAGAATGTCATTAAGTGTTTCATGCCTTGTTTCTACTTCTTTCTTATATGATGTTTCCAACCAAGACACTTTTGTACTACTCTTAAACTGTTTACTTGTCTTTTCATAGTGTACTTAATGCTTTAGCATTAATATACTGTGCTTATCAAATTTTTAGTTGCTAAATGAGGATCTGTTACACTCAAGGCTCTAAGATCTGGAAATAGATCCCTAATGGGTATACTTGAATATAGAAATGGGTAAACATCTCTTATCTCCATGTTTTGTATCTTGTTATCTCTTACCTTGTTCTTGTTTGTGGTTTTATTCATGCATATGTTAGGGATCCATTCTAGGGATGGACACGCAGGTCCACTTGCCTTTGTTTGTGTAGACATTAGGAGTGTGGACTTAGGGTAACAAATAGTTTCATGACAAATGGTATCAGAGCAATCACATATCCTCTATGCAAGTTTAATAACCCTACCCCAAATATCCTAGAGAGTCTTCTAACATTTCATCTATTCTTTAAGGATTACCCTAAGCCACCCATTAGATGATGATTAGTAGTTATCACCACCTCATGTGACTCTTCTAATCAGGACTATTAATCACATGATCTCTCTATTATGGGTAGCTTATGTATGGGAAACTAAAATTTGAATGAATTGGTAAAATTTGAGTAAAATGATGATGATGATGATGATGCCATGATCTGACCTTAAAAATTGAAATCTCGATTACTAATGGAATTACACTTGGAGTTAAACACTCATGTATGGCCTCTTAGATCATGTTAACTCAATTTTAACAAATTTGGACTACATGCTTTCCATGTTTGAGGTGAAATGATAATGATCTTAATATGGCGAGATAAGGAGGATTTGTATGTTATACCTCATAGTTTATGAGGTCTCTATTTGATTGAATCCATGTTGCCTTATTCATGACTAAACTTTAAACATGATTAAGAAAATTTCCCCCCTATTTGATGTGTATGATGATTACGCCTTGGAATGACTATACTCTTGGACTCTCAAAATAATGATGAATGACTTTGATTCAAGAGGCATATTCCCTATTGATTCATATGCCTGTTTGTAATCTCTATTTCAAATGATGTGATGGATATGGATCTCACTCTTGCCCAATTATGTTCTAACTCTTGGACTGCTCAGTTTGACTTCTCGATTTCCAAGATATACCTTTACCTAGATCTTGAAATGAAGGGGGCATGATTATGACCTTGAACTCATAAAATCTTGAAATATGGTCGCTCTATTAATGATCTCGAGGTTTGAGTTGTGATCTTGTGAAATATGATTTGATAGTTGATATTCACCTTGTTCAGATATGCTTGATGACTCATGATTAATATGGACTAATGTGCTAGATTAGGGTAGTAGTTGACTAATGAATCCCCTAGCCTAGGTTGCATCCCTATTATGAATGCCTCAAAAATTTCATCTTGTCTAATATTTAGAATTTGGAAAGGTAACCCCATCCACATGATTATGCTTTCTTGATCCAAGTCTCTAATGGGTTAGATTTATGATGATATTGATACTCGATCTTGAAATATTGATTTAATGATGATCTTGAAATATGATGACTTTGACTATATCTTGTGGTTGACTTCCTAGAAAGACCTAAGTCTATATCATTCATCCACGTTGAACACCATCATAATGAACTCGATATTGATATCTCAAAATGTTGCTCAAATAATGCTTGAAATGTTGCTCAATTGTTGTATATGGATGAATGATCATCTTTAGGTCTAAATAGAAACCTAAGCCTTAGCTTCGAAATGTTTGGACCTATGGATTTGACATCCAAACTTGACTCTTGATGTTGATTTATGAAATCTTGACTCATGATTTTTGATCTTGATATTGACTTGGCTCCTACAATCACTTTATTTGGATCTTAAAATCACCCTCGATATATGATTGATGACTTTCGTGCTCCCCAATCTCAAAAAAATTTTGTAATGATGATCATGTTAACTCGCTCAATTTATGTATTAGGGTTAATCTCCACATAGACTAGGGTGGGCCCTTCCATCAATTTTAAGCACAAAATCATGATACTAAAATATGATTTTGTCTCGAATTGTTGAAAAATGAATTCTCAATCATGTATGTATAACCCCACCTAGGCCAATGTAGAAGCTAGGACCCTAATTGTTGGGGATGAAAATCATTTTTGACTCTTTATTCAAAGATCTCTATTCGTTTGACCTAAAATGTGATATCTCCAAATTGATGAATCTATTTGATAATCTCTCTGAATTTGTGATTTGTGTGATGATCTTTCCAAGTTAATTATCGATGTGACTATACCTTGACCATTATGCTCAATTGCTTTATTTTGAAATACCTTGATGTGGAAAGAATACCAAATGGATTATGATATGGGATATGGAAACCCATTCTCGATTGATGACTTGTTTTAATTTTGGAGACAAAATTTCTTTAAGGTGGGGAGGATGTGATAACATGGATTTCCACTCTCATTAAATTTATGCACATCTTGACTCAATCACTCTATTATGTTTGACAACCTCCCTTACATCCAATTATATGATTTAGAATCACTTTATACTCAACTGATGATATGGAATTGAATAAATGTCACATTATGATAGTTTTACTAAAGTGGTGCATATTTACATCCTTTGATATGAATATTCAAAATTGAGTACCCTCAATATTATCGTATATGATCCAAACTTTTATGATGAGAATTATAGGAAATTTTTGAACCAACAAAGAAATTTCAACATAATCAGAATTACATTATGAGAGATATGAATTTTACAAGGTTGTCAAAGAAACACAAAGTTGAGTTGACTGGAACAACTCAGCAATCCATGTGATCCCCTCTCGACCAATGATATCGCTCTATTTTTGAAACTTGGATCCCTGCTCTTAGCCATTAGATCAACTCATGGTTCACGATGGACCCAAATCAAACTACCCTCGATTGTCTTCTACCTTGTGTCAGACAAGGTACATCAGCCTACTGACACCCCTTTTTGCTTGGCCAATTCGGAGATCCGAGCTCCCATTGCATAAATTATGACCCTATTTCATTCCTTTCTTCCTTTACTTTGTTTCCCCTTCTTTTCTCTCTCTGTCGTGAATCTTAACCCCCAATGATGTATTCGAACCTCCCATCTCCGAGCATCTCCGACGAGAAACAACAGTGCCCTCGGGCCACCCTGCCGTGAGATGAAATCGTCCTTGGGTTTGTGAGGAAGGTCCCCACCCCAACGGCACCTCCTAAGGATGCACCTCCCTCTCCACTACTAAACGGCTTGTGCTCCACTGAGCTAGCATGGAGTTGCATTGTTGAGTCTGAGCAGATGTGATCGTGCAACAGAGACAGCTAGTCAATGGCCCCGTGCCTGGAGGATACATACTATATGTTGTTTCTCATGCAAACGACTCGGATCCCGCCCCTCTCCCTCACTCACTCGCCATCTCTCATGACAGTGGCTTCCAGCTGACCCCATTTACCGGCTAACTCTAGTCGCCAGCCACCACTTGTGAAACATGGGAGTCGGGAGCCCTGATTGCAACCCGACGCCGGGCCAAATGGAGCATACTCCTCCCCATGTTGCTTGCCCTATTGAGCCGGCCCAGATACTAGTTCCCTTACACGGTCCAAGAAGGGCAGCGGCCCATTTGTGGCCTGGTATAGGTGTATCTCGCCCCCTAATCCCCCTGATGTTCTTGTTAGTGTGCAAACTTCAAATCCTCATAACTTCTAGGTCTTTTACTCAAACCTAATGATGTTGTATACCATTTTGATAAGAAAAATGACATATTTCCAATAAAAATAACTTCAAAAATTAAACCTTGTTTCTCTTCTAATTTTACCCTTAAAAGTATACTTTTGAAGTCTTTTTATGATGTTTATCCTATTTCAATGCATGATCTAATCTTTTATGTACTAAAATGTGTTGATAGCCTAATTTCAGTACCTTGAACATCTATATGCATAAAATCTTGAAGTTAACCATATTTGTACCCCTAAGTGGTCAAATGTTACTTGGATGACCTAGAATGGGCATTTATACTAAAGTTTATTCATGTAATGCTTAACCTAGTCTGAATGTCCCTTAATCCTGATGCTTGACCCAAAACCAGTAACTTTTGATGCATGTTGAACTCAGATTCAAACTTGTCCATGCTGGCATCCTGATTTGACTTGATGATGTACTTTAAACATTGAAACAAGCTTATAATGGATATATTGATGATTGAATCTCACACCTTAATTTAATATTGATCTCCTATCCAAAACAAATATGTAACTTAAAAATCAGTACTACTACATTCTTGTTGCACCTAAATGGTATATCGATCATTCATGTTCCCTAATGTGACTTCATGCCCTAATCTTGACTTGAAATGTGATCTAGTATGCATGTTGGTAACTAGTATCTAATCTTATGCAAATCTTACCATAATGACCATCCATGTTATATTATTATCTCAAATCAGTAGCGTGGTGATGTTTATGATGCCTAACTCAAGTAGAACCCATCTATACCCTAATGTTGACAATCTTGCATGATTATAACTCAATATGACTAGTTGTGACAATGTTGATGCTTATGTTGACTAAGCTCGCTCAAATCTTATGATTGCTCTATTTAAGATCATGCAACCCTAATCTTATGATCCCTGATCTAGTTATGATGTGTCACTCTTAAGTGGTAATGAACCCATGATATACTATATTGCTTGGTAATACTTAGGCATGATCTAGTTTGAGATATTGAAAACAATGTTGATGGAAATTGGTACCTAGACTTAGGTGACACATCCAACCCCATGATAATGATTAATGAACCCAGTATTAATGATGTTAATCCACTTGCACTTACTTGTAATGTCAATATATTATGATGACCTAAATTGCCAAGATCTAGTCAAAGTAGCCACTTATGGTTTTCTAATCAATGGTCAATCTTGTACTCTACTTGCAAGGTATGCTTAATCTCTTAACCATACTATATTATTGGATTGTTTGTATGTATGCCCATATGAATCCTTGGCTAGATAATTACTCGTTTGAGCTACTTGTTCCCTATGATTAGTACGTTTGTTTTGATTTAAATATGTTGAACAAATTATAAACATAATTAAACGTGTCCATTATATAAACCTTGTGTACCTGCCTGTATTCTCGGGGTAAGGGCACAAGGTTGGGTGCCTTACTTGTGATGTTAAGATAAGGTGAACCATTTCGATAAAAGGGTTAGCTAATCTTGAGAACCCTTACAGACCCTTCCAATGGGAAGTTGGTCAATGGCCATATCATGTTGTTGAGTATAACGGAGATACACTTAAAACACACTTTGTATAAAAGAATGTCATTAAGGGTTTCATGCCTTGTTTCTAATTCTTGCTTATATATTATTGTTGGGTTTTAGGGGAGACAGAGAAGGCAGTAGAAATAAAAAAAATTCTTCTCCCAAACCCAGAATAAGGAATCGCGTCAACGTCTATACAATAGGAAGGATGGTTTGTAGAGGCGTACCTTATCCCGAGGCTTGCTCGGCGACGTTACCTCGTGGCTTGCACAGTCTTCACCTCTGGTCTTGGACGGTGTATGAGCAGCTCCTGGTCTCACCGGGACTGTCAGGATTGATAGCTGTCCTCTGAGCGGCAGAAGTCTCCCGCCTCTGTAGTCGTCCACACAGACTGCCTGGAACTACGATCTCCTTGTCCCATAAGGAATCAGAAGGAGTCTCACCCTCCTATCAGTGTACTAGTCACTGACACACTCTCCTGCAATCAGTTGCCTTTCTGCAGTTGTCTTTCCCTCGTTGTGCCTCCCTTATCGGGTAGTACTTGCTCGGTCTCTCTCTTGGTTACCAAAACCAGAGAGAACGACAACTTTGCAGAGCAACTGGTGTTCTGAGTTGTACTTACAGAAGCCCCCAATACCCTATATATAGGAGGGTCATGGGATAGGGTTCTCTACCCTGAGAAATGCAGGACTAAACAGGAGTAGAAGGGTTCAAGATTTTCTACAAAACAACCAACTGCGTCACCTGAACCGATCCTTTCAACCTTGAAACGGTCAGTTGGTGGTCTGAGCTGATCGTTTCACACCTGAACCAATCGTTTGGAGCACCTGAGCTGACCGGTTCACTTCTGATCTGATCGGTTCATGGTCCTGGTCCAACTCAAATTGACTTTCATATTTATCTTCGATTAATCAAATATTAATCCTTGTCTAAATCGAATTTGTACAAATAAAACAAATCGTATTTGAAAAATCGACTTTCCAAATGATCTCTGTTGGTCACATGAGCCGACCGGTTCAACAATTGAGCCGGTCAATTCACCAACCTGAGCCGATCGGTTCATCTAATGAGTCGATTGGTTGGAAGTGCAGATTGTGCAAAATCAGTCAATCGCAGTTTCAATCAATCTGATACTCTAATCAATTGGTCCAACACCTTGAACACTATGATTTTGAACTATCAATCAACTGAGTGTTTAATTGAACTACTAAACTCCTTTAGTAATCAATCTAAACATCATTAGTGGATAAACTCCTCTTCCAGGTTAAATCCTATGTGTGTGACCTTGTAGGTCCATTTCACGTTGGCAGTGAAAGTCCATAACACTTATGACTTCACAAGCAAAGAGCGGTGCCTAGTCACACATCAGTGCTACCCAAGTGAAATAGAAAGTTGGAGAACAACTTTCAATCCTACAATCCGTGAATGGTGTTACAGTGAATGTATAATTCCTTTGTCACTAATGTCCTGAATGAACTCAAGGCATGGTACAGTCATCCTTTCAACGTTCATCCATTTCCTTGATCTTAGAGCAGATTGGGTGAGATGTGTGTGACATCAATATCTCATATTGATTCACACATGCATGTGCATGTCTTTCTCAATCCTACTCATCAAGTGGCCATGGACATTAAACTCCCTTAGGAGGGACAAATCCCATATCTATCACTCACCCCTCAAAAGCCCCATGTGTCAAAGCCACCCAATCATCACCTTTATAACAACCCATGTTTCAGGACTGCGTTTGATGATGTCAAAGTGTACCCAACGACATGTGTTGAGTGTAGTGATTTTAGGTCAAAGAATCACATTCCCCACCATCACTGTGAGAGTTGAATGTGACTACCAAATCATGGTTCCATGTGTCACTCTCATGATGGGTCTGTCTGGTACACTTGTTCTCTAACAAGTACCTATGTGCTTGGTTTGATATCATTATATCATGACTAATGAGATTCTGTCATCAACCAACACATAATCTAGTCTTTAGTGTTATTGATGTCTATGGTTATTTCCACAATAACAACCGACTAGGGACTAAACACGAATGTATACTCTTAAAATCTGTATGATCTCATTGTTTAGGTCCTTAACCTAAAAGCATACGTCATTGAGAAAATAATTCTTTAGACATCTATCATGCATGTTATATTATCATCTCAGAAATAGTTAAACATATAGATCGGAAATTGCCTTTATTATTATTCAAATCATTTACAAAGTATCCCATTACAATCATCACATGACTTGCTCTATGGGCATACATACCAACAGACTCCCACTTTCACTTAGAGTCAGTCACCTAGGAACCTCAGTCCTTGTGACCTAGCATGACCATCATGCTTTTGCTGAGAAAGGGCCTTAGTCAGTGGATCATCTATGTTGTCTTCAGTTGGTACTTTGCAAATATTCACATCTCCTCACTGTACGATCTCTCGTATGAGATGGAAGTGTCACAGTATGTGCTTGGACCGCTGATGTGATCTGGGCTCCTTAGCTTGAGTAATAGCTCCATTATTGTCATAATAAAGCTCAATTGCATCACAGCTACTGCGAACTACACTAAGTTCAGAGATGAACTTCCTGATCCACACAACCTCCTTTTCTACATGTGAAGCAGCAATATACTCGGCCTTTGTAGTAGAATCGGCAACTATTTCTTACTTGGAACTCTTCCAACTCATAGCTCCATTTTTTAGGCAAAACACAAATCCTGATTGTGATCTATAATCATCTTTGTCGATTTGGAAGCTTTCATCGGTGTAACCCTTTACAACCAGTTCTTCCTCACCGTCATATACAAGAAACTGATGCTTAGTCCATCACAAGTACTTGAGGATGTTCTTTACGACTGTCCAATGAGCATCCCTGGGATCTGACTGGTACATGCTCATCATGCTGAGGGCATACGAGACATCTGGGCGTGTGTACAACATAGCGTACATGATGGATCCGATGGCTGATGCATATGGGATCCCATTCATATGCTCCCTCTCTTCATAAGATTGGGGACATTGAGCTCTAGAGATGGTGACTCCATGTAACATGGGGATGTTGCCTCTCTTTGAGTTCTCCATGCTGAACTGTTTCAACACTTTGTCAATGTACATGCTTTGACTTAGTCTGAGAAGCCTTTTAGATCTATCTCTATAGATCTTAATTCCTAGAATGTAGGATTCTTCTCCTAAGTCCTTCATTGAGAAAGTATTCCCAATCCAAGTCTTTACCTTCTTTAAGGCTGAGACATCATTCCCCATCAATAGTATGTCATCCACATACAATATGAGGAATGTGGTCGTGCTCCCACTAACCTTCTTGTACACACAAGGTTCATCTTCATTTTGAATAAAGCCAAACACTTTGACTTCCTCATCAAATCAAAGATTCCAACTCCGAGATGCTTGCTTCAATCCATAGATTGACCTTTATAGCTTACAGACTTAATTGGCATTCTTTGGATCTATAAAACCTTCAGGTTGTGTCATGTACACATCCTCATTTATATTCCCATTAAGTAATGTGGTTTTAACATCCATTTGCCAAATCTCATAGTCATAGTAAGCTGCAATAGCAAGCATGACCCTGATGGACTTAATCATGGCAACTGGAGAAAAAGTTTCATCATAGTCAACACCTTGAACTTGTCGAAAACCCTTTGCAACCAATCTGCCTTTATAAGTTTGCACATTGCCATCCATGTCGGTCTTCTTCTTGAAGACCCACTTGCACCCTATGGGTTTTACCCCTTCAGGTGGTTCCACCAAAGTCCATACTTTGTTAGAGTACATGGATTCCATCTTGGATTTCATGACCTCAAGCCATTTCTCAGAATCTGGTCCCTCCATAGACTCTAGATAGGTAGTTGGATCATCATCTATGATCAACTCACCGCCTTCCTGAGTCACAAGGTATCCAAACCTCTCAGGTTCAAGGCGTGTCCTACTAGGTCTACAAGGTCCTTGTGTTACTTGAGGAGACTGAGATTCCACAACACCTTGTGAATCTCTATGTTCCTCTTGTACATCTACTGGTTCAATGTTTTCTTGTTGGGCTTGAACCTCTTCAAGCTCTATTTTCCTCCCACTGCTTCCTTTGGAAATAAATTCATTTTTTAGGAACACAGCATCCCTGGCAACAAACACTTTGTTGTCAGTTGGGTGGTATAAGTAATATGCCTTGGTCTCCTTAGGATATCCAACAAAATAACATTTATTAGATCTAGGGCCTAGCTTGTCAGGAAACATTTTCCTGACATATGCCTCACACCCTCAAATCCTCATAAAAGACATATTGGGACGTTTCCCAGTCCATATCTCATATGGTGTCTTTTGAACCGATTTAGATGGTACTTGGTTAAGTGTAAACGCGGCGGTTTTAAGAGCATGATCCTCGAAGGAAATTGGAAGATCGGCAAAACTCATCATTGATCGCACCATATCCAGTAAAGTGCGATTCCTTCTTTCAGACACACGGTTATGTTGTGGTGTTCCAGGCAGAGTCCATTGTGATACAATACCACTGGCTCGCAGAAGGTCCTCAAACTCTTGGCTCAAGTATTCTCCACCTCGATCGGATCAAAGTGCTTTAATACTTTTACTAAGTTGGTTCTGTACTTCATTCATGAAATCCTTGAACCTTTCAAGGGTTTCTGACTTATGTTTCATCAGGTACACATAGCCATACCTACCGAAGTCATCAGTGAAGGTAATGAAGTACTGATACACATTTCTGACATTTGTTCTAAAAGGCCCACATACATCAGTATGTATGAGTCCTAATAGATCACTAGCTCTCTCACCTTTACCTGAAAAGGGAGTTTTGGTCATCTTGCCCAACAAAAAAGATTCACATGTCTCTATTGATTCACAATCAAAAGAGTCTAGATAACCATCTTTATGGAGTCTAGAAATGCGCTTCTCATTTATGTGCCCTAGACAATAATGCCAAAGATACGTTTTGTTTGATTTGTTGAGTTTTTGCCTTTTCGTGTTTACATTGTATACATTTTTCTCTAGATCTATCAAGTATAGACCATAAGACATTGGGGCGTTGCCATAAAAGATCTCATCTTTTGAAATAGAACACTTTCCATTCTTAATAAGAAATTCAAAACCATCCTTGTCCAAACAAGAGATAGAAATGATATTCCTATTTATGGCAGGTACATAATAGAAGTTCTCCAACTCTATTATTATCCCACTAGGTAGAGTTAACTCATAGGTTCCTACGACACTGGTGGCAACTCTTGCCCCATTGGCAACACGTAGTTTAACCTCACCTTTCCCCAAAGGCCTACTTCTCTTAAGATCCTTCACATTTGAACAAATGTGAGATCCACATCCGGTATCAAGTACCCATGACAAAGAAGTAGTAAAGTTAATCTCTATAACGTATACACTAGAAGTAGAGATCTCTATCTCTCACTTCTTCTTCCATCGTTCCTTCCATCCTCTCAATGTTTTGAGCGTAGAAGATTCTGACATTGGTTTGGCGAGAGAACCCTTCTCTCCCTCACCTTTGTCCTTGGACTTTGTTCCATTGATCTCCATCAATGAACTATCCCTCTTCAGTGCACATAGAGTGGATTCAAAGGCTACCAGTTTTTCTGGATTGTGTAGAACACTTCTCACAATCCTCAATCAGTTATGGAATTTATTCTCAATTCATTTTCCCATTTTAAAAGATGATTCTTTTGCCATTCTACAAGAGAAAATTGCATTTGTCAAAACTCCTTTTGATTTGATTTGAATAAAATTTGATAGTAGTTAATTAGGCCTTTAATTAATTACCACTCCCACTATTTTGATTCAAATTGACATCCCTCACCATCAATTTGGAAGATTGCAGCGTACAATCTTCTAGTGGGTCAAGATCCGTATTTCATCAAGTCATGAGTCAGCTTTGGCTGATCGCCCATAACTTGACTATTTAGGTAGGCCATCATGCCAATTGCATCATATGCAACTCTTGATGAATGAACATGCGCAACACCTTGCCATGAACATTCCGTGCCTCTGGGCTTAGACGCTCTAAGAATCACCAGTTAAGTCTAACCCAAAAGCCGACACGGTAAACATGCACCTTGCTTTGGAAGAACCTACATGTTTACCCTTCACACTTCTGTGAGATAGACGACGCACCACGCTTTGGCATAACCTACGCGTAGTCGATCAAGTTTTTCATGTGTGCCGCTAATGTAAGGCATAAAAGACTTAATATTTAGATGAGGGATTTGGTTTTATAGGTACATATACATATCCAATCACCACAATATAGTAAGTATCATATACATGCTATATCCCACACAAAACATGTGAAACGATAAAAGCAATGATTATGGCCATCCTAATGTGATTCCTCGAGCCAAGAGGAATCATGGTCATATAGGTCTACATCACATGCAACCTATACAAGATGAACTATGTGCTTTGCCTTTCTGGATTTGATCAACTCATCTCCATGATTGATCGGCTCGCCATCAGGATGGTAGGTTGGGTGCCACCAGCCGATTGACTGGCACCTCCATCCGATCAGTTCACTGGTCATCGTGCATCTCCTCAGGTCGCCACCTGCTCGTCTCGCTCCTCAAACTGGTCGTCAAAAAGGTCTGCCATTCTTTCACATAACAGGAAATAAAATCTATCCTATTTTACATTTGAAAAAGGAAACCCGAAGTTACATTCGGGGGGAACAAAGGTAGGAAAGAAATCTTGAGTTATCTCGATTTACATCAAGAAAGGAGATAGGGAATCAGTGCGCAGACCGAGATGCAAGCAACCACATACAACCAAGCACACACAAACATAGGGTTTATTGGCCATAACCATGCTATGCATCCACCACAAAAACTCATTTAAGGGCGACGCGTATCGAGTGCATTCATATTACATATCATACATGTATATTGGGATTTGTGGATTTAGGATTGGACATGCATAAAGCCAATTTTATTCGCATTATATGCAATAAATAAAGGCAACAAAAAAAAATCAATCATATCGATAATCCTAAAGCATAGAGCAGTTGATGTGGCTCTGATACCATTGTTGGGTTTTAGGGGAGATAGAGAAGGCAGCGGAAACAAAAAAATTTCTTCTCCCAAACCTAGAATAAGGAATCGCGTCAACGTTTATACAATAGGAAGGATGGTTTGTAGAGGCATACCTTCTCCCGAGGCTTGCTCGGCGACGTTACCTCGCGGCTTGCGCAGTCTTCACCTCTGGTCTTAGACGGTGTCTGAGCAGCTCCTAGTCTCACCGGGACTGTCGGGATTGACAACTGTCCTCCGAGCAGCAGAAGTGTCTCGCCTCTGCAGTCATCCACACTGACTGCCTGGAACTCCGATCTCCTTGTCCCACAAGGAATCGGAAGGAGTCGCACCCTCCTATCAGTGTACTAGTCACCGACACACTCTCCTGCAACCAGTTGCCTTTCTGTAGTTGTCTTTCCCTCGTTGTGCCTCCCTTATCAGGTAGCACTTGCTCGGGCTCTCTCTTAGTTACCAAAACCAAAGAGAACGACAAATTTGCAGAGCAACTAGTATTCTGAGTTGTACTTTGAGAAGCCCCCAATACCTCTATATATAAGAGGGTCATGGGACATGGTTCTCTACCCCGGGCAATGCAGGACTAAATAGGAGTAGAATGGTTTGAGATTTTCCACAAAACAACCAACTGCGTCACATGAACCGATCATTTCAACCTTGAAACGATCGGTTGGTGGTCTGAGCTGATCGGTTCACACCTGAACCGATCGTTTGGAGCACCTAAGCCGATTGGTTCACTTCTAAGCCGATCGGTTCGTGGTCCTGGTGCAACTCAAATTGACTTTCATATTTGTCTTCGATTAATCAAATATCAATCCTTGTCAAAATCAAATTTGTACAAGTGAAACAAATAATATTTGCAAAATCAACTTTCCAAACGATCTCTGTTGGTCACATAAGCCGACCGGTTCAACAATTGAGTCGATCGGTTCACCAACCTGAGCCGATCGGTTCAGCTCATGAGCTGATCGGTTGGAAGTGCAGATTGTGCAAAATCAGTCAATCACAGTTTCAATCAATCTGATACTCTAATCAATTGGTCAAACACCTTGAACACTATGATTTTGAGCTATCAATCAACTGAGTGTTTAATTGAACTACTAAACTCCTTTAGTAATCAATCTAAACATCATTTGTGGATAAAATCCTCTTCCAGGTTAAATCCTATGTGTGTGACCCTGCAGGTCCATTTCACATTTTTTTTTGGTCCTCCGGTCCATTTCACATTGGCAGTGAAAGTCCATAACACTTATGACTTCACAAGCAAAGAGTGGTGCCTAGTCACACATCAATGCTATCCAAGTGAAATAGAAAGTTGGAGAACAACTTTCAATCCTACAATCTGTGAATGGTGTTACAGTGAATGTATAATTCCTTTATCACTAATGTCCTGAATGAACTCAAGGTATGGTACAGTCATCCTTTCAACGTTCATCCATTTCCTTGATCTCAGAGTAGACTGGGTGAGATGTGTGTGACATCAATATCTCATATTGATTCACACATGCATCCGCATGCCTTTCTCAATCCTACTCATCAAGTGGCCATGGACATTAAACTCCCTTAGGAGGGACAAATCCCATATATATCACTCACCCGTCAGAAGCCCCATGTGTCAAAGCTACCCAATCATCACCTTTATAACAACCCATGTTTCAAGACTGCGTTTGATGATGTCAAAGTGTACCCAACGACATGTGTTGAGTGTAGTGATTTCAGGTCGAAGAATCACATTCACCACCATCACTGTGACTACCAAATCATGGTTCCATGTGTCACTCTCACGATGGGTCTGTCCGATACACTTATTCTCTAATAAGTACCTATGTGCTTGGTTTGATATCACTATATCATGACTAATGAGATTCTGTCATCAACCAACACACAATCTAGTCTTTAGTGTTATTGATGTCTATGGTTATTTCCACAATAACAACCGACTAGGGACTAAACAAGAATGTATACTCTTAACATCTGTATGATCTCATCGTTTAGGTCCTTAACCTAAAAGCATATGTCATTGAGTAAAACAATTCTTTAGATATCTATCATGTTATACTATCATCTCAGAAATAGTTAAACATATAGATTGGAAATTGCCTTTATTATTATTCAAATCATTTACAAAGTATCCCATTACAATCATCACATGACTTGCTCTATGGGCATACATACCAACAATTATTTCTAGCCAATCAGATTTTATACTACTCTTAAACTGTTTACATGCCTTTTCATATTGTACTTAATGCTTTAGTATTAATATATTGTGTTTATCGAATTTTTAGTTGCCGAATGAAGATCCGCTACACTTAAAGCTCTAACATCTGGAAATGAATCCCTAATGGCAATATTTGAATAGAGAAATGGGTACATATCTCTTATCTCCATGTTTAATATCTTGTTATCTCTTACATTGTTCTTATTTGTGGTTTTATTCATGCATATGTTATGTGATCTATTCTAGGGATGGATGCCCAGGTCCACTTGCCTTTGTCTATGTAGCAATTAGGAGTGTGGACTTAGGGTAACAAACAACTCTGTGGAATCCTCCCTAGTACAACTGACATCAATGCAACAATTAAATGGAAACATTAGCATTCATGTCAGAGTTTAGTTTTTTCATGTGCAACTTCTCTCATGGGATAGTTACAAACGAGGTTCAATGTTTAGTTACTCTCTACATGTAGCACATTTTCCTAAATTTTAGGTTTGTTTTACCTATAATGGCTTCTTTCCTTGCCCCTAGATGGGTAGACATTTGTTTATCAATTTGATTTTGGGCCTTTTGTCTCATATATAATCATTGTACTTCACCTCATCATCTTCTCCCTATATGCCCTCTTGACAAGGGAACCTTCTAGCACTTGTAGAGAAATATGGCGATAGATATGTCAGCCGAAACAAATTTGTTTTCCATGTTCCCCTTGACTATTGGATCACGTCAACAACTATAGATTAGGAAAGAAGGTTTGCAAGGCATATACTTGGTCCTGGAGCAAATCCAATGACTATCGTTGCAGTGGCATGCTTCTTTTACAAGTAGCACCCAGACGGTTGTTGGTGGCGGCTTACTAGTGCATCACCATGGATGATGGTTGATGGCGTCCTCCTAGAAGGTGGCAATGGTCTTCATGCCTCTACGTCGTCCACACGAACTACCAAAATTTCCTATCATTCTTTTGAAACTGATAGGAAGGAGTTGTCCTTTCGATATCAACGTGCTAGCATTGACTACTCTCCCATGTTGTCTCTCTCTTACTATCTCTCTTTTTTACAGGTAATACTTGTTCAATCTCTCATGTTACTATAACTATGAGAGGACAACAATTATCAGAGCTTATTTTTGTGTCATGTGAAAGCCTTGACTTCCCTTATATTTATAGGAGGGCTAGGGTTGGGGTTTTCAGATAACCTGGGAGTCAAAGAGAGGGATTCTCATGAATTTTCTGGAAGTTGCAAACCACAAACCGGTCGATTCAGTTGTGAACCATTCGGTTCATATGTAAAATGGTCAAGTCAACACTTAAACTAGTTGATTCACATGTGAATAGGTAGATTCAACTTTTAAATCAATCAGTTCAATATATTTCATATTCACAAATATATCAGCTTCAATGTGAAGATTAATGCACAACATGATGTCAGCATCAATCCTTGATCATGTCTTATTTATCGCTCAACTGCTCAATTCACAATATGAACCGCTCGACTCACATTTTTAAACGGCTGGTTCACTTATGAATTGTGCAATTCATATTATAAACTTAGTGGTTCAATTTTGAATTGGGCGATTCAAACTCTAATTCAACCAATGTACAACCAATGTTGTTTTAAATTGAATACTTAAACACTTTAGTAATCAAGTTAAACCATATTCATGAGTAAACTCCTTCTCCACGTGCATCCTATGTGTGTGACCCTATATGTCCCAAATTACTTTGGTAGTGAATGTACATAACCAATTTATGACATCACAAGAAATTAGTGGTATCTAGCAACACATTATCTCTATCTAAGTAATTGTAAAGTTGGAGAACAACTTTAACCTATAGTCCATTTTAGTGTAATAGTGATTGTGTATTTCCTTTGTCTCTGGTATCCAAATTGAACTTGAGGCATGAAATCGTCATCCCATTAATACTCAATCCATGTTTCTTGAAATAGAGCAGACCCTTGAGATACACAGGATCTCAATCTCACATATTGACTTACATGAGCATTGCTACACATTTCTTAGTCTTCTTATCAAGTGGCCAGGATATCATCTCTGTTAGGAGGGACAAATTTCATCTACGCCACTCACAATCAATCCCATGTGTCTTAATGTACATGAGTATCACCTTTATGGCAAACCTTATTCAAGGTCACATTGGATGGTGTCAAAATACATTGAACAACATGTGATGAGTGTAGTGACTTCAGGTCTAAGAACTAGAATCACCACTGTCACTATGAGAGATGATTCTGACTACCATTTCATGGTCTCTATGTATCACTCTCAAGGTGGGTCTGTCTGGTACATTGTTCTCTGACAAGTACCTATATGCTTGGTTTGATATCACATATCTTAACTAATGAGATTTCATCAACCAACACACATTCTAATCTTATGTATTATTGTTGTCTATTTTGCTTCAATAGTAATGTCTGATTAGGGACATAACAAGAATCTATGTACTCTTATCATACATATGATCTCATTTTCCAAGTCCTCAACTTGAAGACATATGTCATCCAATATCACCATTCTTTAGAGATTTATTATGCTACATCATTATCTCATAACTAAATAAAAAAGAACAAATAGAATTGCCTTTTATTAATATCAAATCAATTAAATCATGCCACATTACAATCATCACATGATTGGCTCTCTGGGAATACATACCAAAAACACTTTTAACCACCTTAGAGACTTTAACAAAACCAAACCTAGATGTACCTCTCCATCAAACCCTATCACCGTGATTGGGATAAAAATAAGTTCAAGGGATAATATTACCAAGATGTTATCCTAATGTGCATAAAACCACATTAAAAAACTAAAAAGTACATAAAAATAATGAATATGAATAAATATTACTACGTGTGTATTTTATTCACAAAACACCTGCACACACATGTATATATTGTAAGGAGTGGGACTCGAGAGGGGATCCAATTCCTACTTAATTTGAGGAATAAACCATCTATTCCAAACACACTAGGAAGTATGTTGGAATAGGTGTATATTCTTTTAATTTCTTAAATGATGGTAAACAAAATAACAAAGTATAGTAGTGAAATAATATTTCATGACTATATTAAATTTAAACATGATTACAAAATATTCTCCCATTTAGGGTTTAAATGACAAAAACTACCTCAGGATCTAAGTAGAGGGATATCCAACTATCTCAAGTTTATCTCCCAAGAGCTCCACCTAGTAGGTCCATGTCACCAAGTCCAGTTTTCCAAGTCCTACACATGGGGTTGGAAGCGTACCCTAGCAAGAGGAGAAAAAATAGAAGATATCAGCAAAAAGGTTGGTGTGCATATGAGATATGGATTGAGCAACTGTACAAAATAAAGGACATCAAGTATAACAAGACTTCCCATAGAAGAGTAAAGTACCACCAAAGCGGGTATCGAAAGATATGAATTTTCAAAAGATGATACTCTAGAAGAACACTTGCCATTAAAAAAATATAAAAGTTGTGCCTCTAAGCCACATATAAATTTTGGGCACAAAAACCATCATAATAAAAAAAATTCATGTGAGACAAGCATAGTACTAGTGAAAATGTAAAGGCAGTGGTGCTTAGGGAACACAACCCATAACCTGATAGAGAATGGCACACAAAAAAACTCCCATACCATACAACCTAGGGTACGGGGCATACGATGCTCCGTCACATATATAGAAAATTGCAGGAAGAGGGAATAAAACCCAATACCTAATAATATCACATAGCAATATAAAACCCAAATAACTGAAGTATTACATTACTCTAGGGTTAGTGAATCACAAGGCATGCATAAATATAGAGATAAGTGAAAGTTAAGTCATATGAAACAATAAGATGAGAATACTAACAATTATTGTGTTGGTTCAGAGGACCCATAACAAATATCCAACGTCTCCACACATAATATGCAACATAAGTTCATAAAGTCCACCATAGGAAAGTTAGAACATTATATACTAAAATTAGGGTTTCAAGATATAAATGAGAGTCCAATAAGAATATCCATCAAATTAGGTTAACAAGATCAATTAATGGATATAAGTACTCAAATGAGCTAATCTCCTAAGAGAGAGAGAATAGTGTGTAGGGCATATGTTCAAAGGACTAGGAGATTGATGATTATGGGTGATTTCTCAATATAGAATATTAGGGAATGCAACATACCTCATATAGGGTCTACAAATGTCCAAAGTCAGTCTCAGGTCCTAGACTAGGTCTCCAAAGCACCATCACACAAGTCGAGTTGAATGTAAAGACTTCATCTCACATGATTGAGGAATAATTTTGAGCCCTCTTCAAACCTTGCGGTCCCTAGAGATATGTGATGAGTCTGACCTCTTTTAGCGCCAACTGACTGAGTTGGGGTAGCATCTCCTAGCATAGAAAAAGGCAAATCAACACCTCTAATAGGGTATAGAGGATGTGTTGAAGCTATAGGGTGCATTTCCTAGAGGTATGAGTGTCTCCATTGGTGATAAGAAGGAAAATAAGAGAGATACATTTGAGGAACATCACCAGTGAGGAAGTCGTTTTCCATATTGTTGTGGAGGCAAAGAAACCCTAGCTTAAATAGGACCATCATGATCAATAACACATGAGGAAGGCAAGGGAGAAGTTATTTGAGGAAAAAGAATAAAGGAGAGAGAGAGAGATCAAGAACGGAGAGAGAGTAGGGAATGTGTCCCTGAGCGTGAGAGAAGGAAAGCCAGAAAAGGAAAGAGTTGGAGGTAAGGCAGAAAAGGGTAGGGGTTGTACATCGGTACAAACCTGGACCAGATCGGCTTGGATCGGAACGGACCGGACCGAGACCCGGTTAACAAAAAATATATGGACTGAGGATCGGACCGAATAAGAACCGGTCCGGTCCTAGACCGGACCAGAAAATGTATGGACCGGACTGGGACCAGATCGAGACCGGACCGGATAACTTATATTCATATACTCTTGGCTATAAAATATAAAACATCTATGATATAGAACTTATAAAACACCATTTGAGTTCGGTAACAACTATAAATATTAGATTTAATTAACATCTATAAGAAGTTTTTTTTATATTATAATCTATATCCACCATATCCTTTATAAATATTAGATTTAATTAACATGTATAAGGAGTTTTTTTATATAATTCGGTCCAACCGGTCCAGACCGATTTGTATTGGTTTTGGATCGGACCGGACTGGGGACCAGAATTGGGAGAAATTAAGGACCAAGGACTGGACCGAAAGTCAAGTCGGTCCAAGATCGGTCCGTCGGTGTGGACTGAGAAATGTACAACCCTAGAAAAGGGTGACAACTCAATTGAGATCCGACAGTTGACACAAAATTAGAGATTTGGTCAAATCAGGAAACCAAATGTGACAGCAAAACAATAGGCGAGCCATGAAAAAAGGGCATGACATTTAAAATCATCGAAGCTTAGGGAAACATATTCCCACTTAACAATCAACATTAAAAATTGCACATGTTAGTCGTTATTTTTCTCAATTTTTTTGAGGATTCAAACAAATTTTAGTTAATACCAAAATAAGACATGTAGAATCCATTTTAGCATCAATTTTGCCTTTTGGGATTGTTTAATATTTTATTTATTATTTTTGGCTTTAAGTTATATTCTCTCTCCTAAATAGGATTAGGAAGTTAGGATTGTTCCATTAATGTGAGAATTTGTATATAGATAAATTTTGGTATGTAGAATTCTAATTTGGGATTTATTTTCACTTTTGAAGACAATTAATATTTTATTTAGCTCTTTTGGATTTTGATCCTATTTTTGTCATTTAATAAAATTAGGATAGTTATAATTGTTATAGTAAAGTGAAACTTTACACCTAAGCTAATTGGGACCCAAGGAACACACTTTTTCCATTATATTTGACTTTTGAGATTTTCTTTTATGAGTTATGGCACCATTAGGATTTTTTTGTCCCATACATGATATTTATCAAAATGTTATATCTTCGTAAACAATATTCATTATACTCAATCTTATTATTTAAATTGTTTCCAAAAAAATACTTTATATTATTATGCACAAATTTCCATATTTTACTTATTTCACATATTTGTTCATTAGTTCAACATTTAATTAGATAATGGACATGGAAATACCAATTATTATTTCAAAGCACATTATACTTCTTATTAGACATATTTTTGTCATTATGTGCATATTAGTTATCAAGGAAAACATGTATAACATATTTGATGAATTTACTTACATATTTTGCACATAATTAAATTATTGTGTCAATATGACTATATTATGATACATGTGATACAACTTAATATTTTATATGTATCACCATTATTAATGAAGGTATAACTTTATCCTCATTTGGACAACTCTAAAGAACCAAACATTCTTAATCATGGGAATAGGATGAGATCCTAGGTTTTGATTCATTACATATATATTGAGTAATTGAACCAAGTTGAAGTGTAATATTTCCACTATTATGTGATTCCTAACACAGAATTCTTATCCATAGAGAAGAATGAATTCTAGAGAATAAAATTTGAGATAAATTCAACAACCTTAAATATTCTAGGTAACATAACAATTGATGAAATGGCTCAATCAAGACCTACCTCTATATTTTAATGCTTTTAATGCTAAATATATACCATAACTACTTTACATCCCTAATAATGGTAGTATATTGGAGTGACAACCCATTGAGAAAAAAAATCCCAAAAAAAACTAATGAGACATATAGGAAATGATATTAATAATTTTAGGCGTTTTCCATTACGATTTGTCTCCCTTTCTATTTCACTTTGATTAAGATATATGGAACAAGGATACTTAATTTTGGATACTGAGAACAAATATATATTTATATTTCCTAAAATAAGGATAAATAAAAGATATCAACAATATATATATATATATATATATATATATATATATATTTATGATTGCCTCAATTTTGTGAAATTGGTTTTCAAAAACAAAATCTAACTTTATATTTATTAAAAAGACATCTTTTATTAATATCACATGGTATAGAGAGATGAGATAATTGGAGAAATATAAAGGTAGAGAGTCTTCCCTCATGAGTATATAATCCTGTAAGAAACATAAATAGCAAACCTGGCAACAAATTGAGGATCTTAACACTATTTATTTTAAGAAATACTAATAAAATTATATATATTAATTGATCTCTAAATAAAAAATAATTCCAAATTAAGATTCCTCTTGTTTTACTTAGTTAAGATTCTAAATGCACTCAAATTGGACAAGCATTGATAGGCTAACTAAAATAAAGAATAAAACACTTAAACAATTGGAAAGTTGGAGATGATATCAGTTCAATTAATTTCATTTTCCATAAAGACAGATGGCACACTATTGAATCTAGGGGTCTGGATTTTTAGCATTTTTTGTCCCTATTTGTAACTATAAATTCATGATCGAACACTCTAAAACCCATCTTCCACCTTATACTTAGGCATCCTACATGTGTTCACAATGATGACACTTTTCCCGAATTTCTCTCATCATCTCTATCTCCCCACCCAATATTTCCTAAAGACTCTTTCCCCCTCACTTTCCTTGGGTTATTTCAAACCCAAAGAGCCCTAATTCAGCCATATAAATGAATAGGTAATCATCATTGTCTTCCCTTCATGACTTTAACATTGAACCTCCTCGCAAAAAATTGTCGCCAGGGAACCATTTCAGCATTACTATGACTCCTTCATGACTTTGGCTCTCGTCGGCATATCTTCTTATGTCATCCTGAACTCTAGCCATAATATTGCATTAGTGGAGGTTCATCATGTTGGTATGTATGCCCAGAGAGCCAATCATATGATGATTGTGATGGCATATCATGTAAACAATTTGATTAATAATAACAACAATCTTCCAATTTGTTCTGTTCTAATCAGTTATGAGATAATGATGAAACATAATGAATGTATAAAGAATGACAATAGTCAATGACGTATGTCTTCGAGTTGATGACATGAACAATGAGATCATACAGATGATAAGAGTATGTACATTATTGATATGTCCCTAGTCGAATGTTATTGTGGAAGGTTAATAGACAACAATGACATATAAGACTAGAGTGTGTGTCAGTTGATGACAAAGTCTCATCAGTCATGATATGTGATATCAAACCAAACACATAGATACTTATTGGAGAATAGTGCATCAGACAAACCCACCTTGAGAGTGACACGTGGAAACCAAATTGGAAGTCATAATCATTTGTCATAATGAAGGTGATGATTGTGGTTCTTAGATCTAAAATCACTACACTTATCACATGTTGTCGATGTACTTTAACATCATCCACTGTGACCTTGAATAAGGGTTACCATAAATGTGGTACTTGGGTACATTGTGACACATGGGGATGTTTGTGAGTGATGTAGATGGGATTTGTCCCTCCTACTAGAGTTTGATATCCAGACCACTTGATAAGAGAGACTGAGAAAAGCATGTGCATGCACATGTGAATCAATATATGATATTGAGGTCACATATATCTCAGACAGTCTACTCTAGTTCAAGGAACATGGATTGAACATTGAGAGGATGATGATTCCATGCCTCGGGTTCAATTTTGATATTAGAGACAAAGGAATTAGACAATCACCGTAACACCAATCACATATTGTAGGTTGAAGTTGTTCTCCAACTTTTCAGATTACTTGGGTAAAAATGTTATCTTGCCAGACATTGCTCATTTCTTGTGTTGTCATAAATTGGTTCATAGACATTCACTACCAACGTAACTTGGAACATATAGGGTCACACACATATGATACACTTGTAATAGGAGTTCATTCATGAATGTGGTTTAAAGTTGATTACCAAAGAGTTAGGTATTCAATTTAAACAACATTGGTTGAATATTGACTGAATAAACTATGAACTAACCGGTTTAAGTGTTGAACCAATCATTTCAGAGTGTCATGTCAATTGAACCAACTTTGGCAATTCTGGACCATGAACCGATTGGTTTAGGAAGTGTGCCGATCAACTCAGGACCATGAACCGACATGCTCAGGTTGTGAACTGAGCAGTTGGTGGATCAATTCAATTGATTCAATGATTTATTTTGATGTCATTTTGAGCATTATATCAGATATTAATTGCCAATACAATTGTGATTGGAAAACATGATGAAACAATTGGTTTAAGGGTTGAACTGATCAGCTCACATGCCAGGTGAACCAATCATTTCATCATTTGCAGGATGTGAAAATTTGTGAAATTCTGGTCTCTTCCTCTCCCACTCAGACTGGGAACCCTGACCCTAACCCTCCTATAAATAGAGGACTACTGGGGGCTTCTCAGATATGACTAATTGCCTCTAACAATTGTTTGTCCTCTCTGGTTGTGGTAAGCGAGAGAGCCCAAGCAAATCCTAACCGATAAAAGGAGGGATATAAAGGGAGAACTATTGTTGGAGAGAAACTTTGTGTTAGTACAAAAACGAGAGGGGTCAACTCCTTCTTGTCAGTTCTACTAGAATGACAGGAGTTCCTAGTGTCCCATTAGACTACCATAAAGGCGAGGAGTCTTTCCCACTAGGAGGATAAGGTCAATCACTATCAGTGGTGATCAACTAGGAGCTGTTGTTGATGCCATCCGAGTGTGACTTAAAGAAAGGTGCATACTGCAATGAGGGAATTGTCACTAGACTTGCTCCAGGACCAAATATGACCTCATAAACATCCTTCCCATTACATATTTATTGACACAATCATTTTTTATAGGGGAATATGGCAGATAATTTTTTTGTTTCCGCTGTTTATATGATGCCATATTTCCCAATAGTGGTATCAGAGCCACATCAATCTACTATGTTTTGAGATTTCATAGATATGATTGGATTTAGGTTTTCACCTTTTATTTATTACATATGATGTGAGTATTTAAAAATGATTAATTTATATATCTGATTAAATACCACATATGATCCCAAACTTATATATATATATATATATATATATATATAGAGAGAGAGAGAGAGAGAGTCAGGCTAGTCTACACTTATATATATATATATATATATATATATATATATATATATATATATATATGATGTATATGCAAATTACACATGACACCCTAAAATTAGTTTTTATGGTGGATGTGTAGCATGGTTATAGCCAATAACCCAAATATCTTTGTGTAGTTGCATGGTTTATTTATTCCTTTTTATATTTTAGTTTGCATACTGAGCCTCTACTTTCTTCTTCCAACATGTAAAAGTACTATTCTTTCCTTTCTATGCTCCCCTCGAATTTTAGGTTTCTCAATTACCATGTAATAAGTTTAAAAGCAATAGGATAGTTTAAATTCTTATTACGACGAAGATGATGCTCAACGCCATACAAACCGACCGTCTCGAAGATGAGTTGACTGAATGGAGGACCAAGGAGGAACAATATAGAAATTAAATGAATTGATCGGCTGGACACCTAATTGATCGTTTGGAGGTGTCCCAACATCACTTAGACTACAGGCCAGACGATTGCTCAGATGACCAACCAACTACCAAGAGGCAAGCTGATAGGTTCAAGGGTTGAACTGATCAACCTAGATTGGTTCAAGAATAGATTTACACAAACAATAGATTCATGCATGAGATATAAACCTAGGTGGTAGTAGTTCCTTCTGGATCTAAGGAATTATAATAGTATGGACACAACCATTGATAATGTTTTATATTGCATGTTTATGTTTGTGTGATATATCATGTATATGTTACATACTATAGTATGTGGTTATTGGATATGCATATGTATATCTATATATATTTACAGACATATAAAATCCCTCAATCAAACATATTAAGTCTAAGATTCTTCTCATTAGCAACACACATGAAAATCTTCATCAATTATGTGTGGGCAAGTCAAGCCTGGTGCACTATCTATCTCGTGTAAGTGTGATGGTAGTTATGTGGGCCTGCCAAGCGGGGTGCATTTGTATCATGTTGGCTTTTGGGTTAGGCTTAACTGAGTGTCCTTAATGATATTAAGCACCAAGAGGCATGCGGATGACTATGGAAAGTAGTTGTGTATACCACCTATCCAATAATTGCATAAATTGCAATTGGCAAACATTGCACACCTTAATGATTGATTATGGAAGCTGGCGTTGGTCGGGTAATAACTCGATTGTTTTGGATTTTGACTCATTAGAAGTTTGTGTATTGCAATCTTATGAATTAATGATTGAGGGTTATCAATTCGAACAAAATAATGAGAGTGATAGTTAATCTAAAGGCCTAATTAAACATCTCAAATTTCATAAAAATAAAATCAATTCAAAATGGTTTTGACAAAATTGCAAATTTCTCTTGTAGAATTAAATGGAAACACACAACAATTTTTCTCTATAATTAGTCCTTGAGAAGGACAAGTTAAATGGGAATAACTTCCATGACAAGTTCAGGATGCTGAGAATTGTTCTCATACGAGAGCACAAGCTTTGTCCTGGAGACACCAGAGCCAAATGAAGCTCTTTCCAATGCACCTAAGGCTGACAGGGATTCTTACAAGAAGCACACTAAAGATGTCATTGATGTCAAATGCCTAATGTTGTTCTCCATGAACTATGATTTGCATAGACAAAATGAGAACACAGATGTTATTGAGATGCTCACACATCTTAAGAACAAGTTCCAAGATTAGGCATGACAAGAGAGATATGATGTCTCTAAGGCATTGTTCAAGTGTAACATGGCAGAAAGAGATCTAATAGGTCCTCATGTGCTCAAACTCATTGGGTATGTGGACAACCTTTCTAGAATGGGATTCCCATCCGGTCAAGAGTTGGACACTAATGTGATATCATAGTCTTTGTTAGAGTCATGCAGTCAGTTTGTCATGAATTACAACATGAATAACTTTGACAAGCCATTGACAAAGTTACTTGGAATGTTGAGAACAGTTGAGGCACAAATGAAGAAAGGAAAACCCAAGTTTGTGATGATGATCAACAAACTAAAGAGGAAGTCTAAAGGCAAACACAAAGCTAAGAAGAGTTCTAGAGGTGGTCAAAAGCCCATGTCTTCAACACTTAAAACAAAGGGAGGGGTGAATAAGGTAGGCAATTGTCACCATCCTGGATACTAGAAGAGGAATTTCCCTCTCTACTTTGAGGAATTAAAGAATAAGAAGTAGGGGATAAATATCTCCACATGAAACATAATGATGCATTGGCAAGAAGGAATCACATCCTGATGAGTCATAATGTGATTATCATTCAATCTAATCTTCTAATTTCCTTATAGATACACGCTTCACACAAAAACAATGTAGCGCCTCAAATGGTTTGAAAGACACCATATAAGATATGGTATGGGAAAAGTCCTAATATGTCTTAATCATTGAAACTTATACAAGAAAGTAGTTTCTTGAAAAGGTTTATCCACAAATCACAAAATGTTAATATGTGGAATACTACCTTTAATCACAACCTTTTTTTTTGGTAACCAAGAGAACCCACCCCGGGTGAGCCTGACATTGTAAACTCTCGAGGCATGAGAGGGTGTGGTCTGGTCTGGTCACCCCCCTTTAATCACAACCTAACAACAAAAGTGTTTATTACTTGGATAACTGAGTTCCAATGGAATCAGTGGGAGTAAAAGTAGAACTTGAAACGTTCGAGGTCAACAAGGAGGTACAATGGGAACAAATAGAATTACAAATAGTTGTGGAATCTCAAGTTTCTTATATAACACAAAACTCATAGTTCTAGTAGAACATGCCATGAACTTAAAAGACTATGATATGTTATAACTCAAAAAGGCAGTGAGTTGGTCATAAGGTGATGAGCCAACAACTTATCTATAAGACATCAAGGGACCAGAGTCTGAGAAATGGCTTGAGGCCATTATGGAATCCATGAACACCAACAAGGCATGGCCTTGGTGGTACCACCTAAAGGGGTAAAACCCATAGGGTGCAGTTGGGTTTAAAAAAAAAGACTGACATGGATAACCTAAAATGACAGATTGGTTGTAAAGGTTTTCAAACAAGTTCAGACTGTTGAACATGATAAAATCCCTTTACCAATTATCATGATCATGCTTGCTATTGTAGGTTAGCATGACTATGAGATTTGGTATGTGAAGATTAAAACCACATTTCTTAATAGGAATACTTGAGAGGATGTGTATGTGACACAACCGTAACGTTTTATAACTTCATTAATGCAAATAAAGTCTATAAGCTACAATGTTCAATCTTAAGGTTGAAACAAGCATCTCAGAGCTAGAATCTTTTGATTTGACAAGATACTCAAAGAGTTTGTCTTGATTCTAGATAAAAGATGAAATGTGTGATTACAAAAAATTTAGTGGGAGCATATATGAATATTCCACATATAGATGGTGAAAAACATATCAATACTATAAGTATTGAAACCTAACATGGAAAGTACCTTCTGTATGAAGGATTTATGTGAAACTCCCATGTGATAGGAACTGAGATCTACATAGATAGTTCTATAAGGTTGATTGACCTAAGTATGAGCACATATATTGGCAAGATGTTGAAAGGATTCAATGAGATAAAATATATCAATGATACATGGGATTAGTCTTTTAAGAACCCTATATTCCAATTCTTATGAAGAATGGGAAAGAAAGAGTTAGATGACATGTGCATTAGCAATTGGATCTATCATGCATGCTATATAATGTACTCATCCCATTCTCTTGTATGTATTGGACATGACAAGATGATATTAGTCATATTCCAATGAAGGTTATTAGAATGCCATAAAGAACATCCATTAGTACTTGAGAAGTATTGAGGATTAGTTCCTTGGATTTTTCAATAAGGAATAGTTCGATATAAAGAGTTACATCGATGCAAACTTCCAAAATGACAAAGAATACTAATAACCACAATATAAAATTTGTGTTTGATAATATAATTTAAATTTGTAAGTTGGAAGAGTTCCAAACTACAAACAATTATTAAATTCTAAAATAGAATCTAACTATCCTAGTGTTATGAACACATGAGTGGATATTGTATGGATCTACACATTTATATGGTTGAACTTATAGATGTTCCAACCATTTGTGACACAATATAAATACTATGACAACAATGAAGATATCGGTTATGCAAGGAATATCAGATAGCATACTGCAACAATTCCATCTCATACAAAATGTCGTACAGTGAAGAGACGTGAAACATGCAATACACCAACTAAAGGCAAAATGTTCCTAACCTAATGGATTAGCACTAGTGCAATAGAAACATGATGGGCATGCTTATAGCACTAAAAATAAGATTCTTGGGTGATTGGATCTAAGTGCAAGTGGGAGTTTGTTCGTATGCATTCTCAAAGAGACAATCATATGATGATTGTGTTGGCATATCATGTAAATGATTTGGTTAGTAATAAAGACAATCTTCCAATTTGTTATGTTTCAATCAATTATGAGATAATGATGAAACATAATGAATGTCTAAAGAATGACATTACTCAATGACATATGTCTTCGGGTTGATGACTTGAACAATGAAATCATACATATGATAAGAGTATGTACATTCCTTATATGTACCTAGTTGGATGTTATTGTGGAAGGATAATAGACAACAACGACACACAAGACTGGAGTGTGTCTTGGTTGATGACAGAGCCCCATCAATCATGATATGTCATATCAAACCAAACACATAAATACTTGTTAGAGAATAGTGTATTAAACAGATCCACCTTGAGAGTGACACATGAAAACCATAATTGGTGGTCATAATCATCTCTCATAGTGAAGGTGGTGATTCTGGTTCTTAGACTTGAAATCACTACACTCATCACATGTTGTTCGAGTTACTTTAACATCATCCACTGTGACCTCGAATAAGGGTTACCATAAAGGTGGTGCTCGGTTACATTGTGACACATGGGGATGACTTTGAGTGATGTAGATGGGATTTATCCCTCATACTAAGTTTGATATCCAAGCCATTTAATAAGCGAGACTAAGGAAAACATGCACATCAACATGTGAATCAATATGTGATATTGAGGTCACATATATCTCAAACACTCTGCTCTAGTTCAAGTAACATGTATTGAATATTGAGAGGATGATGATTCCATGGCTCAAGTTCAATTCAGATATCAGAGACAAAGGATTTAGACAATCAATGTAACACCAATCACAAATTGTAGGTTGAAGTTGTTCTCCAACTTTCCATATTACTTGGGTAACAATGATGTATTGCTAGACTCCGCTCATTGCTTGTGATGTCATAAATTGGTTTTTGAACATTCATTGTAAACGTAAGTTGAAACCTATAGGGTCACAAACATAGCATACACTTGGAATAGAAGTTCATTCATGAATATGGTTTAAAATTGATTACTAAAGAGTTAGGTATTCAATTTAAACAACACTGGTTGAATATTGGCTAACTAAACTGTGAACTAATCAGTTCATGCATTGAATCAATTGTTTCACAGTGTTAGGTCAATTAAGCCAACTTTGACAATTCTGGACCATGAACCAACTAGTTCAGAAAGTGAACTAATTAGATCAGGACCATGAACCAACAAGCCCAAGTTGTGAACTGAGCGGTTGGTGGATCAATTAGATTGATTCAAGGATTTATGCTAATGTGACGTTGAGCATTAAATCAAATATTAATTTCCAATACAATTGTGGTTGGGAAACATGATGAAATGACCAGTTCAAAGGTTGCAACGATTGGCTCTCATGCCAACCGATAGGTTCACTTGTGAACTGACTATTTTTCCATTTGCATGATGTTAAAATTTGTGAAATTTCCATCCCTTCCACTCCCACTTAGACTGGGAATCCTGAACCCGACCCTCCTATAAATATACGGGTATTGGGGATTCTTAGATACATCTTAGTTGCCTCTAACAATTGTTTTTCTTCTCTATTTGTGGTAACTGAGAGAACCGGAGAAAGCCCTACTCAATAAAGAGAGGATAGCAGGGGAGAAAAATTGCGGGAGAGAAAGTTGGTGCTAATACACTAAAGAGAGGGAACAACTTCTTCTTGTCAGTTTTACTAGAATGGCATGACTTCCTAGTGGTATGTGTGGACTACCATAGAGGCGAATAGTCTTTCCCGCTAGGAGGACCAGGTCAACTGTTGTCCATGGTGAACAACTTGGAGCTTCTAGCATCGTCTGAGTGTGAATTGAATAAAGGAGCATACTGCAATGAGGGAATTGTTGTTGGACTTTCTCTAGGACCATGTATGACCTCATAAGCCATGTTTCCCATTACATACTTATTGACGTGATCATCCATTATAGGGGAATATGGCAGATAATTTTTTTGTTTATGCTGCCTATCTGATGCCATATTTCCCATCACATCATCCCTATATGATGGTGCTCGACTGTTCAAAATGATGCATAAGGACCTCAGTTCCCTTATCTAATGGTTTAAAACCTCATATTTGGTAATACTCTAGTTTCCTCCTTCACCTTCCTCTATATTATGTTGTTTATCTAATCTAATAGGCTCACTTTGTGGTTAAGTTGATGATTATGGGTTGATTTAACTCATGAGGTTTGACATTTCTCATTGTTCCCATTGGATCCCTTCTACCTACAAGTATGTTGTACAATAGTTCCCCCATGGCCATTGTTGATGGCTCATCCTCATTTTAACAACTCTCTAGATTAGGAAAAACACATTAGTGTCAGCAATGGGAGATAGAGTTTCTGTTTCTACTTCTGTATCGTTTCCACAATTTGGGTGAAGAGAAACAACCCTTCCATGTCAATGAATTCTTCATGATATGGTTGAGAACATGAGTTGAGGATATTGCATCCCTAGATCCTATGCTCTCTTTATTTCTTGTTTTGTCTAACAATCAGGGAGAATATTGTTCATGCATCCCCTTGGTTCTTTCAGATCGTCCGAAGTTTTATTCTCACCAAAATCACAAATATACTGTGTAATGCCTAATGGTTTTAGAATAATATGGGGGTACTATAGTAATTTGACAACAATTTTGATTTTTGAAATCCCCTTAAACACATTAATCTTGATAAATTCATGAAAAATGATAGGAATGTTAGAAAATCAAGGGAAAATGTTTTTGAATGAGGAAAATGTGATTTATTAATTAAATGTATTTTGTACTAATTGGATTAGATTGAAAAGTTGATATTTATGGTTTGAATATTTAGTGAAATATTAACCCTAATCTTATGTTAATTTATTACTAGGTGTTTTGGTACCTTGACGTGGACCTTGGTTTTGACCATAGAATTTGTAGGACCAAATAAAATGAATGTACATCCATTCAATTTCTTTTAGGTATTATTATATTTGAAACCCTAATTTTCCATATGATGCATATTTTTAATATGTTTATCATTTGCTTAATTCATGTGATATTTTGATAATGCTATCATTTTTTATACTACCTCCTTGATTGGATACTAATTTCTAGGAAATCATCATTTATGGTTCTTTGACCTAAATCTACTATATATGGATGCTCTCATACCTATTTGTGAATAATATTTGCATTAAGCATATGAATTTTCTACTCTATTATGTATTTGTGATTTAAACTAGTCATACGTATGAGTAGACACATCATGTTTTTATGCATTGGATTTTATTCCCATGTTAGGAAATCTGGTTTATTCCCCTACCACACATGATATGTTTAGGCATTTAGTTTTGTTCACTTTTAGGCACTCAGGTATTATTCCTCCTTCCATGCCCTGAGGTTTCAATCCTCCTACAATGAACTAAGATTTTATTCTTCCTATAATACTATATGCTTTTGGCAATGAGGTTATATTTCTCTTGTTTTTAATTTGAAATATATGGGTTCTAGTCCTAATTTTTAGATTACATTAGTCTTTGTTATAGTCAACATGCATTGTTATATGAGATATTGTTGAAAATTTTTATTAAGGCAAGAATTATTATTTATTTTTCACCTTTTATGGAATTAAATGCCTCATCTATTGACTTGTATGATATCTTTTATGAACTTCATCTTGCATCACCTATATTTTCTAAACCCCTTTTTGAGTGGGAACTTTCCTCTTCTTTTAGTTTTTTCTATTAAATGTTCTATAGTTTTTATATATCCCATGCTCAATTTATACTAACACCTCCTTTCTTTTCTTTTTCTTTCTGGGTGTCGTTCCCAGCCTACTTAGACATAGATGTGTTAGAGGACAATGGCTCAAGTAGGACATGTACCAGAAGGTAGAATTTAAAGGATAACCTAAGACAACCATGTTTCCCTCTACAACTAATCCTATTCTATAAGTTAAGTTTGTAGCTTTGCATGAATGTCACCCTCAATGGATGAGAAACAATGTGAATGGACTATTCGTGGGGATAATTTAACCATCAGGATTTTTTTGTCCATTTTGTTTGCATACCATTATTTTAAGAAATGAAAAAATACACCTAATCCATCATACTTGTTATTAGTGTTTTAAAAAGCATCCTAGGCGGCTGCTTAATCGCCACAAGGTGATGTCTGATTAAAATGTACCATAAGTGCCGCTTTAGTGGATTTGAGAAAAGCGGCCGCTTTTTGCCCGCTTAACCCGCTTTTTCCCAGCTTTTTCTTACTTTTTGCCCGCTTTTTTCCCGCTTTTTGCCCTTTAAAAAAATTGTTGTAAGCATTTAACACTAATTACATTATATGCCCTTATTAGTATTAACTATAATATATTAAACTAGCATACATTAAATGTTCTATGATATAGAAGCTATAACATTATATGCCCTTATTAGTATTAACTATAATATATTAAACTAGCATACATTAAATGTTCTATTATATAAGCGTATAACATTAAGTACATTATATGCCCTTATTAGTATTAATTATAATATATTAAACTAATATACATTGAATGTTATATTATATAAGCATATAACATTAAGTACATTATATGCCCTTATTAGTATTAACTATAATATATTAAACTAGCATACACTTATTATTTTATGTGTTGTTTACTATATTATATAGATACAATCATTGTTGTATAGCTTGTTATAAACTATTTGGGTGTTTTGTATTGTCTTTTATGATGTTTAGATATGTACAAAAAATTCAAAACTATAAGTATTTATATACATATGTATGTAAGTTTGCATAAAAGTTTATATAAATTGGAAATCTATTTTTCCTAAAAGTGCCTACTTAATCGCCCGCCTGGCGATTAACAGTCACAAGGTCCCCTTTGCACGCTTCCCGCTTTGTGCTTTTTAAAACCTTGCTTGTTAGTGTGTTTGGATCTGATACATTTGTTCTTCTAGTTAAGTAACGAGTGGATCTCCTCTTGAGTCCCTCTCCTTACATATACGCAGTTTGGTTTCTCCATGAACAGGGGTGCATCGAGAAATTGGTTTTATCCCTATAACTATGTGCTAAATGGGTTTGTAGTGATCTTTGATTCAACATTTTTGTTGTTGTACATTTTTGCTCTTAAGAACCTAAGTTTGCTAGATTTCATGAGGTTTTATACAATCTTGCCCTTGGCTTTATTAATGTGCATGATGTGCACAATACATTTTTTTGACAGCTCAATAAACATTAATAGAAATCCATACGACATCTACAAGATAGTAAAATCACATCAGGGTACCAAGGAACAACTTCTTTGGCAGAACGACATAGCACATGACTCAAATTGGGATGCGATAAATAAATTTTCGTGCCAACCACCTCTTGTTGTAGTTGTTTAAAGCAGCTGTATAGGAAGTGAGCCAACAATCTACAAGAGTGCATGAGGATATCGGGGAAGGAGTTCGAAGTACCACCAATAGAGATCGCCATCTCATCCATGCTTGAGGCCACCAGAAAAGTATAGAGCTCGACCAAAAACACAGCAAGCAAAACTGACAAACTACTGCTTACGGCTAAACACCAGTAAAAGAAAAGAAAAGAACAACAGGTGAGTCCAGTCAAGAAGTTTCCCATTCTCACAGTACGCTCACACAGGTATTTCCTTGAACAACTTGGGTGCAGCACCCCGGAGAGCTGGGGAGGGGGCAAAAATCTCCACTGGCACATACTCAGAGGAGAGAGGGCCTACGAGGATGGAAGGTGAGGGGTAGAAAGTGCCGAGAAACCCCTCCACCACTCCCAAGAACTCCTACAAATAAGGGGGAGAGCATCCTCACAACACACATATCCCAATTTCTCTCCCTCTTCCGGTGCACCATGGAGTCGCCCAAACTCACTGTCCATCCGCAGTGGCACCCAACACCACGACATGCAGTAGACACACATGCAGAAAGAGAGGGGACTCAGCCAATAGCCCTACGCCACCTAGAGATCACTACCTCCGGTCGCCGTCCACCTGGATCCAGGCTGCAAGCCAGAGGTGTGACCACTCAAGACACCTACTCATGAGCAGAAGACCCAGGTGCCGTAGAAAACAGAGAGGAGACGGAGATCCTGTGGGAGGCCGCTCGCACCTAGAGAAATAGAAAACGCCGATCGAGTGGGAAGGGGGGTGGAAGAAGAGCCCAGGGGGAGAGGGTTCCAGCCAGCCAAGCACCAACAGCCTCCCCCCTGAGCAGAAAGTGCCACCATTGGGGAGATTACCGAGTCGCCAGAGCACTCACGAGCCCTAGTTTTCACGCTACTTGATGCGCACAATACATAGTTTCCTCATTTTCCAATTTATTTTAATAAATTGATCGTATGAGTTTTATGAGGAGTGAACTGATGTTTTACCCTTAGGTTTACTTTTACGTGTCACACACACCATATTTTTCAAGCATTTCACACTTTATTTACATCTAATTGTGCTTCAATGATTAATGCATGCCACATGAACTTTGTTTAAATTTTGGTTGGTAAGAACTTTTAAAATATCATAATAACTACGTCTAACCCTAGAGTAAAATTTATACATAATACTTGGAAACTATTTACCATGAGAAGCCCATTTTGTGATTTTTAAAACCTAGTTCAACTAAATAGACCTAGATTTGAATAGACTTAGGATTAGGTTCAATATTATGATTAAAATGAGATTGATAGTATTTGGAAGGCATATGGTCCAATTTAATCCCTAGTCATACCTAATTATCATTGTTGGACTTTTTTACCCTAATTAAATGTTTCATTTCATTTTGGTATCAATTAATTTAGTAGGATATCTAAATTGAAGCAAATTTGCACTTTGTTGTCCCTAATTTGTAGTTTCCTTGTAAGTTATGACTAAATTACAAATGCACCACAATGAGGTTCAGATTGCAAATCATATGGAAATAATCTAAGATTTTGTGCTCTTTCATTTCATTCTTGATTTATATACAAGATCAATTGGTTGAGAGATAACCTAATTTGACTTCAATTTCACCTGAAGTGCCTTGAGATTTTAATTTTATGTACATGGTGAACTAATATGAAAATTCATTATATATTGAGGATCTAATTTCTCTTTACATATTATCTTAAACAATGTTTTTCTTCATAATCTTTTACGTTTGGTTGATGTTTGGATCTTTTGAACCTAGTTGTATTAGAGCAACCTTGCTTCCTAGACCTACCTTATTGTCATGGTAGTGGTTGGACATAGATGTTGATGGTCAATGGGCTTGCATGAATCAATGGAGTTCATGGATTCATAAACCAATGAGATTCATGGGTCTCTTTAGACTTATGAGAACCATGGTCCTCTCAATTGATGAGATTCATGGTCTTTCAATCGATGAGGAGGTTAAATAATGGGATCCTTGGTTTTCTCAATGATGATAAGTCTACAAACTGATGAATATCATAGGTCTACCACCAATGGAATATATGGATATGGAAATCAATTAGAACCTATAAGAATCAACATATGATGTAGTTGTTGTGTATACTAATGAGAGACATGGACATGTGTAACATATCAAACTTTATATATATGCATAAGCGTTTCCTTACTCTATGATCTTTTAGTTATGTTGAACAAAACATCCTTTTTCCCTACTTAGAGTGTACTAGGATGTTTAGAAATCTAGAAATATAGAATTTTAGTTGATTGTAAACTTATTTAAGGCTTAGTGTAATTAAATGGAATAATTTTATAATTAGGGGTTAGTTCTACAATTTTACCATTATAATAGATTTTTATCTAAAAATAAATTATATATAATTTCTCTATGACTAAGTGATTAAAAGGAAAAATCAAAACAAAATTTGGGAACTAATGAGTAAAGCAATAGATAAATACATTGATAGATTACTTCACCTTCAACTCGTGACTTTATATACGTAAAAGTGTTAAAAAAGGATTACACACCCCTCAATTAGATTACATATCAAATTTCAAGTAAATAGAAATAAAATACTAACCCAATATACAAGGAAACAAAAATATAAATCAAATATATAAACATATATAGTTCAAGCATTAAATGAATGGAATGATTGTCATGTCTGTCTTTCATTCTATTTTAGTCAGTATGTGCCCAATGAACAGTAGGCATGACACATGAGTTGTCTCCTACCTTAGGTGGGAAACCCCAAACCATGTATAGTACTTATGACTACTCTAAATTTCTTTCACCTGTCTGACCATAGTAGCCCGGGTGGTAAGATCTTGGTAAGTCTTAATGAAGGACCCGAGTTCGAACCTCACCAAAGGCACTTTGCGAATGGCAATCCACACTAATTAGGCGTGAGAGGGGGTGACCGGACTACACCCTCTCATGCCTCAAGAGTTTACCATGTCGGGCTCGCTCGGGGTGGGTTCTCTCAGTTACCAAAAAAAAACAAATTTCTTTCACCTCATTCTCTCTCATATTTCCACCTTTCATCATGATTTCTTTTCCTCTGAATTTCTCACTTAGTTCCACATCCAACCATCACTGGATTGATCCCTAGTTTTCCAAATTAGACAAATGCATAAGTTTCTTGCAGATCCCTAACCCCAGATCTGATGTGTCCCTAAAACCCTACCCTATATAAATGTATTGATCCACATACATCTTCTACAACTCTTAAAACCATCGTCCACCATCTATTGTTCCAAAGAAATCCCATTTAAACGTGTCTAATTACATCCCCCATCTCCTTGGTTTCTTTGTATGTGGTAACTCCCACAACTCCCTCATCTTCTTAATCATCACTCATTTTCCTCACTTTTTTTATCTATCATCTTATCCTGACCTTGACCCTCATTCATCAATCATCTTCTCCCAACCTTGACCCTCCATCAGGGAGTCAACAGGGAAAAGTTCCCCTATGCATTGTGTCCTTCCCACCCCTTTAGATTGACTTGTTTCTTGTTTGGAATGGTAAGGTAGAATCATCTTTTCAACGTCTTTGTTCTCGTTATCTGCTCTATATCATGTGGGTGATATTGAATGTTTATCATATCACACACTTATGCTTTGAAATTGCATGCATGGCTATTTTGGTCCTTTAGGTAGGATTTATTTATAGTAAATCCACAACTAATATAAATTTGTTAAATGCATAAATAAATTGAAACATCTAAACTAGTTTCAGATTTAATTTAAAGATTCCAAGAATTGAATTATAGGGGTTCTTATTTAATGAATGCATGAACCCTAATTTGTGGAAATAATGTTATGTGTGTGTGGAACCCTAATGGATTGCAGTAGTAGTTTTTCCTTGATAAAAAATCTAAGTTAATGTATGCACATCTACCATATTATCATTTATGCATTATGTTGACTAAAAACCTAAAATTACCATATGAGTCATATCATTTGAAAAATATTCTCTTTTAGTTATCTCTTGCAATCCTTTAAAGATTTGATATTTTGAAACTCCATCTCTATTTGGTTACTAAATTTTTGGAAGTATTATTGATGGGTCCTTTAAATTCAATTGATACACTATGGATGTTCTCATCCCTTTTATTCGATTCAAACTGAAATTGACTAAACATTCATCTTGCCTCTCTATTTTGCATGTACATTAGCTAATATTATTCAGAGTAGCGGTACCCCTATTGTAACATACTCAATTCTAGACATATAGGTTAATCATCATTTCATCTAGGATTATATTCGACTATGTTGTTATCCGACCTCCCTTTTTCCCTTTCTTGACCATTTTTTAGTCATACGACTTTTAGTATCCATATTACCCTATTTTAGAATATATCAAAACTTTTTGGGCCCTCTTAACCCTAGTTAACTCATTAGTATTCCATGGATATGAAATCTTAGGATGTAATAACCCTAATAATTAAATTATGGTAAATTATAGCCTTGATTATATTTGAATATCCTGGTATGACCCTAGGATCTTATAGTGAAAGAAGTGGAGCTAACTCAAAATTATTTACATATTTGACCATTAGGATGAGACCAAAACCCTAATTAAATGATTAAGTGTATAATGGGGTAACTACAATACAAATAATCTCAAACTATAAATCTAAGATCACATTTGTATTCCTCACATCCTAATTAACTAACATATAAATTTTGGGCCTAATCCAATATCAATACACCCCTAATTGAATTTTCAAAGATATGGTATATGTATAAATGTTTTCATGTGAATTATTTTGCCACACCCCTTTTTTGTAGGTTCCCATTTATCAACATGTCACATGCATCAGACTTATCCAAGATTTACATGTGGATCATTACGGGGTCAATTCAATGAGAGGTGGACCCTATCTTCCACCCCTAGTAACCCCACTTATGGGTGAGTTATGCGTGATTCCTCAGACTTCTTTAGGTCTTTATCCCTCCATGCTTGATCATTACATGTGATTTTTTCTCCATTAAATCCACCTTCCCCTCCCGAGTCCAATAAACCCTAACTCACTCTCTCTCACCCCAGATAGGAAACACCCAATTCAATGTAATTTTCTTCATTGAATTTTCTTTGAAAATTCCTTAACACCCCACCTAACCAATCACCATGTAGTTTATAACCATGTAAAAATTATTGTGTCTTCCTCCTTCACCCTACACTACAGTCAATAAGAGTTGTCCCTCTCACATTCACCCTTCTACATTGAAATGCTCTCTCTAGTAACCATCTTGTTGTCCCAACCAATTGTGATTGCTCCGCCTAATTCATTACAAGGTAACCAACCAGGAACCATCCTTTTTCGCACCACATGATCTTTTTACCTTGGTTTTCCCTATACTTCTTGGTCGACAAAGTCTTGCAACCAGTCGAACAATGGCCAGTCACTAGCAAGTGTGCCAGTGGTATCTATGACTTGGCAAATATGCCAAATCCATTGCAACGAATTAGAAGATCCTTCACTACTACAGAAATAGCTTATAACGTCACATTTAGAGACGCTGGTTATTACCGAAAACCGACGCCTAAATACTACAACATCAGCTAATTACAGAAACTGACATCTATATTTGAATACCGGCCAGACATGGGTATCGCTTTTTATTTAGCGTCGGCTCCCTATCATGAACCGACACCTAAAATAGCCCTCCAAATCCAAATTTTCGAGCAAAAAAAATTACCCCACATATGGCATCGGTGTTTTACCTAATAACTGACACCTAACAATGAAAAAAAAATTACCTCCAAAGTTTCAATATGGTCATCGGTTTTTGTGGAAAAACTGACGCTGATAAGGTTTCACACGCCGTCCCCGTGAAAATTTTTAGGGTTAAGATTGTCCAATGGACGTCGGTTTTTTCTGGCAACCGACGCGGATGGCTATTAGGTGTCAGTTTCTGAGACAACTGATGCCTTTATTAACTTAATAGCCCCCACACAAAACAGACTTTTCCTCATTCTCTGTTTCATCACGAAATTAGCCCCCAAATATGTTGTTCCTCTCTCAATGCCGCCACGCCTGTGGTCACACTCCAGCCTGCTCCTGTGGTCGACACTGCCTGCTCCTGTGACCGTCGCCGCCGCCGCCCCCTGCTCTCTTCTTCCTCCCGCCCACTGCTCCTCACACCGGCCGCCGCCGCCGTCGACAGGGACGCTTCTAGCTGCTCTCTTCTTCCTCCACGCCGTTGACAGGTAGGCCACTGTCGCTGCCCTTGCTTGCTCGTTTTGTTCCAGCTGACATGTATGGCCATCCTATAGGGACACCGAAGGTGGATGAAATATACCACCTCTTCTTCTTCCTGCTCCCTCCTTACTAAATGGATAAAAGCAAGGCCACGATCATGTGGGCTGGCCACGACCGTGGATATGTTGGCCGACCACGGCCGTGCTGGCCAAATCCCTGCTGGCCAGCACGACCATGGTCAGCCAACACAACAACGGTCGTGGCCAGCCTACATGGTCGTGGCCTTGCTTTTATCCATTTGGTAAGGAGGGAGCAGGAATAAGAAGATACATTTGCAATTGAATACTAATGCTTGACCTAATTCTGTAAATTTTGATGCATGTTGAAATAAGATATTAAAACCTTAATGTTAAAACCCTAATACACATTTCACCATAATCTTGTATTAACTATATTGCTGAAATCTTGTGATCAATCTATATTGCTGAAATCTTGTGATCAATCTACATGAATCCCTATTGTATGATGTAGGTTGATGATAATGCATGAGCTAGTTTGAAATTTTGAAATCAATTATGAATCTCTCCATCCCTAGGTCATACTAATTTATGTGTAATCCTTATCTTGATGATGAACATGCATGGACACTAGAAATGTTGAAATCAATGTTATAGAATATGATACCTAGATTAAATGATGTTACATGAAACCTAGGATATGAATGATGAAACTAGAATTGTAGTTATTGGAATGACAACATACATGTATTTGTTGGCCTAGAAACCCATCCAAGATATACTCATTAGGAGTAAATCTTGGATAGTCCCTGGTGTGGGACTGTTCTTGAACACCTAATCTCACTTAGGATGTTTTAACCATTAATTATATATAAGACCTTAAACCCTAAAGTTTTAACCATGCTTAAACTCTAATATGTTAACCCTAGACCCAAATATTGTTGTTATATATACTTGTTTTCTCTTTGATCATAGAATGGATAGATCATAGATGTCCATTTGCAATCACTGCACCCCAGAGTTTATTTCTGGTCTTGATCAGTTTATTAGATTTGCTGAGAAACATAGGAAACAACCTAGAGATAGGTTCTACTGTCCATGTAGGCATTACGGTAACAACTTGAAAGTCAGCATTGGTGATGAAATCAAAAGTCATGTCATGTGCAACGGGATTATACAAGGCTATACAGAATGGCTCTGGCATGGAGAGATTTCAAACCCAAAACCAGTGGATGTCGATAGCAGTGCTTATGTGGAAGAAGTTATTACCTCCGACGACGTAGATGTGAACGAACCGGTTCTAGTAGACATCGTTGATGTGATGCTGGATAGTTGTGGGGTAGAGAACACCGAAACCGATTCACCTCCCATGTTTAGAAACATTGTGCATGATGTTGAGATACCGTTATACATAGGTTGTACTAAGTTTACGAAGCTTAGCGTTGTGTTGAGATTGTATAAGCTGAAAGCTAACAATAGATGGAGTGACAAAAGCTTCACGTCATTATTGTCTTTGTTGAAAGAAATGCTTCCTGAAGGAAATGAGCTGCCAATCTCAACATACCAGGTAAAGAAATTGTTGTACCCAATGGGAATGGAGGCCAAGAAGATACACGCATGCCCGAATGATTATGTATTATTTCAAAAGGATTATGTGGATTTGAAAGATTGTCCAAAATGTGGTGCATCACGGTATAAATTGACGACTTCGGGGGAGTCCAAAACTGGTTCTCCTACCAAGGTGATGTGGTATCTACATATAATATCATGATTTCAACACTTGTTTTCCAATCCGATAGATGCGAAGAATTTGAGGTGGCATGCGGATGTTAAGAAAAATAATGATGGGATCCTACGATATGCGTCTGATTCCCCACAGTGGAAGAAGATTGATCTATTGTACCCTAAATTTGGTGAAGAAGTCAGGAATATAATACTTGGGCTTTGTATAGATGGGATGAATCCGTACGGGACATTGAGCAGCCAAAATAGCACTTGGCTAGTCATGCTTGTTATATACAATCTTCCTCCCGGCTGTGTATGAAAAATAAGTACGTTATGTTGTTGTTGTTGATATCGAGCCCTAAACAACCTGGAAATGATATCGATGTTTATCTTGAACCTCTGATTGATGACTTAAAGAAACTCTAGGGTGAAGGTGTGATGACCTATGATGCTTCACGAAGAGAGACATTTCATTTGCACGCTATGTTGTTTTGCACTATTAATGACTTTCCAGCATATGGGAATTTGTCTAGATATAGTGTCAAAGGAGCTAAAGTGTGTCCTATATGTGAAGAGAACACTGATTCAACAAGACTAAAACATGGCGGCAAGACTTTATATCTTGGTCATCGAAGGTTTCTTCCAAAATTCTATCCGTATCATAGGAGGCGCAAAACATTCAATGGATGGAATGAGGAACGGAGTGCACCTAAACCTATACCAGGGGAGGTTGTTTATGAAAGAGTAAAAGACTTTATCAATGAATTTGGTAAGAGATCACAATGTACTATGGCCACACAGAGTGACAAATCTTTATTCAAGAAAAAGTCAATATTTTGGGATCTTCCTTATTGTTCTTTGACAGTCAGACATTGTATTGATGTCATGCACGTTGAGAAAAATGTCTATGATAGTGTCATTGGTACTCTTTTGAAAATACCAGGTAAGACTAAAGATGGGATAAAATCTAGACTGGACCTACGTGAAATGGGAATAAGGTCAGAATTAACAAAATTATGTGAAATGGGAAATCGGAGGACATACTTACCTCTCACTTGTTACACGTTGTCTAGAAAGAAGAAGAAATCTTTTTGTGAATGCTTGGTAAATGTTAAGGTGCCACATGGTTACTCATCCAACATCCGTAGATTGGTATCAATGAAAGATATGAAGTTGATAGGTCTGAAATCTCATGATTTTCACACTCTAATGCAACAAATATTGCCCGTGGCAATTCGATCTATATTGCCGAAGCATGTAAGGTTTGCAATCACCAGACTTTGTTTCTTTTTCAACAGTCCGTGCAGCAAAGTTATTGACCCTGATACTCTCGATATTTTGCAAAGAGAAGTGGTTGTTACCCTATGTCAGCTTGAGATGTATTTCCCTCTTTCATTCTTTGATATCATGGTACATCTTGTTGTCCACTTGACTAGGGAAGTGAAAATTTTGGGACCAGTTTTCTTGCATTGGATGTATCCCTTTGAACGATACATGAGCATTTTTAAAAGTGATGTTCAAAACCATTATCGGCCTAAAGGGAGTATTATTGAGGGTTATGTGGTGAGATAGGTTATGGATTTTTGCAATGACTTTCTGAGTGGTAATGACACTCCTGGTAATGATAAGAATATTGAGGAGCAATTTGGCAAAGGAATTTTGGGATCACGGGTGAAAGTAATCAGCCGTGAGCAGTTGGAACAAGGTCACTTGTATATTTTACACAACATGGATGAAGTGAGTGTTTATATCGAGGAACATACCAATCTCATCAAGAGACAATATACTTGAGCCAATTCAATGTGGCTTGCTAGATTGCATAACAAGACATTTCCTAAGTGGTTTGAAGATAAAGTCTTACATCAACTATCTCAAACACCAGATGATATTACTGAAACTATTAAATGCCTCGCCTTTAAACCAAAATTGATTATTATGTCTTATCAAGGGTATGACATTAATGGATTCACATATTACACAAAGTGCCAAGATGATAAGAGTGTCGTCCAAAACAGTGGGGTCACCCTTCAAGCGTCGACTATGTTTTTTGCAAGTGCAAAGGATAAGAGTCCACGTGAAACTAAAATGTCATATTACGGTGTCATTGAAGACATATGGGAGTTTGACTACATAGATTTCAGAATTCCTCTCTTTAAATGTAATTGGGTTGATAACACCAAAGGAGTTATAGTGGATGAATTGGGTTTCAATTTAGTGAACTTTGAAAAGATTGGCGAGAAGGGTGAACCATTCATACTGGCATCACAGGCGAAACAAGTATTTTATATCGACGATCCTACAAATAATAAATGGTTGGTTGTTATTCATGGTAAAATACAGTCCATTGAAGATCCTATAGATGAAGAAGAGTACTATGATAAGTATGATGACTCCAGTCCGTTCTCAGTTGGGTTGCCAACACCACAAAATATTGAAGCTAATGATGACTTGTATGTGCGCGAAGATCACAATGAAGGATTGTTAATTGATAAACGATCACAATATTAGAGGCATGCATGTTTATATTTTTTTATATGTTTCATTTTTCAATGTTTCATTTGTATATGTGAACTATACAATGTTTCATTTTTCAATGTTTCATTATCTTCTAGTTATGTCAAATGCTAAATGTTTGATTTTTTTAATGAAATTTTCAGATGGATGAGCACAGGCGTGATGACCATGATGTCCATGATGAGCATGGTGAGGATACCAATACACCACCTCACATTGTAAGTTTTAAAAATATATCATATATTTCTATCTATATGTTCATTTATAGTTATATTCTGTAAGTGTGTTTATTTTGTCAAATTTTAGGTTGATGATGCACATGTACCCTCTGAAGCACTTGAGGCACTTGATGAGCAGTACCAAAAAGTTGACAAGAGAAGGGGCATCACTATGATGAAGAAGTTAACAACGCTAAGGGGCAATGGACCCAAACTGGTTGTGGATTTTGATAATGCAGGAAATGCAATTGGAGTGAACCGCAATTCATTTGTTTCATATCTTGGGTTTGTTACTCGTAGCCATTGTGGTTGTAAGATAGATTCTTGGCATAAAGTTCCTAAGGGGAAGAAAGACTTAATATGGAAGGATTTATGCGTGACATATTATTATTTGCAATTCTATTTTGTAGATTACTAATTTTTTGGATACTAGTTAATAGCAATTCTATTTTGCAGAGTATATTTGTGTTGGATGAAAAGTTGCATCATAAATGCATGATGCAATGTTGTGGGAGGGTCCTAAGGAACTACAGGAAAAATCTCACATGAGAATACAAAAAATAGTGACAAGAGGAAGAAGTCATCCACTGAACAGTGGAACTTCCTGGACCCAGAAGAATGGGATGCGTTTGTTGCTTCAAGAAACACTAATGAATTCAAGGTATTAGGTGTTACTCCCTATTTAATTAATATACATTGTATTCACCTATTCAAGATTAACCTTTAGTGTTACTAACCAAATCAATGTGCATACTAACTAGGCTATCAGTGAGGCGCAAAGAGTAAGGCGTGCAATGAATGTGCATGACCACACAATGGGTCCAAAGGGCTATGCAGGCATTCGTCAAAGACTACAGGCTGAGTGTACTGCTCAGTCTATTGCTACTTAGGAGTCCTCTACTATAGGTACCACACCTCTACCTCACCATGATGTCTGGATAGCTGGGAGGAAAAATAAGAAGGGAGAAATAAAGAAGCCCGCAACTGCTGAGGCGACTGCAAAAATGGTAAAATACAACTCTTAGAGCAATCGTTCGAATATTGATTATTTGTGGTGTTTACTTACTTACCAATTTCTGTTGATGACGATTAGCAGGAGCTGCACGAGCTGAGGAAACAAGGCAAGTTCATCCCTGAGGGCACAAGGGATAAATTGACAGTTGCTCTGGGTAATCCAGAGCATCCTGGACGTGTTAGGGGTGCAGGTGCTGGTGTGGGCATCAAAGCGTTCTTTGGGCCATCCCAACACAAACATGTCCCAAAAGTGGGAATAATATAAGAAGAGGTAACCTATTCTTTTTTTTAGAATGTTACTGTAAAAGGGAATTCAATAATCAGAAGCTAACATTTCTTTTATCCATGTATAGGTATATAAGATAGCTGATAGGAGAGTTGATGAAGTAGTTGATAAGAGAGTCAAGGAAGTAGTTGAAAAGACACTCCATGAAGCAATGAGCAAGTGGTAGGCATCTCTGACTTCCACTCAGACAGTACCTATGGCGTCCCGCTCTACTCCTATTGCAGAGGTTGGGAGTAATCATGTAGACCCACCACCTAGCACATCCGCTATAAGTATTTTTATGACATAGTAGCTAGTCTTTTCAAGATGATATGTTTTCAAGATGATATGTATATATGTAGATAACATTCTTTACATAAATTTGTAGGGGTTGAAGCCATGCCATCTAAAAAGTAAAGAATATGTCGTTGTATAGGCATCGACTTACCCATCCCTTCCAGTGGAAATGTTTCATGGGTCTCCATTACCAGATGATTGGGTTTGTGTGAGCCCGCTACATATATTCCCCAATTGGATAGATCTTCTATTTCCATATGCCCACCCAGATTGTGAAACGCTTGGTGAGGCAGAAGACGGAGTGATATTATGGTCGAAAGCGGATGTCGTCTATACTAAAATTGTATGGTAAATTTACATTACGTTAAATTGTTAGTGTGTATATATGAGATCAATTGATCTAAAATTATATATACAGGTTAAAACGAAGACACCCAGAGCATCTAGGCCTCCACCTCCACCTCGTACATTACCAAGTTAGGTTCCATAGGACCTACCTACCCCATTAAGTCTTAATTGTAGGGGTATGGTAGTATGGTTAGGTGAACATGATATAAATTGCCCTATAACTATTTGTATAGATGCGGATGCTGGAGGTCAATCATATGAAAACAAACTATTTATACAAGATATTTTGGAGTTATATGGCTATGATTGGATGAATACATCTATGATAGAGCTATGGATAAGGTGAGATCTTATTTATACATCCATATACCTTGTGTAGGATCTGGTGATATGGTTTGTTATATATTAATGCATACGTAATACATGTTTTGCAGCTACTTAAACAAGATATGTGCAGATTTTTCATTTGAACATGTAGGATTTTTTATTTTATCTTTGATTAGTCTAGTAGCTAAAGACCCTTCGTCGGTTCAACAATACTGTTGTGATGCTTTTACAAATTTTGGTCAAAATAAGAAGACAGTGATAATAGCTCCATTCAATGTGGAGTAAGTTTACTTTGCTTATAATTTGGACTTAAGAAAATTACATTTTTATTGTGGATTTCGAGTTATTAATTTTTAACTTTTTTTACCTCTAGGGGTACGCATTGGGAGTTACTAGTTATTGTCTTCGGGACGTTCACTGTCTATTATCTATATCCTAAGGGGACTAAATTGAATCCAACATATGGACACGCAATGAAAATGGCATTATTCCGGTGAGAAATATTTCATTTTTATATCCGTTAACATCTGTTATTATATTACTATTTAATTATACAATTTACTGTGTTACATTAACATGTAGGGGTTTACATGAGTTCATAAAGGCTGGAGGAAGGGTCCCCAGGAAAAAGAACCAACCAATAATTTGGGAGAACGTGGAAGTAAGTTCCCGACTCCAATGTATATATTATTTATGTGAAATGTTCTTAGTTGTATTTTTAATATTTTGTATGTTTCAATTTATAGTGTGTTACACAAGACAACGACTAGGCATTTGCATACTATGTGATGCAATTTATGCACATGATTATCAAACATGCCGCAGTGGACATCGATACCATACATGAGGTATTATATATAGTCTCATTAGATAATATGAAATATATCAATCTTATTTATATATTATTAATTATATATATACATCATTCTCTTTGTAGGTGTTCAAAACTGACCCCACTATGGGTAAGGCCTTATCATATGTACATGCTCCCTATACGACAGAAGAATTACATGATGTAAGAGAAGAATGGGCAAAAGCCATACAAGTAGTGGGGGTTTTAAAATATAATTGGGATGTTGATAGTGATAATGACTAAAGAATGTTTATACATGTGTGAATGTGAAAATGAATGGAACTACAAGTTGCTACATGAATGTTTCTACACGTGTCTGAATGTTTCTACATGTGTGAATGTGAAAATGAAAGGAACTGTAGGTTGCTACATGAATGTTTCTACATGTGTGAATGTGAAAATTGAATGGAACTGCAGGTTGCTAAATGTGTGAAAATAAATCTTGTTAATTTTGTAGGTTTGTGGCCTGTTGTTGGCTGATATCAATGGATGTTGTAAACCTGCAGTTCAGAACTGAACTGCAGGTTCTCCATCCAATGACCAACCATACATTAGGCCTGCAAATTGATAAGAAAAAAATAATCAAAACATAGGCGTCAGTTATTAGTCGAAAACTGACAACAAAGGATTACAACGTCAGTTAATAGAAAAAAAACTACCACCTAATGTGGCCAGAAAACACGGTGATATGGCATCAGTTATTACTAAGAAACTGACGCCTATGGTGTCCTAGATGGTACCCTTTTTGTGGCGTGAAGGGTTTGGGCGTCGGTTTCCCTACTAATAACCGACGCCTATAGTGCCAAATGCTGGCACCCTTTTTGTGGTGTGAAGGGTTATGGCGTCGGTTTCCCCACTAATACTCGACACCTATAGTGCCCCTGCTGGCGCGTTTTAGATGGCGCGAAGGGTTCTGGCATAGGATTTCAAACCGACGCCTAAGGGTTCACCTTTTAGCGTCGCCCACATATGTGTCGCTTTTTAACCATCGCAAAAGGCCTTAAATAACCGACACCAAAGGTCGGTTCTGTACTAGTGCTTGATGTGATTTTTTTACTAGAACACTTAGTGTCTCGGGTCATTGTTCTTCTCGATGAATTGTCCCCTGTGTTATTCATTCCTAATCTTTTCTTTGTATGTTAATTCACACAATCAAGCTGTTGACTGGGATTGTGTGACAAAGTGCATTTGGCATAAGTATGGTGTATTTACTCTTTTACCCTCATAATGTTCACACATGACATCAATTTAACTTTTCTTGGCTACTTAATCAATGTTGATACTCAAGTTCGAAATATAATGATATATGCAGATTTTATACACTTTGTATTAGGTTAATTAACCACTTTATCCAGATAAGTACATTTGTTCATGTAACTTTATATTTTGGTTCTCAAAATTTTCTAAAGGTTATATACATTTTTGAGATCCTATGGTCCAAATTTCATTTCATTTGGACATTCCTACAAATTTCTATGAATTCTTGAAGTTAATGTGCTAAAAATCCCTTTAAATTGCCCTTTATTTGACCTTTTCCACCTCAGCAATCCAGGGCTCACTTCAGGGACGAACCCTAGCCCTTGGATCTGACCCACATAGATCACAACCCAATCGAAGAGTCAATCTGTTGTCTCCTACCTCCTACAATGAGTAGGGAAGAGTCAATGGGACTGAATCATGCAATCAATCACTTTTGACCTCGATTTGAAATTCTAAGCAAACAAAAATGTTTCACCATCAAAATGTTTCCCTCTCTTGGATTTCTCACTCCGGAATCCATGGTCTTTGACCCAGGTCCTATCTGGCCCTATACCTAATCCTAACACTATAAAACACCCCCAAGGTTCCGCTGCAACCCCACCTTCACCTTTGCCATGTGATCACACTATTCATAAGTTCTAATAGCCCCTGATTCCTCCCCGACTTCTCTACTATTCAAACTTCACAGTCATGTGGCCCGATTTGGGTGTCTTTCCCTTGCGACATCATCCTACCATTTTTGGCCACCTACAATTTTGCGAGGCCACCATGAGCATGTGCGACACCTCTGCTGCCGACATTGACCCCTCCTGCTCTCAAGCTCCCTAGCACTGGCGAGCCCCCTACCTCATTTCTAGGCTCGCAAGGAAGAAATGAACAAAGGTGAAAGGATCCCAGACTTCCAATTCAAGAGAAATGAACCAGGTTCAATAAACCAACAAAACCCAGGATTCAAACCAAAAAATTGAAGATTGAACCCACAAGCTAGGATCGAACCCATCCACTAAACCAACAAGCCACCAACGCTGATGTGGATCGATTCTGACCGTCCATATCAAAATTGAATGACCATATATTTTCTATATTATAGGTATTTCCCATCTCCATCTGACAAATAATAAAAAAATGGCCATATTTTGATTAAATCATAGAAAATGCATCATAGCTCCAAAGTTTATGAAAAAGTAGTCCACTTTGATCAGAAAAACCCAAAGAATCATTTAAAAATACTTGTTAATCCTGATTATACATGATTCTCATGGATATCCCTAGACTTTGATCTCATGTTTATATAATTTGTCAAATAACACAATAATCACAATTAACTTTGGAAACCCTAATATTTGACTCTGATGATTATCTTGAGATTCTAAAATTATACTTGACTAATTAAGAAATATAGATCTAATCTTGTTGGCTTAACCACTCTTGAATATTGATCATGATAATTAGGGATAAATTATGTGTTCCAAAAGTACCTAGGTAGGTCATTCACACTCAAAAATATACTTGACACTTGAATAAATGTTAGACCTCTTGGAATTATTGATCATAAGTGAATGACCTATCTCCAAGGTTGAATAGGAATGGAAAACCCTAATCTAGTAATAAGTGGTACATGATCTTTGTGTATATCATGATCTTGACCCTTGATCCACATCTTGAGTGATCTAGGATCTACTTGAGACTCCAATCTATTTATTCTTAGAATCTATACTCTAATATTTGGTGAAAGGTACACTATTATATCTCCTCCTTGAACAAACTAATAGTATTGATGATACATTTTATGTACCTCTTGATTTGTATACTTGTCTATGTACTTGTTTGTTTGAGGTATTGTTCCCTAATGATTATTCTTATGATTTTCCAATATTATATATGAGACAAACTTGAAAACATAAATGATATTGCCCATTACGACTGTCCAAATTATGATGATGACAATGTTGATAATGTTGATGTTGAGTGAAAGCGACCTCCTCATTTGGAGGCTTGTACATGTCGATTGACCTCCGACCTCATATGGACAGAAGGAGCCTGGTGACCTCCCCCATCTCGTTGGGGTGATGGAGCCACATAAAATATAAGCATGCTTTTCGATATCAGCATAATGGGGAACTCGTAATGAAATCTTGTCAAACAAATATTGTTTTGGAAAATTTCTTGTTGTACATTTTGAATATAAGTCATGCCAAGTATACTATTTTGATACAAAGTATTTTAATTGTTTTTGATAGCGTATCATGGTATTGCATTGATTGTGTCTCAATTTTTGATTGAGGAAAATAAGATGAATTATTATGAAGAATTGACTAAGTCGCTTCCACTCATGACAAACTCTAATGATATGGACAAAATATACAAACTCTCATATTTGTATTGGTTATTTCTTTAAATCTCTTGTTTTATGAGTTATTATTTCTTATTTTATATGCATAGTGTGAGATCCTTTTGGGCCACTCAGAGACGGGCGCTTCAATCCCTTTACCACTATCTAGGTAGTGGGATTGGGATTAGGGTAAGAATGGTTCCGTGACAGTTGGTATCAGAGCATACACACTCTCATATGCATTAAGTAGATAACATCCCAAGTCCCTTGAACCCAGGAAACCCTAAAGTCCATAATGGTGAAAATTGAGGTATCTAGGCTTGGGATTCTGGCATAACCGCCTCCTATCCATCTTCACAGTGGCTAAGGTTCCCCACTCTATGTAGCCTTAATTGATCCAGAAATGGACCCAGAGGTTCTACGTTGAAACCCTAGAGAGTCTTCCAATTATCTTATATTCTCTCTAAGGATTACACATAGTCCACCTATTAGTTTGAAGAAGGGTGACTCCTTATCTCTTCCTTTGCTAGGTATCATGACTGGATATGAACTCTCCCTATTTTTGGGTAGTATGGGAATCAAAAAAATTGTATTCTGAATTTTGAAACTATATAGATGAATATCCTATTATATGATATACTCTTAACTCAACTTATGCGATTAAATGACTCATAAATGGATGTACCTTGTAGATGGCCCCACAAACCCGTAGTAAAAAAGCAAGACTCTCTGGAACCAATAATGATTGAGAATGGAAGATTGATTAAAGGAATATTGAGAAGAAAAGACATGAAGAGAGGGAAAAGACCATTGAGAATAAGTAAGTTTTTGAATAAGAGCTTTAGAGTGGTGTAGACAAGGGAAAAAAGACCCATGCTCAATAATGTTGATGGTGATGAGGATAAATTAAGAAAGGCTACCAAGGATGATGCTTGGGAAATACAAAACAAGATACTAATGGATGCTATGATCAAATGGGCAAGATACACAACACTAATAATTGTTGGAGGAGTCCAAATCGCCATGAGTGCCTTTAGCCCTACATCCAATCCCGTAGTCATGGAGATAGAGACAAAATTAGAGGTTGTAATTGCAAAAGAGGACATGTTCAATCGTAAAATTTAGTGATTGTTCAGAAGGTCATATCAAGACTCGCTAGGAATGAAAGAACTAATGAAATCATCACTAGATCTAAATTATGATATGTTGATTATGCAACCCTTTATAACTTTTTCAAACAAACCTTATACTCACCATATCTTTAAAATTGAAATTTGATGCCATTTTGAATTGGGATCACTATGCTATGATTCGGAACCTATATTTGGATTTGAAAATTCACCTTTTCTTGACCTAAGTCTTGAATAGGTCAAGTCTATGACAATGCTAATACTCGATCTTGAAACCCTATTTTAAATGCAATGTTGACTATAGCTTGTGGCTAAATTCCTAGAAAGACCAAAGCCTAGATCATTCATCAAATCTCGACGCCATGGTAATAAAATTGATGATTGATATCACAAATGTTGCATGAATGTTGATTGAATATTGTTTCATTGTTGCTCGGATATTGAATATGTATGAATGATCTCCCCTAAGGTCTAACTTGGAATATAAACCCTAAGATTTGAAATGTTTCAACCTATGATATTGATGTCCCTACTTTGACTCTTGATATTAATGTACAAAATCTTAAAACATGATTATGGATCTTGATATTAATGTGACTCATAGAAATGTGGATCTTAAGATTACCCATGATATGGATAATGACTTTCTTATCCCTAAAAACTTAGATTTTGAAGATGTTGACTCAGTAATGATGAGGATGGTAATGTTGAATATATGCATAGGGTTAATTTCCTAAAAATGACCTAGGTCTGAATCAGTCACCCACCTTGAATTGAAATGTCAAAATATTGTTAGATCATTATTTATGGGTGGATGATCACACCTTTTCTATAGATAGGAATAAAAATCCTAGACTTGCATGTTTAGAACCCAAAATTCTGATGTTTGAATCTTGAAATTATGATCTTGTTAGTACATGACCCAATTTAATTCATGATGTATAATCTCAACTCTCGATCCCCATTCTCAGTCAATATGGAGACATGACTTGAATGTGAACTCATTCGAAGAACTATGATCTTTTGACCTCTTGATTGATCAATACAAGTTTTATACGAGACTGTTATAATGGTTATAATTTCTAGGACATGATTTTGATTATATAGTTGAGGATGTTCCAGTTATGAAGGATACAACTTGGATTAAATAGTCCCAATTTTTTAGGATGTTTCTGAATTTTGAGGACAAAATTCCTCTTAAGGAGGGAAGGATGTGACAAAGTGTATTTTTGCATAATTATGGTGTATTTACTCCTTTTCCCTCATAATGTTCACTCATGACCTCAATGTAACTTTTCTTGGCTACTTAATCAATGTTGATGTTCAAATTTGAAATATAATGATCTATGTGGATTTTATACACTTTGTATTAGGTTAATTTACCACTTTATCCAACAAAGTATATTTGTCCATGTAACTTTATCTTTTGGTTCTCAAACTTTTTCTAATGATTATATATAGTTTTGAGAACCTATGGTCCAAAGTTATCTCGTTTGAACATTCTTACAATTTTCAATGAATTCTTGAAGTTAATGTGCTAAAAATCCTATTAAATTGCCCTTTATTCGACCTTTTCCACCTCAGCGATCCAGGGCTCGCTTGGGGGGACAAACCCCAACCCTTGGATCTTACCCATATAGATCATGGCCTGATCAAATGGCCAGTTCGTCATAGACCGCATTGACCGCATGCTTAAGAACTTCCTTTGGGCGGACCGGGACAACTGTCATAGACGAGCATGGGTGAGCTGGTCCAAGGTGGCCAAACCGATTGAGCAAGGTGGCCTGAATCTACCTAATATCCGGATTTCTGTTGATGCCTTTGTTGCTAAAGCATGTTGGGAGCTTGTTTCTGTGGATTCGTTGTGGTCCAGATTCTGTAACGCCAAGTATGCGGGTCGTGTCCCTAGTAGAGCTGTGAACTATCCTCAACATGTTCAGTATAGATCCACGGCCTCGCCTTACTGGAAGCAAATGTGGGACAATTTTCCTAATGTGATTCCGTGGTGCAGGTGGATTCTTGGCAGAGGTTTGATCCCGTTCTGGGATGCTGTTTGGTGTGAGTCTAGATTGTTTGATTATGCGAGGTTTCACAGTGACAGAAATCATGCCTTCCTCGTCCGAGACTTTTGGATTGAGGATGTAGGGTGGGACTGGTCTGCTCTCCGGCAGATTCTTACTGATGACGGTCTTGAGTTGGTCAAGTGTGCTGGACAAAGGATTAATGCTGATGATGACAAGATTATTTGGAGTCCTGAGCGCATGGGCAAGTTTACTATCAGATCGATCAAGAAGATCCTTACTTCTATGGATGCTTCTAATGGTTGTGATTATAGCAAGCTTTGGACCATTGATGCTCCTAAGGAATGTGCTTTTCTCTGGAAGATGATGAATAATGCGGTCCCATCTGATGTCTGTGTCCGTAAATGTCACGTTCAGCTTGCTTCTAAGTGTGAATGTTGCGTCGAGCCTTGTATGGAAGACACGGATCATATTATCTTCTTCGGTCAAATGGCGATTAAATTCTGGGAGTTTTTTGAGTTGATTACTGACTTTGACGAGACCTACCTGTAGAGCTGAGTTGATTGCTCTTTGTGCCCACGACAGGTCTGTCGAGGTGATCCCTTGGACAGCGGCCTGTCTTGCTGCTCTCATCCCGTATCATTTGTGGAAGTGGAGATGCAAAGCTCGTTTTGATGGTAAGGCTAGTTCCTTTGTGAATGCGATACGTTTGGTGACTGACCAGCTCAATCTCATGATCAAGAAGAAGTCTTTTCGTGCCATTGCTGACCCGGAGGTTCACCATAGGTTCCATAACCATGGCGTGATCGATCCTTCGTATGTGCTTAAGGAGGTTGCGCTCATTAGATGGAACAAACCTGACATTCATAGTCTTAAGCTTAATCTTATGATCGGGAAAGACAAGGATCCGCTTGGCATCAGTAGGTGGTGGATGGCTAGTATTGTTAGAAACCACCATGCAAAGATCTGTCAGATTGCTAGATCCTGGCTCACGGCTGATAACCTCGACTGTGCTTTGCTTCAAGCTGTTGTGGTGAGTCTCAAGTTTGCTGATTCTCAGAACTTAAGGATTACTACTATTGAGGTGGATAACTCTCTTCTCTTTAATTTCTTCTGGGGCAATAATCCTATCCCTTGGAGATTGGCTACCATGCATGAGGAAATCAAGTGCTACATTGACGAGGAAGGTATCATGGGTTCTCTTGTACACAGGTCCCTGAATTCGATTCCTAGAGCTTTCGCTAAATGGGGAGAGCATCTTCACGAGCCTATTGTTATCTCTGATCCGAGAAGGTTACCTCCTAGGATTAGAGGTATGCTGTATCTTGAGAAGCATGAGACTCCTTATGTTGTGATGAGATATGTGTCCTGAGTGGTTTGTCTTAGTTTCCTTGCTGTGGGGTGTCTTGTGTTGTCTTGGGGTGTTTCCTTGGGTCAATACCTGCAGCTTATAAGCAGGAGCTGTACTTTGTTTCTTTTAGCTCACACGAGGAGGGTGAGATGAATAGATGACCTCCTGGCTTGTGGAAAAAAAAAAATCAAATGGCCAGTTCGTCGTCTCCTACCTCCCACAATCAATGGGGAGGAGTCTATGGGACCTAATCATGCAATCAACCACTTATGACCCTGATTTGAAATTCTAAGCAAACAAAAAACCTCATATCACAATTTTGGGCCCAACCATCCCCAATTTAACCAACGTTAATGATCAATTTCACCATAAAAATGTTTCCCTTGCATGACCTTCTCACTCTGGCAGCCACGGTCTTCGACCCAGGTCCTATCTGGCCCTAGACCTAATCTTAACACTATAAAAACACCCCCAAGGGACCGTTGCAACCCCACCTTCACCTTTTTCATGTGATCACACTCTACTTCAGCTTTAATAGACCCTGATTCCTCCTTGACTTCTCTACTATCCAAACTTCATCTCTGTGTGGCCCGATTTGGGTGTCTTGCCCTTGCGCCATCAACCTACCATTTTCGGCCACCCACAATTTCACGAGGCCACGACGAGCATGAGTGACACCTCCACTATCAACATCGACCCCTCCTGCTCCCAAGCTCCCTAGCATCAGTGAGCCCCCACCTCATTTCTGGGCTTGCGAGGAAGAATTGAAGAAAGGGGAAAGGATCTCAGACCACCGGTTCAAGAGAAATGAACCAGGTTTAATAAACCAACAAAACTCACAATTCAAACCAACAAATTGAAGATTGAACCCACGATCTAGGATTGAACCGATCCACTGAACCAACAAGCCAGCAGTGCTGATGTGGATTGATCTTGGTTGTCCATCTTGAAATCAAACAACCATTCGTTTGCTCTATTATAGGTATTTCCCATCTCTCTCTGACAAATAATCAATAAAATGGCCAGATCTTGATTAAATCATAGAAAATGCATCATATCTCCAAAAATTATGAACAAATAACCCATTTTGATCAGAAAAACCCAAATAATCATTTAAAAATACTTGTGAAGCCTGATTCTACACGATTCTCACTAATATTCCTATACTTTGATCCATTTCTTATATAAATGGTCAAATAACTCAATAATCATGATTAAACTTTAGAAACCCTAATATTTGACTCTTATGAGGATCTTGAGACTCTAAAATTAGACTTGATTAATTAATGAATCTAGATCTAAACTTTTTGGCTTAACCACTCTTGAATATTAATCATGATAATTAGAGTTAACTTATGTGTTCCAAAAGTACCTAGGTAGGGCATTCACACTAGAAAATATTCTTGACACTTGAATAAATGTTAGACATCTTGAAATTATTGATCATAAGTGAATGACCTAACCCCAAGGTTGAATAGGAATGGAAAACCCTAATCTGGTAATAGTTGGTACATTATCTTTGTGTTTATCATGATCTAGACCCCTGATCCACATCTTTATTGATCTAGGATCTACTTGAGACTTTGAACTATTTATTCTTGGAATCTATACTCTAATCTTCAATGAAAGGTACACTATTATATATATATACCTTGAACAGACTAATAGTATTGATGATACATTTAATGTACCTCTTGATTTGTATACTTGGCTATGTACTTGTTTGAGCTCTGCTCCCTACTCATTAGTCTTCCTATTTTCCTATATTATATTTGAGACAAACTTGAAAACATAAATGATATTACCCTTTATGACTGCCTGAATTATGATGATGAAAATGTTGATAATGTTGTCATTGAGTACAAGTGACCTCCTCATTCGGAGGGTGGATCTTGTACATGTCGTTTGACCTCCTACCTCATATGGAGAGAATGATCCTAGTGACCTCCCCCATCTCATTGGGGTGATGGAGCCACATAAAATATAAGCATGCTTCTCGATATCAGCATAATGGAAAACTCGAAATAAAATTTTGTCGAACAAATACTATTTTTGAAAATTGCTTGTTGTACATTTTGAATATAAGTCCTGCCAAGTATATTGTTTTGATATAAATTATTTTACTTGTTTTTGATAGCCCACCATGCAATCACATTGATTGTGTCTTGATTTTCAATTTAGGCAAACAAGATGAATTATTATGAAGAATTGACTAAGTCATTTCCTCTCACGACAAACTCTGATGGTATGGAAAAAATCTACAAAATCTCATATTTGGGTTGGTTAGTTCTTTAAATATTTTGTTTTATGAGTTATTATTTCTTATTGTACATGCTAGTGTGTGAAATCCTTCTGGGCCACCTAGAGACGGGCGCTTCAATCCCTTTACCACTGTCTAGGTAGTGGGATTGGGATTGGGGTAAGAACAGTTCCATGACATATTATGTTTGCCACCTTTTCCAAGTAATACACTACCAGTCAACATGATTTTCCACTTTTGGCTTCCCATCTTTCCTTTTGAGTTCATTGGTTCACCCATGGTGTATCTCTTGTGAGACTTGCCTTGGCCTCTGGCAACCCAAGGAGTTTTGATGAGGCTCACTGAGTTTGAATTGATGAGGTGGAACTTGTGGGCAGGTCTCTCACTCGTAGGGAAATCATCCATGGAAGTTTCCTTCCCAATCTTCAAGATCCACAGGAACTCTCATGGCGCAAGACATAGAGAAACCAATCCATGGGGGGGGGAACCATGTCTTGCCATCGGGTTGATTCATTGTGGTGACCCTTGCCACGGGTATTTGGGTCTTTTTCTATTCTTTGACCCATATTTGACAATAGATCAGGTAGTTGTAAGTTACCAACATTCTAGCATAACATATTATTTATTTTAACAATTCATTAAGGGCCAAATGGTCTTTTCCATTTAAAATTTATGTTTTATTCATAAATGAATTTAACTTGTAAAACTTGTAAGTAAATGCACATATAAGTACAATTTTGAAATTAGAAAAATACAAAGGACTCAATGAGGTAGGTTTTGAGTTTAGATTTTCAACTTATCATAGGGTCATTTTCCAAGTAATGAACTCGATGGAAATTAAATTAATTGAATGTACAAACATTGTGATTAGGTTGTGAAAGACCTAACCCTGAGATTAAGAAGTGTTAGTGAATGCTTACGTATGATCATAAGGTATGTACATCCTCTATTTTATTTTGGGTATTGTTTCACTAAAACCTATATTCATTTAACGAGACATCTCTTGAACTATTATTTCACTTGAAAATTCAATTATTGAGCACTCATCTTTGTTTTTTGGATTCATATTAATTCCTATGGTTGTTGAATTATCCTTTTACAATGGGTCATTGAAACCCTACAATTATGACTATCTTTTTATGTGAAATTGACTAAATGCCAGTCTTGACTCTCCTTTTATGCATGTTGCATGCTTGACTAGAATATCTAAAATAGTGATACTTGTATACAACCATACATTTAAAGAGGGTGTGTGTATTCCTCCCAAAGTGTGCATTTCCACCCTTATTTCTTTTAGGCTATGATCCTTTAGTGTTATGTTCAAGTTTTATGTACATTTAATCTACATTGTTGTGCATGCAAAATTTATGGTTTTCAATTGAAATTGTGGTCAATCGATAGGGCAAGACACTTTATTTTCCATACTTGTATTCAAGATTTTGATATGTCTCATTTCTTGTGTGATAATTCTTATGGACTAACCTGATTGCATACATCCCCTCCTTCTGGGAACATATCATTTGCACTTATAACCCATAATAATTCCCAAAGTGTTTATTATTTGTACATACTCAACCCTTAGTTGATCTTTACCTTGTTTCCTATGTTCTAGGTGATTTTACCTTCCACCTAGGTGTAGGCACATTAGAAGATAAGATGTAGTAAATCATATACATGGTATTGGATCTGAGGATAGCATGTAATGGTGGGATTGTCCTCTGCAACAAGCCTTGCATGTTAGTAGAATTATTATATATATGACTTTTTACTTTATATACCACATTTTCATTGGTGATATGCCCTGAGAACTAATCATATGATGATTGCAATGTCATATCTTGTAGTCGATTTTATTATTAATAAAGGCATTTCTGATTATAATTTGTTTCTTTTAATACGTGATAATTGAATAAATATAATAATGTCCTAAGAATGTATGACTCAATGACATGTGAATTTAGGTTGAGGACCTGAACATGATATTATGTGAATGTTAAGAGTATTCATTCTTGTTTGAGTCCCTGGTCAAATTTATTGTGGAAATTAGGACAAAATAACACATTAAGAGTAATATATGTGTTGATTGATGACCAAATTTCATTAGTCATGATATTGGATATCAAATCAAACACATGGGTACTTGTTATGAAAGAGTGTACACTACTACATAAACAACATTCAGTGTCGCTTTTCTGGGCGTCAGTTCTTTACCAAAACTGACGCCTATAATATACAACGTCGGATATTTAGGAACCCCGACGTCTATATTCAAAGACCAGCCAGACACGGGTACCGCTTTGTATTCAGTGTCGGATGGGTAACACAAATCGACGCCTAAAATCGCCCACGAAATCCAATTTTCGAGCGAATTTTTTTCTGCCCCAAAGTAGCACATACAACGTCAGTGTTTTAACTAATAACCGACGCTGATATAAGATGGAAATTTGCGCAAAAAGTTCCAATATAGGCGTCAGTTATCCTTTTGAAAACTGACACTGATAATGGTTCCCGCCAAATAATTTAGGGCAAAGATTGTCTAATTGGACGTCGGTCTTTTAATATCATCTGACTCTTAAAGGTAAACGGTGTCGGTGTTATAGATAACTGACGTTGTTCACAAACTTAATAGACCTGTATCACCTGTATCTTCCCCCTCCTCCATGTTTCATTGCGATAGTTTGCTGTGATCGCCGCTCGCCTAAAATCGCCCGACGATCGCTGCCGCCGCCGGTCTGCTCTGCTCTGCTGCCGCCGCCGGTCTGCTGCTGCTCGCTGCCACTGGTCTACTCTGCTGCCTCCGCCGGTCTTCTGCTGCTCTCCTATGCTGCTGCTCGCCTGCTCGCTGCCACTGCTGCCGCCGGTCGCCGCCGCTCTTCTCCACATAGCTCCAGGTAGCCCTAGCCTCTTTGCTTCCTTCTCCGTAGCTTTCTTTCTCCGTAGCTCCTTACCAACAGCAAGCACGACTGTGGCTGTGTTGGCCTACCACGGCTGTGCTGGACAGCACGGCCGTGGTAGGCCAACACACCCACGGCCATGCTTGTTGTTGGTAAGGATATGAACAAATCTTTATGTAATGCTTTATGTAAATCCTAGGATACGAACAAATCTTTTGCTTACATATATTTGTGTTTCTAATCCTAGTATTTGACCTAATTCAGTAAATTTTGATGCATGTTGAAATAAGATTTAAACTTGTCCATTCTAGCATCCTAATTTGATTTGATTAAACCCTAACATTGATGAAACCCTAACATCAATTGTGATGAAACCCTAACATTAATTGTGATGAAACCCTAACATGTACCTATCTATTATTGTGTTTGTTGGCCTAGAAACCCATCCAAGATTTACTCATTAGGAGTAAATCTTGGATAGTCCCCGGTTTGGGACTGTTCTTGAACACCTAATCTCACTTAGGATGTAAGTGTATAATGTGTATTGGGTTTTCGAGAAAATTTCGATAGCATTTCCCCGTTTTTTCTCTAAGTACATATGTACTTATAGAACAGCGGGGAAATGTTGCCGAAATTTTCTCGAAAACCCAATATACATTATACACTTACTAGTGAGATTAGGTGTTCAAGGATGGGATAGGTGGTACACATTTATTATATATCAGAATGACATCACATGTGTTTATGCCCTGAATTTCACTACTACAGAACATGTCTTTGGCGGAGATCACAATGAAGGATTGTCAATTGATAAAAGATCACAATTTTAGAGGCATGCATGTTTATATTTTTTTATTGAAGCTAAATGTTTTTTTTTAATATCAATATCATTTTCATATTTGATGTTTCATTATCTTCTAGTTAATACAAATGCTAAATGTTTGCCTTTTTAATGACATTTTCAGATGGCTGACCATGATGAGCATGATGTCCATGATGAGCATGAAGTCCATGATGAGCATGCTGTCCATGATGAGCATGGCTAGGATACCAATGTAAGTTCTAAAAACATATCCTGTATTTCTATAAAATTCATTATCTTCTAGTTATGTCATATATCCCATATTTCTATATTGGGCTAATTTCGTGTGTTTATTTTTGTCAAATTTTAGGTTGATGATGCACATGTACCCACTGAAGCACTGGAGGAACTTGATGCGCATCACCAAAAACTTAACAAGAAAAGGGGCATCACTCTGTTGAAGAAGTTAATAGCGCTAAGTGGCAGTGGATCCAGATTGGTTGTGGAGTTTGATAATGGAGGAAATGCAATTGGAGTGAACCGCAATAATTTTGTAAACTATCTTGGGGTTGTCACTCGAAGCCATTGTGGTGTTAAGTATGATAATTGGCATAAAGTTCCTCAGGTGAAGAAAGACTTGACATGGAAGGATTTATGTGTGAGTTATTATTATTTGCAATTCTATTTTGTAGATTACAAATTCTATTATTTGCAATTCTATTTTTGGATACTAGTTAATAATAATTCTATTTTACAGAATCTGTTTGCATTGGATGAGAAGCTGCATCGTAAAAGCATGATGCAACGTGCTGGAAAGATGCTAAGGAACTATAGGACAAATCTCAATAGAGAATACATAAAAGATGGTGATAAGAAGAAGTCAGCCCTTGAACAGTGGAACTTCTTGGACAAAGAAGATTGGGACACGTTTGTTGCTTCAAGAAAATTTGAAGAATTCAAGGTATTAGGCGTCACTCCCAATTTAATTAATATATGTTGTATTCACCTATTCAAGATTAACATTTAGTGCTACTAACCAAATCATTAATGTGCATACTAACTAGGCCCTCAGTGAGGTGCAAAAAGCAAGGCATGCACTGAATGTGCATGACCACACAATGGGTCCAAAGGACTATACAGGCATTTGACAAAGACTACAGGCGGAGTCTGCTGCTACTCAGGAGTCCTCTACTACATGTACCACACCCATGCCTCGCCATGATGTCTGGATAGCTGGGAGGCAAAACAAGAAGGGTGAAATAAAGAAGCCCGTAACTGCTGAGGCGGCTGTGAAAATGGTAAAATACAACTCTTAGAGCAATCATTTGAATATTGATTATTTGTAGTGTTAACTTACCAATTTCTGTTGATGGTGATTAGCGGGAGCTGCACGAGCAGAGGAAACAAGGCATGTTCATTCCTCATGGCACAAGGGATGAATTGACAGTTGCTCTGGGTAACCCAGAGCATCCTGGACGTGTTAGGGATGCAGGCGCTGGTGTGGGCATCAAAGCATTCTTTGGGCCATCCCAGCGCAAACCCAGAGCGGGACTTTCACAAGAAGAGGTAACCTATTCTTTTTTTAGAATGTTACTGCAAAAGGAAATTCAATAATAAGAAGCTAATGTTTCTTTTATCCATGTATAGGAGAATAAGAGAGTCGAGGATATAGTTGCTAAGAAGGTCAATGATATAGTTGTTGAGAAGGTCAAGGAAGAAATAGTGCGGTGGCAGGCATCTCAGGCTTCCAATCAGCCTATGGAAACCCACTCTTCTCCTGATGCACAGATTGAGAGTAATCATGTAGACCCACCACCTAACACGTCTACTGTAAGTATTGTTTATGACATTGTAGCTAGTCTTTTCAAGATGATATGTATATATGTATAATATTCTTTACATAAATTTGTAGGCATGAAGCCATGCCGCATAATAATATAAGACTATGTTGTTGCAGAGGCGCAGGCTTACCCGTCCTTTCCTGGGGCAACATTTCACGGGACTCCAATGCCATAGAGCTACGTTCGTGTGAGCCCGATACATGTATTACCCGATTGGAGGGAAGCTACATTGCCATATCCCCACCCAGATATTGATACACTTGCTGAGGCAGAAGGCGGGGTGATATTGTGGCCCAAAGCAGATGTCGTCTACACTAATGAAATTGTAAGATAAATTTACATTAATTTAGATTGTTAATGTGTATATATGAGGTCAACTGATCTGAAATTATATATACAGGTTAAAAAGAAGACACCCGGAGCACCTAGGCCTCCACCTCCACTTCCTGCATTACCAAGTTGGGTTCCAACTGACCTAAAATACCCGTTAGGTCCTTCTTGTAGGGGAATGGCATGTTGGCTACAGGCACATAATATACATTGCCCTATAATTGTTTCTTTAGAAGCGAATTATGCAGGTCAATCATACGAAAGCTCTTTATTTATACAAGATATTATTGAGTTGTTTATGTATGATTGGATGAATACATCAATGATAGAGACATGGATAAGGTGAGATCTTGTTTATACATCCATATACCTTGTGTAATAAGATCCGGTGATCTGTTTTCTTATATATTAATGCATACGTAATACATGTTTTGCATCTACTTAGTTGAAAATCAATGCAAACAATTTGTATTTGATCATGTGGAATTTTTGATTCCATCATTGATTAGTATGGTAGCTAAAGACCCTGATAGTGTTCAACAATACTGTATAGATACTTTTACAATTTTTGGTCAACAAAAGAAGACGATAATAATAGCTCCATTCAGTGTCAAGTAAGTTTACTTTATTTATAATTTGGACTTAAGAAAATTCCATTTTTATTATGGATTTTGAGTTATTAATTTTTAACTTTTTTACCTCTAACGGTAGGCATTGGGAGTTACTAGTTATTCTTCCCAGGACGTTCACTGTTTATTATCTAGATCCTGTGGGGAGTACATTGAATACTAAAATTGGACACGTAATGAGAATGCCATTATTCTGGTGAGAAATATTTCATTTTTATATCCGTTAACATATGTTATTACATTACTATTTAATTATGCAATTTACTGTGTTACATTAACATGTAGGGGTTTAGATGCATTCAAAAATGCTGGAGGAAAGGTCCCAAGGAGAAAGAACCAGCCAATAATTTGGGAGAACGTAAAAGTAAGTTCCCAACTCCAATGTATATATTATTTATGTGAACTGTACTTAGTTGTATTTTTGAATATTTTGTATGTTTCAATTTATAGTGCGCTACACAAGACAACGGCTGGACATGCACATACTATGTGATGCAATTTATGCAGCTGATTATCCAATATGCCGCATTGGACATCAATACCATACATGAGGTATTATTTATAGTCTCATTAGTTAGTATGAAATATATCAATCTTATTTTTATATTATTACTTATATATACATCATTCTCTTTGCAGGTGTTTAAAACTGACCACACTATAGGTAAACGCTTACAAGATGTACATGCTCCATATACGGTGGATGTATTAAATGAAGTAAGAGAAGAATGGGTAATAGCCATACAAACAGTGGCGATTGTAAAATATAATTGGGATGCTGATAGCGATGTTGAATGATATTTTGTAAATGAATATTTCTGAATGTTTATACATGTCTGAATGTTTCTACATGTATTTGAATATTTCTACATGTGTGAATGTGAAATTTGAATTGATGTCTGAATGTATCTATTTGTGTGAAAAGTATATATGTTGATTTTGCAGGTTTGTGGCCTGTTTGTAGGCTGATATCAATGGATGTCGTAAACCTGTAGTTCAGAAAACTGAACTACAGGTTCTCATCCTGCTGACCAGCCACAGCAGGCCTGCAAACTGATAAGAAAAAAAAAACACAGGCGTCAGTTATTTACAGAACACCGTCATCAAAGGATTACAACGTCGGTTATTGGATAAAAACCGCCGCCTAATGTGACAAACAACCCGACCGTGTAGGAAAGCACGAATGTGGCAGGAAATGGCGTCGGTGAATAGTATAACACTGATGCCTATAGTACTAAACACGACCGTACAGGGAAGCACGGCCGTGGCATCTCTGGAAATATGGCGTCGGTTATTTAGTTGCAAATCGACACAGAACGTGTCCTAGATGGCGCCCTTTTTGTGGCGCGAACCCTTTTGGCGTCGGTTTTAGAGTTTGACCTTTAGCGGCACCCACATAGGCGTCGCTTGAGAACCGTCGCTAAAAGCGGTTAAACAACCGACGTCAAAGACATGTTCTGTAGTAGTGGTAGTGGATAGACCCACTTTGAGTGTGATACATGGAAGCTAATAATGGTAGTCAGAATCACATCTCAATGTGACAGTGGTGATTGTAGTCCTTAGACCTAAACTCACTACAATAATTGTGTGTTTTTCAATGCGAACATGACCTTAAAAAGGGTTGCTATACAAATAGTTCTTAGGTGTGTTGTGACACATGTGGATTATTGTTATCCACTTGACGAGTGAGACTATGAAATGCATGGCCATTCTCATGTGAGTCAATATATGATATTGAGCTCATGTGTATCTCAATAGTCTACTCTAGATCAAGGAACAAAGATTGAACATTAAGAGGATGACATTTTCATGTCTTTGATTCAATCTGGATATCAGAGACAAAGGTATTATACAATCACTGTAACACTGATCACAATACTAGGTTAAGTTATTCTCCAACTTCTCCAATTATTTGGGTAGCAATGAAGTCTTGCTATATACCAATCATTGTTCGTGAAATCATAATTTGATTGTGAATATCACTACCAACGTAATTGGAGCCTACGTGGTCATACATATAGGATGCATTGAAATAAGAGTATAATTATGGACATGACTAGAAAAGTTCCAAGTCAAATTGATTACTAAAAAGTTTCCGTAATCATATAGGAAAATATTAGAATATAATCTAACTCAATTGGTTGAAATATTTAATCCAATTAATTAGATCTAGATTGTTGACTTATATGATAAGTTGACCGGATAACCACATGTGATTGGATAGATCTGGCTGACTAAAAAATAATTAATTGAATAATAAGATTAATTGTTTAATTAATTAACCACATGATTCTAGAATATTATAATTGTCTATTTGTCATTCTATGAGAAACCAATTTTAAATGAAGCTGCAACCTTTCATTTCATAAGATTTTTGGGAAAACCTTCTTCCTTTCCTCTCCTATTTATAGGGGTGTGACAACCAGATTTTAGACACGCTCTTATATGTGAACTCTAGCCATCATTGTCCCTGAGAGAGAGAGAAAGAAGGAGAGAGATGAAAACCCTAGCATGCGACCAAGCAAATGGCTCAGGCACTACGATAAGGAGTTCCACTCTATCCATATGGATTATGTAGAGACACAGACATTGAGTGAATGCATTCGGTGGACGTTGACAAGGATTGTTCATGCATGTGAGGAGAGACATATGCCACCATGTGAATGTGACATTACTGGACTTACTCTGTGGTAATGTATACCTCGCACACCCAATTTCTGAATACATTTTTGTTGATGAAGTTTGCTTGTAGGATATGTAGAGAACCTTTTTTTTTGTTTCCACTATGCTTTCTGCCTCTACTAATCCAACACTTTTATGGTAAGGAAAAGTTGTAAATCAATCATCATGTAATTTTGTAATAGTTTTTTTTCCACTATTTATTCATCATTATGCTCTTTGTTTTATATACGATTTGAGAAATAAATAACATTCTTCCTTTCCTTCATTTTTTGAACTAAGATCATTTATATTTCTCAACTAAGTGACGAGTGGATCCCCTCTCAGACCCCACTCTTTACAAAATGGTATGAGAGCCAAAAGCAACCAGTATCTTGACTATTTTAGGTTATCCTACATTTTTTATAAATTAGGCACTTAGGTAACCCTTTACATGTAGTTGATGTACCTAATATTGAGTAAGTTTTAGAGTTGAGATAATTCTCTTGATATGAGGTTATACTCCAAACTAGCTCATCTATGATTAGGCATGCCTTGCCTTCAACATGGAGTATGTCTACACAACTCATCCCAAATCCATCTTCTAAGGGTTCTATACCATCCTCAATGAGTTTTTATGCCTCATACATGAGAATTGGTTGATGAAAGTTATAAGTTTCAGTAGATACCCTTAAGTGTTCACCTCTACCATCTCCAAATGTATACTTAATTTATCTAGTGATCGAGATGAGAATCTTGACTGTGTAGGTTACCTTATCTTGTGAAGGCAATATGGTTATAAACCAACTAGTGATGGAAAAACCATATATTTCTCCCTATAATGCTAAATAATGTTATGAATCCCATAGGTTTTGAAATGATGCATTATAAATTATGACTAAGAGTGACATGGAGAATGGTAGACATCTTGCCTTATTAGGGTTTGATAGAAGTTTACCATGTGTAATAAGAAATCATTCTCCCTACTATGTTTATATGTTAGAGATGTAGTCATATGCCCTTTTATGTGTTAGGAGGATGAGACTCTTTTGGTAGAATGAAGTGAAGACAAAATACTATATGGCCAATGTGATGGAATCATGCATTACTTGGTTCTCGGATCAATCTTGACACCAATTTTTAGGTTCATTGTAAAGATTTTATTGCTCAACTTAGATTCATTATTAGTTATATGTATAAAAAGACAAGATTTTAGATTTTAATGATGGTTTTTGGAATCAAGTCACCAACACAAGGAAGTTTGAGTTGTAAAGAAATCATTTAGTGGATAACCCCTTGACTGGCATGTTCAACCTTGAGACCCTAAGCTTAAACATGATGTTGAGTGTAAGAAGATGAAGTTATTGATTTGTATGACCTAGATGACCTTACCATGTTGTTGATGCCTAGATAGATAATATATAACTCCTTTTAAAAGGTGGAGCCTTGTACACTTTATTCATTAGGTATGTATACCAACTTAAGGAATAATGGAATTTAATAGTAATATAAATAAACAATTGTTGCAATAATTAATAAACGGGTAGTTTCTAGTAAGTTTCTAATAAGTGTGGCTACCCCCTAGACTATGTATATAGGTAAACACTTTTAATTCAACCAGTGATAATATTATCTGAATAATTAAACAAGTTCCATAAATTCTCTTCACTTATCTTAAAAAGATGAACTCAAATTAGGTAAAGACTAAGTTATGTAACACAAATGATCAACGTTTAAAAGCCTTGATTAATACCCCAGTTAACTAGTACTCAAATGTTAATGATAACTATATATTAGAAGCTAGGTTGTACACTAAGGATGTTAAAAAATTTATTTGTACATCTTTCCCATGTGATCATAATAAAGAAAGTAACAATGAATTAATTGCACCTTACTTAATATGAGTGTAATGTAATTTGAATTCTTAAATCATGGATGACTAATTTGATAAGTAGCATATAATACACTATAATGCTCATATGTGAATGGTTAACATATTTGCAAGAGAAAACCCCAATTTTATACATTTACCCTAACCTTCTTAATAGACTATATGAAATAGTTTAAACATTAGAAAATAGACATTTATTTTTCTTTGTTAAATATATTATACTATTTAATAACCCTAACCCTGAAATTAAAGGAAGACATGTATGCATGTTATATATGAAAAATAAATGTACACTTAATATATAACAAAAGTTAATTATGTCATAAAATAATTACACTAGCATTGAAAATAGAAATCATGATAATATATGTGGACTTTATCTTCCCTAAACTAGTTTAGTCTTCCAACTTAGTGGTAGCAATGCGAGTGATCCCAAAAAGGTAAACTTATTATCAATAATAATAATATAATAATACTATTAAAACTTGATCATATATGCTGAGGTGATGGAAGATATGGATAGGTTAAAAAAGTGATGTTAACCATGTTAAGTGAATGATGGAATCATCATAACAATGTAAGTTACCATAATGAATGCAACAATTATGAAGTAACCCTAGATGTTAGTGAAACATCCATATCTCAACACCCATTATGAGAAGACTAAACAATTAATTGAAATCCAGGATGCATAGTCCCACCTCAAGAATGAGATATAAGAGCAACATGGGGTGGTATAGTATGATCCACTGCAGTAAGTCAATAAGAAACACTTAAATTGGTTTAGAAGTATGACTTAGAATACATGGGTTGTGACAAATAGATTTCGGGGACGAAATCCTCTGATGGGTGGAGTGTTGCAAGATACTCAAGTCTAGCCACATAGGTTAATCATCCTTTCATCTAGGCCCTTATTTAACTGTGTTGTTATCAAATCTCCCTTTTTCCCTTTCTTGACCATTTTTTAATTAGATGCATGTTAGTATCCATATTTCCCTATTTTAGGATATATTAGATCTTGCTAGGACCTCTTAACCCTACTTGACCCATTAGTATCCCATGGACATGAAATCTTAGGATGTACAACCCTAATAACTGAATAAAGGAAATTGGTGAATAATAATAATAAACTATAGTCATGAATATAATGGAATAATATAGTATGACCCTACCGGTCTTATAGTGAGAGAATTGGAGGAAACTTAAAAGGATTTGCCCTATTTTACCATTAGGATGAGCTTAAAAACCTAATTAAATGATTAAGTGTACAATGGGGAAACAACAACACAAATAATCTAAGATTGAAAATATAATCCCGAACTCATATCCCTTGTATCCTAATTATCTAACATATCAATTTTGAGCCTAATCGGATTTCAAATACACTCCTAATTGCATTTCAAAATATGGGACATAAGCTTAAGTGTTTTTTGTGAATTATTTTGATGTCATGCCCCTTATTCTTAATTTCTAATTTATTAACATTTCATGCACATCAAACTTATCCAAGATTTACATGTTGCACAAATGGTTACTGAGTCGGGTAATTGGGAGGTTGACTTTTTCTTCCACCTCCAATTTCTCTATGTAGGTGTGAGGCCTACTTGATACTACTAACTACTTCAAGCCTTTATCCCTCCATGCTTGACCACTACTCATGATTTCTTTGTCATCAGATTTGCATTCCCCTTCAAGTCCAATAAACCCTAACTCACACTCTCTCTCACCCTAATTAGGAAAATCCCAACTTGACGCAAGTTGCTCCATCACTATCACTTTGTAAACTCATAGACACCCCACCAAACCAATCACCATGTAATTTCTAACCACATAGAAATCATCATATCTTCCTCCTTCACCTACACCACAATCAATTGGATCTGATCCTCTCATATTCACCCTATCAATTTGAGATGCTCTCTTCAATAATCTCCTCATTGTCCCAGCAACTCATAGTTTCTCAGCCCAATTAATTATGGGTTAACCAACTAGGAACCTTCCTCTTTTGTTCTGTGTGTTCTTTTTACCTCGATTTTCCATGTACTTCTCTGTCAACGAAGTTCCGTGACAAGCTGACCATCACCAATCAACAACAAGCGTGCCAATGGTGTCTAGGCCCTGGCGAATCTGCCAAAGCCATTGCAAGGAATTAGAAGGGGTTCATCTTGAGTTTTGAGATGAGATAGTTAACTATCTTGAGTCAATTTTTTTCTTAGTGAATTGTCCCCAATGTTATCTATTCTCGATCATTTCTGGGGATGTTAGTCCATGTGGTTGGTCGACTGACTGTGGTTGTGTTTGCCAACCTCTTTCAAGTTGTATACCGTCAGACAACACGATTTCCTAATTTTGGCTCTCCCCTCCCTACTGAGCTCACAAGTTCACCCTTGGTCATCTCCACCATGACATTTACCTTGGCCTCCGATGACCCTAGAAGTTGTGATGAGGCTCGTTGAGCCGGATCGACGAGGAGAGAGCTCCTAGGTGGGTCTCCCACTCACAAGGAGATCAGAAATGGGAAGTTCCCTCCAAAGCTTCAAGCTCCATAAGAGCTCTTATGGTGCGATATGCAGGGAAATCAATCCATGGGCAAAAGACCAATCTTGCCCATCAGGTTGATTCATTTTGGTAACCTTTTCCATGGGTTTTTTAGTCTTTTTCCTATCTTTGACACACATTTGACCATAGATCAAGTACTTGTAAGATACCAAGGTTCTAGCGTAACACATTATTCATTTTTGCAATTCATTCAAGGGAACAATGGTCTTTTCCATTTTAATGTTCCTTTTCATTCAAAATTGAATTTAGCTTGTAAGACTCATAAGTAAATATGATTTTATCCAAATACCACATATAAGTACATTTTTAAAATAAAAAAATATAAAAAATTTAATGGGATAGATCTTAGAGTCATTTTCAAAGTAATCAACTTAATGAAAAGTAAACATTATTGAATTTATAAACATTGTGATTAGGTCGTGAAAGCCCTTACCCTAAGCTTATGAAGTTTATTGAACATATAGGTCTGTTCATAAGGTGTGTATATACTCTATTTTATTTTGGACATTATTTTACTGAAACCTGCATTCATTTATTGAGGCGTCTCTTGAACTATTATTTCACTTGAAAACTCAATTATTGAAAACTCATCTTTCCTGATTTGGATACATATAAATTCATGTGGTTGTTAAATTACTCTTTTATAATGAGTCTTCAGACCCCACCTTTTATGATTATCCTTCTATGTGAAATTGACTAAGTGCTAGTCTTTCCTCTCTATTTACACATGCTACATATTTGACTAGAATATCTATAATAGTGGTACTTATGTACAACCATACATTTATAAAGAATGCATGTCTTCTGAATGGGGTGTGCATTTCCACCCTTATTTCTTTTAGGCCATGATCTAATGGGGTTAAAGCCCCATTTTATGTATATATATTTGACATGGTTGTGGATGCAAAATTTATGGTTTTAAATTGAAAGTGTGGTTAATTGATATGGAAAGATATTTTATTCTCCATACTTGTATGCTGGATTTTGATATGCTCATTTATCTTGTGATAATTCTCTTCAAACCTAATTGCATAAAACCCCTCCTTGTGGGCACATCTCTTTTGTACCTATAACCTAATATAATGCTCACAATGTTAGTTATATATACTTGCTCAACCTTTCCTAATCTTTACCTTGTTTCCTTTATTCTAGGTGATGTTAACTTGAACCTAGGTGTAGATGCATTAGAAAATGAAGATGCAGGTAGATTGTATACATGGTATTGGACCTGAGGATAGCTTGGAATGGATGGGTTGTCCTCTACAATGATCCTTGCATGTTAATAAATTTATTAGATTTATGCCTTTTTACTTTACTATACCACCTTTTATGGTGAGGAACAATTGTAAATGATCATCATGTAACTTTGCAATAGTTTTATTTATGCTACTAGTTTATTATTATGCTCTTGTTATATATACCATTTAAGAAATAAATGAAATTCCTCCTTTCCTTCATTTTGTGGAATAGGATGGTTTTATATTTCTCAATTAAGTAAAGAGTGGAACCCTTCTCAGTTCCCACTCTTTACATCTACATCACCATATAATAGGATGTGTGTATTCCATGTAGATTGTTCTTTCACTCATTTTATATAAGGCATGTGTATTTCCGCCCTAAGTGTGTGCCATCCACCCAAGAATTTTGGCTTGAGATTGTATGGATCTCATCCCTACTATAGATAATCTCCACCAGTTAGTTTTAGATGACTGGTTTTGATTGCTATTTTGTTGAAATATATAAGAGGCAAGAAATCTTATTTATTAGTCACCTTTTCATGGAATTAATGCATCTTCTACTTGACCTGAATATTCTATTGATTGTACTTTTTCTTGAATTTCTTATTCTACTTGAATCCTTCTTATTTAGAAACTTTCTACTTGTTAAAATTTGTTCTAGTTAATGCCCAAATATATTTATACTCCACATATTCAATTTTCATTGATTCCTAATCCTATTTTGTTTCCTTCTTATGGTGTTGTTCTCAAACCACCCAGGAGATAGACATCCCCAGGACTAGGAGTTTGAAGAAGATGCTCAAGTTTAGTTGATGAGAAGTTCTAAGATGGCCAGGTTGCTCACTACAATCAAACTATTTAGTTTAGATTTCCTTTCATTTTAGTTGATCTTTCAGGACTACATGTTGAGCAGTGCTGAATTCTATAATACTCTAGTTTAATCTTATTGTTACAATATTGTCCATTAGTTAACATATTTATTCTGAAATTGGCATGCAACTTTTGACTTCTGTAAAGATAGATTTGTGACATTATGGTTGGGTTTTCAATCTTTTCTCAAAATAAGTAAGGAGTGGATCTGAAATATCCTCAATTTTGATAAAATTGAATATAAAGCATGTTTTGATAAATAACTTTCCCCAATAGTATTATTGGTGCAATAATAATATAAATCGCCCTTGTGGCATGAGTGTCTGTGGCACAAGTTAAATAAATAAAAAGAATTCATGCCTAAATAAATATTCATGACTTTTTAATATGATAAATGAAATAATTGCCAAGTTTCCAAAGGAAAATAAAGTACATGGTTTTTAGATAACAAAAAGAGTAATTATCTAGCCAGTTTGACAACACATATTTTTATAGAAAGATGAATTAACATTATTTGATATACTAAAAAATAATAAAGGAAAGGAAGAGAATTCTAGAAGTTGGGAGAAAGAGGGTACACCGTGGAATGATGGTAATGTTTTAAATAATATTTAAAAGAGCAAGTTTTGTATGGGAAAGATAACCCAACAAATCCCAAATATAACTCGAGAAATGTATTGAGAAGTTTCCTTGGAATAATTAATATATTAAAGAGAGAGAGAGAGAGAGAGAGAGAGAAAGGCAAGGAGTTTGGTCATATCTCATGGACATCACAATAAACCTCTCATTAATAGCCAATTTAACCTTGTTAATATGTTTTTGATAAGTGTTTATTGCCTAAACTAGAAGCAAGGGTGTAACCATTAATTGATGACTGATTGCCATAAGAGGGGTGTGAAAGCAAGAGTGTAAGTACATGGAGGAACCGTGATGTTAATGTGATTGAGTTAACTTCTATTTTATCAAACTACCACTGACTATGGAGAACAAATGAGATATAGCCTGTTACACATCTCCCTCTTTTCTCTTTCTCTTAGAGGTGCACGCAACCCAACCCTAGCACCTATAAAAGGGGGTACGTCTCTCCATTAGAAACATAGTTACAGACCTTAGGAGGAGCCGTCGGAGATCCCTTACCCCATCTTTGTGCTTTGGCAAGAAGTTGGTTGCCACAGCCACTTGTGGTGTCGTCACCTTGCAGGATAGGTAGGCTATCTTGGGGAACAAGAGGAAGTGCAGATCCTCTCTCTCTCTCTTTGGAGCAATCATAGTCACCTGCGAAGACCATATACCTCCTTATTTGTGCACCATCTCCTTCCTCTGGATGTAGACCGTTGTCGCTTCAATAGTTGTTTGGCATCAGCCTCCGTTGGGGTGCAACAGGAGCCCTAACGCCAGAGAGGGGGAGGACGTTGAAGGTGACTGGCTCTCTCACTCGTCGTGGTCGGCTTGGAGCACGACTCAGGCTTCATCCGGAGGGGGTCTCCCTGTGATGAACCGGCTGGGCAGTGGAATGCTTAGTCTCGAACCAGTTCAGGCTAGCAGGCTGGTCTAGAGGGATCAAACAACCGAACGGCGGTGGTGGTAGTTAATGTTACGGGGAAGTAGCACGTAGAGGTGGCGTTCGGTAGCCTTGCCTCAGGTGGGAGCTCCTGCGGGAGTTGAATGCACGTGAAAGTGTCCCCGCCACATGAGGAAGAAGATTAAGCGTGCCAAACCTCCACGTCGGAAGTTTGGGAAGGCGGAGTCAAGTTGTTGGGGGCGCGCGAGGTGGGTCAGCCTCCAGCCGGCGGCAGCGTCGGACGACGGGCCTATGCATCCGAAGATCGCAAGACGGGGAGGTGAAGAAGGGCTGGCTTGACCCCGCAACGAGCAATGGCGATGAAGGAAGAATCCCCAGAAGAGGTCGAAAGGTTGGACGGCCGGCGAGGCTTTCTCCTCAGCGTTCGAGATGGAGAGACCGCGGCTGCATCAGCGGCTGCTCCGCGGCAGCGTCGCGCTGCGGAGAAGACCCCATGCGTGAACAAGGCACGGAGACAAAATCCTGGCCAGAATCCAGATTAGTCAGACTGGCCGGTTCAGGAAAGAACCAGGTAGCGAATCGCGTCACTAACAAATGGATGGTGCTGACCAATGGGCCTTCAACACGTGGCCCAGATTCAGGGTATAATGGTTATATTTTGCTTATTTGTAGAAATTTCTAAGAGTGTCCGATAGCATCAAACTTATATATCATTATGATCAGAAAAATGAGAGGAACACAAATAAAATATAGTAAAGACCTAGGTCTAATCTTATTTTTAAAAGTAGTACAAAGAAGGATTAAAGTGACGAGTCATGTTTAAAAATCCTAGTTTTGGGTACTATATTGTGGGAAGCATTAAAAAGCCTCTCTTTGTGTTGGTATATGATATTAATGAACATGATGAGAAATCAAAGTGATCGTGATAATAATAATGAGTAGTTTGGGTTTCTAATATAAATAATCATGCACATGAAAGATTTGGACTAAATTAAAGGTCACATATTGCAATGTTAATTATGAAGTTAATTGAATCTAGTGCTCATGATAACATAATATGGTAGATTTAGTCATCATGGCAACACTTAATATGAATTAGGGTTCTTGAGTCATCAGATCGATGAACATGGGAACTGAGGGATCAAACATGACCCTAATATAACTCGATAACAAGGAAACTTAAACCCTAGAATAAGACTGAGTAGGGTTTAATGTGATTAATATGTGATGGTGACACTTTAGAATATACATTATGCAAATTATATGATGATTGCTTGATTTTCCTGGTTGACTGGGTAATATACTTAGAGAATATTTGCATAATCTGCATGACTCACCATCAAGGTACATCATTACGCTTATGATTAAATGTATCGACTTTCGACGTTTTACAATGTTTCTCAATGATTGGAAGAATGATATATGTTGGATGTTTATTTATATCCAACAAATTATAAAGTTCCTATGAGTATCACATAAGTAAATGATAATATTCAAAATCCTAGGTTGAGGTATGTCAAGGGGTGATGCAGACAAGCCCTAGAAGGGACAGTGATCACGCCCAGGATAATATATCTAGTAAGGGTTAGAATATAAAAATAATATGATAGTTCTTATTTACAATATTTGATGCTTATTATGTGATCATGTCAGTTGCACACATTGTGGTTGCACCCCACGTACACAGTATAGTAATATGCTGACTGTGTTTTATTTGTCGTTGTTTAGGTATATGTTTCACATGATAAAAGACATGAATAATAAAATGAAAGATATCAAAGGTATTAAAGCTATACCAAGGAGGGCTACTGTAAAGAATTAAAGCCACCTCTCTACAAAAAAATTTAAAATATCAAACCTCCAATCCAAACACACTTCAAGGTATGATGGAGTGGGTGTAAAATTTTGAAATCTTTATATAATGGTAATCAAAAGACCAAAGTATAGCAGCGGAAGAAATAATGACTATTTTCAATTATAAAACAAGGGAACAACTTAAACTTACATCACAAGGATCCATGTAGAGGAAATATAAACTATCTCAAGATTGTCTCCAAGCTTTAACTTATTAATCAATGTCCATGTCCAACATATCTTTCACCTAGGGTTGGAAGCATACCCCAGCAAGAAGAGGCAAAATAAAAGACATCAACAAAGGCTGGTATGTGCATACTAAAAAGCAAAATTGAGAAATATAAGGGAATAAGGACATCAAAATAAAAGGCTTCCCATGCAAGAGATAAGGACTACCCAATCGGGCATAAATAAAAGAATCCTAACAAAAGGGATACTTTCTATAAAACAACATATAAAAGTGATGCCACAAGCACTTATGAAATAAGGGCACATAACCCATAGTCCATAACCATCATCCTGCATGCATGTGAGATAAACATAGACCTAGAACAATATAAATAACAATTGGCGGACAACCCTCATAAAGTTGAAACCTGATAGAGAATGTCACATAACCAAACTCCCAAATATATTAGATTAGGCCAACCCTCATAAAGTTGAAACCCGGGTATGGGGCACATAACCTCCATCCCAAAAGCATAAAGGGAACATAACCCCAAAACCAATGTAATTACACTACTCTAGTGCTACTGAATCACATAACATATTTAATGTAGAGGCAAGTAGAAAGTATAGTCAGATTTATATAAGTAGTCACCGCATAAGTGACCAACATATACATCTACCTTACAAGAGGGAAAAAGATATCACATAAACATCCACACCATAGTGGGCATATCCAATCATGACCAAGGCAACAAGATCAGAGTCAAGAGAATATCCAATATTATCACAAATAAGATAATTCACAAGAACCATGATATCAAAAGATAAGAGCAATGAGTATAGGCTATTGTCCATAGGACCAAGAGAAAGAATAGAATAGGATAATTGCTCAAGAAGAATAATCGAGGATGCAAACATACATTAAGAGAGGAAATAGAAATTTCTCAATATAGAAATAATGTGGGATGCAATCATACCTCAACTTCAGAGTCCAAAGTCCAAAGTCACTTCTAGGTCCAAGCCTAGGCATCCAAAGAACCTATGATGCAATTAGGTGGAATTAGGGTTAGGTTTCCATTAATTATCAAAACCCTAAAAATTGTCTTTTTATTATTGGTGAATTGGGTTATCAAAACTATGCCATATTATAGGTTATACTAGTATGAACTCAAAATATATTTTATTATATTATTCTGACTTATAAATTATTAGTTATGATTTTTATAAGTTAATTCTTATTTAATTAGATTTATGAAAAACTCATGTGATTAATCATTGGATTTAGTTATCAAAACCTATACCATTAGTTTTATCTTATTTTTCTAATTCCAATGAATATTTTTCCATGTTTTTCTGACCACTAAATAATTAGTTATTAATTTTAAACATCGGCCAATCACAAAATTGCAAAAAGCCAACTAAGTGAGAAGAACTTGCGAGAAAGAGACAGAAGACCGATCCACTGACATGGCCCAAACAACGGTGGCCATGTCAGCCAGTCAAGGCCAACGTGGTGTCGTTCAAATCAAAAGAAACGAAAGCCAGAAAGACCAAAAAGCCCAAGGCCAGAAAGATTAAGAAAGAGAAGAGGGTAGGTTAAAAGCAGAAAATGCTAAGGAACATCTCCATGCTCACACAGACGCCATGGAGTCTAAGCATAGATTTTCAAGTTGAGAAGTGAAGAAACTAGCAAAACCAAAACCAAATCGTGACTATTCTATTACGTCCGACCGCGAACAACTCGATGAAGGCGACTGCAGGCAAACCAGGGTGATGGGAGGCTAACACACGAAGAATCACCTTAGAGGACCCAACTAGCAGAGAAGAAAGCAAAAAAGAGGGGAAATGATCATACCCAAATTTGGGAGAAATTGGGGGTGGTTGATGCTTCAAGGAGTCATCCCGAACCAAACCCAATTCCAAGAAAGGCTCGCGAGGACCCCAAAACAGTGGCGAACTCCAAAGGACAACTCAAGCTGTCAGAGAACCCAAACGGAGTAGGGAAGGCATGACTAAGGGTGAAATAGTCTGAACCAACCCACAAAATAGGTACATATGGGTGCAAGGATGAGCATGGGATGATTTTCCAAGAGTCTGAAGCCCTTTAGTAGGGAAGAGATGGAAAGGAAGATGGAAGTAGGGGAGAAGTAGGGGATGGGGATGGTGCCTGGTGAATATGGGATACACTGCTTCAAGCCCTGGCTTTTATAGAACCATCTTGCTTGGAAGGAAGAAAGGAAGATGGGGGAGAAGAGAGCAGAGGAAAAGGAAGAAGGGTGACAGAGAGATCAGTTCAGAGAGAGATGATAGAATAGGCACAAGAAAAGGAAAGGAAATTAGGAAACAGAAGGTAGGTGATAAGTTCGTAGCCATACGATCAATGATCCAATAGCCACCAAAGAGCCAGAGAATAGTAAACCGAGTGACAAAAATCAAAACCTTACCCAAATGGGAATCTAATTAAAGTGATATTTAAATAATTATGTCTTTTGTCCCCAACTTAAATTGAGGGTCTAAAACTTATCCAAATTAGGTGGAATTTTTCACAGAGGCCAATTAAGGCATGTAGATTCTTATTATGCACTTAATTTTGCCTTTTGGAAAAACTTAATTAGTTAAATAAATCAAATCTCATTTTCTCTTTCCTCCTTCATTACTGGTATTAGGATTATCCAATTTTGATGAAACTTGACCCACAAGTCATATTTAATGTGTTGGATAAGATTTTTCCATCAATTTTATATATTTGAGTTCTTTGTATATTTATTTCATATTTTGAAGGTTCTACATACTTTCTCTCTCCTGATTTTACCTTTTAAGCAAACTTTCTCCAAATTGGATGAAAATTCACCCAAGGACTATATTTATTATGTAGATTACGAATCTAAGATTATTTTCCTTTTTTGGAGTCATTTATTATTTTATTTGATATTTTGGGAAAAGCACACATCTTCTTTTCCAATTTGAATTAAATGAAGTATTATTATGTATATAATGTGAAACTTGACTCCCGAGGTAATTGGGACCCAAGGAACACAATTTTAAACTTAGATTTTACTTTTGGGATTTCTTTTTATGAGATATGTCATATGGCCCATTAGTGGCCCATTATCTTAATTACTCATTCAATTAGGTAATTTTACATGCATTAGCTCACATTGGTCATTCTAAACCTTTTACAAGTCTAACCTCAAACCATGTTTGGTTAAACCCAAAAGATCAAAGTTCCAGGGTAGGGTTCAAGATTGGGTATGTTACAACTAGATAAATGATACTTCTTCTCAATAGGTATTAGTTCCATGAGGTATATCATTTTACAATTTGTAAGCGATGTTTGAAATTTAATTGAAATTGTTTTCTATTATTTATTATTTGCTAAATATGGATCCTTGAGAATATAGGCAACGGCTCTCCACTCGAAGGTCTTTCCTTGATTGGGAGACACATAAAGTGAGGTCTTTACATTTGGTATCAGAGCCTCAGATTTTTCAAATATTATTTAATAGTTTATAATTTCAAGTAATATGTAGAAATATGAGGCAATTCATAGGGCATTTTCTAAAGACTGAGGTGTCTAGAAGGGACAATGAATGGGGGCTGACAATATTTTCCTCCGCACTGCTAGTCGGCTTAAGAGGATTCCAGGACTCGTGCATCCTGCTTGGCCAAAGCCAGAAGTCTTTGCCTGAAGTAAAATACCTTTAGGGTTTCTTCTTACCTCAATTTGTCCATTTCTCATCCTCTTGCTTAATGAGCCCTAAAAGGAACTTCCCTCCTCATCTCATGTTAGAGTTTTGAGAAGAAGTAGGAATAAGACATCCTCCGCCAAATAATGTACATGTAAATGTAGAAATAATAATGTACATGTAGTGTGGAAGTAATAATATACACCCAATGTGGAATAATCTTGAGCTAAAGAAAAAAAAGGGTAGGGGTTTTCCCTTGTAAAGGTAAACTCTAGATGGGCTAGGGTTGGTCTAGAAGAACCCGATGGGGGTCAAGGGACATGGAAACCCTAAGAGGTAGGGTGTAGTCTCTTACCCTAATCCAAACCCTAATCATGAGAAATGAGAATAGTGTGGTGATATAGAAACCCTACCCATATGAACCCAATTGGGATAAGAGGAAAGAGAAAATAGAAATGTTTTGGTAAAACATGCATTAAGGATGTGTGTGAAAGAATCTAAATATAAATGAGGCTAAGTGATCTGGTCTCCCATGCTTGTGTGTATGTGGATCATGACATTCATGAAAAAAGAAGTTTTGAGAAACATAAGAAAATCAATGGTTATATATATGAAAATGAAAATCTAAATGCAACTTGCTCGATCCCCATATGCTATTTATGGGAGTTTGGTTATGGAAAGAAAGTCATCATGGTTAAGCCCCAGATTGGGATGACCAATCTCCTGATAGGGAAGGTGGTATGAATTCACACTATGGACGACCAAGCCCCAGATTGGGAAGGTCATGAAGTGGTCAAGTCTGATATTGGGAAGACTCGTGTGGCACCAAGCTCTAGATTGAGAAAGTGGGCCAAGTCCAGTGTGTGTAGATGACTAACCAAGCCCTAGATAGGGAAGGTATCAGAGAGGTCAAGTCCCAGATAGGGAAGGCCAACATGGCACCAAGCTCCAGATTGAGAAGGTGGACCAAGTCCACTCCATGGACAAACCCATGAGAGGGTATCCCAGAGATTGAGCAAATAAGGGTTGAGAAGCTACAATAATAAAAACAATACATAAGGATGAAAATATGAAACCTTTAGGGCTAGTGTGCCAACCCGGGGTGGGTCAACTCAATAGTGGGAAGATGACCTATGGGGGAGGTAGAACCTTAAACCTCTGGGTCAGGTTGTGGATAGAGAGCCTAACTTCCTCCTATGAGCCATGAAGGCACCCTAGGTTAGGACCTTCCCTAGAAAGGTAAGTTGACTAAATCAATTTAAAGATTAAGGTAACCATGTAAAGAAATGAAAGCACATATATTGAGTATGATTCTTTGAACCCAAGTATTCCATCTCTGAGGAACATAAAGAAAAGTCACTATGAAAGTGGCAGACCATATCAGAAAAGAAATTTTTCCTTGAGTCCAATGAGGGAACATAAAGTGGATAATGAGCATTAAAAGAGATGGAGGAATTCAGTTTAAAGAATTGCGTATTAAAATAATGTGCTAATGATGAACCCCTGTAAAGGATAGAGCCTGAAGTCAATCCTAAGGTCAAGTAACGAGTATTAAAGGTACATGGATTGATGGGATTAAGAGTTGATTATTCCTTGAATGCACAACACCATTTTTCCAGGAGGTAACAACTACATTTGCCCAAGGCCCATGTCTCAGGAGATTAGCTACCTTCATGATGTTCATGTGGCCAATGGGTGAATGTGAGGGACACTCCTTATATGCATAAGGATAAGATCACTCCAAAAAGTACCTACACTCCTAGAGACCTCAAGGAATTGACTAAGGCTCACAACATTTGAGGTGTAAAATGTAAAAGATACAAAGAAGTCATGTAATAATGAAATCTTAAGAAGAGTTGTGTATAAACTCAAGAGTGAAAATGATATTTGATTTCATGAAATCTAATAATATTGGGGAATTAAAAACATGTGTGGTCTAGATTCATGTTGAGAATGATTCAACCTAAATTGTGAAATTTAAGATAATGTATGGGAATACCATCTCTACTCTTAGAATGTGATGAACTTTGTTTTTGGGCTGCAACCAAATGCTTATTTTATCTCATTATGAGTTAGAGAGATTGGGTAGACACATGTTGCACAGATGACATATGAGAATGAATATGTTGAACTTAATAATAAGAGTTAGGGATGGAGGTGATACCTCACCCTTATGTGAAATTAAATGAACAATAAGTTGAAAACCTAGGTGACAAGGTAGTCACCAAGTGAAATTGAAATCACACATGAAAATGTAATCACCAAAGGATGATATCATGTAAATACTAAGGGCGTGGATGTATCTTAAATTGTATTCAAGTGCCAATCCTAGTAATAATATGAGGAATTTGCATATAAATGAAATATGTTAAGAATATCTAAGTAGGGTTTCTAACCCTAAGGTTTGAAACTAAGATGACTTATCATTCACCAAAGATTACTAAGTTTGAATTTTAGGGATAAAATTCCTTTTAAGGAGGGGTGCATGTAATATCCTCAATTTTGATAAAATTGAATATAAGCATGTTTTAATAAATAACTTTCCCCAATAGTATTATTGGTGCAATAATAATATAAATCACCCTTGTGGCATGAGTGTTTGTGGCACAAGTTAAATAAAGGCAAAAAAACCTAAATGGCACATTTCCCATTTTTTATTCCCTAAATGGCACATTCTTGAACTTATTGCCCAAAATGGCACATTTGCAGACCAATGCATCCCCTGTATGGACGCATTGCTCTCTCGGGAGGCAATGCGTCCCCGGTTGGGACGCATTTCCCCCACAGGAGGACAATGCGTCCCGAAGCCAGACGTATTGCTTTTTTTTTAATTATGATACCATGTATACCATGTATATTATATATACATATATATATTAAATTGCTAAATTAATATAATCTAAATTAACTTATATACAATTAGCCATATATTTAAAATAATATCTGAAGATAATAAAATAATAACATAATATTATATTTATCAAAACATAATATTTATAAATGTAGACAAAAATATTCAAAATTAATAGATATAATACTAAAATTATATAATAAAGTTTAAAATTATAAAAATAAAGAAAATATATACATGTATTTATTTGTAAACTTAGAAGAAAAAAAACTAATATAGCAATAAAAATAAGAAAATACTAATATCAAAAATAAGAAAATACTAATATAGAAAAATAATATATATATATATCTATATATATATATCTATATATAAATATATATATAATATATATATGTATATGTATAATATATATACATAATATATATATATATAAATATGTATTATATATATATAAATATGTATTATATATATATATATATTTATGTATGTATGTATATATACATATATATATATACACATATATATACATACATATATATATACATAAATATATATATATATGATATATACATATATATACATACATATATATATATGATATATACATATATATAAATATATATATGTGTATATATTATATTATGTATATATATTATGTATATCTTATATATATACATAATATTATATATATATATATATATATATATATATATATATATACACACACACATATATATACACATATATATACACATATATACAAATACATATATATACATATATACATATATATATATATATATATATATATATATATATATATATATATATATATATATACACACACACACACACACACACACATATATATATATATACATATATATATATATATGTATATATATATTATTTTGCTATATAAGTATTTTTTTATTTTTATTGCTATATTAGTTTTTTTCTTCTAAGTTTACAAATAAATACATGTATATATTTTCTTTATTTTTATAATTTTAAACTTTATTATATAATTTTGGTATTATATCTATTAATTTTGAATATTTTTATCTACATTTATAAATATTATGTTTTAATAAATATAATATTCAGTTATTTTTTTATTATCTTCAGATATTATTTTAAATATATGGCTAATTGTATATAAATTAATTTATATTATATTAATTTAGCAATTTAACATATATATGTATATATAATATTCATGGTATACATGGTATCATAATTAAAAAAATAAAAAAAATAAAAAAAAAAGTAATACGTCCGGCTTCGGGACCCTCCTGTGGGGACAATGCGTCCCAGCAGGGGCCGCATTGGCCTGCAAATGTGCCATTTTGGGCAATAAGTTCAAGAACGTGCCATTTAGGGAATAAAAAATGGGAAATGTGCCATTTAGGTTTTTTTGCTGTAAATAAATGAAAAGAATTCATGCCTAAATAAATAATAATGATTTTTTAGTATTGTAAATGAAATAATTACCAAATTTCCAAAAGAAAATAAAGTACATGGTGTTTAAGATAATTAAAAGAGTAATTATCTACCAGTTTGGCAACACATGTTTTTCTAGAAACATGAATTAATATTATTTGATATACTCAAAAGTAATAAAGGAAAGGAAGAACATTCTAGAAGTTGGGAGAAAGAGGGTACACCATGGAATGATGGTAATATTTTAGATAATATGTAAAAGAGAGTTTTGTATGGTACAGACAACCCAATAAATCCCAAATATAACTTGAGAAATGTATTGATAAGTTTCCTTGGAATAATTAATATATTAAAAAGAGAGAGAAAGGTAAGTATCTCGTGGACATCACAATAAACCTCTCCTTAATAGCCAATTTAACCTTATTAATATGGTTTTGACAAGTGTTTATTGCCTAAATTAGAAACACGGGTGTAACCTTTGATTGATGACAGATTGCCATAAGAGGGGTGTGAAAGCAAGAGGGTAAGCACATGGAGGAACTATGGTGTTAATGTGATTGAGTTAACTTCTATTTTATCAGACTACCACCGACTATGGAGAAGAAATGAGATATAGTCTGTTACACATCTCCATCTATTCTCTTTCTCTTGGGGGTACACGCAACCCAACCCTAACACCTGGAAAAGGAGGATGTCTCTCCATCAGAAACATAGTTACAGACCTTAGGAGGAGCCGTCGGAGATCCCTTCCTCCGTCTTTGTGCTTTGGTAAGAAGTTGGTTGCCACGGCCACATGTGGTGTCGTCACCTTGCAAGATGGGTAGGCTATCTTGGGGAACAAAAGGAAGTGCATGTCCTCTCTCTCTCTCTTTGGAGCAATCGTAGTCACCTACGAAGACCCTATACCTCCTTCCTTATGCACAATCTCTTTCCTCTAGATGTAGATCGCTATCGTTTCAATAGTTGTTTAGCATCAGCCTCCATCGAGGTGCAATAGAAGCCCTAACACCAGAGAGGGGGAGGACGTTGAAGGGTACTTGCTTGCTTACTCGTCGTGGCCGGCTGGGAGCACGATTCAGGCTTCATCAGGGGGTCTCCCTGTGATGGACTCACTCACGATGGAAGTGATGTGCCGTACGGATTGATAAGTCAGGAAGAGGATGTATCTGGCTCTATGATGAACCAACCATGTAGTGGAACACTTTAAGTCTCGAACCAATTCAGGCTGGCAGGCCGGTCTAGGGGGGTCAAACAACCGAACGGCGGCGGTGGTAGTTGATGTGACGGGGAGGTAGCACGCAGAGGCGCCGACGTTCGGTAGCCTTGCCTCTGGTCGTAGCACCTGCGGGAGTCGAACGCATGTGGAAGCGTCCCCGCCGTACGAGGAAGAAGATTAAGCATGCCAATCCTCCACGATGGAAGTGTGGGCAGGCAGAGTCAAGTTGTTGGGGGCGCGCGAGGTGGGTCAGCCTGCAGCCGGCGGCGGCATCGGGCGACGGGCCTATGCATCCGAAGATCGCAAGACGTGGTGGTGAAGAAGGGCTGGCTTGACCCTGCAACGGGCTATGGCGATTAAGGAAGAAGCCCCAGCAGAGTTCGGGAGGCTGGACGACCGGCGAGGCTTTCTCCTCAGCGTTCGAGATGGAGAGACTGCGACTGCATCTGCGGCTACTCCGCGGCAGCGTCGCGCTTCGGAGAAGACCCCATGCATGAACAAGGCACGGAGACAGAAGCCTTGCCAGATTACTCAGACCGGCCGGTTTAAGAAAGAACCAGGCAGCGAACAGCGTCACTAACTAATTTATGATGCTGACCAATGTGCCTTCGTCACGTGGCCCAGATTCAAAGTATAATGGTTATATTTTGCTTACTTATAGAAATTGCTAGGAGTGTCTGATAATAGCCAACCTATATATCATTTTGATCAAAAAATGAGAGGAACAAAAATAAAATATAGTTGAGACCTATATTTAATCCTAATTCTAAAAGTAGTATAAAGAAGGATTAAAGTGATGAGTAATGCTTAAAAACCCTAGTTTTGGGTATTATATTGTGGGAAGTATTAAAAAGCCTCTCTTTGTGTTGGTATATGACATTAATGTACATGATGAGAAATCAAAATGATCATGATAATAATATTGAGTAGTTAGGATTTCTAATATGAATAATCATGCACATGAAAGATTTGGGCTAAAGGTCACATCTTGCAATGTTAATTATGAACTAAATTGAATCTAGTGCTCATGATAGCATCATGTGGTAGATTTAATAATCATGGAAACACCTAATATGAATTAGGGTTATTGAGTCCTTAGATCGATGAACATGGGAACTGAGGGATCAAACATGACCCTAATGATAACTCTATAACAAGGACACTTAAACCCTAGAATAGGGCTGAGTAGGGTTTAATGTAATTAATATGTGATGGTGACACTTTAGAATATACATTATATGATGATTGCTTGATTTGCCTGGTTGACTGGGTAATATACTTAGAGAATATTTGCATAATCTGCATGGCTCGCCATCAAGGTACGTCGTTACACTTATGATTAAATATATCAACTTCTGATGTTTGCCGATGTTTCTTGATGATTGGATGAATGATATATGTTGGATGTTTATTTATTTCCATAAAATTATAAAGTCCCTATGAGTATCACATAAGTAAATGATAATATTCAAAACCCTATGCTGACGTATGTCATGGGGCGATGCAAACGAGCACTGGAAGGGGCAATGATCATGCCCATGTAAGGGTTAGAATATAAAAAGAATATGACAGTTGTTATTTGCAATATTTTATTCTTATCATGTGATCATTTAAGTTGCACACATTGTGGTTGCACCCCACATACACAGTATAGTAATATGCCGATTGTGTTTTGTTTGTCGTCGTTTTAGGTATATGTTTTATATGATAAAAGACATGAATAAAATGAAAGATATCAAAGGTATTAAAGATATACCAAGGAGGACTAGATAGAAGATACTTATTCTTAATAGGTATTAGTTCCATGAGGATATCATTTTACAATTTGCAAATGATATTTGAAATTTAATTGAAATTGTTTTCTATTATTTATTGTTTGCTAAATCTGGATCCTTGGGAATATAGGTAATGGCTCTCAACTCAAAGTTCGTTCCTTAATTGGGGAACGCATAAAGTGAGGTTGTTATAGGATTCTATAGCGGGTCCCACTCATTTTAGATGGTACTAGAGATGATTGGAGTAACATACTCAAATTTAGGTAATTATCACCTTTTACTCCTTTTTATTTTAATATTTTATGTTGAATTCTTCTTATTAGATTGGTGTGTACTAGGATGTTAATATCTTTCAAATATGAGAGTTTAATGCAAACATACAAAGATTTGAAGCCTTAATACAAGAAATAGGGGACATTCATTAGTTTTGGGTTCGTTGTGCAAAACTTATCATTAAGGCATTTAAGTTTAAAATTAGTCTTCTAGATTTATTCTGTGGGTATGTCTATTTAAGAGAGAATTAAAAAATAATAAAGGGGTGTACTAATATTAAGAAAATACACTTTCCCTCAAATAGCGTGTTTCACATATTAAAGTTCTCCAAAATGAAAACTGACTCCAAAAATTGGATTTTTTTAGGTCCTTATTACCTTACCCATCAAATTTCACTTTATCTGGAGGTTATTTACTCATCCAAATTAAAAGAAAAAGAAAAAGAAATTAATTGATTGATTCACACTTGTTGTTCACTATTGGATCTTGATCGTGATTCGTAGCTCATCACCTACCTTGCGATAGATTTTCCTCTCACCACACACCATGTTTTCTCAATTTTGCTTTGCCATTGAATTCGTATAACAAAAGCACGTCGGTCGATGCCTTGGTCACAAACCCTAGTTGAGTATTCTAGAATCCCCTAAAATCTTGGTATACATGTTCTCACTGCCAATGCAAAGGAACCCTAGAAACTCGACTAATATATAGGGGATTGTACCCTTATTTCCACAACATGGAACTTGCTTTTCCCCTTCCAATTTCTCTACACATCACCATTTCAACCTCCACCGATCTAGTTTTAGCTCTGAGATTGTGGCTCCTGACACCAACAATTGGTGTTGCGAATCTCGAATTGCGTCTTGGGGTAGTTCCTTGAGCCTTGTTCTTTGTTTCTATATCTTCAGATCATTAGACCGTCACCACAATTTCCCCAAATACATGCCTTGTAGCTCTAGCTACAACTCACAACCATGGCAAGTGGGTGAGGAAGGGGAGGACTACCCTAGTTTTTCCAATTTCCCCTCACCCCATCTTCTTCCTTTCTTTTTCTCCTGAGGACAGAAGGGTCCTTTCACCATTTGATTTTTCATTTATTGTGTTGATTGGGGTGAGTAGATGATAAGGGACCCATGCTACTTGGCCACCTGTGATTGGACCAAGTCAACTGGAAAGATCCATTGGATCTTTGATGTTGATTTTGGTGATTTTTAATTGGTTAGGACTTTGAAAATTCATAACTTATTAATAGATTCTCTAAAAATTACCAAAAAAATGTTCTAGAATCGTGATAATTTTCTCCATCTTTTGATATAGATTTCATCGCCTGATTCTTGAGTTTTAAAGATTGAGTTTTTAGGGTTTTAAACATTCATAATATCACATTAGTAATTAAATATAGGTTTTGAAGGATAAAGTTGGGATCTTGGAGTCAACTCCATGATCAATAACCATGGAATATCTCTCTAAGGTACAATACTATGTCAATCTAGAGTTTTTTTTCAAAAATTTGAGTTTTAGGGTTTTGTTTTTCACTTATGATATTAAAAATAGCCAAAGACAACACCATGGATAATAAAGTTGTGATTTTGAGTCGAGATATCATTAAGAAACTATGAAGTCAATGTTAGGTCTTTAACATGATTTGACCAAGGGTTTTGTTGAGGGATTTGGAGTTCTAGGGTTTTTCCCAATACATATTCATAAACCCTAATTGATGGACCTAATCCCATATGTAGGTTGAGTTGATTATAGACTTGGAGGGTTAGGATTCAATCTCTGATTTAACAATTCAAGTTGAGGTATGTGCATCTTTTCTATTATTTAGGCACTACTACTATGACCAAATATTATTTCCCATATGAGGTATGAGTAGATATTCTCTTTTTCATCATTATGAAATTCTTATTTTCTTTAATGTTCATGCATCCTCTAACCCCACATGGTATATTTAGGATGTTCTCATCCTATTATTTCACATGGAATTAACATCTACTTGCCTTTCCCTATTTATGTGCATGCTTAGACTATCTTTGTAACACCCCACTTGTACAATATAGAGCGGAAGCATATAATTTAACTCACTTCAAGGGGGATGCCACAAACATGATATTCATAGCTCAAAATGAAGTTCATATAAACCATCATAGGAAAATAACCACAATTCTCATTCTCAAATCTTAACATGGTTTACATATACATATTCCTCCAGAAAAGAAAAGATAAGAGATACTAATCTAGGTATAGTTGGTACCCCACCACTGATTTTCTCCTTGTCGATGTTTGAGCTAGGGTTTTCATTTTAGATGGATTTCCCCTCTTGATCTTGCTCCTAACTTGTGGGCATCACGTCCCCAAACATGCATAAAACCAACTATAAGTGGAATTGGACATATCATAGATTACAGAATACTTGCAAACTGAAAACAAATATTTAACATAAGACATTGAAAAGAAGACAACATTACTTTTAAATCATTTTCTTTTATCTTGACCTATATAAGAATCCTCGGGTGCACATATGTTCCTCTTCTCTTATGCACCGAAGTGCCTCTTAGATTACTCCGAGGAGCCTCTTAGTGAGGATCTTATATAAATTTATCTTTTATCATTATCTTTCTCTTAAAAACTCTTGACTTTATCTTTATGTCTTATTTGTAACCTTAACTTTAATGTTCATGAGGGTGATACAATAATATAAACAATAACATGACATCTATTTTATCATAAATTCATTGACTTTAAACAATTGAAATATTAATTAATACTTTCATGTAATTCATACATACATACGTAAAAAGGAAAACATTTTTTATGTCCAACTGGCATGGACCACTTAACTTGTTTCTCTTTGTAGGTTGAGTAAACCCTAACCACGATCTTGGGGTTTGGCAAACCCTAATTTTCTTTTTCAAAGCATGTTTCATTTTAATATACATTTTATTCACAACATTAAACCCTAATTTACAATTCCCATAAAACCAAGGTTTGGCCATTTATAAACAGACTCTAAAACCTCAAAATTCAAATTCTTCATGAAAAACCATTTCCAAAACATATGTTTACTCATTTTTCTGAGCACTTAATGATTTACTATAAATTTTGGAAAATCGGCCAATCACAAATAAAAAAATGTCGTGTGTTTATTTTCCAATTGTCAGCGGCCCATCTAGGAACCGGGCCCGCTTTGAGGTGGCCCAATCATGATCCGCCTTGTGGAGCCAGACCCATTTCAAATAGAATACACAATTGTTTAGTTGTCAAGGGAGAAAAGTACACAAAATCCCAGACTGGGCGTGACACATCAATAATGAAATTAGAAGCAAAAATAGAAACATAAGTCTGTGATTGTTCTTCGGAAGCTCGTGAAGAACACTGTAATGAGGCCTTTGATTTTGTGACTCCATATCTAGTATGAGGACTCATCAATGAAAACTGAGACTGGGAAAATGTTCAGCAAGTGTTTTTGGTCCCATCAAGCCAAAGCATATCTCCTACGACGACCGAGAGCCCAAACAAGGCGTGCCGCCATGGAACATGCCAAATCAAAAGGCCAGGCTCAGGCAATCTGTGTGAACGCACCACCAAGATGAGGGGAAGGCTCCACAAAGCCAAGGCTAACACACCAGAGTTTTTGTGAGAAGGAGGGAACCAGAGAAGGCACCGCTCTGCACTAGATATTGGTGAAAATAGGAGACCAAGCCAGAGATTGAAAATCAAAGAAATCATGATATAAAAGTCTGCTAAGGGTCAGAACACACTCATGGTGATCAAACAAATATTGAGGCATTATTCCCTAGGCTAGAGGAGACTTGAGGCATCTTGGTGACTAGTATCGGTGAGCATGATGAAGGTGCTATAGGGTACATTGACTAGGGTCAAAGCGCCGCAAACCGATAACGTGGAAATGAAGCACGACTATAGTGAAAACATATCGAACGTGCAATTGGACTGGAAGTGGTCGGAGTGGCGTGCACCAAGCCACCTTTTCTGAAGAAGAAACTCAAGTAGGCTGAGATGTTTGGAGATGTTGGAGATCCAATTGGGGTTGGAGGAGATAAGGGTGAGGTTTGGCGATCATTTTTGGTCCATAATATAGCATGAGGTGGCCTATACCTCGTTCTGTAACTCGTGGTTGGGAGAGAGTAAAGCCCTAATTTGGGCATTTCACCCACAAAGTGAGAGAGAAAGGGATTAAACCCTCATTGTAGATGGGAAGGAAAGATGAAGTTATTGCAAAATAAATCTCATGAAAAGGTTGCGAGATGAGGGGAAGAGAGATCGGCGAAGGGAAACACTATTGTATGGTGCAAATCTGCAAAGAAGAAGCAAGTAAGAGGATGAGTTGAGGCTCGTCAAATTTCAATTGGACGGTGCAGGAGATACACATGAAATATGAAATCAAATAAGTAATGTGTGACAAAATAAACAATCGAGACTTTATAGAAAATGGTGCATTAAATGTATATTTGAATAATTTCCTAGTAAGACTATATTCAAACCTTTCCAATTTGATTTGATAGGTCAGACATGGTCCAAATGAGTTCAAATCTGAACCATACGCTACTTTGATTGTCTAGAACATTCCTAGCCAATTAGATTTAGGATTTGTATATGTTTGGTCCATAATTTTTACAATGGCTATTAATCTTAACTATAATGTAGTAAAGGATAAGATAATTTTAAAAATGCTTCCTTTTGTGAATTCTTGAGTCAAAGTTTGAGATAAACATTAATCACTCATTCAAAGGTCATATAACACCTCTTTATTCCCTTTTTGAGTGATTTCCTTAAAGGAGAGAGAAAAAATAAAACATATTAATAATTTTTTGTATCTTAAAAGATATTAAAAGATAAAAATATTTCTAATCCAAGTCATTTAATTCTAAATTTCGAATTTATTGCCTCTTGACTTTATCTTTAATTTCTTTTAAATTTCTTTGATAGAAAATAAAGGAAAAACCCAATTACTATTGTTGTTCAAATAATTGCAATACATCATAAAAGGAAAAAGATGTTTTTGAGTCCCTATTTCTCCTTTCCTCATTAATTTAAAAGTAATTCTATTTCTATAATTTGCATTAAGACCCTCAAAGAATTTATTTAGGAAAAAACACATTAAAAGTTTTAAATTATCCATGAAATTTTTTGTATGTTACTGTTATCTATGTGTGCAAATTTTAATATTTTTAAACTTGAACACTAGCCCACAAGTATATAGGTGTGTGTAGTATTATCGATGTCGTCCAAGGAGCAAGGCATGGTTAATAGCAAGTGTGTTACTATTCAACAATCTAGATCATTTTGCAAAAGTTGGATTTGGTAATGATTGGCTAACTAGAAAATTAAAGAGCAAGAACTAAATTAAGAGGATCTAGATCAGATTTAGAAGATCTTAGACATAAGATTTCACTTCCATACCATTACATCATGTGCAACTACAAAATTAAACATGCTAATTAACATGTAAGGAGGGTTGCCATCATCATGCACCTCCTGCTGACATGAGATGGTTCTCATCTTCACATAACGCTTCTGTGTCTATGTTAAGATTTGAATACAACCTTGGATCCTAAACATTATCCAGCCCCTCCCATGGTGAAGAGTTTGTTATCAAAAGATCTACTCCATACTCCTTCACACATTCTCCTGAATCACATAAAGAAGCATAAAACATGCATATTTGATGGCCAGTCAAGCATACAAGCAATACAACACCATAGAAGCTCTTGGAGAACCAAATTAACTAAGAATAGATATAAATTATGAGTTCGCATGAGTGACAAAATGGGAGCTACTCTCCCACACCCAAGAAAAATGGTTCTACTCATACATGATGGAGAAATACAAATGTAGGTCACAATTTTTAGAGTTTTCCATGACTAGAGAGAAGAAAAGCTAAGAGAAACTAAAGAGTGAGGTACAAGGAGTAAAACTCCAGCTTGAGGACGAAGTTCCACCCTTGTAATTGCTCCAACTCAGACTTTCTTTCCTCCTGAGAAGCTTGACCAGAGTAGAGGCTCTGCTGCAGCTTTGGAGAAGAAAAGGAGAAGAAAATGATGAAGAATGGAAGTTATTTTCCAAGAAGCCCCTCCTACTTCCCCAAAATCACCTCTCCCTTACTTTGAAACTATCTCTAGTCATCCATTGTTTCAAATGATGAGTCATAACCGCCCAATATGGCTGGTCTTTCTTTAAAAAGGGGCGGTTGTTTTCAAAAATTTACATAAACTGACAAAGACACAAGGTTTCTTTTGGAAGACACGATGTGTCATTGAATGTAACCGTCGGGTGAATTGCTTTTCATGAAGAGTAAACTGTGTGTTGCTGATAAGACACACAGTGTGGTTGTAATTGGAGTTGACCTGAGTAGATGGCACATGTCGTGTGTTAATTGTTGGCTAAATTGGACATTATTATAATCCCTTTGTTTTGATGATGACAAACATTTCATTCTTGTGGATCTAACATGCTACTTGAGTGTTGCAGGAACTAGGTGGATGACACAACTTTGGAAGATCTAAATGCTCACAATGTGTTAATTTCATGATTGTAATCAAATGTAAAAAACTTGTACAAGTATATAATGTACAAGTACTTAGACATAATGTAAATCAAGCGTTAGATCTTCCCTAGCCATTCACAACACTTAGATAGGTCATCCCCTACAAAAGTGTCACAACTGCACACTCATATACACACTTAGTGCCTAGTTCAAAACATTGAAATAGGGTCATTCTCGGTCGACAAACTCCTCGACCGAGACACTCTCGGTCGACAAATTCCTCGACCGAGAATAACCCAGGTAGCCGTTAGACACATCAGACAAGGTTGTTGGGAGTTGGATCAGAACGTTACATACACTTGCTCCAGACAGTCCCTCGGTCGACAAAGTCCTCGACCGACTGGGATCTCGGTCGACAATTCCTCGACCGAGAATGTCTCTGTCTGCACTTTTCAGAATTAATTAACTAGTCATTGTTAAAGCAACTAATGGATACCTAACATCTAGTTGAGCACTTAGAACCCCCTAGAAAGTGTCTAGAACGTCCTTAAGCATTCATAGGCCATTCCTATAAATAGGACAAGCCTTAGGACACCCAAAATACACTTGTGCAACACTTGAGCATATACTTGCATTTAGCTATTCATTCTTGTGAGCAATTGAGCAACTGCAACATTGGCTATTTATTCCCATTGCTCTAATTTCGTATCCTATAGGCTAGCATCTCCTACCCAAAACACTTACACTTTCATATACATCGGTTAGGAGATTAAAACGCTTGATATAGGAAATCAAGCCTTGTGCTACAACGGTATTGTAATTTCTATTTTTCCTTCTTGTTCTTTTATATCCTTTATACTCTCCTTGCTACTCCTAGGGTTGGAGGCTGCGGATTGGAGAGGGTTTGACTTCTCAGGTGGAGAAGGTGGACTTTGGACTACTTCAAGAAGGCTATCTCAATGGGAAGCTACTTCAAGAGGAAGGCTACTTCAAGGGGGAGCTTGAGGTTACTTCAAGGAAGGCTGCTTCGAGGTTGGTGAGACTACTTCTAGGTGAAGGTTGTCCAAAGGGTTTGGTGAAAGTATTTGTAATTTTATGTAACATCCTTGCGAGGTAATAAAATTTAAGTACTTTCAAAATCCCGGTTGGGTAAGCAACCAGGTAGTGGATTGACTGCCTTAGTATTTGCTAAGGTTGGAACCACTCTAAATCCTTGTCCCCTTGTCCAATATTTTTGTGGTTGCTTGCTTTGGTTGAATTATTATTAAAATATCCATAAAACCCTATTCATGACCCCCCTCTAGTGGTTTTTCAATTGGTATTAGAGCAGGATTCAAGGAGCTCTAATCGAGTCTTGAAGAATGAAGGGTGGTGGTGTCTACAACCGCAAGCAAAGGAAAAGCATGGACCAATCTTCAACAAGTTGCAATTGGTGCTTAGGAACAAGGCACACTACATCTAGCTATCCATGGAGGTCAAAGAATGAAGATGTGCATAAAGAATGTCTTATTCCTACAATAAGTGAAGAAGAAGAAGAAGAGGTAAGTCTTTTTGATTTACCGAAAGAAGAGTTAATTGCTAGTCTTGAAGAGACACATAATAAGTATATTGAGTGCAAGGAGAAATTAAAGAAATCTAATAAGGCAAATGATGAGTTACATGCTAAACTTCTTGCTCTCACATCTGAAAATGAAGATCTTAAAAAGGTTATTGAAGATCATGATATTAAGCTGAAATCTGTAGAAGCAAATTGCAATCTTCTTTCCCTAGAAAAGTTAAACTTGCAAACTCAAGTAAATGATCTTCAAAAACAGCCTGTTTTGTGTACACATTTAGATTATGATATTATTGTGAAATAAAGAGATTCCTTGTTATCTAATCTAGATAAAGCAAAGTTAGACATCAATAAGAGAATGGATGATTGTTAAGCTGCAACAAGAAGTTAGTAGTTTGAGTAACAATGATATCCTTGATAAAATTTAAAATGATTCTTATCGTCAAACTGGAAGGAGAGGACTAGGTTATAAGCCTAAAGGAAAATCTTACCAAAAACCTAGTTGGAGAAAGACACAAGTGCTAGAAAATCAATCTATGTATGTACCTAGAGGCAAATATACATATGTACCCAAGAACAACCTAGAACAAAATCATAGAAAGAGATATGAGGTTGATTCTATATGTTGCCATTATTGTTTGTGTCTTGGACATTATTCTTTCTCATGTCCTTACAAGAAAAAAGATGTTGAGTTAGTATGGGTTCCAAAACCCCAAAACTAAATGAACAAAATTAAGTTCAGATATGACCAAAGGCTCTAAGTTGTATATCTCTATGTCTATCTCAACTTAACATAATGAGATAACAAATTGATTCAAGTAATTAAAATTTCTAACTTGAAAATATACATTTTAAACAAATCTGCAGAGACACATCTTTGAAAATTTGTCTTAATTAGGGTCCTCAAACATAAAGATTTGAATTTGATTAGTTGAGATTTGATCTAAATGTTACTTTGATATTCATATGTTTTATCTCAACTAAACTGAGTTTTCAAATTGCATAATTGAATTGAAAATGACCTATGATTTACTTGTAAACAATTACTGAAAAGTAGTATAGAAACATTCTCAGTTGAGAAACTGTTCGACCAAGAACACTTTCAGTCAAGAATTAGTCGACCGAGCAGGTTACTGTTTTGATGTTTGCAACAAATCTGATAAAACCTGTACAAACAGCAGCATTCTCGATCGAGAAAAACGTCGACTGAGTTAAATTTGGTCGACAAAAAGTTCGACCGAACCAAGTTCTGCTGAACATGTTTTAATTAATCTAGTTTGCTATCAATTTGTTATTAATGATTGATTTAATATGCAAATCAAGAGTGAATCTTAGAGACCATATTAAAATAAAAACATATTGATCTTTTGAATCATGAAAGAAGGTATAACCTTATGAATATGAAATTCTTAAACATATTGCAAAAATGATATATGAAAACTGATATTGAACATACTTTCTTCATTGATTGACAAAGTTTGTTAAGTATGTTCATTTACATGGCTTGTCTTAAAATTTGAAAATCAATGAACAATAAATGAGATTATTTTGGTTTATCCTCTACATGGTTTGGCTTAAAACTAAAAATTATGAACCATGTTGATTTAATCAAGGAAATTACTATTTTATCATAGTCCACATGGTTTATCCTAAGTTTTTCTTATTCTATCTATGGTATAGGAACTATGTGTATTAAAACTTAAATGGTCATAATCATTGTATTATATGCTTCTATCTTGATCATTGTATTGTGGATATGCTTCTATTGTTCTATCATAATTATTGTGCCATGATCATTATGTTTCACAGGTTTGTCTAAAATAATCCTTGATCCATATATACAAACCATGAATGGATATTGTTTGTGATCATTTTGATTGAGCTCATATGAAGATGCCATTTGCATAAACTTTATGACACAAATGCATTTTTCATTGAAAATCTGCAGAAATTATACTTCACATATAAGTGTCCAAATTGGAAATCTGTAGAAAATTGCCTCTTGGTTGAAATCAAGTTTGACCAAGGGGCTCTATGGTTGAAGTCAAGGTCGACCTAAAATAAGCTTGACAAAATGCTTATTTGTACATCATTTTACTACACTCAATCTTAGTATCTTGATTCAAAATGTGTTTATCATATTGAAAACATCATTTGAAGCTTGTTATGACCTTAGTATCCTTAAAAGTAGTTTTGGTTATGAAAACAAAGAAATCTACAATATTCATGAATATGACATATATCTTGTTCTTAATGGAATTCTCTAAACAAATTAGGGCTTAACATCCTGAGTATTTGGTTAGAGATACATACATGTATTCTACTATAAGCTTAAAGGATTCTCATGTCATTTTCAGGGCTTAACATCCTTTGTAAAATGGATGAGAAATCAAAATACATATGCCATGGATCTAAAAGGATCTCATATCATTTCAAGGCTTAACATCCTTTGCAAATGATTGAGAAACAAATTATGGCTAAATTCAGCAACAAAAGGTTTACATTTATATTAATCCCTACTTTTAAAAACTAAATATCATAGTTAGGGGGAGCATAGCATAAAATTAAGGGGGAGAAATAAAAGTCATACTAAATGTTTATCTTGGATATATTTTTGAAATGACAAAGGGGGAGAAATAATATAAAATCAAAAACATAAAATAAAATGAGTTTCATAATATCTCGGCCAGCACCCACTTGCAAAACAAACTCATATGATTTATGTTTCCTTATTTTATATTTAGGAAATGTTTGTCATCTTCAAAAAGGGGGAGATTGTTGGCTAAATTGAACATTATTATAATCCCTTTGTTTTGATGATGAAAAACATTTCATTCTTGTGGATCTAATGTGCTACTTGAGTGTTGTAGGAACTAGGTGGATGACACAACTTTGGAAGATCTAAATGCTCACAATGTGTTAATTTTATGATTGTAATCAAATGTAAAAAACTTGTACAAGTATATAATGTACAAGTACTTAGACATCATGTAAATCAAGCGTTAGATCTTACCTAGCCATTCACAACACTTAGATAGGTCATCCCCTACAAAAGTGTCACAACTGCACACTCATATACACACTTAGTGCCTAGTTCAAAACATTGAAACATGGTCATTCTCGGTCGACAAACTCCTCGACCGAGACACTCTCGTTCGACAAATTCCTCGACCGAGAATAACCCAGGTAGCTGTTAGACACAGCAGACAAGGTAGTTGGGAGTTGGATCAGAACGTTACATACACTTGCTCCAGACAGTCCCTCGGTCGACAAAGTCCTCGACCGACTGGGATCTCGGTCGACAATTCCTCGACCGAGAATGTCTCTATCTGCACTTTTCAGAATTAATTAACTAGCCATTGTTAAAGCAAATAATGGATACCTAACGGCTAGTTGAGCACTTAGAACCCCCTAGAAAGTGTCTAGAATGTCCTTAAGCATTCATGGGCCATTCCTATAAATAGGACAAGCCTTAGGACACCCAAAATACACTTGTGCAACACTTGAGCATATACTTGCAATTGGCTATTCATTCTTGTGAGCAATTGAGCAACTTCAACATTGGCTATTCATTCCCATTGCTCTAATTTCGTCTCCTATAGGCTAGCATCTCCTACCCACATCACTTACACTTTCATATACATTGGTTAGGAGATTAAAATGCTTGATATAGGAAATCAAGCCTTGTGCTACAACGATATTGTAATTTCTATTTTTCCTTCTTGTTCTTTTATATCCTTTGTACTCTCCTTGCTACTCCTAGGGTTGGAGGCTGCGGATTGGAGAGGGTTTGACTTCTCAGGTGGAGAAGGTGGACTTTGGACTACTTCAAGAAGGTTGTCTCAATGGGAAGCTACTTCAAGAGGAAGGCTACTTCAAGGGGGAGCTTGAGGTTACTGCAAGGAAGGCTGCTTCAAGGTTGGTGAGACTACTTCTAAGTGGAGTCTGTCCAAAGGGTTTGGTGAAAGTATTTGTAATTTTATGTAACATCTTTGCGAGGTAATAAAATTTAAGTACTTTCAAAATCCCGGTTGGGTAAGCAACCAGGTAGTGGATTGGCTTCCTTAGTATTTGCTAAGGTTGGAACCACTCTAAATCCTTGTCCCCTTGTCCAATATTTTTATGGTTGCTTGCTTTGGTTGAATTATTATTAAAATATCCATAAAACCCTATTCACCCCCCTCTAGTGGTTTTTCATTAATAAATACACATCATGTACTTTGGAAAAACTTTGGATCTCGACTTTTGAACGTGTGGACACGTCATGCCTAGATAAACGACACGCAGTGCCTTCTATTATGCACCTAGGGACAAAATCCTCATGAAAACTTACACGTAGTGTGTTAAAGAACACACGTTGTATCTTGTACTTTGTTGTTGAAGATTGCCTTTCCTGGAAAGTTACACACTGTGTATTAAATAACACACAACATGTCTTCTTTAGTTTCTTGAGGATCAACTCTATATCAAATGAAAATTATCAAGGAATCCAACAAAGGTCCGATTTGGGTTGGATTGGCCCCATTTCATCATCTTTATTGTGTACCTGCGATCATAGTCATGTAGTGCGTAAAACAACTAAAAGGATGGCAAATTAAGTATCATTAGAGACCATATGAGAGCAAAATGAACTGAATTTGTGTGCCAAAATGTGCAAAAAGTATATATGAAATGCACACATCTAATTCCCCTAATCTTGAACTATTGTTTGTCCTCAAGCAAAAAGAGCATAGAAACACAAATGAAGAAATTGTCAAGTTCATGCATAGATCAAATAAAATGAAACGTGTATATAAGACCCAACCAACCATAATTGACAATTTTATACTCATAGCCTTGATCTCAACTTAAACACCCAAGAAAGAGACTTTTATTTTAGTAGGGGTGGTAACAAATTAAATGAAATAGTCAACTAGGAAACACTAAATGGATCTTGGATGACCAAGCTAAACAATTAGTGAGTCTGAAACTAAAGCTCTCAGCTATTAAGGATGCAAATGATGAAATCTTAGTCAATGTTAACAAAATTTTAGCTTTTTGTCCTTGTTTTCCAAAAGGTATGACAATGGATTATGGGTTCTGGCACTCGTCTACAAATGTAGGCTTATGCACATGTGTAGTGTCGGTTGGGGTATTTTATCCTCTTTTTAAGACATACAACCTAACTGTCGTGGCTAGATCAGACTTACACTAGGTTAGTAGGATATGTCGGAGTTTAGCCATCTTTTTATGGGGTAATTAAGGTGAAGTGAACCAAAAGAGATTTTTAGATGAGATTGGGTTTCATTTATTTTATCCAAAATGTAGGAGAGTTAACTAAATTGCAACATTAGCTAGATTCCATTCATTTGAGTTGAAAATTTTCATTGAAAAAGGGTTGTCGAAAAAGCACTTAATGTTTGACAAGGGTATCCCATGTTCAAAGTAGTGTTGTAAAGTTGATTTATTCACAAAAATTGTTACCATTACATGCGTTAGGCAATCAAGGATGCAAAAGATGAAATCTCAAGATTAAAAAAAGTATAAACCTGAAATTAAACACATGTTGGTGGTCATGAAGTTCCATTTGATTAATGCAAGTCTTTTACAATTTCTACAAATAATATTTCTCAAGGGGGAGGAAAATATAGTTCGACATAGAAGGAAATCAATCCATTATACAAGATAGGCCTAAAGTCATACTAGATTTTCCATAAGAATAATAGAAACTAAAACAAGTACTAAGGAAAAGATGATAAAAAGAAACTAAAGAAACTACAACTACATTGCCAACCGGTTTCACCCCCCAAGCTTGAAAGTTGCAGTGTCCTCACTACATCAATCAAACCAAAGATGACAGCAACCAACTACCTGTCATGGAGAATGATCAAGATGAAGGGTCATCACCCTCATCACCAACTGGGAAGTACTGGTGCAACAAGTCATCATTGTCAGGAATGTCCATAGGGATTGTCTCTGGAGGAGTGGATTCTGTATGAGGTGGGGGTGGTGGAGGTGTAGGCTATGGAGGCTGAGGCATGTCATAGTTGCCTTGAGAAATGTGCCACATGTCCATCTCTTGGATCATGTCGTGCATAATAGAATATTGTTGACTCATAAGATCAAGGTAGTTGTCCTGATGGTCAAACCTCTGTTGGACATAGTCGTACTGGTGTTGGACATCAACCATGGACCAACTGTAGTCTGTCTGTGTACTAGTGGTGGGAGGAAGTGGGGTGGTGCCAGCTGAAGTAGGAGCATCTGGTGCATCCTCGTGCTCATCATAATCAGAAAAGGTCCTTTTCCAGTTGTCTTAGTTCATTATAGTCATTGCTTCCAAACCAGGCAATTCAATATATTGGTCATCATCAAAATACTGACTAAATTTGGAGTCATAATTGGAAACCCAAACAAGTAGACTAGAAGAGACAAGCAACTGAATGTCCACCAAGTTCCTCCCAGGCACAACTTCTAGACTAGTAAAATCAGCACCCACTTTGCAGGCAATACGAGTAATCAAACCCCCACACATGATGTCACCTGGTTCTCACTTATTGATCTTCTTAATATCAAAGAATATGGTGAGAATAAAATATCCCACATTGATCTTGTAGCTATTCACCATTTCCCAGAGAAATAATAAGTCTTGCTTCTCACATATCCCTTGAGTTTCTTTCTTAGCAAAAATGCTTATGCTAAGAAGCCAGTGGACATATCTGAAAATTGGATTATGGATGCTTGTTTCCATGGCCTTCTAAGCTTCGTGCCTTGTCTCATTAGTAATTTCATTCCAAAACTCATCACTATTGAAATGAGGAGGGTAAGCTAGGCCATCCCCATAGTGGCACTAGATTGTTAATTCCTTCAATGTTAATTTGTAGGCTTGACCCAAAAGATGGAAATAAATAATACCATAGGACTTATGACACCTTTTTGGGTCATCCTCAAACCTGAGATAGTAAGAAACTCATAAGTTAGCATGTAATAGGTGTTTCTCACCGTGCAATAGGTACATCTCAGTCCAAGATACTCTAGCAAACCAAGAACTTCATCCTTGAACCCCAAAACTTCCAGTCTGTTGACAAGCAAATCTTGTAGGAAGAACCCTGCACAAAATTAGAAATTGATATATGTGATCTTCTACTTCAGTGACTCAGAACTGGGTGGTGGAGACATAGGCGGGGGTTGAGGAAGATCTCTCCCCATGTTGAAGTTTTGATGCCTTCTTGATTGGATCCACTGGAGCTAAGGTTGAGCTTCATAAATCTGGGACACAACGTGTCTCTATCTGCACACGACGTGTCTTCTGGATGGTGAACTCGAAGGAAATGAACTACAAGACAAGGCGTGTTCTGAAAAACACACAGTGTGTCTTTTGGAGATTGGACAAATTTGAAGGTTAGGGAAGACGATGATGCATGACATGTTCTTGCTTGCTCATAGTGTGTTCACACGCCGATGATGAATTCCAGATCAGTGATGGCGACAGATCTGAGGTGTGATTTAGTCTTGACAATGTCGCTTGCTTTCTTGGTGAACAAAGGAGATCAATAGGGGATGGAGGCATCAAGCTTGGTGATGTCGGTGAAGGATCTTGCATGGAGGAGTGTTCACAGACCTGAATCTAGATCTGTAGCGACTGGATGAGAAAATTGCAGAGGTTTCTTGTGTGGCATGAACGAGTGGTGGATTTGGGGATTAATGGAGGCACGGATGTGCATCAAGAAGAAGGAGATGTGTCGATGCGACAGCTTTCATCGTCAGTGATCAGAGCAACAACGTCATCGTTTGGGAATACAACCGAGGGCGGAGTGCACACGGTTGGAGGGTGCTTGAACATGGATAAAGGTAAAGGTGGAAGTGAGGCCGGCGGATGGGGATTAGGGTCTAAAACCTGATTCTTAACTTGAAGACATAGCATGTCTTTCATAGTACACGACATGTTCTAATGTAAAATTTGTCTGATCTCTTTGATATTTGCCTTGCTTAATGAAGACACAGTGTGTATAAATAAAGACGCACCATGTATTTTTCCAGAGAGCTAGCTAAAGTTGTTGAACTGATAACAACACAACATGTATAAATAAAAACGTGTTGTGTGTTTTTCCAGAAGATTTTTGGCATACGAGTGAAATATCATACACGCCATGTTTGAATAAAGACACATCATGTAAGATTCCATCTGACTTCCTAGCTTCTTTGAGCTAATAACGACACGCCATGTGTGACTTTCCAACAACCTATTTTGGTAGTCGCACATGTCGTGTTCTATAATAAACATGTTGTGTGTTCTGGAGTTTTACTTGAATCATCTATCTATGAAGGTAGACACATCTTGTGCGAGGAATGATACACTATGTTTATACGAATTTCCATATAAATTGTCTTTCTTTTGCTCAACATCTACAAAGATGATGATATATATCTATGAGGGTCTAAATTATTACATTCATCCATGAAAAATTTATTTTGGGAATGAAAATGTTCTTTAGTAGATGCTAATAAAGAAATCTATCCTAATGTGGGGTGAACTCCCATGAGGTCCTACATTTAGATTCTAGAGTGAGACTCTTCAACTTCTGACATCATGCATCTGAGAGGGAGCAAGAGGCTCCCTGGTCAATCTTCCCTCCATCAGTGTATAGCTTGCATCGATGTCCATTAACCTTGAAAGTAGATTGCTTGCCTTGCAACTATATTTTTCCGATGGAAAAACCTTCAAGACTAGGAAAGGCCCAGACCACTTGGATCTAAGATTCCTTAGAAAGAGTTTCAGTCTTGAGTTGAACAACATCACTTGATCTCCTTCAACAAAATCTCTCCTTCAGATCTTCTTATCATGCCATTCCTTGGTTTGCTCTTTATAGATATTTGCATTCTCATATGTGTCTAGTCTGAGTTCCTCAAGCTCTTGGAGTTGCACCAGTCCTTTCTCACCTACTTTCTTCATGTCCAAATTGAGAAATTTGATAGCTCACAAAGCTTTGTGCTCTAACTCCAAGGGAACATGGCAAGATTTGCGATAGATGAGTCAGAATGGTGTGCACCTGATGGCAGTCTTTTAGGCTATTCAGAATGCCCAAAGAGAATCATCTAGTTTGAGTGACCAATCTTTCCTTGACCTTGAAACCGTCTTCTCAAGAATGTTTTTCAGCTGTCTATTTAATACTTCTACCTGTCCAACTATTTGGAGATGGTAGGGTGTAGATATTTTGTGTCATCCCATACTTGGAGAGAATATTATTGAACTTTTTCTCATTCAAATGTGTCCCTCCATATGAGATAACGATCCTTGGAACTCCAAAATAAGGGAAAATATTTCTCTAGAACAACTTAAGCACAAACTTTGCATATGGGGCTTGGGTAGGAATAGCCTCTACCCATTTGGAAACATAATCATAAGTGACCAATATATACGTGTATCCATAGGAGGATGGGAAGGGGGACCATGTAATTGACACCCCATACATCAAAATCTTCATGTCCAATATGGATTTGAGAGGCATCTCATCTCGCTTTGATGCCCCACTAGTCCTTTGGCATTTTTCACATGCTTCAACAAATGTATCTACATCATGGAATAGAGTTGGCCAATAGAAATCTCCTTGAAGAATCTTTTTAGAAGTTTTGTCACCTTCAAAGTGTCCTCCATAAATAGATAAATGATATTTATCAATCACACTAGGAATTTCCTCATTACGAATACATCTCCTAATTAACCCATCTGCACTTTGTTTGAACAATAGGGAATCGTCCCAATAGTGGAATTTAACATTGTGAAGGAACTTCCTTTTCTATTGGTATGTGAATTAGGAGGGAGGCATCTGGTAGCGAGATAGTTTGCAAAGTTAGCAAACCACAACATAGAAAGATAGTTTACAACATACAACTTATCAATGGGAAGATTATCATCAATAAGGAGTTTGTCTCTGACACTAGTGGAGAGGCATGAAAAGTGATCAGCTACATTGTTTTATGTCCCATTTTTATCTTTGATTTCCAAGTAAAACTCTTGTAACAACAATATCTAATGGATAAGGAGAGGCTTGGCATCCTTCTTGCTCATGAGATACCTAATTGCAACATGAGATCCGTATATACAATGACTTTAGAGCCTATAAGATACTTTCAAAACTTATCAAAAGCTTAGACTATAGAAAGCATCTCCTTCTCTGTGGTGGCATAATTGATTTGAGCTTCATCTAGAGTCTTGCTTTCATAATAAATGGCATGGATCTTGTTACCACACCTTTGGCTTATAATTTCCCCTATAACATAATCATTGACATCACACATAATTTCAAAAGGAGCACTCCAATCGAGTGGTTGGATGATAGGGATTGAGATAAGAGCATCTTTTAATATTTTAAAAGCAAGTTTGCAATCTTCATTGAATATGAATTTAGCATCTTTAGATAACAAGGAACGTATATTCTTTGCAATCTTTAAAAACTCTTTAACGAATCTTCTATAGAACCCTGCATGTTCCAAGAAGCTACAAACTTCTTTCACATTTGTTGGAGTCGACATCTTTTCAATAGCTTCAACTTTTCTCATATCAACCTCAATCCCTTTGCTTTAAATGATGTTGCCAAGTACAACTCCTGATTATACCATAAAATAGCACTTATCCCAATTAAGCACAAGGTTTACTTGTTTGCATCATTGTAAAACTTTAGTTAAATTCAACAAACTATCATCTAAGGAATTTACATAAACACTGAAATCATTCGTAAAAATTTCCATAATCTTTTTTATGAAATCAGAGAATATAGCCATCATGCATCTTTGAAAAGTAGTGTGTGCATTACAAACCGGAAGGGAATTCACCTATAAGCATATGTTCCATAAGAGCATGTGAGGATTTTTTTTCTTGATCGGGTGGATAGATAGGAATATGATTAAATCTAGAATATCCATCCCAATAACAAAAATAAGAGTGATTAGCGAGTCTCTACAACAATAAGTCAATGAATGGTAGGGCGAAATGGTCTTTTCTCGTGGCTTTGTTTAGTTTTTTGTAATCTATACACATTCACCACCTCATTACTAACCTAGTTTAAGCAATTCATCTGTATCCCATTTATTACAGTGGTCCCTCCCTTTTTAGGTACAACATGGATAACACTTACCCATGGGCTGTCACTAATGGGATATATTATGCCCACAAATTTTAGTTTAAAGATTTCTTTCTTCACAACTTACAACATGTTCTGGTTTAACCTTCTTGGTGGTTCAATGCAAGGCTTAGCATCTTCTTCTAAGGCTATGTGATGCATGCAAATAGAAGGGTTAGTTCCTTTAAAATCATCAATGGAGTATCCTATCACCTCTTTATACAATCTAAGTTCATTTAATAACTTATCTTCTTATTCTTGAGTCAAATCAACATTTATTATAACTAAGGAAGAAAAAAATTGGTCCAAGAAAGCATACCTTAACCCCGATGGGAGGGGTTTAAGTTCTACCTTTTTTCTAAAGTGGTGGTGGTGTCACTTGCCTCCTTCTCGGTGGGTACCTCTTTAAATGATGAGTTTGATGTAGTTCCAGAATCCTCTTCATTAAGAATAATCATTGAGTCATCTTTGTCTTCTTCACCTTCAAGATCATCAAAAACTTGTTCAAGATAGGACTTGTCCTCATCTAGTAGAGTATCAATGCTATCAAACAAACATAGATATTCCTTAGTTCTAGGTGCCTTCATTGCATCATAGATAGGAAACACAAGAGCTTCTTCTCCAAATCTAATAGTTACTTTCCATTTTCTAATGTCCACAATACAACCTGCAGTCCAGAGGAATGGACTTCCAAAAAGGATTGGGTTAGCCAAATCTGCATGCATGTCTGGGACTACAAAGTCACAAGGGATGTAGAATTTCCCTATCTGCACGGAAATGTCTTCAACAACCCCTCTAGGATATTTAATTGAAAGACCAGCTAGTTGTATCATCATTGATGTTGGTTTCAATTCTCCCAAGCCTAGCTTTTTCCATAGAGAAAAAGGAATCAAACTGATGTTGGAACTAAGATCAACTAAACCCTTGTCAAAAGTTGAATCTTCAATTTTGCAAGGAAGGGTGAATGCACTAAGATCATCAAGTTTTTTCGGTAAATGGTTTTGAATGATAGAGCTTAATATTTTAGATATCATAACAGTTTCAGATTGACTAGTCCTCCTTTTTGTGAAGATATCTTTCAAAAACTTGGCATAAGAAGGCATTTCAGGTATCATTTCAACTAAAGGAAGATTCACATAAAGTTTGTTCAAGATTTCCATAAACTTGTTGAACTTAACATCATCTTTTGTGTTAACAAACCTGTGAGGGAAAGGGAGGTTAGGCTTGGAAGACGAACACCTTGATGTGAATTTCCAACAGATTACTTCCTTTGGTTTTCAATAGTCTCCTTCATAGTGTTGTCAATAACCTCTTCAGATTTCCTCTTGATTGTATAGCAGTTTATTCCCAAAGTTTCCTACAATGTTGCATTATTCCACATTCTCTTCAACTTGGGTAAAAGAAGTGTAGCTTGAAGAAGCTACTTGTCCCATGGATTCACTTGCATCACAAATCATATTTATCGGTTGGGATGGCTGAGCAATCAACCTCTCAAACTTTTGTGTCAAAGCATCCAACTTAGTGGAGATTAGATCATCTGTTTTAGTAACATAGACGCCTACTTTCTTATTAAAAGAAAAAGAAGATGAAGGTGGATGAGTATTCCTTTCAGTGCTCCATTGGCAATGATTAATTTCCATGTCTTCTATAATGGCATAAGCCTCCCTATAAGACTTGTTTATAAGAGCTCCATTGGTTGTGACATTTGTAGACAACATGGTGTTATAATAAAGCCTATTATAGAATGTTTGAAGAAGCAGCCAATTTCTAAGACTCTGGTGAAGAAAAAGACATTGAAGGTCTTTAAACCTTTCCCATGTATCATATAGAGTCTCTCCATCCTGTTGAGTAAAGTTAGTCAATTGACTCCTTAGTTGAGCCATCTTTCTTGGTGGGAAGTAATTGTCTAGGAAGACTTTAAGAAGCTCATCCCAACTGTTAATGGAGTTCCTTGGTAGACAAGAGATCCATGTCTTGGCTCTATACTGTAGATAAAAAGGAAAAAGTAGTAGGTGTATGCCATCAGGAGCAATGCCATTAATCTTGAGTGTGTTGAGATACTGCAGAAATTCAGCTACATGAAGATTGGGGTCTTCCATGGGAGTTCCCCAAAAGTGGTTCTACTGAATCATTTGCATGATCTTTGGGCTTATAGAAAAGTTATTTGCTACAATCATTGGGCCATTGATAGCCCCACTAATGTTGATTGCAGCTGGAACTGTGAAGTCCTTGAAAGGATGACCGTCTTACATAATTGGCTCTTGATTGTCCGGTGAAGATGGCAGTGCAGATTCCGATGATAATGGTTATGAATCTCCCAAGTTTGGAGAGTCTTCACTCCTTATTGCTTGCCTATGGCTGCTAAGTGTGTGCTCAATCTCTGGGTCTAGAAACATTGATGGTTGAAGACCACATTTTGATTTCTGCATGCAGTCCTACAATTTCAGAAGTAGTGAGAACACTTAACAAATAATGGAAGATAAGCAGACAAAATGAATGATGGGTGAATGATGAAATGATGGTGGGTGATCTAGTCTCACTTACTAGTTAACACCTCTTACTCTAACAATAGTATATTGATGCTTCCCGACACCGGTGCCAAAAACTTGTTAGCTATGTGAGCACATTTTAATATTTTTAAACTTGAACACTACCCCGCAAGTATAAGGGTGTGTATAGTATTATCTAGGTCATCCAATGAGAAATGTATTGTTAATGCAAGTGTGTTACTATTCAACAGTCTAGATCATTTTACAAAAGTTGGATTTGGTAATAATTGGCTAACTAGAAAATTGAAGAGAAAGAACTAAATTAAGAGGATCTAGATCAGATTTATAAGATCTTAGACATAATATTTCACTTACATACCATTACATCATGTGCAACTATGAAATTAAACATGCTAATTAACTTGCAAGGAACGTTTCCATCATCATGCACCTCCTAGTGACATGAGATGGTTCTCATCTTCACATAACACTTCCATGTCTATTCGAACGCAACCTTGGATCCTCAACATTTCCAACCACTCCCATGGTCAAGAGTTTTTTGCCAAGAGATCTACTCCATACTCCTTTATTGTATACATTCTCCCGAATTGCATAAAGAAGCATAAATTGCATATTTGATGGCCAGTCAAGCATACAAGTAATAAAATACCGTAGAAACTCTTGGAGAAGAAAATTAACTAGTATTATATATAAATTATGAGTTCACATGAGTAATAGCATGGGAGATACTCTCCCACTCCCAAGAAAAAGGGTTCTACTCGTACATGATGAAGAAACACAAGTGCAACTCACAATTTTCAAAGTTTTCCAGGACTAGAGAGAAGAAAAGCTAAGAGTGAAGTAGAAGGAGTAAAACTCTAGCTTGAGGACAAAGTTCTACTCTTGCAGCTGCTCCAACTTAGACCTCCCCCCCCCCCCGAGAAGCTTGACCAGAGTAGAGAAGCTTTGTTGCACCTTTGGAGAAGAAAATGATGAAGAATGGAGGTTCTTTCCCAAGAATTGTAACATCCCAGGATTTGAGGCCTCGGATAACATGATCTTAAAAGGAATGATTGGACTACCCATATCACCAAGGTGCACCTCTTTTTGCGGGAGCCCATCTCTAAAGAACTCCATAGTTAAGCGTGCTCAGCTTGGAGTAGTACTAGGATGGGTGACCAGTCGGGAAGTTGATCCTGGCTTGCACGTGAGTGGATAAAAAGTATGCAGTTAAGGATAGTGGTGGTCTGTGGGGCCAGTCGTCATTCCTGAAACTCTGCTAGAGCCTTGGGCAGTGGGCCTAGGCATTACAAATGGTATCAGAGCCATAACCCCTCCAGTAGGTGGGGCCCACATGGGCATGTGGCATGCCAGTCTTGAGCCGTGCGGTCCAGGCAAGTTGGAAAGGGCTATCCGTAAAGACGAGATGGAGCTGCCCTTGCGCTGGTAGCCGTGGACGGGAGTTGGGTGTCCATGGGCCATTGTGGGTCTGCACTGAAATGGGGTCAGATTATGAGGCCATATAGTTGAGTCTTGACGAGGACGTCAAGAGTCTAAGTGGGGGAGATTGTAACATCCCAAGATTTGAGGCCTCGGATAACATGATCTTAAAAGGAATGATTGGACTACCCATATCACCAAGGTGCACCTCCTTTTTCGGGAGCCCATCCCTAAAGAACTCCATAGTTAAGCGTGCTCAGCTTGGAGTAGTACTAGGATGGGTGACAAGTCGGGAAGTTGATCCTGGCTTGCACGCGAGTGGATAAAAAGCATACAGTTAAGGCTAGTGGTGGTCTATGGGGCCAGTCGTCATTCCTGAAACTCTGCTAGAGCCTTGGGCAGTGGGCCCAGACGTTACAAGAATCCTCTCCTTATTCCTCAAAATCACCTCTCCCTTGCTTTGCAACTTTCTCTAGTCATCCAATGTTTCACATGAAGAGTCATAATCATCCTACATGGCTGGTATTTCTTTAAAATGAAGGTAGATTATTTTCAAAAATCTACAGAAACTGACAAAGACACGGCATGTCTTTTGGAAGACACAATGTGTCGCTCAATGTAAACGTCGGGCGAATTGCTTTCCATAAAAAGTAAACGACATGTCATTGATAAGATACACCGTGTAGTTGTAACTAGAGTCGACCTGGTCGGATGGCACATGCCATGTGTTAATAAACACATGCTGAGTACTTTTGCAGAATTTTGAATCTTTGAATGTGTGGACACGTCGTGTCTGGGTAAATGACATGTTGTTTCTTCTGTTCTGTAGTTGGGGACGCAATCCTTATGGAAACTTACACTCCATGTGTTAAATAACACACTCCACATATTTTTCTTTGTCATTAAGGATTGCCCTTCCTGGAAAGTTACACGTCATGTATAAATAACACACGGCGTGTCTTCTTCAATTTCTTCAGGATCAACTCTATATCAAATGCAAATCATCAGGGAATCCAACTAAGATAGGATTTGGGTTGGATTAGCTCCATTTTGTCATCTTTATTGTGTACCTACAATCACAATCATGTAACGAGTAAAACAACTAAAAGGATGGCAAATTAAGTATGATTAGAGGCCAAATGAGAGAAAAATGAACTGAATTTGTGTGCAAAAATGTGCAAAATGTATATTTGAAATGCGCACATCAGTTATGTTTCTACCCATCTTATATAAAAAATTTCATCCTCAAAATTTTATTAAAACTATCAACCTTAGAAATTTCCATATTTTGCACAAACACTTCAACATACTAATATTATCATGTGAATCAATAGTTTCAAACATTTGCATGCAACAAAAGTTTTGAAAAGAAAAAGTACTAAGTTCTACTCAGTCATATCATCTTTACTCTCATCTACCATGGCAAAATTATATCTTGCCTCTTCTATTTAGGTTCTTGATTGACATTGGGATCTTTCTTTTGAAACTTGAGGCAGTTAGGTCTAATGTGGCCTATCTCACCACATGCATACCAAACTCCCGTCCCAAACTTGCATTCTCTCAGATGATACTTGGAGAATTTTGCACATTGGGTCTTTGCAGGTTGATCTACAACAACCTCAGATGGATCCTTCCTCTTCTTGTCATGGTGATTGGAGTTGTTGTGGTTGTGGGAGTAGTTATCTTTCTTCCATGCCCTTCCTATATGGTCTTCTAGCTCTAGGAAAACATCTAGGGTGCCTTGTAGGGTATGATGTTCATGTCCTGACAAAGAAAAATTAAGGTATGGCTTGAGACCCCTAATAAACTTCTTTGTCTTGCACTATTTATCATAGTCATAGTTGTACGTACATCTGCAAGATCCTGAACTTCATGGCATTCTAGGTAACCGTCATGTCACCATGTTGACATAGGTTGTGAAATTCTCTTTCCTTCTTCTCGATCATGGCCTCGGATATGTAGTGGTCCATAAAGGCTTCAGAAAATTCCTCCCATATGAGTGGAGGAGTATCTACTTCACGAGAACCTAGTAGGTTCTCCCACCCAGTCATGTGTGTCCCAAAGTGGACCTTGGATGGGTTAGGACAATCTAGGTCACAGAATCAATGTTCCATGTGTTATGCAACCAACTCTCATTTTTTCCCACCACATCCATCTCTTCCTCTCCAGTAAATGAGTCAGGCTTGATCTCCAAAAAGTTGACTAGTGAAATCCTAGGGTTGGCCCTAGGGTTGCCCACTTGATCATCATCTCTTCCTATGTCAGTAGCCAGAGCCCTAACCAAAACATTGAAGGGAACCAGAGGTTCTCTAAATGGAGATGCATGATGTTCTCCTACAATGACAAATTCATCTCCACCCCCACCCATGGCTACCTTTTCATTATCACCCTTCCTCCTAGGAGTCATCTGCAAAAAAGGACATAAACTACATGGTATTATGAGAAAATCCTAGTGGCCAACTATATTTTGGGCCATGATACCATTATTGGAACAACCCACTTGTACAACATAGAGTAGAAGCATATAATTTGACTCACTTCAAGGGGGGTGGCATAAACACGATATTCATAGATCAAAATAAAGTTTATATAAACCATCATAGGAAAATAACCACAATTCGCATTCTCAAATCTTAACAAGGTTTACATATACATATTCCTCAAGAAAAGAAAAGAGAAGAGATACTAATCTAGGTATAGTGGGCATCCCACTGTTGTTTTTCTCCTTGTATATCCTCTAGCTAGGGTTTTCACTTCATATGGCTTTCCTCTCCTGAGCTTGCTCCTAACCTACATGCATCGCGCCCACATCCATGCATAAAACCAATGGTAAGTGGAATTGGACATATGATAGATTAAAGAAAACTTGTAAACTGAAAATAAACATTTAACATTATACATTGAAACACCATTGCTTTTAAATTAATTTCTTTTATCTTGTCCTATATAAGAATCCCCAGATGCACATATGTTCCTTTTCTCTTATGAATCGAAGTTCATGTTCTCTTATGATCCGAAGTGCCTTTTCTCTTATGCACTGAAGTGCCTCTTAGTTTTGCTTCAAGGAGCCTCTTAGTGAGGATCTTATATAAATTTATCTCTTATCATTATATTTCTCTTCCAAACTCTTGACTTTATCTTTATGTCTTATTTTAACCTTTACTTTAATGTGCATGAGGGTGATACAATAATATGAACAATAACATGGCATTCAATTTATCATAAATTCATTGACTTTAAGCAATTGAAATAATGATTGATATTGTCACACCCTGATCTCACAATTACCATTAATCATGAGATTAGGGCATAAAATTGAGGATTTATCATAATACAAAGAACACCCTTAACTTTTTCTTCTTTTTCAAACTCTTTGTTTTCTCACATTGAATCACATAAACAAACTTTACAAGAGAATTAAACCTTGATTACTCTAATATGATCTCAACATTAATGATACACATCCATACATTCATTCTATTTTTCACACTTCCATGTACATACGACATGATAATCAAATGCATTTTCTCTTATTAAGGAAACAAAGATACAAACATCATTTACAACTCTCTCACATCTATACAAGGACCTAGAGTGACAAGGACCGACTGAACTTAACTATACTCAAACTTAACTCTTGTGGCAAATATACTCTGATGCAATGATATCTTCTTCAATTCCATGTGATTTCCCTAAAAATTGTGAGTATAGGGGTAAGCCTACTTGTTCAGTGAATGAGTACTTCAAAGAAACAATCTAAAGCACTGATATAATTACAGATATACTTTTGAGAAATTGATATCAATTATAATAGCTGTAAGCTTTAGAGAGTCTAATAATTGACAATCATAAATATGGCAGGAAACTCTAAATATCTATAAGAGTGAATCCATATATGAAATGCTTGATTGATCATAAAGAGAACTAATAATTCAAAAACATACAAAGAATAATTGAATAACTGTACACACTTGTTTGACCTCTCATTAATTTTATTATGCCCTGATTATATGCAGTGTACTCTACATATGAAGACTCGTAGTGAACTATGATCTCACCGTATAAGACTTAGCTTAAAACCCGGGAAGCTAAGCCTAGAACTGAATCTGGGTCTTCTTGACTCGAACCATCACGTCTGACTAAGGCGGCTAAACAGTTGGCCTTTAACTAGACCTCTCCTTCTAGGCTAAGTATACAGGTGGAGGGTCTAAGACGCTCTGTCGGGCTCATCTTGATACGCTCTGTGGGTACCTCTGGGTTACCATCGGGATCTCCGGTTCATGTTGGGTAACCTATATTCTCTTAGGAGACTTCCTCAAGGGCTTCGTCTCCCCGCACGCTCTGTGGGTGCGATCTGACCCCTGTATACTGGTCGCTGCCAGGGTGGATCGTTTCCTCCCTACAGTGCAGACATCCATAGGGAATCTACAATGTTTAGGGCACCTATGTATATTATTTTATTATTCTTGGAAAGCTCTTTCTACATTGTACCTTTCTCTTACTTATACTTGACTCTGATATCTCTATGGTACCATGTCTATTTAATTGAAGTTTATAATACAACATTTACATTATTCTAAACTTGGCAGAGCAGTATCTTTAAAACATTGTAATTTACTACGAAATCAACATATTGTAAATGCATGCAAACTAAAATTCTTAAATAAACTGAATATATGTCAACTTGGCACATATACACTAAAATCATGCAATTGAGCTTCTAATACACTGATGAGAGTTAATTACTTGACATACGAGTAATCTTCATTTGCACCTGTAAATTATTTATACTTTCTTGGAAAATGTGCACCTCAACCCAAATCTTGAGTTGTGCATCACCACATCTCATACTGAGAACATTGATATCAAAATACTTGATTCATTGAACACCCTATCCTTAGGGTTTCATTTACCTCATTCACTTATCACATGGCTCTCATAAGGGTTTCATGTGACAAACATTCACTGAATAAAGACTATTATCATCAAATCATATAAAATCAATATATGTATGAAACCTTGGAACTAAGTTGAATTTGGGTTTCCAGGTCATTCACTGAGATAACATGCATCAATAATAACATTGAATAAATAAAGTCTATCATGTCAAGAAAACCCCTTCAAATGGATTTCACGATATCTATTCACAAATATCTAACTTTCCTCACATCTAGGGTTTCATCCTCTTCACTGAGATACCAAATAAACACTACTCACTTTGAATGAAATCCAAGATAGTATCTGACATATATGTACTATGAATTTAGATAAATAATCATTCATAACCAAGGGAATCTAGATAAGCAATTTTCTATATTTACTTATACAATAAATTTCAGTCATAGACAAATTCCCTATATTTCATTTTACTCTTATAACCTCTGTGAATACTTAGGGAATTCTCATTAGGATGTATTGTATACATTTCTAATATTATTTTATCATCTGAACTTCATCCAAACAGAGGAAGAATCCATTTCATATCATTTTGCAATAACTTAGAACAAATAGACAATTCATGGTTTGCAGTCGCATACTAGCAATTAAAGATTATGGATGAATTAACCAATTTTCGTGCAATATACTATTTAAAGGAAGTTCTCACTCACGCTAAGGTGTGAAAACACCTTAAAAACATAGCTCATCTCTAAAAATCTTGATCTCATATCAAATCCCTAACAATTCACCCAATTCTTCTTCCTTTCAACTCGGAAACCCTAAAAATGAGGGATTATGAAGAAAGAGTGAGAAAAGGGGAAGTTTTGACACCATTTTGGATCAAATCAGAGGAGGGATGGAATATTGACATGTGAGAGAAGATTCACCATTAAATTCTATGCAAAGAAGCTAAACTTACATGATTTCATCATTCCTCGGACCGCAAAACCCTAGGTCAGCATCTCCATCAATTTCTCCTCTCAAAACCTAACTCTCTCTCTCTAGGATTTCATTCTCTATATTGAATCACAAATTATGAGAGCTCCTCGTGTGTTATGTTGACCATATAGAGCAATTGAGCTGCTTGGGTTAATTGCACATTGACCCCTCACTAAACTTTTTCTTATTTCAGCAGATTTTTCCGTCATAAAAAGGTTTATGTGAATTTGTGTATTTCAGAATTTAGCATGCTTTGTATAATTGAGTTACAAAGCTTCAGTTAAAATTTGAGATCATTCCAAGCTTCCATTAAATAATTAAAAATCGAATAGTGCACTACTGTATAGAATTCTGTAGAAATGTTAGTTACTATAATTCATCTACTGATAAGGTCTACACGCATCCAAAAATTATGAAAATTTTACATGTTGTTTATGATTGAGTTTTAGATCTCCATTTAAAATTTCAGATCATTTGGAGTTACCAATAAATAACTAAAAATAAAACATTACACTATTGAAAAGCACTCTGTCAATATTTTGGTCGAAGTATAGTTTGATCGAGAACCACATTCAAAGAACAATAAAATATTCTGAAATTTTTCTACAATATGAATTATTGAGGTATACATATCATATCCAAAATTCAATTAAATACAAAATTTATAGAAAATATGAAAAATCATTTACCACACTACTATCCTGATCAAATTCCATACTCATGTACCATCAAAACCCTAATTTTAGCCAACTAGGGTTTATATTTCTCAAACCCTAATTTCTCAAACAATAGAACACTTAACTTTCTTATTAGGTTTAAAACATCATAATTGAATTATCATCATTAATTAGATTTAAGAAATGATCAATCCAATTAAGCATATAATCATCCAAGTAAACCCTAGTTTACCAATTAAGCTCAGATGCGGTCATAACAGATACTTTCATGTAATTCATACATACATACATAAAAAGGCACACATTACTTATGTCCAAATGGCATGGACCATTTACCTTTCACTTAAAGAAGACCTTGTTTCTCTTCCTAGGTTGAGTAAGCCCTAACCACGATCTTGGGGTTTGGAAAACCCTAATTACATTGTTCAAAGTACATTTCATATTGATATACATTTTATTTACAACATTAAACCCTAATTTACATTTAGCATAAAAGCAAGGTTTTGCAATTTAGAAAGAAACTCTAAACCTATAAATTCGAATTCTTCATGAAAAACCATTTCCAAAACATGTTTTTACTCATTTTGCTGAGCATCTAGTGATTTACTATGAATTTTAGAAAGTTGACCAATCAAAAATCAAGGAAAATGTCACATGTGTATTTTCCAATTTCCAACAGCCCATCCAAGAACTGGGCCAACTCTGAGTGGCCCAATCAGGATCCACCTTGTGGTGTTGGACCCCTTCCAAATAGAATATGTGGTAGTTTAGTTGTCAAACGAGAAAAGTACCCAAAAGCCCATACCAGGCGTGACACATCAACAACAAGATTAGGGGGAAAAATAGAAACACAAGATTGTGATTGTTCTTTGCAAGATCATGAAGAACATAATGATGAGGCCTTCAATTTTGTGACTTCAGATCTAGAACGAGGGCTCATCAATGAAAACTGAGGTTGGGAACAAGTTTCGCGAGCGTCGCCGGTCCCAACAAGCCAAGGCATGGCTCCTACGGCAGCCGAGAGGCCCAAACAAGGTGTGTCGCCATGGCACAAGCTAAATCAAAAGGCCAAGCTCAGGCAACCAACGTGAACGTACCACCAAGATTAGTCGAGGCACCGCAAAGTTAAGTCTAACACATTGGAGTTGTTGCGAGAAGGAGGGAATCAGAGAAGGCACCACTCCATGCCGATATAGGAGAAAATAGGGGACTAAGTTGGAGATTGAAAATGAAAGAAATCATGATGGAAAAGTCTGCAAAGGGTCAGAACACACTCCTGAAGATCAAATATAAATCAAGACATCATTCCCACTGTAGGAGCCTTGGGGCACCGTGGCGCCTAGAGTCGGTGAGCATGACAGAGGTAGCTACAAGATACATTAACTCGGGTCAAAGTGTCGCAAACCGACGATGAACAAATGAAGCACGGGTGTTGGGGTAACTTACTGAATGTCCAATTGGACTGGATGTGGTCAGAGTAGTATTCACCAAGCTGCCATCGACGAAGAAGAAACTCAATTAGGCCAAGATTTTTGGGGATGTTGGAGATCCAATTGGGGTTGGAGGAGATAAGGGTGAGGTCTGATGATCATTTTTGGTCCATAAATAGGCATGAGGTGGCCTATACCTCATTCTATAACTCATGGTTGGGACATAGGAAAAACCTAATTTGGGTATTAGAGATAGAAAAAGGTATTAAACCCTCATTGGAAATGGAAAGGGAAGACGAAGTTAATGCAAAAGAAATCTCATAAAAAGATTGCGAGATGAGGGAGAGAGAGATCAGATAAGGGAAACACCACATTTTGGTTTAAATCCACAGAGAAGATGGGAGGAAGAGGATGAATCAAGACCAATCAGATCTTGATTGAACGGTATAGGAGATGCGCATGAAAAATGAAATCAAGTCAGTAATGCGTGACAAAATAAATGATCGGGAGTTTAGGGAAAACAATGCATTAAATGTATATTTATATAATTCCTGAGTAAGACTATATTAAAACCTTTCTAATTTGATTTGCTGGGTACAACATGGTCCAAATGACTTGAAATTTGAACCATAGGCTAATTTGATTGTCTAGAACATCTCTAGCCAATTAGATTTATGTTTTGTACACGTTTGGTCTATAATTTTTACAATGGCCATTAATCTTAATTATAATATATTAAAGGATAATATAATTTGAAAAAAAATTCCTTTTGTAAATTCTTGAGTCAAAGTTTGAAATAAACATTAATCAATCATTAAAGGGTCATATAACGCCTCTGTATTCCCTTTTTGAGTGATTTTGTTGAAGGAGAGAAAAAAAATAAAAGATATTGATGATTTTCTTATCTTAAAAGATATCAAAAGATAACAATAATTCTAATCCAAGTCATTTAATTATAAATTTCAAATTCCTTGCCTCTTGACTTTCTCTTTCATTTCTTTTAAATTTCCTTGATAGAAAATAAAGGGAAAAACCAATTACTATTATTGTTCAAATAATTGCAATACATCATAAAAGGAAAAAGACATTTTTGAGTCCCTTTTTATTTCTTATTGTCTCATTAATTTAAAAGTAATACTATTTCTATACTTTTTGCATTAAGACCCTCAAAGAATTCTATTTAGGAAAAACCACATTAAAATTTTTAAATTATCCATGAAAATTTTGGGATGTTACAATCTTTATTTCTTGTAGTGGTATATGTGTACAACCATATATACATGGATGTGCTATCTCCACCCAGGGTGTGCTACCTCCACCCATTATTTACAGGGGCATGCTATCTCCACCCAAGGTATGCCATCTCCACCCATTATTTATTTTAGGTTGAGATCCAATGGTGTTTCAGCCCTGCTTAAAATAATTTTAGTCTTTGTTTGTTACATGCACAATTTACTTTTGCTATTGTTCATGGAAAAAAAGGAATGACTCCCTAATTGATATTCTTTAATTAGACATGCTTCATCTCGTGGCCTGATATATTTCTCTTGGAACTTATTTCTCTTGATCATCCTTTAAATTGATGCTCTTCATTTGAACTTTCTAAAGTAGTGCCTAGTTGTTAATTATAGCACATACTCAGCATTCACTGACGTTCTTGCTTTTGTTTTCTTTTCCCTGGGTGTTGTTTTTTCCACCCACCCAAAGGTTGCACAGCCTGAGGACTAAGAGTAAGGTGGTGACACCCAGATCTAGCTGTTGAGGACTTCTGAGATGTAGAGGTTACTCACCACCATCTGACTCGAGTAGTTTCAACTTTGAATTCAGTTAGAAGCCATCTATAGCTCATTAGTTGAACTTTGTTGAGAATATTATGTACTAATTTGATTTAAATTTCCATTGCAACAAGTTATGTTTAAAAAATATTGTGAACCCCAATGTATATGAATGACTTTTCATTTGTTGGATATGATCTATTGGGGTATTTTGCAAGTATTTCCATAAATTTAAGTAAGGAGTGGTCACTCTCGACCCCAATCCTTACAAGAATGGTATCAGAGCATGTTAGTGCTCGGTAATATAACTACTTCAGAAGTCGTTACTTAGTATGTATGCCTTACATGTTAAACCTATACTTCACGAGATCCAACCAGTTTGGCAACAACAATACTACCCCTCAGTCTAGTGTTTCACATGGATTCTCCACACCGGATAACCCTCATTTTGGCATGAATCTGCATCCTAGGAACAACTCTAACTCTGCTTATGGGGTTAGAGACACCACCGCCTCTGTGTTAACTGGCCTCACTCTTGATCAAGACTGTGAACACCCCTCCAGTGTTGGAAAAGCCAAAGGAGTTTACACTAACTGACTTAATGAAGATGCAACCCCTCTACTTTAACGGTGAAGGGGTGGAGATGGTTGATAACGAGGATGACTGGGTTTTAGAAATCAAGCGGTCTTTTGATGGTGTGGCATTCCCTCCTCACCAGAAGGTCAGGTTTACCACCTATGTGTTGGATGGACCAGCGCGTGTCTGGTGGAATGGGTGCACACAGACTCGTGACATTACCTTAACCTAGGAACAATTTTTGGCGCTTTTATGTGGGAAGTACATCTATACTATATCCCTAAAGAAGAAAGAAGCAACATTTTATAGTCTAAAACAAGAATCAATCTCTATCCTTGTGTATGTGTAAAAATTCCTACTGCTTGAGCGGTACACAGTTAGGTTGACTAATGAGCGAAGGGTTGATTTGTTAGTTGCAAGACCTCAACTATCATGTGGGTCGTGCTTTAGTCCCTCAACTTCCTTTGACCTTTTAGAAAATGGTGGACAAAGCCCTAGTAGTGGAGTCTTATCCTAGTTTTCAAGCCACAACATTGAGCAATAAGAGAAAGAACTCTGATCATGATCAATATCAAGATAAGTGCAAGCATTGATCTCATTGTCAACCTCCACAGAGGTGTCCAACAGGGAACCCTGGAGCACCTAGAGATGGAAGGCAAGTTATCTGTCATGAAAATGACCAGGTGGGGTATATTAGACCCTAGTGCCCTCAATTGCAACAATGATGTGCCCTTGCTCAATAGTTGGCACAACAACCAACACATCAACCTCGACAAAATTCACCTCCAAGAAACACCAATAATAACAACAATTGACAAGGATGACATCCTCCTGAGGATCATCGTGTTGGATGTGTTTTTACTATGGATGTTTTCGATGCTGGTGATGACAATGAAGTTATGGAAGGTACCATGCATCTTCATCTACATCTGATAAAAGTTATGCTTGATTCTATATCTTCAAATACTTTTATATCTTCTAAGATTGTTGAGAAGTTAGACTTAGAAACTGCATATATAGACTATATTCTTTATGCTCAGACCCCTAGTGTTAGGATATGCTCTTCTTATTTGAAAACCCCACCCATGGAATTATGTATATTTGGAAAGATGTTTACAACTAAGTTCAATCTTATTTGGCCTCCATAGTCTTGGACCCTTCACCACCTCAACTAGAAAATATTGAAGTGGTTTGAGATTTCCCTAATGTGTTTCTGGAAGAGTTCCATGGTATTCCCCCTTCTCAAGAGGTCGAGTTCATCTTTGATCTCGTATTGGGTACTACCCCCATATAAAAACCAACCTACCGTATGGCACTAGTGGAACTTGCAAAACTTAAGAAACAACTTCAACATATTCTCGACATGGGGTTTGTTTGCCCCAGTGTCTCTCCATGGGGAGCTCCTCTTTTGTTTTTTAAGAATAACGATGGTTCCTTGAGGATGTGTATTATTTATAGAATGTTGAATCAAGTTACAGTGAAGAACTAATATCGATACCACACACTGATGATTTTATTCGATCAGTTGACGTCTGCTACAATTTTCTCTAAGATGGACTTGTGAAGCGATTACTATCAAATGTGGGTAAAGGATGCATACCTATTGAAAATGGCCTTCCATACTCTCTATGGGCACTATGAGTTCCTAGTGATGCCCTTCAGATTGACTAATGCCCCTGCTGCTTTTATGGACTTGATGAATTGGGTTTTCCATTCGTATCTGGATGACTTTGTGGTAGTGCTCATCATGATGCTCTCATCTACTCTAGGTGATGGATGAACATCGGGAACATCTATGGATTGTCTTACAGACACTTCGTGAAAACCAACTTTATGCAAAGTTTTCTAAGTGTGAATTTTGGATAAAGGAGGTGATATTCTTAGGCCACATCATATCAACAGGTCACATAGTTGTGGATCCAGCAAAAGTTGAAGCTCTGACTAAATGGAAACCTCCAAAGAATATTTTTGAGATATGAAGTTTCTTAGGTCTTAGGAGTTATTACATACAATTTGTTAAGAACTTTATCGAGTTGGCTCATCCTATAACCAAGTTGAGTCATAAGGACACCAAGTTTATCTGGTCCCCATAATGTGAAAAGAGTTTCCTAGATCTGAAGTGTTATTTGACATCTACTCCTATTTTGGCCTTACCCGTAGAAGGAAGGTCTTATGTTATCTTCACAGACACATCTAGACAAGGCTCAAGTTACATTCTTATGCAAGAAGGAAGGTCTATAGCCTATATCGCCCTCCAATTGAAGCCAAATGGAGAAAACTGGAAGACCCACGATCTTGAGCTCGCAACTATAGTTCATGCCCTCAAGATTTGGAGGCATTATCTGTATGTTGTGCAATTTGAAGTTTTCTTGGATCATAAAAGTCTTCCTATCTTATGACACAACAGGAATTGAATCTAAGACAAAGGTGTTGGATGGAATTTTTGAAGTATTATGATTTTACGATCACATATCATCTTGGAAAATCCAACATAGTTGTTGATGCTCTTAGTCGTAAGAAGGATGTCATTTTCCGACCAAAAAAAAGAAGGATGTCATTTCTGCATCTCTTCGTAGTTTTGTTTGGAAAAGCTTGGAGCATTTTTAGCTAGAGACCTGAGTTAAAGGATAATGTAGATGGTGTTGTCATGGATAAAATGTGTTTGCACATGGCTAGTCTCTCTATTACTCCATCTTGGATCTCTGAAGTAATCGCAACACAAGCAGCTAGTCCCGGCCTTGGTGAAATGAAGACCATGATAGAAAGACCACAATCTGATTTATCTGTTGGTGCTGATGGTGCAATTCATTTTTGTCATTGCTTATGGATACCAGATGTGGATGATCTTAGACAAAAGGTGTTGATTGAGGCTCACAGATCAAAATATACAATTCACCCTGGATCCACAAAGATGTACAAAGATCTACAAAGAAGTTTTTGGTGGAAAATGTGAAGAAGAGCATAGATACTTTTGTTGCAAAATGTTTGACCTGTCAGTAAGTAAATATTGAACATCAAAGACCTGGCAAACTTTTGCAACCTCCAGTAATACCTGAGTGTAAGTGGGAAAATATTATGATGGATTTCCTGACATGATTTCCAAAATCTAGAAGTGGATATGATGTTGTCTGGGTTGTGATACATCGACATACCAAGTCTACTCATTTCTTTCCTTTCTAGACTACATATAAGGTTTCGAACATGGTACAAATTTACGTGGATTGGATCATATGATTGCATGGTGTACTAGAGTCTATTGTGTCTGATAGAGACCCTAAGTTTACTTCTCACATGTGGAAGCAGATTCAAGAAGAAATTGGATCCGATTTACGTAGTCAGTTTTTCCTACCATCCTCACACTGATGCTTGGTCTGAAAGGACAATTCAGATTCTACAAACCTCTTATGAGATTTTGTGATGGACTAGGGAGGTGTTTGGGATAAATATCTCCCTTTAGTTGAGTTTGCTTAAAATAGTAGTTACCAAGTGAGCATAGGTATGCCACCCTTTGAAGATTTGTATGGAAAACCTTTCTGTTCACCTTTACATTGGGATGATGTGGGTGAGCATACTCTGGTAAAGACTGATGACATATAATTGATGAAAAACAAGATTGTTCTGATAAAGAAATAGCTGAAAGAAACACAAGATCATCAGAAGATGTATGCTGATAAAAAGATGATGGATGTGAACCTTCTGGTTGGATACTATGTTTTCTTGAAAATAAATCCTATTAGGTCTATTGCAAGATATAAGGTGAAAGAAAAGCTCCGTCCTCGTTATGCGTGATACTATGAAGTTCCAAATAAGATTGGGGAGTGTGCTTATCATTTGGCATTACCACCTTCTTATGATAAGATTCATAATGTTTTTCATGTGTCTATACTAAAGAAATATGTGAAAGATCCATCTCATATGTTATATATCAAACCCATAGAGATCCATGGAGACTTGACTTATGAATAATATCCTTTAGAGATTCTTGACTCTTGAGTGAAGCAATTGAAGCACAAGGAGATTGAATTAGTGATGGTTTTATGCAAGTATCATGGTCTAGAGGAAATAACTTGGGAGCTCAGAGAAGAAATGTAATGAACTCACCCTTCCATCTTTTCTTGAGATTTTGAGGATGAAATCCCAATAAGGAGAGGAGATTTGTAACATACTCAAATTTAGGTAATTATCACCTTTTACTTTTACTCCTTTTTATTTTAATCTTTTAGGTTGAACTCTTCTTATTAGATTGGTATGTACTAAGATGTTAATATCCTTCAAATATGAGAGTTTAATGCAAAAATACAAAGATTTTAAACCTTAATACAAGAAATATGGGATATTCATTAGTTTTGGGATGGTTGTGCAAAAATGTATCATTTTAAGGTATTTAAGTTTGAAATTAGTTTTCTAGATTTTTCATGTGGGTAGGTCTAGTTAAGAGAACTATACACAAAATTTGGTTAATAAATAATAAAGGGATGTAATAATATGAAGAAAATACACTTTCCTTCATATAGTGTGTTTCATATAGTAAAGTTATTCAAAATACAAACTTGAATCCAAAACTGGATTCTTTGGGTCCTTATTATCCTACCCACCAAATTTCACTTTATTTGGAGGTTATTTACTCATCGAAATTAATAGAGAAAGAAAAAAAATTAGTTACATATCTTTTCATTCGATTTTAATTTGAAATGTCAACTTGTTTTGGAAACTTGGCCAATTCGCGCTTGTTGTCCACCGTTGGATCCTGCTCGGATGAGTCGCAGCTCATCACCTACCTAGCGATAGATTTGGAAATTGGCCTATGTGTACACTGTTGTAAATCGCAGATTCCTCTCGCCAGACACCATCTTTTCTCAATTTTTCTTCACTATTGAATTTTTAGAACAAAAGCACACTAGTTGATGCCTTGATCATGAACCCTCGTTGAGTATTCTAGAATCACCCAAAATCTTGGGAGACATATTCTCACGGTCAACGTGAAGGAACCCTAGAACTTAGGCATATATATAGGGGATTGCACCCTCGTTTCCGCTGCACCCGAACTAGCTCTTTCCCCTTATAATTTCTCCACACATCATCGTTTCAACCCCCATCGATCCAGTTTTAGCTCTGAGATTATGGCTCCTCGCACCAGCAAATGGCATCACGAATCTCCATTTGCATCTTGGGGTAAGTTCCTTGAGACATGTTCTATATCTTCGGATCGTCGAATCTTCACCACAATAAGATTGCCTCAAATCCATGTCATGTAGCTCTGGCTACACCTTGCAGCCATGGTGAGTGGGAGAGGAAGGGGATGACTCCCCTAGTTTTTTTGGTTTTGCCCACTCCCCATCTTCTTCCTTCCTTTTTCTCCTGAGGATAGAAGGGTCCTTTCACCATTTTATTTTTTATTTATCATGTTGATTGGGGCAAGTACCTAGCAACGGAGCCAGGCTACTTGGCCACATGTATTGGGCCAAGTCAGCTGGCCTAATCCATTAGATCTTTGATGTGGATTTTTGATGATTTTTAATTGGTTAGGACTTTGAAAATTCACAACTTTTTATTGGATTCTCTAAAAATTACAAAAAATATGTTCTAGAATAGCGAGAATTTTCTCTATCTTTTGATGTATATTTCATTGCCTGATTCACAATTTTAAATATTGAATTTTTAGGATTTTAAACCTTCATAATATCACATTAAAAATTAAATCTAGGTTTTAAAGGATGAATTTGGGATCTTGGAGCCAACTCCATGATCAATAACCATGGAATATCTCTCTAAGGCACAATCATGTGTCAATCTAGAGTTTTGTCAAAGATTTGAGTTTTAGGGTTTTGTTTTCACTTATGATCTTAAAAATAACCAAAGACAACATCGTGGATAATAAAGTTGTGATTTTGAGTCAAGATATTATTAATAAACTTGGATCTCATTGTTAGGTCTTTAACATGAGCCAACCATGTGTTTTATCGAGGGATTTGGATTTCTAGGGTTTTTCCCAATACATATACATTTTTTTATGACGAGGGAACCACTCCCGCACGAGCGCCACTTTTGTGACCCCCGCAGGCAGCGTAAACCCCCGGATGGCCCCCCCGCCCATACAAGGACCACCAAGTAGTCGCATCGTTGGCCGACCGACGCGTGGGCTAATTCACTTCGGTGGAACGCTGGGAGTCGAACCCGTGCCCCCTCGCAGGGGGCTTGCGAGCCGCACCACCCGAGCTATTCCACCCCGGCATCCAATACATATACATTAACCCTAACTGATGGAACTAATCCCATATGTAGGTTGAGTTGATTATAGACTTGGTGGGTTAGGAATTAGTATTATATTTAGCAACTCAAGTTGAGGTATGTGCATCTTTTCTATTATTTAGGCACTACTACAATGACCAAATATTATTTCTCAAATGAGGCATGAGTAGATATTATCTTTTTCATCATTATGATATTATTTTTTCTTGGACAATACTTATCGGTCCTCTAACCCCACATGATATATTTTGGATGTTCTCACCCTATTATTTCACATGGGCTAAACTTCTACTTGCCTTTCCATATTTATGTGCATGCTTAGACTATCTTTATTGCTTGTACTTGCACATGTGTACAACCATATATACAAGAGTGTGTTATCTCCGACCAGGTTGTTTTATCTCCACCCATTATTTATAGGGGCATGCTATCTCCACCCATTATTTATTTTAGGATGAGATTCAATGGTGTTTGAGCCCTTCTTAAAATAATTTTAGTCATTGTTTGTTACATACACAATTTACTTTTGTTATTGTTAATGGAAAGTTTTAAAGGCATGACTCCTTACTTGATATTCTTTAATTAGACATGCCTCATCTCTTGGCCTCTTGGAATGTATTTCTCTTGATCATCCTTTAAATTGATGCTCTTGATGTGAACTTTCTAAAGTAGTACCTAGTTGTTAATTATTACACATACTCAATGTTCGCTGACATCCTTGCTTTTGTTTTCTCTTCCCTGGTTGTTGTTTCCACCCATCTAGAGGTTGCACAGCATGAGGACCAGGAGTTAGGTGGTGATGCCCAGATCTAGCTGCTGAGCTTCTGAGATGGAGATGTTACTCACCACAAACTGATCCAAGTAGTTTAATATATGAATTCAATTAGAAGCCATCTATTGCTCATTAGTCTAACTTTGGTGATAATATCATGTAATAGTTAGATTTAAATTTTAGCTGCAACAAAATTATGTTCATGTTATTATTTTGTTTAAAGAAATATTGTGAACCCCAATTATATGAATGGCTTTTATTTTGTTGGATATGATCTATTGGGGTATTTTGTAAGTATTTCCTCAAATTTACATAAGGAGTGGTCCCTCCCGGTCTGCACTCTTTATAGTTGAGTTATTATCTTAGAACATATCTTAGAGGGCATGTCGTGTCCTCCTCACCAAAAGGTTCATTTTGCCTCTTACATGTTGGATGGAACAACATAGGTATGGTGGAATGGGATAGTTTGTCCCTTTGACACGTCCACTCTAACCTTGGTCAGTTCCTGTCTCTCTTCCATGAAAAGTAGATCTACTTTTCCGCATTAAAAAAGAAGGAAGCAAAGTTATAGCATTTGAAGTAGGGTTCTATGAATGTCCCAGTGTACATGCAAATTTCCTTCTACTTGTGTGCTACATTATTGGACTATGAGATACCCACAACATCACACTATTCTCAGAGGGGTTTAACTATCGTGTGAAACATTCTTTGGTTCAGCAAATCCATGTCACCTTCCATAAGATGGTTGATAAGGACCTCACCACAAAAGCTTATCCTTTTTTTAAAACCCCTATGAACAACAACAACAATAAGATGAATATCTTCAATGATGATTAGGGGCATGATAATTGCACCCTCTGGGCAAGTGACCTCATGTGAGACATGTTGCACTAGGAGATGACAGGAAGATTTTCTAACACCACTGTGGCCTTATAAGATTTGTCCCGCTGGTTTGGTCTAAATTGATCGTTAAGATATTAAATCTCAAAGATTTAACCCAACTAAAAACTAATAACCATAAATAACCAAGTTAAAAAATACCAAATAAGACAATCCACATGATGGTCTAATCATCACAAAACATTACACAATGTTGGATGAAAACGTATCTCATTGCATTACAGTGTTCCATGAGAAGACGTGATAAGACACAAAGTGAAATCTCTTTATTAACTTCATCAAAGTAGGATTACATCAAGATTCATAATCATGAGGATACAATGATGTGAGTGATCTGGATCAAGATACAACTCGTAGTCATAAAAAATAGGTAAAGAAAAAAATATCATATACGTCAACAACAACCCATTCATCGGTCGAAAAAGTTAATTATATTATTCCTTATTACATCTTAATCAAAATACCCTTTTCGTTGCTCGGGTTTACCTAAAAGGTGTAAAAAACTACGAGGTGAGACTCAGTCCCATCGATACAATATATCAAAAGATAGTATACTCATTGCTTACAAGCATATGATGATCATATTATTTATAGGTAGCTTGCTCAATAAGTAAATATGTTTACACAAGTTATATGCATTAAGTATTGATTATTTTCACATAGATGTATTCAACCCAATGACTGAATTGTTGCCCCAAGAAATAAGGACATATTAAAGATGAAAATATTCTCATGTCGCATTACCACTAGTTCATACTTATATATGTTGAGTCCAGTAATGTAAGTTGTAACATACTCGAATCTAGATATAGAAGTTAACCCTCCCGTCTTGTAGGCCCCTATTTGATTATTTAAATAACTAGTATCTATCTACATCCTTCAATATGCATTAGGAATATTTGCAGTCAAATAATATCATGTACTTGTAACTATCCTTTATAGATGATACCAGAAAGATAAAAGAACCATGATACATTCAAAAACCAAATTTGAAGTGCAAACCAAATAACGGTCTTGGATCCATGACATATCTTATACATGTATCAAGGGGGAGACACCCAAAAAAACTCAAAAAAACATTCAGTGCTATAATACCATGTTAGAGTTTAAAAAATATTGTGTTATACGCCCCCAATGATTTTAAAGATGATAAATAATTATTTAGATATGAGTAATACGATACAATGTAAGTACTTATCATTAAATCAATTAAACTATAAATTGTTAATGGATGAGATTATGGTTGTATATTAGTTGTCTTTTTCTTAGTACATTTTATTTCAGAAACCATGACACGACAATAGAATGTAATAATAATTTGAATAATTTAACTTTATAGTATAAATACAAATTAATAGAAACAATTTAAATCACAAATGTACAAAGATAGAATGTGTTGTGTTAATTAAATATAAGGATATTCATTATTGTAAAGTTGATAAAAAGGTGTTCAACATCTAAACTATGATACTAATAGAAAATAATTAAATATCAAATTTGTATCTCATATGTATTATGAGATACATAAATATTGATTATGAGATAAGGATGCCATCAATGTAAACTAAATCTATCCACATAAACTAAATTTTTATATGTTTATATTAATCGTGAGATACATAAATAAATTTTCTCTATATCTTAATATGTTTCCTCTGTATTTTATCCAGTTATCTTCACTTTTCTCCATGTTTTAATAAAAAAATGTCTCCATATCTGTTATAAATTTTATCTATGATATTTCATTTCTACCAAAGTTTTTTCTCAAATGTTATCCAAAACTTCTTTTATATATTTATAGTTTTTACTCTCAACTTTTCTTACATGCTTGCCATCACATTTACCATTTAATTTATGATTTCTTGTCGTAGGTCCCTGATGCGATGATTTTGAGTCACATTTATAGACCTGTTTGATATGTGTTTTATGCTTTTATTAGTCATTTTTATGGTTAATATTGCATAATTCATCCATTTTGGTCTTTGCCACTATTTTATGTCAAATCTCCTTTATTTCATCATTTTTTAGCATTAATTGTCAAATTATTATTATTTGTGTGAATTGATGTGATTTTGTCTTTGAATTTCAGGAAAAACGAGTATTTGCTTCCGTCGATACCATCGACGGAAGTCGATACCATCGACATGGTCACAGGTTGCCATCCGGAAGGAGCAGCAAATCGTCGATACTATCGACAGGGATGTCGATGGTATCGAGTCACCTTCAGGTTGTTGGTGATGAAGCAGTCGATAGTATCGACACCCCGTCGATACCATCGACACAAGGAGGCTGCAGCGACGCAAAACGACAAAGCCGTCGCTAGAGGGAGGTCGATACCATCGACCCAAGTCGATGGTATCGAGACTACAACAGGCTCTCGGACGAAAAGAAATCAAGGGTTGCCGCTACCACACGGGGTCGATACCATCGACCCACGTCGATGGTATCGACGCCGTCAGATATGCGTTGGATTCAGATTGATCTCAATCGGGCGGTTGGAGTTAATTAACGACCTAATTAGGGACTTATACCTAAGGACGGCCGCCCAGACGATGAGGGGATCTGATTAGCCATTGCGCAAGTACCGAGGAGCAGTGGAGAGGAGAACGGAGGCCAGAAGCTCATACCAGTCGATCCGGACGCCGCAGAAGACGGATTTCACCACCGAAAGGCAGGAGAGCACGTGTTCCACGCAAAGGATCAACCGGTTCTTCTCCGTTCAGGGGTTTTCCCTTTCATTCCACGTTTTTCACATGATTTCCCCTATCTCTACCTTGTACTTGTGTTAGATGACCATGCGGGGCTAATCCCCTTCATCTTTAGGACCGGGAGTAGCCCGGGGATTCATTGTATGACAGTTTTATAATAGTAATTCATATTTTCTCTCTTTAAATCCGTGGTATAGTTTCGTTTTCTCCATATATTGTTATTCTTGATCACCATAATAATAACCTAATGCCCTTAATCACTTTGAAAGAAGGATTAACGGTTGAAAAGAGACAAAATCTACATTAATCGACAAATCCCTTGACCAAGGTGGTGTAAAATTAATGGTGGATACTGAGAGATCGTTCATAATGCATCTAGTTTAGGGTATAGGTTACTACGACAGTGGAACCGACCTAAACCTAGATAGTGAATTGTACCACGACAGTGGGCAATTCTGTTTTCAGGCCATTACCCGGATAGAGAGAGAAGATTGAGGCATTATATAAAACCTAATACAATGAAAACCCACGGTGAAACCGCAATCCTAAAGATATCCTTTTGAATTGATTAAATTAACCTTTAATCGATTGTTTGCTTTGTTTTATTTTTATTTTCTTTTAATTTTATTCAACAACCCCAATTTTTTATTCGGCTTAGCTGATCGCAAATAGTTAGTAGGAGTCTCCAACAATTCCGACTATCCCTGTGTTCGACTCGGGCCTCACAAAGGCCTGTACTACTCAACGCATACACTTGCATTTTTAGCGCGTAGTAAAATGCAGACGTCAAGTTTTTGGCGCCGTTGCCGGGGATACGAAAAAATTGTTGGCACTTCGAGTGCTATGAGCGGCCACTCTAGGCCACATTTTTTTTATTTTTTTATAATTTTCATTCAACTTCAAATATTTTCTTTCTATTGTTCTTTCATTTTTATACTCGTCAAAGCACTGTACTGAACTGAATTTTCTTATTTCAAGTGTTGTGTATGGTGCAAACGCGCAGTACTGACTACGTGAATCCCATACCCGAGGTTCCGCTGTCGGGACCTGAGGACGAAGATTTTAACGAGCAAGAACACCAAGAAGAGATAGATTCTGAATTTGAACAGGAAGAGATGGCTGACGCACAGACCATATGGGAGAAGATCAAAGCTTCTTCCGCATCAGCTTCCAAGGGGCCTATAAAGAAGCAGGCAATCAACATACCAACATATAAGATTGATCCGGCTTTGATAAATCTGGTCAAGTCGAATGCTTTTCATGGGCTCAAGAATGAGGACCCCGTCGCGCATATCAGCCAGTTTGTTGAAAACTGTGACATGGTAAAAATCGATCGGTTTCCATAGGATGCACTATATCTCAAGCTCTTCCCGAGTTCTTTAGCGGGAGCCGCGTGAGAGTGGCTGCATAATTTGGACGATGAGTTCGTGGAGTCCTGGGACCATATGGTGGAGGTCTTCTTTGAGAGGTTCTTCCCTCCTGAGAAGACTAACGACATGATCCGGAAGATTCATGACTTCACCCAACAGGCCGGTGAGACATATTCAGAGACCTGGGAGAGATTTCAGGTTATGCTGAGGAGGTGCCCGCATCATGGGTTGGACAAAGAGACGCAGGTGAAGATCTTCTATTTTGCTCTCTCTGAGCATAATAGGAGTAATCTGGATTCAGCTGGGTCAGGTTTCTTTCTGAACAATACAGACACCAGATGCTGGGAGATACTCAAGAATATGGCTAGAAAGCAGTCCTGGGGTGAGAGAGAAAGAGGCCCGGTAGAGCAAGTTAGAGTTGCAGGAGAGTCCAAGGCAATGAAAGAGCTGAATGAGAAGATGGATCTTCTTGCCAAGAAGCTACTGCAAAAGGAGAAAAATGAGTCCGAGGATGAGGCTCAAGTCAAATACATGAGACAACAGCAAGGATATAGGAACAATGACTATTCATGGAGAAAAGATAAAAAGTTCTCTTGGAAGGATCCAAATAATTTTCTGTAGGATCCGGATGCTAAACCCACGCCAGTAGCAGAAGATAAGAGCACGGAGCTTCTCAATCAGGTTATAAAGCAAAATCAAGAGCTAATGAATACGTTTGGCCAGCAAATCAAGCAGCAAGGAGAGTTCATGAATCAATTTGGGAAAACATTGCAGAGCCATGGGGCTCAAATGAGGACCATTGACACATCTATGGAACAGATGGCAGCCGAGATCGCCAGTTTGAAGAAGTCGGCACATCCAGGTTTTCCGGGGAATACCAATGTTCCCGGGGGAAATCAGCAAGCGAAGGCTATTCTGCTAAGAAGTGGCAAGAAATTGTTGAATCCAAGGGCCGAGGAGACAAGCACACCACAAACTGAAGAAGAAGGTAAATCCAATGAGGAGCAGCCCATACCAGTCACAGAGCAGGTTGAGGACACAACTGTAGATGATACTGAAGAACAGGTTGCAGAGGAGGAATCTCAGAAAAAGACACCTTATGTGCCACCTCATCAAAGGGCACAAGCTGTTCCGGTCCCGTATCCAAATAGTGCTAAAGCGAGGAAGGCAGATGCACAGTTCAAGAAGTTCTTAGACACTTTTAGGAAGCTTTCAATCAATATCCCTTTACTGGAAGCTATTGAGCAGATTCCTTCATACGGGAAGTTTCTAAAGGATGTCATAACCAAAAAGAGGAAAATTCCGGATACAGAGGTTGTCGTGTTAAAGGAGCAAGTGAGTGCCTTCATCATGGGCACTTTACCGCCAAAGAGGCAAGATCCCGGGTGCTTTAACATTTCTTGTTATATTGGGAAGTTTAAATTCGGTGAAGCATTATGTGACTCAGGGGCAAGTATCAACTTGATGCCCCTTTCTACATTTAAAAAGCTGGGATTGAAGGAGTCACAACCAAGCAATATGACGATTCAATTGGCGGATAACTCTATGGTAAAACCTTATGGAATATGTGAAGATGTGTTAGTGAAGGTGGATAGATTTGTCTTTCCGGTAGATTTTGTAGTCATGGAGATGCAGGATGAACATGGCAACGAATTGTTACTTGGACGTCCTTTCCAAGCTACAGCCGACATGATCTTAGAGATGGGGAGAGGTTGATTGACCTTGGGCATAGCTGATGACCGCTTTGAGATGGTCATGCCTTCAAGTACTGCGTCATCTAAAGTAAAGGAACAATGCAATATGGTAAAACATCTGGATAGTAATATTTCACTTTGTCTTGGGAAGCCATTTCTGGACATGGCTCATGTGATAAGCAAGGTGGACAATGGAACTTTGGTTGTAGATATCATGGAGCAGACCAAAGTAATTTATTTGTGCAAAGCTGTGGGATTCCCGAATGATGAGAATGAGAACATTCCCCTTTTTCTGGAGGATGATGTGATTTCTAATTCTATTTCTGATGCATTTCTGGAATTACCATTGGATGCGTGTTTGTTAAACATTGCACATGATTGGATGCGGAGCAATTCACTCAAGGAGTGCGCTAAAATGCTTCAGATGCTTCCATGCTTCTATTCGAGGCACTATGAAGATTTTGGTGAACTTCTCCCACCGCTTCAATCATCTTTGATCATCCCGCCGGATCTCGAATTAAAGCCGCTGCCACCGCATCTCAAATATGTCTTCCTAGCTGAGGAAGATAAGTTACCAGTGATCATTTCTACCTATTTGAGTGTGGATGAGGAGGAGCAACTGTTGATAGTGCTGAAGAACCACCGGGGAGCTTTTGGGTGGTCCGTTGCAGATATCAAGGGGATTTCCCCTACCCTATGCCAGCACAAGATACGGCTCGAGGAGGGAGCCAAGACCGTGATTCAACCTCAACGACGTCTCAATCCAAGCATGATGGAGGTTGTGAAGAAGGAGGTCATTAAACTTCTTGCTGCAGGTATTATTTACGCCATATCAGACTCGACATGGGTGAGTCCCACACAGGTAGTCCCTAAGAAGGGGGGAATTACTGTCACCCAAAATTTGCAAAATGAACTTGTCACCACCCGATTGGTAATCGGGTGGCGAGTTTGCATTGACTACCGCCGTTTGAATGCCGCCACGCTAAAGGATCATTTTCCTTTACCGTTCATTGATCAAATCTTAGAGCGTCTTGCCGGTAGATTGCATTTCTGTTTTCTTGACGGGTACTCGGGGTACAACCAGATCTCGATTGATCCTTCGGATCAAGAGAAATCTACTTTCACTTGTCCCTATGGGACTTTCGCGTACCGCCGCATGCCTTTTGGTTTATGCAATGCACCGGCGACGTTTCAACATTGTATGCTCGCCATATTTTCTGACATGGTAGAACGTTGTCTCGAGGTTTTTATGGATGACTTTTCGGTGCATTGTGCATCGTTTGATGAATGTCTCTATAATATGGACAAAGTTTTACAGCGCTGTGAGGACACACATTTGGTCCTCAATTGGGAAAAATGTCACATGATGGTGAATGAGGGAATAGTGCTAGGACATAAGGTTTCTAGTAAAGGTTTAGAGGTCGATCCAGTAAAAATTGAGGTCATTTCCAAATTGCCCCCACCAAATTCAGTAAAAGGGGTAAGAAGTTTCTTGGGACATGCCAGGTTCTATCGACGATTTATAAAGGATTTTTCTAAAATCGCGAAACCTCTATCCGAGCTTTTGGAGAAAGATGCAGTTTTTTATTTCAATGATAAGTGTCTACATGCGTTCGAAGTGTTAAAAGAAAAGCTAATTTCTGCACCGGTTGTTCAAACACTGGATTGGACAAAACCCTTTGAACTAATGTGTGACGCTTCAGACTTTTCGGTAGGAGTTGTGTTGGGGCAACGGGTTGACAATAAGCCTGCCGTGATTTTTTACGCTTCAAAGACCTTGAATGATGCCCAATTGAATTATACAACTACGGAAAAAGAATTACTCGCCGTTGTTTTCGCTTTTGAAAAATTCTGGCAGTATTTAGTTGGATCTAAAGTAGTTGTATGGACTGACCATGCCGCGATAAAATACTTAATGGAGAAAAAAGACGCAAAGCCTAGACTCATTAGGTGGATTTTGCTCTTACAAGAATTTGACATTGAAATCAAGGATAAATCTGGGATTGAAAATGTTATTGCGGATCATTTGTCTAGGTTAGAAAGGGTGGATGAAAAAGATTTACATATACCCATAACAGAGACGTTTCCGGATGAACAACTTTTGAAGATTAACTCTAAAGATCCTTGGTTCACTGAGATTGTTAATTATTTGGCTTGCGGGATCATCCCGGAAGATTAGTCATACCAGGAGAAGAAAAGATTTTTCCATTCTTTAAGATATTATTTTTGGGATGATCCACTTCTTCTTAAGCAATGCAGGGACGGTATCTTGCGTAGGTGTGTGCCTGAAATGGAGTACGAGAGTGTTCTCCAACATTGCCATGCATCACCCACGGGAGGACACCACGCAAGCTCGCGCACGGAAGCTAAGGTTTTGGAAAGTGGCCTTTATTGGCCAACTTTGTTTCGGGATGCCTACGATTTTGTGAGGCAATGTGATTCTTGCCAGCGTGCAGGTAATATCTCAAAGCGACAGGAGATGCCCCTGAATGTGTTTCAGGAAGTGGAGGTGTTTGATCTTTGGGGCATAGATTTCATGGGACCTTTTGTGTCCTCGAACTCCAATTTATACATTTTATTAGCAGTTGATTATGTGTCGAAGTGGGTGGAAGCAATACCCACAAGGACTAATGATTCCACTGTAGTGTGTAGATTTGTGAAGGAAAATATTTTATGCAGGTTTGGGGTACCCCGAATGATAATTAGTGATGGGGGTACACATTTTAGGAATCAAAAGTTTTCGACATTATTGAAGAAATATGGGGTCAAGCACAACATAGGCACCCCATATCACCCACAGACCCAAGGGCAGGTGGAGGTCTCAAACCGTGAAATTAAGAAGATTCTAGAGCGTACGGTGGCATCCACGAGGAAGAACTGGAGTGCCCTACTACCGGATGCATTGTGGGCATATAGGATGGCTTACAAAACACCTATAGGCACCACGCCTTTTAGGTTGGCGTATGGCCGGGCTTGTCATTTTTTGGTTGAGTTGGAGCACAAGGCCCATTGGGCACTTAGAAGGCTAAATCTGAGTTACAATGAAGCGGGGAGAAAGAGGATGCTTGAATTGAATGAGTTGGACGAGCTAAGGATGACGGCGTATGAGAACGCACGGATATACAAGGAGCGCACAAAGCTGATCCACGATCGCCACATCGAGTTGCGCACATTCAAGAAGGGAGATAGTGTTTTGTTGTTCAACTCACGACTCAAGTTGCATCTCGGGAAGCTCAAATCCCAGTGGAGTGTACCGTTCGTGGTGGAAGAGGTCAAACCACACGGCGCGATCTTAGTGCGTGATGGTGATACCACGTTTTTGGTGAATGGACAAAGGCTGAAGCTCTATTTTGGGGAGAGTTACAAGAGGAAGGTGAATGAGGTCAAACTCATTTCACTTTTGGATGATTGAGATGCCCGGAAGCAGTCTAGCCTAAGAAATTAAATAAGGGCGCTTGTTGGGAGGCAACCCAACCATCGGTACATTAGGATAGATTATTTATAATTGTAGGTTGCTTTATTTTTGTTCAATTTTTAGTGTAAAGAAGATACCTTGATCCGTTTGTTCATTGTGCAGGCTGAGGCAGAGTCGATACCATCGACACACTCGTCGATGGTATCGACAAGGGTACAGGTTGATGACTACAGATTTTGTTCTGAGTCGATACCATCGACGGCCTCGTCGATGGTATCGACATACCTACAGGTGGTCGAAAAGGAAAAGTCGATAGTATCGACACAGGCGTCGATACCATCGAGATCTCTGGAGAAGTTCAGACCGATATGTCACAGTCAACTCGATACCATCGACGGCCATGTCGATGGTATCGACATGGTTACAGGTTGAAATGCAAAGTGGCGGTGTCATAATGAAGAAAAGTCGATACCATCCACCCGAGACGATGGTATCGACAATCCATGTCACCGATCCGCGCAAACAAATCGACGGCGATCGCGGCTTCCACATCATCGATCCGGGTGCAGCGTCGATACCATCGACCCAGGTCGATGGTATCGACACGTCAGCGATCCGTGTTTCAATATCCAACAATTCTGACTATCCCTGTGTTCGACTCGGGCCTCACAAAGGCCTGTACTACTCGACGCGTACACTTGCATTTTTAGCGCGTAGTAAAATACACGTCAAGTTTTTGGCGCCGTTGTCGGGGAGATTCAACCTCCATCATGCTTGGATTGAGACTATAGGCAGCTGTGTGGCTATGCTGCGTCTGCTGGATGTCCTGCAGCATATTGTACATGCCTTGCATGGAATAGGCATCCTCACTGGGCTGCGAGGGCGGTGGTGGAGGCGGCATAGGCTGTGACGATGAAGACGCACCCGGATGCAACCTAGGGCGCTTCCGGGGTGCTACTCGTGCTCGAAGAGGTGTAAGGTTACAGGTTGAAATGCAAAGTGGTGGTGTCGCAATGAAGAAAAGTCGATACCATCGACCCGAGTCGATGGTATCAACAATCCATGTCACCGATCCGTGCAAACAAATCGACGGCGGTCGCGGCTTCCACGTCATCGATCTGGGTGCAGCGTCGATACCATCGACCCAGGTCGATGGTATCGACACGTCAGCGATCTGTGTTTCAATATCCAGCAATCGACGATCGTCGATACCATGTGAGGGGCGGATAGCATCGACGGGCTAACAGTGGTGCCAGCCTAGTCTATTTAAGGAGAATCCTTACGTCATTTGACGTCACACCTTCAGAGTGATCTCCTCCCTTTGCGCCGAGCACTTCCCCGAGCCATCCAAGAGAGAAGACCAGCATCACCGAGCGACGATCGTCACCGAGCGGAGATTCATATCTCCATTCTGCACCGAGCTCTCTTTCTAATCCCTTTCTCGTCGCCAACATGGTTCACGTCACTGGAGCATCTTCTTCACGTGCGGACCCAGAGGATATCCCGGAGTTTGTGCCACCTCCTCCCGGGTCAGTTGCACGGCCGTGCATGATGCATCCTTCCACAGAGGTGAAGAAGATCTATGAGGAGATCTTAAAAAGGAAGATCGAACCCACCCGGTATGTGGATTGGGAAATGATCCGAGACCTCAGATTCGAGGCCAATTTGGCCTATGTTCTGCAGGGGCAGGCGAAACATACAAGAAGGAGGCCCGATGAGTTACAGTACCATGCTGATGGCCAGCCGTTTTTCGGCGAGTGGCTAACCTACAAAGAGTTGGTGGTGGAGTTCATGGCATCACTTGACGTCTGCGTCGTGCCCAATGATGTCGTCGCCACCGACCGTGAATGGATAAAGGGCCGGGTGTCTTTCCGGCTGTACAACCGTGACTATACCCTCACGCTTCGCCAATTCAACATGATCTTCAATTGGAATCATTCTCCGTACGACCACCGGCGGCCGGATAACCGCACCAACTACGACGCTCTCTTCTCTGAGTTGGTGACGGTGCCACAAGGGAGGTCGGTGAGCTACCACAACGCTGCGGTAGCCGACTTTGAGCACCCGTTTGTTCGGGCATTGCACCGGATGTTGAGTTCCACCATCTTTGCTCGAAGTGATCTGATGCTAAGCAAATTTTCGGAGACTGATCTTTTCTTCTTATATCAGAACCTGAAGCACCAAGAATGCAACTGGGGTGCATTCTTTCTACAACGAGTATTGGCGGTGAAGAGGAGCACGAGAAAAGCCCCGATTCATTTTGGGGGGCTTGTCACCAAGATAGCCCTCTACTTGGGCTTGAATCTCGATCAGCTGACTCCTCTTTCTACGAGAAGCAAGGTCAACTTGCAACATCTACACCGAGCCAATCTCGTTCTTCTCCGAGCTGGCGTGGCTTTTGCGCATTGCCACGTAAATCAAGCGTACCAGGAGTGTGCGCTGCCTGATCCGGTCTTCAATATCGAGGGAGCACAACATTTTCGATGGCCAATCATATCTATCGCCGACTCTGATGAAGAAGGCGGAAATGACGGCGGCGACGACGGTTAGGACGACGAGGCTGAGGAGGAAGAGGAGACCCTTACACCTCTTCGAGCACGAGTAGCACCCCGGAAGCGCCCTAGGTTGCATCCGGGTACGTCTTCATCATCACAGCCTACGCCGCCTCCACCACCGCCCTCGCAGCCCAGCGAGGATGCCTATTCCATGCAAGGCATGTACAATATGCTGCAGGACATCCAACAGACGCAGCATAGCCACACAGCTGCCTATGCCGGTATTCAAGACACCACCAACCGGCTCTTCGTCAACCAGCAGGAGATCTTCGAGAATGAGCGCCTTCTTTTTGCAAATCAGGAGAACATCCATGATCGGCTGCACAGGATGGAGCAGCAGCAGCAGCCGTTTTACGATCATTACTGGAGCCGGAATTATTTTGGGGGGTATCCACAGCCTCCTCCGATGCCCCAGTATGATCCGACCTTTCAGGGGCAATACCCGTCTTGCGACCCCACGGTGCCGCAATACCCGCCTCCACCACCACAGGACTGATCTGGTATCACTGTTCCAATCTTTAAGTTTGTTTTTTACTATGAGGCCATAGTCGAATTCAAGCTTAGGGGGGTAGTTGGAACAGCTTTATCTTTTATTGTTTTCAGTTTTTAGAATTATTGCTTTTGTTCTTGTTATTTGTTTTCTTGTTTTTTTTTTAGTTTTTGTAGGATCCACATGCTATCTAGTGTAATCGTGGATGTCATAAAGTTGTGTCATCTCTTTAGTAGTGCAAGGGAAAATCAAGGGAAATTTGAAATTTTTTTGTGTTTGAAAAGCGTGTTTTATTTAATTTTGGGCACACATCCTATGAAAATGATTGGTTCTGTCAACTCTAAAACAACAACTCACACTTGTACTCCTAATGATTCATGAAAGTGGACGGAAATGGTTGTTTGAGCCTAATCTGACCAAATGGTAATGAGACTTTAATTGGATGTAAGAGAGAGAACCCTCTAAACTACTACACAGGTCAGTAAGGAGGGACGCATAATATCTTTCTAAGGTTCAGTCATCTAGTCTTGTGATCGTTCCACTTCATTTTTCCATAATCCACCCAAGAATTGGAAGTAAAGTGCAGTTTTAATTTATTTTGTTTGCATAGCATCTAGATAGGACTTGCATCGCAACTTTCCATATGTTTTGTTTTAAAAAAAAATGAAGTATAGTGATTCATGCACATTACCCTTAGGTGCATGCCATGTAGTTGCATTCATAATTTTCATGCATAAAGTACATCATGTATCTCAATTTTCCTTAAAATAGTGAACTAAACGGTTCCATACCTTCTGAATAGTGCAAATTTTTTAGTATGAAGAATAAGCCCGATAAAATATTCATTATCAATCGTGGATATAAAGGGTTGAAAAAAAAAAGAAAAAAAAAAGAAAAAAATTCTGAAAGAAAATCTGCATAATGAAAAAGAGTTATGTAGAAGCAATAAGAATAAGAAGGAGAAAGGAACATAATATCACCTGCAATTCGAGATAATTGAGTACATGATGTAGCTTAATTAGAAGTTACATTTCATTTTGAGATGGATGGTTAGTACATGCATCATTCCACCCAATTTTAGGCATTAGGGCATTTTTCATGTGCATTTGCATCATTTAGGACACATTTTGTTTTATGCATGTTGAACCTGTGTAATACTTCCATTTTCTTCCATGAACCACCCATCTTCATCCACCCGTTGCTCGGATTGGTAAGCCACCGTGAATTTCTCCTCACTAATGTACATCAGGAGAACTGCTTCCATATAGATGGTAGTTAGGGCGAGCAACGTAGTATAGGAGATCACAAGATGCACCAAGGCTGAACCGGCAAGTTTTATTATGTTAACTGCCTTATGTGATAGTGTTCATCAGTTTTGAGGTCAATTTCTTTTATGGATGATTACTGTCGCCTTTAGGGTAATTACCGTTCCGTGGTTAGAGAGGGCCGGTATGTGAATGTCCGGTGGGAGTCATATGGGATGTTGGGTGTTTTGTGTTGTTTTTCAGTTGACATTAGCAATTCTATTCTAAGGATTAGTTGCTCGAGGGCAAGCAACGTTCAAGCTTAGGGGAGTTTGATGCGATGATTTTGAGTCGCATTTATAGACCTGTTTGATATGTGTTTTATGCTTTTATTAGTCATTTTTATGGTTAATATTGCATAATTCATCCATTTTGGTCTTTGCCACTATTTTATGTCAAATCCCCTTTATTTCATCATTTTTTAGCATTAATTGTCAAATTATTATTATTTGTGTGAATTGATGTGATTTTGTCTTTGAATTTCAGGACAAACGAGTATTTGCTTCCGTCGATACCATCGACGGAAGTCGATACCATCGACGGAAGTCGATACCATCGACATGGTCACAGGTTTCTAGCCGGAAGGAGCAGCAAATAGTCGATACTATCGACAGGGATGTCGATGGTATCGAGTCACCTTCAGGTTGTTGGCGATGAAGCAGTCGATAGTATCGACACCCCGTCGATACCATCGACACAAGGAGGCTGCAGCGACGCAAAACGACAAAGCCGTCACTAGAGGGAGGTCGATACCATCGACCCAAGTCGATGGTATCGAGATTACAACAGGCTCTCGGACGAAAAGAAATCAAGGGCTGCCGCTACCACACGGGGTCGATACCATCAACCCGCGTCGATGGTATCGACGCCGTCAGATATGCGTTGGATTCAGATTGATCTCAATCGGACGACTGGAGTTAATTAACGACCTAATTAGGGACTTATACCTAAGGACGGCCTCCCAGACGACGAGGGGATCTGATTAGCCATTGCACAAGTACCGAGGAGCAGTGGAGAGGAGAACGGAGGCCAGAAGCTCATACCAGTCGATCCGGACGCCGCAGAAGACGGATTTCACCACCGAAAGGCGGGAGAGCACGCGTTCCACGCAAAGGATCAACCGGTTCTTCTCCGTTCAGGGGTTTTCCCTTTCATTCCACGTTTTTCACATGATTTCCCCTATCTCTACCTTGTACTTGTGTGAGAGGACCATGCGGGGCTAATCCCCTTCATCTTTAGGACCGAGAGTAGCCCGGGGATTCATTGTATGACAGTTTTATAATAGTAATTCATATTTTCTCTCTTTAAATCCGTGGTATAGTTTTGTTTTCTCCATATATTGTTATGCTTGATCACCATAATAATAACCTAATGCCCTTAATCACTTTGAAAGAAGGATTAACGGTTGAAAAGAGACGAAATCTACATTAATCGACAAATCCCTTGACCAAGGTGGTGTAAAATTAATGGTGGATACTGAGAGATCGTTCATAATGCATCTAGTTTAGGGTATAGGTTACTACGACAGTGGAACCGACCTAAACCTAGATAGTGAATTGTACCACGACAGTGGGCAATTCTATTTTCAGGCCATTACCCGGATAGAGAGAGAAGATTGAGGCATTATATAAAACCTAATACAATGAAAACCCGCGGTGAAACCGCAATCCTAAAGATATCCTTTTGAATTGATTAAATTAACCTTTAATCGATTGTTTGCTTTGTTTTATTTTTATTTTCTTTTAATTTTATTCAACAACCCCAATTTGTTATTCGGCTTAGCTGATCGCAAATAGTTAGTAGGAGTCTCCAACAATTCCGACTATCCCTGTGTTCGACTCGGGCCTCACAAAGGCCTGTACTACTCGACGCGTACACTTGCGTTTTTAGCGTGTAGTAAAATACACGTCAGTCCCTCTTTTCATTTTTCACAACTCATTGTGGTAAAAAAAGGTGTGGTAAAAAATACAAATAATCTTTTCCAATTCATTCTCTTCTATTTCCTTCTCTTCCCTTTATTTTGTCTAAACAAATCAGAAGGAAAATTTTCTTTTCCTCCCTTTCCTTTATTCCCCACATGCGATATGAAACTTTTCAATCTTAGGTAGTTACCATCAATCAATATCACATCTTTGATTTATGAGTTTAAGAGTCGTATATTTCGGGAAACTAATGTTAGCCATGTTCGTGTATGTCTTCAACTTTTTTTTTCAAATTTGACATTTTTTATTTATTTACAATATACACATATTCATCTCATTTTGACTCTCTTGATTTGTATCACATGTTTAATAATATAACTAAAGATATTTCTTGATATAAAACTTTATTTAAAACCAAATAACAAGATTCTTGTTGACACTGTGTTTGTTCATTTTGAAAGAGATATCGATTGACCATTAGAATATGACTATATTATTAATTGGTTCAAAATATAATAAAATTAAGATCATATTCTTAAACTAGAATAAAAAAATAAAAAATAATATGTTAGATTTTAAATGTATGTTAATTTTATGTTACAATCTTACTGTTTGCATTTTATCTTTACTTTTTTATGTCTACAATAAGAAAGAAATTACAAAAAATCTAAATTTTATTAGACTTTTAACTTAATCGAACGGTATAGGGATGCTTATGACCCCCCTAAAGTTTGCGGTCAAGACCCTCCACTGCAGTTGCGTCCAAATTGACACTTTATACACCTAGGATTATAAAATAAAGAAAATCAAGTCAATATGTGTCATGGTGTCACAATCGAGTAATTTAGAGGTGTAAATACATCAAATGTAGGTTAATAAAATAGCAACAAAATCTAATATGAAACATATTCATAAGGTAAAATTACTACCAAATTTGGACTCTCTACATTTCAACTAGCATATCTAGCAAATTTGACATTATTTGATAATATATGCCCATCCAATTAAATTAGTAAAGAAATGCATTCAATAATTTAGGTCTAATGAATATAATCGACACACCACTTAATTTTCCCCTAAATTTTTGTGGGTTTTCTCTATCACACAATTTTAGTGTTTACGTTATGTTACCTTCTCACAATTTGATAGTTTGACTCCACTTTGAACTGACCTCATAACGAGCGGGTTGTCCTTTTCCTTTACCCTCCTAACTTCTACACATAGAAACGCTCACAGAGCATTCTTCTTCAGTCATTTTCTCCTCTATTTCATTTATGTTAAATGAAGTCTTCTCGACGGTTCTCCTCTCCTCTTCCCTCCATTTCCACACATGGCTAATCCTAGCCTCCTTCCCTAGTGTTGTGCCCCATAGTATTATAGATGGAAGTCATCGCCATCGATGGAAGTGACTGGTGTGGGATCAAGCTCAACATCTCATGTTACAAACTTACAATTTGACCCCACCTTTCTTCATTTGTGACACATACCACACATGATTCCGTAAAGTTTCCTTCCTCCCCTGCAACACACACATTCTCCCCTTGATATGTCTTGTGCATCTTTTGTGCCTACAAAATGCAAGTTGCCACCTAGATTATGTTCCTCTTCTTCCCTCTTCTCTTCCTCATGTCTTCTTCCTTCCTTCCCTTTGATTTTCTTTCACACACTCAGGAAACATCTGCCACCGTCAAGTTTTTCCTGTATTTCTTTCGTGTTTGGGTTCCCTGGACCTCCTCGCAGTCTTGTTAGCTTCTGCTCAAGCAAATAACCTCGGGAGGGATTTTGGAGGGTCATTGAGTTACACAAACCTTGTTGGTGGCTTTTGATCTCATCTGCAAAGCTTTTCCAATGTGTCAATTCTCTAGAACTCTGATGAATCCTTGAACTCAAACTTTTTGTTCTCCTAGCTTGTAGGCTGGTCACAGGGCACTTGTGATCGATATATATATATAATTCTTTCAAGTGTTTTGTTTCCCTAACTTCGCAAAGGTAAATTGGATGGTTGTGACTTGCATTTTGTTTTTGGGATAGTCATCCTTAAAGAGATCGAGTCTTCTGCCTTCTTGCCCTCATGGTAGGAGGTCTTGCTAGATTCTTTGGCCACCTCAATACCCACATAAGGGGTCATTGAGTTTGACAAAATACATGGAACTCAAGTCTGGGTTCAATTCATCAGGTTTCACCATTTGGTTTTGTAATCGATGATACCAACTACGGTTCCACCATTCTTCGTCGAACAACAGACTAACAATCGATTGACCTTTTTTCCAGATTGACCATTTTTCTCTAGTTTTGCATGCCTTGCACATAACGACATGATTGCCCTTTCACCCTCGCTCTAATTCTAAATTGTGTGAGATTTAGCTCTCTTGTTTTACCTTTCACCTGTGTCATGATATATGTATAAAAAGATAACCACTAGACGCATATTGGTCTTTTTCGAGTTTTCTTTATGAAATTCTTTAAATATGTTTATCTTAGAAAATTCATGACTCATTGTTGGGTTATCAGAAAGTGTAAAACTATATATTTTTTAAATTAAAAAAGTTGCTCAAATTAATGGTTGGTTTCTAGATCCTAATTTTGGGATTACAACGAGGTCAATTTTAGGGTTAAATACATTAAGCAGAATAACTAATAAGCATTGTGTACTTATACATTGAATTTAGGTTTAGAAGACTTGATCTTGAACATGGGATAACTTTTGGAGGATTAAACCCAAAATATTTGGTATGTGCAAATTGATAACTTTATTTGGGCATATAATTGGCCATAATTTCTAATTTCCTCCAATGAGGCGTTCTACTTTCATGAAAATTGTGATATATGTCTTTTGTCCTCTCCTATGCCTTTGAAGTACACGATGTGACTATGGCTGAAATACTAATCTTACAACTATATTATGCATGCTAAATATTTTGACTAAAATATCTAAAATTGTGGTACTTATGTACGACCTACATATATGGAGCACGTGTACTCCATCTGAAGTGTGCATTTCCAGCCTTATTTTTAGGACATAATCCTATGGTACCATAGCCCTATTTTTGATATATTTAGTCTACATTTTTTTATGCATGCAAAATTATTGTTACTGAGATTTGGTGAATGATTATTATGGCAAGAATGTGCTCTCATATATGTTTCAAAGTACTATGCCTCATTCGTTTGATTATTTTTTTTGGAACTTATCTACATCTCGATAGACTTCTTTTTGTTTGGGAATACCCCTTTTTGTACTAGTAACCCATGATAATGCTCATATATTATTTACATGCATCTACTTAGATGTGTTCTGGTGGATACATTTGTTGTCTTTTGTTGATTTTTTTTCCTAAAACCAACCAGATGTAGGAATGCTAGATGACAATAATTCAGAAAAATCACTTACTTGATGTTTACTTGAGGATAACTTGGAATAGCAGGATTTCCATCTGCACCTGGGCTTATGTATTGCTAAATGTATCTCATTCTTATTGTTATACCACCTTCCATGGTGGGGAACAGTTGTTTTTATCTTATAAAGTTCTGTATCCGCAGTTTTTTACACCATAATGAAATTTTCTCCTTTTCTTCATATTTATAATAGGATGATTCTATTTTTCAATCCCCTCTCTTTACACAAGCAATGAACAAATATAGAGCAATGCAATTACACCAAAATTTAGTGACTATATGGCTTCTCCACCAGCAATTTAGATGAAAGTTAGTCGCCTTGATGCTTGCAAGTAAGTCAATGCAGTAATTGTTATGGTCATCCGGGATACTCGAGGTGTTCCGGTCTGAGGTGTTGGAGGTTGAAGTAAGACGTATACAGAATAACAGAATCTTGTGTCGGTTATTGGTGGTTCTGCAAGGTTCTTTCTAATGTGCTTCGGAAGTGGATTATAATCAGTTAAAATCATAAACCGTTGAAACCATTGATGCACAACTAACTCTTCTGGGGTTACCTCTCCACCTTTTAATCCTAACAGATCGTGATCTACCACCAATAGAACACCAAAGTCCACTAAACATTTTGGGCAAGAAACACAGTTGGCATGTCTTAGACCAGACTTTAAGGGATGCCATCCCGAAACACCGGTTGACAATATCTGTAGTGTTCTTCCTTCTAACGAGACTAACCTAACTTCTCTTAGCGCCATTGATCGCTGTATACCAGAGTTTGGATAAGATTTTTTCCAATGAAGAACAAAGTAGAATGTAACAGGCCACGTGGTTTAAAAAACATATGGATCCGAAATAATGATTCAAAACCAACAACAGTGGCTCATTTTCTGTGACATATTACTGATAATCGTGTGACCATGTAGAAGAAGAGAACAGCAAGGGTGCGCATAGCAGCACAAATTTCACATGACATTGTGGGGTTTTTCACAAAGCAAATCATCAAACCCTTAAAACCTTATAAACTATCAAGAAAAGCTAAACATTACAAAAGAAATGTCTACTAAGTATTCTGTCCGTATCCCTTGAGAATGTTTCTCAGTGTAGTTCATGATCAGGAAATGACAAAGAAACATGTCAACTCTGATGGCTAGACTGGCTACGAGCCAAATAATATTGACCAAATACCCCGAATGACAAAGAAACATGTCAACTCTGATGGCTAGACTGGCTACGAGCCAAATAATATTGACCAAATACCCCGAATGCCATTAGGTACTGACCAAAACCCAGTAAACAAACTTTAAAATAATCTTTATATAAGCTTTTTTTTTTTAAGAATAGTTTGGTAACTAAATGCAAGAAAGCAACAAACTAAGAGAACAGAGCATTAAGATATGCATACTTGTCCAGTCAAAATTTAATTACTATATTACATAACTTGAAAGAGAAAACCTTGAAAGATTCGGGATGCAATAGCAGTATGTTTTTGGACTCAAAACTGAGTTAACAGACAACACGTTGATCCAAATGCAATTCACTCATTCATCCTCCTGGCTGCGCAACCTGGCAAGCTTGTTAGTCACAACAACATCAACTTGTGCAGCTCTTTCTACTATCTCCTTTCTTTTCTGTGTAGAAACATTATAAGAAATTTCAGCACAGTATATCCTGTTGTGCATCACAAGAAGTTCAAATTCCTTAACATTGTGCACCACAAACTTCTTGAAATGATTTGAAAGGTAATGGTGGGTCTTCTTGTCAGAACCATAACCAATGTTCGGCATCAAACATTGGTTAGCATGTAATCCATCTCTGTAGGAGAAATATGAGAACAATACAAGTAGATTGACCGCAGGCAAATTCATCCTGATAAATAGGCAATGGGAGCCAATAGATGAGAGGGGGAAGTAAAGACTTTTTGGAAAAATTTAGCCAAAACTAACATATGCCTAGCAATTCAACAGTCTTAATCTATTAAACTCTCAACAACAGGAGCACTATTTGCAGTTAGATGGTAAAGCAGCACACCAGCTGCAACACTAACGTTCAGACTCTCTACAGCATGATACGAGTTCAAATCAAAACCTACTTCGTCCATTTCAGGTTCTTCAACGCCTAGGGCTTCATCGACCTTGGGCTGAATATCCACTGCAACGTGGCCTGGGATCTTGACGAGCTCAGTACAAGATCTTTCCACTAAAGGCCTCAACCCATGGCCTTCATTACCAAGGACAAGTATGGTAGGAGGTCCTGTCTGAACCTTTGTCAAGCAAATAGCTCTTGGCGATACAGAGCCCCCAATAATTCGCCATCCATTTTCAACTGAAGATGAGAGGAACTTCATCATATTCTTGCATGATCTCAGTTCAATCATTTCAAGAGCACCAACACTCGCTTTGCTGACAACACCACTAAGAGGAGCTGAGTTTTTGGCACAGACAACCACCCCTTTGACACCAAAAAAGTAAGCAGAACGCAGTATAGCTCCAAAATTCTGAGGATCAGTCACCTCATCTAATGCAATCCAAAGGGGAGACTTATCTCCTCCATCAACAGAAACAGGATCCATCTCCTGTATATTAACCATTTCCAAAGGAGATGCGTCAAGTACCATGCCTTGATGTGGCCTGCTATCTACAATCATGTTGAGGTCATGCTTTGAGATTTGCTTTACAGTCAAAGCCATTGTCTCTGCCATTTTCAGAATTTTCTCCACAGCCTTCTTATCCTTCCTCTTCTTAAGTTTACCACTGGAAGACGACTCCAACCCTTCTTGAACATAGAGGGCATAGAAGTCTCTTCTGCGTGCGCTTAGTGCTGCCAATACTGGACTAACACCGTAAACACCTTCACCAACCATTTTTGGAACTGATGATTCAGTAGATTCCTTCCAAGTTTTTCGTCCCCAGTTATCCTGCCTATTCCATCTAAGAACCTCTGGCTTCTCCTGACGAGCTTCTGTACTAACGAATTTATTATACTTGCTCTTAATCTTATCCCATCGTGGATCATTCAATGGTTCATCATCTTCCGCTTGTTCAACAGCCTCATATGTATCAGCAAAATCAGAGTTTCTTCCTTCCATGTTGCCCAGCTTTTCTGATTTGTTTGCTTTGTAGTCCTCTGACAGCACGCTGCTCTTCTTGGAAAAATAACTGTTTGCAGACTCCTCCCAGGAGGAGCTACTTCTTCCGGATTGTTTTCCACCAGATATCTTCACCTTTCTACCATTATACGCAGCTACCCAGGGCAGCTTTTTGCCCCCTCCCCGACTGTTTCCGTTGGCTGTCTGACTAGCCGTGTTGGAGAAAAATCTTACGGGATCGAATCCATACGTTTCATTACTGTAACGCACCAACCCATTCTTCACTAACCTCTTATTCAGAATCCAACCAGGAACAATTGGATACCTGTTTGAACTGGGGCTGCCAAATGACCCGTCAGCTTTCATCGTTTTACAAGTCACGGTGCTCAGTGGTTCATGTAATCCGTCGCCGCAGCATCTATCCCTCCTTCTACTGGAAATTTCAGTGAACACCCCCAAGCCACAACAAAGATTATGATGGTGCCCACCGGAAAAAGATACCAACTTTGAGCTCGCAGCGGATGATGAACATCTCGAAACACTGTATAGCAACGGAATTCCAGGGTTTTTGGCGAAGTTGCAATACATTGCTATGGTTCCGATCGGTGAAGATTCTCTAGAAGGGTAAGCTAAAGGTACCTGATAAGTTCACAAGGACGAAGCAACTCGTGAATTGGACGCACAAGTGAAGAAACCCTAATTCATCCCTCAGCCGCTTGCCGTCCGTCTCCGTTCGCTCTAAAACCCCAGACCACGAGCAGAAGTGGAGGATAATGCTGGGGGCGGGCGATTTTTTTCTGGTGACATTTTCACTTCCTATGAAAAATAATAAACAGATCCTCGATGTTTGTTTTCAGAACATCATACTCATTACTCAACCCATATGACAACCATCCCAACACGAGGACCTGATCAAAATGAAATTTCATACAACACATAAGTGCTATAGCACTGGGCAGAAAATAAAATCAGATCATAGAATTTAGCTGTACCGAACCAAACAGATCAGTATAGTTTAATATAGGAGGTGAACCATTGGTTCGGTTTAAAAAAAAAAGACTATTTGGTTTGGTTCTAAAATTTTTGGAACCATTAAGGAACGGTTTAATTTTGTGTAAGCATCCTAATCTAGTCAAACCAATTATCATTACATAGTAAAACATATGTACTTCAAATATGTAAAATACATATCTATATATAATTGTATGGCATTGAACTAATTTCTCTTTCTTAAAATGTTAAGTCCACACCAAATAGATGAAACGAAGGTCTATACGAAAGAAGCTCAAGTAAGCATTGTGCTCTAATTTATTGGCACTCTGCTGGTTTATGTGGTGCTTAGTTTTCTACACTTATTTGAAGTTAGTTATATTTTTTATATAACACTTTCATATCTGTTTAAGATTCTCCATAGCTAAATTACATTAATTTTAAGTTAGTTATCTATTTGATATCTCAATTTTCAGCCTAAGAAATAGTTGAATTGTATAAGAAATGTCTAATGGACAACCTCATAGTTTCTTGTATGACTGTTTGGAATGAGACCAGACCAAACGACAAAATCATAATTCAATTTGGTCTGGTTTGGTTTTGGATTAACTTATGGTTTCATTCAGTTTTGAAAAGTTAACATACCATTATGAATTCTTTAATTTATGGTTATAATGATAAAGCAAACAACTTTACTATGATTACAACTATATTAAGGATCTAATATATGACCATATACCCCAATTTATAAGGTATATAGTGGTAGCCAAGCAATCCTAAGTGTTAATCAAATATTGTAATTTATGTTTTGTAAATATAAGAACCACAAAGGTGTAACTCTAGATGTTAGATTTACGTTGTACGGTGTGAAATCAATGTTGAAGCTTCTTCCAAAACCAATTGGTTCAATAATGGTCTCTAGGGATAAGTAATCCCCACAATTCTTCTTCCAATTTGTCCAGGAGGAAATCATCGGCAAGATTTTATCTTGCATTTCTAAGCATGGTCTTTATGGCTTCATTACATGTCCAATGTGTTCTTTGTGGCTCCAACGCATCAATTCATCATGTGATGTGTTTTCCTTTTTGTATACCAAACAACTCTACTTCCACCTTTGTTCTCCCATATTAAAAAACTCTTGATTCTGTCCAACCTCTTTTCAAGGTCCATGGAGCTAGAGGAAGATCATGGACGGTTGTCACATTGTTCCTCTATCTTCCATCGATTCATAGCTTTATCTAATTAGAGTTGTATTTGAATGGGGTTATAAGATAAGGTGCATGACTAGGTTCTAACTAAGGACCAAGGATGCCTTCAATCCATGCAACCTAGCCCTATATAAGTTCTAGGATGTTTATTTTTATTTGAAAGGAAATACAGTTGGTTTTAAATAAATAAATAAATTATATATATATATATCAAAAAGGTATAAAATGTTTCCTGATAATCTAGAGTCTCATATAAATCTTATAATAATAATAAAATATGGCGGTGTGTTGGCACAATAGTAAATGCTAGAAAACCCAATTCTTGGGCTTATAATAACATTTATTAGTTATTGTCCTAGAATAATGATTGATAAGCCTAAACTTATATATCAATGAGTGAACTGAATATATTTAAGTATGTTGTCTTTATTTCATTCACGCTAGCTCTATCTTTCCTCAAAAATCGTACAAATAAATGACTATTGTCCCTTCAATGAAAACCCTATTTTTATTAAACTTTATTTATCAATCATATAACCTGAATTTTATACTTTCTAGTGTTTTTGCACTTTTATTTGTAAACATATTATTTGTTTGTTATCTTATTCAAATATATATTTTATTCCTTATTGTGTGTTTGTGTGTTTTATCTCATACATATTGACCCCTCGAGATAGATTGATTGTTGACAACAACAAACTTGGAATACCCCTAAATATGGATATAACTGGTTTAGTTAAACTTATGAGGGAGTATGACATCCATGTGCCATGACCATGGTTGTGAGAACCCAAACCTTTTTTTAGTCACTTTTTTATCTTAATCGCATAGTTTATTTTGTGTTTAGAATGAATTAGTTAAATATAATAATGATGAGTTGTCTAATACACACATATATTTTAAAAGACGGGAATAAGCTATGCTAAAAATTTGGTTTGTATATAAAATCTAAGGTTGTGGACTAAAAGAAATAAAAAAATGTATACTTTAATGTGCTTGCATCAGACGATTGGATCAACCAATGTAAGGGGTCCAATCAAGGGCTTCAAATGATCCATCAGAGGGCGCTTCAGAACACATACCAAGGGTGACATGGTTGCATCGAGATGGGATCTACCCAATGTGTACCAAGGGTTGGGTTGATGCAGGCCCATTGGGTTGGGTTGGCTACCTGGTGTCTGGTGGGGTTAATGTGGGTCTTCAATCTTGGAGGCGGGATTGAAGTGGTTTCTTTGGGCCTTTATACATTTCAGCTAATGGAGGAGCCCAAAGTGGTTATTTATGGGATAAAATGTAATTTTTTGTAATTTTGACCTATAAATACATGATAATCACTCTAATGGCTCCTTTAGGTCATTTTAGAGTTGTGGAATGTTACCAGAGCAAGAGGGGGGTGATCTTGGTGCTCAGTCTTGTGTATGTTAGTAATTTTGCTTGCTTCTAGGTGATAAAAGCCTAGAATCATCATTAAACACTTATTAGGACGAATCCATATAAGTTCCTCTTATTCTTATTTTTTGCACTATTTTCTCTCTCTCATACCCTCTTGGATAATTTTTTTCAAGTAATATGGTAGTAATCATCTCTTTACCTAAAGATTTCTTCTTTTCCCCCTTTTGGCTTAGTTTTCATTAGAGATAGACAATATGAACATTTTTTCATCTATTTGGAGGAATTAATGTGATATCCATCTAATGAGAGTGATTAGTCTCTGGTTAGTAATCTTTTTGTGCAATTTCTAAATGCAACCATTAAATCTCACCAAATACATGTTATAAAGGCTAAATGTGGCATTTTATGTGTTTTATGGTTAACTTCGTGAGTATCGTCCTCCTTTACAGTTGTTGTTGATCTACAATGAAAACGGTGAAGCTTTTCACTTCTATGTTGTTGAAAATTTTGAATTAATATGTACATTGCCCTTGTAACACATGGGCCCACTACCCAAGGCTCTTATAGAGTTTTAAGAATGACGACTGGCCCCACAGACCACCACTAGCCTTAACGACGCGCTTTGTCCTCACTTGCATACAAGCCAAGATCAACTTCCCGACTAGTCAAATATCATAGTACTACTCCAAGCTAAGTACACTTAACTTTGGAGATCTTAGTGACAAACTCTCTAAAAAAGGAGGTGCACCTAGGTTATATGGGTAGTCCACTCATTCCTCTTAAGATTATTTTATCTGAGGCCTCAAATCCAAGGATGTTTCAATCTCTCCCACTTAGACTCTTGACATACCTATCAAGGCTTAATCATACGACCTCATAATATTTCCCCATTTCAATGAAGACCTAACATGGACATGTACACCTAGCTCCCGATCACAGCTACCAATGCAAGGGTGATTCCATCACCATAGATAACCCTTTTCAACATGCCTTTACCGCATAACTCAAAGACTGGCATGCCACAAGCCCATGTGGGCCCCACCTATTGGAGGGTTTTAGGATTTGGTACCATTTTGTAACACCTGAGCCCACTATCATAGGCACTAGTAGAGTTTTAGGAATGACGAATGGCCCAACACACTGCCACTAGTTTTAACTGTGTGCTTTGTCCTCACTCATGCACAAGCTAGGATCAACTTCCTGACCGGTCACCCATCCTAGTTCTACTCCAAGCAAAGAACACTTAACTTTGGATTTCTTAGTGATGGACACTCTGAAAAGGAGGTGGACCTTGGTGGTATGGATAGTCCAGTCGTTCCTTTTATGATCATTTTATCCGAGCCCTCAAATCTTAAGATGTTACAAACTTCATATAGTTATAAAAAGAGTTATGGTATATTATAATGCATGAATTGGATGATTTTACTCTATTACTCATTTATTCCATTAATATGTCATTAACATATATTATGTCACATTTGTTAACTTAAGAGTTATACATTGTCCATATTTTAATAATGACTTAATCGTTCCATTCATATGTATCTAATATGTTTGTTTAAGATTTATTTCTGGCTTTAGATACATGAAAATGATCAAATTACACAAGCCCTAACTTGTCCAAGTTTAAGTTAAAATCAATGGAAGTGTGTGATAAAGTGAGCGTCAATTCCATACTAAAATAAGAGTGTTGGGTCTCCTATATATAGGATCCAGAGAGTACATGGGCTAATTAGAGAAAAGGGAAAATACAATGGGCCTGAGCCCAACTAATCAAATATGCTAACACGCCCCCTCAAGTTGGAGAGTAAACATTGTGAAGTCCTAACTTGATGCCCATATACTTGAATAAAGTAGGAGGAAGAGGTTTGGTAAGGATGTCCACAACTTCATCACCTATCCTAATGTGAGGAGTGATGATTTTCTTGGCTTTGACCAGGTCCTGCACAAAGTGGCAGTCAACTTCAATGTGTTTTGTGCACTCATGGAAGACTAGATTATTAGCTATGTGTATAGCCACCTCGTTGTCACAATATAGAGTAGTTGGAGTTTGAAAGGGAATTTGAAATTCACTCAAGATGGACCGAACCCACTGTAGATCACAACATGCATGAGCCATGGCCTGATATTATGCCTCAGTGCTAGAGCGAGCTACCACATCTTGTTTTTTACTCCTCCATAAAACTGGGTGAGTGCCAATCATGACACAATAGCCAGAAGTGGACTGTCGGTGTTTAGAATCACCAACCCAGTCGGCATCTGCATATCCAGAGATGGTGATTACCTTGGAGTTCGGACGTTTGTAGAGAAATCTTCATCCCAGAGCACTCTTTATATAGCAAAGAATGTGTTGAATGTTGGATCAATGGACCTAGAGTGGTGCACTCATGTGTTGGCTGACTATCCCAACAGCATATGTAATATCTGGTCGAGTAATAGTTAAGTAAATTAGCTTCCCAACTATACGACGATACTTTTCAGGATCAACAAAGAGTTCTCCTTCATGCATAGGCTTTGTATGATAGTCCATGGGGGTAGAAACTGGTTTGTCTTCTACCATGTTGGCCTCTTGAAGCGGGTCCAGGGTATAGCGCCGTTGTGATAGACTTATCCCTGAGGTTGAGCGGAGGACTTCAATTCTGAGAAAGTATCGTAGAGTGCCCAAGTCTTTTGTATGGAAATGTGCATTCAAGGACTTCTTAAGCTGGGATATCCCCACCATATCATTACCGGTGATGACAATGTCATCAACATAGACAGCAACAAGAACATGCCCTTTAGAGGACTTGGAGAAGAACAAAGAGTGGTCTGTGGCTGATCTCTAGAAGTGAAGTTGAGTTAGAACATCACTTAACTTGTTGAACCAAGCCCTTGGAGACTTCTTTAGGCCGTAGAGAGATCGTCGCAGATGACATACTTTTTGTGAAGATGCCCCCTCAACAACAAACCCAGGCAGTTGCTGCATGTAGACTTCCTCCAGGAGATCTCCGTGAAGAAATGCATTCTTGATGTTGAGTTGGTAAAGCGGCCAGTCAAGGTGAGCTGCAAGGGAGATAAGGATGCAGACGGATGCAATCCTTGTAAATGGAGAGAATGTCTCAAAGTAATCTACTCCAAAGGTTTGTGTGAATCCTTTAGCAACCAAGCACGCCTTGAGTCTTTCAATAGAACCATCTAACTTTTGCTTTACAGAGAAAACCCATCGGCAACCTACAATATTTTTCCCTACTGGTGGAGTCACAAGATCCCATGTCTTGTTTTCGTGGAGAGCGTGCATTTCTTCCATCATGGTAGCTTTCCAATCAGGATGATGTAGAGCATCTGTTAGACACTTAGGAACATATGTTGTGTCCAAGGCAGTAGTAAAAGTGGATGCAGAAGAAGAAAGACGTGCTAGACAACAAGTATTGGAAATGGGATGCTTGATAGTGCAAGAGCGTATACCTTTGCGTAGTGCCACTGGTAGATTAGATTGGTCCAGAAATGATGAAGATGAAGCAGATGTAGCCAGTAACTCATCTTCCATGCGCCTATTTGGTGTTGGGGGTGATGGAGATGGTGGTGGTATTAGTGGGATGAATGGATCAGGCAACGAGACCATAGTATCAGTATGATCAATGGGGGGTGAGGTGGATGAAAAGAACATTTCATCCTCATGAAAGGTGACATCTGTAGAGATATAGATTCTTCTAGAGTTAGGTTCAAGACACTTGTATCCTTTTTGAGAACAAGGATAACCGAGAAACACCGTTCGGATAACTCGGGGGGGGGGGGAGTTTGTCGGCCTTGGGATCAAAATTATGAACAAAAGCGACACAACCAAAAACCTGAGGCGGTAAGGGGAATGGTTTGGATTGAGTGTAAATAATGGAAAAAGGAGTGCGCTTCTCAAGAACAAAGGAAGGTTGATGATTAATAAGAAAGCAAGCAGTGAGGACAACATCTGACCAAAAAGACTTAGGTGAGTTGGCATGAATGAGAAGAGAGCGTGTAATGTCAAGTAAATGACAATTTTTGTACTCGGTAATGCCATTTTGTTGTGGATAGTATGCACAAGAGCATTGATGAATCATCCCTACATCATGACAAAAGGAGGCGACGGCCTTTTGGGTATACTCAAGGGCATTGTCAGTTTGAATGATCTTAATAGACGTCAGAAATTGAACTAAAACCAACTTGTGAAACTCAAGAATTAGTGAAAATACTTCATCATGAGTAGAAAGTAAGTAAAGCCATGTCATTCTAGAAAAATCATCCACAAAGCTAAGAAAATATCTATAGCCATCATAACTAGTGGTTCTGAATGGACCACAAACATCTGTATGAACTAAATCAAACATACGAGATGATTGTTTACAAATACGGGCTGGGAAGGACACACGATGATGTTTTCCTAGTTGACATGCATTACACTGAATGGAAGAACATGAAGATAAAGAACTATCTAATAGTTTAAGCTTGTCTAAAGGTAAATGTCCATGATGAAGATGTAGCTAAAGTGTCGTGGAGGCAAGAAGAGCTTGTGGTCGGCTGGAGGAAGTGGCAAAGAAGTAGTAGAGATCACCAGAGTGTACACCCTCCCCAATCATCATCAAATTCCTCCAATACTGTAAAACAAAACCAGAAGGACCAAAAGTTACAAAGCATTTGAGAGAATCAACAATTTTTACTACTGACATCAAATTGTATGGAAAGTTTGGAATAAAATGGACAACAGTCAACTTGACTTTAGAAGAGATAGGAATAATGTCACACTGAGTTACTTGTTTGACTAACCCGCCCACCATGGTGACATAGGAGTGAGGGATAAATGAATCGGATGTGGTTAAAAGATGGGGCATACCAGTTATATGTTGAGTCACACCTGAATCCATAATCCAGTTAGAATTGGCAGCAAGCATGGACGCCCCAACATTACCTTGAGATGAGGTGGCAAGATGGGCAGAAGAACCAGTTGTAGGTAGATCTCCGATTTGCCAATCTGAAGATGCAGAAGTAGTAATACTATTGTGGAGGGGAGAATCTCCATAATATTGGGCAGCTTGGCGAAGGCGTTCATATTCCTCATGTGATAATGAGGCATGAGAAGCTTGAGAAGATACTTGTGGTAAAGGAGGAGCATGACCAATTGCCGGAGTAGACAGTTGACCAATGTGCATGGGTAGGTGCTTGAGCAACATGCGTGGAGCCTCTGCTACGTCCTCTCCCATAGTGTGCTGGATATCCATGCTTTGAGTGAAAAACATCTTTAGTGTGGCCTAACTTGCCACAATAAGTGCACTTCAGGTGTTGGCCTCATCCATGACCATGACCTCTAGCCGCCACAGCCATTGCTAATTGTTACAACCCCAAATTTTGGGTTCCTTTGGTGAGGAATGTAATTTCTCATATTAAAGATATTTGGACCCAAAAAATGATATAATTTGTTGTGAATAAATGGATTTCGTTTAAAATAGCCTTGTTGTTTGATTTGTGGGCTTTATTGGCTATTGGGCCCAATAACAAGGAAATTCAATTAATGAATGAATAATTGAGTTTTTGAGAAAAGAAAGGTGTGGAAACCTCTAGAAGGCAAATCCAAAGAGGGATTTCGTGCCACATGAGTTCCTTGAGTTCCAAGGAGTCAAAAGTTGCATGATAATGCAAAAACAAAAGAAAAATATAAATTAAGTATTTCTTTATTAAGAAAGAAATTGGAAACAATGGTAAAATGTGGAAAATAAGTGAAAAGAGGTGTAATTGGGTTATCCTTGGTGGAATTTCGTATCCCAAGAATTCCTAATGATAAAAGGAATACCAATGAAGAAAATAAAAGAGAAATAAAGAGAAATCCTCAAAAAAGAAATATTTTAATAAGAACTCAACATGATAATGTGAAATAATGCATATTGATGCATTTAAGGATAATGAGTATTCCTTAAAAAGGAATTTCGAATTCTTTGAGTTTCTTGGGGTCCAAGGAGCCCCAATAAAGAGGAAAGAAAGAGGAAATACCAAGATTGCAAAATAAGAGCATAATGTGATGTATTATTGATGAGTTTTGTAATATTGATAAAAGGAAGTATTTTCTATTAAAAGAAAGCTTAATTTCATGCTAATACATAAGAGGCAAGTACAAGGAAGATAAAGGAGGTAATTTTCAAAATCCTAAATAATTAAGAAAAAGAAAGAATAACAAAGGGATGAGGGAGAGAGAGAAGATTTGCTTCCTAAATTAAGGAAAGTCATTTCCTATTAGGAAAGGGACTTGTTCCCTCTTATATGAACGTCTTAGGACTTGGGTGCCCTCCCCTATATAAGGGGTAGAGCTCAGGGATGAGTTCTGAAGAGTTGCACGTGTCTCCTCTCTTCTTCTTGTTCCTATCCCTACTAAACCCTAACCATGAATGCATAGAATCATCTTGGCGGCTAGCAGCTGTAGGGGGATCTAAGTTGGGGCACGATGCTCCCAGGTCCCTAGAGAAGGAGCTTGGCCACCGTCCCTTGGCCCCAACACCTGCACGGTGTCGTAGTTTAGTTGCAGGGCAGCCATGGTGGCAGACCCGCTGGGCTCGATCCCAGCCGACCAGCCATCTACCAAAAGCACCTCCAAGTGCACAAGGGGGCGGCAGAGAAAGGGGATCAAGTTCTGATCGTCGTCGGGGTCCGGGGGAGGAGAGAAAGCCGTGCCAAGTCTGTAGATCGGCGGCTAGGGCGGCTGCTTTCGACCTGCTCAAGGTTGAAGAAAGGGAAAGCAGCATTGGATGGATATGCCCTCCGCGGGATTAAAGAATCATCAACTTAACCAGGGGTAAGAATGTCTTTTTGAAATGTTTTCACAAGCCAACGTGTTGCATGTGTAGAGGCTACGTGGCGCCTCCATATTGGCCCAAAATAAGATTAATTTGCAAAATTCATATCTCTTTAACCGTAGCTCGGATGAATATGCATAATACATGAATTTTGCTCAGAAAAACGAGAGGAATCTATTAAAAATATAATTGAAGCCTGATTCCTTTTGCAATCCGAAAAGTAATGGAAGTTATTAACTTTAATATATTAATGTTTAAAGAACCCTATTTTGATATGATTAAGGTGATTAGTAGGGTTTAATAACTGATTAAAGTGGATATTAGCCTGTTAATGATAAAAAGGAACATTAGGAAGAAAAAGGATGAACTTTGCATATTATTAGTTAATTTGGAGTTTCATATGCATGAATGTACTTTAATGGGCCTTGAAACCCTAATGTTGGTAAATTCGACTCGTAATGGCTTTAATTGACTAATTTCATGATTAAAGTTGGAATATGATGAATCTAAGCTATTTCAAGCATTAAAGTCCCTAATTTGTGGATAATTAACCTTAATATAGAAATTAGGGTTTCCGATTGAATCAAGGTAGACTTAATAATAAATAGAGTTCATATGGGAATTAGACCATAATGAATTATGAGTTGTTAATCCGAAAGAAACTAAAGGTGATAATTGAGTCTAATGACCTTGAAATAACTTAAAAGGATAAATAAGGTAGTTTTGGTATAAAAGAGAAATAATAAACTTTAATTGGGCTTATGATGTTGAAATTAGGGTTTATGAACTAAGAGAGCATCTAATATGATAAAAGCATTATGGAGGCAAAAACCCTAATAAAACCCTAATGTGATCTAGAAAGCCTAAGGTGGAATCTAAGTCTGGCTTTAGAATGTTTTGGATAAACTATAACACTTGGATCGCATGCATTAATTTCAGGATATTGTTGATTACTTGTTGGTTTATTATTTATCCTTATTTCTTGGACAATCAAGTTGCTCTGGATCAGGTATGTGGTTAATTATGAATAACCGCTTTAATTTCCCGAGGATTTTCCGGATGATTAATCACATTGAATGCAAATTATCTGTTTGGATGTTCATACTTGCAAATCATAAAGTCACTATGATTATCACATTAAAAATAGAAGTATGTATCCTCGCACCTACATGCCACCCTGATGGATGATGCCAAAGGTCAGGCCCAGATGGGTAGACCAATGGACGCCTTGAGTGGTGACCCCAGGCACCAAGCTCGGGAATGAGAAGGTGGCCTATGATATTGCATGACTAGTGGGCACCATGAGTGGTGACCCCAGGCACCAAGGTCAGGATTGAGAAGGTGGCCTTAAGTCATTGGCAAAGGGCACCCTAAGGTGGGTATGCCAGGGTTAGGGTAAAAGCGGTGGAGAATGTCATACTAAAAAGTGTAAATTGGCTTGTTAATTAATTTGATTGTGAATATTAAATTGTTAGCCGTATTTGCAAGATTTTGGTTGTTTCCACATACCAGTATATTTCGATATACTGACCGACGTTTTGTTTGTCGGCGTTTTAGGAACAACAATTGAAAGAACAAACAGTAAAGTGACACATTGTGAAAGTAAAACATAAAGTGCAAGGGGGATTAGTTAGAGTGATTTCAAGCTTGGATAGATAGATTCCCAACGTTTTCAAAGGTAAGTAAAGTTTTAATTTTATACCAAATTCCAGTTATTTAATAGAATTTCATAATTGTTATTGATTATTTGTCGAACCTTTGATCCTATTAATTGAATAACGGCTCTGACCTTCGGGTCTCCCTTAATTGGGGGTTACCGGGAGGCGGGGTCATTACAATTGGTATCAGAGCACAGGTTCCTCATCTAATCATTAATAATTATTAAATTTTACAAATTCCATAGAACCAAGGGAGTTATTAGAGGAGTGTCCAAAAGATTGAGGTGTCTAGAAAAGGATCACTTTTGGGGGCTGGCAATATTTTCCTCCGCACCGCTAGTCGGAATACGAGGACTCCCAGATTGTGTGACTGCCTGGCCGATGTCTTAGGATATGACTTGAAATAAGACACCTTTAGGACTCTCTCATCTCGTTCATCCCTTCTCAACTCAAATTCTGTTAAGGACCTTAAGGATTAGGGTTTTCTCTCTTCTCCTCACCCTCTTGAGGTATGGGTAAGGTTAATAAGGACTAAGGAATCCTCCACCAAATTAATGAAAATAATGTAAATAAGATGTCATGGACATAAGCTTAATAGATTAAGCGTAAACTAAAGAATAGATACAAGCTAAGGTCGTATGACACGAGTTGTCATTGCCCTCAGGAGAGACATGAGGATAGACCACCTTGGCAGGAGGATGAGAGAGTTAGTCTTGGAGGTAGAGACCTCCATTAAAAGTAGATACCTAGCACATCCTTTGAGTATGATGTTAACCCTGACCCTAAGTGAAGGTTAGAGAGAGAGATGACATGATGAGTTAGATGTCATGGTTGACCGAGTGTTTGGTTGGATATGCCTTTGGGATGCCATTAAAGGGTAGATGACCTAGTACCTTTGACGAGCAACCCTGGAGAGGGTCGTGCATGCTAGAAAGAAGGATAGCTCCTTCATGGATGAGGTTAGAAGAGAACCTATAGTTACCCTATGGGCTTAGGCAAGTAGGGTATAGCTTGATGAAACCTTGGTTAAGGGATCATGGAATTAGCATAAAGGGCTATGAATGATTTTGAGCAAACCTAAGTTCGAGCATATGCTTCACCCATGTGAAGGTATGCTAGTAAAGCTTGATCCTTCATGGAGAAAGGACATCTGGTAGTAAGGTTGGATGTAGAGTTAGTTCTAGATAGGAAATCAGGTTTCAAGTAAGAAGGTTGGAAGCTTAGGTTCTGAGACTTAGGAACAGTAGATAGTAGAGGATGATGAGACCTAAGTGGATGATAGTGGTTTCCCTATGAAGGTTGATGATATCTTGGTTGTCTTTAGAGGAACCAAACCTTAGAAGGAGGATGATGCTTCTGATACCTAGGGTATAAGTGATTACCTACTGGATGAGATGAAGAGTGCTTTAGACCCTGGGGGGGTTTAAGTAACCAGTTGTGAGGCTTTATACCTAGTTGGTTGTCCTTAAAGAGGACTCAACTCTGAGGTATTGCTCATATAAAAGGATCATGGGAGTACATGACATACCTTGGACATGTTTGATTCGTGGTTAAGAGTTTGAGCATGCAGTTGGATATCTAGAGGAGAACCTAGGGTTCCTAGGCCTAAGAGGGGAAGCAGTGTATCTGATGCTCCTGATGAGATTTGAGTCTCTATAGTTTCGAGCATGGTACTCCTCATGTGTAGAGGTAAAGGAAACCCCTTAAGTTAAGGGTATGTTTGATGAACCCCTCACACCTAAGTTGATCTAATGTTGAGGAAAGAGAACAAGTATGACCTAGCATGGTTTAATAGGTGGTCTACTTGTGCCCTAGTAGCTGCTGGGTTAAGCATGCTCATGTGAATATAAACCCTAAGGATGTCTGTGACCTTGTTGTCAAGAGTTGTAGTTTCCTCCCATCTTGGGAGAGGGACCCTTTGGTAAGGTGTGTACCAGTTTGTGGGTTTGTGGAGATCTAAAGAGGAAAAGTACATGGTATGAGAATGAACATGTAGACCCATAGATAACCATCTCTAAGTGCATGTGTTACCATGGAGGTAACCAGTATGGGGCCTGACCAAGGTAGGCAGGTTGCCATGACCCTATGAAGGGATGAAAGTCAGTCGAGAATGCAGAGAGATGATGAAGGCTTAGGTAAGGTTCTAAGTTGGACATGTACTATAATGGAATCCTAAGTCTATCCTAGGGTTAGGTAGGGATAAGACCGATGGAAGAAGGAGTTTCCTAATTCCCTAGTTGCACATGACCATAGGTTCGGGAGGTAACAGCTATCATTGTCTGAGGGCCATGGGTTAGGAGATTGATCACCTTCATGAACTCATGGGACCCAAAGGGCAGATGGGTAGGGCACTCTCTGGATGCATAAGGGAACAGGGATGACCCCAAAAGTGACGTCACCCTATAGACCTAGAGGAGACGACCAAGGATTGTGTTTAGACCAAGTAGGGTTGAGACCAGTTTTCCATGGAAGTAACTTTGATATCAAGATGAATGTGATGTTGAGACATATGTGGCACGTTTCAACTTATATTTAAAGGTGTACTGGCAAGGTGGGATGTACCATCTCTACTCTTGGAACAAAAAGAACTCTGTATTTGGACTGCATCCTAATGCTTATTTCCTTTTGTTATGGGAGTGAGAGATAGGAAAATACGCATGCCTTACACCAAGGATAAAAGATGATGGGAGTTGGAACGTTGCTACAAGGTATAAGGATAGAAATGATAACATAACTTTGTGGAGTGAATGATACATGGATGGTTTACAACACTAAGAGTATTAAGGAAATCATCTTGTGAGGATGTTTTATCATGAGCTATGTGGAATTTGCAAAGTTGAGTTGAATCACCATGAGGATGAGCTCAGAGGTTCTTGATGAAGACAAACGTAGAGTGTGAGATGAGATGATAAGTGAAATATGTGGAGGTATATCTCTTCTACATTACCTGACACCTAAGGAGGTGAAGTAGTAATGAATGCTCTGGTTGAGATATAGCTGCCTAGTTTAGATAGAGGCTAGAAGAGGTTGAGGTTGTTCGACTAACCCTAAGTTTGGAAAGAAGATGAGTTTTGGCTAACATACAGATGTAATAAGATATGTTGAACAAGTTAATGGTTGTTTGGTTAGCCAGTTTAGTCCTCAATGTAGTGAAAGGATGGTGATAAAACCTCAGATACACTTCTTTGGAGAGGAAGGCAATAAAACCCTGATGAGAGTGGTTTAGAGTTTCTGAGGTATCGATCTTGAGGAATCATGACATACAGGAGATCATGGTTTTAAGATCACCATGCACCGTGATAGTAAGTGATAGTAGCATTTTGAATGCTTAATATGAAGTTGCAGGTAGCATGTGGCCATGCAAGCCGGGGGTGAAGGATGAACACCAATAACCCAGTGCTTTGACATAGAGGATAAAGAGTCCCCGAGAGGGAATGGGAGTTTACCACTATGGGTGTTGTGGTAAGTCTCCCCTTGAATAGGAAAGATCAAGATGTAATATGGGTCATGGTAGATCACCTTACCTAGATGACATGAGAAAGAAAGGAGTACTATCAAGGGACAGGTTTGGTTGAACTACTTAAGAGAGAAATATGGTTCAACCACATCATGATGTGAGTTCAAAAGTTCTTGGGTATGACCAAGGTTCGCTTCCATGAGGTGGAAGTGGATACATGAGGAACTTGATGATAGTACAGTTCATCACCCCATATTAATGAATGGTATAATCCAGACTAGAAGGTCTGATGAGAGCAGGTGTGCTCATTTAGGGTGATACATAAAGATTGTTCTTAGGATGTGATGTTAACCACCATAGCCTTTATCGGGATGCAAGAAGTCTTATGGAGAGGTTGTGTCTATCACGCCCCAATCTCACATTAACCACAAATCACAAGATTAGGACGCAACAGGATGGGATTTACACATAAGCCAACCACTCTTCACTTTTTAAAACATTTTAAAGATATTAATAGAAAAATCTGATTTATGCTGTAAAATGAAACTAAAAAAACTACAGAAGCATCTTTAATAAACTGACTAGCAATATAAACAGAGTCTACAACATATTACATTGTCCGACATAAAATAAAACATAACAGATAATTTACATCTCTGTACACATTCTCTCTCTCACTCACACCTTGTCCCGAAGATCGAGGGGATTGGACTAAGAGACCTCTAACTACTAACTACATATACCTTCTACAGACTAAGCGATAGGATAAAAGGATCCTTCAGATTTCCTGCTGCTGATAATAACCTGAAAATGTTTTGAGTAGAGGTATGAGCCTACTCGCTCAGTGAATAGCATTTCACTTAGCTATCACTAAACAACTCATCAGGTTTATAAATTGAAATTAAACCTAAATGCAGAACTAAACAAGGCAGTTCTAATAACATAGCAGATATACAGATATTAATCACATTTCTAAGCATCAACAAATATTTCAGGTAAATAAACAGTTATATAAATTTACTGTGAACCTACTTGATTATTTATTCATTTTATTATTATGCCCTAAATATATGCAGTGTACTCTGCATATAAAGATCCGCAGCAAGTTCATGCTACGGTCCCACCGTACAAGACTTAGCGACACACCCGGGAAGTGCTAAGTCTGACTACTCGTCCTGGTCTGCACAGGACCCTAGGCTCCACGGCCTCATCGCACAACCACGTGTGCTGCACAACCACGTGTGCTCCAGACTCCTCCTTTAACCTGAGTACACCGACAGAGAGTCACAGGGTTACCTTCGTGACACAAGCACGAATGGTGTTAGATAACCGTGTTTTCTTTTTCACAGTGCCATCGTGACACAAGCACGATTGTTGTTGGACACTGCCTCTCTTTCCTCATTTGTCCGTGACACAAGCACGGATGATGTTGCAACACGAGTTTCACCCCAAAGTTGCAGACCTCTCTAAGGGGTTCTACGGTGTTAGGGCACCTAGGTCTATTAACTGATTAACAAATAAACATTTAAACAGGAATATCACATTTCATGCATATTGCACAATCTGAATAATACATGAAGCAAATATATATTCATTATCATCATTAAACATGTTTCAGTATCATTTATCCACTTTCGATGCTAAACATCTATTTTTAAATCAGCAAATACATAACACTTATAATACAGGAAAATTTCATCATTTTCACTAAGCATATTAAGTAATTCAAGTTCCAATGAAACTAACGTACTCTATTGTATGTACTACACTATTTAGAAGTTGTACTAACTGATACAGAAGTAATTAAGCATTTAAATTGAGTTAAATAATGATTTCTAAATGAACTACTACTCACTGTACTGAAACTCGGCCGACCAATCTGGGAACTCGGTCGATTGGCCGGAAACTCGGCCGATTCACTCTAGGCAACTCGGTCGATCGGCTGACAACTCAGCCGATCAGTCTCCAATCTCGGCCGATTGGAACCCTGTTCGATTTCCTTATAAAGGAAACTCGGCCGAATCACACCGAATTCGGCCGATCAAAAAGCTGACCCTGCAATAAAACAATAGCATCATACACGAATCTAGATTGATTCAAACAACAACTAGGTCTAGCTATGGCTACGAATTTCTTGTCTAAAATCTAGACCAAGCACAAGAGCATCATCGCCTTGGCAAAAGCCATGCCATAGAGTTCTAATTCAAACCTATATACAGAACAGACACCTCTACGTTTACTGACAAACTGAAAGAAGAACCGTGCTTAATACTTGGCACATCTAAAGCTGCAAAGTCAAATCCATGGTCATGAATAGGAGGTAGGAAGTACCTTCCCGGAGTTTCAAATCAGCCAACGGACTTCTCCTTGGTCGTGCGCCGCGCAGCAGTAGCTGCAGGTCGACCGATGTTCAGCCAGCTAGGGCTCAGGGTGGTTGAACTATGGCTAGGCTCCGGATCCGGGCTAGAGCTCCTTGGTCGACCTCGGCGCCGAAGTTTGGAGGGGCTGGCCGCACCAAAGGTCCCTCTAGCCGGCGACTTGTTGCACCAGCAGCTTGGGCGGCCTCTGCTAGGCGGCGTCCTAGCATCTTGGCTGCTCGGTAGGCTGTGGCTAGGGCAAACGGAGAGAGGGGGAAAGAGAAAGGGAAGAAGGAGAGGAGGCGATTTCTCCTGGAGTCGAGCTTGAGAGCCCTAGGGCGGCTATCAGCTTCAAGATGCCGCAGGTCCCGACCCTGCTCAAGCGTCGCGCCTACTGTTCCATCGGGTATCGGCTGAGAAAGGAGAAGATAAGGGAAAGAAAGCAACTGCCCCATTAAAATAAATAATTGGGAAAAATTGCAACTTAAACCCTAGAAACTAAAAAGGTCATAACTTGTGACTCGTAGGTCCGATTTGGACGATTCTTCTTGCAAACTTTCAAACACGGAATTCTCTACAACCTCAAAGCGAGAAAACATGCTAAAAGGACTATTTCACAGGGTCAAAGCTCTAATTAAAACTGTGATTACTTGATTCAACTTAATGTACTAAATAATCAACATTTTCATCATTACTTTCCTCATATGATTCAATCTCAGTTGTTAATTCACATCTTAGCGTTTCTTGATTATCTATGATGTTTAATTGATACTCAACACTAATTGAGGTGTTTTACGTAATTCGAGGTACTTATCGACTAATCATGGATTGGGTCATAACAACCTTTTCCCCTTAAAAGAATTTCGTCCCAAAATTCCTAAAAGAGAAAGGAAACGTGTTACTCATTTCTGACTCGTATTCCTACGTAGCTCCCTCTTAGGTTAAGATTTCTCCACAAAACTATCACTAATGGTATCTCCCAATTCGTGAGTTTCTTGATCCTCTGATCAACCATCTGTATAGGTCCCTTAACCTAGGACACATCTGATCTGATTCCAGATCAACCCCACAAAACATTGTCTTTCCAGAACTGTTATAATAGTATCTCAATTTATGGTAATTACCAAGAAATTATTATACTCTACATGCAAACAAACTAAAATTCTTAAATAAACAGAATGCATGTCAATTTGGCAGTTTATACTAAAAATCATGCAATTTAACTGTTAAACATCATCACATCTTATAATGAAAATTGATATCAAGATACTTGATTCATCGTACACCCTATCCTTAGGGTTTCATTTGCCTTGTTCATTCATCAATGCCAACACCCTACTCTTAGGGTTATCTCATTCACTAATCACTTGGCAACACCCTACTCTTAGGGTTTCCATTATCTCATCTGTTTGATTGCAATTCAAATCACAATACGGTGTCATTCTAAAACTGGCAGAGCAGTATATTTCAAATCATTGTAATTACTGAGTAATCTTTATATCATGCATACAGGCAGGTTAAAAATTCATAAATATTCTAAACTCAAATCAATTTTGGCACATACATACTGAATTCATGTAATTGAACATCTTATTACACCAATAAGTGTAATTTACTTCACCTATAAGAAACCATCTGTAATATTTATCAATTATCTGAAGTTTCTCGAAGTACGTGCATATTAACCAAATTCCTGGTTTATGCATCACATAATTAAGAGTTATTTACGTATCATAACACAAATAATTAATAGTACTTGAGAATTCTAATAATACCTCAGAGAAACGTGCCAATTAATGTAAATGCTAGGTCATACACATTAACATAACAGGAAGCATGCAACTAGGTTTATTTGTATATTTTAATGCTAACGTACTTCCTTAAAATCATGCACCTAATGATTTACCAAATTTGTATTGCCTGGGTTTATATTCAAACCGAAACATTATCAATCGTGTATTTCTAAATTCAATATGATATGATTGAAACTGGATTACCAAGCAACCTAACTATTTTATCCATGTATATCTTAATCAAGTCTCGAGACATCACAGGTCGACTTAATATGAAGAAAGCGAGCAGACTAAATTAGTCTATCCACAATCATTCATATCAAATCACAACCTCTAGGTGTCCTGGGTAATCTTACCACAAAATCCATTGTGATAAATTCCCATTCCCATTCAGGCATATAAAAAGATTACAAGGTAGCTATAGATTTCTAGGGTTCAGTCTTAACCTACTGGTATACACTACTTTTAACCACATACTTAGCTACACTCTTCTGCATATCTGGCCATCCGTTTCAACTACTTGAGATTCATATACATCCTAGTGTTTCCTGAAAGCATAGCATACAACAATACATACACTTCCATAAAAATCTTTTCTTTCGGCCTTTTCCCCTTAAAAGAAATTTACTCTATTTCGAGGTACACATAACATGTCATGCTAATACAATCACCTTATCATCTAAAACTTAAATTCTGATCTCTTTTCCTCCTATCATGTCATGCATGGTATGGTTTAATTCACTATCACCCTCTTGTAGTTCCTTGATCTGATTATAAGATGTAGGCTTGACTTGCATCTGTGCAATCAAACCACTCTGTGCTGTCACCCCTAAGTCTAGGTTCAACTCCCACATTTCTACTAACAAGTCTCTATTGAAACCTGCCATAGAGAATGCATTAACTGTTGAACTTGACTTTCTGCTGATAACGTCAGCCACCACATTCTCTTTACCAGGGTGATAATCTATTGTCACATCATAAAGATAGTAACGCCATGTCTTAAAAAAAACATGAACTTCATTAGCTATCTGCAGATCATATATCGGGTAATACTCCGCTTTCTATGCCACTTACTTATTGTCACATTTTAGGTTTATGTTTTACTCTTTTCTCTAAATCATTTCATGTTGTTCATGTACTGATCAGATTATCTACTTCAAAACCCTAGATTGCTTTCAAAGCCAGTTTACTTTTCATAGAACATATCTCAAGATCTTATTTTACAAAGACACTAGTATTCAAGGTTACATCACTAATGATATCCCTTAAACTACTACAACTTTAATCATTATAGGGTTTGATCCTTATTAATAACATAGCATTATTGTGTGTGTGTGGTCGATTATATAAATCAAATTGAGTTGCTTGGGTCAATAACATATAAACCCAACACTCAACTTTAATTATTTTGGCTGAAAATTCAGTTTTCACTATAGTTTCTGTAATTCGTTTATTAAACAGCTAACAGAACCTCCAAAAATTTTGGAAATTTTATATGTTGTACCTAATGAAGTTTCAGACCTCCAGTAAAAATTTGAGATCATTCCTAATTACCAATAAATAATTAAAAATGAAACAGTGCACTGCTATATTGCAGTCTGCAGCAGGTTCGGCTGAGTTACAAACTCGGCCGACACCCTTACTGTAGAGGTCAAAAGTCATCCAAAAATTATGCCAATTTAACAGAGTGTCTAAAATTGTGTTTTTCAAGCACAGTTAAAATTTGAGATCAATTGGATATACCAATAAAAAGATAAAATTCAATTACCACACTGCTATATCATTCAGAAAATGTGATCGGTCGAGTTTGAAACTCGGCCGATAAACAGGTCAGAACATTCTTAAAAAATTCTGATATTTTCCAATGTTGTTTACATTTTATATATCCAAATCATATCCAAATTTGAGCTAAATCAGAGTTACACATGAAATACTATAAATCATTTAATGAGACACTTTACTTATCAAATTTTTGTGTTTATGTAACATCAAAACCCTACTTTGGGCCGATTAGGGTCTATGCTTTTCAAACCCTAATTCTCAAGACAAAAGAATGTTTAGACTTCTTATCATAGTTAAAACATCCTAGTGTATATACATTCTCACTATATTACGGGTCTAAATCATCTAGAGTCTATTCTTATTTTACTGTTAATAGGAGTCATTAGATCCCAGTAACGCATCCTGCCAGCCGGACCAGGCCGAACCTGTAGTCCTGAAGCCAAGAGCTACTCGGGATTAATCTACCCCTATTAATCTTAAACATGTGGAATGAATATCCACTCAGAGCAAACTCATTTAAACATAATTTCGGGTCTTCTTTAATACAAAGAAAACAAACATTAAACAATTCACTTCATGTCACAACAATATAAAAGAATCATGTTTACTTTACAAACTGAAAATTTCATTTCATGCATATAAAAGCATTTCTAGTTTTAAATCAAATAAACAATGATAGACAAGAGTTGAATCGCATCTTATATGTAATCTGTTATTCCTTTATTAATTTCTGATCTCTTAACCCTAAGATTTCTAGGGTTTTCTCTCTAGCCTATCCTTCCTCTGCATACCTGGCCAGGGCATCCAGAGAAGAACAGACAGAGTAGCTTGATACTGGTCAATATAAGTATTCAGACACCTGGCCAGGGTATCTAAACACTCAGACCTTCCAGAGCTAAGACACATCATTCATTATTCGCCTTACTTATAACTTTATCTTTTGACCTTAATGATTCTTAACGACTCAACTTAAGCTCATTACTTGATTCTCGTGACCACATCATCTTCCTGCTATCTGTAATAATATAACAGAACACTTCCTGTTAGAAAATTACAGATAGAAGAAAGACACCTAAACCTTAATCCTATTGGTCTCTTATCGTCCCCTGACCTTGAGTAACTATGTACTCAAACCAAAGCTCTGATACCAAAAATTTGTCACGCCCCAATCTCACATTAACCACAAATCACAAGATTAGGACGCAACAGGATGGGATTTACACATAAGCCAACCACTCTTCACTTTTTAAAACATTTTAAAGATATTAATAGAAAAATCTGATTTATGCTGTAAAATGAAACTAAACAAACTACGAAAGCATCTTTAATAAACTGACTAGCAATATAAACAGAGTCTACAACATATTACATTGTCCGACATAAAATAAAACATAACAGATAATTTACATCTCTGTACACATTCTCTCTCTCTCACTCACACCTTGTCCCGAAGATCGAGGGGATTGGACTAAGAGACCTCTAACTACTAACTACATATACCTTCTACAGACTAAGCGATAGGATAAAAGGATCCTTCAGATTTCCTGCTGCTGATAATAACCTGAAAATGTTTTGAGTAGAGGTATGAGCCTACGCGCTCAGTGAATAGCATTTCACTTAGCTATCACTAAACAACTCATCAGGTTTATAAATTGAAATTAAACCTAAATGCAGAACTAAACAAGGCAGTTCTAATAACATAGCAGATATACAGATATTAATCACATTTCTAAGCATCAACAAATATTTCAGGTAAATAAACAGTTATATAAATTTACTGTGAACCTACTTGATTATTTATTCAATTTAATATTATGCCCTAAATATATGCAGTGTACTCTGCATATAAAGATCCGCAGCAAGTTCATGCTACGGTCCCACCGTACAAGACTTAGCGATACACCCGGGAAGTGCTAAGTCTGACTACTCGTCCTGGTCTGCACAGGACCCTAGGCTCCACGGCCTCATCACACAACCACATGTGCTGCACAACCACGTGTGCTCCAGACTCCTCCTTTAACCTGAGTACACCGGCGGAGAGTCACAGGGTTACCTTCGTGACACAAGCACGAATGGTGTTAGATAACCGTGTTTTCTTTTTCGCAGTGCCATCATGACACAAGCACAATTGTTGTTGGACACTGCCTCTCTTTCCTCATTTGTCCGTGACACAAGCACGGATGATGTTGCAACACGAGTTTCACCCCAAAGTTGCAGACCTCTCTAAGGGGTTCTACGGTGTTAGGGCACCTAGGTCTATTAACTGATTAACAAATAAACATTTAAACAGGAATATCACATTTCATGCATATTGCACAATCTGAATAATACATGAAGCAAATATATATTCATTATCATCATTAAACATGTTTCAGTATCATTTATCCACTTTCGATGCTAAACATCTATTTTTAAATCAGCAAATACATAACACTTATAATACAGGAAAAATTCATCATTTTCAGTAAGCATATTAAGTAATTCAAGTTCCAATGAAACTAACGTACTCTATTGTATGTACTACACTGTTTAGAAGTTATACTAACTGATACAGAAGTAATTAAGCATTTAAATTGAGTTAAATAATGATTTCTAAATGAACTACTACTCACTGTACTGAAACTCGGCCGACCAATCTGAGAACTCGGCCGATTGGCCGGAAACTCGGCCGATTCACTCTAGGCAACTCGGCCGATCGGCTGACAACTCGGCCGATCAGTCTCCAATCTCGGCCGATTGGAACCCTGTTTGATTTCCTTATAAAGGAAACTCGGCCGAATCACACCGAATTCGGCCGATCAAAAAGCTGACCCTGCAATAAAACAGTAGCATCATACACGAATCTAGATTGATTCAAACAACAACTAGGTCTAGCTAAGGCTACGAATTTCTTGTCTAAAATCTAGACGAAGCACAAGAGCATCATCTCCTTGGCAAAAGCCACGCCATAGAGTTCTAATTCAAACCTATATACAGAATAGACACCTCTACGTTTACTGACAAACTGAAAGAAGAACCGTGCTTAATACTTGGCACATCTAAAGCTGCAAAGTCGAATCCATGGTCATGAATAGGAGGTAGGAAGTACCTTCCCGGAGTTTCAAATCAGCCAACGGACTCCTCCTTGGTCGTACGCCGCGCAGTAGTAGCTGCAGGTCGACCGATGTTCAGCCAGCTAGGGCTCAGGGTGGTTGAACTATGGCTAGGCTCCGGATCCGGGCTAGAGCTCCTTGGTCGACCTCAGCGCCGAAGTTTGGAGGGGCTGGCCGCACCAAAGGTCCCTCTAGCCGGCGACTTGCTGCACCAGCAGCTTGGGCGGCCTCTGCTAGGCGGCGTCCTAGCAGCTTGGCTGCTCGGTAGGCTGTGGCTAGGGCAAACGGAGAGAGGGGGAAAGAGAAAGGGAAGAAGGAGAGGAGGCGATTTCTCTTGGAGTCGAGCTTGAGAGCCCTAGGGCGGCTATCAGCTTCAAGATGCCGCAGGTCCCGACCCTGCTCTAGCATCGCGCCTACTGTTCCATCGGGTATCGGCTGAGAAAGGAGAAGATAAGGGAAAGAAAGCAACCACCCCATTAAAATAAATAATTGGGAAAAATTGCAACTTAAACCCTAGAAACTAAAAAGGTCATAACTTGTGACTCGTAGGTCTGATTTGGACGTTTCTTCTTGCAAACTTTCAAACACGGAATTCTCTACAACCGCAAAGTGAGAAAACATGCTAAAAGGACTATTTCACTGGGTCAAAGCTCTAATTACAACTGTGATTACTTGATTCAACTTAATGTACTAAATAATCAACATTTTCATCATTACTTTCCTCAGATGATTCAATCTCAGTTGTTAATTCACATCATAGCGTTTCTTGATTATCTATGATGTTTAATTGATACTCAACACTAATTGAGGTGTTTTACGTAATTTGAGGTACTTATCGACTAATCATGGAGTGGGTCATAACAGTGTCGGTCACCACTTCATTAAGATGATGTTGGTGAAGGAGCGCGAAGGTCAGCAAAGAACCATAGTGTGTGCATATGAAGTCACTTTGATCGTGCAATGGCTGAGAGAGAGCCCGATGGTGACATGAGTCACGAGCTGATGCAAATCAGACTGACATGCAGTTCACTGTGGGAGAATATGTGACTTGAAAATCCGACCCCTCTAAGTTACAGCTGAGAAAGTTGAATCCCTGATATATGGGTCCATTTGAGATGGATTGGTGGAGATGGTTGTGTTTAACCTTACCCCTCAGGATAAAATGATGTGTTGCATGAGTCCGATCTAGAGCACTATGTGAGGTACCCAAGCCAGGTGATGTGCCCTGAACCTATTCAGCTTTTGAAAGGCTGAAAAGTCCTGAGTCACCTATGAGGGTACGATATACCAAGGTGAGAAAGAACTCAGATGGAAGAAAATGAGACAATGAAGGTTCTTGGGAAACACCATGGAAAGGGTGAAGTCACATGGGAGCCCGGATGGACATAAGAAGACTTATCCTGTTTGTTTGCTTGCTTGATGGAATTTTGAGGGCAAAATTCTCATAAGAGGGGAAGGATGTTACAACCCCAAATTTTGGGTTCCTTTGGTGAGGAATGTAATTTCTCATATTAAAGATATTTGGAAAAAAATGATATAATTTGTTGTGAATAAATGGATTTCGTTTAAAATAGCCTTGTTGTTTGATTTGTGGGCTTTATTGGCTATTGGGCCCAATAACAAGGAAATTCAATTAATGAATGAATAATTGAGTTTTTGAGAAAAGAAAGGTGTGGAAACCTCTAGAAGGCAAATCCAAAGAGGGCATGAGTTCCTTGAGTTCCAAGGAGTCAAAGTTTGCATGATAATGCAAAAACAAAAGAAAAAGATAAATGAAGTATTTCTTTATTAAGAAAGAAATTGGAAACAATGGTAAAATGTGGAAAATAAGTGAAAAGAGGTGTAATTGAGTTATCCTTAGTGGAATTTCGTATCCCAAGAATTCCTAATGATAAAAGGAATACCAATGAAGAAAATAAAAGAGAAATAAAGAGAAATCCTCAAAAAAGAAATATTTTAATAAGAACTCAACATGATAATGTGAAATAATGCATATTGATGCAGTTAAGGATAATGAGTATTTCTTAAAAAGGAATTTCGAATTCTTTGAGTTTCTTGGGGTCCAAGGAGCCCCAATAAAGAGGAAAGAAAGAGGCAATACCAAGATTGCAAAATAAGAGCATAATGTGATGTATTATTGATGAATTTTGTAATATTGATAAAAGGAAGTATTTTCTATTAAAAGAAAGCTTAATTTCGTGCTAATACATAAGAGGCAAGTACAAGGAAGATAAAGGAGGTAATTTTCAAAATCCTAAATAATTAAGAAAAAGAAAGAATATCAAAGGGATGAGGGAGAGAGAGAAGATTTGCTTCCTAAATTAAGGAAAGTCGTTTCCTATTAGGAAAGGGACTTGTTCCCTCTTATATGAACGTCTTGGGACTTGGGTGCCCTCCCCTATATAAGGGGTAGAGCTCAGGGATGAGTTCTAAAGAGTTGCATGTGTCTCCTCTCTTCTTCTTGTTCCTATCCCTACTAAACCCTAACCATGAACGCATAGAATCATCTTGGCGGCTAGCAGCTGTAGGGGGATCTAAGTTGGGGCACGATGCTCCCAGGTCCCTGGAGAAGGAGCTTGGCCACTGTCCCTTGGCCCCAACACCTGCACAACGCCGTAGTTTAGTTGCAGGGCAGCCATGGTGGAAGACCCGCTGGGCTCGATCCCAGCCGACCAGCCGTCTACCAAAAGCACCTCCAAGTGCGCTAGGGGCGGCGGAGCAAGGGGATCAAGTTCTGATCGTCGTCGGGGACCGAGGGAGGAGAGAAAGCCGTGCCAAGTCTGCAGATCGGCGGCTAGGGCGGCTGCTTTCGACCTGCTCAAGGTTGAAGAAAGGGAAAGCAGCATTGGACGGATATGCCCTCTGTGGGATTAAAGAATCATCAACTTAACCAGGGGTAAGAACGTCTTTTCGAAATGTTTTCACAAGCCAACGTGTTGCATGTGTAGAGGCTACGTGGCGCCTCCCTATTGTCTCAAAATAAGATTAATTTGCAAAATTCATATCTCTTTAATCGTAGCTCGGATGAATATGCATAATACATGAATTTTGCTCAAAAAAATGAGAGGAATCTATTAAAAATATAATTGAAGCTTGATTCCTTTTGCAATCCGAAAAGTAATGGAAGTTATTAACTTTAATATATTAATGTTTAAAGAACCCTATTTTGATATGATTAAGGTGATTAGTAGGGTTTAATAACTTATTAAATTGGATATTAGCCTGTTAATGATAAAAAGGAACATTAGGAAGAAAAAGGATGAACTTTACATATTATTAGTTAATTTGGAGTTTCATATGCATGAATGTACTTTAATGGGCCTTGAAACCCTAAAGTTGGTAAATTCGACTCGTAATGTCTTTAATTGACTAATTTCATGATTAAAGTTGGAATATGATGAATCTAAGCTATTTCGAGCATTAAAGTCCCTAATTTGTGGATAATTAACCTTAATATAGAAATTAGGGTTTCCGATTGAATCAAGGTAGACTTAATAATAAATAGAGTTCATATGGGAATTAGACCATAATGAATTATGAGTTGTTAATCCGAAAGAAACTAAAGGTGATAATTGAGTCTAATGACCTTGAAATAACTTAAAAGGATAAATAAGGTAGTTTTGGTATAAAAGAGAAATAATCAACTTTAATTGGGCTTATGATGTTGAAATTAGGGTTTATGAACTAAGAGAGCATCTAATATGATAAAAGCGTTATGAAGGAAAAAACCCTAATAAAACCCTAATGTGATCTAGAAAGCCTAAGGTGGAATCCAAGTCTAGCTTTAGAATGTTTTGGATAAACTATAACACTTGGATCGCATGCATTAATTTTAGGATATTGTTGATTGCTTGTTGATTTATTCTTTATCCTTATTGCTTGGAAAATCAAGTTTCTCTGGATCAGGTATGTGGTTAATTATGAATAACCGCCTTAGTTTCCCGAGGATTTTCCAGATGATTAATCACATTGAATGCAAATTATCTGTTTGGATGTTCATACTTGCAAATCATAAAGTCACTATGATTATCACATTAAAAATAGAAGTATGTATCCTCGCACCTACATGCCACCCTGATGGATGATGCCAAAGCTCAGGCCCAGATGGGTAGACCAATGGACGCCTTGAGCGGTGACCCCAGGCACGAAGCTCGGTAATGAGAAGGTAGCCTATGATATTGCATGACTAGTAGGCACCATGAGTGGTGACCCCAGGCCCCAAGGTCGGGATTGAGAAGGTGGCCTTAAGTCATTGGCAAAGGGCACCCTAAGGTGGGTATGCCAGGGTTAGGGAAAAAGCGGTGGAGAATGTCATACTGAAAAGTGTAAATTGGCTTGTTAATTAATTTGATTTTGAATATTAAATTGTTAGCCATATTTGCAAGATTTTGGTTGTTCCCACATACCAGTATATTTCGATATTCCGACCGAAGTTTTGTTTGTCGGCATTTTAAGAACAACAATTGAAAGAACAAACAGTAAAGTGACACATTGTGAAAGTAAAACATAAAGTGCAAGGAGGATTAGTTAGAGTGGTTTCAAGCTTGGATAGATAGATTCCCAACATTTTCAAAGGTAAGTAAAGTTTTAATTTTATACCAAATTCCAGTTAGTTAGTAGAATTTCATAATTGTTATTGATTATTTGTCGAACCTTTGATCCTGTTAATTGAATAACGGATCTGACCTGCGGGTCTCCCTTAATTGGGGGTTACCGGGAGGCGGGGTCGTTACAATTGGTATCAGAGCATAGGTTCCTCATCTAATCATTAATATTTATTAAATTTTATAAATTCCATAGAACCAAGTGAGTTATTAGAGGAGTGTCCAAAAGATTGAGGTGTCTAGAAAAGGATCACTTCCAGGGGCTGGCAATATTTTCCTCCGCACCGCTAGTCGGAATACGAGGACTCCCAGATTGTGTGACTGTCTGGCCGATGTCTTAGGATATGACTCGAAATAAGACACCTTTAGGACTCTCTCATCTCGTTCATCCCTTCTCAACTCAAATTCTGTTAAGGACCTTAAGGATTAGGGTTTTCTCTCTTCTCCTCACCCTCTTGAGGTATGGGTAAGGTTAATAAGGACTAAGGAATCCTCCACCAAATTAATGAAAAGAATGTAAATAAGATGTCATGGACATAAGCTTAATAGATTAAGCGTAAACTAAAGAATAGATACATGCTTAGGTCGTATGATACGAGTTGTCATTGCCCTCAGGAGAGACATGAGGATAGACCTCCTTGGCATGAGGATGAGTAGAGAGAGTTAGTCTTGGAGGTAGAGACCTCCATTAAAAGTAGATACCTAGCACATCCTTTGAGGATGATGTTAACCCTGACCCTAAGTGAAGGTGACCGGCCTAAATCGCGCGTCCTAAAATTGGAGGCGTATTTGAGGTAGTCGAGCCTTCACATTTATAACCTGAATCCTTCTAGGCCCCCGCAACTTTGTTTATGGGGTCGAAGTAGTCATACGGGGTCGAACACAGGGACAAGGTGGGTCGTGTTGACGGCTCTGAATCGACACTCTACACTCCGGTGGGTATAAAGAGATATTAAAGTTCCCCGAAGGGGAACAACAAGCTATCACGATTAAATCAAAGAAAACTATCTCCAACTGGAGTTACAAAAAAGATTAAGATTTTGTCATTTAGCAGTTTTTAGGAATTTTCATGCAACAGAAAGTAGAAAGATAAACTGCAGTTTAAGGCGTAATGCAAGGGATAAGACTTTAGTAAGACAAGCGGTAGCAGTAACACCCTGCACCCCTCCTCTCAGAGCGGGTGCCTCTAACCGAGCTTCAACACCCCTCTCGAGGTTGCTGGACTCAAGTTAGAGTGGAATGATACTAAAACAACTCCGTTCCGGGCACTCTCGTACTCCAGAACCGGACCAAACACTAGAGCCACAACCCAACTCTCGAAGTAGTTGCGACGGGAAAGACGATTCGGTAGCTGAGCGAAACGCGATCCAAAATATGCAAGCTAGAGTTCGGATATCCAACACAGCAGTTACCCAATCATAAGGCACCAAGCATTAAACAAATAACAATTAAGCATTTCTATTTCCATAAGCAATAAGGGTCTTAATACAATGCATAAGCTAAGAATTTAAATAACAGAATTAAAGATAGATGTCGCCTTCTTGATGTAGAAGAACGACAGACTACTGTAGCTCTCCTACCTGATACCGGTCAGGAGCCGAGCCCGATACGGCAGTGTCGGGCGGCACCCCCTCTCAGGCAGCGCCGACTGACGACTGACTGTATCGCTCAAGGACCCTGGCCGATACGCACATGTCGGGCGGCACACCCTCTCGGGCGGCATGCATGACGGGCGGAGCGTATCGGGTTCGATATCGTGTCGGGCAAAGAGCTACGAGTCTACTGTCGGACACTCGTGTCGCTCATCTTCACTGGCCGATATCGGCCCGTAGTGTCGCCCGGGACAACACTAAGTGAACCATCCCTTCCCTCTCGGGATGAGGGAAAGCTCACCTAGTGTTGCCCGACACAAGCACTGGGACGCGATACTCTTGCTCTCACAGCTACCTTCGAAGGTGGCTCTCGGACTTCCGAACTGTCTTGTCTGAACTATCCCACCCTCCGACGTCTCCCTCGTCTCCCACGTCTCCGACGTCTCCGACCCCTCTTTTCAGCTTCCTGTAGCTGCTATTTATACCGGCGGTTGAAGGAGTTATGGTGCTGGAAACGCCACATAGCTCCCTTATACGCCGGTCGATGGATGTGGACGGCCGATACAAGTATGTCTTCGGCGCGAGGCGCTGGCTATCGGTCACGTGGCTGGCGGCACGCCTGCCGGTGGGTGGCTGTGTCGCCCGACGAGTTTGGTCGTCGATGCGGCTTTGGCTCCCTGTCGGGTAGACGGTATGTCGGCCGACACGTCCTCCTTGCGCAGCGCCCTTCTCCGCCGATCATTCTCGTGTCGCCCAGCCCATGTCGGGCTGGGTTGTATCGGGCGTCAGGAGGGTCGAGACGGGCTTAGACTTATTGTGGGCCAGAATCGGCCTTATTGCACAAAAATGAGGAAAACTCTGTAGAAGATAGGAAAAATTGGAATAAGAGCGTTGCTTGGCCAATTATTGCGAAAATGCTAATAAAAGAGAGGAAAATAGCAGAAAAGGGTAGTTTTGATAACATAATAAAGGGAAAAAACGTCACAAAATTTGGTGTTATCAACTCCCCCAAACTTAGCTTTTTGATTGTCCTCAATCAATATTTAAACTAAACTTTGTGTTGCTTCTTCTTGCACAGTAAAACTTTAAGGCTAAAGGGTAGCACAAGATTTGCAATGTCTTGGAGGTAATGCTGTCTTAATGCGAACAAAAGACCTTGCCCTACTTGCCTTATTATTTAAGTAAAATTTTTTATCTCCACAGCTTCAGCGAGACTTTGGTGTATGATTCCGAAGTTAGCTTCCACACCAAATAGCTTCTTTTTAGGGGCAGAAAGTTGTGTATAGGGTAGGCTAAAGCTTTTTGGGTTTTTCTTCTTGTTTCCCATCAGTCCATCCAGGTAAGGGTCCGTTAACGGGCAAGTGGTCCCTGCAGTCCAAGCCAGTTGGCTTTAGAGCAGTGATTTCACATCCTACGTACCACTGCCCCGGATCTACCATGCCTAAAGATGGGTACTTTTGGAGAACAAGTGTGTATATATATTTTTTTCTTTTCTTTTATTGGGCACAACTCTCATGCTTTTATTCACGCTCATAAGACTTCTTTCTCTTTTTGGGATTTTTGCTGGGTAAGGGAAAACAAAAGAGATTTTTGCTGTTTGGGCAGCTTTTTCCTTCTCCATACTCGTCTCTTAGCTGTTTGCGAGATTATTATTTTTTGAAAATTTTTGGATGGCAAGGCACAATCTTTTGTTTGTTTGAGACAGCATTATCAGAAAGATATGACAGAACTTGTAACTCGTTAAATATACAGAAAGTAAACTTTGCAAGAAGTCACAACAGGTTTTTATTATTATTATAGCAACTTTATACATATATAAGTATAGGGAATCATAGGCAAAAATTTTCAAAGTTTTCAAAACTTTTAGCAAGAAGGAAAAAGGTTGTGTAAGAAGTTATATGTACACAAAAAGGGTTATATGTTATATGTACACTAAAAAAAAGTTATATGTACACTAATTGAAATGGATAGGATGAGGGGATCACAAGAGAAAAGTTTTGTACCTCCCTCACTGGTACATGGTACCCCCCCCAAACTTACTCCACACTCTGTCCCAGAGTTGTGAAGTAGATGAGGTAAGGAAATGTTAATCAGTGAGGGTTAGATGATCAGCGCGCCTGGGCTAGATAAGAACTCCCACACATATTCTCCTCTTTTGCTGTGATAGTCGATGTGGAGGAGCTGATCAGGCGTTGCCTCGTTTGCCATCCATTCCAGGACGAAGATGCCACAGTCGCTGGATAGTTGAATTTGCTGCGGGCTGCGGTGGTAGAACTGGAGTTCATGCTAGCTTCTTGCTTGCATTCCCAGGAATGGTTGTATCAGCGCTGCTATATCGATATAGTACTGTCATACTAATCATTCGAGAGATGTCAGCACTGTCGATGTACAAGGCACTGGATGGTCTTTGTTACTGTCCGAGCTGTTGTAGAAAATCCCTGCTCGTTGTTGGGTGTACACCGTTAAGAGCGTCCAGTGGTTGTTGTGCAGGATTGGAAGGAGAATGGTATCCGGGACTCTGCATTCCAACTCTGCTAGGAAAGCTTCCTTCGCCCCTTGCTCATCGGCTAGGCAAATGTCGTTGAACAGCATTGGATCTGCTATGCATGCGTGTTCAGACTTGTTTCGTAGTATCTGGATGTAGGCAACCGCCACAGATAACGCCAGACATCCTCCCTCTTTTACCATGTCCCTTAAGTCGTCAATCGGGACTATGACATCGCCTGCCGAGTAGGCTACGTCTGTAGGGTTGGAGTCAGCCAACTTCATGTGGATTTCATTGACCTGTTCCTGCGTGAGGGTAGCGCATGAGAAACGGTCGAAGTTGTGGATCGACTCCTCCTTGTTCTGGGGCGAGGCTTGTTCGTCGTGTCCGAAAACTTGTCGCAAGATGTTTATCTATTTGCCTGCCCCACAGACGTTCGTCTCTGCTTCTGCTTCTTTTTCAGGAGGGCTGCTGTGTTGAGATGACTCTTCTTCTTGTTCACTATCCAGCAGCTCTTCTGGTATCCCCGCGTCTCAGAAGTAGCGCTTATCCTTTATCAGCAGCAGTGCATATTTGCTTCTGAGACTGTAGAAGTTATTATTCTGGAGTTGCTTGAAGTATCCGAAGATATGTATCATCTCCATGGCTCTGAGGACTATGAATGCGCTATTTCCACTTCCCTCCTCTTCTTGGACTGGGAAGTCCCTTAGTGAGTAGAAATTCCAGACGCCGCTGTGGCGCTGGACTCCATACTTGATGACCCGGTGGAGACGTAGCGGCAGCAGTCTTAGCCTTACGTCCTTTGGGTGTAGGAACGTACTTCCTGTGTGTGGGACCTCTTTGCTGCAGCAGCAATGCAGTTGGACATCATGATTTCGGAGGTCGGCAATGCACAGGAACCAATTGTTTCTGTGTTTGTAAGGGGCCAGCACCAGTTTCGGATTGTGCACTTCAATGTAATCCAACATACTTTCTACCTGCGTAGAATTGCATAACCCCATCATTAGTCTTCTTGCTAGGGTCGGGGTGGCAGCGTAAACTGTATGTTGGCCTTTCTTCTTGTCGGCGTTTTCTATAATGGCCCCTTGTAGTACTCTGAACAACCTCTTCCCTACGACGGCCTTGGCGCGGAAGATGTTTCTCAGAGTTCCCCGCTGCACCGAAAAATAACTGTCGCTCCAGAGTATCTCTTCCTCATCGACTTGCGATCTCAGGACCATGTTGAGCAGTTTCTGGTCTCTGATCGTTAGATACCCTATGACCCTTCTGTCAAAGTCAGTCATTTCGAAGGAAGGTATCTCTGTCGGTGTGGAGAAATCGGTGGGGTCAGCCCTTGAACTCCTTCCTCTGGGGAGGTGTCTTTCGTTTGCAGTGCAGATGTCCCCCCCTTCTCCCTCGGATTCATCAGAAGAGCCCTCCCCGACGCTGATATCTTCGTTGTTATCCTCAGCTTCATCAAAAGGGGCTGAGGGAGCGGCCTCATTCAGGTCAAAAGGGCTTCCTTGTCTGGCTGGAGCTTCATAGCCTTGCCCTTGTGATGAATTTCCTCCGGTTGCTGATGAAGATCTGCCGGAGGAGGAGGTGGATGATGACGATCCTGACGACGCTCTTGACGACGAGGATTGAGAGCCCGGACCAGGAGGCGACGGCGATCTTCTCGGCTGCCTTGGGCGTGGATGGTCGTCCTCCCTGTTCAGCCTCCCCTCGATCTCGCTAAGGCGCTGCAGAACTTGTTGTAGCGTGGCATTCACTGCCTCTAGCCGGCCAGGTAGGCTGGCCAAAGCCAACAACTCTCGTTCCTGGCTATCCAGCCTTTGTTCGAAAAATGACAACTTGCGGGTTAGGGAAAGAAATGTAGTAGAATGGTTTTCTGTTACCTCCCGTAAGAAATCGAGTTCTTGTCCCAGCATCATTCCGAGCGAAGGAGGGTTTTCCGCTTGTCTCCCCTTCGACCTCGAAATGCTCCTCCCGCGCGATGGTCTGCCTGATGAGGCAGAACCTACTTCTATCGTCTGTGTGGCTGATGCTTCTGGGCGAGGTGTCAGTGCTGCCCCACCCTCTTGTTGTATCGGAGGAGACCGTGTTGTGGGGGACGGATGCTGCCCCATATCGACGCTGTCGACGATCTCCTCAACAACTGCTACAGGTGACTTTGGTGGTGGTGTCGGCGTCACCTGTGCTCGTTCGAGTTCCATTTGTAGGATGTCGGCGAATAGCTCATCGCTGACATCCGGTTGTACTTCATCATTCGCCCCTAAGGGCACAGCAGAAACTACGGGGACTGCAGCTGTCTCTCTCACTGCAGTTCTAGTTCTTGTCTTGGCGACCTCCACGATCGCCGGTTCTTCTCTTGCCACCACTGGCCTTGTTGTTGTGGCTGTCGTTGGTGGCTCCGAGGCAGTGAGCCGCTCGGCAGGAGCTGTTGAAGATACGTCCTGCCGAGTACCCAGCGGGATGGGCCCTCTGGTGATTCCCCGTTCTTGGCCTCTTGGGGGTGGAGCGCAGCTTGCGCCTGCTGCCACAGCCTCGATCTCAGCTGTGGTGAAGACTAGCTTTTCTGCGTCGTAGGCGGCGCAACGAGGAAGCGGGAGAAGGATCTTCATCCTTGCGAACTTGTAGAAGTAACTCCGCCCCTCCTTCTTTATTATACCCGACCTCATGAGGTACTTGAGGTCGATCAACTCGTCCCCTCTTGTTCTTGAGAGGCTGCGCGGCTCGCGTGGGTATCCCAACCCCACCGCGATTAGGTTCACGATGCCACCCATGCAATATTCCTTGGTGGCATCCTTTATTGGGTGCAGCCTGTTCAGCAAGAAGCGTCCCAGGTTGATAGTCCGGCCCTCCATCATGTGCCACATGACGTGGAGTTCCTCGGAGTAAATGTTGCTGGACTCGTTCTTGCTGAAAAGGAGGCACGCCACCAGCTTGTGCATTATCCTCCAGAAGCATGAGTGCACTACCGCCACCTTGCTCCCAGGTTTGAAAGATGACTCCCCGGTTAGCTTTTCCCAGATATCTACGGGGTTGAACCCGTCTTCTTCGGTGATCCTTGCACCGTTATCTAGTCTCCCTCTCTCCTCTTTGCTGGAGGAGAAAATCTGGTTGAGCAGCTTCTCTGAAATGATGTGCTCTGCATTGTAAAGCCGCCCCTGGAGTCTGTCTGCTCCACCATACTTTCTGGCTTCAGCATGTGTATTCTTTACTCGGTGAAGGGACGCCATGAACTCCTTCGTGAGCTCGGTGTAGGAGGCGGATAGGCTGAAGCAGATTTGCCTCAGACCTACTACAACAAGTACGTCCTCCAGTCTCCCGAAGATGCCCAACTGCATGAAAGACGACTGGTGGCCGAACCTGCTCGGCCTGTAGAGCTTGGCTCCTAGTTCAGCATATCTGCGGTCGTGCTCCTCATCTCTTGGCACGAACCTTCCCGGCGTGTGATCCAGGGGTTCTGCTGTTGGAGCAGGCGCTGCAGCTGGAGTGGCCGCTTCTTCTGTCCTCACCCTCTTTCCAGATGTTGAGGGTCCAGCTGCTTCAGGGTTCGAGCACTTCTGCCCGACCGTTGCCACCTCTGCCTCTGGCTCGGTGACAACCCTCCTGCCTTGCTCATCAACGAGCCTAACAATTATCTTTGTGCATGCCATCCCTATCATCAATCAAACAAATGCTATTTTGTTATCAACAGGAAAATTAATAAGGGGAAAGACACCCTGACACGACTGTATCGGGCCTCGAGACAAGATCAGGTAAAGCTTTCCCGATACAACTGTGTCGGACGATACAGTCAAAAGAAACTGAGCGCCCGGCAGGGTCTTGAAAGAGCGCTGCCCGATACAAGAATAAATGGGCGATACAGTCGCTGCCCGACACAGCTGTATCGGGCAGGCGCGAGAGAAGCGTGTCGTGCGATAACAGTATCAGGCGACAAGAAGATCAACGTTAAATCCTCACCCGATACATCGTACGCGATAAAGGTCCATATCGGGTATGCTCGGGCGATAGGGCTGTCGCGCGATACCTTTGTTTTCCTTAAGGTTTTGCACGTCACGGGATCGGGAGAGGTCTCTGCGCGACACGGGAGTGGAGAGCAAGAAAAGTACTGGGCGATACGGTAGTTGAAAAAGGTAAAGTCCGGGAGCGCGACACGGTAAAGTTTTTGCCTTATATATAGCGGCCGGACGTCGCGGTAAAACCATTCCCTCCCGAGACGGGCGCAATCTGTATGTCGGTTGGTGTGCCGCCCGATTCGGTCTGGGAAAAAGGGTTACTAGACCAGACTCCGCCCGACCGATACAAGATTTTTCGGGACAAAACTCCAAGGTAAAACCCACTTAATGAAAGAGGCGACAGGCGGGTAAAACATCATTGGCCTAAGGCTAAACCCGGCCTCAGATGGTATTACCCATCCTGGCAAATAAAACTAAAGTGACATTGGGAGGCGCATGCCATTGGGAGGTTGTCTAGCGGGTTCGCTTTGGCTATGCAGCGGTTGAGCTTGAGCGTAACCCTCAAAATTCACTTCTGACCCGCCCTTTCTTCACATCTCCGTTGTGAACGTAAACAAAAGGACTGATTATCAGTCCCTAGTTCAGTTCCTAGGAGTGTGTAGTCAGGGTGGGCCCTCTCCCTTAAGAGGACGGAACCGAGGTGCCTCGAACTTGTTTGGAGGCCTTGGTTGTCGCACTCTTGCTGTTTCTGGAGATGGTCCCAAGCCACCCCAAAGACAGGCTGATGACTAGGTGACTCGCTATTGGAGCTACCAAATCAAGAAAAATCTCCCCTTTTATTGTTGTTGCCGTTTCTGCCCGACTGTTGTTACTGTTTCCCGCGCCGTGCTTATTGGTGCGGCCGGTGGTTTGCTCCATACGAGCCATACCTGTTATTTAAATTTAGAATTTATTCATCCGTTAGGCAAGGAAGATGAAAAGAAAAACTTATTAAAACTGGGTGATGAGGGATCGAACGATACGATGTTGTCGCGCGATATGACTCGACGCCCGACACAGGTGTATCGGGCGATACGAGGTCACCTGAAGAAAAAACATGACATCGCCGTGAGAAGTATGTCGCCTGAAATGACATCGGGGAGAACGTTGTCGGCCGGCGCGTCGTGCGAAAGCATGTCGGGCGATAGAGAATCTGCAGGTCATGTGAACCCGATAAGCGGCTCAATAAGAGATACTAGCGTTGGGCGACAGGGTTATCGGCTGATAAACGTGTCGGTCTAAAAACCTATCGGGCGACAAGCCATGTCGTTCGGTAAGAAAACAACAAGCCGGCCGATACGCTTCACACGATACAAAACCTGTGTCAGGCAAGAGAAAACGTGTCGGGCAAAAAGGTGTGTCGGGCTATACCTTTGCTCTCAGGAGGCATCGCCCGTTACCAGGGCGAAGGCAAGATGGCCGACACACAAGCAAAAGGGAGGATCACTGCATGCGTTCCAGGTGGCAAAAAGGAGAAAATGATAGCCCGACACGAAGAAACCTCCACGCTATTTATAGAGAACCCAGCTGGGGGTAAAACGGGCAAAACATGGCACGCGTCGGGCGTTTTAGTCACGCTATTCCCGAAACGCGCAGTCCCATCGGGCAATCCAAGGGTCATCCGCTGCCCTTGCGACGCCCGGGGTGAGGCTGCCCGATACAAGTGGTTCTGCGCCCAGCTGGTCGACACGGTAGAAAAGTGGGCGGTCAAAAGGCCAAAACTAAACCTGGGTGAAGTAAAAGGCCATTGCAGGGTAAAACATCATTGGTATAGAGAAGGATCTCCTACCTCAGATGATATTACTCCTCAATGCTCCGCAAAACACAGCGGTGGCCCATAAAACAAAAAGAGTCAGCACCCGTGCGCATGCACTGACTCAGGCCTTATTACAGTCCATAATGTTTGTAATGTCTGTTTTGCCAAAAAGTAAATAACGTCCTATACTAGGGAAATAAAAGCACGGGCTGCCTCCCGAGGAGCGCTGCGTTTTCCGTCTTCAGCTAGACGTCTTTGGCTTCTTTATCATACTTTATCACTTTGCTGGTTCAGTGTTGGATGGGATCTTCCCCGAAGGATTCTTCACAATCTCGGCGAGCTGTGCGAGCTGCTGATCGATTTGTCGCTGTTGTGTTTGCATATCTGCCAATTGGACTTGCAGTGAGTTCAAGACTCCCGAATTTGATAGCGCGCTCTGTGCTAACTGGTTATTGACGCTATCTTGCTTCTTGACGAAGTCAAACAGCTGGCCGATCACCTCAGATTGGCTTGCCCCCTTCTCCTGTTCACGGGATGGGCCTTGGTATTTTCCTGCTACTTGGAAATTGCCTTTTACTGGTTGGAACTGGCTATTCTTGTTATACTGCCCGGATCCCCCTCTCTTCTCGAAAGGTTGCACTGGCCTGGCCGAGGTGTGCAGCTGATGCGAGTTTTCGGCTGCGTCCTTGTTGCCATAATTAAAACCAGGGTGGTCTGGTCCCTTGAAGTTCATGTAGGATACATTCTCGGTCCTTTCTTCTTCTGAGTCGGAGTCGCTGTCGGTGTCGGGTTTGGTGTAGACGCAGTTGTCTACCCCATGTCCTCCTTCACTGCAGGTAACACATTTCATGACTTTCTCAACTTGCTTCTTCCCCTTTCCGCCATGATCCTTCAATTGTTTCACATCTGTTGCTATCCTTTGAATCTGAGAAGTAATGTTTTCCATAGCCTTGGACTCAAGAGAGGTTCCTTCTCCTGCCTTCTTCGCCTGCCCTCTATCTGATCTATCGTAGTCAACATCGGCCTTCAGCTCAGCCATGTTCCTAATGATCTTTTCGGACTTGCTTGGCTTTTTCCCTAAGAAGTCACTTCCTGCTGTCGCATTCAGCGATACCCTTTCATCGGGAGTTAGCCCATTGTAGAAGGTGGAGACCAGGAAGCCCTTCTTGAAATTGTGGTGAGGGCAGTCCCTCTGATATTCCAGATATCGTTCCCAGGCGTCGTGGAGGTTTTCACTTGGCTTTTGCGTGAAAGACGTGATTTTTAACTTGTTCCTCATCGTCTTCTCAGTAGGGTAGAACTTGTTTACAAATGCGTCAGCCAGTTCTCCCCATCCATTCAGCGCTTGGTGGGGTAGCCCAAGGTACCATGATAGAGCCTTATCCTCCAAAGAGAAGATGAAACCCTTGCAGTAAATGACCTCTTGGGGAACCCCTCGCATCTTTATGGTGTCGCAGATATTTTTGAAAGCATCAAGGTGATGGTAAGGGTTGTCACTCTTAGAACTCCCCCTGCAGCTTTTATTTTGAATCATGGAGATCACAGATGGCTTGAGCTCAAAGTTTGTCGCATTGAACCTTGGGATGATAACGGGGCACCTTGATCTATGGGCCTTTGTAGAAGCCAATTCTCTCAGAGTTTTCTCTTCTTCCTCCGAGTCGTCACTGTTGCTGGCGTCTCGGCGTCGCTCCCGGTTATCATGATTCCTCCTGTGTCTCCGACGACGTCTATGCTGATGATGCTGGTCCTCATGCCCTGGTGATTCTGGATCTTCTTGCCGCTCATTATCACTATACCGGTCGTTGTCTTCCGGTGGAGGCGAGACTGGCCTCCTTCCTTGGCTTTCGTTTCCAGAAGGTGGCTCCACGTGAGGAGGCATGGTTGACAGTCTCGGTGTTCAGTAGATCAGAGTACCTGAAAACCGCATAAAAATCATGTTTAGAAAATTATAATTGGGGTAAAGAATAATGCTTAAAGTAAAAGAAAAAGAAAAAGAGGTGCTGTCAAGCCTATTTTTAAGCTTGAGGCACGGGAGTGTAGTTAGTGGCTTCGGATTCGTCAACAGTGCCATTTGCCTTGTCCCCGGCAACGGCGCCAGAAAGTTGACCGGCCTAAATCGCGCGCCCTAAAATTGGAGGCGTATTTGAGGTAGTTGAGCCTTCACATTTATAACCCGAATCCTTCTAGGCCCCCGCAACTTTGTTTACGGGGTCGAAGTAGTCATACGGGGTCGAACACAGGGACAAGGTGGGTCGTGTTGACGACTCTGAATCGACACTCTACACTCCGGTGGGTATAAAGAGATATTAAAGTTCCCCGAAGGGGAACAACAAGCTGTCACGATTAAATCAAAGAAAACTATCTCCAACTGGAGTTACAAGAAAGATTAAGATTTTGTCATTTAGCAGTTTTTAGGAATTTTCATGCAACAGAAAGTAGAAAGATAAACTGCAGTTTAAGGCGTAATGCAAGGGATAAGACTTTAGTAAGACAAGCGGTAGCAGTAACACCCTGCACCCCTCCTCTCAGAGCGGGTTCCTCTAACCGAGCTTCAACACCCCTCTCGAGGTTGCTGGACTCAAGTTAGAGTGGAATGATACTAAAACAACTCCGTTCCGGGCACTCTCGTACTCCAGAACCGGACCAAACACTAGAGCCACAACCCAACTCTCGAAGTAGTTGCGACGGGAAAGACGATTCGGTAGCTAAGCGAAACGCGATCCAAAACATGCAAGCTAGAGTTCGGATATCCAACACAGCAGTTACCCAATCATATGGCACCAAGCATTAAACAAATAGCAATTAAGCATTTCTATTTCCATAAGCAATAAGGGTCTTAATACAATGTATAAGCTAAGAATTTAAATAACAGAATTAAAGATAGATGTCGCATTCTTGATGTAGAAGAACGACAGACTACTGTAGCTCTCCTGCCCGATACCAGTCAGGAGCCGAGCCCGATACGGCAGTGTCGGGCGGCACCCCCTCTCAGGCAGCGCCGACTGACGACTGACTGTATCGCTCAAGGACCCTGGCCGATACGCACATGTCGGGCGGCACGCATGACGGGCGGAGCGTATCGGGTTCGATATCGTGTCGGGCAATAAGCTACGAGTCTACTGTCGGGCACTCGTGTCGCTCATCTTCGCTGGCCGATATCGGCCTGTAGTGTCGCCCAGGACAACACTAAGTGAACCATCCCTTCCCTCTCGGGATGAGGGAAAGCTCACCCAGTGTCGCCCGGTACAAGCATTGGGACGCGATACTCTTGCTCTCACAGCTACCTTTGAAGGTGGCTCTCGGACTTCCGAACTGTCTTGTCCAAACTATCCAACCCTCCGACGTCTCCCTCGTCTCCCACGTCTCCGACGTCTCCGACCCCTCTTTTCGGCTTCCTGTAGCTGCTATTTATACCGGCGGTTGAAGGAGTTATGGTGCTGGAAACGCCACGTAGCTCCCTTATACGCCGGTCGATGGATGTGGACGGCCGATACATGTATGTCTTCGGCGCGAGGCGCTGGCTATCGGTCACGTGGCTGGCAGCACGCCTGCCGGTGGGTGGCTGTGTCGCCCGACGAGTTTGGTCGTCGATGCGGCTTTGGCTCCCTGTCGGGTAGACGGTATGTCGGCCGACACGTCCTCCTTGCGCAGCGCCCTTCTCCGCCGATCATTCTCGTGTCGCCCAGCCCCTGTCGGGCTGGGTTGTATCGGGCGTCAGGAGGGTCGAGACGGGCTTAGACTTATTGTGGGCCGGAATCGGCCTTATTGCACAAAAACGAGGAAAACTCTGTAGAAGATAGGAAAAATTGGAATAAGAGCGTTGCTTGGCCAATTATTGCGAAAATGCTAATAAAAGAGAGGAAAATAGCAGAAAAGGGTAGTTTTGATAACAGAATAAAGGGCAAAAATGTCACAAAATTTGGTGTTATCAGAAGGTTAGAGAGAGAGATGACATGATGAGTTAGATGTCATGGTTGACCGAGTGTTTGGTTGGAAATGCCTTTGGGATGCCATAAAAGGGTAGATGACCTAGTACCTTTGACGACCAACCCTGGAGAGGGTCATGCATGCTAGAGAGAAGGATAGCTCCTTCATGGATGAGGTTAGAAGAGAACCTATAGTTACCCTATGGGCTTAGGCAAGTAGGGTATAGCTTGATGAAACCCTGGTTAAGGGATCATGGAATTAGCATAAAGGGCTATGAATGAGTTTGAGCAAACCTAAGTTCGAGCATATGCTTCACCCATGTGAAGGTATGCTAGTAAAGCTCGATCCTTCATGGAGAAAGGACATCTGGTAGTAAGGTTGGATGTAGAGTTAGTTATAGAGAGGAAAGCATGACTCAAGCAAGAAGGTTGGAAGCTTAGGTTCCGAGACTTAGGAACAGTAGATAGTAGAGGATGATGAGACCTAAGTGGATGATAGTGGTTTCCCTATGAAGGTTGATGATATCTTGATTGCCTTTAGAGGAACCAAACCTTAGAGGGAGGATGATGCTTCTGATACCTAGGGTATAAGTGATTACCTACTGGATGAGATGAAGAGTGCTTTAGACCCTGGGGGGGTTTAAGTAACCGGTTGTGAGGCTTTATACCTAGTTGGTTGTCCTTAAAGAGGACTCAACTCTGAGGTATTTCTCATATAAAAGGATCATGGGAGTACATGACATACCTTGGACATGTTTGATTCGTGGTTAAGAGTTTGAGCATGCAGTTGGATATCCAGAGGAGAACCTAGGGTTCCTAGGCCTAAGAGGGGAAGTAGTGTATCCGATGCTCCTGATGAGATTTGAGTCTCTATATTTTTGAGCATGGTACTCCTCATGTGTAGAGGTAAAGGAAACCCCTTAAGTTAAGGGTATGTTTGATGAACCCCTCACGCCTAAGTTGATCTAATGTTGAGGAAAGAGAATAAGTATGACCTAGCATGGTTTAATAGGTGGTCTACTTGTGCCCTAGTAGCTGCTGGGTTAAGAATGCTCATGTGAATATAAACCCTAAGGATGTTTGTGACCTTGTTGTCAAAAGTTGTAGTTTCCTCCCATCCTGGGAGAGGGACCCTTTGGTAAGGTGTGTACCAGTTTGTGGGTTTGTGGAGACCTAAAGAGGAAAAGTACATGGTATGAGAATGAACCTGTAGACCCATAGATAACCATCTCTAAGTGCATGTGTTACCATGGAGGTAACCAGTATGGGGCCTGACCAAGGTAGGCAGGTTGCCATGACCCTATGAAGGGATGAAAGTCAGTCGAGAATGTAGAGAGATGATGAAGGCTTGGGTAAGGTTCTAAGTTGGACATGTAATATAATGGAATCCTAAGTCTATCCTAGGGTCAGGTAGGGATAAGACCGATGTAAGAAGGAGTTTCCTAATTCCCTAGTTGCACATGACCATAGGGTCGGGAGGTAACAACTATCATTGTCTGAGGGCCATGGGTTAGGAGATTGATCACCTTCATGAACTCATGGGACCCAAAGGGCAGATGAGTAGGGCACTCTCTGGATGCATAAGGGAACAAGGATGACCCCAAAAGTGTCGGCACCCTATAGACCTAGAGGAGATGACCAAGGATTGTGTTTAGACCAAGTAGGGTTGAGACTAGTTTTCCATGGAAGTAACTTTGATATCAAGATGAATGTGATGTTGAGACATATGTGGCACGTTTCAACTTATATTTAAAGGTGTACTGGCAAGGTGGGATGTACCATCTCTACTCTTGGAATAGGAAAAACTCTGTATTTGGACTGCAGCCAAATGCTTATTTCCTTTTGTTATGGGAGTGAGAGATAGGAAAATATGCATGCCTTACACCAAGGATAAAAGATGATGGAAGTTGGAACGTTGCTACAAGGTATAAGTATAGAAATGATAACATACCTTTGTGGAGTGAATGATACATGGATGGTTTACAACACTAAGAGTATTAAATAAATCATCTTGTGAGGATGTTTTATCATGAGCTGTGTGGAATTTGCAAACTTGAGTTGAATCACCATGAGGATGAGCTCAGAGTTTCTTGATGAAGACAAACGTAGAGTGTGAGATGAGATGATAAGTGAAATATGTGGAGGTATATGTCTTCTACATTACCTGACACCTAAGGAGGTGAAGTAGTAATGAATGCTCTGGTTGAGATATAGCTGCCTAGTTTAGATAGAGGCTAGAAGAGGTTGAGGTTGTTCGACTAACCCTAAGTTTGGAAAGAAGATGAGTTTTGGCTAACATATAGATGTAATAAGATATGCTGAACAAGTTAATGGTTGTTTGGTTAGCCAGTTTAGTCCTCGATGTAGTGAAAGGATGGTGATAAAACCTCAGATACACTTCTTTGGAGAGGAAGGCAATAAAACCCTGATGAGAGTGGTTTAGAGTTTCTGAGGTATCGATCTTGAGGAATCATGACATACAGGAGATCATGGTTTTAATATCACCATGCACCGTGATAGTAAGTGATAGTAGCATTTTGAATGCTTAATACGAAGTTGCAGGTAGCATGTGGCCATGCAAGCCGGGGGTGAAGGATGAACACCAGTAACCCAGTGCTTTGACATAGAGGATAAAGACTCCCCGAGAGGGAATGGGAGTTTACCACTATGGGTGTTGTGGTAAGTCTCCCCTTGAACAAGAAAGATCAAGATATAATATGGGTCATGGTAGATCACCTTACCTAGATGACATGAGAAAGAAAGGAGTATTTTCAAGGGACAGGTTCAGTTGAACTACTTAAGAGAGAAATATGGTTCAACCACATCATGATGTGAGTTCAAAAGTTCTTGGGCATGACCAAGGTTCGCTTCCATGAGGTGGAAGTGGATACGTGAGGAACTTGATGATAGTACAGTTCATAACCCCATAATAATGAATGGTATAATCCAGACTAGAGGGTCTGATGAGAGTAGGTGTGCTCATTTAGGGTGATACATAGAGACTGTTCTTAGGATGTGATGTTAACCACCATAGCCTTTATCGGGATGCAAGAAGTCTTATGGAGAGGTTGTGTCGGTCACCACTTCATTAATATGATGTTGGTGAAGGTGGCCTCGCGAAGGTTAGAAAAGAACCACAGTGTATGCAGATGAAGTTGCTTTTTGATCGTGCAATGGCTGAGAGAGAGCCCGGTGGTGACATGAGTCACGAGCTGATGCAAATCAGACTGACATGCAGTTCACTGTGGGAGAATATGTGACGTGAAAATCCGACCCCTCTAAGTTACAACTGAGAAAGTTGAATCCCCAATATATGGGTCCATTTGAGATGGATTGGTGGAGATGGTTGTGTTTAACCTTACCCCTCAGGATAAAATGATGTGTTGCATGAGTCCGATCTAGAGCAATATGTGAGGTACCCAAGCCAGGTGATGTGCCCTGAACCTATTCAGCTTTTGATAGGCTGAAAAGTCCTGAGTCACCTATGAGGGTACGATATACCAAGGTGAGAAAGAACTCAGATGGAAGAAAATGAGATAATGAAGGTTCTTGGGAAACACAATGGAAAGGGTGAAGTCACATGGGAGCCTGGATGGACATAAGAAGACTTATCCTATTTGTTTGCTTGCTTGATGGAATTTTGAGGGCAAAATTCTCATAACAGGCGAAGGATGTTACAACCCCAAATTTTGGGTTCCTTTGGTGAGGAATGTAATTTCTCATATTAAAGATATTTGGACACAAAAAATGATATAATTTGTTGTGAATAAATGGATTTCGTTTAAGATAGCCTTGTTGTTTGATTTGTGGGCTTTATTGGCTATTGGGCCCAATAACAAGGAAATTCAATTAATGAATGAATAATTGAGTTTTTGAGAAAAGAAAGGTGTGGAAACCTCTAGAAGGCAAATCCAAAGAGGGATTTTGTGCCACATGAGTTCCTTGAGTTCCAAGGAGTCAAAAGTTGCATGATAATGCAAAAACAAAAGAAAAAGATAAATTAAGTATTTCTTTATTAAGAAAGAAATCGGAAACAATAGTAAAATGTGGAAATTAAGTGAAAAGAGGTGTAATTGAGTTATACTTGGTGGAATTTCGTATCCCAAGAATTCCTAATGATAAAAGGAATACCAATGAAGAAAATAAAAGAGAAATAAAGAGAAATCCTCAAAAAAGAAATATTTTAATAACTCAACATGATAATGTGAAATAATGCATATTGATGCATTTAAGGATAATGAGTATTCCTTAAAAAGGAATTTCAAATTCTTTGAGTTTCTTGGGGTCCAAGGAGCCCCAATAAAGAGGAAAGAAAGAGGAAATACCAAGATTGCAAAATAAGAGCATAATGTGATGTATTATTGATGAATTTTGTAATATTGATAAAAGGAAGTATTTTCTATTAAAAGAAAGCTTAATTTCGTGCTAATACATAAGAGGCAAGTACAAGGAAGATAAAGGAGGTAATTTTCGAAATCCTAAATAATTAAGAAAAAGAAAGAATATCAAAGGGATGAGAGAGAGAGAAGATTTGCTTCCTAAATTAAGGAAAGTCGTTTCCTATTAGGAAAGGGACTTGTTCCCTCTTATATGAACGTCTTGGGACTTGGGTGCCCTCCCCTATATAAGGGGTAGAGCTCATGGACGAGTTCTGAAGAGTTGCACATGTCTCCTCTCTTCTTCTTGTTCCTATCCCTACTAAACCCTAACCATGAACGCATAGAATCATCTTGGCGGCTAGCAGCTGTAGGGGGATATAAGTTGGGGCACGATGCTCCCAGGTCCCTGGAGAAGGAGCTTGGCCACCGTCCCTTGGCCCCAACACTTGCACAACGTCGTAGTTTAGTTGTAGGGCAGCCGTGGTGGCAGACCCGCTGGGCTCGATCCCAGCCGACCAGCCATCTACCAAAAGCACCTCCAAGTGCGCAAGGGGGCGGCGGAGCAAGGGGATCAAGTTTTGATCATCGTCGGGGTCCGGGGGAGGAGAGAAAGCCGTGCCAAGTCTGTAGATCAGCGGCTAGGGCGGCTGCTTTCGACCTGCTCAAGGTTGAAGAAAGGGAAAGCAACATTGGACGGATATGCCCTCCGTGGGATTAAAGAATCATCAACTTAACCAGAGGTAAGAACGTCTTTTCGAAATGTTTTCACAAGCCAACATGTTGCATGTGTAGAGGCTACGTGGCACCTCCCTATTGGCCCAAAATAAGATTAATTTGCAAAATTCATATCTCTTTAACCGTAGCTCGGATGAATATGCATAATACATGAATTTTACTCAGAAAAATGAGAGGAATCTATTAAAAATATAATTGAAGCCTGATTCCTTTTGCAATCCGAAAAGTAATGGAAGTTATTAACTTTAATATATTAATGTTTAAAGAACCCTATTTTGATATGATTAAGGTGATTAGTAGGGTTTAATAACTTATTAAATTGGATATTAGCCTGTTAATGATAAAAAGGAACATTAGGAAGAAAAAGGACGAACTTTGCATATTATTAGTTAATTTGGAGTTTCATATGCATGAATGTACTTTAATGGGCCTTGAAACCCTAATGTTGGTAAATTTGACTCGTAATGGCTTTAATTGACTAATTTCATGATTAAAGTTGGAATATGATGAATCTAAGCTATTTCGAGCATTAAAGTCCCTAATTTGTGGATAATTAGCCTTAATATAGAAATTAGGTTTTCCGATTGAATCAAGGTAGACTTAATAATAAATAGAGTTCATATGGGAATTAGACCATAATGAATTATGAGTTGTTAATCCAAAAGAAACTAAAGGTGATAATTGAGTCTAATGACCTTGAAATAACTTAAAAGGATAAATAAGGTAGTTTTGGTATAAAAGAGAAATAATCAACTTTAATTGGGCTTATGATGTTGAAATTAGGGTTTATGAACTAAGAGAGCATCTAATATGATAAAAGCATTATGGAGGCAAAAACCCTAATAAAACCCTAATGTGATCTAGAAAGCCTAAGGTGGAATCTAAGTCTGGCTTTAGAATGTTTTGGATAAACTATAACACTTGGATCGCATGCATTAATTTCAGGATATTGTTGATTACTTGTTGGTTTATTATTTATCCTTATTTCTTGGACAATCAAGTTGCTCTGGATCAGGTATGTGGTTAATTATGAATAACCGCTTTAATTTCCCGAGGATTTTCCGGATGATTAATCACATTGAATGCAAATTATCTGTTTGGATGTTCATACTTGCAAATCATAAAGTCACTATGATTATCACATTAAAAATAGAAGTATGTATCCTCGCACCTACATGCCACCCTGATGGATGATGCCAAAGGTCAGGCCCAGATGGGTAGACCAATGGACACCTTGAGTGGTGACCCCAGGCACCAAGCTCGGGAATGAGAAGGTGGCCTATGATATTGCATGACTAGTGGGCACCATGAGTGGTGACCCCAGGCACCAAGGTTGGGATTGAGAAGGTGGCCTTAAGTCATTGGCAAAGGGCACCCTAAGGTGGGTATGCCAGGGTTAGGGCAAAAGCGGTGGAGAATGTCATACTGAAAAGTGTAAATTGGCTTGTTAATTAATTTGATTGTGAATATTAAATTGTTAGCCATGTTTGCAAGATTTTGGTTGTTCCCACATACCAGTACATTTCGATATACTGACCGACGTTTTATTTGTCGGCGTTTTAGGAACAACAATTGAAAGAACAAACAGTAAAGTGACACATTGTGAAAGTAAAACATAAAGTGCAAGGAGGATTAGTTAGAGTGGTTTCAATCTTGGATAGATAGATTCCCAACATTTTCAAAGGTAAGTAAAGTTTTAATTTTATACCAAATTCCAGTTAGTTAGTAGAATTTCATAATTGTTATTGATTATTTGTTGAACCTTTGATCCTGTTAATTGAATAACGACTCTGACCTTCGGGTCTCCCTTAATTGGGGGTTACCGGGAGGCGGGATCGTTACACTAATAGAGGTTTACATGCACCATTAGGAGAAATATGGGGAGCAAGCATTTCAGACTGGGCGAGATGTGCATATGCCTGGTCCATGGATGGAAGGGTCGCACCAACCAGGAGTAGTTGTCGAACAACTGCAAAGCGAGGATGAAGCCCATTGAGGAAGCGCCCGGTGATGAGAGTTTCTCTTTCTTTAGTAACCTCGCCAGAGGTCATGGGAGAGAGAAAAATTTAGTTGGTTGGATAGGGCCTTCATTGCATCATAGTACTTGGGCAGGGGTCGCTCCCCTTGCTGTTCCAAGAGGATTTTGTCCATGGCATTGTAGATACGCAAATAGTTGTCCTCTTAAGTGAAGAACTGCTTCATTTTGTCCCACATTATTTTTGCACACTTGTGCCACATGTATTTGTCGGCGATATCAGGCTCCATGCGCCCCCAGAACCAAGAGAGAACTTGGTTGTTTCCTGTAGTCCAGGCAGTATCCGATACGGCATGGGCATCCTCAGTGATAAAATTGAGTTTACCCTGAGATTCAAGAAATGTCTGAACAACATTCATCCAAAGTAGAAAGTTGTCATCATTAAGTTTCACGGCAGATATGTGCGGCATATCATTGTAAATGATAGTTGTTTTAGCAGCATCACCCATGATATGGTAAGAAAGATAACATAGACTAGCACAGTCTAAATAGACATAATCGTACCAGAATGTCGCACGGTACAAACAGAAAGTAAAGGTACCAAAATGTAGCACGGTACAAATGAACGAAATAGAAATACTACCGGAATGAAAAACTCGGTAGAATGAGGAGTAGCACTACCGGAATGGTTCTCGGTAGGAAAAAAAAGAAGAAAAAAGCACTATCGGATTAATGGCATTGTAGGATGAAGAACATAAAATCCCCAATTTTTAAAGAAAGGACTCAACCATGTGGATTAGGGGAACCACATGGAGAGGAAAAAAACTTTGCCCCTTTTTTTTGGTGCTTTATAAATTAGCACGGGGTCTTTTGTGTCGCCTTTTTTTGTTCACTTTTTTTTAGAAACTAGAACGGGAGCGATTCACTTTGTAAACCTTCTTGCTTTTTATCTAAATCAGTGTGATCTTTACTAACTCCAGCCCTTTGTGAAGCATGTATGTAGAAATGACTTCAGTACATGGAGATCAGCCGACTAAATTAGCCAACTAACGAACAAATGGAGATAAATGAAGGCTGCTTGGTTCTCCGTGTGTTGCTCCATCTCGTCATGATTCAATAGATGATAATGGTTGCAATAGACAACAAAATCAGAAAACTAACAAGCAATTGGAGATGAATACGGGCTGGGAAGGATGCGGTGCCAACTAACTTCTTGCATGCGGAAGTACGAATCATGAGCGCCGCCTCAGTAGATAATCAATCGCATATGGCAGCCGCCAGGGAGAAAAGAAAGATGGGAGGGAAAGAAAGGAGTGAGGAGGGTTAGGGCTGGGCTATGGCTCCTGATACCATGATAAAGTGAGCATCGGTTCCATACTAAAATACGAGTGTTGGGTCTCCTATATATAAGAGCCAGAGAGCACATGGGTTAATTAGAGAAAAGGGAAAATACAATGGGCCTGAGCCCAACTAATCAAATATGCTAACAGTGTGCAATTTGGAAAATCACTCCAAACCACCTTAGAATATTTTTTGTAATCACTTGTATTGATGATATGACTTGTAACTAAGATGAGAAAAAAATAGGGACACTTAATTCCAACGTTTGGTCACTCATAAACAATTTTGAAAAATTTATCACAATAACTCTATCGACCGAGTTTGGATCTCGATCGAACAGTGACATATTTTTAGAAATGGATCAATCAGTCGAGTTGTACACTCACAGAAGTCGACCGACTGACTCACTGAACAAAATTGATTTTGACTCATCGGTCGAGTTTTCTAGGACAAACTCGACCGATAGTTTGAAAATTGGCCTTGTCAGTTAGTCGATCGGTCGAGTTTCGTCAAGTTACCTTTATTGAAACTGGACCAAATGTACTATACATAAAACACAGAAAAAATGATTCTAACCAATGGAGAGTTGTTAAGAAATGAAAATAGATCCATTGCAAATTGTAAAATGACTATTTGTCATTCTTAAGTGATCCCACACTCAAAGGAACACCCCCGACTGTAAATAGGACCCCTTGGAGTTCATTCCAAGGTTTCTCATTCATGCTATCCTTGGTCCTTGCTATATTTGAGTGTGTTGTAATCATTTGAACCCTTTCTCTCTCTCATTTACAAAGAATTTCATGATTATGAGTGAGTTAGGCTTGTTGTAAGAGAGCTACCTCCCTGTTATCTTGTAAAGCACTCATTCCTTCCATCTTCCCAATCCCCTTTCTCAAAGAGTAAAGGTTAAAGTGATCTTCTTTGAGTGAAGGAGGAGTTGTTGCTCTTTTTCAAGGTTGAAGAAGGTGTGAAGATCTTCTTCAGGTGAAGGAGAGGGGAAAGGCAAAGATTATAGAAGAGTGGTTAATCCCTTCAAGACCAAAGATTTGATGCAAGTGTGGGTAAGACCTTGGTGAAGGCTGAAGACATCTTGATCAAGTGGGTAAGTCCTTGTGTAGGTGAAAGGCTCTTGTCTTACATAGGTAAATCCTTGGATGTATGGTGGTCTCCTTGTATCTCTTATGATGGAATATAAGTATACATGGGTTGCAAAGTCCTAGAGGTTGACCTCTCCAGGTAGTGGATTGACGGTCTCCTAGTTTGGAGATTGGAATCACTCTATGTTTCAATCAATCTTATCCTTGCTATGCTTGTTTAGATAGGACTTCAAATTGTTCTTAAGAATTTGGTTTCAATTGATATAATTTGAAGGTTCAACTATTCTTGTGAGAAATTTTGAATCTCTATTTATCCCCCCTCTAGATCCCTAGATCCAACAAGTGGTATTAGAGCTTGGATCTTCTCCAAAAAATCTCCCACGAGATAAGAATATGAGTGAGAATCTATTTGGTTCCCTCAACCTAGAGGGGGGCTTCTCCATGCACCCCACGGTCTTCAAAGGCACCGACTTCCTCTTTTGGAAGAGGCAGACACATTTCTACATTCAATGGATGAACTTTGATATATGGAAGGTGATGATTACACTATATAAGGAGACAACCAGAGTTGTGTTAACATGGGATGAAGCTATCCTAAAGAATTCCTAGTTCAATACCAAAGCAATTAGCATCCTCTATTCAGCCCTCACTCCATCTGAGTTCAACCACATCTCTTCATGGGACACAACCTATGAGATATGGGATAAGTTATGCATCACTTATGAAGGAACAAAGCACGTGAAGGAGGCAAAGATCTACATGTTGAATAGCCTCCTAGTAAACAATATGGGGAAGAAAGAAGGAGTTGCTGAGATGTACTCAAGGCTCAACATCATCATCAACGGCCTAGATCCTTTGGGACAAACTTTGGATAGAGGATCAACCAACTCCAAGATCTTGAGATCTCTACCAAAGATATGTGATTCAAAGGTGACATCCATTAAAGAAGTGAGAAGTCTTGGTAACATTCCAACCAAGGAGCTTATTGGCAATCTATAAGCTCATGAGCCAAGACTTGACAAGCAAGAAAAGGAAGCCAAGAAAGAAGAGAAGGAAGCAAGGAAGATCAAAGATAGTGCCTTCAATGCTCAAGTGGAGGTTGTCACCTTTCAACAGTAACTTTCTTTCCGGACCTCTCCCTCCTCATCTAGTGAAGATGATGGCCCTAGTGAGCATGAAGCCAACTTCTCCAAGGGAAAGTACTTCAAAGGAAAGAAATCTTCTTCTTCTACTCCAAGATGCTACAAGTGTGGTCAAAAGGGACACTACAAGAGTGAATGTCCCAAGGCAAGAAAGTCACACCACTGGAGCAGCTCCAAGAAGGAGGAAGAGTACAAGAAAGATAGCAAGTACAAGAGGAAGGATAAGAATGAGAGGAGACACAAAGACACAACTCATGCATCTTGGGAAGGATCATCCTCTAGTGGCTCAAGCTCTGATGAAGATGGAGAGTGCCACCTTGAACTCATGGCCTCTACTAGTGAAAAAATTGGTGAGGTAAGTGAGGTAAGCTTGCATGAGTTAGCTAAAGGAACTTTTATTTACATGCTTGTTACTACTTGTTCCTCTTATTGTAAATGTAAATCTAAAAATAAGAGGTTAGGTGAAATCATTGATGACTTGTATGCTAAACCTGAGATTCTTGAGCAAAATGAGAAGGTTCATCTTGAGAGCATTGACAACTTGTAAGGCCAATTTCTTGATATTGAGATCAAATACAATGGAGTTGAGGTAGATAATGGTGTCTATCTTAAGAACATTGAATCTCTTAAGGAAGACAACCAAAAGTGCCTAAATGAGCTTGAGACACTTAAAACTAAAAATGTTGGATTTAAGCTTATTGTTGATACTCGTAGAGATGAGAGGGATGCTTATCTTAAAGAAATTCAATGCTTAAATCTAAAAATGCTAGGTTTCTTGGTCAAGTTAATAATTTATCTTCTAGACCTATTTTTCCTAGTAATGATGTTACTTCTATTTCTCTTGAAAATTATTATTATTTGACTAAATCCCTCTATTTAGTGTCCGACCTTGTTCATGCTAGAGACGATCTTGCTAGTTTGTCTTCTACTGTTATATCTTACTGATGCCAATCATAAACTTAGAGCCTCTCTGCAAAAGTTCCTCAAAGGAAAAACTCCCTATATCAAATCCTTGACCATTACACCAAACAAAGTGGTACTAGTGGTTTGGGATTTGTATGGGGAACACCTAGGGAAAGAATAAGGCCAAGGGTAAGAAAAAGAGTAAGGAAACCTCCTTTTTTATTGGAGGGTCTTATGGAACTAAGAACCCTATGATTTTCTCTCATTGCAAAAGTGATGATCATTATTCTACTTATTGTTCTTACAATCCTAAGGGGACCAAACCAAAGATGAAATGGGTCCCCAAACTAACTCCGAATCCTAAAGTTTGAGTTGGGTACCAACACTCTTCTTTCTTATGGAAAAAGGAAGATGGATTGTTGATAGTGGATGCACTAAACACATGACATGTGATATAAGACATTTCAATAATTTCACAAAGAAGAAAGGAGGTTTGGTTACTTTCTGAGACAACAAGAAAGGTAAGGTAAAATGTGAGGGTGATGTAGGTGAATCCTGGTGTATCAAGAATATTATTTTTGTGGATGGGTTACATCACAATTTAATAAGAGTAAGTCAATTATGTGATAATGGTTACCTTGTGGGCAAGAATAAGGCCAAGGGTAAGAAAAAGAGTAAGGAAACCTCCTTTTTTATTGGAGGGTCTTATGGCACTAAGAACCCTATGATTTTCTCTCATTGCAAAAGTGATGATCATTATTCTACTTATTGTTATTACAATCCTAAGGGGACCAACCCAAAGATGAAATGGGTCCCCAAGCTAACTCTGGATCCTAAAGTTTGAGTTGGGTACCAACACTCTTCTTTCTTATGGAAAAAGGAAGATGGATTGTTGATAGTGGCTGCACTAAACACATGATAGGTGATATAAGCCATTTCAATAATTTCACAAAGAAGAAAGGAGGTTTGGTTACTTTTGGGGACAACAAAAAAGGTAAGGTAAAAGGTGAGGGTGATGTAGGTGAATCCTTGTGTATCAAGAATGTTATTTTTGTGGATGGGTTACATCACAATTTAATAAGAGTAAGTCAATTATGTGATAATGGTTACCTTGTGCAATTTACTTCTTTTAAAGACTTGCTTCTAGATTCCCTCACTTATCATGTCATATATAAGGGAACTAGAAATTGTAATCTTTATGTAATTATTCTTGAATCTATTAATCCTATTATTGGTAGATGCCTAGTAGTCAATTCGAATGATATTTCTCTTTGGCATCGTCAACTTGGTCATGTAAATATGCATCAATTGAAGAAGTTGAGCAAAAAGGACTTTGTCAAGAGACTTTCCAAATTGGATTTTGAATAGGATGAGGAATGCCAACCTTGTACCTAAGGAAAGAAAATTAAGTCCTCCTTCAAATCCAAAGGAGTCCTTAGTATGAAGAGAGATCTTGAACTTCTCCATATTGATCTGTTTGGACCTATGAGAACTCAATCACTTCATGATTCCAAGTATTGTCTTGTTATTGTCAATGATTTCTCTCGATTTACTTGCACCTTATTTCTAGTTTCCAAGAGTGATGTGCTTGATGTTTTCTCTAGCTTTTGTAAACGAGTTGAGAAAGAAGCTTCTTGCTGGACTGTTTCCATCCGTAGTGATGATGGGGGAGAATTTGATAATAATCTTTTTGAACATTTTTGTGAAGAATCTGGATATGCACATAACTTTTCTTCACCTCGAACACCTCAACAAAATGGGGTTGTAGAGAGGAAGAATAGGTCACTACAAGAAATGTCTAGGATCATGCTTTTAGAGAATGATACTCCAAAGAATTTTTGGGCTGAAGCTATTAGTACCTCATGATTTGTGCAAAACCGGGTTTTCACACATCCTTCTTTGAAGAAAACCCCCTATGAGCTATGGCGTGGTAGGAAGCCTTCTATAGAGTACTTTTGTATTTTCCTATGTCCTTTTTTTGTCTTGAACATGAAACATTTTCTCGACAGGTTTGATATGAAATCATACAAGGCTTTCTGACTACATCATTTCTAGTAAGGCTTATAGAGTGTTTAATGTTGATATCTCTAAAGTAGAAGAATATATTAATGTTAAGTTTATTGAGACTAACCCCTATATTCCCAAAGATATTGTTCCAAATGATGATGTTGTAGGTGAGGTAAATCCTAGCTTAAAAGAACTCAACATCACCCAAAAGGGAAAAGAGGTGACCACTCAAGAAGAAGAGAAAGATGAAGAGAAGAAGGATCCAACTCCCCGCTTTGCAAAGAATCATCCAAATGAGTTGATCTTAGGTGACCCTTTTGAAAGAGTGAAGACACAGGATGCCTTCAACAAAGAACAACCAACAATGCCTTCATTTCACAACTCGAGCCAAAGAACGTCAAAGAAGCTCTTGGGGATGATGAATGGATCCTGGCCATGCAAAAAGAATTGGAGAAATTTGAGAAGAACAAAATGTGGACCCTAGTGTCAAGACCATGTGATAGAAAGATAATTGGCACCAAGTGGGTCTACCGTAACAATCTAGATGAAAGTGTCAAGGTGGTAAGAAAACAAATCAAGGTTAGTGGCTCAAGGCTACAATTAGCAGGAAGGTATACATTTTGATGAAACATATGCACTTATAGCTAGACTTGAGTCTATTCATATGTTGCTTGCCTTTGTTAGTTACAAAAATTTCTTCTTTATCAAATGGATATTAAAAGCGTGTTTTTGAATGGTACAATTGAGGAGGAAGTGTATGTTGCACAACCCCCGGGCTTTGAACATGATAGTTTACCTAACCATGTTTATGTGTTGCAAAAATCTCTCTATGGACTCAAACAAGCTCCTCGAGCTTGGTATGAGAAATTAAAGAACTTTTTGTTAGATCATGGGTATATCATAGGCAAAGTGGATTCTACCTTATTTCTCAAACACACTTCTAACAATTTTCTTATCATTCAAATTTATGTTGATGATATCATTTTTGGCAGAATTAATCTTGATCTTTGTAAGGAGTTTAGTGATATTATGCAGAGTGAGTTTGAGATGAACATGATGGGTGAGCTTACATTCTTCATCGGCTTTCAAATTAGGCACCGAAGATGGGAACTTCATAAACCAAGACAAGTACAAAAGTGATCTACTTAAGCACTTTGGGATGGAGAACACCAAGTCGATGGACACCCCCATGTCAAACAACGCCAAACTTGATAAAGATGAAGAAGGTGAGAAAGTGTATGAGAAGCTCTATATAGGTATGATTGGAAGTTTACTTTATTTAACTGCCTCTAGACCTGACATAATGTTTAGTGTTGGCTTGTGTGCTTGCTTTCAATCAGATCCCAAGAAATCATATCTTATAGCTGTTAAGAGGATTTTAAGGTACTTAGCCAAAACTCCAAATGTTGGACTATGGTATCCCAAGTCAAGGGACTTTACTCTTATGGCTTATAGTGATGAGGATTACACATGATGCTTGATTGATAGAAAGTGCACAAGTGGCACTTGCTTCCTCCTAGGACCATGCTTGGTGTCTTGGTTTTTCAAGAAATAGAGCACAATGGATTTATCAACTATTGAGGATGAATACATTGCATCCAGGAGTTGTTGTTCCAAGGTTCTATGGATGAAGTAAATGCTCCAAGACTTTAACATTTATTTTGATGCTTCTCCTATCTATTGTAATCGTATATTCCATAGTAAAGCCAAGCATATATAGGTTTGTCATCATTTTCTTCATGATCACATTGCCGAAAAGGATATCTATATCACACATGTGGACATTAAAAATCAGTTGGCAGACATTTTCACTAAACCTCTAGCTAGAGAGCAATTCAATTTTATTAGATCTAAACTTCTCATAACTACTTTGGATGAATCTGATATGCGTTCTAGATAGTTTCTATCTATGTTATATGCTTTGCTCATGTCTTGATCACCCTTGCTTGCTAATGTGCTAAAATTTTCATGTTCTTATGCCTTGTTTTTTGCTTGTTTTGGGTATTTCTTGCAAGCGCTTGTTTTATCGCTAAATAGTACCCAATGATGAGTGATATGTGTCTAAGTATGTTTAAACTACAAAATGGACTAGAAAAATAAATTTAATTAGCACTCAAATGGCTAGAAATTAAAATTTATAATGTTTGTTCAGGTTGACCATCGGTCGAGTTGTCAACTCAATCGATCTTTTGCTGAGAGATTTTGTAAAAAGCCATTCGATTGAGTTTCCTTGTCTCAGAACTCGACCGATGCCCGGGCTAGAGAAAACTTAAGTGTGGTTTGGCTGACTTTTCTCCCTCTCGACTAGAGAAAAAAATTGACTGATTCCCTCTCCCGTTCCCTCTAGCTCTCAACCCTAGCCCCGACCATCCATTTCCTAGCCCTAGACCGACCTTGTTTGACCTTCCTAGACCTCTTGTTCATCAACCCTAGGTGCTTGGTCATGTTTTGGTGGTGTTACCTATGTTTTTTTATCGCTCTTTCCTTCTTATCTTGCCTCCATGGCTTCTAATAGGAGAAAGAAAGCCACCCCCCTCCAGAGCACCATCCTCTCCTTCTAACTCTCACTTTATCCTGTTCAATGATACTTTCTTTGTATCAAATGATGCTCTAAATAGATACATGGAGCTCCTTCCTAGGAACCCCTTCCCTTTTTGTGCCTTGTTTGAGCCATGCATGCATAGACAAAAGGTCATTGATCAGGTTTTTTAGTTGTTATACGACCACCACCTCTTTGCCTGAGTGTTGAACACGCATGCTATAACAATTCCATCACAAGCACTAAGGTTGTTCACAAACTCTATGCAAATTTGAAATGGAATTATGACACCCTTGTACCCCTGCCAAATGCTCAAGTCATTCTTACTTCCATGATTGCCGCTAAGAAATTCCAAGTCTCAGAGGATAACTTGAATATCTTTTTCTCTAGTACTGAGGTAACCGACATATGGAGGAAGGATTACCCTGAGTATTTTGACCTCCTATACCTTGTGGATTTGTACAAGCAATATGATATCACTCTCCCTAACATACATAAATTTTTGAAGAAGCCTCAGTTTCCCTATAGGAAGTCCACCCTTCCCTCCTCTACCTTAGACCTGAAGAACTACATTCTCGCCCTGGTAGTTAACTTCAATTCATCAAAAGAAAAATCAAACTAAAATTGTAGAGAATACAGTGGTGATTATGTTTTGGATCCTGAAGAACATCGAAGTCAAGTGGTCTCGATATATTCTCCATCACATGACCTTCTTCGACTCTGGTAAGAATACATGTGGAACCCACCTACCCTACCTAGCCCTGATTTGTGGTCTTTTCAATTTTCCAATGGGAAGTCTCTTTTTGATGACCTTCATTACAAATCTACTAGAAAAAGAGTCTGTATCAATGAGCACAATTCAAAAAAGTTTGCCTACTCCTTCCTCTACCACACTTGGAGCCTCCACCTCCACCCAACCACCTCCACTTCCTTAGCCATCCCGACCAACCCACACCTAGTTTCATGTATCAAATGAACCCTCATGGGTTACATGATGCATCAGTTGAAGTATAACCTTCAGGTTCAAGAGCATATGCATCAAGATCTATGTGCTATCATGTTCACCATGAACCTATCTCGTGCCTATCCTTACCCTACATTCCAGCCCTACCCAGGAGGTGATTATGCATACTATGCATACAATCACTTTTACTCAACCCCTCCACCTACTTCTTCCGCTGCTACACCCTCTGCTGCTAGTGGATCTATCCCCGAAGTGCTACCTTTCCCTGTTGGTCCTATAGCTACCTTGCTTGTAGGAATTGGCACCTTTTCTCCTACTTTTCCTCAAGACCAAGAGTTGCATGACCTTGGTATGTCTTGGGCTGAGCAGAATGCCATGTGGCCCGGTCATTGTTTTGGTCCTTCTATCAATGAGGATATGTATGACTAGTTTAATGAGGAAGTTGCTGATACTGATGAGGAGGCATCTGAGGATGATGGAGAGGATGGTTTAGATGGCTCTGATGATGTCTTTGCTGGTGCATCTGGTGATGAAGGAGAAGCTGTTATCTCTGCCACGCCTTCAGATGAAGATGATGACTACGAGCCTGGAGCTTCTGATGATGATGTTGATGAGGATCATGATGATGTTGTGGACATAGATATCCTAGACGTTTATATGTTTTAGTTTTTTGTATGTATATTTTGATCATATATATCTTTCTAGACTATTTTGTACTAAAAACATCTAGGCACATTATCTGAGATGTATTCTTTCTATCATCACGTTGTTTTCATTGTTTTGGCTTGTAGTTGTTTTGAGGACATGCTTTTAGTGTTGTAATCTTAATCACATGTACACTTACTCTTTAGTTGACTATATATCATGAGTTGGCGGTATGTTCCCCATATTTTGATTATGGCTTAGATTGCTTGTCTCTCTCTCATCTCTATTTGATGTGTGCTTTAAGGTTGCATGCTTTATCTTGTGGTTGTATGTTTTGGTTGTGCTTGGATAAGGCATGTTTTGTGCTCTTCTATCATCCCTTACTTTTTGATAATGCCAAAAGGGGGAGAGAAGTTCAATGTTTTGAAGCTCAATCATATTTCTTTTATTGCCTATGTGATCCTTTTCTTGTTCAATATATGCTTTATCATGTGACTTGATAAAGGACCATATAGTATATGCATGTTATATTGATTTGTAGAAAGACTAACTATGAAGTTAAGAGTAAGAATAGATTGAGGGAGAGCAATTCACATTTTAAAAATCATGAATCCCTTGCAATTCACAAGTCTAAGGTATAACTTTACATATCCTTTTCAATATGATTGAGGAATGGTTTGTCATTGTCAAAAAGGAGGAGAATGATGACTTGAGAGTTATACATTCTCCATATTTTGATAACGACTTAACCATTCCATTCATATGTATCTAAAATGTTTGTTTAAGATTGATTTCAGGCTTTAGGTACTTGAAAAGGATCAAATTACACATGCCCTAGATTGTCCAATTTCAAGTCAAAAGCAATGTAAGTGTGCAATTTGGGAAATCACTCTAAACCACCTTAGAATATTTTGTAATCACTTGTATTGATGATATGACTTGTAACTAAGATGAGAAAAAATTAGGGACACTTAATTCTAACGTTTGGTCACTCATAAACCATTTTGAAAAATTTGTCATAGCAACTCTGTAGATTGAGTTTGGATCTCGACCAACCAGTGACAGATTTTTAGAAATGGATCAATCGATCGAGTTGTACACTCATAGAACTTGACCGACTAGCTCACTGACCAAAACTAATTTTGACACATCAGATGAGTTACCCAGGACAAACTCAACTGATAGTTTGAAAATCAATTTTGTCGGTTAGTGGATCGGTCGAGTTACCTTTATTGAAACTCGACTGAATGTACTATACAGAGAACACAGAAAAAGTGATTCCAACCGTTGGAGAGTTGTTAGAAATGAAAAGACATATGTTGAAAGTTGTAAAAACGCCTATTTTTCATTCTTAAGTGATCCTACACTCAAAGGAACACCCCTAGATATAAATAGGACCTCTTGGAGTTCATTCCAAGGTTGCTCATTCATGCTATCCTTGGTCCTTTCTATAGTTGAGTGTGTTGCAATCCTTTGAGCATCTTTCTCTCTTTCATTTATAAAGAATTTCATGATTATGAGTGAGTTAGGCATGCTGTAAGAGATCTACCTTCATGTTATCTTGTAAAGCTCTCATTCCTTCCATCTTCCCAATCCCTTTTCTCAAAGAGAAAAGTTTTATGTGATCTTCTCCGAGTGAAGGATGAGTTGTTGTTATTCTTCAAGTTTGAAGAAGGTGTGAAGATCTTCTCCAGGTGAAGGAAAAGGGAAAGGCAAAGATTCAAGAAGAGTGGGTAATTCCTTGAAGGCCAAAGACTTGATGCAAGTGTGGGTAAGACCTTGGTGAAGGCTGAAGACATCTTTATCAAGTGGATAAGTCCTTGTGTATGTGAAAGACTCTTGTCTTGAATAGGTAAGTCCTTGGATGTATGGTCGTCTCCTTATATCTCTTAGGATGGAATATAAGTATATATGGGTTGCAAAGTCCTAGAGGTTGATCTCTCTAGGTAGTGAATTGACGGTCCCCTAGTTTGGAAATTGGAACCACTCGAACCACCTTGTCCAAGTTTATGGTTCAATCTCTCTCATCCTTGCTATGCTTGTTTCGACATGACTTCAAATTGTTCTTAAGAACTTGGTTTCAATTGATATAATTTGAAGGTCTAACTATTCTTGTGAGAATTTTTGAAGCTCCATTCAACCCCCCCTCTAGAGCCCTAGATCCAACAACATTATCTTACCCATTCACATGAAAAACTAAGTATGATCTCATTTCATATATTAAGCATGTCATACCTCTCATTGGAAATCTTTTAGTCATTATGTATGTATTAGTGAACAAAGAAGCATGTGTGACTTATTTTATGGGATTATCTACATATTGTGCATCATTTAGTTTATTAGGTCTAATTTTATGCTTATTAAGATATCTTATGTTATTATAACACCTAATTATGATAATGCATCATATGGGGTGTCAAAACATGATTAGATTAGGTAATCCATTACAAAGTAGAGTTCAGGCTCCATATTCTCATTTCATCATCATGTGAGAAATTATAGATCTAGGGTATGATTAGGGTTATGTGTAAAATCATCTAGGGCTTACACTAAAGTTTCTAATTATATGTGCAATACTGTTCATTAGGGTACAAACACATGTATTTGGGTTTATGTGTATCCTTGTGTGGCCAAGATTATAAGGTCTAAGAATACGACCACCCTATCCAGGGATTAGGGTTTCTAGAGGTAGATGTTGGCTTTTAGTATGGTACACCACTCCACCCCTTAAATATAATTTTTTCCCTGAAATCCAATCATCCTTACACTACTAACTTACTACTCTCAAATCCTTAAAAGGTTTAATCTAATAAGACAAATCAAACCACACTTAAAGGTACTAGGGTTATAAATTAAGCATAGGGGTGTGTTTATGAAATACACGGATCATGTCTCCAACTAGATGATCTTGTCCACCTAAGGTTCAATATCAGGTCCTTGTGTTACTAACCTAAGAACCCTAAGGTTCACACGAGCATCAAAAAATTTCCAGGGGACTCAAATTCACAACCTCATGGAGATAAGGGGGTAGTTCCACTAAACCTTTAGTGCAGGCCATATCATCCATAGTCATTACTCTATACACAAACCAGGATTTGATATATATATATATATATATATATATATAGGTCGTTCATTCAATACCCGTGTGGGTAGCCAGGAGTTCGCTACCCGGCAGCCAAAAAAGTAACTGTTCTGGCCAGAAAAGTAATAATGCTATCAAAAAAGTAACTATGTTGATAAGAAAATAACTATACGACTAAAAAAGTAAATTAGTACAAAATACACAACAAATATATATGTAATAATGTTTTTAAATCTACTAATGCAAACGTAACTATCTATGCATGAAATTCAACACTTGCAAGGTAAAGAAACCCTCTACATGTCAAAAGTAAGAAACTTGAAAAAAAGTAACCAAAATGGGGGGCAGGTATTAAAGATGATCCCATATATATATATATATATATATATATATATATATATATATATATATATATATATACTAACTAATTCCAGGGTTTTTCTACCGGAGCTTCATATATCTCTTCTTTGTGACTCAGTTTGAGAAACCAACATAAATCCATAAAATTTTCTTTTATAGATATAATGGTATAATGGAAAATAATTTTCTTTGGCAATGACATCTATTTGGCATAAAACAAAAGATGAATACAAAATCAATTGCAAGAGCTGAGTCACAAAGTATTCCATAGTAACATCTTCACATGCCACTAATGTTGAATTCTAATACCTATCTACATCCTAAAGTTAAAACTCATAACTTCCAAAGAGATATATCACAACTAACCATGATTATAGGGTAATAGAAATAAATCCTCATCACATTAGTGTTTACTAATTAGGATTCTTATATGTACCACATACTATTCAACATCTTTCCTTCATCATCTCATTAAAAACGTAGATAAATACTAGGGTAAATATCTCACTTACATGGTTATTATGTAAGAAAATGGCCTGAATTAGGGAGATAAATTTGAAACAGTCTGAACCTAACCCTTAAGGCTCTTAAACCATCTTCTAAGGAGTGCAAACTGTGAGGGGATCTACTCCTCACTAAGTTTGAGGAATAAGCCCATCTAATCCAAACACTCTAACAAGTATGCTAGAATAGGTGTATTTTTCATTTCTTGAAATAATGGTATATAAGAATAGAAGAAAAACAATATTTCATGAATATATAGAAATTTTCAAGGTAGCATAATAATCTCTCACTATGGGTTTACATAAAATTGACAACTTCAACAACTACATAGAGGAAAGTCCAACTCTCTCAAGACTATCTCCTAAGAGTCAACTCCAAACAAGGTCCATGTCTTCATATCAAGTCCTCCACGTCCTTGACTTAGGGCTTGGAAGCATACTTCACAAGAGAAGAAAAAATAGAAGTTGTTAGCATAAAAGATGGTACATGCATATACATAGGGATTGAGCAATATAGGCAAAAAATGACCACATATGTAACAAGACTTACCATACAAGAGAAAAGTACTATCCAAGTGGATATCAAAACAACATTTTAAGAAGATAATAGAAAAAGAGTTTCTTTCCTGAAACAATATCACAACAAAATATCACAATCATAATCAGTTGTAAACAATGCATGTCAAACAATTAGACTAATATTATTTAAACACGGCTAAGAACCATAGAATACTGATCCTAATTCAGGTGGAAAGTACAAAATCTGGGTTCACTGCGTAAGGATCTATTAAAATTTCATGAATGAGGACTAGCTCCATAGACCACCCGTAGCCTTAATTGCATGCTTTGTCCTCACTCGCGGACAAGCTGAGATCAATTTACTGACAGGTGATCCATCTTAGTACTCACAAAGTTATGTAGTGATGGAATCCCTGCAAAGGAGGTACACCTTGGTGATATGGGTAGTCCAATCATTACTTTTACGATTATTTTATCCAAGGACTCAAATCCTGGGATATTACAATCTCCCCCAATTAGACTCTTGACATCCTCATCAAGGCTCAACTATATGGCCTCATAATATTGCCCCATTTTTGTGCAGCCCCAGAATGGCCCATGGACACCCAACTCTCGAACATGGAATACTAGTGCAAGAGTGGCTACATTACCATGGACAACCCTTTCCAACGTGTCTGGACCGCATGACTCAAGACTGGCATGCCACATGTCCATGTGGGCCCCACCTAGTGGAGGGGTTATGGCTCTGATACCATTTGTAACACACTGCCCTAGGCTCTAGTAGAGTTTCAGGAATAACAACTGGCCCCACAAACCACCACTAGCATTAACTACACACTCTGTCCTCACTCACACTCAAGATAGGATCAACTTCCTGACCAGTCATCCATCCTAGTACTACTCTGAGATGGGCATGCTTAACTGCTGAGTTCCTTAGTGATGAGCTCTCTGAAAAGGAGGTACACCTTGTTGGTATGGGTAGTCCAATCATTCCTTTTAATATCATTTTATCGGAGGTCTCAAATCCTGGGACGTTATAGAAAGGCACCCCTTGGGTAGAAAGGCATGTCCAATATATATAATACGAGTGGAAAAGCACACCCGAGGTGGAAAGGTGCACCCAAATAATTTTATAGTATAGATGTACTGCTACTCTAAATAATATTAGTATACAATACATTCAACAAATGCATATGAAAGAAATAAGTTTAGTCAAGCTTCAAATAAGAGGTTGATAAATATGAGAACAACATCCATGTATTTTACATATGACAATACTAGAACAATATAAACATGTTGGTAGGAAACAACACATCTGCCATGAATATTGTGAGTAGGAACATAAACACATCTACTCTAATCATGACGATATAAGCATCTTCTCTAATAATTCCACTTGTGGGAAATATCACCTCCACATCAACAAGTGTGGGAATTTAGGCATCCACACAAAATCACAGATGTCACATTATACTAGTAGTCACCACATGATGCATATAAAAAAGAATCAAGCTTAATTAAATATATATGAAAGATGAGAACAATCATTGAATATCAAGCGGGGTCATAGGGCCCATAAAATAAGATCCAATAAAATTAAGTAATGAAATAGGATCTAGTAACAAAAGGAATCTTTTAAATTATACTAATTCATAGATATATCTTCATTAAGAAGATAAGGGTTTTAAGTTCCAATTGACAAAAAGAGAGAAACATAGGTCAAATGCTCAAATATGAATTGTACATTACAGCATAGCTCAGATTGAGTTTAGAAATATCAACAACCAATCCTACACCCACATCAGGGTTACAAGACACCTATTGAATGCATATATGGAGTTAGGGTTAAGTTCACATTGATTAGGAAAAACCTAAAAGTTGCCTTCTTATTATTACTGAATTTGGTATCAAAATCACTCGATATTTTAGATTATACTTTCTTGACTTCATTACATATTTTACTTTATCCTTCTAGCTTATATATTATTAGTTATCAATTTTAAAATTTTGACCAAAATAGGAATATCTATAATTATCATGTATTTACTAGATTGGGTTTTAGATAATAAAATTGGTACCATTGGATGGATAAAATTCCCATGGATCAAAAACATATTTATTTCATTTTTATATCATTGAATATTTAGTTATGCATTTATGTAGATTATTTTTTTTATCAATTTTCAGAAGCTCATTCATTACCAAAGGACGAATATGCCCTGTGATCAGAAATTTTGAATTTATTTTGTGACAAGGGCAAGTAGGTAAATATGGAATTTGCATAACATGTGCGGCTTGAAGCGAATAACTAAGAAAAATCACTAAAACACCATGAAACCCTAATCTAAAAGAAAACAAAAAGGAGGCAACTAATGCAATTTAAAACCAGCACACGTCATCATGTTGTAGAAACATGACTTAACCATGAAAATCTTACAAAGGTTGATATGTGTGACATCTTCCTTTAATTAAAAAGAATGTAAACCATATATGAATTTTAATCAAAGATAGAATGATTTTGTAATCATGGCCAGTTGAAGCCTATTTGGAAAGGGTTGACGATGAGATATCAAGCAATGGATTCCCCTATGTAGCAACATAAAGTGTTGATGTCGAGGTATTATGCAACATGTTTTTGTTTACTATGAGATCCTAGAAGTGTCCTATTGGGCTCCTTTATATAATACATTAAGTACTCATACTAGTAGTGGTAACTTTCAAATCAAGATAATGATTATGTTTAATTTTTCTTCACTTCTAATTCTTGGATATTTACTGTTAGATCATAATAAGAACTTGATATGTTATAGACATGTTGCAGCCTAAACTCACCCACCTTGTACCTTGCACTAGCTCTACCTCATGGCTCATCTCATACTCAACATGTACCATTAGATTTGTCTTACCATCAAAATGCAATAATGGGGTCGTTTGGCTCCAACCATTCCATTTCACCAAGGGCTTGGTTACACACCAAGGAATCAAATTTTCCATATCATGTGTATTGGAGGTTTTGGTATGCCATACCACATGTTTATACCTAATAAGCCAAGTGTAACCATTTTGTGGATAGAACACATATATTTACTTATATCGATCTGTATATACGCTCTAAAATCGGTTAGTAAACAAGTACAACAATAATGATTTAGATGCCAAATTATCAAAACCTGAATTAATATGACCCATGATGCTCATACTTACTTACAAGTGGAAATGGAAAATGGAATGAAAATTTTGTGAAAGATATGTCAAATAGGTATCGATTTGGTGATAATAAAGAACATATGCGATAAGGAGGCAACTAAAGAAGACATTCAATAGTTGACCGAAATATGGTCTTTTAGGTGGAGGGGGTCCTAAGACACCACACATGTGTGACATGGTTGTAGTGGTAGAGGGTATAATAAAAAAAAGTAAGAGAAGGAATTCTCTTTTGTCCTTGGAGGTCATTTTTTAGATGGGAAAGAAGTGGGGATGATATAACTTCTATAACACATTGTTGGTGGAGGATTCAAATAATAGTTGAGGGACATGAGCAACCAACATAAATCATTTGTCACACCAACCTTGCTTCATATCATCTCTTCCCTAATGTTTGTACTCAATAGTCAGTGGACATTATTGAGTACATGGCTTACGTCAATTCCATATGAGGTATTCCATCAACATTCTTGAATCACCCTATTTATGTAAGTGTGATCGAGGTTGTATCACAACTTGATTATGGAAGTTTTTCCAATGGGGTTGAGAAATGGGATATGATGATTGAAAGATAGTACTACCTATGTGATATGATATATGTGAAGTGATCTAAGTATCCAAGATGGGACTCATGTTGTTATATAGGCCGCATGCTGATGAGCCCTTACTTTTTTATACTCACACCGACCAAGGCACGATGGGATCTTACTCACTACTAATCATAATATTTTTTTACCGATGGGATAGGGGACTTCCTAGTCACCAGGTAGTAAATGGTTGATACATCCCAAGTACCTAGTACTTAATAGCAAAATATGAAATCAAGTAATGTAGCATTAATTGTGTAGTAACCTATCACTTCAACATTTTAGTGATTTTACTAATCTTATGTATCTGGTGTATGTGGATTTCCATTTCATATATCGTGTTTACTTCTTTAATATGTTTTGTAGATGTTGTTGCTATTGATTAAACTAGTGCAATTAAAAACCAGCACAAGGCATCCGATTACTTCTCCCACATGGAAGCCCTTGATGCATGAGATGTTAGCTATATTAGCCTAGCTAATATTAGTTAGTACTGTTTCCACTCAATGTAGGTGAAACTAGTGCATCTGTGATGTGAAGGAAAAATAATTTTGTCTTCTATATAAATGAAAAGGTGGTTCTATCCCACATTTCCCATGTCTAAAGCTTTTGTACTCCTTATATGTAGGAGTGACTGTGACACTGGTGTCCAAGAGAACTAGGGGAGGGTATGCTCACTCTTGTGGTGTGTATAGTAAACACACACACACACATGTGCACCATGCCACCCTGCGCCATGCCAACACCACATCAGGCCAAGCCGGGCCGGGCTTAGGCTTGGGCGCGTGTCTCGTGGGTCGTGGGTTGTGGGAATTATCTTTTGTCTTCTTGTTCACAATCGGTTAGCTACTTATATAATTGTTTAATTAATACTTTCTAAATTGGAAAGGGACTCTTCATATTCCTGGTATATGTACAAGATTGGTTGTGTGATTGCATCAAAATAAAAAGAAGATTGTGTGTGGAAGTGCTATAAATAAGGTCCAAGTGTAGGTTTGATACACATATATCATACAGAGAACATCTATGATCGTGTTTTCAATCCTATTTTCTAGTTCCTTCGGTTGCCACTTGCTATAATGATTTCTCTCGTGGAGTTCATCTCCTGAGTGAAGAAAATCCTCTTCTTTGCCCCTATCTTCCCTTGATAGGATCTTTTAGGTGGTGGTATCTAAAAAATCATTGAGATGAACTGATGGTGTTGTTGTTTGACATCAACACTCAAGCAAGATGACACTATTATAAAGGTTTGTGACCTGATTGAGTCTGGAAGAACATCATGCATTTGATGGATACCAGAGTGTTGATTTCTTTAAGTAATGTCTATATTTTTCAAGAGAGAAATTTGGTTTGAGTTTTCTGGTTGAATTTATTTGTTTCTCTTGCTCTATTTGTTCTACCATTTCTTATCTAGTTGCTAAACTTGGCTTAAAAACCTATTAACTAAATTGGTTTTGCCTTCTATTTCTTGTTACTACATTCTAAAATCCAACAATCTTAAAAAATCATTTTCTATCATTAATTAACATGGTTGACCATGTTTTTTACCATCATAAGATGGGTACTTTTAGTATGCCTAAAATTTTTGGTAGTGCCAACTTTGCATATTTGTGGAGCCGCACTTAGGATGATATGATTTCTTGACTATCTTCTAAAATATGGGACTTAAACCTAATGAAAATAATCCTTAGAATGCTAAGAAAATTGTTGACTAGAAAGAGGGTGATTTTTGTGTAGAGATGCATTCTCTTAGCATTGTCAAACAAATTGTAATGATGTGTACTCCAGACATCCTATCACAAATAGAAAGGTTATGTGGGATATGTTACGTAATAAATATAAAAAAAGTAAATAAGGATGTTTAGAAACATTTTGTCTTTAAATTTCTTAAAATTTTTGATGGGTAATGGTAGATATGTTTAGGACCAAGTACATGATCTAAAAATATTACATCATGAACTCTTGGAATAGGGTATAAAACTACTTGAAAAGTTTATTATTATGTCTATAGTTAAAAATTTCCCTAAATCCTATGAGCCATTTGGCCTATATGTCAATCACAACAAGAGTGACATATCCCTAAGTGAACTTATGCTAGTTATTTCAATAAGAGAGGAACACTTGAATGAGGAGGTTGTTAAGGTGCCTATTGATGTCAACCCTATAGTAAATCCTATGACCGCTAAGAAAAAAGATAAGAAACATAAGAGCAAACATAAACCCAAGGCCAAGAATTAGAAGAAACTAAATAACCAACCTTGTTGGACTTGCGGATGGGTTGGCTACTTGAACAATGATTATCACGCAAAGAAGGTGAAGAAATATACTACATGCATAGTTGAGGAGGAAGTGGTCAACATGATGACTAATTCTTTAAATGTCAATGATGGGTACGTTTCTATTAAACTCGAAATCCTTAGTATTTTTGAACCAATTTACTAGATTATAGACAATGGGGTTAATGTACATGTTTGTGCTTACTAACTCTATTTGTGTCTTATTAGGCCTCTTTAGACCGGTCTGTAACTTTGGGTGATGCAAACCTTATAGAAGTCAAAGGTGAAGGATGGGGGGATCTACATTTTCTTTCAAGAAAGATTCTAACTCTTCATAGAGCCAAACATATTCCATATATTTATCACAATAATATAAGAATATATCATGAATGTAGGAAAGAAATCACCACTAGTGTTTGAGATGGTGTACTCTTTGGCAAGTGGCATTAATTTGATTTGGAGAACTTGTTTAAGATTCATACATAACCTGCTATTTCAACTTCTGTTCTTTATTTGAATGATAATCGGGTTTGCTTGAATCTTGTTTCTTATGACTTATGGCATTGTCGTTTGAATCATGTGAATGTTGACTCTATAAAACATATGATGAATTCTGATTTAATCAATAAATCTGAAATGAATAATAGTGGATGTGAAATTTGTGTGCAAGCTAAATTTCTTGGAAAGTCTTTTCATTCTATGAATAGGAATTTCAAAATTTTAGATTTAGTGCATACTGATATCTATGAATTTAATGGGACTACAATCAGGGATCATAAATATTCTTTAATAACTTCTCTTGATTATTCTAGTAAATATTGTTTCCTGTATTTTCTTAAAAGTATAGACGAGGCATTACAAAATTTTAAAATATTTAACAAAAAAGTAGAAAAATAAACTTGTAAGATACTTAAAAGATTAAGGTCTAATAGAGAGGAGAGTACAACTCAAAATTGTTCTTGTAATTGTGTCAGTTCCATGGTATAGTTCATGAGGTTACTGCTCCTTATATACCACAATCCAATAGGGTTGTAAAAAGTAAGAATCGGACCCTAATAGATATGATACATACTGTAAGGCCACTAAACTAGCTTAATGAGTTGAATAAGCTTACTTATCATAATTGAATTCTTATAACCCTAATATAACCTTTTTATATGCTTTGAAAAAAAATAAGATAAGCTTAAGTTTCAAATTTGGTCTAATTTGGACACTGTTTGAGCAAGTTATGTAATTTTATGCACATTTTGGACTTTTTTGCAATTTACCCAATTGAGAGGTTTTTTTTGAAATTTATCACTTGAATTATGTTCCTTGGATATTCTATCATCGTTATTGATCTTTTTGAGCCATGGGGAACCTATTTAATCCTTGGTTTGAATGTGTTTTCTCCAAGGGTATTTTAGGGTTTACCCCTTCATGGATGATCTACCTTTAGTAGCTATCAACTAATGAATTATTTGTTTTTCTTGGAAAATCAAGAAATGAGGGATAATCATGTCTCTATGGATGGTGGGGGAGCTGCTTGTGTGTGTACTTGTATATTCTTAATAGTTTAAGGCCATGGACACTTGGAAAGATACTAGAACTTCAACTTTTTCTTTTTTCTTTATCTTAAAGTTTCATATACTTATCCCTAAGCACCAAAACGAGCCATTTGCTCTCCACCACTTCCCTCCTTCTATGAACCTCATTCTCCCTCTGTGCTTCTGCGAATTTCCTGTCCAAGGAAGGAGAAAGAGGGGATCTTCTTGGAAAAAGAATCTAGGGTTGCAATTGACTTCCTTTTAGGGTTTAAAAGGCTTCCTTCTAGTGATCTAGACCTAAAAGAGTAAGAATCCCCTTCTTTTCTCCATTTATTTATTTCTTATCCTTCCTCCTACCTTCCTCTAGGTTGAAACGTTGTTTTTCCATGGTAGAAATTGCTCTAAAGCTCTAAAACCATACATTTCTTGCTCTGTATGCTTAGGGTTTGCTCATTTGATGAAGAAAGGTGCTAGATGGACGAGTTCACAGCTTATACTTGGATTTCCTACCCTACCTGCTCATGGTTTCTTCTATTTGGGAGTTTTTCTTCTAATTATAGGCAAGTTTTATAACTTACTCCACGTTTATTTCTTACCATAAGCTTGCTAGCTCATGTTCTTGCTTGAAAATGATGATCCATGCACTAAAAAGCTATGCTTGACTTGGATTTTGATTTTTATAATGTTCTCTGTTCTGATTTCAGTTCTAAATGAACCTGTGATCATGTGCACGTTATTCCTAAGTTATAATATGACTTGGATCAGGTTGGTTTGACAACCTATGGTGCTAAGCACCTATCAACCAATGATCAATTCTAGGGTTTTAAGCTGATTTCTTCTATAAACCCATGACCCGATAATGGTACCATTGCAACAACCCTATGGTGTTGTATTCATGAAAACTGATGGTCAAGATCAAAGGTGTCAGATTTTGGTGACAACCTATGGTCACCCCCTTAGGTCAGGCTTTGGATCAATTAGAATTTTAATGATCAACCATTAAGTACCCTACTGATGTTATCAATCAATGATGACATTAGCTTAATATTTGATGTTGATTAATGAATATAGTGATGATCTAACAACCTATGGTGACTTAATGGTCACCAATGATGGTGGATCTGGTCTCCACAACCTATGGTGAGTTAATCATATAGTTTTAGCATCAATTAAGCCTTAGACCAATAGTTTCTTGGGTCACTTGATGCAATGGTCGGACCTATACTGTAGTTGATGGTTTTAATATATGAACTTGACCCAATGGTCAAGATCTAATGTTTATTCCTCCAAGAAAGTGTAATGCTGTCTAATGTAATATGTTGGTCCTAATAATGTGATTTAGAGTTTTTCCTTTATATGATCAACTTAAGGAGCTTACTTTTTGACAATGGATGGCTTGTTTTAAATGAACAGTTGATTGTCGGTTTTACCCTACTCTCAATGGAACATTTTGTGTTGTTAATCAAGGGATGTCTAGGGTTATATGGCGACTCTTTCTAGAGCATAAATTAAGGACTTCATAGGTGGTTTATCCAAGGTGTTTACTTATGTAAAAAACTAATGGTCTTACCTTTTAAACATCCAATGGTTTTGGGTGACATTTTGGTATGGTGATATGGGTTGAATGATGATGGAACAAATGAAGGGTTACCCTTAATAAGGTAGTCTTACCTATTCACTCATATGAATAGAAGGGATAATAATAATATTGTGTTGACATGTAACCCTGATGAGGTATAGCTTGTTATACCTAGCTTTAATATTATTAAATGATGGTAATTGGGTATGAATAGTCCTTGAATGACTAATACAATCATGGAGTACTCTGTTACTATTGTTGAAACGCTAGTATGCTATAACCCGATGGTTACACCTTGATTTATGTGTGGGTTCATACTTGATAATAGTATGGAATGTGATGGTGATGCTTCACCTTATGCATCCATGATCCAATGGGGATTTCGTGAGTTAGGGTTTGGGTATGAGTGTTGATTAGTAACATGAATATAATTTATCTTGTGAACCTAACTCTAATGCAAATAGATGAAGATGAATATTCATGTTTAACCTTCTTATATGATGGCATGATGGTGAAATAACCTCCTTAATATGATCATAACCTTAATGTGTTAATTGGGGGTTATCATAGCCACATGGTTGATACTTTCTTATGCTAAACATGTACATTATGAATATGATGAGGGTTAATCATATCTAGATTCCTTGCATGTTGATGTAATAAAGGAATGTTCTTAATGTTAATATAACCCTGCTATGATTGTTTATGACTATATCCTAGCTCATTAATGCAATATTGTGTTGATCCAGTGTATTATATGTAAGTGATGTGGATAATGGGATAAAATTCATTAAAGGAAGACTAATTGGTTAAAGATAACTCGATATTCATTTTCCATGAGTTTGGTTTGGCTTGAAGGCCAAGTTTCATAATTTTGGGGCGATAATAAGTATATTTAATTTTAACTGCACGATATCTATCAATGTGAGATTACTTCTTTCTGAGACACCATTATGTTGTGGTGTCCATGTAGAGTCCATTGTGATATGATACCATAGTCTCATAGAAGGTCTTGAAACTCTTGGATTAAGTATTCTCCATCTTGATCAGAATAAAGTGCTTTAATGCTTTTACCAAGTTGGTTCTATACTTCATTCATGAAACCCTTGATCTTTTCAAGGGTTTTGGACTTTTGTTTCATCAAGTTAACATAACCATGCCTACTGAGATCATCAATAAAGGTAATGAAGTATTGATAACCACTTCTAGCATTTGTTCTAAAAGGGTCACACACATCAATATGTATGAGTCCTAATAGATCACTAGCCCTCTCACTATTAATAGTGAAGGTAGTCTTTTTCATCTTTCCCAAAAAACATGACTCATGTCTCTATTGATCTGAAATCAAAAGAGTCTAGATATCCATCTTTATGGAATCTAGAAATGTGTTTCTCATTGATGTGCCCTGGATGACAATGCCAAATGTTGAATTATTGAGTTTTAATCTTTTGGTATTTATATTATAAACATTTGTCTCTAGATTTAGAAAATAAAGACAATAGGACATAGGGGAACTACCATAAAAGTATTCATCTTTTCAAATAGAACATTTACCATTCTTTATATGAAATTCATATCCATTCTTGTCCATATAAGATACAGAGATAATGTTTCTATTAATGGTAGGTATAAAATAGCAGTTGTCTAACTCTATTACAAACCCCATGGGTAGAGATAAGTTATAGGTCCCAATTGCAGTTGCATCAACCCTTGATCCATTATCAACACACAGTTCGACTTGCCCTTTCTTAAAGACGTACTTCTTTTCAAATTGTGCATATTTGAACATGTGTGAGATCCACATCTGATATCTAGTACCCAAGATGAATAAGTAGATATATTTATCTTAATAACATATATACATAAAGTGGAGACTTATATACCCTCCTTCTTACTCAGTTCCTCTAGGTAGAGAGGGAAATTCCTTTTCTAGTGTCCAGATTGGTGATAGTGGTGACAATTATTCCCTTGGTCACCCCTTCATTTTCTTTAAATGTAAAATACTTAGTTTTCTAGCTAGGTTTAGAACTCTTCTTAGCCTTGTCTTTTCCCTTTGACTTTCCTTTTCCTTTGTTGACCATCCTCACAAAATTGGGCTAGTCTTTCTTCATCTGCACTTTACCTATTCTCAACATGCCAAGTATCTCTAACAACGACTTGTCAAAATCATTCATGTTGTAGTTTATGACACACTGGCTGTATGATTCCAACAGTGACTATAGAATCACATATTTTGCCAACTCTTGGCCCATGGGAAATCCCTTTTTAGTAAGGTTCTCCACATACCCAATTATCTTGAGCACATGGGGACCTACTAGTTCTCCTTCTACCATGTTGCATTTGAACAACGCCTTGGAGACATAATATCTCAGTTGTCTTTCCTGATCTTGGTACATATTCTTAAGATGTGTTACCATCACAAGAACATCCATGTTCTCATGTTGTCTCTGCAACTCATATTTCATGAGCATAGCATCAGGCACTTGACAACTATGGCATCCTCAAAGTGCTTCTTGTAAGCATCTCTGCCGGCCTTACACACTGTGGGAGAATGTTCATCTGCCTTTGGTGTCTCTAGGACATAGAGATTGTGATCTTGCATTTCTCAACATCCTGAACTAGTCATGTAAATTATTCCCATGCAACTTGTCCTTCACAAGGGCCGATCACAAGGAAAACATGTTATTGGTTTCCATTTGTTTCTAAAAAAATGTAATTTGTCAAAACATTCTCTATTTGATTTGATTAAAATAAAATTTGATGATATTTTAATTAGGCCTTAAATTAATTATCACTCCCAATGTTTTTTGTTCAAATTTATAACCTTCATATATCAATTTGGAAGACTATAGTATACAACCCTCTAGTGAGTCAAGACCCAAATCAATTAGGCTATTACCCGACCAAAGCGAACATCTACTACCAATTATTAAGGTAGGCAAAATTTTCCAATTGTATCTCATACAATTATTAGATAGATGGTATGTGCAACTACTTGTCATAGTCCATCTGCATGCTTCTAGGAACTTAATCTCATTAAGGTGACCTAGTTAAGTCTGACCCAAAAGATAACATGATAGTAATGCACCCTGCTTGTCAAGCCCACATAACTATCATCACACTTCCACGAGATAGACAACGCACCATGCTTGGCGTGCCCACACTTAGTCGATCAAGATTTTTATGTGTGTTTCTTATGGAAAGATCTATGACTTATTTTTGGATTTGAGGAATTTATATTGTATGAATAAATATACATATACATATACATATCCAATCACCACATACTTATAAAATGTATCATATATATACTATATCCACAAACGAAACATGCATCTATAAAATATGAGCGATGCTTATGGCCAGACTAATGCAATTCTTTGGATCCACAAGGAATTGCTACCACCTAAGGTTCACATTATATGTAGCAACCTATTGTTGAAGACGATCTATGTCGGAACCAGTCTAGGTCAATCGACTCAATTATTGAGCTGATCAATTGGCCTTGTAACGACCCCACCCCTCGGTAACCACCAATTAAGGAAGACCAAGAAGCTAGAGTCGTTATCTCAAAATAGAATCATATGGTTTGCAAATAATAAAAAATAATTAATAAATTCTACCACAACTAAGCTTAAAATAGGATAAACATTTTCTTTTCACATACCTTGCAAAATATAGGATTTGAGGAACTTTACCCCAGATAGAAAACTATCTATCTACAATCCTCCAATATTTATTTAACTTTATTCATTCAATGTCACTTTAAAAGATTATCCACTTATTGATAAGCATTAAATTACATGTAACCCATAACTCCGGAAAATAAAACATCGGTCACTATAATGAATTATATTGGTATGTGGGGGAACCAAAAGTTTGCATCTATTGGTAACAACATATTGCAATCAAATTATTTCTTAACAATTCAAATTTTACATCTTAAACATAACTACTCAATCCTAACATATCCTTGCCTTTGTGCTGTCTCTATAGTGGACATGGATACTACCTTCCTCATAGGGTAGATCCCAAATAGACCCTTTGATCCTACCCTATAGGTAGCACTAGTACAAATATCACCTTTGACGTCAGTTAAATAAGCCTTTTGACATTGGTTTCCAAGTGACACCCAAGTAGGCGACACTAAAAGTAGATGCCTTCAGCGTCAGTTACAAAACCGATGACATAGAGCCATCCCCATTGCAACCAAAAAAAGAACCGCCAGTAGTGGGACCATAGGCATCAGTTATTCATTCAAAACCGATGCCATTCTCCATCTCGAACAAAAAAATTGGCCCCCAGTTAGACCATAGTTGTTAGTTGTCTATAAATAACTAATTCCATTGACCTCAATTTATTGACGGTTTTTTTGATAACCAAAATATAACCGACACCATTAGAACAAAAGACGTCATTTTACTATAATTAACCGATGAGTTGGACATATATTATCAGCTTTTTTCATTTAACCGATGACTATGTTTTTTTTTTCTTATCATCTTGCAGGCCTGTTGTTCGGCTGGTCAGCAGGATGCAAAACATATAGTTCTGAACTACAGGTTTACAACATCCTCTGATTTCATCCAACAACAGGCCACAAACCTACAAGATTAACAAGATGGACAATATTATATATAGATCGTGTGATTCACACACTTGTATAAGAACATTTAATTCATTCATATGATCTCACACACATGTAGAGACCTGTAGTTCCATTCATTCCTCCATTTCATATTCACATACATGTAGCAACCTACAGTTCCATTCATTCATCTCTTTTCACATTCACACACATGTAGAAGCACATCCATTCATTGGTTAATCTATTTTCACATTCACACACATGTAGAAGCACATTCACATACATGTATATAGATATGAAAATTCAAAATTCATTCAGACATGTATATATAAGTGTATCTTTCAAATTTTAACATGTCATTAAATACATAAATAATATTATGGCATCAAAATTTAGAAATGTCATTTTTTATCATTATCATCATCATCAGTACTCCAGTGATAGTAAAACATTCCCAACGCTTCTAAGGCTTTTGCCCATTGTTCTCTTATGTAATCTAATTGTTCCATCATATAGGGACTATGTACATCTAATAACTTTTCACCTGTAATGAAGTGACTAGTTTTAAGCACCTACAAAGAGAATGACATATATATAATTAATAAGATTGATATATTTCATATTATCTAATGAGAGTATATAATATATATAATTAATAAGATTGATATATTTCATATTATCTAATGCGACTATAAAATACATGTTATATGTCATCGATATCCAGTGCAACATATTTGACAATTAGGTCCATATATCACATCATGTAGTATGCACATGCCCAGCCGGTGTCTTGGTTAGCACACTATAAATTTCAACATACAAAATGTTAATAAATAAAAACAAGCATAGTTCACATAAATAATATATACATTGGAGTCAGGAAACTACATTCACATTCTCCCAAACTAACAGTTTATTCTTTGTATTGCACACATTTCCTCTAGCTTTTTTGAAATCTTTTAAAGCCCTACATGTTAATGCAACACACTAAATTTCATTACTAAATAGTAATGTAATAATAGATGTTAACGGACATAAATATGAAAATTTTCTCACATGAATAATGGCCTTTTCATTATGGATAATCCACAACCAGTTTTGGTCCATTGCCCCTTTGTTGTAGCAACTTGTTCATCATAGTTATGCCCCTCGCTTTTTCAATTTTTTTTCTTCTACTCAACAAGTGTCAGAAGGTTTTCAGCAGGTACATCCTCAACCTAAAAATTGACAAAAAATACTTATATGATATAACTTGTAAATGGACATATAGACAGAAATATAGGATATATTTTAAAACTTACATTGTGAGGCGGCGCCTCATTGATATCCTCACCCTCACGGTTAATCATCATTACAATCATCATATTCATGGTCATCCATCTGAAAGTGACATTAAAAAAAATCATACATTTAACATTTAACATAACTAGAAGATGATATAACATTCTAAAGTTCACATTGATATAAAAAAGTATAAAAAATAAAATACGGATCTAATATTGTGATCTTTAATCAATTAACATTCCTTTGGTGTGATCTACGCACACATATAAGTCATTGTTAGCTTCAATATTTGGTGTTGGCAACCCAACTGAGAATGGACTTGAGTCATCATATTATCATGGTAATCTTCTTCATCTATAGGATCTTCAATGAACTGTCTTTTACCATGAAGAACAACTGACCATTTTTCATTTGTAGGATCATCGATAAAAAATACTTGTTTTTCCTATGATGCCAATATGAATGGTTCACCCTTCTCATCAATCTTTTCAAAGTTCACTAATGTGAAACCCAATTCATCCACTATAGCTTCTTTGGTGTTATCAACCCAATTACATTTAAAGAGTGGAATTTTGAAATCTACGTAGTAAAACTCCCATATGTCTTCAATGACACCATAATATGAAATTTTAGCTTCATGTGGACTCTTATCCTTTGCATTGGCAAAAAGCAATGAAGACGCTTGAAGGGCGACCCCACTATTTTGGACGACGCTCTTATCATCTTGTCTCTTTGTGTAATATGAGAACCCATTTATGTCAAACCCTTCATAAGACATAACATTCATTTTTGGTTTAAAGTCGAGGCATTTGATATTTTTAACAAGATTATTTGGTGTTTGAGATAGTTGATGTAAGACTTTATCTTCAAACCACTTAATAAATGTCTTTTTATGCTCTCTAGCAAGCCACATTGAATTGGCTAGAGGATATTGTTTCTTGATGAAATTGGTATGTTCCACGATATAAACACTCACTTCATCGATGTTATGTAAAATATACAAGTGATCTTTTTCCAATAGATCACGACAGATTACTTTCATCTATGATCCTAAAATCCCTTTGCCAGAATACTCCTCAATATTCTTGTCATTTATAGGAGCGTCATTACCACTCAGAAAGTCATTGCAAAAATCCATAACATCTCTCGCTACATAACCCTCAATAATACTCCCTTCAGGCTGATAACAGTTTCAAACATCACCTTTAAAAAGGCTCATGTATCGTTTAAAAGGTACATCCAATGCAAGAAAATGGGTCCCAACATTTTCACTTCCATAGTCAAGTGGACAACAAGATGTACCATGATATCAAAGAATGAAGGAGGAAAATACATCTCAAGTTGACATAGGGTAACAACCACTTCTCTTTGCAACTTATCGAGAGTCTTAGGATCAATAACTTTTCTATACAGACTGTTGAAGAAGAAACAAAGTCTGGTGATTGCAAACCTTACATGCTTTGTCAGTATAGATCGAATTGCTACGGGCAATATTTGTTGCATTAGAGTGTGACAATCATGAGATTTAAGACCTATTAGATTCAGATCTTTCATTGATACCAATCTATGGATGTTGGATGAGTAACCCTAGGGCACCTTAACATTAACCAAGCACTCACAAAAAGCTTTCTTCTCCTTTCTAGACAATGTGTAACAAGCAGGAGGTAAATATGTTCTCTAATCCCTACTAACTAGTTCTGTTAATTCTGTCCTTATTCCCATTTCATGTAGATCCATTCTAGATTTGATCCCATCTTTAGTCTTACTTGGTTTATTCAACATAGTACCAATGACGCTATCACAGACATTTTTCTCAACATGCATGGCATCGATACAATGCCTGACTGCCAAAGAACTCCAATAAGGAAGATCCCAAAATATTGACTTCTTCTTAAATAAAGATTTTTCACTCTGTGTGGCCATAGTACATTGTATCTCTTACCAAGTTCATTAACAAAGTCTTTTACTCTTTTATAAACAACCTCCCCTGGTATAGGTTTAGGCACACTCTGTTCCTCATTCCATCCATTGAATGCTTTGTGCAACCTTCATTATGGATGGAATTTTGGAAGAAACCTTCGATGACCAAGATATATAGTCTTGCTTCCATGTTTTAGTCATATTGAATCAGTGTTCTCTTCACATATAGGACACGCTTTAGATCCTTTGACATTGTATCCAGATAAATTCACATATGCTAGAAAGTCATTAATAGTGCAAAACAACATAGCATGTAAACAAATGTCTCTCTACGTGAAGCGTCATAGGTTATCACACCTTCACCCTAGAGTTTCTTTAAGTCATCCATTAGAGGTTCAAGATAAACATCGATATCATTTCCAGGTTTTTTAGGGCCTGATATCAACAACAACATCATAACATACTTATTTTTCATACACAACCAGGGAGGAACATTGTATATAACAAGCATAACAGACCAAGTGCTATGTAGGATGCTCAATGTCCTGTACGGATTCATCCCATAGGTACAAAGCTCAAATATTAGATTCCTGACTTCTTCACCAAATTCAGGGTACAATAAATCAATGTTCTTCCATTGTGAGGAATCAGACGCATGTCGTAGGATCCCATCATTATTTTTTTAACCCCTACATGCCACCTCAAATTCTTCGCATCTAACAGATTGACAAACAAGCATTGAAACCGTGGTATTATAGGTAGATACCACATCACCTTGGTAGGAGAACCAAATTTGTACTTCCCCAAAGTCGACATTTTATACCTTGATGCACCACATTTGGACAGTCTTTCAAATCCACATAGTCCTTTTAAAATAATACACAATCATTCGGGCATGTGTGTATCTTCTTGGCCTCCATTCCCATTGGGCACAACAATTTCTTTAACTCGTATGTTGATATTGGCAGCTCGTTTCCTTCAGGAAGAATTTATTTCAACAAAGATAACAATCACGTGAAGCTTTTGTCTCTCCATCTATTGTTAGCCTTCAACTTATACAATCTCAACACAACTCTAAGCTTCGTAAACTTAGTACAACCTGTGTATAATGGTGTCTCAACATCATGCACAATGTTCCTAAACATGGGAGGTGGATCGGGGTGCTCTACCCCACAACTATCCAGCATCTCATCAACGATGTCTATTGGAACTGGTTCATTCACATCTACATCATCGGAGGCATTTCTTCTTCCACACAAGCACTGCTATTGACATCTACTAATTTTCGGTTTGAAATCTCTCCATGCCAGTACCATTCTATATAGCCTTGTACAATCCAGTTGCACATGACATGACTTTTGATTTTGTCACCAATGTTGACTTTCAAGTTGTTACCGCAATGCCTACATAGATAGTAGAACCTATCACCAGGTTGTTTCCTATGTTCCTTTGCAAATCTAATAAACTGATCAAGACTCAAAATAAACTCTGGGGTGCAACGACTTTGAATGGACATACATAATCTATCCATTCTATGATCAAAGAGAAAACAAGTATATATTAGGGTTTAGGTATTATATATTAAGTTAGGGGTTTAGCATTAAAACATTAGGGTCTAGGGTTAAAAGATTTAAAGATTAGGGTTTAGGGTTAAAAGTCCAGGGTCATATATATATATATATATATATATATATAAAATAAATGTGTACCACCTATCCCATTCTTGAACACCAAATCTCACTAGTAAGTGTATAATGTGTATTAGGTTTTCAAGAAAATTTTGGTAGCATTTCCCCATTGTTCTCCAAGTACACCGATGTGCATGGGCAAATGCCCACCAACATATGTACTTAGAGAACAAACAGGGAAGTGCTGACGAAACATCATGAAAATTGAATATACATTATACACTTACATCCTAAGTGAGATTCAGTGTTCAAGAACAGTCCCAAACTGAAGACTATCCAAGATTTACTCCTAATGAGTAAATCTCGGACGGGTTTCTAGGCCAACAAAATACATGTATGTTGTCATTCCTATACCTACAGTCCTAGTTTCATCCCTCATATCCTAGGTTTTTTGTTACATCATTTAATTCAATTAATTCTTCCATTTGGGTAAGTTAATTCATTCATCATTAACTCTAATTAATCATTATTAATCAACTACACAATCTTGAAGAACAATTATTGAACTAAGTTAAATCAATCACTAACAAGAGAGAAAGAAAGAAATATTAATTAATAAATTCATTCATGCATCATTAACCCTTATTAATCAATATTAATCAACTACACAATCTTGACAAGAAATTATTGAACTAAATTAAATCAATCACTAACAATAGAGAAACTAAGTGCAAATCCAATTAATTAAGTTCATTCATGCATCATTAACCCTAATTAATCAATATTAATCAACTATAGGTAGAACAGGATATGGTGGCATCATTAACCCTAATTAATCAATATTAATCAACTATAGGCAGAGTAGGCTATGGTGACATCATTAACCCTAATTATTCAATATTAATCAATATTAAACTAAGTGCAAATCTACTTCTGATTTGCACTTACCGCACTGGTGGAGCAGGATATGGTGGCAGCGGCCGGAGGTGAAGGTGAAGCAGGCTGGAGCTGAAGTAGGCCGGAGGTGGAGGTGAAGCAGTTGGCTAGAGCTAAAGTAGGCCAGAGGTGGTGGGTGAAGCAGTTGGCTAAAGCTGAAGCAGGTCAGAGGTGGTGGTGGTCGAAGGTGGTCGCAGATAGAGAAGAAGGAAGGTGGTGACGCTTCTCCTCACTGGCAGTGGTGTAGATCTCCTCAGCAGGCCTCCCAAGCTCCTCACCGGTGATTGTCTCCTCACCGGCGACTCCTCAGTAGTGGCTCCTCAACAATGGTGAGTTCCTCACTGGCGACTCCTAAGAAGCAGTAGCTCCACAACAGCAGTGAGCGGCAGCGGCAAGCAAATTGCCAGACCTAGCATGCAATCAGGAATGAAACAGAGAAGGAGAAGAGTCTGGTTCACGTGGGTGCTATTAAGTTAACTATCAACGTCAGTTATTACAAAAATCTGACCATAAAACCAATAGGCATAAGTCACACAAGTAAACTGACACCTATCTCCAAATTTAAACAAAATTTTGTACACCCGGTCAAGGTGTTTGTCGTCGATTTCTAGATACAAAAACCGACGTCTATCCACATAACATGACAAAAAAATTGTTCATGAGTTACGATCATAATTTTTGGTTGCCAACCAAAAACTGACACTGAATAGGAAAATTGGGAGGAAATATTTTCATGGGGACAACGCGTGAACACACATCCTCGTCAGTTCTTTTGTAAAAAAACTGACGACATATGAGGGGATAAATTTTGCCTTGCAAAGGATCTTTAGTCGAAGATTCCTTGTAAATATCCGATGACTACTTGGGGATAAAAAATTTCATGGGGGCTTGGCCCAAAACATATGTCGTCGGTTTTGGAGCAACTGACGCCGAATTGAAAATTTGGAGGCAAATTGTTTTGCTTGGAAAATTGTATTTTGTGGGTGATTTTGGACGTTGATTTTTATTTCAACTAACCAACGTTAAAGAAAAAGCGATGCCTGTGTCTTTTGCAAATCGGTCGATCTTCACATATAGGTGACAGTTGTCATTTTTAGCCGACATCATAATGTATTGGTGTCATTTTTTTAGTTTTAACTGACACCATCAAAAGTGACATTATATGTCATTTTTATACTAGTGTAGACCAAGACATTGAGTTGTATAGTCGTATGATCCTACCCAAAGGAAGACCAACCATCAACTCAAGATAACGTGATGATCCTACACCAAGGGTAGGCCAAATAACTAGGTCATCCATCTCTCACAAGTACTCAAAGCTACAGAGGAGGACTAGGATCTGAGCTAGTCATGCACATATAATTATGGTGATAGCCATAGTCACTTTATAGTTGCATGAAATAAAAGTCAACCAAGAAGTCAATTTCAACCCATCAGTAAAACCTCAGAAATCATGGTGAAACTAGAGTGATTAGACATAAGCATAACAACATACCTGATTTGAAGTCTCAAATATAAGCAAGATATCCAATCAAGTAAGTCAAGCAAACAATCAAGAAATCTTGATCCTGAAAACATGTATAATGCCTAAATGTTACCGTCATATCCCAAACAACTCCATATTGACTTGGGACACCTTTCTAAGGTTTCTAAGTCTCATTAGGATACATTAGGGTTTCTTAGATCAGTTTCTCAAACTTTACCTTTTTAGGTCAACAAACCCTAAAATGGCTTTCTACATCATAAAACCCTAATTTCATAAGTTATCCCTATTGAGGGTCTTTATTCACAAATTAACTTAGGTCATCATATTATCTGTCTTAGTCAGGAGTTTTCGAAATAAAAACCATTAAAAGTCATAATCACCTAAATTAGGGTTTCTAAGCCCATTAATGCAATTTTTACACATGAAACCCTAAATTAAGCCAATTAAGCACAAATATTATATTTTTAGATCTAAATCTTCCTTTAATTAACAATAGGTTAATATTGTCTTTAAAGTATCCAAAGAACTCTACCAACTCTCATTAATATCAAAATTAGGGTTTTCCATTCATAAATGCATTAAAGGTGCCAACTTTATATACTTTTCTAATTGTAGATAGAATCAAGCTTCAACTATATTTGTATTGCATTCTACAGATTTTTTGATCAACTTTCATATATTACTTTCCATAATCTTAGTATCCTATGATGTTCTATTATTTTTTTCAAAATAAAACCATATGGACCAATGAGAAGATGACACGCCAACGAAGGGTATCTTACCTAGTCGATCTAATGTGGGTCGCTTCCACGAATCACCACTCACCACGTGTCCTAAGTCGTTACGTGAGCCATGCGCTCTGTGTCGGGTAAAAGGATTGCCCTACCCCTCCATGCCTTCTGTGGAGCCGGGGGTAGCATGGTCTTTTTCCTGTCTTTCTTTTTTCCTTCTTGTGTCTCTCCCACGGCAATGCAACGTCCAACCCTTGTTGGAGCAAGTGCAATAGTACGAACAAGAGCGTGATCATAGCCAAGGAGTCACTTCTTGCACTTGTGATGCTCAAATCAAGTCGAGAGGGGGTATATTAATAGGTGCGGGGGTCCATCTTTGACTCCCCAACTTCGTCGCCAAATCAATGTCCAATTGAGATTGGGCGTTTCCTAGAACGACCATAAAACCTAGAAAAACCTAGGTCATCTAGGTGTGGAACCCTCTCCTGATTCCAACTCTAGAGTTCCCTTCCGTGCACATGCACTGGAGCTCATGGGAACCAGAGTCAAAGCTCGGTCGTCGTCAGTCAAATCCAACTATGACTTGAGCTGGGTGGCACACGATCCTCCATCGAGTCACTTGATCTGACAGTTAGTAATGCACGCCCAAACCTATATGGAATCAAATTTATGCGTGACATTTAATATTAAGCATCTAAATTTAAGAAATTTTGTAAACATCACAACTCTCAAACCGCTTATCCAATTCATCCAAACTTTGAAGGGAAACTTTGCTATGACTTACTCCACACGTGTGAAACGTTTAAGATTTAAATTCAAAAGTACGAGAGAATTTTCTTCATATGCAAGTTATCACTTAATAAGGCATATTTTATTTCATTCTCTTACTCTCTTATTTCCTTTATTTGGATTCCTTTTACCATTAGAAACCATGTGGATTTAAAATATCATCCATGATGATCAATCATACAACTTTCCACATATTTCTCGTATTTTTCATCATTATCTCAATTTCTTTTCTTATTCATGTATTATTTGATTTCATTCATCTTTTCTTTCCATTTATCACATTGGACTCACTAACTTATTAGGATCCACAAAATCATATATTTAAAGGAAAATATTATCAAAGATATCCATTCATTACACATAAATAGTACAATTTTCATAATCATACATTTTATTGGAGAAATTGCATTTCAAACCATATAAGCCCAAAAATTGGGGTTGTAATAGGCCTCCTGGTCAATCAGTTGATCTCTTGGATTGGTCGACTATTCTCCAGTTCATGCAATGTATGGACTCCTCCAGTCGATCTGTTGGACCATCCAATCGATTGAGTCCTCTTATCATCTGGCCTCCTCTATCCTCTCGTCAATTGGTTCTTCTTCTGAGTCGGTCACTTCATCTATTGTTGAATGCCTTCTTTTGCCAAAATAGAAAATCAAACTATCCTATTCCAATTTAACTCATTACATTATAATAGTGAAACCTTGAGTTACATTAGAGGGAAGCATAGTAAGGAAAGCATTAACCATATATGAAAAGGAGAGAGAGGTTGGATGTGTAAACCAAGATATAAAATAGGAATAAAGACCATTCAAACATGCACAAATATTCAGTGGGTATTGGACATAACTTAACTCACATCCACCATAAAAATAATCTTAGAGAGACACATATAAATTGCATATATATATATATATGGATCGTATATGGTATTTGATCGGATATGCACATTTATCATTCAAATATTTGCATCGCATGTAATAAATAAATGATGAAAACAAAAATCTGATCATATCGATTAAATCCCAAAACATAGTAAATTGATGTGTCTCTAATAACATTGTAGGGAAATATGGCTACAGAGATGGCAACGGAACCAAAAATTTTCTTACCATATTTCTCTCGAATAGCATATCATATCAACAAGTATAGATTTAGAAGGAAGTTTGCATGGCATATACATGGTCCTAGAGCAAGCTCAATGACTTATTCCTACAACAACATGCTTCTTTCACAAGAAGCACCTGGATGGTTGTTGGCAGTAGTGTCCAGGGGATAGCACCATATACGGTGGTTGACAACGTCCTCCTAAAGGGTGACAAAGACCTCCATGCTTCTACAAGTCCACGCGGACCATCAGGAACTCCTATTGATCTTTTAGAACAAACAAGAATGAGTTGTCCCTTCAAAGTCAATGTGCTAGCATTGATTTACTCTCCCATGTTGCCTCTCCCTTGTTGTATCTCCTTTTTACAGATAAAACTTCTCGAGTTCTCATGTTACGACATCTATGAGAAGGAAACAATTGTTAGATCTTATTGTTGTATCTTGTAAAAGCCTCGATTACCCCTCTATTTATAGGAGGGTCAGGATTAGGGTTTCCAAATCAACTAGGAGTTGAATAGATGAAATTTCATGAATTTTATGGAACCTACAAACCATGAATCGATCGGTTCACTCCTGAACTGGTCAGTTCACATGCGATTCGATTGGTTAAACACGTGAATTGATTTGTTTAATATGTTTCCGATTCACAATAAAATTAGCGTTAAATATTTGATTAATGCACAACATGATGTCAACATCAATCCATGGTTCAGTTTCATTGATCTTCTAACTGGTCAGTTAACAACCTGAACCACTCAGTTCATACTTCTAAAATCTCTCAGCTCCTTGCGGAATCGGTTGTTTCAGATTTCTGATAGGCAATTTTGTTTAAATTGAATATCTAACGCTTTACTAATCAAGTTTATACCACATTCATGATTAAACTCCTTTTCTAGGTAAATCCTATGTTTGTGACCCTATAGGTCCCAATTTACATTAGTAGTGATGTCCATAACCAATTTATGACATCAAAAACAATGACCGTTATGTAGCAACACATCATTGCTACCCAAGTAATTGGAAAGTTGGAGAACAATTTCAACCTAATTTTTTGATTAGTGTTACAATAATCATATAGTACCTTTGTCTCTGATATCCATATTAGACTTGAGGCATGGAACGTCATCCTCTTCAATATTCAGTCCATGTTCCTTGAACTTGAGCACACTATCTGAGATACATGTTAGCTCACATATTACATATTTATTCAAATGAGTATCACCATACATTTCTTAGTCTTGCTTATCAAGTGTCCATGATATCAAGTGTAATAGAAGGGACAAATCCCATCTACATAAATCACAGTCATTCCCAATGTGTCACAATTGATATGCGTCACTTAGCATACCAATCGCTAAGATTGTTAATCCTATAGTATAAACCTTTTTTAACTTTCTAGTTAAGGCTAGTATAGAAAGGGTCGAATCCCACAAGACAACTTTTTAAGATTGTTTAATCTAAACCCAATTTAACGATTGAATCTTTATTTCTTTTTGGTGTTTTTGGTTTTATAGAACAGAATTGAATTTTGGTTTTGGATTTGGGTGTTAATCTAGAATAAGAAGGTAAACTAACAAGATTACACTAACAAGAATTAAAAGATTACACTAGCACAGGAAAAGGTGAAAGATTGTTTGCATAACTAAGATTGTAAAAGAAAATGAACTAGAAGAATGAATCAATGGTGTTTAAGATGGTTGAAATTATATTAAGGAAGCATCGAGGCTTTAGGGGTTTTCACTGCCTCAGCCATGGCAAGAAAATGAATTAACGATTAATCGACAAATAGGCGACGACATGTGAATCATAAAAATCCACAAAAGATGAACTCCACATGAGCCCATTGGTCCTGGTGCTCATGTTTCCTAGTTCGTCATCTGAAAAGAGATAAATCCACGATCACTTCAGAATCTCTATGTGAATTGGTTTAATCATTCTAAACCCATATTTCCATGGTCATTTCCATCTGGGTTAACATATGCATCTAAGTGAGTAATTACTTCGCTCGATCATCGATTAAATAAAACAATCGCCGTCAGAAGAAGTTGATTAAATATGATTCGATCAAACCATGGATAAGGGGCTATTCCCCTTACCTCGATAGGGAACTACTCGCTCATGGTTGAGGAGAAGGGGGAGACAGAGGAATAAAGTACCTTGGCCATAGTCTAGGCTTAAATAGGAAATTAATCCTTATGTTAGAGATAATGAAATGGCCATGTTCTTAATTCCTTGCTCCAGAACAAAAGAAAGGGGGAAGAATAGATCTAGATCTAATAGTAGAATAAAAAGAAACCGAGGAACAATCTGAAGAACAAACAACGCTTCAAAAAATAAACTACTTTATTGTTGAATCAGAAGAATACAAGATTAAAGTTGTTCCGAGAATTCAAGTACAAAAGTGATGATGAAATGAAGAGGAAGTGCCCCTACTTTTATAGGAGAAGGAGGGGAGGAGTCCCTAAGATAATACAAAGAGTTTGAGGCTATTGGAAACACTTAATTAAAAGAATAATAATTGTCAATCCTTTATTTCTCTCTCTAGTATGTTCTGCAGATTTCTATAATTGGACTTTAGAACGTATTTCTACTTTGTAAAATGCTTATAATAGGTCTAAAAATTTATTTTTCCTATATAACTTGCAATTATCTTTCCAAAACATATTTATATTCTAAATTTGGAATTTCTATGTGAAAGTTATGACTATTTTGGTGAGAGGTATATCAGACTCTGCGGGAAAACGTGAGGCTACATTCACTGGTTAATTGCATAGTCAATTAAATACCAAAATTGCCACAAAATATGCCTTTTCTATAGCTAATAAAATTCTTTTTTCATTTCATACTTGATCTTGATATTCTTACTTTAGACGCAAAAGTTATGGCTATTTTGGTGACGGGTATCTCAGGCACTAAGGGAATATTTGGAAAGATGAAGATAGATTTAAATACTTAGATAATTCTTGAAAATTAAGAGAAATCTCATAATAATTCAGGAAGAGAATATCGAGAAGATGAAAATGCTATTTATTTCTTAATTAAGCTAAAATTAACAAAAAGGTCTTAATTAATTATTCTAAATGAAGTAAAAAAAAGAGATGAATATGCATTCATCAAAATACCCCAAACTTAAACTTTGCTCGTCCCGAGCAACATTAAAATCAAGAAATACTTCCAAGACATACTCTCAACCTATCATCCTCACTCTCCTAACAACCACTTAATTCCTTCCACCAAAATATGGGCAGGCAACACTAACTTCATGAATTCACGAAAAGTGACTTTTATATTTCCTACTTCACAAAATTGCATTTATTCAAGACCTGTAATAAAACATATTTTCCTTTCACCTTTACATTTGGTACTCCATAATTTTTTTGTTGTTTAAGTTTTATACATGAACATGGCTGATTTGGATGGTTGGGGTTTTTATAGTTTTCCCCTAGGTAGAAAATTGGAGCGAAGGAGGTATGGAAGAAGAACGGTCTCTCCTCTATTCAACTTGAGACCTTTTTATTTAGTGGACATGTAGTTACATTGACTGAATTTTTTCTTTGATTTTTGGTGATACACCCAATTGTGTGGGTATGGAAGAAGAGGAAGAGGGGCAAGAGGTGCTACCCCAAACTTAGCGTTTTAGGCACTATAGGTTTTTTATTTTTATTTTGACGAATGGAAAGATTTGGAAGTGGTGGAAGAAGAGTAGAAGAGGCTGTTCTTATGCAACTCTTCTTTATTATTTTTTAGAGTACCATGCATTGGTTCAACTATTACTGAATCATGTGAAAAATCAAGAAATTTATACAAGTTGTACATGATAAGAAATAATCACTCTTGAATCCTATCAGTTCTCTATAGCTTGCCATCTTTTCCAAGGAGTGATTATTATTTGAGGTCCTAAGTGACAGGAGGATTTCTAGTCATGAAAGTTTCAAAATTTTGGTTGCAAGGCAGTCACATCATTAAGGGGAGTATTTTGACAAATGATCATATCAAGGACGACTAGATAAAGGCCAAACTAGAAAATTGAAATTTTTAGCAATTTTTGAAAAATTAAAACTAAACGGCATAACATGATGAGAATTTGTAAAAAAGTAAGATAGAGTGGGTGGAAGGAGTACGTACCACCCACCTCCACCCCCAAACTTAAGATTTTTCTCATCCCGAGCAAAACTTAAATCCATAATGGAGGGAAGAAAATCACTAGGATCACCAAGAGGTCCTGGTAGCTCAAAAAATGTCTAGTTGAAAGGGATGTTGATGATGGTTGTAACTTTGAACAAATGAGCTTCATGGTACACCCAACTGATGGGTGGTCGTGGCATCTTAAAGAGGCTTTCATAATGTCTTTTGCCTCTCACTCCTTCCAAAAGGATCCACACATCTTCCTTTAGCAGTAAAGGAAATTTTTAAGATGGATGTGGATTGGGGGAGGTTGGTGGGTACCCGACTGGTAACACATGCAGTGTCAGATGTCCAAGGTCAGGCGGAGGATCTGGCTCAGGTTTCCCCCCGTCATATTGACTTGCATATAGGAGAATTGGTGGTGATATGAAAGAGACAACCACATATATATCAGCATGATAAGTATTTTGATATGAAAGAGACAACTACATATATATCAGCATGATAAGTATTTTTGCTTTGTTCAAAATTCATGCAATCAACCTTGGGATAGATGGGATTCATGGTTGATATAGCATGTAACTCTAGTTCCTCTATGCAAGGAGTTCCCACGGGTTCATGAGGGATAAAAATGGGGACATATTCCTTGCATCTAGCGGAAGGGGGCATGTGGACCTCTTTTAAGGGTGGTGTCTCCCCTTCTAGATCAGCTATATGTGGAATGAGATTTGGCTGTGATAAAATATGAGGAATTATTTTGTAATCGGGGATTGGTGATTACTTATCTAGAATAGGTTCAATCAAAGGGGATTGGTCATGGATAACATATGGAATGATGTCAAGGATGGGAGGATTTGTTGGATATTCAAGATAAGAATGACTCTTGTGCTATGACTTTTCATACTCAAGTAGTAGAGTCTCTAAAGGAAAGGTAGGAATACCAACGTCCTCATCACACACAAAATATGGTTCCATGGTTTTTGCTATTGTTTCAGGATTCGACATATATGACACAAAAAGTTGATCATCGTCATCATCGTCGGGAAGAACCATCTTGGGTTGTTCAAGATCTACAAGGGGAGTCTGTGATTGAGCCTCTTGTAAGATAGCTAGCAGGGTTTGTCAATTTTCTAATATTTTTTGTTGCTCTTTTGCTACTTTTTCCAAGGCTCGAATCTGTTCCTCCTGTTGAGATGTATATTCATTTTCATAATAAGGTTCATAACCCTTGAAATTTTGTTGGTTACCCCCACCATACCCCCCATAAGGATCTTAGTCATATTACCCCTCATATTGATTATGGCATTGCTCCTCATAATAGTCTTCAGGAGATGTTGGATTGAAATTTCCATTACATACACCTTGGCTGGAAGACTTGACATTACAAGGTGTCACCATAACATGATGAGACACATTTTGACAATTTGGACTCTTTGACTGGGCATCTAGCAAAGCCTCTATCTAGAGTTGATGTGTGTCTAGTTGCTTTTGGGTTTCAAAATCAGATCTATATTCCCCAAAATGTTGTTGGTCATACCCACCATTGGAATATGGATAGAAAGGTTCCTGATAATGGTTATCAAAAAAGTTTAGGTTAGGATTTTCATCATACCTACCAGGATAGGAAGACTCGAGATTATATAAGGTGCTACTGTAATCAGGGGACACACTAGGACAATATGGTGATGGATGGTTGTGATAACCATTCAATTGGTTTTGTGAGCCATAATTTGTTGACCACTACATTTGAAAAGGTTTTTTTACAATTCAAAAAAGAACTAAAGATTTATACAAGACCATAAATTACAAAAAAAAAACTAACGGATTATGACACAAGGTTAAAATTTACAAAACTAACTAAAATTATATTTTTTTTACAAACTAGCCCATTTATAGAAAAAAATATATTGCCAGAATGGAAGCTCGGTAGAAAGAGGAGTAGCAATTCTGGAATGTTGCTCGGAAGGCATAAAAAAACGAAACAAAGTTTTTCAAAAGTTTTTTTTTGGGGGGGGGAGTTTGAAAAAACAATATGTTATCCTCGACAATGACACTAAATTGATATGCGTCACTTAGCACATCAATCACTAAGATTGTTAATCCTAGATTTTAAACCTTTTTTAACTTTCCGGTTAAGGCTAGTATAGAAAGGGTCGAATCCCACATGACAACTTTTTAAGATTGTTTAATCTAAACCCAATTTAACGATTGAATCTTTATTTCTTTTTGGTGTTTTTGGTTTTATAGAACAAAATTAAATTTTGGTTTTAGATTTGGGTGTTAATCTAGAACAAGAAGGTAAACTAACAAGATTACACTAATAAGAATTAAAAGAGTATACTAGCATTGGAAAAGGTGAAAGATTGTTAGCATAAATAAGATTGTAATAGAAAAGGAACTAGAAGAATGAATCAACGGTGTTTAAGATGGTTGAAATTAGATTAAGGAAGCATCAAGGCCTTAGGGGTTTTCACTGCCTCAACATGTCAAGAAAATGAATTAACGATTAATCAACAAATAGGCGATGACATGTGAATCATAAAAATTCACAAAAGATGAACTCCACATGATCCCATTGGTCCTGGTGCTCATGTTTCCTAGTTCGTCATCCGAAAAGAGATAAATCCATGGCTACATTAGAATCTCTATTCGAATTGGTTTAATCGTTCTAAGTCCAGATTTCCATGGTCATTTCCATCCAGGTTAACATATGCATCTAAGCGAGTAATTACTTCACTAGATCATCGATTAAATAAACCAATCGCCGTCTAAAGAAGTCGATTAAAGATGATTCGATCAAACCATGTCTAAGGGGCCATTCCCCTTGCCTCGATAGGGAACTACTCGCTCATGGTTGAGGAGAAGGGGGAGACGGAGGAAGAAAGTTCCCTGGCCATAGTCTAGGCTTAAATAAAAGATTAATCCTTATGCTAGAGACAATGAAATGGGCAGGTTCTTAATTCCTTTCTCCAGAATTAAAGAAAGGGGAAGAAGAGATCTAGATCTAATAGCAGAATAAAAAGAAATCGAGGAACAATCTGAAGAACAAACAACACTTCAAAAAACAAACTACTTTATTGCTGAATCAAAAGAATATAAGATTAAAGTTGTTCCGAGAATTCCAGTACAAAAGTGATGATCTGAGGAGGAAGTGCCCCTCCTTTTATAGGATAATGAAGGAGGAGGCCCTAAGAGAATACAAAGAGTTTGAGGCTATTGGAAAGACTTAATTAAAAGAATAATGATTGTCAATCCTTTATTTCTCTCTCTACTATGTTCTGTAGATTTCTATAATTGGATTTTAGAACGTATTTCTCCTTTGTAAAATGTTCAGAAGAGGTTTAAAAATATATTTTTCCTATATCACTTGCAACTATCTTTCCAAAACATATTTATATTCCAAATTTAGAATTTATATGTGGAAGTTATGACTATTTTGGTGAGAGGTATATCAGACTCTGTGGGAAAATGTGAGGCTACATTCACTGGTTAATTGCGTAGTCAATTAAAGTCAAAATCACCACAAAATATGCCTTTTATGTATCCAGTAAAATTCTCTTTTCAGTCCATGCTTGATCTTGAAATTCTACCTTTAGACACAAAAGATATGGCTATTTTGGTGATGGGTATCTCGGGCACTGTAGCAATATTTGGAATAATGAAGATAGATTTAAATACTGAGATAATTCCTGAAAATTAAGAGAAATCTCATAAGAATTTAGGTAGAGAATATCGAGAAGGTGAAAGTTCCATTTATTTCTGAATCAAGATAAAATTAACAAAAAATTCTTAATTAATTATTCTAAATGAAGCAAAAATAAGAGATGAATATGCATTCATCAAAAATGTATCCCAACATCACCTTTATTGTAAATAGGACGAGATCACCCCCTACTAAAAAGAATTTGAAGAATAAAACATCCATTCCAAACACACTCAAAGGTATGTTGGAATAGGTGTAACATTTTCAAATTTCAATAAATGGTATTCAAAACAACCAAAGTATAGTAGCGGAATAAAAATAATGACTATATTCAATTTTCACAAAAGATTACAAAAGTACATCATAATATCCCATAAGGGTTTACATGTATGATACAACATAAGGATCTAAGTATAGGGAAATATAAATCATAAAAACTTTGTCTCCAAGATTTAACTCCTTAAGCTAGTCCAAAACTTCATGCCTTATCATCCAAGTCCTTCACATAGGGTTGGAAGCATACCCCAACAAAAAGAGAAAATAGATGACATCAACAAAGGCTGGTATGTGCATACTAAATTAGAAATTGAGAAATATATGGAATAAAGGACATCAAATACGAAAGGCTTCCCATGGAAAGGATAATGACCACCCAAATGGGTATGAAGAGAAAAGGAATTGAAATCATATGATAACAAAAGAATACTTGCCATTAATAAAACATAAAGATTGTGCCACACAAGAACATGTAAAGAATTAGGGCACACATCCCATATCATCAACATGCATGCATGTGAGATAAACATAGCCCTAGAACAATATAAACATAAAGGCATCCAAGTCTCATAAACTTAAAACCTGATAGAGAAAGGAATACTGCCAATCTCCCTAATATATAAAACATGGGCCAAGAATCACACATCTTGCCCTGGGTATGAGGTTCCTTTCCATCTCAAAAGAGAAAGAAATATCACATCTACTTAGCAGGAAATAACACATCTTCCATAAAAGCTAATGCAATTACACTACTCTAGTGCTACTGAATCACATAGCATGTTAAATGTAGAGGCAAGTAGAAAGTATAGTCAGAATATATAAACTAGTCACCACATAAGTGACCAACATATACACCCACCTCATAAGTGGGTAAAAGACATCACATGTCATCTTATAGAGTTCCATTATGAACAAAGCATAAGATAAGAGTTCAAAAATATATCAATGATCACATGATCAATATCAAATAAGGTATTTCATATGAACTATGATTTTCAAAAGAAAAGACATCATGTATAGGCTAATGACCATAGGACAAAGAGAATGAATAAGCATAGGTGAATTGATCAACATAGAAGAATATGGGATACATCATACATTTAGAGTGAAGAATTAGAAATTTCTCAATATAGAAATAATGTGGGATTCAATCATACAATAAGAGAGAGAAATTATTCAATATGAATAATTAGGGATGCATCATACCTCAAATTCAGAGTCTAAACAGTCGAAGTCAAGACTAGGCATCCAAAGAACCTCGAGGGAAGGTGGATAGGTTCAATAAGTAAGGTTCCCAATCTTAGAGAGGATGGTTTCTCCAACAAAGATCCTATCTCGAGCAAGAAGCACCTTCTCCACTTTCGAGGTGAAAAACCCTAACAAAAGAACATGGAGATGAGGTGTTTATGGGTTCTAGGTGGGGTTTCACCATGGAAGTCCATGGTTACGACCTGGAGGAAGGTGGAAGGAAGACTAAAAACATGAAAATAGGGAAAGAAAGGAGAAAATTACTAGTTTTGGTTGAAATAACCAAGGAGGAGCTTTAGAAACCCTAAATAGAGAAAATTTGTAACCCTAGGAGCCTTCTTCACCAAGATAGGCACCTCATTTTACCTTGGGACAATACCTTCATGAAAAAAAAGAGTAGGAATGATGCTCTAAGCTAGAGAGAATAAAGAATAGCAAGAGTTTTCGAATTGGGAGTTGGGAAGGGGTAGATATGGCTACATAAAGAAAGAGGTCAAGTATGAGGTGTCTATGAGACTTTCCATGTGTCATGTATAAGGGTGTCCATGGATGTGCAAGACTTTATGGATAAGGAAGAATTCAATCACGAGGTGTCAAGTTACTTTCCATGTGTCCAATGCTAAGAGTGCCTATGGACATGCAAACCTTTATGGATAAGGAAGAAGTCCAACATGAGGTGTCCATGGAGCTTTCCATGTGTCCTTAGCCTAGGGATTTCATGGCCATGCAAGAGGACAACTCATAGAGGCTTCTTGAATATCAAAAGTCAGTTCTAAAATCCCCTGGAGACTTCTAGGCCATCCTCACTATCTTTCAAATAAAGAAATAACCCCATTGGTTGATAGCTTTTTCAGATAAGCTCATTTATAAACAGAGTAATCCGAAAAATGACCTTGGAGAGAAACACCTTCAAACCAAGGTGCAACTAGGTGCTGCATGGTACAAAAACTAGACAATGGTAAGGTAATATATAATTATTATAATTCTTGTGACAATTTGCAAAGAAAACCTCCCAATTGGGTAAATTGCAGGAAAGTCCAGAATGTACCTAAAATTGCATTACTTGCACAAACAACATTCAAATTGGACCAAACTTCATCCACAAGTTATATTTTATGTGTTGAATATGAATTTTCCATTATTTTCATGTTTTGAAGTTATATAATCACATTATTCATTACTTATGCCTTTTACTCATTTTCTCTCTCCTAAACTTATCCTAATATTTCAAGGTTGTCCAAATTAGATGAAATTTGTCATGTAGGCTAATTTTGATATGTATATTTTGAATTTGAAGTTTGTTTCCACTTTTGCTACTTCTTTTTATAAGATATGTCATATGGCCCATTAACGACCCATTATCTAAATTATTCAACCAATTAAGTTCCTTATCTTCATATTACCACCAAAATGAGTTATGTGGCATATTTTATGTATCCATTATAAAACTATGATTAATGTTAGAAAATTAGGTTATATTAAGGTGATCCATACATGCATTAAATCATTGGGGTTATACTATACATCCATTTAGGTCTAACCTTCAACCTTGTTTGGCTAAGTCCAAAATTTCAACTTCTAGGGTAGGGTCCGAGATCTAGTATGTTACATCACACCACCCCTTAAAGGGATTTCGTCCTCAAAATTGAAACATCCACATATAAGAAAATAACTTATTCACCACCCATTAAAGGATTCATATTATTAAGTCAAAACTATTCTTTCGGTACAAAGGTTCAACTACACTTCCTTACATCCAACTACATAAGCATCATGCAAAAAAAACATAACTTGTAAAGACTAACTATGAACTATGGGTTAAATTTCTCTTGTCCATCCTCAAATAAGTCTTTACACCTGGGTGACTAGTTCCATATATTAGGGTGCCTAAAGATAAATCATATAGATGTATAATGCTACTATTTCCTATAAGCATGCTACTTTGAACAATTCATATCAGCTCAGGCTAGGTCGATATCATATGGATTCAGGAGTCCTCGTAAATCAAGCTAGTGGTGTGGAGGAAAATCTTGCCTGCCCCTGAACCCTAATCCTTTCTACACACCTTTGCTTTCAACTTCATGTCCTAGTGGCCGCCTAAAGGTCAAGCTAAACAACCTCAAGTTACTATGGTTACTTATGCATCTTTTACTTGTAAGTATTTTAAGGATCTATTCATCATTATTCTAATGTGAAACTATATGATACTAAATCAACCCTTCGTCATCTATTGATCAACTCTAGGGAAAACATGTCACTTAAAGGTAAGGCAAGAATTCTAACTAGGGAGACAAAATTGAAATAGTCAGATTCTGACTACTATGGGCTCTGATACCATGTTGTAAAGAGGGCGGGATACCCCTACTATTTTTTTTTTGAAAAATAAAATATCCAATCCAAACACACTCAAAGGTATGCTGGAATAGGTGCAACATTTTCGAATTTCAATAAATGGTATTCAAAATAACCAAAGTATAGCAGCGGAATAAAAATAATGACTATATTCAATTTTCACAAAAGATTACAAAAGTTCATCATAATAACCCATAAGGGTTTACATGTATGATACAACATAAGGGTCTAAGTAGAGGGAAATCTAAACCATAAAACTTTGTCTCCAAGATTTAACTCCATAAGCTAGTCCAAAACTTCATGCCTTATCATCCAAGTCCTTCACCTAGGTTTGGAAGCATACCCCAGCAAGAAGAGAAAATAGATGACATCAGCAAAGGCTGGTATGTGCATACTAAATCAGAAATTGAGCAATATATCGAATAAAGGACATGAAATATAAAAGGATTCTCATAGAAAGGATAATGACCAACCAAATGGGTATCAAGAGAAAAGGAATTGAAATCATATGATAACAAAAGAATACTTGCCATTAATAAAACATAAAGATTGTGCCACACAAGAACATGTAAAGAATTAGGGAGCACACCCCATATCATCAACCTGCATGCATGTAAGATAAACATATCCATAGAACAATATGAACATAAAGGCGGCCAAGTTTCATAAACTTGAAACCTGATAGAGAAAGGAATACTTACAATCTCCCAAATATATAAAACATGGGCCAAGAATCACACATCTTGCCCTAGGTATGAGGTTCCTTTACATCCCAAAAGAGTAGGAAATATCACTTCTACTCAGTAGGAAATAACACATTTTCCATAAAAACTAATGCAATTGCACTACTCTAGTGCTACTGAATCACATAGCATGTTAAATGTAGAGGCAAGAAGAAAGTATAGTCAGAATATATAAACTAGTCACCACATAAGTGACCAACATATACATCCACCTCATAAGTGGGCAAAAGACATCACATGTCATCTTTTAGAGTTCCATCATGAAAAAAGCAAAAGATAAGAGTTCAAAAGAATATCCATGATCACATGATCAATATCAAATAAGGTAGTTCACAAGAACCATGATTTTCATAAGAAAGGACATTGTGTATAGGCTAATGACCATAGGAAAATAGAATGAATAAGCATAGGTGAATTGCTCAACATAGAAGAATAGGGGATACATCATATATTTAGAGTGAAGAATTAGAAATTGTTCAATATAGAAATAATGTGGGATGCAATCATACAATAAGAGAGAGAAATTGCTCAATATGAATATTTGGGGATGCATCATACCTCTATTTCAAAGTCTAAACAGTCCCAGTGAAGACTAGGCCTCCAAAGAACCACTAGGGAAGGTGGAAAGGTCCAATAAGTAAGGTTCCCAATCTTAGAGAGGTTGGTTTCTCCAACAAAGATCCTATCTCGAGCAAGAAGCACCTTCTCCACTTTAGAGGTGAAAAACCCTAACAAAAGAACATGGAGATGAGGTGTTTGTGGGTTCTAAGTGGGGTTTCACCATGGAAGGCCATGGTTACGACCTGGAGGAAGGTGGAAGGGAGACTAACAACATGAAAATAGGGAAGGAAAGGAGAAAACTTACTAGTTTTGGTTGAAATAACCAAGGAGGAGCTTTAGAAACCCTAAATAGAGAAAATTTGTAACCCTAGGAGCCTTCTTCACCAAGATAGGCACCTCATTTTACCTTGGGACAACACCTTCATGAAAAAACAGAGTAGGAATGATGCTCTAAGATAGAGGGAATAAAGAATAGAAAGGGTTTTCGAATTGGGAGTTGGGAAGGGGTAGATATGGCTACATAAAGAAAGAGGTCAAGTATGAGGTGTCTATGAGACTTTCCCTGTGTCATGTATAAGGGTGTCCATGGATGTGAAATACTTTATGGATAAGGAAGAATTCAATCATGAGGTGTCAAGTTACTTTCCATGTGTCCAATGCTAAGGGTGCCTATGGACATGCAAACCTTTATGGATAAGGAAGAAGTTAAGCATGAGGTGTCCATGGAGCTTTCCATGTGTCCTTAGCCTAGGGATTTCATGGCCATGCAAGAGGACAACTCATAGAGGCTTCTTGAATATCAAAACTCTATCCTAAATCCCCTAGAGACTTGTAGGTCATCCCTACCGTCCTTCAAACAAAGAAATAACCCCATTTGTTGATAGTTTTTTTTAGATAAGCTCATTTATAAAGAGAGTAATCCCTAAAATGCCCTTGGAGAGAGAAACACCTTCAAACCAAGGTGTAACTAGGTGCCACATGGTACAAAAACTAGAGAATGCTAAGGGAATATATAATTATTATAATGCTTGTGACAATTTGCAAAGTAAACCTCCCAATTGGGTAAATTGTAGGAAAGTCCAGAATGTACCTAAAATTGCATTACTTGCACAAACAACATCCAAATTGGACCAAACTTCATCTACAAGTTATATTTGATGTGTTGAATATGAATTTTCCATTATTTTCATGTTTTGAAGTTATATAATCACATTATGAATTACTTATGCCTTTTACTCATTTTCTCTCTCCTAAACTTATCCTAATATTTCAAGGTTGTCCAAATTAGATGAAATTTGTCATGTAGGCTAATTTTGATATGTAGATTTTGAATTTGAAGTTTGTTTCCACTTTTGATACTTCTTTTTATAAGATATGTCATATGGCCCATTAACGACCCATTATCTAAATTATTCATCCAATTAAGTTCCTTATCTTCATATTACCACCAAAATGAGTTATGTGGCATATTTTATGTATCCATTATAAAACTAAGATTAATGTTATAAAATTAGGTTATATTTAGGTGATCCATACATGCATTACATCATTGGGGTTATAACATCCATTTAGGTCTAACCTTCAACCTTGTTTGGCTAAGTCCAAAATTTCAACTTCAAGGGTAGGGTCTGAGATCTAGTATGTTACAGCACACCACCCCTTAAAGGGATTTTGTCCTCAAAATTGAAACATCCACATATAAGAAAATAACTTACTCTCCACCCCTTAAAGGATTCATCTTATTAAGTCAAACCTATTCTTTGGGTACAAAAGGTTCAACTACACTTCCTTACATCCAACTGCATAAGCATCATGCAAAAAAAAATAACTTGTAAAGACTAACTATAAACTATGGGTTAAATTTCTCTTGTCCATCTTCAGAAAAGTCTTTACACCTGGGTGACTAGTTCCACATATTAGGGTGCCTAAAGATAAATTATATAGATGTCTAAGGCTACTATTTCCTATAAGCATGCTACTTTGAACAATTCATATCAGCTCAGGCCAGGCCGGTATCATATGGATTCGGGAGTCCTCGTAAACCAAGCTAGTGGTGTGGAGGAAAATCTTGCTAGCCCCCGAACCCTGATCCTTTCTATACACCTTTGCTTTCAACTTCATGTCCTAGTGGCCGCCTAAAGTTCCAGCTAAAAACCTCAAGTTACTATGGTTACTTATGCATCTTTTACTTGTAAGTATTTTAAGGATCTATTCATCATTATTCTAATGTGAAACTATATGATCATAAATCAACCCTTCATCATCTATTGATAAACTCTAGGGCAAAAATGTCACTTAAAGGTAAGGCAAGAATTCTAACTAGGGAGACAAAATTGAAATAGTCAGATTCTGACTACTATGGACTCTGATACCATGTTGTAAAGAGGGCGGGATCACCCCTAATAAATTTTTTTGAAAAACAAATTATCCATTCCAAACACACTCAAAGGTATGCTGGAATAGGTGTAACATTTTCGAATTTCAATAAATGGTATTCAAAACAACCAAAGTATAGCAGCGGAATAAAAATAATGACTATATTCAATTTTCACAAAAGATTACAAAAGTACATAATAATATCCCATAAGGGTTTACATGTATGATACAACATAAGGGTCTAAGTAGAGGGAAATCTAAACCAAAAAAACTTTGTCTCCAAGATTTAACTCCTTAAGCTAGTCCAAAACTTCATGCCTTATCATCCAAGTCCTTCACCTAGGGTTGGAAGCATACACCAACAAGAAGAGAAAATAGATGACATCAACAAAGGCTGGTATGTGCATACTAAATCGGAAATTGAGCAATATATGGAATAAAGGACATGAAATATAAAAGGATTCCCATAGAAAGGATAAGGACCAACCAAATGGGTATCAAGAGAAAAGGAATTGAAATCATATGATAACAAAAGAATACTTGCCATTAATAAAACATAAAGATTGTGCCACACAAGAACATGTAAAGAATTAGGGCACACACCCCATATCATCAACCTGCATGCATGTAAGATAAACATTGCCATAGAACAATATGAACATAAAGGCGGCCAAGTCTCATAAACTTGAAACCTGATAGAGAAAGGAATACTGCCAATCTCCCAAATATATAAAACATGGGCCAAGAATCACACATCTTGCCCTAGGTATGAGGTTCCTTTCCATCCTAAAAGAGTAGGAAATATCACATCTACTTAGCAGGAAATAACACATCTGCCATAAAAACCAATGCAATTGCACTACTCTAGTGCTACTGAATCACATAGCATGTTAAATGTAGAGGCAAGAAGAAAGTATAGTCAGAATATATAAACTAGTCACCACATAAGTGACCAACATATACATCCACCTCATAAGTGGGCAAAAGACATCACATGTCATCTTTTAGAGTTCCATCATGAACAAAGCATAAGATAAGAGTTCAAAAGAATATCCATGATCACATGATCAATATCAAATAAGGTAGTTCACAAGAACCATGATTTTCAAAAGAAAGGACATTGTGTATAGGCTAATGACCATAGGAAAAGAGAATGAATAAGCATAGGTGAATTTCTCAACATAGAAGAATAGGGGATACATCATATATTTAGAGTGAAGAATTAGAAATTGCTCAATATAGAAATAATGTGGGATGCAACCATACAATAAGAGAGAGAAATTGCTCAATATGAATAATTGGGGATGCATAATACCTCTATTTCTAAGTCTAAACAGTCCCGGTGAAGACTAGGCCTCCAAAGAACCTATAGGGAAGGTGGAAAGGTCCAATAAGTAAGGTTCCCAATCTTAGAGAGGTTGGTTTCTCCAACAAAGATCCTATCTCGAGCAAGAAGCACCTTCTCCACTTTAGAGGTGAAAAACCCTAACAAAAGAACATGGAGATGAGGTGTTTATGGGTTCTAGGTGGGGTTTCACCACGGAAGGCCATGGTTACGACCTGGAGGAAGGTGGAAGGAAGACTAAAAACATGAAAATAGGGAAGGAAAGGAGAAAACTTACTAGTTTTGGTTGAAATAACCAAGGAGGAGCTTTAGAAACCCTAAATAGAGAAAATTTGTAACCCTAGGAGCCTTCTTCACCAAGATAGGCACCTCATTTTACCTTGGGACAACACCTTCATGAAAAAACAAAGTAGGAATGATTCTCTAAGCTAGATGGAATAAAGAATAGAAAGAGTTTTCAAATTGGGAGTTGGGAAGGGGTAGATATGGCTACATAAAGAAAGAGGTCAAGTATGAGGTGTCTATGAGACTTTCCATGTGTCATGTATAAGGGTGTCCATGGACGTGCAAGACTTTATGGATAAGGAAGAATTCAATAACGAGGTGTCAAGTTACTTTCCATGTGTCCAATTCTAAGGGTGCCTATGGACATGCAAACCTTTATGGATAAGGAAGATGTCAAGCATGAGGTGTCCATGGAGATTTCCGTGTATCCTTAGCCTAGGGATTTCATGGCCATGCAAGAGGACAACTCATAAAGGCTTCTTGAATATCAAAAGTCTGTCCTAAAATCCCCTGGAGACTTGTAGGTCATCCCCACCGTCCTTCAAAGAAAGAAATAACCCCATTGGTTGATAGTTTTTTTAGATAAGCTAATTTATAAAGAGAGTAATCCCTAAAATGCCCTTGGAGAGAAACACCTTCAAACCAAGGTGAAACTAGGTGCCACATGGTACAAAAACTAGAGAATGGTAAGGGAATATATAATTATTATAATTCTTGTGACAATTTGCAAAGAAAACCTCCCAATTGGGTAAATTGCAGGAAAGTCGAGAATGTACCTAAAATTGCATTACTTGCACAAACAACATCCAAATTGGACCAAACTTCATCCACAAGTTATATTTGATGTGTTGAATATGAATTTTCCATTATTTTCATGTTTTGAAGTTATATAATCACATTATTCATTACTTATGCCTTTTACTCATTTTCTCTCTCCTAAACTTATCCTAATATTTCAAGGTTGTCCAAATTAGATGAAATTTGTCATGTAGGCTAATTTTGACATGTAGATTTTGAATTTGAAGTTTGTTTCCACTTTTGATACTTCTTTTTATAAGATATGTCATATGGCCCATTAACAACCCATTATCTAAATTATTCATCCAATTAAGTTCCTTATCTTCATATTACCACCAAAATGAGTTATGTGGCATATTTTATGTATCCATTATAATACTAAGATTAACGTTAGAAAATTAGGTTATATTAAGGTGATCCATACATGCATTAAATCATTGGGGTTATACTAGACATCCATTTAGGTCTAACCTTCAACGTTGTTTGGCTAAGTCCAAAATTTCAACTTCTAGGGTAGGGTCCGAGATCTAGTATGTTATAGCACACCACCCCTTAAAGGGATTTCATCCTCAAAATCGAAACATCCACATATAAGAAAATAACTTATTCGCCACCCCTTAAAGGATTCATCTTATTAAGTCAAAACTATTCTTTGGGTATAAAAGGTTCAACTTCACTTCCTTACATCCAACTACATAAGCATCATGCAAAAAAAACAAAACTTGTAAAGACTAACTATGAACTATGGGTTAAATTGCTCTTGTCCATCCTCAAACAAGTATTTACACCTGGGTGACTAGTTCCACATATTAGGGTGCCTAAAGATAAATCATATAGATGTCTAAGGCTACTATTTCCTATAAGCATGCTACTTTAAACAATTCATATCAACTCAGGCCAGGCCGGTATCATATGGATTCGGGAGTCCTCGTAAACCAAGCTAGTGGTGTGGAGGAAATTCTTGTTAGCCCCCTAACCCTGATCCTTTCTATACACCTTTACTTTCAATTTCGTGTCCTAGTAGCTTCCTAAAGGTCAAGCTAAACAACCTCAAGTTACTATGGTTACTAATGCATCTTTTACTTGTAAGTATTTTAAGGATCTATTCATCATTATTGTAATGTGAAACTATATGATCCTAAATCAACCATTCATCATCTATTGGTCAACTCTAGGGAAAACATGTCACTTAAAGGTAACGAAAGGATTCTAACTAGGGAGACAAAATTCAAATAGTCAGATTCTGACTACTATGGGCTCTGATACCACGCTGTAAAGAGGACGGGATCACCCCCTACTAAAAAAAATTGAAGAATAAAACATCCATTCCAAAAACACTCAAAGGTATGCTGGAATAGGTGTAACATTTTCAAATTTCAATAAATGGTATTCAAAACAACCAAAGTATAGCAGCGGACTAAAAATAATGACTATATTCAATTTTCACAAAAGATTACAAAAGTACATCATAATATCCCATAAGGGTTTACATGCATGATACAACATAAGGATCTAAGTATAGGGAAATGTAAACTATAAAAACTTTGTCTCCAAGATTTAAATCCTTAAGCTAGTCCAAAACTTCATGTCTTATCATCTAAGTCCTTCACATAGGGTTGGAAGCATACCCCAGCAAGAAGAGAAAATAGATGACATCAGTAAAGGTTGGTATGTGCATACTAAATTGGAAATTGAGCAATAAATGGAATAAAGGACATCAAATATAAAAGGCTTCCCATAGAAAGGATAAGGGCCACCCAAATGGGTATCAAGAGAAAAGGAATTGAAATCATATGATAACAAAAGAATACTTGCCATTAATAAAACATAAAGATTGTGCCACACAAGAACATGTAAAGAATCATGGCACACACCCCATATCATCAACTTGCATGCATGTGAGATAAACATAGCCATAGAACAATATAAACACAAAGGTGACCAAGTCTTGTAAACTTGAAACCTGATAGAGAAAGGAATATTGCCAATCTCCCAAATATATAAAACATGGGCCAAGAATCACACATCTTGCCTTGGGTATGAGGCTCCATTCCATCCCAAAAGAGTAGGAAATATCACAATTACTCCATAGGAAATAACACATCTATCATAAAAACCAATGCAATTACACTACTCTACTGCTACAAGATCACATATCATGTTAAATGTAGAGGCATGTAGAAAGTATAGTCAGAATATATAAACTAGTCACCACATAAGTGACCAACATATACATCCACCTCATAAGTGGGAAAAGATATCAAATGCCATATTTTAGAGTTCCATAATGAACAAATCATAAGATAAGAGTTCAAAAGAATATCCATGATCATATGATCAATATCAAATAAGGTAGTTCACAAAAACCATTATTTTCAAAAGAAAAGACATTGTGTATAGGCTAATGACCATAGAACAAAGATAATGAATAAGCACAGGTGAATTTCGAAACATAGAAGAATAGGGGATACATCATACATTTAGAGTGAAGAATTAGAAATTGCTCAATATAGAAATAATGTGGGATGCAATCATACAATAAGAGAGAGAAATTGCTCAATATGAATAACCGGGGATGCATCATACCTCAACTTCAGAGTCTAAACAGTCCAAGTCAAGTATAGTCCTCCAAAGAACCTATAGGGAAGGTGGAAAGGTCCAATAAGTAAGGTTCCTAATCTTAGAGAGGCTGGTTTCTCCAACAAAGATCCTATCTCGAGCAAGAAGCACCTTCTCCACTTTAGAAGTGAAAAACCCTAACAAAAGAACATGGAGATGAGGTGTTTATGGGTTCTAGGTGGGGTTTCACCATGGAAGGCCATGGTTATGACCTTGAGGAAGGTGGAAGGAAGACTAAAAACATGAAAATAGGGAATTAAAGGTGAAAAATTACTAGTTTTGGTTGAAATTACCAAGGAGGAGCTTTAGAAACCCTAAATAGAGCAAATTTGGAACCCTAGGAGCCTTCTTCACCAAGGTAGGCACCTCCTTTAACCTTAGGATAGAACCTTCGTGACAAAATAGAGTAGGAATCATGCTTTAATATAGAGGTAATATAGAAGAGAAAGAGTTTTGGAAATGGGAGTTGGGAAGGGGTAGATATGGCTATATAAAGAAAGAGGTCAAGTATGAGGTGTCTATGAGACTTTCCATGTGACATGTATAAGGGTGTCCATGGACATGCAAGCCTTTATGGATAAGGAATAAGTCCATCACTATGTGTCAAGTTACTTTCCATGTGTTCAATGCTAAGGGTGCTTATGGACATGCAAACCTCTATTGATAAGGAAGAAGTCAAGCATGAGGTGTCCATGGAGCTTTCCATGTGTCCTTGCCTAGGGATTTCATGGCCATGCAAGAGGACAGCTCATAGAGGCTTCTTGAATATCAAAAGTTGGTCCTAAAAGCCCCTGGAGACTTCTAGGCCATCCTCACCGTCCTTCAAACAAAGAAATAACCCTTTTGGTTGATAACCTTTTTTAGATAAGCTCATTTATAAAGAGAGTAATCCCAAAAATGACCTTGGAGAGAAACACCTTCAAACCAAGGTGCAACTAGGTGCCCCATGGTTAAAAAACTCGAGAATAGTAAGGTAATATATAAGTATTATAATGCATGTGACAATTTGCAATGAAAACCTCCCAATTGGGTACATTGTAGAAAAGTCCAAAATGTACCTAAAATTGCATAACTTGCACAAACAACATCCAAATTGGACTAACCTTCATCCACAAGTTATCTTTGATGTGTTGAATATGAATTTGCCATAATTTCCATATTTTTAGGTTATATAATCACATTATTCATTACTTATGCCTTTTACTCATTTTCTCTCTCCTAAACTTATCCTAATATTTCAAGGTTGTCCAAATTAGATGAAATTTGTCATGTAGGCTAATTTTGATATGTAGATTTTGAATTTGAAGTTTGTTTCCACTTTTGATACTTATTATTATTAGATATGTCATATGGCCCATTAACGGCCCATTATATAAATTATTCATCCAATTAAGTTCCTTATCTTTGTATTACCACCAAAATGAGTTATGTGGCATGTTTTATGTATCCATTATAAACCTAAGATTAATGTTAGAAAATTAGGTTATATTAAGGTGATACATACATGCATTAGCTCATTGGGGTTATACTAAACATCCATTTAGGTCTAACCTTCAACTTTGTTTGGCTAAGTCCAAAATTTCAACTTCCAGGGTAGGGTCTGAAATCTAGTATGTTACATTTGTAGTAACCCTTATTCAAGGTCACCTTGGTTGATTTAAAAGTACATCGACATGTGATGAATGTATAGATTTCCGGTCTAAGAAACAAAAGCATAACCTATCACTATGAAAGCTAATTTTGACTACCATTCAATGGTTTCCATGCATCACTCTCAAGGTGGGTATGTCTGATGCATTATTCTCAAACAAGTACCTATGTGTTTGGTTTGATATCACATATCATGACTAATGAGATTATGTAATCAAACAACACACACTCTAGTCTTCTATGTTAATATTTCCTATTAACTTTCACAATAAATATCGAATATGGACATAACTAGAATGTACGTACTCTTAACATTCATATGATCTCACTATTTAGGTCCTCAACCTAATGGCAAATGTCATTGAGTAACATCACTCTTTAGACATCTATAGTGTTATATATTATATTGAACAAACATATAGATGAAGATTGCCTTTATTATTAATCATACCTTTTACAATATATGCTATTAAAATCATCATATGCTTGGATCTCTAGGCATACATACCAATAGATTTGCACTTTCACTTAGAGTCAATCACCCATGAACTTAATCCCAAGTGATCTAACATGACCTTCATGCTTTTGCTGTAAAAGTATTTTTGTCAAAGGGTTAGCAACATTACTTTCAGTTGGTACTATGTAAATCTTCACATCTCCTCGATGTAGGATCACTCATATAATATGGAATTATGTTGTATGTTCTTGCGATGCTGATGTGATCTGGGTTACTTAGCTTGTATAATAGCTCCATTGTTTTCAAAAAATATCTCTAATTCATCGTTGATGCTTGGAACCAATCCAAGTTTAGAAATTAACCACTTGATCCAAACAATCTCCTTTATTGTGCTGGATGCAGCAATATACTCAGCCTCTATAGTAGAATCAACAAACTCTTCCAGCTTACAACTCTATTATTAAGGAAAAACACAAATCTAGGTTATGATCTATAGTCATCTTTGTCAGTTTGGAAGCTTGCATTGGTGTAACCTTTTACCACCAACTCTTCCTCACCACCATAGACAAGGAACTAATCCTTAGTTCTTATGAAGTACTTAAGGATGTTCTTTACTAAAGTGGAGTGACTTTCACCAAGATATGACCAATACCTACTAGTCATACTCAAGGCATATGAGACATTACGGCGAGTACATAACATTTTGTACATGATAGATCCAATTGTAGACGCATATGGAATCTTACTCATGCTCTCTTGTTCTTCACAAGAACTAGGACATTGAGCTCTAGAGATACTACACCATGATAAATAGGTAAGTTGCCTCTCTTTGAGTTCTCCATGTTGAACCTTTTTTGCACTTTGCCAATGTATGTGCTCTGGCTTAGGCCAATAAGCCTTCTAGATTTGTCTCTATAGATACTAATTCCTAAAATATAGCATGATTCACCTGAGCCCTTCATAGAGAATGTATTTCCAAGCCAGAATAATACTAGCTATAAAGTAGGGATGCCATTCCCCATCAATAGTATGTCATCTACATACAATATGAGGAATACAATCATGCTCTCACTAACCTTCTTGTACTCACAAGGTTTGTCTTCATTTTGACTAAAACCAAACACTTTGACAATTTTGTCAAATTATAGATTACATCTCCGAGATGCTTTCTTCAATCCATAGATTGAAATTTTTATCTTATAGACTTTATTTGCATCCTTTGGATTTATAAGACCCTCAGGTTGTGTCATGTACACATTCTCAAGAAGATTCTTATTAGGGAAAGTGATTTTCACATCCATCTGTCAAATCTCATAGTCATGATAACCTACAATGGCAAGCATGATGATGTTGGACTTAACCATGACAATTGGAGAAAAGGTTTCATCATAGTCAACACCTTGAACATGTATGAAACCCTTTGTGTGATAATCTGGATTTTAGGGTTTTCATGGACCATGATGTGTTATACAGTCAAATCAAACACGTGTGAATTATGTTGATTTGGAGGATAATTGATGTGTACCCTAATCTCAATATCTTTATATATGTACCACTTTGGAGTAGTTATGACTTTGGGGTTTCAATTAGCGTATATAGGAACCCAAATGGTTCAGTTATGAATACTGGAATGCATTCCGCTCAAGATATTGAGATTGAAATTGTTTCATCAAAGTTTGGTGAATAATTGATTTATAGTTGAGGTTTACACTTAATTATGAGACTAATCGAGGAATTAAGTTACATGAACAATGGTTGCAATATGCATCTCAAACTTAGTAGTGTGAGGCCTTGGGTTGTGAAGGACCTATGGTTCAAGTTTCATGCGAATAAGAGGTTTCTACTAGAAGATATAAGAGTTGAAGTTGTTTCCATTTCATTCTAATGTTCTGCCAAACCTTGGTCAACTGGTTTATTTAAGAAATATTTTGGGACGTGACAATGATATGTCACGCAGCTTTGAGGACTTTAGATGCACGCTATTTTAGTGGGATGATACTGTAGTACAGAAGCTATGACCGTAGGATGGCGATCATGTGGCCTCTAGTTCATCTTCCACATCCAAAATGGGCAAAACAGTAACCTTTGACTTGGCAGTAGATCATCCCCACCGATCCAAGCGGGAATTAGGAACCAAAGTGGCATCTTGAGTACCGGAATAGATCCTGAATTCTAGGGGGTGCCCAACGACCCTTTATACATTGCCTGAGATGGTATGTGCCACCATTTCTTCTCACCGTTTCCCTCTCTCATCTCCACCTGCGATCGCAGAGCGTAGGCTAGAATGGGCTATGATGTAGAGCAGATCAGGAGGGGTACAACCCTTATAAAAATGGTCCTCAGGGCTTCGTAGAGTCATCTGAGTGGTTATCCTCTTGCTCTTAGCTTCATCTACCCTTTCCTGTCTCCCTACAACCTCAAACACAATCATTGGAGAAGGGAACCCAGATCCCCATTTCACACCGCTGTTTGAAATCCGACTCTAGAATCAGAGTGGATCTTCAGGGCTCAATTGTCCCTTTGAGATGGCTGGGGATACACCCAATCAGATGCTTTGGTCGAGTTTTGGAAGTCTTTCTGCAACATTTTGGATCGTTGGGAGAGTCAGATGAGGAGCAGGTCAAGTTTCCCCTTTTCTTCTCCATACGACGATGGGTTGCAGCGGAGCACCACCCAGAGCTCTTGGCCGTAAAGCCCCATCTACCTACCATGGAACTTTTCATCATGAAGGATCAAGCCACAAGGAGCCATTGCGACCTGGTTTGCTCATCGGAGGAGAGCCCATGCGGCGGTGCTCTATTTCACAGAGGAAACAGAGACCGCGGGATGGATCGTTGAACGAAAGAGAAGGACCACCCGCAGGTGCTCATGCGGACGTGTGCTGTGCTAGACGAGACCTGAGATCGTAATTCACGAGAAAGAGAGGAGAACATGGCCATCAATCTCTGGAGGTGTTTGCCGTGGAGGCGGCTCTCGCGTAGCAGAAGAATAGAGTCCCGCTCGGGACTTGGATGAGCACGCGACGAGGAAAAGAAGGAGACCAGGTCCAATCCCCCAAACCGGCCGATCCATGATCAAACTGGGTCCAGAGGAAGTGAATTGCGCTGGACCAGATGGTTGACCCATGCCTGACCAGTAGGACCACAAGACACATGGCGCAATTTGATTGGCCACTAAGAGGTAAAAACCTATAATATATGCAGTTTTTCAATAAATTGTAGAAAATAGTCTACTTGTCAGAAAAATACAAATAAGGTACCGAAATGTTCAGAAAAATATGTAGAATAACATGGGACCATAATATCAGTCTTTTGTTGCACTAATAATAGTGATATCATGTAAGATGTGAAATTCTCATATGATGGACAATAAATATCAAACGATACTCTAAAATTATGATAACATGACAGTAAGTCTATATTCATGTTTATAATGCAGATGATGCCAGTTATGGTCATGTTGATGTACGAAATCATGTAATTTGCTCCATATGGCTAATTAGGGATAATAAACCTAAAGAAAATGTAATAAATACATGCATGCTCAATAAATGATGAAAGTTACAGAGTAAGCTCATATTTGTATTTGGAAACTCAGATTTAATTATGAGATCATGATGATGCATAGAATGCATGTTATATGAAGAGCATCCTTAATACATGTGATGTAACCCTAATATGGTTAATGAAAGTGACATAATGTTAAATATGTCCACAAAATAATGTGACACATGAGTATATCCAGTTGATGAACTGTAATCTGGAAAATGACATCAGTAAGATAAATATAAGGTAAGAATACAAGTAATCATGAGAATAGCATAATGATCTAAGTAAACCCTAAAATGAACACGGCTAGGGTTAAGATTATCAGAATCTGATGCTAGTATATGATTTTGTTATTAACCAAGTGTTGACCAGATATCTAGATGAGCAAGAATGATTAGAAATCTCTGAACTCAGGTACATGGGATTTATTAAGTATAAGACTAGTTTTTTGGTTGCCTATGATATGTAATATCTTGAATGCTCGTATTTTGGATATGATTGCTTGGTTGAACTAGGATGAGTTATACTTTGCCAAATCTAATAGATCATAAATGAGTATGATGGGTTGTAGCTACTAGAGCACATAGCCTGGTGTGGATGTATGTTGCCTAACATGGATGTATGATTCCTTGGCCCATGTTAGATGTATGATGATACTATATTGCCCACACTAGATGTAAGTCAAGTTCAAGTATGTGTAGTACAACCGCATCAAAGTGAATGCAATAAAAGGAATGTTTACCTGATTATCGCTTTAAACAATGTTTTCTTTTAATATTTCTTTCTCAAGTTATTTCAATTATGCAAACATATTAGTAGGTATCTTTCTACCCACGTGCACAACACCTTGTGTGTTGATTCGTTATTTCATGTATGTTTTAGGTTCAGAGATAGCATGGGATGAAAAAGATGGGAGTGAGTAGTTGTACAGGTTGTACCTATTGTCTAAGATCATGTTAGAATACATGTTCAGACTTGTAGAATTTTCATTCAATATGTAACTGTAAATCATTTTGTAATAATTCATATTGTATAAATATGCATGTTGAATGTTGAGTATGTTATGGTTGTATGTTCATGTATGCGTATTATGCTTCCGCATAGCTCTCTGATATAATTGCTAACATTTTTGGATTTTGTCTTCTCATCTCCATGGGGTTTTGAGAAGGTGAAAATCCGGGGACGTTACATTTGGTATCAAAGCATGAACAATATATACACCTAACAATTTCTCACCATGAAACATAAAAATAAACTGAACCTTTAACTTGAAACCTTAGAAACTTAGTAAGTTGTTATATAGGAATAAGGTTTGGCTTAGCCTTTAAGTTAGAACCTAGATGTTCGAGAACTAGGTTTAGACAAGTGTGTGAGACCCTTTTCATATAGAGCTCATATGTATTGGGTAGCTACACTAGTCTACACCTTGTTCTCACCATTTCACTAGGTTACATGACACTAGACTATCTATTGTGTGTGGGACACTCGATTTTGCTGATTTGGTTTTGTTTTCCAATCGGCTCGAGCCTCGAGTGTTTTCTCTGACGTCTTCTTTCTCAGAGAAAAACTATATAATATTTTATTATATATATGTAAATATAAAAATGTGTCCCTCACACTATAGGGTAGTTAGTGTTCATGCAACCTAAGTGAAAGGGAGTGACATAAGTCTATAAGAGAGAGAGTAGTCTAGATTAGATGTCTAGAGCCTTATCAAGATATGTGATACATAGAGTAGATGATAGAATGATAGTTGAAATAAGAATGTGAACTCTTATCTAAGTTTGATCTCTGATAGTATACGTTTCCTTATAAAGGTTTAAATTGTACACTAGTTGAATCCAATTTTGGAGAATTTAAGCGAAATCTTGATGATGAAAGTACATTCCCTTTTCCTACTTAAGATAAGCTAAGTTAAGATAGAGATGAGTGTGCATGAGCCTCAAGCTCTTATACAAGGAGGATATCTAGTGGTAGGATGAGATATGTGGTGAACTCTAGAGAGAGTAAGACCGACAGGGAGAAGGTCATAGGACCTAGCCTCCAATATATGAGATATGTGTTAAAAAAAATGTCCTATACTAGATTACTCCTGAGTAGATGAGTTGAGTCCTCTTGCATGATTCAATCATATATGTGAAAGTTGGGTTATAAAAAAAATGATGGGTAGGTGACTCATAATGAGAAAGTCAATCCTTTTGATTGAGTTAGGTCCTAGCTTGAGTGACATATGTGTGTGAATCTCATCATTAGCTGCAAGTGAGGTGATATATGAACTCTGGTTCTAAGAGTAAAATGCTTCGTGCATAAGATACTCATAAATGTTGTTCCTTCCACTTCTCTTTCTCTATATATGATGCTAGAAACCTCACTTGAGCTATTTGGATGATTATGTATGAAGGTCACTTAGATAAGCTTGACCTATTCTATATTCCCTTCCTATATTATACATGTAATATCTAATTATGAAATCAGGATAAGATTGGCTTAGCACATTCTCTTTCCCTCTACATCACGCATGCAAGATATAAGTTTGAAATCATGAGCTTGAAATTTACATACCCTCTAGATCATAAATTGCATGATCTTAAAATATATCTCTTAACCTCAATTTTTTATATTCTAAGCTTCTAGTTTTATGATAAACCTCACACAATAGGGTGAGACCCTAATATATAAAATGAAGATTAATTCTCTTCAATGATGAAAATACAGTATGATGTTGATCTAAACAATATTAATAGGGTTAAGTTTGGAAATTCTAGACAATAATGGCATGAAATCTTGACATCACCTTGTGTTATTTACTAGGGTGAAGGATGAAACCTTGAGCAATACCCTCTCAACCCCAAAGATGGCAAAGGAAAAGAAAATACCTATATCTTAAGGGATTACGAGATGTAAGTCCTAACATAAAAGAATATGAATAAGACATTAAATGATGCTTCAATCTTTATAACGTGGGGTGGGTACACCCAAGAATATGTAGATCCTAAGATGACGGCTTAGGGTGTGTGAAAAGTATGGTGGTCCCATAACCTAAGAAGTGGTGACTTATATGAAGTTGAACCCCTTGATATCACCTTATGTATGACATTAGTTGAACTTCGAGGACGAAATTCCTTTTAAGGTGGGGTGAATGTGATAATCTGGATTTTAGGGTTTTCATGGACCATGATGTGTTATACAGTCAAATCAAACAAGTGTGCATTATGTTGATTTGGAGGATAATTGATGTGTACCCTAATCCCAATATTTTTATATATGTACCACTTTGGAGTACTTATGACTTTGGGGTATCAATTAGGGTATACAGGAACCCAAATGGTTCAGTTATGAATACTAGAATGCATGATGATCAAGATATTGAGATTGAAATTGTTTCATTAAAGTTTGGTGAATAATTGATTTATAGTTGAGGTTTACATACTTAATTATGAGACTAATCGAGGAATTAAGTTACATGAATAATTGTTGCAATATGCATCTCAAACTTAGTAGTGTGAGGCCTTGGGTTGTGAAGGACCTATGGTTTGAGTTTCATGCAAATAAGAGGTTTCTACTAGAAGATATAAGAGTTGAAGTTGTTTCCATTTCATTATAATGTTCTGCCAAACCTTGGTCAACCAGTTTATTTAAGAAATATTTTTAGACATGACAATGATATGTCACACAGCCTTGAGGACTTTAGATGCACGCTAGTTTAGTGGGATGATACTGTAGTACAGAAGCTATGACCGTAGGATGGCGATCATGTGGCCTCTAGTTCATCTTCCACATCCAAAATGGGCGGAACAGTAACCTTTGACTTGGCAGTGGATCATCCCCACCGATCCAAGTGAGAATCAGGAACCAAAGTGGCATATTGAGTACCAGAAAAGATCCTGAATTATAGGGGGTGCCCAACGACCCTTTATACATTTCTTGAGATGGTATGTGTCACCATTTCTTCTCACCGTTTCCCTCTCTCATCTCCACCTGCGATCGCAAAGCGTAGGCTAGAATGGGCTATGATGCAAAGCAGATCAGGAGGGGTACACCCCTTACAAAAATGGTCCTCAGGGCTTTGTAGAGTCATCTGAGAGGTTATCGTCTTGCTCTTGGCTTCATCTACCCTTTCCTGTCTCCCTGCAACCTCAAACACAATCATTGGAGAAGGGAACCCAGATCCCCATTTCACATCGCCGTTTGTAATCCGAACTCTAGAATCAGAGTGGATCTTCAAGTCTCAATTGTCCCTTTGAGATGGCTGGGGATACACCCAATCAGATGCTTTGGTCGAGTTTTGGAAGTCTTTCTGCAACATTTTGGATCGTTGGGAGAGTCAGATGAGGAGCATGTCAAGTTTTTTCCTTTTCTTCTCCAGACGACGATGGGTTGCAGCGGAGCACCACCCAAAGCTCTTGGCTGTAGAGCCCCATATACCTACCTTGGAACTTTGCATCATGAAGGATCAAGCCACAAGGAGCCATTGGAACCTAGTTTGCTTACTGGAGGAGAGCCCATGCGGTGGTGCTCTATTTCATAGAGGAAACGGAGACCGCGGGCTGGATCATTGAACGAAAGAGAAGGACACCCGCAGGTGCTCACACAGACGTGTGCTGTGCTAGACGAGACCTGAGATCGTGATTCACAAGAAAGAGAGGAGAACATGGCCACCAATCTCTGGAGGTGCTTGCCGTGGAGGTGGCTCTCGCATAGCAGAAGAACGGAGTCCCGCTCGGGACTTGGATGAGCACGAGATGAGGAAAAGAAGGAGACCGGGTCCAATCCCCCAAACCGACCGATCCATGATCAAACCGGGTCTAGAGGAAGTGAACTGTGTTGGACCAGATGGTTGACCCATGCCTGACCAGTAGGACCACAAGACACATGGCGCAATTTGATTAGCCACTAAGAGGTAAAAACCTAGAATATATGCAGTTCTTCAATAAAAATTAGAAAATATTCTACTTGTCAGAAAAATACAAATAAGGTACCAAAATGTTCAGAAAAATATGTAGAATAAAATGGGATCATAATATCAGTATTTTGTTGCACTAATAATTGTGATATCATGTAAGATGTGAAATTCTCATATGATGGACAATAAATATCAAACGATACTCTAAAATTATGATAACATGTCCGTAAGTCTATATTCATGTTTTTAAATATGATGCCAGTTATGGTCATGTTGATGTACGAAATCATGTAATTTGCTCCATATGGCTAATTAGGGCTAATAACCCTAAAGAAAATGTAATAAATACATGCATGCTCAATAAATGATGAAATTTACAGAGTAAGCTCATATATGTATTTGGAAACTCAGATTTAATTATGAGATCATGATGATGCTTAGAATGCATGTTATATGAAGAGCACCCTTAATACATGTGATGCAACCCTAATATGGTTAATGAAAGTGACATAATGTTAAATATGTCCACATAAATAATGTGACACATGAGTATATCCAGTTGATAAACTGTAATCTGGAAAATGACATCAATAAGATAAATATAAGGTAAGAATACAAGTAATCATGAGAATAACATAATGATCTAAGTAAACCCTAAAATGAACATGAATAGGGTTAAGATGATCAGAATCTGATGCTAGTATATGATTTTGTTATTAACCAGGTGATGACCAGATATCTAGATGAGCAAGAATGATTATAAATATCTAAACTCAGGTACGTGGGATTTATTAAGTATAAGACTAGTTTTCTGGTTGCCTATGATATGTAATATCTTGAATGCTCGTATTTGGATATGATTGCTTGGTTGAACTAGTATGAGTTATACTTCACCAAATCTAATAGATCATAAATGAGTATGATGGGTTGTAGCTACTAGAGCACATAGCCTGGTGTGGATGTATGTTGCCTAACATGGATGTATGATTCCTTGGCCCATGTTAGATGTATGATGATACTATATTGCCCACACTAGATGTAAGTCAAGTGCAAGTATGTGTAGTACAACTGCATCAAAGTGAATGCAATAAAAGGAATGTTTACCTGATTATCACTTTAAACAATGTTTTCTTTTAATCTTTCTTTCTCAAGTTATTTCAATTATGCAAACATATTATTAGGTATCTTTCTACCCACATGCACAACACCTTGTGTGTTGATTCGTTGTTTCACGTATGTTTTAGGTTCAGAGATAGCATGGGAGGAAAAAGATGGGAGTGAGCAGTTGTACATGTTGTACCTATTGTCTAAGATCCGGTTAGAATACATGTTCAGACTTGTAGAATTTTCATTCAATATGTAATTGTAAATCATTTTGTAATAATTCACATTGTATAAATATGCATGTTGAATGTTGAGTATGTTATGGTTGTATGTTCATGTATGCGTATTATGCTTCCGCATAGCTCTCTGATATAATTGCTAACATTTTTTGATTTTGTCTTCTCATCTCCATGGGGTTTTGAGAAGGTGAAAATACGTGGACGTTACAGTTGGTATCAGAGCATGAACAATACCTACACCTAACAATTTCTCACCATGAAACATAAAAATAAATTGAACCTTTAACTTGAAACCTTAGAAACTTAGTAAGTTGTTATATAGGAATAAGGTTTGACTTAGCCTTTAAGTTAGAACCTAGAAGTTCGAGAACTAGGTTTAGACAAGTGTGTGAGACCCTTTTCATATAGAGCTCATATGTATTGGGTAGCTACACTAGTCTACACCTTTTTCTCACAATTTCACTAGGTTACGTGACACTAGACTATCTATTGTGTGTGGGACACTCGATTTTGCTGATTTGGTTTTGTTTTCCAATCAGCTCGAGCCTCGAGTGTTTTCTCTGACGTCTTCTTTCTTAGAGAAAAACTATATAATATTTTATTATATATATGTAAATATAAAAATGTGCCCCTCACACTGTAGGGTAGTTAGTGTTCATGCAACCTAAGTGAAAGGGAGTGACATCAGTCTAGAAGAGAGAGAGTAGTCTAGATTAGATGTCTAGAGCCTTATCAAGATATGTGATACATAGAGTAGATGATAAAATGATAGGTTAAATAAGCATGTGAAATCTTATCTAAGTTTGATCTCTGATAGTATAAGTTTCCTTATAAAGGTTTAAATTGTACACTAGTTGAATCCAATTTTAAAGAATTTAAGCAAAATCTTGATGATGAAAGTACATTCCCTTTTCCTACTTAAGATAAGCTAAGTTAAGATAGAGATGAGTGTACATGAGCCTCAAGCTCTTATACAAGGAGGATATCTAGTGGTAGGATGAGATATGTGGTGAACTCTAGAGAGAGTAAGACCCATAGGGAGAAGGTCATAGGACCTAGCCTCCAATATATGAGATATGTGTTAAAAAAAATGTCCTATACTAGATTACTCCTGAGTAGATGAGTTGAGTCCTCTTGCATGATTCAATCATATATGTGAAAGTTGGGTTATAAAAAAAATGATGGGTAGGTGACTCATAATGAGAAAGTCAATCCTTTTGATTGAGTTAGGTCCTAGCTTGAGTGACATATGTGTGTGAATCTCATCATTAGCTGCAAGTGAGGTGATATATGAACTCTGGTTCTAAGAGTAAAATGCTTCGTGCATAAGATACTCATAAATGTTGTTCCTTCCACTTCTCTTTCTCTATATATGATGCTAGAAACCTCACTTGAGCTATTTGGATGATTATGTATGAAGGTCACTTAGATAAGCTTGACCTATTCTATATTCCCTTCCTATATTATACATGTAATATCCAATTATGAAATCAGGATAAGATTGGATTAGCACATTCTCTTTCCCTCTACATCACGCATGCAAGATATAAGTTTGAAATCATGAGCTTGAAATTTACATACCCTCTAGATCATAAATTGCATGATCTTAAAATATATCTCTTAACCTCAATTTTTTTTATTCTAAGCTTCTAGTTTTATGATAAACCTCACACAATAGGGTGAGACACTAATATATAAAATGAAGATCAATTCTCTTCAATGATGAAAATATAGTATGATGTTGATCTAAACAATATTAATAGGGTTAAGTTTGGAAATTCTAGACAATAATGGCATGAAATCTTGACATAACCTTGTGTTATTTACTAGAGTGAAGGATGAAACCTTGAGAAATACCCTCTCAACCCCAAAGATTGCAAAGGAAAAGAAAATACCTATATCTTAAGGGATTACGAGATGAAAGTCCTAACATAAAAGAATATAAATATGACATTAAATGATGCTTCAATCTTTATAAGGTGGGGTGGGTACACCCAAGAATATGTAGATCCTAAGATGATGGCTTAGGGTGTGTGAAAAGTATGGTGGTCCCATAACCTAAGAAGTGGTGACTTATATGAAGTTGAACCCCTTGATATCACCTTATGTATGACATTAGTTGAATTTTGAGGACGAAATTCCTTTTAAGGTGGGGTGAATGTGATAATCTGGATTTTAGGGTTTTCATGGACCATGATGTGTTATACAGTCAAATCAAACAAGTGTGAATTATGTTGATTTGGAGGATAATTGATGTGTACCCTAATCCCAATATCTTTATATATGTACCACTTTGGAGTACTTATGACTTTGGGGTATCAATTAGGGTATATAGGAACCCAAATGGTTCAGTTATGAATACTAGAATGCATGACGATCAAGATATTGAGATTGAAATTGTTTCATCAAAGTTTGGTGAATAATTGATTTATAGTTGAGGTTTACACACTTAATTATGAGACTAATCGAGGAATTAAGTTACATGAAAAATTGTTGCAATATGCATCTCAAACTTAGTAGTGTGAGGCCTTGGGTTGTGAAGGACCTATGGTTTAAGTTTCATGCGAATAAGAGGTTTCTACTAGAAGATATAAGAGTTGAAGTTGTTTCCATTTCATTATAATGTTCTGCCAAACCTTGGTCAACCAGTTTATTTAAGTAATATTTTGGGACGTGACAATGATATGTTACATAGCCTTGAGGACATTAGATGCATGCTATTTTAGTGGGATGATACTGTAGTATAGAAGCTATGACCGTAGGATGGCGATCATGCGGCCTCTAGTTCATCTTCCACATCTGAAATGGGCAGAACAATAACCTTTAACTTGGCAGTGGATCATCCCCACCGATCCAAGCAAGAATCAGGAACCAAAGTGGCATATTGAGTACCAGAATAGATCCTGAATTCTAGGGGTGCCCAACGACCCTTTATACATTGCCTGAGATGGTATGTGTCACCATTTCTTCTCGCCGTTTCCCTCTCTCATCTCCACCTGCGATCGCAGAGCGTAGGCTAGAATGGGCTATGATGCAGAGCAGATCAGGAGGGGTACAACCCTTACAAAAATGGTCCTTAGGGCTTCGTAGAGTCATCTGAGAGGTTATCGTCTTGCTCTTAGCTTCATCTACCCTTTCCTGTCTCCCTGCAACCTCAAACACAATCATTGGAGAAGGGAATCCAGATCCCCATTTCACACCGCCGTTTGGAATCCGAACTCTAGAATCAGAGTGGATCTTCAGGGCTGAATTGTCCCTTTGAGTTGGCTGGGGATACACCCAATCAGATGCTTTGGTCGAGTTTTGGAAGTCTTTCTAGAACATTTTGGATCGTTGGGAGAGTCAGATGAGGAGCATGTCAAGTTTCCCATTTTCTTCTCCAGACGACGATGGGTTGCAGTGGAGCACCACCCAGAGCTCTTGGCCGCAGAGCCCCATATACCTACCTTGGAACTTTACATCATGAAGGATCAAGCCACAAGGAGCCATTGCGACCTGGTTTGCTCACTGGAGGAGAGCCCATGCGTCGATGCTCTGTTTCACAGAGGAAACAGAGACCGCGGGCTAGATCGCTGAACGAAAGAGAAGGACCACCCGCAGGTGCTCACGCGGATGTGTGTTGTGCTAGACGAGACCTGAGATCGTGATTCATGAGAAAGAGAGGAGAACATGGCCACCGATCTCTGGAGGTGCTTGCCGTGGAGGCGGCTCTCATGTAGCATAAGAACGGAGTCCCGCTCGGGACTTGGATGAGCACGCGACGAGGAAAAGAAGGAGACCGGGTCCAATCCCCCAAACCGGCCGATCCATGATCAAACTGGGTCTAGAGGAAGTGAACTGCGCTGGACCAGATGGTTGACCCATGCCTGACCAGTAGGACCACAAGACACATGGCGCAATTTGGTTGGCCACTAAGAGGTAAAAACCTAGAATATATGTAGTTCTTCAATAAATTGAAGAAAATAGTCTACTTGTCAGAAAAATACAAATAAGGTACCGAAATGTTCAGAAAAATATGTAGAATAACATGGGACCATAATATCAGTCTTTTGTTGCACTAATAATAGTGATATCATGTAAGATGTGAAATTCTCATATGATGGACAATAAATATCAAACGATACTCTAAAATTATGATAACATGTCAGTAAGTCTATATTCATGTTTATAATGCATATGATGCCAGTTATGGTCATGTTGATGTACGAAATCATGTAATGTGCTCCATATGGCTAATTAGGGCTAATAACCCTAAAGAAAATGTAATAAATATATGCATGCTCAATAAATGATGAAATTTACAGAGTAAGCTCATATATGTGTTTGGAAACTTATATTTAATTATGAGATCATGATGATGCTTAGAATGCATGTTATATGAAGAGCACCCTTAATACATGTGATGTAACCCTAATATGGTTAATGAAAGTGACATAATGTTAAATATGTCCACATAATAATGTGACACATGAGTATATCCAGTTGATGAACTGTAATATGGAAAATGACATCAGTAAGATAAATATAAGGTAAGAATACAAGTAATCATGAGAATAACATAATGATCTAAGTAAACCCTAAAATGAACACGACTAGGGTTAAGATGATCAGAATCTGATGCTAGTATATGATTTTGTTATTAACCAGGTGATGACCAGATATCTAGATGAGCAAGAATGATTAGAAATCTCTAAACTCAGGTACGTGGGATTTATTAAGTATAAGACTAGTTTTCTTGTTGCCTATGATATGTAATATCTTGAATGCTCGTATTTGGATATGATTGCTTGGTTGAACTAGTATGAGTTATACTTTGCCAAATCTAATAGATCATAAATGAGTATGATGGGTTGTATCTACTAGAGCACATAGCTTCTTGAGTCCCTTAAAAAATTCTATGTAGGTTGCTAGCTGATTATCAATGACTAACTCATCGTCTTCTTGAGTCACAAGATAACCAAATCTTTCTACTGAAGATGTATCCTACTAGATCTGTGAGGTTCCTGTGTTACATGAGGAATTTGAGATTCCATAATAGGTTGTCACTCTTTATGTTCCTCTTGTACCTCTATAGGTTCAATGTTCTCTTGTTGGTTTGGAACTTCTTTGAGTTCTACTTTCCTCTAACTGACGCCTTTTGAAATGAATTCCTTTTTTAGGAATACAAAATCCCCAGAAACAAACAATTTGTTGTTGGATGAAGTATAAAGGTAGTATCCCTTGGTTTCCCTAGGATATCCAACAAAATAACATTTATCTGATATGCATCTAAGCTTTTTGAGAAAATGCTTCCCCACATAAGCTTCACATCCCCAAATATTCATAAAAGACACATTGGGATGCTTCCCATACCATATCTCATATGATGTCATTTGAACCAATTTAGATGGTACATAGTTTAGTGTAAACACTGTGGTTCCTAAATCATAACCCCACAAGGAAGTTGGAAGATCAAAAAAATTCATCATTGACTCACCGTATCTAACAATGTGTAATTACTTCTTTCTAACACACCATTATGTTGTAGTGTTCCATGCGCAGTCCATTGTGATACGATACCATAGTCTCATAGAATGTAACGACCCCGCCTCCCGGTAACCCCCAATTAAGGGAGACCCAAAGGTCGGAATCGTTATTCAATTAACAGGATCAATGGTTCGACAAATAATCAATAACAATTATGAAATTCTACTAACTAAACTGGAATTGGGTATAAATTTAAAACTTTACTTACCTTTGAAAAACTTTGGAAATCTATCTATTCCGAGCTTGAATCTACTCTATCTAATCCTCCTTGCACTTTATGTTTTATTTTCACAATGTGTCACTTTACCGTTTGTTCATTTCAGGGTTGTACCTAAAACGTCGACAAACAAAACATCGGTCAGTATATCGAAATATACTGGTATGTGGGAACAACCTAAAGTTTGCACATAAGGATAACAATCTAATTATCACAATCAAGTTAATTAACAAGCCAATTTACACTTTTCAGTATGACATTCTCCACCGCTTTTTCCCTAACCCTGGCATATCCACCTTAGGGTTTCCTTTGCCAATGACTTAAGGCCACCTTCTCAATCCCGACCTTGGTGCATGGGGGTCACCACTCATGGTGCCCTCTAGTCATGCAATATCATAGGCCACCTTCTCATTCCCGAGCTTGGTGCCTGGTCACCACTCAAGGTGTCCATTGGTCTACCCATCTGGGCCTGACCTTTGGCATCATCCATCAGGGTGGCATGTAGGTGTGAGAATACATACTTCTATTATTAATGTGATAATCATAGTGACTTTATAGTTTGCAAGTATGAACATCCAAACTGATAATTTGCATTCAATGCGCTTAACCATCCGGAAAATCCTCGAGAAAACTAAGGCAGTTATTCATAATTAACCACATACCTGTTAAGCAGACTTGAATGCAGAAATAACCAATCAATCAGGAATCAGGCAAGCACACACACACAATTACTCCTAAAAAAGGCATCCAATTTCTCTATCATTAATCACGTCATCTTGATCCATTAACCCTAGTTGTTTCCTAGGTTATTTGCCCTTTTTAGGGTTTTGAGCATAATTAGGGTTCCACTTCATCTTTATTACTTTAAACCCTAATTTCACAAAATCACTTACAAACCCTAACTATTTCATTTTTCTTTTACAAAAGATTCTAAATTCATCTTTTAGCAACAGGAAACCCTAATTCCCGGTTATAAGTACCTTTCTCTATCTTTTTCTCTAATTTAGGGTTTCTAAGCATCTTAACCATTTTATTAAGTTTAAAACCCTAAACTTTGCAATTCTATCATCAAACAGGTTAAAACAATCTTTACCATTAATAGGGTTAAGCTTAACAATTTGGCCTATTAACTCACCAAAAATTCCTCCTTTATATTCAATTAGGGTTTCTCATTAACTTTTAATTCATTTTTATAGCAAGTTAAGGTACTTTTGCAAAACGGTGTAGAACCAAGTTCTCAAATTATTTTTAACAGGTTCCTTGTATTTTTCTACACAACTTTCATGTATAAAGTTTTTCCATTATACAATCCTAGTAATTTCTACTAATTTTGTAAATAAAACCCTTTTCCTGGATTATTCGATTAGAGAGGAATAATTACCAAAAATGATGGGCCGCTCGATCTGTGGTCCGGTGATCCGCTTCTTGGATCTAACGATCCCGGTTGTGCACACCCAATAGAAGTCACTTTCACTCCAGAGAGTTGGATATGACTGAGTTCATCGTGGACTCAGATCATAGGGTGACGGGTCGTCGTCTTCCTCAGACACAGCAACTTCGCGAGGTCAACCTGGAGGTTGACTCTGAGCTCTCGGCTCCCTCAGCCCGCACCGATCGGCCAGGGAGCTCCATCTCCCCATGACAACGTTGGTAGCCGGTTCAATTCCTCGCCCGAGCTTCTCCAATGCCGTCCTCTACTCGCCAGACTCCGACGAGGGTCACCGAGGTGTCGGGGGTCCATATCAGGGTGGACGAAACAATTGAGGGTGCGAGGTGGATCCTTGAACTCTACCGTAGAGGTTGGAACATCCAAGAGAGACGCTGGTTCCCTCCTCGACTCTCCCCTATATATAGGGTCGAGATCAAGTTCGTGGGAATTGGGGTTTTCCCAAAACAGAGGCCAATCCTTGTCAAATCAGGGATCTTCTTCTTCGGTTCCAACTCCTGAGTCTAATGGGACAAACACCCGGTTTTCTCATGCACTGGATTCTTGAGGATTTAGGATGGAAAATCCACCATGTATTCAACAGAGTCCCAGTCCTAGATGGACTTAGACGATGACCTTCGGTCGTTGGATTAAGATCCAACAGACCTCCTCGCTTGCGTCCAAAACAAAGGGAAGGTATGTTCAATTAATTCAGAATTAATTCCCAAATTGCAAATAAGTTGCAAAATCAATTTCTCCCAAACTATAATTCCTTTCTTTGTCAAATTTTAAGGGAATGTACGTCTTGGCATTATCTAACTCTTTATTAAATTTGGGGAACAATTTGTAATGGATGAGAAGGTTTCCTTCTCTCCCAAGTTACTCATCAATTTATTCAAAATTAATTTATATTCCTCTTTCCTTTGTAATTATCTTGTTATTTTGGGTCCCTTGGACCTCAAGAAAACCCAAAGGCACGGATTCCCACATTGTGGAATATTGGTTTGCCTTTATCTTCTTTTAAAAGTCAATTTCTCATATTTCCCTTTCATCAATCAATTTCTTTTCCTTTTTCATTCTCTTTTTAAGGATTTCTCTTTATCTCTCCTCTATATTCCTATTGGAATTCCTTTTAGCATTAGGAATCCTTGGAATATGAAATTCCACCAAGGATTATTCCATTATACCTCTTTTCACTTATTTTCCACATTTCATCAATATTTTCAATTTCTTTCTTAATAAAGAAATACTTAATTGATCTTTTCTTTTCTTATTGCTCTCTTTATGCAACTTTAGACTCCTTGGAACCCAAGGAACCCAAGAGGCACGAAATCCCTCCTTGGATTTGCCTTCTAGAGGTTTCTACCTCTTTCTTTTCTCAAATATTCATTAATTAATTGAATTTCCTTGTTATTGGGCCCTATAGCCAATAAACCCCACAAATCAAACAACAAGGCTATTTAAAACGAAATCCATTTATTCACACAACAAATTATATCATTATTTGTCCAAATATCTTTAATATGAGAAATTACATTTCTCACCAAATGAACCCAAAATTTGGGGTTGTAACATCCTTCCCCTCTTATGAGAATTTTGCCCTCAAAATTCCATCAAGCAAGCAAACAAACAGGATAAGTCTTCTTATGTCCATCAGGGCTCCCATGTGGCTTTACCCTTTCCATGGTGTTTCCCAAGAACCTTCATTATCTCATTTTCTTCCATCTGAGTTCTTTCTTACCTTGGTATATCGTACCCTCATAGGTGACTCGGGACTTTTCAACCTTTCAAAAGCTGAATAGGTTCAGGGCTCAGCACCTGGCTTGGGTACCTCACATAGTGCTCTAGATCAGACTCATGCAACACATCATTTTATCCTTAGGGGTAAGGTTAAACACAACCATCTCCACCAATCCATCTCAAATGGACCCATATATCGGGGACTCAGCTTTCTCAGCTGTAGCTTAGAGGGGTCGGATTTTTCACATCACATATTCTCCCACAGTGAACTGCATGTCAGTCTGCTTTGCATCAACTCGTGACTCATGTCACCACTGGGCTTTCTCTCAGCCATTGCACGATCAAGCGACACACACTGTGGTTCTTTTCTGACCTTTGTGAGGCTTCCTTTACCAACATCATCTTAATGAAGTGGTGACCGACACAACCTCTATTAGACTTCTTGCATCCTGATAAAGGCTATGGTGGGTAACATTACATCTTAAGAACTGTCTCTATGTATCACCCTAAATGAGCACACATGCTCTCATTAGACCCTCTAGTCTGGATTATATTGTCCATTAGTATGGGGTGATAAACTGTACTATCATCGAGTTCTTCATGTATCCACTTCCACCTCATGGAAGTGAACCTTGGTCATACCCAAGAACTTTTGAACTCACATCATGGTGTAGTTGAACCATCTCTCTCTCTCTTATGTAGTTCAACAGAATCTATCTCTTGACAATACTCCTCTCTTTCTCATGTTATCTAGGTAAGGCGATCTACCATAACCCATATTGCATCTTGACCTTCTGGGTCAAAGGGAGACTTACCACAACATCCATAGTGATGAACTCCCATTCCCTCTCAGGGACTCTTTTATCCTCTATATCGATACACTGGGTTACTAATGTTTGTCGTTCACCTCCTGGCTTGCATGGCCACATGCTACATGCAACTTTGTTTTAAGCATCCAGAGTGCTACCATCACTTACGATCTTTGTAGTACCAAGGTATATCATGACCTCCTGTATTGTTATGAATCCTCAAGCTTGATACCTTGGAAACCCTGAACCAATCTCAAAAGGGTTTTATTACCTTCCTATCCAAATAAGTGTATATGAGGTTCTATCACCATCCTTTTACTACATCAAGGACTAGGTTGTCTATCCAAACAACCACTAATCGTGTTCAATAGATCTCGTTATATCTGAGTATTAGCCAAACTTATCTCTTTTTTTTTCAACTTAAGGTTAGCCTAACAACATCAACTTCTTCTAGCTTCCATCTAGACTAGGAAGCTATATCTCAACTAGAGCATTCATTACCACTTATTATCCTTAGGTGTTAGGTAATGTTGAAGACATACACCTCCATGTATTCCACTCATTATCTCATCTCATCTCTAAGTTTATCTTCATCAAAACACTCTGAGCTCATCCTCTTGGTTATAAAACTTAACTTTGCATAACTCATAGCTCATGATAACATATTCTCACAAGATGATTACCTGGATACTCTTATCATTTGTACCTATCGTTCACTTCGCAAGGGTACATTATCATCTCTGTCCTCATTCCTCATGACAACGTTCCAACTCACGTCATCTTTTATCCTTGGTGTATGGAACGCGTGCTGTCCTATCTCTCACTCCCATAACAAGAAGAAATAAGCATTTGGCGGCCGTCCAAATACAGAGTTCTCCCCATTCCAGGAGTAGAGATGGTACATCCCACCTTGCCAGTACACCTTCAAATCTAAGTTGAAACATGAAACTCATGTCTCCACATCACAAACATCATGATATCAAAATCACTTCCATGGAAAATTGGTCTCGAACTTACTTGGTCCAAGCACAATCCTTGGTCATCTCCTTTGAGTCTATAGGGTACCGACACTTTTGGGGTCATCCCTCTTACCTCATGCATCTAGAGAGTGCCCTACTCATCTGCCCTTTGGGTCCCATGAGTTCATGAAGGTGATCAATCTCCTAACCCATGGCCCTCAGACAATGATAGCTGTTACCTCCCGACCCTATGGTCATGTGCAACTAGGAAATTAGGCAACTCCTTCTTTCATCGGTCTTATCCCTACCTAACCTTAGGATTGACTTAGGATTCATAGTACATGTTCAACTTAGAACCTTACCCAATCCTTCATCATCTCTCTCCACATTCATGACTGACTTTCATCCCTTCATAGGGGTCATGGCAACCTGTCTACCTTGGTCAGGCCCCATATCAGTTACCTACATGGTAACACATCCACATGCACGTAGAGATGGTAATCTATGGGTCTACAGGTTCGATCTCATGCCATGTACTCTTCACTTAGCTTCTCAAGATCCTATGAAACCTCCTTAGGTTACCTCAAAACCAACCAACTAGTAAACTCCCTACCCAAGTGGTCACTCTCCCAGGATGGGAGGAAACTACACCTTGATAACAAAGGTCTCAAGCATCCTTAGGGTTTACATTCACATGAGCATGCTTAACCCATCAGCTACTAAGGCACAAGCAGATCACCTATTAAACCATGCTAGGTCATACTTGTTCTCATCCTCAACATTAGTTCAACTTAGTTGTGAGGGGTTCATCAAACATACCCTCAACTTAAGGGGTTTCCTATTCCTCTACACATGAGGAGTACCATGCTCGAAACTATAGAGACTCAAATCTCATCATGGGCATTGGGTATACTGCTTCCCCTCTTAGGCCTAGGAACCCTAGGTTCACTACATGCTCCATCTCTTAACCACGAATCAGGCATGTATAAGGCATGACATGCACTCCCTGTCGTCCTTCTACTCGAGCAACACATCAGGTTCGAGTCCTCCTCAAGGACAATCAACAAGGTATAAGGCCTCACAACCTGCTACCAAACCTCTCCAGGTCTAAGGAACTCTTCTTCCTATCTCATAAGGTAAACTCCTATACCACAAGAACATAGGTACCAGAAGCATCATCCTCTCTCTAGGGTTTGGTTCCTTTAAAGGCAACCAAGATATCAACATCCTCCAGGGATCATGCATGAGGCAACCACCATCATCCACTTAGGTCACATCATTCTCGACTCCCCACTATTCCTCACATATCGAGGTTTTAGGTTTCCAACCTTCTTGCTTGGTTCCTTCTTACTCTCTCTCTAAAGCTAATTCCACATACAATCATACTACTAGAGGTCATATCTCCATGAAGGATCAAGCTCATAGGTATACATCTACATGGGTGAAGCTTATGTTTGCTTATGATTATCCATAGCCCTTATGCTTATCTCATAAGCCATCCATCCTATCCTTCTGGCCTCGGTTTAGACTTACTGCTCATACTACTGATGTACTCTGGGTTCAAGCTATATCCTACTTGCAACAACTCATAAGGTTTCTATAGGTTCTTCTCTAACCTCATCCATGGAGGAGCGATGTTTTGCTCAAACATGCACGACCCTTCCCAGGGTTGGGTTGCCAAATGTGTTAGGTCATCCAACCTCTCACGGCTCGTATGGCAATCCAAAGACATGTCTATCCAAACATCCGGTCAACCATGACATCTAACTCATCATGTCATCTCTATCTCTAACCTTCACTTAGGGTTAGGGTTAACATCTCTCAAAGGAGGTGCTAGGCCTCTACTTTTAATGAAGATCTCTACCTCCAAGACTAACTCTCTTTACTTATTCTCCTGACAAGAAGATCTAGCCTCAGGTCTTTCCTGAGGGCAATGACAACTCGTGTCATACGACCTAAGCATGTATCTATTATTTAGTTTGCGCTTAATCTATTAAGCTTATGTCCATGCCATCTTATTTACATGCTTTTCATTAATTTGGTGGAGGATTCCTTAGACCTTATTAACCTTACCCATACCTCAAGAGGGTGAGGAGAAGAGAGAAAATCCTAATCCTTAAGGTCCTTAATAGAATTTGAGTTGAGAAGGGATGAACAGGATGAGAGAGTCCTAAAGGTATCTTATTTCGAGTCATATACTAAGACATCGGCCAGGCAGTCACACAATCCGGGAGTCCTCATATTCCGACTAGCGGTGCGGAGGAAAATATTTCCAGCCCCCAGACGTGATCCTTTTCTAGACACCTCAGTCTTTTGGACAATCCTCTAATAACTCCCTTGGTTCTATGGAATTTGTAAAATTTAATAATTATTAAAGATTAAATGAGGAACCTATGCTCTGATACCAATTGTAATGACCCCGCCTCCCGGTAACCCCTAATTAAGGGAGACCCAAAGGTCGGAATCGTTATTCAATTAACATGATCAATGGTTCGACAAATAATCAATAACAATTATGAAATTCTACTAACTAAACTGGAATTGGGTATAAAATTAAAACTTTACTTACCTTTGAAAAACTTTGGAAATCTATCTATTCTGAGCTTGAATCTACTCTATCTAATCCTCCTTGCACTTTATGTTTTATTTTCACAATGTGTCACTTTACCGTTTGTTCATTTCAGGGTTGTACCTAAAACGCCGACAAACAAAACGTCGGTCAGTATATCGAAATATACTGGTATGTGGGAACAACCAAAAGTTTGCACATAAGGATAACAATCTAATTATCACAATTAAGTTAATTAACAAGCCAATTTACACTTTTCAGTATGACATTCTCCACCACTTTTCCCTAACCCTGGCATATCCACCTTAGGGTTTCCTTTGCCAATGACTTAAGGCCACCTTCTCAATCCTGAGCTTGGTGCCTGGGGGTCACCACTCATGGTTCCCTCTAGTCATGCAATATCATAGGCCACCTTCTCATTCCCGAGCTTGGTGCCTGGTCACCATTCAAGGTGTCCATTGGTCTACCCATCTGGGACTGACCTTTGGCATCATCCATCAGGGTGGCATGTAGGTGAGAGAATACATACTTCTATTATTAATGTGATAATCATAGTGACTTTATAGTTTGCAAGTATGAACATCCAAACTGATAATTTGCATTCAATGCGGTTAACCATCCGGAAAATCCTCGGGAAAACTAAGGTGGTTATTCATAATTAACCACATATCTGTTAAGCAGACTTGAATAGAGAAAAACCAATCAATCAGGAATCAGGCAAGCACACACACAATTACTCCTGAAAAAGGCATCCAATTTCTCTATCATTAATCACGTCATCTTGATCCATTAACCCTAGTTGTTTCCTAGGTTATTTGCCCTTTTTAGGGTTTTAAGCATAATTAGGGTTCCACTTCATCTTTATTACTTTAAACCCTAATTTCACAAAATCACTTACAAACCCTAACTATTTCATTTTTCTTTTACAAAAGATTCTAAATTCATCTTTTAGCAATAGGAAACCCTAATTCCCGGTTATAAGTACCTTTCTTTTTCTTTTTCTCTAATTTAGGGTTTCTAAGCATCTTAACCATTTTATTAAGTTTAAAACCCTAAACTTTGCAATTCTATCATCAAACAGGTTAAAACCATCTTTACCATTAACAGGGTTAAGCTTAACAATTTGGCCTATTAACTCACCAAAAGTTCATCCTTTATATTCAATTAGGGTTTCTCATTAACTTTTAATTCATTTTGCTAGCAAGTTAAGGTACTTTTGCAAAATGGTATAGAACCAGGTTCTCAAATTATTTTTAACAGGTTCCTTGTATTTTTCTACACAACTTTCAAGTATAAAGTTTTTCCATTAGACAATCCTAGTAATTTCTACTAATTTTGTAAATAAAACCCTTGTCCTGGATTATTCGATTAGAGAGGAATAATTACCAAAAATGATGGGCCGCTCGATCTGTGGTCCGGTGATCCGCTTCTTGGATCTAACGATCCCGGTTGTGCGCGCCCAACAGAAGTCACTTTAACTCCGGAGCATTGGATATGACTGAGTTCATTGTGGACTCAGATCGTAGGGTGACGGGTCGTCGTCTTCCTCAGACACAACAACTTTGTGAGGTCAACCTGGAGGTTGACTCTGAGCTCTCGGCTCCCTCAGCCTGCACCGATCGGCCAGGGAGTCTGTCTCCCCATGATGAAGTTGGTAGCCAGTTCAATTCCTCTCTCGAGCTTCTCCAATGCCGTCCTCTACTCGCCGGACTCCAGAGAGGGTCACCGAGGTGTCGGGGGTCCAGATCAGGGTGGACGGAACAATTGAGGGTGCGAGGTGGATCCTTGAACTCTGCCGCAGAGGTTGGAACATCGAAGAGAGACGCTGGTTCCCTCCTCAACTCTCCCCTATATATAGGGTCGAGATCAAGTTCGTGGGAATTGGGGTTTTCCCAAAACGGAGGCCAATCCCTATCAAACCAGGGATCTTCTTCTTCGGTTCCAACTCCTGAGTCTAATGGGACAAACACCCGGTTTGCTCATGCACTGGATTCTCGAGGATTTAGGATGGAAAATCCACCCTGTATTCAACAGAGTCCCAGTCCTAGCGGGACTAAGACGATGACCTTCGGTCGTTGGATTAAGATCCAACAGACCTCCTCGCTTGCATCCAAAACAAAGGGAAGGTATGTTCAATTAATTCAGAATTAATTCCCAAATTGCAAATAACTTGCAAAATCGATTTCTCCCAAACTATAATTCCTTTCTTTCTCAAATTTTAAGGGAATGTACGTCTTGGCATTATCTAACTCTGTATTAAATCTGGGGAACAATTTGTAATGGATGAGAAGGTTTCCTTCTCTCCCAAGTTACTCATCAATTTATTCAAAGTTAATTTATATTCCTCTTTCCTTTGTAATTATCTTGTTATTTTGGGTCCCTTGGACCTCAAGAAAACCCAAAGGCACGGATTCCCACATTGGGGAATATTTTGCCTTTATCTTCTTTTAAAAGTCAATTTCTCATATTTTCCTTTTATCAATCAATTTCTTTTCCTTTTTAATTCTCTTTTTAAGGATTTCTCTTTATCTCTCCTCTATATTCATATTGGAATTCCTTTTAGCATTAGGAATACTTGGAATACGAAATTCCACCAAGGATTATTCCATTATACCTCTTTTCACTTATTTTCCACATTTCATCAATATTTTCAATTTCTTTCTTAATAAAGAAATACTTAATTGATCTTTTCTTTTCTTGTTGGTCTCTTTATGCAACTTTAGACTCCTTGGAACCCAAGGAACCCAAGAGGCACAAAATCCCTCCTTGGATTTGCCTTCTAGAGGTTTCTACCTCTTTCTTTTCTCAAATATTCATTACTTAATTGCATTTCCTTGTTATTGGGCCCAATAGCCTATAAAGCCCACAAATCAAACAACAAGGCTATTTTAAACGAAATCCATTTATTCACACAACAAATTATATCATTATTTGTCCAAATATCTTTAATATGAGAAATTACATTTCTAACCAAATGAACCCAAAATTTGGGGTTGTAACATAGAAGGTCTTTAAACTCTTGGCTTAAGTATTCACCACCTCAATCAAAACAAAGTTCCTTAATACTTTTACCAAGTTGGTTCTATATTTCATTCATGAAACCCTTGAACATTTCAAGGGTTTCTAACTTTTGTGTCATCAAGTAAACATAACCATACCTACTGAGACCATCATTATAGGCAATGAAGTACTGATAACCATCTCTAGCATTTGTTCTAAAGGGGACACACACATCAGTATGTATGAGTCTAATATATCACTATCCCTCTCACTGTTACCATTGAAGGGAGTCTTTGTCATCTTACCCAACAAATAAGACTCACATGTCTGTATTGATTCAAAATCGAAAGAGTCTAGATATCCATCTTTATGGAATCTAGAAATGTGTTTATCATTGATGTGCCCTAGACAAAATGCCAAAGGTTGAATTATCGAGTTTTCATCTTTTGGTATTTACATTATAATCATTTATCTTTAGATCTAGATAATAAAGACCATAGGAAATAGGGGCACTACCATAAAAGATCTCATCTTTTGAAATAGAATATTTACCATTCTTTATATTAAATTCATATCCATACTTATCCATACATGATACACAATTAATGTTTCTATTAATGTCAGGTACAAAATAGCAGTTTGCTAACTCTATTACAAGCCACGTATGTAGAGATAAGTTATAGGTGGAAACTATAGTGACAACAACTCTTTCTCCATTTGCAACACACAGTTCAACCTCGCCCTTTCTTAAAGGCTTACTTCTTTTAAAATCCTACATATTTGAACATATGTGAGATACACATCTGGTATCTAGTACTCAAGATAAATAAGTAGACATACTTATCTCAATAACATATATACCTAAAGTGGAGATCTCTATCGCCTCCTTATTCTTCCTCACTTCCTCTGGGTAGAGAGGGAAATTCCTTTTCCAGTGTTAGGATGGTGACAATTGCCTCCTTCGGTCACCCCTCCCTTTACTTTGAGTGTAGAATAATTAGGTTTCTGGCTAGATTTAGAACTCTTCTTAGCCTTTCCTTTGCCCTTTGAATTCCCTTTGCCTCTTCTAATCATCATCACAGACTTGGGCTTGTCTTTCTTCAACTACTCTTCAGTTGTTCTCAACATGCCAAGTAATTCCGACAACAACTTATCAAAATCATTCATGTTGTAGTAAATGACAAATTGGTTTTATTATTTCAGCAATGACTGCAGAATCACATATGTGGCCAACTTTGACCCAAGGGAAATCCCAAACGAGCAAGGTTCTCCACATGCCAAATTAGCTTGAGCACATGGGTGTTGGATCTAAGGCTCTAGAGGGGGGGTGAATAGAGTGTCAAAATTTCTCATAAGATAGATTATACCTTCAAATTATATCAATCAAAACAAACAACTTAAGTGCAATTTGAAGTCCTAACTAACAAGCATAGCAAGGATGAGAGAGAATGAAATCAAGCACTTGACAAGGTCATTTAGAGTGGTTCCACTCTCCAAACTAGGAGAGAGTCAGTCCACTAACTAGAGAGGTCAACCTATAGGACTTTACAAGTAGTTTCCTCTATATATTCACCAATAAGAGTTACAACACAAGACCACCAATGGACTTACCCATCCAAGCATAAAGAGTCTTCCACCTTACCAAGGACTTACCCACTTTGCCAAGAGTCTTCATCCTTCTTCCAAGGTCTTACCTACTCTTGCACAAGTCTTCAGCCTTCAAGGGTTTACCCACTCTTCTTGGATCTTCAGCCTTTGCCTCCTCCTTCACCTAGAGAAGATCTTGACCTCTTCTTTAACCTTGAAGAAGAACAGTAACAACTCCACCTTCACTCGGAGTATCTTGCTTCACCTTTGCTTCATGGGGGAAAGTGATAAACCACTAGAGGGGGGTGAATAGGGTTTTAAAATTAATTTAACAATTATTTAACTCAAACAACCAACCACAAAAATATTTGACAAGGGGACAAGGATTTAGAGTGGTTCCAACCTTAGCAAATACTAAGGCAGTCAATCCACTACCCGGTTGCTTACCCAACCGGGATTTTGAAAGAATCAAATTTTATTACCTCGCAAGGACTTTACATAAAATTACAATTGTTTCACCAAACCCTTCGAACAACCTTCACCTAGAAGTAGTTGCACCAACTTCGAAGCAGCCTTCTTGAAGTAACTTCAAGCTCCCCCTTGAAGTAGCCTTCCTCTTGAAGTAGCTTCCCGTTGCAACAACCTTCTTGAAGTAGTCCGAAGTCCACCTTCTCCACCGAGAAGAACCTTCTCCTATCCGCAGCCTCCAACCCTAGGAGTAGCAAGGAGAATACAAAAGATACAAAGGAACAAGAAGGAAAAATAGAAATTACAATACCACTTGTAGCTCAAGGCTTGATTTGCCTATATCAAGCATATAGATCTCCTAACCAATGAATATTGGAATGTAGGTTTAGTGGATAGGAGATGCTAGCCTATAGGACACGAAATTTGGAGCAAGGAAAAGAATAGCCAATGCTAGTGTTGCTCAATTGCTCAAACAGATTGCCAATTGTAAGTGTAAGCTCAAGTATATGCACAAGTGTATTTTTGGTGTCCTATGGCTTGTCCTATATATAGGAATGGCCTATGGATGCTTAAGGACATTCTAGATACTTTCTAGGGGGTTCCAAGTGCTCATTTAGCCGTTAGGTATCCACTAGTTGATTTAACAACAGCTAGTTTAATTAATTCTGCAGTTGTTGTCAGAGTCCATCTCGGTCGAGAAATTGTCGACCGGGACACCTACTCGGTCAAAGTTTTGTCGACCGACAGGCTCTCTGGATCAAGTATTTGCAACGTTCATCTCCAACTGCCAACTACCTTGTCAGCTGTGTCTAACGGCTACCTGGGTCTTTCTCGATCGAGAAGCTTGTTGACCGAGAGTGTCTCGGTCGAGAAATTTGTCGACCGAGATTGACCCTGTTTCAATGTTTCAAATAAAGTGCTAAGTGTATGTATGAATTTGCATATGTGACACTATTAAAGGGGATGATCTATGTAAGTGTAGTGATTGACTAGGGAAGATCTAACGCTTGATTTACATGAAGTCTAAGTACTTGTACATTATATATTTGTACAAGTTTACAATTGATTACATTTCATGAAATGTACAAGCATTCAAGCATATAGATTCCCTAGTGCTTTGTCATCCACCTCATTCCTGCAACACTCAAGTAGCACGTTAGATCAACAAGAATGAAATGTTTGTCATCATCGAAACAAAGGGATTTATCATAATGTCAATATAGCCAACAGAAAGGGATAGGGAATATGGAATGGAATGAGAGATTTATAAGCACAAGGAAGTAGCTCTCTTACAATTGGCATATCTCACTCATAATCACGAAATGAAGTGTAAAATAGATAGAGAAAGGGGCTCAAGGAGTTGCAACACACTCAACTATAGCAAGGACTTAGAATAGCATGAATGAGTAAACTTGGAATGAACTTCAAGGGGTCCTATTTATAGTTGGCAATGTTCCCTTGAGCGTGGGATCACTTAAGGTCAAAATATAGCCATTTTCCAAGTTGCAACGGATCTATTCTCATCCAAAAAAACTCACCAATAGTTATAATACCTTTTTTTGTGTTTTTCGTACAGTACATTTGGTCGAATTTCAATAAAGGTAACTCGACCGATCAACTAAATGACAAAGCTAATTTTCAAACTATCAATCGAGTTTGTTCTGGGAAACTCGACCGATGAGCTAAAATTAGTTTTGCTCAGTGAGTCGGTCGGTCAAGTTCTGTAAGTGTACAACTTGATCGATGGGTCATCTTTAGAAAATCCATCATAGGATCGGTTGAGTTTCCAAATCGACCGATAAACAACCTGTGAAATTTTTTCTAAACTAGCATTTGAGTGATTAAACATTGGAATTAAGTGTCCCTAATTTTTTATCATCTTAGCTACAAGTCATATCATCAATACAAGTGATTGCAAATATTATCTAAGTTCATTTGGAGTGTTTTCTAAAAATGCACACTTGCATTGCTTTTAACTTGAACTTGAACAAGCTAGGGCTTGTGGAATTTGATCCTTTTCATGTACCTAAATCCTGAAATCAATCTTGAACAAACATATTAGATACATAAGAATGGAATGGTTAAGTCATTATCAAATTATGGGCAATGCATAACTCTCAAGTCAACATTCTCCCCCTTTTTGACAATGACAAACCATTCCTCAATCATATTGAAAAGGATATTGAAGTTATACCTTTGCCTTGTGAATTGTAGGGGGGTTCATGATTTGAACAAGTGAATTGCTCCCCCTCAATCTATGCTTACTCTAACCTACATAGTTAGTCTATCTACACAAAGCAATATGACATATATGTACTATACGGTCCTTTACCAAGTCACATGATAAATCATATAATGAACAAGAAAAGGATCACATATGCAATAAAAGAAATATGGTTTAGCTTCAAAACAATGAACTTCTCCCCCCCCCCCCCCATTTTGACATTATCAAAAAGGAAGGGAGGTTGAAGAGCAAGGAAACAAGTCTTCTCCAAGAACAACCAAACATACATGCACAACATGCAATCTCAAAGTATACACCAAATAGAGACGAGAGAAAAAAACAATCTAAGTCATAATCAAAACTATGGTAAAACATGGCACCAACTCATGAGATATAGTAAATCAAAGAGTAAGTGTACAAAGGATGCAGATTACAACTCAGAAAGCAAGTTCTCAGAGAACAACTACAAACCAAACCGATTTAAGCTAGATGATAAAATAATACAACTCAGAACATGTGCCTAGATGTTTTTAATACAAAATAGCCTAGAAAGATATATCTGATCAACAACTAGACTATAAACTAGAACAACTAAACATCTAGGTCATCTATGTCTACATCATCCACAACATCATCAGCATGAGTGGCATCAGGCTCGTAGTCGTCATCTCTATCAGAAGGTGCAGCAACATCACCTTCATCACCACAGTCACCAACGAAGACATCAAAGCCATCAATAGAAGCATAACCATCATCCTCATCATCCTGGTCTGGCATCTCTTCATCAGTAGAGGGACCAAAACAATGACCAGGCCAATGTGCATTCTGCTCATCCCAAGACATACCAAGAGCATGGAGCTCATTGTCCTATGGGAAGGAAGGAGAAGAACTACTAAGGTTAGAAAGAAAATTAGCCACAGGGCCAACTATCAGAGGTAGCACACCAGGGGTAGATCCACCAACTGTAGGGGGTGCAACATGGAAGGTGCAGGTGGAGGGGTAGGGTAAAAGTGATCATATGCAAAAGATGCATAGTCACCTCCTGGTTAGGGCTGGTGGTGCTTCCAAGCTAGAGGTGTACACACTAGCCAACAAGAGGTGACTAGATGCACTCCACGAAACTCAAACACACGAGATCTCTCAAAATTTATAAAAACCCTAACAAGACTCGATCACAACACTAAATAGGTCACCCGCAAGTGCATGGGGTACTATTGTAGTATAGGTGATAGGCAAGAGTAGGGGTCGATCCTCAGGGACAGAGGGGGCACTAGAGCTAGGTTAGTGTTGACTACTTTCCTAATGCGGAGACTAGGGTTGAGGGGTTTAAAAGGGATTTTGATTGTTAAACTAAGTGAGCAAGCAAGTAAAGGCAATATGAAATCTAAGTTATCGCAAACCCTAAATTATCCTAAGCAAGAAAGTCTAAGGGAGTAGATTAAGCAATTAGCTAAATATGAGAAAAGGTTAACTACACTACACTAGTAATTCAATTAGCAACTAAGAGCTAAGATCACCACTAGAGAGAGAAAGAACCTAAGTTAACCCTAAAGAACAAGATTAAGCAATTAACTAGATTGAGCAAAAGCGGCTAAACTAGATTAGCATGAACAAGCTAAGAAGGCAAGGTAGGTTTTAAGAAATGGATTAGGTAGGTAGGCCATTTTGGAATGTGATTTGATATTAGTTGGGGGATGTCAACATGGCATGAAATTATCATAATTCAATCTAGATTACCAAACCAAACAACAAGGCAAGTGCTATTAGAATTTACCCTATACTAATAGTTGGAGAACTAGGGTTAGGTGTAATTCTAGTAGGACTTGTCAAGTCTAGGTTAATAGGGTAAGTGGTATTAGCCGTCTAGACTTTACAAAGCTCTAGGCAATTGCACTGTGACTACTAGAAACAAATCAAGTCATCACCACTAATAATTACGAAATTACCATAAACAGCGGAATAAAAAAATTCATTAAAATTTAAAACCATTTTGCAAGGAGATACTCTTCCAGGAAACTCTTACTAAAAGATCCAAAACTTATAGATATCATGATTTACATTGTACAACATTGTTTCATCCCATCTCGAGGACAACATATAGTAGTTTCTCTATCAAAACACATACTAGAGCAACATAAAATCTCGAGGCATCCAAGCCAAAATCTCAGATCATTCATGAAACAACTACGAACTGACTCCAAGGACCTGAGAGTACAGAGATGACACATATGACTTCTATCTATAAGACATGATAGACAATACACTCAAATTGAGCTGTTACTGCTGCCCCTACTATTGTTTCTCCTCTATAGAAAGGTCTCTACCGCCTCGTGCACGTCCACCTAAAAATTGTGGATCCCATAGGGTGATACAATTGTCCCAGTGAGATATATAACTCTCCACTGACCATATTACTATCACATATAAGCATTATAAAACGAAGTAGAGGTTCTTTTATATTAACAAACATGATTAATCACTGTATGAACGAGACAAGGTAATCTCTTTATTTAAGAAAAATGATACATTTATCCATGGTAGAGTAATAAACCATCTATCTACTTTAAAAGGAATGTAAAGAAACATATATAACACCTATCAACTAAGATGTATAACTGAAGTGTGCATCAACCAATGTTTTCCGTATTTGATCCTTGAGCAAATACGCTACATGGCTGATTACATTTTACAATCACAATTATTCCCTGAGGAGATGAAGTATACCGTTCATGCTCCAACCGACCACAAACTTCTCACAAGTCAGTACCATACCGGGTCAATGGAAGAGCCGACTGCCATGACCTCTACCGTCTCGGTCAGTACAAGACAGCTGGCAGTGACATATCGTGTCAAACTGCAAAAGAGCATGCTAGTGTATAGTGGCATTTTCACTCAGAGCTACAGTCTTTGCATGGACTCTCTTAGGGGAACATAGAAACACAACCATCCCCTGTTATGAAATTACTGAGTCATGGCATATAGCCATACTCTAAGCCACGAGCTAGTTCACCGTGCTCATTACTGAGTCTACGACCGTAGTCGCACTCGAGCTAGGATATGGCATATAACCAATCCCCATTTTTTTGAGTTCGTAAGGGATCGGCTCACATATGGCCGTCCAAGCTTATGCCCCTGTATATTCAAAAATATGCGCTCCAGGTTATCCCATGGAAAAACCTGTTTCACCATTTCAGCAAATCTTGATGTTGATGGATCTCTAGTCAGGGAAACTACATTTATGGTTTCTAATGATATATTAAGTGCATTACAATATTCTTTTAGCATCAAACAAGTTATAAGCATTAATCATAAAAAAATGCTACAAAGAAAGGTGTAATACATCTATCAAGTAATTTTCTAATCTTTAGAACACATTTAGATACATAACACTTGGGATCTCAGTCCCTCATCACATCACTAGGAATTCTCATCCCTTCACAACATCATCATCATGATCACTGGATCTGGGTATTCAAACCCTTAGATCACCATGTAGCATTGTTATCTCTGTAACAAGTAACTATTACCTCTAGGTCCTCAGACCAAGGTATTCATCTCACTTGTTGTACAAGTATTCCACATAGCTCACATGGTTTTATTAAACATCTTGTCAGACTGTAGAATCATTATACTACATTGTAGATATATTTTAACATGGCTCACAAGGCTCATTTAAATCTGTAACATACACAACATCATAGCTCATTCCAGGCTATGCTCATCATCTCATGTTTCTTGAAGTTTGCACTTCATGGTAAAGACTCTAGTAGCACATGACATCATTATGCCATTCAAGAGAAATACATCCTACCCGTTATTAGGGTGAGGATTTCTCCATCTTAACCAATTAGGGTTGTAAGAGTATACCATCACCCTTCATTAGGGTTGGATTTTCTTATGATTAACAAATTAATGATTCCATATCATAATATCTAGAATCAAACCCTAATTCTTACTCCACTCATCTTAGGACATACTTGGCATTCTGTCTCCTTTCAGGGCCTATCCGAAAGAGAATCCCTTACCTCTTGGTCGTGAATATCTGAATAGGCCAAACCATCCCCCATGGATATCTTTGCTTCTGAACAAAATAATTTGGCTCGGTCAACTGGAATGTGTATTATCCATATGGGAGATCCTCAATTGAGAAGATCCATCAACCTGAGACAAAGAGAAATATCTATATATTTTCTTTAATTATTCAGTTAAACCAATTATTTGTTATTCGAGCAGATAGCAACAACCTTTTCATCGGACATGGGTATTTTTTATTTTCTGATGGATTTTGATAGGTCATGTTCCTCGTCAAAAATATAGTGAAATTGTTTTTCCTATTATTTCCCCGAATCCTGCTATGAAAAAAGATGTTAACTTCTTAAAATATCCCATATATGTAGGAGTATTAATTCTTGCTCATCAACATGTTTATCACATATGTAAAAGTATCTCCCTTATCCTTATTAGGATATTGATTGCATAATATTTTTTACTAATTTGGTTCAATCCTCCTCTTGAGGATCATTAGTTCACCATTAACAAATCTCATCATCTTTTATATTGTAATTACCACAACACACAACATATGTCACTCAATCAATTACATATGATTGAAGTGTCCCTGCCATATCGAGTATCAAGATGTGTATATATTATCATATTATGCTTTAAGATACATTCTTTATTTCATGTCGTGTATCCATATCGGGCATGTGGTATAACCACATCACCGTGCCATGTTTTAGGGTGTATCCCCTAACATCATATTGTGTACCCATATCAGATTGACTATCACTTAGTTCTTATCATCTCAAGTTAGCTTCATATCGGGTATGAGCTAGGTGCTTGACCCCATATCGGGTATAAGCTATATGCATGGTGACATATCATGCACAAGGTGTGCACCATATCAGGAATAGAGTGTATGCCTCATCATATATTGTTTTTGTGGTATATACAAGATACCATATTGGTTTCCTATCTAGGATTATCATATCAGGTCTCCTTGTTGGGTAACATATCGGGTTGCCATGTTAGGTAGACCCTTAGGCTCATAACCTCTTTATGCCTTCAAGGATCATCCCTATCATATAGTTACATGACAAGCTAGGTGTTTAGTTGAATTCTCTTACCACAATCCATTACATAAAGGATAGGGTATATCGGATTTCAATCTATCATCTAGGGTTTTCCACCAGGGTAGAATGGCCATATCGTGCATGAGGTATGATTTGGACTTCATATCATTCACAAAGTAGAATTAGGTGCTTTTCCTATCATACAAGGAATATCGACCATATCGTCCATGTGGTATCACTTACCACTTACATCGGTTTACCCATCACCTTGGGTTTCCAACTCTATATTGTTTAGAGTGTTCACTATCTCCATATCATGTAAGAGGTATAGACTTAGAATTGTATCATGTATAAGGTGTAAGTGGGTATCTCCCATATCATTCATAAGACATGGCTCATATCGTGTATGATCTATCATCTATCTCTATATCGGGTTAACCCCCAACTTGGGTTTTATATCGAGTTTAAGGTATTTCAACCCATGTCGGGTTATACCATGTATTGGACTCCATGTCTTATATCATGCACAAATGTATGCTTAACAAGATATCGTGTACAAGATGTGTACTTCATGATCATATCATGCAAGAGGTGCTTGCTTGTCTTACTCATATCGGGTTACTAAAAGTTAGGGTGTAGCATATCTATTTTAGAAGTATATACTTGACACTATATCATTCATGCGGTCTTTGCTTGACTTCTTATCATGAAAAAGGTGTATGGTTAACACCATATAGTGTTCAAGATGTGAACTTCATATCCATATCGTGCAAGGGGATATACACTCATAAGCATATCGTGCTAGTGATGTTTGCACATAACCATATCGGGTTAGAGGTACTAGCCTATGTGCTTGAACCCGATATCACTTGTAAGGTGATACCATCTTCTTCAAGCTCTAGACCTATGTTATAACTATTATAGTACATGGACAGTAGGTATAAGTGACTACTAGAACTCATATATTCACAAAATATTCAAGAAAATCTCAGAATTGAAAGTAGATCATCAAGTATAGCAAGATAGGTGGTGAATAATAACATATTTGGGTTCAAGTTATATAACCCGCCTTATGAACAACTTCAAAGCTCCAAGCTCCAAAGATTTACATTCCTATGGTTGAATATGAGCTTATACAAGGTCCAAGTCTCGTTTATAACTCCTCCATATACAAGGAATCACCATAGTTAAGAACTTGGTGAAGAAGGAAATAGATGAATATCCATAACCTGAAATCCCACTTCAACCAAGGTTGAAGATGACCAAAGCCTTACCTTAAGCTTGGTTCTCGAGCTCCCTTTTCTCCTTGAGCTACTTTGCATTATATCTAGGAGGTTGTGCATGACATCTCCAAGGAATAGGGTTTTTGGTTTTGTAAACTTCCATAAGTAGGTGGAAGGTGAAGTATATATACTTGGGATTCATGAGATAAAGTGTATAAGAGGTGTCTTCACTTCATGCTACTAGATGACACGTGGCCATGCATGGTTGACATGTGTCCATGCATGCAAACATATATATCTTTCCATGCAAGAGTCTTGAAGATAATCTAGAGACAAAATCTCGGCCATTCCTTATCTTGTTGGATAAATTATCTCATGTTTATCTTATCAATAAAGCAAACTGTTATACTTTTTGCAAGGAGCTTGCAACTCATAATGGACCATCCTCTTGAGGTTATTTTCCCAGAATGGACTTTACCAAGTCTCAACAAACTGATAGGAGACTTCTACTATGGCTCCTTGGTCGATAGGGCTCCTATATCAAGTCTACAACTCAGGACAACACATATAAGGCTTTACCTTCAATTCTTTCGTGGTCTTTTCATCACCAAGAGTATCATCACTCAATGATGATTCAAACATAGATTCTCCTTATTTCTATTTCCTCTAAAAGATACAAAGAGGGAGTAGGGACACTCTATAGGTGGAAATTTGCATTTCTACCCTATATTTTGGGTAAATTACAAATTGTACCAAAATTGGTGCACAAAATACTAGTATTGTATAAACAAGTTATAACTTGGGATTTAGGATTTCCATAAGCCACCAATTAGCATAATTATCTCTCTTATGATACTAAAACACTTAGAACACATTCAACAAGTGACATATTGCAATGTAACCCCTCATCTTTGGCAAATTGCTCTTTTTACTCAGACTATCATATAATGCACAAATAGTTTGCAATTAAGCTCAAACTTGAAAATAAACTTCACGTGAAGCCTTAATTAACTTCCAAAAGATTATAAAAAGGTTGTAAGTAACTTACTTAAGCAAAACTTCTTGGGTTAATTTATAACCCAAGTCAGGGGTGTAAGAATTATAAACCCCTAACAAGGATTTCGTCCCCGAAATCCCGGATGAAGAAAGACAATTGTTGTACATCTATTATATCATCACATCTCCTTATAACATCTTGATATTCTAGGGATGCCATAGAACTTTGACCAATACAAAGTCCTTCCACTCAGGGTTATCATGAAATCTACCATACATGATACACATACAACTATCTTTTCATTAATGACTGCAGTGTATATTCTGTGTCAGGTAACACTTTCTAAGTCAAAGAAGTGCTACTCATACTTTGGATAATTCAGGTGTCAAACCTCACTTAGTTTTAGCATTTCTCTTTCATGGAGAGATTATAGTTACGTTCTGTAACCCTCTTGGGACTACAAGTCATATCATACATCTTTAGTACCACTCTAATCTGTTGACACAACACAAAACTTTTCTTATGACTTATACCAACTATCTTCCTAGTTGTATATTATCTTGTCATAAGGAAAGGCTACTTATTAAAGAAGAACTTATCTCATAGGTATATTTAGATGTTATGTATAAGCTTCCTCAAAAAATCTAGATACGGATACTCTAAGGAATTATTTTTAGCTCGATAAGCTTTTTCTCAACATGATTCTACAATTGTTCCTTCAATTAATACATCCTTATCGATGTTATGTTTATGCAGAGCATAAACCCCTAACATATGATCTCCATACTATAGTTATCTCAAGGTTGGCCCTTCTAGGTAACTAAACATTATTCATCTTATCAGGAGTCATATTCTCACTTTCCCATTCCACCTGGTACTTCTTAGATACCAACATTCCTTACCTTGGTATCCGTTGTTGGGTTTTAGGGGAGACAGAGAAGGCAGCGGAAACAAAAAATTTCTCCCCCAACCCATACCGAGGAAACGCGTCAACGTCTATATAATAGGAAAGAATGGTTTGTGGAATCATACCTTGTCCCGAGGCTTTCTCGGCGACAATACCTCGCGCAATGCGCGGTCTTCAACTCCGGACTTCGACGGTGTCTGTGCAGCTCCTGGTCGCACCGGGACTGACAACTCCTACTCGAACCGGACTGTCGGATGACAGTTGTCCTCCTAAGCGGCAGTGTCCTCCCGCCTCTGTAGTAGTCCATACGGACCACCTGGAACTCCAAACTCCTTGTCCCACAAGGAAGTGGAAGGAGTCGCACCCTCCTGTTGACGTACTAGTCGCCAACACGCTCTCCTGCCTCCTGTTGCAACTGCAGTTGTCCTTCCCTTGCTGCACCTCCCTTTTGCGGGAAGCACTTGCTCGGGCTCTCTCACAGTTACCAAAACCAGAGAGAACGACAACTTGCAGAGCAACTGGTTGCACTGAGCTGTACTTTGAGAAGCCCCCAATACCCCTATATATATAGGAGAGTCATGGGACAGGGTTCTCCATCCCGGGCAATGCAGGACTAAAGCAGGAGTAGAAGGGTTCGATAATTTTCTGCAAAACGCAACCAGTTCGCAACTTGAAGTGATCGGTTCACAACTGAACCGATCGGTTCGGCCATTGAGCCGATCGGTTGGACCTGAGCCGATCGTTTGGGGAACTCTAACCGATCGGTTGGTGCCCTGAACCGATCGGTTCATGGTCCTAATCCGGCTCAAAAAGACTTTCCTTGTTTCTTTCCCAATTGGTATCGAATACCAATATTATTCCCAATCGAATTGGGCAATTTGAAACTAAAGGAAAATTCTTGCCGACATGACTTTTCCCAACTGATCCGTTGCACCAGTTGAGCCGATCGGTTCAACCCTTGAACCGGTCATTTCAACCTGGGCATGAGCCGATCGTCCTGGACACTCCAGCCGACCGGTTCAGCAACCTCAGCCGACCAGTTCATCACATGAACCGATCGGTTGGGAGCACAGGTTGGGCAAAATCAGTCAATTGCGATTTCAAGCAATCCGATACTCCAATCAATGCGTCCAACACCTTGAACCATACGATATTGAGCTATCGACTGATTGAGTGTTTAATTGAACTACTAAACTCCTTTAGTAATCAATCTAAACATTGCTTTGTGGACAAAACTCCTCTTCCAGGTTAAATCCTATGTGTGTGACCCTGCATGTCCATTTCACGTTGGCAGTGAAAGTCCATAACACTTATGAATTCACAAGCAAAGAGCGGTGCCTAGTCACACATCAGTGCTACCCAAGTGAAAGTAGAAAGTTGGAGAACAACTTTCATCCTACAATCCATGAATGGTGTTACAACGAATGTATAATTCCTTTGTCACTGATATCCCGAATGAACTCGAGGCATGGAACAGTCATCCTGTCAACGTTCATTCACTTCCTTGATCTCAGAGTAGACTGGAAGAGATATGTATGACATCAGTATCATATACTGATTCAGACATGCGTGTACGCCTTTCTCAATCCTACTCATCAAGTGGCCATGGATATCAAACTCCCTCAGGAGGGACAAATCCCATATCTATCACTCACCCCTCAAAAGCCCCATGTGTCAAAGCCACCCAATCATCACCTTTATAACAACCCATGTTTCAGGACTGCGTTTGATGATGTCAAAGTGTGCCCAACGACATGTGTTGAGTGCAGTGATTTCAGGTCTAAGAATCACACTCACCACCATCACTGTGAGTACTGACTGTGACTACCATCTCATGGTTCCATGTGTCAAACTCACGGTGGGTCTGTCCGGTACCTTGTTCTCTAACAAGTACCTATGTGTTTGGTTTGATATCTCTATATCATGACTAATGAGATTCTGTCATCAACCAACACCACAATCTAGTCTTGTGTGTCATTGCTGTCTATCAACCTTCCACAATGACATCCGACTAGGGACATAAAAAGAATGTACAAACTCTTAGCATCCGTATGATCTCATCGTTCAGGTCCTGAACCTGAAGGCATACGTCATTGAGTTCTGTCATTCTTTAGACATTCAATCTGTTCTATCACTATCTCATATGACTGAACCAGAAAGAATTGGAAGCTTGCCTTTGTTGTTTATCAAATCAATCTTAATGTATCCCACCAATCATCCCATGATTGGCTCTCAGGGCATACATACCAACAGACTCCCACTTGCACTGCGAGCCAATTACCCATGAATCATATTCATAGTGATCTTCAGACATGTCCCACATGTTACTGTGCTCTAGTGTCAACATAGTGAGAAATGGCAACACCTTGCCAAAGTCAGTATAAATTGCATGTCTCTCATCTCTTCGTTGTACGTCACACGTATGAGATGGAGTTGCCGTAATATGCGATCTAGTATTCCATTGCTAACCTTTAGCCACATTGCATGATCAAGGATTCCAGACTTGTCATCAATGAGCGGAATATAAGTTCATCTTATGAACTTCCAGATCCATATAGTATCTACTACAGTTCTCTAACACATAGATACTCGACATTTCCCTTTTAAATGGTTTTATTGGAACACTTCCAATTATCAACAAACATTCACTTTTATACATCTCATGTATATATATTGCGATTAATTTTCTGTCCTTTCGGAAGTTCGCATCAATGTAACTCTTTACATCAAACTCTTCTCCATAGAACTAGTGCTTCACAAGCACTTATCAAGTTCTCATGGTATTCCAGTAACCCTTACTGGAAGCAGACAGACATCCACTCGTCATGTCCCACATACGAGTTATCAGGATGAGCACATCATATTGCCATGTCCTACATACAAGATGATGAATGCATTTTATTCTTGCCATGTCATACATGCAAGATAATGGGATGATTACATACATGATAAATCCATATCTATTCTTAGTGTTCCCATTCTTCATAAGAATTGGACACTTGGCCTTGGGATACTAACTCCATGTAACATGGACAAGTTTTCTCCCACTGAATCTGTGCATACTGAACACTTCAGTACATATTGCCAATGTATGCTTTCTCTTTCCAGGTCAAGAGATTTTCGAGAACTATCTCTATAGATCTCTATTCCTATCACATAGGAAACATCTCTATCTTCCTTAAAGATAATTTCCACATTCGGATTTCCAATCTAGAACATTTCCATTTCACATCAATATGTGGAATGTGAACACGCTCCCACTAAATCACAGATCCCTTCTTTATCTTTGACATATCAGTCAAACCCTTCGACTATATCATCAAAATATAGATCCAATTTTGAGTTGCTTGTACTCAATCAATCACATTGATTAGTCCATTGTAACTTATAGACTTCATTTGCATTAGTGGATTCATAAACCTTATAGGCTGTGTCATGTACACATCCTGGTTTTATTCCTCATAGGAATGCGGTTTTAGTATCCATATGCCAAATGTCTTAGCCATTAAGTTGCAATCAACAAGCATCATCCTTCTCAAAATGTTATCCATGTGTCTTAACACTTAAGACTCATCTGCACTTATGGATATGATCCAATGAGAGCTACCATCAAGGTCTTACCTTATGGTTCACATGGAAGTCATTTAGGATGTAATGGTTTTAAACCATAACTCAAGATTCAGTTCCTCATATTCATCTTGATAGTTGACTCATCACATGAACAACTCATCACATAGATAATTGAGGTGTATCTGTTAAAGATATAAGAACTCACAACCCTTGTGATTCTTAATTTCTTTTATTAGTGTGGGGTATTCTTTTATTAAGAAGAATTCAGTTATTTGATAATCATTCTCTAACTCCTTAGAGTATGATTCCTTCTTGATTCAGACATCACCATGCCTTAATCATGAGTTCACTATGATACACTATCATAATCACTCATAAGGATCTCAAACATTTGGTCCAAGTATTTCATTCATTGATCTCACCAAGAATTAATACTTTACCAAATTTGTACTTTATTTATGATAATCTTGAACATTTCAAGACATTCATATTGGTATTTCTCTAAACACCATTTGAAGTATTAGCATTTATTCCAATAGGTATGTAAATACATCACATGTATTATACCTAATAGGATAATCACTCTTGCACTACTTTAGTGAAGATTGATTAATCATGTCCAAGATATTCATGTCCCTTACTAGTTCTCTAATCAAAAGAGTCTAGTTTTATCCATCACATGGAAACTAGAAATGAATTTCTCATGATTAATGCTAATTAAATTGTTTGAGTTATCTATAACTTTTAGGTATCGTCTTATCTTATGCATATCAAATATCACAAGATAAATAAGGCATTGCCACAAAGATCACATTGAAACATCTCTTTATTAATTGCCATCATTGTCATACAATATGAAAAAATAAAGTGTTTCTATCTATTGGCAAGTATGAAATAGCAGTTCATAACTGTATTACATGCCTTATTGGCTGAAAATAAACTAAAGTATTCCTATCTATAAAGGCAACACTTGCCCCAAGTAAGAATGCTTTACACTTTACATCTTGATATCATATATCTCAAAAGTGTTACAAGTTTACTTTCATGACACCTTTAAGTAGAGGTTTCAGTCGCCTCCTTCTTCTTTTGTTCATCCAGGTAGAGAGGACAATTCCTTTTCCAATGTCCTGGCTTTTGACAATGGTGGCAATTTCCTTTCTTGGTCACGCCTCCCTTGGCCTTGAGAGCTGAAGATGGCTTGGACTCCTGGCTAGCTTCAGAACCTTTCTTAGCTTTGCCCTTGCCCTTGCGCTTGGACTTGCCTTTCTTGCTCGTGATCACCATCACGGACTTAGGCTTGTCCTTCTTCATCTGTAACTCGGCTGTCCTCAACATGCCCAACAACTCTGACATTGGCCTATCAAAGTTGTTCATGTTGTAGTTCATCACAAACTGACTGTAAGATTCTGGCAACGATTGCAGTATCACGTCAGTAGCCAACTCTTGGCTTAGTGGAAATCCCAGTCTCTGCAGGTTCTCCACATACCCAATCATCTTGAGTGTGTGAGGACCAACTGGATCTCCTTCTGTCATGACGCACTTGAACAACGCCCTAGAAACATTGTACCTCTCTTGCCGTGCCTGATCTTCATACATGTTCCTGAGATGCAGAATCATCTCTATGACACCCATGTTCTCATGTTGCCTCTGCAACTCATGGTTCATTGAACATAGCATCAAGCACTTTGCATCAATGGCATCATCAGAATGCTTCTTGTAAGCATCCCTTTCTGTCCTTGGTGCATTAGGAGCGGGATCCTCTGGAATTGGAGTATCCAGGACATAGAGCTTACGCTCTTGAGTGAGAACAATTCTCAATGTACGATACCAGTCGTGGACGTTTTTCCCATTTAGCCTGTCCTTGTCAAGGACCGATTGCAAAGAAAAGTTGTTGTTGTTTGTTTCCATTTGAACTACAAAAAGGAAAATATGCAATTTTAGTCCAAAACTCATTTTTGACTTATTTGATTGATTTGAAAATTTGACGATATAATTAGGCCTTTAATTAATTATCGCTCCCACTATTTTACTTCAAATTGATAGCCCTCACCATCAATTCGGAAAATTGCAGCGTACAATCTTCTAGTGGGCAAGATCCTGAAATCCTCTAAGCCATGGACCAGCTAGGGCTGTCACCCACAACATAGATCTCTCAGGTAGGCAACTTTTGCCAATTGCATCATATGCAACTCTTGATAAGATGTCATCTACAACTCCTTGCAATGATCATCTCCATGCCTCAAGGTACTAGATCCCATCTAGATCACCTTGTTAAGTCCGACCAAAGCAAACACGATGAATATGCACCCTGCTAGGGCAGACCCACACATTCATCCTTCACGCTTCCATGAGGTAGACGGTGTACCACGCTAGGGCGTGCCCACACTTGGTCGAATAAGTTTTTCACGTGTGTCGCATTTGGAAGGCATCTAAAACTTAATATTTTAATGAGGGATTTGGTTTTATATATATATACATATCCAATCACCACAATACATAGTATGTATCATATACATGCTATATCCCACAGAAAACATGCACAAAATGATAAAAGCGATGATTATGGCCATCCTAATGTGATTCCTCGAGCCAAGAGGAATCACGGTCATCTAGGTCAACATCACATGCAACCTGTACAAGATGAACTCTGTGCCTTGCCATCCGAGTTGATCAACTCATCACATGAATGATCTGTACTCTCCATCCGGTCGTCTGGGTGCCACCAGCCGATCGGTTGGCTCCTCCAACCGATCAGTTTGCCTGGTCGTCGTGCATCTCGTTATGTCTGCCACCCGCCCGTCTCGCTCCTCAAACCGGTCATCAACCGATCGGTTCACTCCTTGAACCGACCGCCTGGAAGGTCAACCGATCGGTTCACTCCTTGAACCGACCGTCTGAGCAGTCGTCTTGATGTCCGCCGGTCTTTGACATAACAGGAAATAAAATCCTATTCTATTTATTACATTGCTTTAAAAAGGAAACCCCGAGTTACATTCGGGGGGAGCAAAGGTAGGAAAGAATCTCGAATTATTTCGAGTTACATCGGGAATAAGAGAGGGAAGATCGGTGCACAGACCGAGATGCAATCAACCACAAACAACCACACACAGATAGGGGTTTATAGGCCATAATCATGCTACACACATCCACCACAAAACTCGTTTAAGGGCGACGCGTATCGAGTGCATTAATAATACATATCATATATGTAATTTGGGATTTGTGGATTTAGGATTGGACATGCATAAAGCCAATATTATTCGCATCGCATGCAATAAATAAAGGCGACAAACCAAAATCGATCATATCGATATTCCTAAAATATAGAGCAGTTGACCTGGCTCTGATACCACTGTTGGGTTTTAGGGGAGACAGAGAAGGCAGCGGAAACAAAAAATTTCTCCCCCAACCCATACCGAGGAAACGCGTCAACCTCTATATAATAGGAAAGGATGGTTTTTGGAATCATACCTTGTCCCGAGTCTTGCTCGGCGACAATACCTCGCGCAATGCACGGTCTTCAACTCCGGACTTCGACGGTGTCTGTGCAGCTCCTGGTCGCACCGGGACTGACAACTCCTACTCAAACCGGACTGTCGGATGACAGTTGTCCTCCTAAGCGGCAGTGTCCTCCCGCCTCTATAGTAGTCCACACGGACCACCTGGAACTCCACACTCCTTGTCCCACAAGGAAGTGGAAGGAGTCGCACCCTCCTGTTGACGTACTAGTCGCCAACACGCTCTCCTGCCTCCTGTTGCAACTGCAGTTGTCCTTCCCTTGCTGCACCTCCCTTTTGCGGGAAGCACTTGCTCGGGCTCTCTCACGGTTACCAAAACCAGAGAGAACGACAACTTGCAGAGCAACTGGTTGCACTGAGCTGTACTTTGAGAAGCCCCCAATACCCCTATATATATAGGAGAGTCATGGGACAGGGTTCTCCATCCCGGGCAATGCGGGACTAAAGCAGGAGTAGAAGGGTTCGAGAATTTTCCACAAAAAGCAACCGGTTCGCAACTTGAAGTGATCGGTTCACAACTGAACCGATCGGTTCGGCCATTGAGTCGATCGGTTGAACCTGAGCCGATCGTTTGGGACACTCCAACCGATCGGTTGGTGCCCTGAACCGATCGGTTCATGGTCCTAATCCGGCTCAAAAATACTTTCCTTGTTTCTTTCCCAATTGGTATCGAATACCAATATTATTCCCAAT